>OX451345.1:32377499-33816719 GCA_949629155.1 Myopa testacea | reverse complement strand
AAGGTGTCGGTGATAGTGTGCTCTAAAACATGATAGAGACAACAGCAGGAACATCTTTTAAAACAGGATTGAGAGATGCCACGTTACGAGTTTATATGCTAAGTGTTAGGGAAAAAACTCTAGAGGAAATGTTGGAAATAACTTTGCTCCTGCAACAAACAGCCCAGCAACAATCAACATCAACAACAATCAATTCATTAGAATCCCATGTAATATTACGTACACATAATAATGTGGAATATAAATTCAGAAAACCGGAGGAAATGTCGAACGAGAGCACCACAGGACAGAATAATTTGTTCATTTTGCAATAAACGTTGACATACGAGGCAAGGCTGTTTAAGCCGATAAAACACACCATATTGCCAAAAGTCTTTAAAATATGGGCACGAGGCAAACTGGAGGTGTGACAACATTCAAAAAAGGAGAGAAAAGAAAGTGGGTCTAGCAACAAAAATCAAGGGCCTAATAAGGACGCCAGAGTCAAGGAAATCAGCAATGGAACCGACCCCATCAAAATTGGCAAACAAACCAAGTCCAATAAAATTGGTAACCAAACCAAAACCAGCAAAATTGGCAGAAACAGATGTATGGAAAGCAGAAGCCAAATCCAGCAAACGGAATTCAAAGGAACCAATCTCAATGTGAATGGTGCAATAGGGAAGGACATAATACACTCGAATGTTATGCAAAGAAGAATTGGGAGAAGTCCCAAAGCAACCGGCCAATAATCTGGGAACCCAAAAATATTAGTAACTCAAGGCCAAATGAAGTAGTAACCGTAATTCAAACATCCGAAACGAGTGGATACGTTACCAACATCGGAAGCGATTTTGTTGACGCAAGAACAATTACGACAGTACCATTAAAACTTCGTACAAAATTTAAAAATGTTGTAATTCATAAAGAAGAAATAGATACAGGAAACTATTGTATATAGCAGACACATTAGTAAATAAAATATAACACGGTTTATGTTGTGATATTAAATACAACAGAATATGATTACGAGATAAACAGCGAATTTAAACCAAAATTCACAAATTTTGACGAGTACACAATACAAAGTACTAAGTGAATTAATAGCTTAGGCAAAATAGATGCCAAAGAAGAATAAATTAATTGCTCAATGGTATGGTTGGTTAAAGATTTAAATATGGAAGAAATTTCGGCGAGTACACAATACAAAGTACTAAGTCAAATAATAGCATAGGCAAAATAGATGCCAAAAGAAGAATAAATGAATTGCTCAATGGTTACATAAAGATTTAAATATAGAAGAAATTTCTAATAAACAAATTATACTCAAGTAAAATATACACATATCTGCTGTAAGAATTATTATAAAATACATATGTTAAATTGGATAATTAAGCATTAGAATCAAATGTAAAATATGTATATAGGAAGAAGCGAGCATGCAAAGAACCAAGAACATGCAGCCGAGAGACACACTCATACTTCAAGAAGACACCAAAATAGTGTGGCGAAACAGTCCCCAAACAACTCGAAGGGTGAGGGGTAGCTGTACCAAACAGCTGATAACAACTACAACGACAACAATAGACTTGAGTTGCCAAAAAGGGGCAATAGCTACAGAAAAATTAAAAGAGATCCAACATCAGCAACACCCTGAACATGAAAAAGACTACACAATAGTTGATGGCGAACTGACCTACGCATTACCGCCAGCAACTTTGAGACCCCAACCACCACAACAACATAACCGTATGATAGTCGCGCGAAGAAAGGTAGCCAACTACCAGCAGACAACAGCAAATTATAGTAACTCATGATGCCAGCCCGGCAGCATATCCAGGTATGGCAGCGCTGCATTAAGTCCTACGATTGGATTGCCCGCAACCGTCGTTACTAATCTACTTCCAAGCGAAGGTCGCCACGCGTTATCGCGTAGGAGACAGCCTAATCAAGTTACAGTGACGGTGATGAATGAACTAGCACCGATTAGACGTACCATTAATGAATTCACATGTTCCGCTGTACAATCTACTGCGACCTATTCATTTGTGATACAGAGCACATTACAATAACAACAGTTACAAAAGTAAAAATTTTGAGTTGTAACATCATCATTAATCAAGACGAAAGTACGGCCAAGGAGACGTTTATATTAAAAACGTAAACATAAGTTCAAAGGCCTAAAGTCGCCACGATGTAGAAATGTGACGCCAATACAATGGAAGCAAGAATACTAGCGCTTTCATTACTCATCAAATGATGATGCTGGCAAACATCTTATCTTCAACATCCCACCTGGAATAGGTGTCAAGCAAGCAATAATTGATCCAAATTGTGGGACAACCACGGTACTACGAATAAGGAACAAACACATCGGAGCATAAATACAATGGGCACCAATGGAAAAGAAAGTGAAAGTTAACAGCGGCCGTTTCGGCCACAACATCTACAACACAACTACAACCAAGTCAGCTACAGCATTTCAATACAATAAATCGAGAGGAAGACATCGTATAACGGGTGTACATCAACATCGACATCGACATTTACGTCAACAGCAACACATTTTATCATATAAAACACCAAGCATTATTATTATTATTACACTGATCATTATATTAAGTACTATTGATATATGATATATGAAATATTGATATATATTTATATATATATTGAAATATTGATATATTGAAAAAGATATATGTCTTTAGAAAGAACACTAAAGCCATTACACAGATAAGCCAAAAACCAAAACATAAATATACAAGAAAAATTTAATAACGTTTGGTACGATACTAAGGGCCAGTTTTTCAGTGCTCGGTTATCGTCATTTCTCAGTTAACCTTCTTTTAAACGACACATTGTGTTTTTCAGTAGGTTAACGGCCGATATTGATGAGTTAAACTCCGGTAAATTTATCTTTTTAATAGATAAAGAAACAGCTGTTTCTTCGAGTAAAGACATTTACCTTTGTTCAAAACTATGCTAATAATTTTGTTTATTTGCACCAGAACAGCTGTTCTCTTTGTAAAAATGAAAATATTGTCAAGTGCTGCCAAAAAAGGTTTAGGTATACGCTAAATATTCATTGAATTTAGATAAATTCTGTATGAAATATGGATAAGATACTTTTAGCATAGATAAGTTAAACTCGCACTGTAAAACTCAAATCTCAGTTAACTTTTGTTTTGCGTTTAACTAATCGCCGTTTAAACGAGCACTGAAAAACTGGGCCTAAATTTTTCTTTCCCTAAGGGTGGAGGGATGTTGTATGTCGTAATTGTAATTTCCAGTTCCAGGTAACATGAACCTTCAAGGACAGTATTATTATTATGAGTGAGTCAAAGCCAAGTTCATACCATTAATGCAACCACAGCACTTTGATTAGTAAGCCATAAGCTTCAGTCAAGCTCTGGCTGAAGTAAACCCGAAAGCCAAGCTAGCAACCATAGCACTTTGCATGGAAATTATTGTGGAAGCTAAGTTCCACTAGGAAGCTCCCAAACCATAAAAAATCTTGCCTTGAAAATATAAAAAATAAGAAACCAAACGCCACCAAATCATTTCCAATTTAATTCTTGCGATATTGATATTGCTAATATCACAAATTAAATATTGTGAAATAATGGAAATTGCGAAACACGACATACTGACCCACTTTGGTTCAGTCGACGAGTGCGTCAACCGAGCCAAGTGGAAACAAGAAAAGATTTTAAACAGAGTCTAGAATTGTACGTAGAGCGACTAAGTCGCATTAAGAAAGGACAGTAACAGAATAGTATAATAACACTTCGGAAATTTAACAAGTGAAAAGAAGGACTTCTCATTAGAATCTTTGAAAATTCACCCACACAACATTTTCAAATACAACAGCCGGAATTATTCATTAAAGCTTTATGAGACCTGATCAATCCATAACAGCAGATGTCTACTTCAATTAGTTGGACGTGATGATGCTTTCCATTAGCTTTCCATTAAACAGGCTAGATTGGTCAATAGAGACTGTGCAATTCTCTTACAAGACAACGCGCGACCACATGTCGCTAAACAACTCTACTCAAATTACAGGAGCTAGGCTTGGAAACTCTCTGTCACCCACCGAATTCACCAGATCTTGCACCAACGAAGTACCACTTATTCCAGGCATTGGACCAGTTCTTACAAGGAAAATCCTTCAGTTCTCAAGAAGCTATGAAAGATGCCTTTCGGATTTCACTGTTTTCACTGCCTTTCAAAATACTGTTTAACCCTTCTGTCAACAGATATTTTTTCCACCTTCCGTCAACAGATAGGTCTGGCCAGACCTACAGTATGCTTTGCATGCTAAGCAAGGCAATATCCCCATAAAAGTAAGAAAAAACATCAAATTTGTTGTGAAATTAGAAAAAGGCACAGTCTATTAAATACCTTTGGCTTTAATTTAAAAATTTTGGCATTTATATAAAGCTTGGCTATGTTGTAAGCATACAGGATCATTGACAAATATGACAACTAAATCTTTTTTTACGCTGTCTTCTATCATTCGCTCTGTATATAGAGCAAGATTTTTTATTGTTTGATACTGTAATCCCAGTGCTAGTTGTTGGTTGTGCAATTTTTACGATGAGAGGTATTTCGAAAAATGACTAGTGCATTTTTAACTGGAAAGTTTCCAACTATTTGCGGATTTGTCAGTCGGAGTCACAAGCTCCTCTGCGAGAGCTTTCCAAAAAGTCCTGCGAGCATTCGCTTTTTGTGTGCATTCAGACTGATGTGAAATATTATATATGATGAATACAGCCAGTGCAAATATATCCAGCATATTGTACGTTTGCCTCTTGCCTTTATCCTTGATTATGTTCCCGTTCTTGGTCTCGTTCTTTTCCGGTGTACAGAATTCCTTTGGTCGGATAAACATTCGATGAGTCGCAGGCCCACCATACTTACATCAGCTAGCAGTACTCCAAAATATGCATACAGTTCTTTATCTGTAACCACTGTCTACTGCCGAGGATATTACTTATTGAATTTTCTCGTTTCCGTTCTAGCTTTTACATTTGTTTGCATTACAATAATGTCAACAATTTCAGGTGTAATGATAGATATGAAAATATACCGCTTCCAATTTGACTGATACGTTTTTATGGAATGCTTATATATTTCTTGTGAAAATATTCACAATCTAAAGAATTTTTTATGCAATTATCACTTGTTGAATGATACACATATGTATATCGTGAACCATCTTTTGCTTTTATATTTTCAACAAAAGCTCATGCATTCGCAAATAATGTTAGATGTCATAATCCTTTCGAACAGGTAACAGACATACAGATTTCTGCAGTCTCCCTATTCAATAGTAGGAAATATTCGCCCACAATATTATCACGTAACCCTTTTTGGTAAAACAGGTAAAAAAGTATTTGTTTTAACAACATTTTTTATACATTTTTTATTATCGGAAATATCCATCCATCTTTACTTTTTTACTACTAAGCATAATGAGGGGTTTTCTTATATTGACCTCAGTCATCTGCATCCATCCTGATTTTATTTTCTACCCTTATGTGAAGGAAAAACCTAAAATCATAGCTACCTAAATAAAAAATAAGTTTTTCCGCCATATTTCGACTGAAGTTATATGTAGGTCTGGTCAGACCTATCTGTTGACGAAAGGTATAAAGTTGAAAAAATAGTTAGAACTCCCGTTCTATTCAATTTATCTTCATGATTCTTAAAAACTTAGGCAGATAATTAGTTAATTGACAAATTCAGGAAGTTTCATGGGGATACCCCTAACAGTTTTTTTACAACTCGCTCTCAAAGTTGGAAAAGGTCTGGCCAGACCTATCCGTTGACAGAAGGGTTAAGTAATAAACTAAAAGGCACAATTTTTTGTTGTTAATAGAGTTATTGTAACCAACAACAAAAAACACAAGGATAATTAAATTTGGCATATTTTCAATAAATTACATCTTGAATATATTTATTATATTATATGCGTGATGTAAATATACATACACCACCCATATTTTTTTACGGCTTCAGCATTTCACTTGCAATGGGATTTGAGCTAGCAACTTGATTGGCGGATAGCTATTTCGGAACATGCTAAAGTTTCTCATCAGCGATCTTTGTCGGTGTTTATTCTTGTACAACATTCGCTATACAGGGTGTTTCGCATAAGAGTGGTCAAAAGACTAGGGCGTGTAGGATGGGTCGAGACAAGAAAAAAATCGTATGGGAGGGGGGGGGGGGTCAATTTCCACCCGTTTAGACGGGAGGGGTCATTTTATAAAAATCCGACTTAACACCGAAAAAAATAATATTAAAAAATAATGGTTAGACCTAGATAACTTTTGCTTGCTGATTTTCAAAGCCACATATCCGCTTCTTAATATCCTTTTCAATTAGGTTCCTATGTCAAACAGTTTTTGAGAAAATTAATGCCAAAGTTAAAATTTGGAAAAAAAAATCCGAAAAAAAATTTTTGGTCGCTTTTTTTTTTTAAAATTACGGTATTAAGTATAAATTTTGTTCCGACCATAAAATTCTCTAATCAATTCTAGAGAGAATGCTTCAAACCGGAAGGATCTATGTTTTGTGGTTTCCGAGAAAAGTGACCGATTTTGCCCATTTTCAATACCACCTTAAGAAAGAATATTTCTGTAAAATTTCATCACGATATCTTCACCGGTTCTCCTGTGATCGTGATTTCAACAGACAGACAGACGGACGGACGGACATGGCTAAATCGACTCAGGATGTCAAGCTGATCAAAAGTATATATACTTTCGTATACCTATCGTCTCTATTTCTATGCGTTAAACATTTCGTGACAAAGTGAATATACCCTTAATAATAAGGTGTAGGGCAGGGGTCGGCAACCTACGGCTCGCGAGCCACATGCGGCTCTTTGGATGTGAAGCTGCGGCTCTTTAGTTCCATACGCACATATTATTTTATAAAAGAACATTTAAAAATCGTTCTGAATCGATTACCAAGGATTAGGCATTATTCGGCAAGGATTTCGGATTAACATACTCGTGCGAGCAAGCATTCTCTTGCATGAATATAATTAAAAGTAAAGTAAGAAGCCAACTAACAAATGAAAATTTAGAGACTTGCTTAAAACTTAAAACAACTAGTTATGAGCCAAATTTATCCAAACTTTTTAAAACCATGCAAAGCCAACGCTCCCATTGAATTTGTTTGCTCAATTGTTTGTTATTAAAGTTGTTGTAAGTAAATGTTTAATTGTTTTAATGTTTTACTTAAATAATAAGTAATTATCTAATAATACCATATATATAAGTTGTTATGAAAACCCCTACTTATAAATAAATAGATATTTTTTCTTATGAATAAATAGATTAGTTTTTATTTATCAAAAAACTTTATTTATGCGAGTACTATTTATTGTTGGCAAGAAAAAATTTTGTGGCTCTTTAAAAACTTTTAAAATTTTTACAAATTGTAAAAATACAATTTACAGTATTTTTTGACTCTTCCGACTCAAAAGGTTGCCGACCCCTGGTGTAGGGTATAAAAATGTCATCAGCGCCATCTATAGTTCCATAGGGAAGTAAAGGTTTTACATCAACGCCATCTATTTATCATATAACGAGAAGAGCAATTCGATTAGAATTTCTAATCCTAGTCGAGAGTACGTACGAGTACGTACAAGAGTACGAAAATTTGTATGGAAACTGTTATAATCTGAAGAAAAAGGAACGCAGCTATTGTTCTGCGAGAAGAAGTGTATAAATGCTCAGCATTGAAACATTCGATATAATACAACCAGGTTAGCTGGGGGTGGCCGTTCCCACCCCTGCACCTACCTAGCTACGCCAATGTGTAAAGTACTTCAATTTCTCTTTATAGTTATATTTAAATTTATATTTGGCTTAAATCAGGCGCTTGTTGTTTTTTTCTGTCCTGACCCCAACACCAATAAATGAAATGCTGATAAATGGAGGTCGATAGAGCGCAAGGAGAGTGACTAATTTCTTATTGATATTCATTGTAATTTGCATATTTTCACAATGCACAGTATAGTATGTTACTTAATATATTGAAATGAATTTAATTTCTATTGAATTTCTCACGAATATCGCAATTCCACCTCCTCAGCTGTGCTCTCTGTTTGCAAACTCAGCATTGAAACATTCGATATAATATAGCCCGTTTTCATTACTGGTTACATTTGCTTCGTCAAAAACTATGGCATCGATAAAACTATAGATCTCTATTAAGCAAGTTAAAAAATGCTTCCGCAGGGAGCGTATTTTTAAGTAAATACAAGTAGAGGTTTTTCTGAATTGATTTTAATAGTTTGAAACGTTTCTTAATATATTTATGGTACTAGCTGGTTACCCGCGACTTCGTGCGCGTGGTAGTGTAGAGTGCGATGATATAGTATGAATATATGTATCTAATTTTTCAATGTATGTATGAAACATACAATTTTTAGGTTTTATCTACTGAGATTAAAATTGTTGGTTTTGTGTGAAGTTTTTTATAAAATCATTGCCACGCCCATTTCAATCATTTAGAGGTCGACTTTTTATAAAGTAGCCTATGTCAATCCCCCATGGCTGAAGGTGTCTCTATGTAAAATTTCGTTAAAATCGGGGCAGCAGTTCAGCTGTAAAAGCCTTATAGTTTCGCCATTAGGGCGACTGAAATCATTGCAACGCCCATTTCAACCATTTAGAGGTCGACTTTTTATAAAATAGGTAGCCTATGTCCATCCCCAGGGCTCAAAGTACCTCCATATAAAATTTCGTCAAAATCGGTGCAGCGGTTCAGCTGTGAAAGCCTTATAGTTTCCTCATTACGGCGACTGAAATCATTGCCACGCATATTTCAACCATTTATAGGTCAACTTTTTATAAAATAGGTAGCCTATGTCCATCCCCAGGGCTCAAAGTATCTCCATATAAAATTTCGTCAAAATTGGTGCAGCGGTTCAGTTGTGAAAACCTTATAGTTTCCTCATAAGGGCGACTAAAATCATTGCCACGCCCATTTCAACCATTTATAGGTCAACTTTTTATAAAATAGGTAGCCTATGTCCATCCCCAGGGCTCAAAGTATCTCCATATAAAATTTCGTCAAAATCGGTGCAGCGGTTCAGCTGTGAAAGCCATATAGTTTCCTCATTAGCGCGACTGAAATCACGGCCACGCCCATTTCGAGCATTTAGAGGTCGACTTTTTATAAAATAGGTAGCCTATGTCCATCCCTAGGGCTCAAAGTATCTCCGTATAAAATTTCGTCAAAATCGGTGCAGCGGTTCAGCTGTGAAAGCCTTATAGTTTCCTCATTACGGCGACTGAAATCATTGCCACGCCAATTTCGACCATTTAGTGGTCGACTTTTTATAAAATAGGTAGAGTATGTCCATCCCCAGGGCTGAAAGTATCTCCATATAAAATTTCGTCAAAATCGGTGCAGTGGTTCAGCTGTGAAAGCCTTATATGTAGTTTCCTCATTACGGCGACTGAAATCATTGCCACGCCCATTTCGAGCATTTAGAGGTCGACTTTTTATAAAATAGGTAGCCTATGTCCATCCCCAGGGCTCAAAGTATCTCCATATAAAATTTCGTCAAAATCGGTGCAGCGGTTCAGCTGTGAAAGCCTTATAGTTTCCTCATTAGCGCGACTGAAATCACGGCCACGCCCATTTCGAGCATTTAGAGGTCGACTTTTTATAAAATAGGTAGCCTATGTCCATCCCTAGGGCTCAAAGTATCTCCGTATAAAATTTCGTCAAAATCGGTGCAGCGGTTCAGCTGTGAAAGCCTTATAGTTTCCTCATTACGGCGACTGAAATCATTGCCACGCCAATTTCGACCATTTAGAGGTCGACTTTTTATAAATTAGGTAGAGTATGTCCATCCCCAGGGCTGAAAGTATCTCCATATAAAATTTCGTCAAAATCGGTGCAGCGGTTCAGCTGTGAAAGCCTTTAGTTTCCTCATTAGCACGACTGAAATCACGGCCACGCCCATTTCGAGCATTTAGAGGTCGACTTTTTATAAAATAGGTAGCCTATGTCCATCCCCAGGGCTCAAAGTATCTCCATATAAAATTTCGTCAAAATCGGTGCAGCGGTTCAGCTGTGAAAGCCTTATATGTAGTTTCCTCATTACGGCGACTGAAATCATTGCCACGCCCATTTCAACCATTTAGAAGTCGACTTTTTATAAAATAGGTAGAGTATGTCCATCCCAAGGGCTGAAAGTATCTCCATATAAAATTTCATCAAAATCGGTGCAGCAGTTCAGCTGTGAAAGTCTTATAGTTTCCTCATTACGGCGACTGAAATCATTGCCACGCCCATTTCAACCATTTAGAAGTCGACTTTTTATAAAATAGGTAGAGTATGTCCATCCCCAGGGCTGAAAGTATCTCCATATAAAATTTCGTCAAAATCGGTGCAGCAGTTTAGCTGTGAAAGTCTTATAGTTCGCCATTAGGGCGACTGAAATCATTGCAACGCCCATTTCAACCATTCAGAGGTCGACCTTTTACATCATTTTATAAAATATTATTTTTTTTAAACCTATTTTTATAAAATAGTTAGCATATGTCCATCCCCATGGCTCAAAGTATCTCCGTATAAAATTTCGTCAAAATTGATGCAGCGGTTCAGCTGTGAAAGCCTTATATGTAGTTTCCTCATTACGGCGACTGAAATCATTGCCACGCCCATTTCAACCATTTAGAAGTCCACTTTTTATAAAATAGGTAGAATATGTCCATCCCCAGGGCTCAAAGTATCTCCATATAAAATTTCGTCAAAATCGGTGCAGCAGTTCAGCTGTGAAAGCCTTATAGTTTCCTCATTACGGCGACTGAAATCATTGCCACGCCCATTTCAACCATTTAGAAGTCGACTTTTTATAAAATAGGTAGAGTATGTCCATCCCCAGGGCTGAAAGTATCTCCATATAAAATTTCGTCAAAATCGGTGCAGCAGTTCAGCTGTGAAAGTCTTATAGTTCGCCATTAGGGCGACTGAAATCATTGCAACGCCCATTTCAACCATTCAGAGGTCGACCTTTTACATCATTTTATAAAATATTATTTTTTTTAAACCTATTTTTATAAAATAGTTAGCCTATGTCCATCCCCATGGCTCAAAGTATCTCCGTATAAAATTTCGTCAAAATTGATGCAGCGGTTCAGCTGTGAAAGCCTTATATGTAGTTTCCTCATTACGGCGACTGAAATCATTGCCACGCCCATTTCAACCATTTAGAAGTCCACTTTTTATAAAATAGGTAGAATATGTCCATCCCCAGGGCTCAAAGTATCTCCATATAAAATTTCGTCAAAATCGGTGCAGCAGTTCAGCTGTGAAAGCCTTATAGTTTCCTCATTACGGCGACTGAAATCATTGCCACGCCCATTTCAACCATTTAGAAGTCGACTTTTTATAAAATAGGTAGAGTATGTCCATCCCCAGGGCTCAAAGTATCTCCATATAAAATTTCGTCAAAATCGGTGCAGCAGTTCAGCTGTGAAAGCCTTATAGTTTCCTCATTACGGCGACTGAAATCATTGCCACGCCCATTTCAACCATTTAGAAGTCCACTTTTTATAAAATAGGTAGAATATGTCCATCCCCATGGCTCAAAGTATCTCCGTATAAAATTTCGTCAAAATCGGTGCAGCGGTTCAGCTGTGAAAGCCTTATAGGTTCCTCATTACGGCGACTATTTTTAGGTCGACCATTTAGAGGTCGACTTTTTGTAAAATAGGTAGCCTATGTCCATCCCCAGGGCTCAAAGTATCTCCATATAAAATTTTGTCAAAATCTGTGCAGCGGTTTAGCCGTGAAAAGGTAACAGACAGACAGACAGACAGACTTTCGCATTTATATATTAGTATGGATTATTAAGTTATTAGATTTGAAATTCCAGCTTTTGTGAAAATTTTACTTTATTAAGGACAAGTCTTCTTAAGTTCTTATGAATAAAACCTATGTTATTTCGATGTTTTTGGCCAGAATCGTGGCTTCACGAAACCATACGAACTTCCAATTGTTTAATTTAGCTTTATTTTTTACAAGCCAAAGAAGTTGACGATTCACAGATGTAAGTTGGTCCCCAATATAAATTCTCGGTGAACATTTGTTATTGCTCATACTGTTCATACTCTCACCTGTTTATAGTCTCTGAATTGAGTTCTCCTCGCGTCTTTCGCTGAATCTCTCTCTTGTTTTGTAGCCTACCCAAATTGACAATGATGCTTTATCCTCTTTGTTTCGTTCTGTATGCGTCAATAATATGGCTCTCCATGATTTCAATCTCAACGGCCTTAACAATGTCGACCACAATATTCGTTATATTATTATCCCTCAACCTGCTGGGACAAATTCGTCATGGTATCACTTAATTTATTAAACGCACCATCCACCCATCATCGTGGGTGAAAGAGATCCGCTTGCTCAACTGTTCAACTATATTTATACCCTACACACGAAGTGAATAGGGTATATTCACTTACTGCTTCCGTTTGTAACGCATTAAAGGAGGCGTGACAGGTATAGAAAAGTATACATATTCTTGATCAGCGTGACCTCCTGAGTCGATTTAGCCATGTCCGTCTGTCTGTCTGTGGAAATCACGATTACAAGAGAACGAATAGATACACTACCGGCTAAAAGTTTCGAAGCACCACTCCTGTTCATAGAAAATCGTGTGGCATTTCTATATTATTGTGTAAATTTTGATTTTTTCTTTTTTAATAGGATGGTTGTAAAGTGATAACTGTAATTTGGAACCCAAAACGGGTTTACGGCGTTCATTGTTTAATTGCATGCTCAAACAATGCACTAAGTCAAGAAATTGGATTTTTTTGTTTATTGCACTTGCCATACAAAATCGAGAAAAAGAATTATAAAAAACCTTTTTCAGGTACTCAGGGTAATTTTTTTTGATGGGGTAATTACTAAAGGTAATTATGAATAATTATTACCATCCATTTTTTACCCTGGGTCATGTATAAAAGGCTGACCTAGAATATTGACACCTTTCTTTGTTCCTCAAGATTCAAACTGACCAAACGTTAAAAAAACCGAAGTAAGTAATAATCAAAAAATAAGATTGATATAAGATCTGCAGTGATTACTCTTCATAAGGAAGGCAATTCCGAGCGTATAATTGAGCAAAAATTAAAAATTTCGACTAGTTTTGTGCATCGCACCATACAAAAGAACAAGGATTATCACACTCTTGCGGACCTTCCGCGGTCCGGAAGGCCAAGATCGGCAACAAATCGTGAAGATAGAGCAATGACAATATCAAACAGACGGAACAGCAGAAAAACGGCTCTAGAAATACAAGCCGAGATCAATAACAGTCGATCAAACCCGGTGTCACTAACAACTGTAATAAGGCGGCTAGAGTGACTGGACTTTGTGGAAGGATTGCTAAAGAAAAACTCTTACTTCGACCACGAAATAAAAAGAGAAGACTTCAATGGACTCTAACCTATAAGGAATGAACCGAAGAGGACTTAAAAAATGTTCTTTGGAACGACGAATCAAAGTTCGAGCTGTTTGGGTCAAATCAAAGAATTTTCGCCAAACGTAGTGCCCAAAAGAACATGCTGCCGGAGTGTGTAATCCCAACAGTAAAGCACGGCGGCGGTTCCGTTATGGTCTGGGGATGTTTCTCAAGCAATGGAGTAGGCGATTTAATTCGAATAGATGGAATTATGCGAAAGGAAGAGTATAGAAAGATACTGCAGCACAATGCAATACCATCAGGCGTACGAATTATCGGCGAAGGTTTCGTGATGCAACAAGATAACGATCCCAAACACAGTTCCAAATTGTGCGGAGGCTATTTAGAGAACAAACAAACATCTGGAATATTAACAAATATGATTTGGCCTGCCCAGTCACCCGATCTCAATCCAATAGAGCTTCTATGGGATGAGCTGGACCAAAAAGTGCGAGAAAAAGCGACTACGTCAACAGAGGAAATGTGGAATGCATTGTTGGAATCATGGAACAATATACAACAGGAAACCATAAAGAAATTAATCGCCAGAATACCAAGACTTGTAGCAAAAGTTATTTAGTGCAAAGGGGGATTTTTTTATGAAAAATCAGTTTAGACGTTTTAGTAAAAATTTGGATAATAAAAATTATTCTAAAATATAATTTTAATGTAATCTGAAAGGAAATATAATAAACTTTAAAATTTACAATTAAACTTTTTATTTTTAAAAGCTTTGGATAACTATTATTAAGATTTGTGGAAATTTCAAGGGTGCTTCGAAACTTTTGGCCGGTAGTGTATATTTTCATCAAACTTTGCACGAATATTGTATATCACTAGAAACTCATCGCTATTGAAAATGGGCAAAATCGGATAATTACCACGCCTACTTTTTATACTGAATATCAATTCATCCATGCTTATAGCTCAATTTCTCAGCTTGTAGGACGAATTTGGGGTTGAAATTTTGTCCAGAAGTCCATTGTCTCTGACCAAAACAGATCACCAAAAATGGGCGTGGTCCGCCCACTAATTAAATAAAACTCGATTACAGGAGAACGAATAGAGATATTTTCATCAAATTTGGCATGAATATTATCTATCATCAGAAACTCATTGATATTGAAAATAGCCAACATCGGACCATTACCACGCCTACTTTTTATAGTGAATATAAACTCATCCATGCTTATAGCTCAATTTATCGGCTTGTAATATGAATTTGAGGTTGAAATTTTATTCACAAATCAACTGTCTTTGACAAAACAGACTACCAAAAATGGGCGTGGTCCGCCCACTAATTAAAAAAAACTCGATTACAGGAGAACGATTTAGATATTTTCATCAAATTTGGCACGAATATTCTCTGTCGTCACAGGCTATTTGAGATTGAAAAGGAAACAAATTAGACAATTGCCACGCCTAATTTTTAAGTAAACGTGTGTAGGGTAAATGAACTTCGGCCAGGCCGATGTTAACACTGTTTCTGGTTTTAATTTTCTTTGCATCAGATTTTAGTTCGGATACATCAGCGTGGACGACATTCAAGTCAGCTAATGAAGTAGTCGCATCATTTATACCACTTGAATCTCCAATTCTATAATGCTTTCCCTAATATTTATGCAATTGGTGCTGCTCAGTTATTGCTGCTATTTCTCTCGGCGATACTGCAGCTGCCGAAGCAGATTTTGATCTGCCTGCAGTTTTGGTATTTCCACTCAAATGTTCCACTAACAAAATCTCTTGAAAGAGGGACAAAGACTACAAGACTGGAAACTCCTCTTATTTCGTGAGAGAGCTCAAAAAAATGTTCGTCCGCGTGTTCACATACAGTGTATGTGAATTTTATGGTGAAATTGTCGACTTGTTACAAGCTAAAACAGTGCATTACAAAGCATGATATCTGAAAAGGTAAACCGTTGTGCTTTGTTACCACACCGCCACAAAATTATGGGGTGAGTTAGTGGCAGGGATACCAATGACACAACTTTATTACTAATTATTTTTTGGTTTTTAAATAAACATTAATAGAAAAACTACTTTGCATTTATGAGTTCTTGAGGTTCATACGAATTCTAAGCTGTTTAGAAATATTAAAAAGTAATGTAAACTTATTTGTTTTTGTAATTCTTCATTTTTCTTTTATTTAAATTAAAATGTGTTAACACAAATACTTCATTTATTTAAATTAAAATTAGTTAAACATAAACAAATTCTCAATTCATGCATTTAAAATTAAATTCATGTAAATTAAAGACCAAAAGAACAAAAATCATAATTAACTAAATATGAAACTAAATCACACATTATTATTTAACAAAACATGTTGAATACGTTGGCATCTCTAAAAATACGCGTGGTAAGTTAAAAACAGCTGACTAAATTTGTGAAATTAGCAATTTTTATGAATTTTAACTTCGTTTTACTCGCAAAATATTCAATATTGTGCAACTATATGAATTAAAAAAGTTTTCATGTACATTTCTAGATGCATGCGTTGGTTTTAAAACTGGCTCCTAGGTGTTTTTTACGTATTTTAGAAATCATAATAGGAGTAGGAATTAATAATGCGGATTTAGATAACAGATGGTGTAACTAGCGTTATGTGCATCAGAGCACACCGCGGCCATTTTCTTTGTTTTTGTCTGTCATTAAGCTAAAAATTATAATTAAGCTAAAAATTATATTATATAATTATTGCTATGAAGAAGAACAAGAGTTGCATTCCTCTCTCAAAATATTTTGTAAACAAATTCCCGAGCTGTCAAAATTTGTTCCCGAACTGTCAAAATTACATGCGTTTTGTTTTGTAATCTGCTACACCCAAGCCTGATTTCACCAACACATTCAAAGCGAAAAAAGAATTTCCAGTCTTGTAGTCTTTGAAGAGGGAGTACTGTTTTGCTGAGATTACAGTGCTCGCTCTTATCTAAGTTTAAGTTTGAAATCAAGTCTTCCATTCTCGTGCTAAGGGGAAGCAATACCAAAGAGAGTCCAAAATGTTCTCACCCCCAGCTAACCTGGTACCTACCCCACAATCCTATGAAAATTGACTTTGAATGAACAATAATTTGAAATAATCAAATTTTGTGTCAGGCTGGCCTCAACTTGACCACCCCACAATAAAACCCCCTTTATGCCAATGATTTTACCATGCTTGAATTAATATCTGCCTTTTCCAAGGCAAATTTTTAATTTTGGAAAAGTGACGCAAGCTTTGGAAATCGCGAGATTTTTCATAACAATTTTTAATTTTTAGGAAAAATACGTTTTAGAGCGTTTCGGATTTTAGAGATACGTTTTCTACTAAAATCCTGCATCGATCCTAGTGAAATAAATTTCTAAAGAAAGCTAAGGATCCCTACTTTCTTAGCATTGAAATATCGGCAAGTCTTTGTTTTGGATTTTACATAGAAAAAATTTATGAATACGTGCTGTAGGTGAAGAGATATAGGCGGTTACATTTCAAAGTTCAAAGGGCTTTAAAAGCGGAACCGGAAGTGATCACCGCTTTTTGGGGTTGTTGTGGTCAGCGCTGAAGAAAACCGCAACAAAAAAAACCCAACACGATTAGGCATAACACGATAACACCCAAGACGATTAGGCATTGTAAGCTAATATTTATGCCCGATTACGTATCCAACAATATCAATAATATCAAGCCTATTTTAATACCTTTCCGATATCAATAGCATGGAAACATCTCATATAGTTAAGGAGATAGGGACATGAAATCCTAATATTTCAAGGTGCTATAACCCTAAAACCAAAATAGAGCTGCAAGAAATGTAATTAGCGTTTAAGACAACAATAAAACAGCAGCAGGCTTAAATAGGGATCCGCCCAGTAACGCCAAGCGCATTCATATTTTTGCCGTTGTTCTTGTTTGTGATGGAGACACCAAAAACATCTTCTGCTCCCCCCTGGTTTCTGAGTTATAGCTCTTCGAAATTTGAAATTAGTTTCTCACTATCTTCTTAACTATAGATATCCGGAATAGATATATATATATCGTTAGAAAGCTAAGTTAAATACCTTGCATTTATGTAATGTAAAATTTTACCAAAAAATGCATATTTTTGGAAAAAACGCGATTTTAATATTTTTAGTAGTCTTTCTTTTAGTAGTCGCTCCATTAATAAAGTAAAACATGTAATTAACCCAGATAATTTTGTGGAAAATAACAAACTAGAGGTCATTAGCTTTCCACAGCTATTTTTTCGCCATAATCGGTGCAGGATTTAGGAGTAATTAACCCAAAATTATGTGCGTTAATTACATGTTTTATTTTATTAATGGGACGGAGAGTACTACAAATATTAAATCGCGTTTTCTCTAAAAATATGCATTTTTAGGTAAAATCTTTATTTACATAAATGAAAGGCATTTAACTTACCTTTCTAAAGGTATATATCTATACCAGACACCTTCTATAGTTAAGGAGATATAGGGGAACTAATTTCAAAGGGCTGTAATTCAGAAACCAGAGGGGGGCTAACAATTCATTGATTTTGTTGTTGTTGGCGTCTCATTCATAATCTACAACAACATGGTGGGCGTTTCCGGGTGGATCCCTATCTGCACCCAGCAACAAAATTGGGCATTTTGTATGGTTGTAAATCTGTTTCCATTTTGTTATTGTGGTCAGCACCAAAAACAATATTGTTTTGGTCGGCAAGCGCCTTATTTAAACCCCATCTTTTCCTCAAATACATTTATACTTTGACTGCATCTTTCAGAACACATCTATATTTATCAATTTTGGATCATAGTTTCTTTTTTTCGAATTCCATTATTTTTACAAACATACCGGCAATGGGATAGGCAGACAAAACATATATGTATGTCTAAAATCCTTTTTAAATTAAAACAATCAAGTACTCAAGTATTCTTATTGCAATTACGATTAATATTTATATATAACCGACAACTTAAACAAAAACACACATTATTCACAAAAACAATACTTTTCCACTAAAAAGTTGGAAGACAGGGTTGTTTAGTGAAGAAAGGTCAAGATTTACATATATTCGTTCCTATCACTCGTTTGCTCTCGTGCCATGAATTCGGAATAACATATTGTTTCGTTGAATTGTACAAAAACCCAGTGTTGGGTTTCTGTAGAGTTGAGCGATATTTCGATACTTGTGATTTTGTAAATGTTATGCCTTAAACACATAGAAAATCGCACGACGAATTATTCGGTGCGAACTTCTATGTGTTCAAAGCATTACTTTGGACAGAATAATTTTTTTAACAGTGACAGTGAACCGATTCGTTCCTGTCAGTGGCTGGTTCCCGTGGCTGTAAAATAGCTATATGATCTTTTTTCACGTATTGTATAACAACCTAGGTTTGCCTGTATGTACATTTAACATTCTGTTCTAAATAATTTGCTATTAAACATTTGCTTGTGACTTATTTTTATTTCCCCATACATATTAATTATTATAATTGTTCGAACATTATTGGAAAAATTATTATAAATAATAATATAAAAATAATGATACAAAAGAAAATACTCAGTAACAACATTATTACTTTATATGGTCCAAACAAGTTCTTATTATATATTATAATATATGTATTATTATTATTATTGTTATTATTATTATTATTATTATTGTTATTATTATTATACAGAAAAATTTATTTCATAGTCATTATTTGTTTTAAAAATGTCGATATTCTATATTAAAACGTATTAAATTTTCTGATGTCGGTTACTTATATCAAAATCACGGTGACTTAAAGTCACTGGTAAAAGTCACGGTGACAAAAATGTAGCAGTCACTGCTGTCACCGTTCTCAAAAAATCACTGGAACGCTCATCTCTACTTGGCAAGTAGGACTTTTTTTTGTTGTTTTGTGTGTAAACAATTCTCTCTTTTACACACAAAACAACAAAAAAAAGTCCTACTTGCCAAGCAAAACTCGATAGGCCCGTGGTTATGCTATCGAGCAAAACTTGGTGGGAAATTACTCTCATTTTTGTGATCGGAGTCCGTGCAAAAATAGTGGTTACGCTTGTGCTTGACCCACGCTTGCGTTCTTCAAATATGTATATTTGTTCTCACCTTCAACAGCAACCCGTCTACTACACAAATGAGAAAACGTATTATTTTAGATGTTGTTTTCGACGCGATGGAAGACCAAATGTTTATATTAATTGAAATGTGTTTAACATATATTAAGTCGTAATATTTTGGAACGATAATCACAGGAATATAATTGATAGATTTATCAGTTAATTCCATTTTTTCACTCCATTCCACTCTTCAGTACTCTTGTGAATATTGAGACTAAGCAACACCGGTTTGCTTGGTGTCCTCGGTGTACGCTAGACCGAGTTTTCGTGCTCGGTGTGAGAGAGTGATGTTGAGAACAGAAAAATATCCCATTCTCTCTTTTACGCACAAAACAACAAAAAAAAGTCCTACTTGCCAAGCAAAACTCGATAGCATAACCACGGCCTAGCATAACCATGTTTATGTTTTTTCGTTTGACAGACACCTCAAAAAGAATTCGTATTGACAATTTTTTTCGAGACGCCTGCACACCGGTTGTAGCAATAATAATTTTTTATGGTAATGTTTGTGAATGAATATGAGTAACGAAGTGCTCAGTGAAATTTTGCAATAATGTTAAAGGAAAAGTTAGTGGTAAGAGTTGTTTCGATCAACGTAAAAATATTGTAACTGAGTTAAGAGAGCCGTTTTAAAATGTACCAAGTAAACAAGCGAATAATTTACAAAAAAATTACAGTACATATATTTAGTACATATATTTAGTTTATATAAGTACATATATTTAGTTCCGAAATGTATACTATAAATTATGATTATTTTGATATAAAATAGGGTATAAATGCAGTTTACAGGACTGGCTCAGTTCAGTCCCCTAAACTACACCTTAGCTCGCCCTCTTGTCCTGAATCTAACCATGTAAAAAATTTTTGGGGCGTGGCCTTAGTTTAGATTTTATGGGCGTTTGAATGTACAAAAATCCAAATTTCAAATAGCGATATCTCTTAAACTATAAGTTTTACCAGTAAAAAATTCGAACCAGATAGCGTTCGAAAGGTCCTAGCAAGGTCGATATTTTAAGTCATAATAATTTTTTGATTTTAACAAGTATTTATGGAGATAATTTAGTTTTAAGAAAAAATAGTGGAGGTTGTATTACAAAATATTTTTTTTTTCTCTTCTTTGATAATTAAGGTATATATTAAATTCAGGTTTCTTAGAGCCCATAACCTCTCCTTTCCAACGGTATATAACATGATAGGGTATCTCCCACAGTTTCGACCACTTTTAATGAAATATTCAAAATTAGTGTTCGGTGGATATCCGAACACGCATCTTAGACTTGACTACAGGAAACCTTTGTACCTTAGCGCGTATTGTTCAGTATTTAATATTTAAAATTGAAAAATTTTTATGAAAAATCACGCGGACAGCTGGGCGTATATATAACCCACTAATGCCAAAATCACATATAGAAGATTATCCAGAAGAAGAAGATTACGAAATTTATGTCGAGCATTTAGAGGATTAAGTCTTTGTGCATGTAAATACAATTTTAATGAAATCTGACCACTGATGATTTTTACTTTATATCGGTTTTACATTACAAATACAATAAGTAAGTATGGCATGTTATATACCACTTTAAAGGTAAGACAATGGGCTTTCACGATATATATTTTTTGTGGTACATTAATGTATCCATTTCCGAGAAAAACATCTCTGTTTCACAAGCACAAATTCATAATTACATAAAAATACGTATAACTTCTAAACTGTTGGAGTGTTATGAAAACTATGTATAGCACAAATAAAGACAATAACAATACCTTTCCAATGGTACCACTGGCGGTACTATAGGTTATCTACTTTAGGAGTTATTGACCTTTTATTAGGTCATCTTTCGTGAACTTAAAACGCCCATAAATCGAAAATGGCTGCCTAGCCCCGGAAATAAAGTATACACTTCCGGTCCTAACGGTAAAATCTAACGGTAAAAAAACACTACGATAAAAAATTGTGATTTTGTGCAAAAAACTTGTACTTCGCTGTGAAAAACTTGTACTTCGCTGCAAAAAATCTGTACTTCGTCGAAAATAAATTAATCGCATGAACGCATGCGTTCTGTTGTTCGGGGGTTCGTTTATGAAACGTCAAAACAAATAAATAAAATATTATCTTTTTTATATGTGTAAAATATAACTCCCCGTTCCGTATAATGGTAATTAATATATGCTTCCATATTTTAACAAGTATTGGTTGTTTATTTCTAATTTTTACTTTGGTATAAAGTTGTCGTTGTGCTGATTTTTCGTTGCAAATGCATAGTTGTTCACCTTTTGACAAAGAAAATTACGATTAATAACTCCAGAATGGTCGGATTTATAGTTTTTCATTTGGTTTTTAATATTTTTGAAAATTATGCATTGTTATGTAAAATTGTATTATACGTTGTTGATGCACTTGGGGGGCCAAACATCCGATTGCACCTACCATTTTAGATTTGGGAAACTTCACCACCTTTGTTTATATATGGTGAAACTTATATTTTAAAAGACAATCAGCAGTTGGACAAGAGTTAGAAACAAGAAATATTTCTTCTGCTCAAATGAAAATAATTAATAAGTCTAAAATAATATAAAATAATAAGTCTAAGGGAGAAGTGTGAAATCTTTTTGAACTTCTTTTTCTTCTAGTGACATGGAGTGCAGAGAAGGAGTTTTAAGTTGGACAAGAGTTGGAAACAAGGAATATTTCTTCTGCTCAAATTAAAATAATTAATGTATGTATGTAATTGTATATTATTAAAAAATATTGTACGGGTGAAGTAGACCTACAGGGGAACCAAACACCCTAAAAAATTGGTAACGCGCTGCAACGCATACCTCCTGGGTGGCGTGGAAATGCGTTATTTAAATATACTTATAACATATACATATCTATTGTATCTATATTAGAGCTGAGCGATATTTCACGACCTGTGATTTTGTCACAGGTACACAAAATCACGAGTCACAGTTGCGATTGAAAACGCTCCGAACCTGTGACACGCCGTCACAGGTACAGCGGAACGATATTTAACGAACTGTGATTTCATTGAAATGCAACAACGAGTCACAGTTGGTATTGAAACGCTCCGAACCTGTGACAGGCCGTCACAGGTTCGGAGCGTTTCAATACCAGCCTGTATTTCACGGGCTGCGAATTCGTTGAAATGAAATCACGAGTCAGAGTTTGCTGCTCTAGCGTTTCGTTATTGGTAGAACGAGTTATTGTCCCAACTAGAAGCAGTGATGCCGTTTTTTGCAATTTGTCGCAATCAGGAATTTTCTGTCTGGATTTTGTGGAATTACGTGTTTTACTCGATATTTTGCGATATTTGTTCGATATTTTGGATACTACTGAAGACATCAATGAAAGTTTCTATGTGTAAATATCTAGGTAGCAATTGTTTTTTCTACCTTAGACTATGAACATGCAGCTCAAATACAAATTTTAAAAATGCGTATTGTAAAATACGGAATGAACTTAATAACATGTTACACTTTCAATACGATTTTGCCTTCATTATTTTGAAAAAATACAATTATGATTTTGGTAATAAAATATTAATACAAGAATGTTTTCTGCATATAAAATATCTATATATCAGTAGTTTTAATTACTTAAAATTTGTGTCTGTATTAATTCATACTTCTGTAAAATATGAATGCTTTTAAAGTTAACGAATAGCTTCACTTCGTTCCTATAGCAATAGCGAACGAAACCAAAGCAGATCTGAAATAATGCCGTTATTTTGAATGCATCTAGCACGTTTTTGCGCACTCGTTTTATAGTGAATGCCTTGTCACGAGTCACGGGTTTTTATACCTGTGACAGTACTGTCACAGTCACAGGTCGGAGCTGCTCCGGAAAAATCACGGAATCGCTCACCTCTAATCTATATTATATCTATTGCATGAAGTTTTATAAATTGACTTGACTGCATGTAAAATCCTACCAACAAAATACGAAGAGTTCATCAATGAACGGCAACGTCATCTCTCTGCTCAGCGAACGTTACCAGAGCTAGAGCTCAAAGTTTCTGTCACATGTGCTTTGTTCTTTGAAAGTACCTGGTTACGTTTGAAAAATTAAAAGAATCTCGAATAATCCAAATTTAAGCTAATTTTGACTCTTACTTTATATATCAATAAACTTGACGCATACAAAAAGTCTTCATCATTCCACTATAGAATATTAATTTAGGGCCTGATTCAGAGTCACGACGACGACGTAATCGGGTGACTCTCTTTGTACTTTTCGTCGATTACAAAAACAAACACATTAGAGAGTGTCAAAGTCGACGAAAAGCACAAAGAGGGTCACCCGATTACGCCGTCGTCATGACTCTCTGAATCAGGCGCTTAATTTTATATTTTCTAAAATAGAATATTTGCTTCAAATTAGTCAGTTCTTTTATTCAAAACATTGGAAGTGTAAAGTATAGCAGCTACTTCGAACGTAAGTAACACAATCTAAAATTAAAATACTATATTCCTAATCGAACTTCCTTCCGAATTGCAACAAACTCTTTGCATTCAAAACTTATAAAAGTATCTGCGGGTTTGTTGAGTGTTTGAAGCTTCAGGTTGTTCACAGCTGCCTTCACTGCATTTTATCACAGCACGCGGAATTAATATCTCGAGTCGGAATAAACTCATTCTAGGAGAAAGGGAAATTTGAAAGAGATATATTGACACATTTATAAAATGCTAAAATAAATACATTGGATAAAATACCTCTGTCCATGTATTTGTGCGTGGATCATAGCGTTCACTGGTAATATTTTTGTAAAAAAATATGTTTCTGTTAGCACCACTGTTAATACACCGTTCCATCGACTGAATGTAAACAAGTTCCTTTGTGAGCTGCGAGCTGCACGAAAAATGAATTTAAGTAATTTGCTGATTTTTATATATTATTTACATAATGTGAATAACTATAACTTACGGATCGTAGCATCGTAGATACATACATGCGATCATTAATAACAGCCACAGCTGGGTCCTAGCTGAATAAAATCAGAAGTTCTATTCACGGGGTCCCATCTGAAATTTGGTATCCTTACATTTTTCTGTTAACCACATAATTGTATTTGATATCTTTACCTTTCTACTGAATTCAAAATATAATGTCCATTATAGCGTAAAGCGCTCCGTTCAGTACTTCTGGAGCGTGATTTGTTCGACTCGTTATCAATGGAGCCAATGCATTGGAAACCATTGCATTTACATTTACCCCCTTATTCAGAGAGTCACTTTTAGCTGTCGTCGTCGTCTAAAACAGCTGTTTGTCGTCTTTTTCTATTCACAGAGACGACGAGGTGTCTTAGCTAAGCATGGTGTCGTGTCTTACGTAGTTTGGAGGTGAGCAAAATCCTATTCACAGAGACGACAAACGCCGACTTGAGCTGTCAAATATGACGACAGCCTCTTAGGTGTCGTCTTGGTGTCGTCTCTTGCTAAAAATGAAATATTTTGCAGGTTATTGCTTATTTTTTATATTTATCTTTTATGAATTTTTTTGTGTTATAATTATATTTTATTGTATTATAAAATAAATAAATATATATTATATAATATTATTTTGAAATTTTTTTTTTCTGGAGAAAATGGGTATAATATTTTCGCGAAGAAAATTTCTCTTTTCTACTTTGTTTCTTTTCGATTTATAGAACTTTGCTAAAAAAATCGTTGCTTCCCGTTATTTTCTTTTGATCCTTGAAAATTAACAATAAACACAAAGTATAGAATTGTGAATATGTATAAATAATATGGATATAACAAAGAAAAGATAAACAATAAAGTTTTTAAACAAATAATGAATAATTACAACAATTTTTGTTAAATATTTTATTAATTCTTAAGATATAGCGTACAATTTAAAACATCGCTACAATTTGAAGTTTTGGTGCGGGACATGGAATGGAATAATTTCAGAAGTAGCTAGAGGTGCCCCTGTTTTTGGATCCAACCGAATACAGGGTGAAAAGGAAAGGGCCTATTAACGTTTTAATTGCCATATGTGCACTTTCTTACATATGTTACAATTGTAGATATGAAGAGATTTGAAATGATGCACCAAAATTAAGCTGGGACAAATTCATGCGGATATTGCGGTTATATGAGGTGGACCCAGTGGCACTAAAGAATCCAGATTTACAAATTATACATTCGCTAAAAAATTTTGAGCTTGATAAACATAACTCAAAACTTTACACTTTGCAATTGTTTAGAATTCCCGATTGTTTACAATTTTACAGTGTTGCAAATTTTCAAGAGAAAAACCAATGTTAATATATTTTTATGCAATTTAAATGACGAAAATACAATAGAAAAACAAAATAAACATTCCTCTCATAAACTCCTAAGGTTATTCTTTATTTTTACTACATTTATAAATCTAATTTCGAGAAAAAAAAATCTATTTTTTAAGAATTTTATTATTTCAACATAAACACCATAGTAAAATTTTTGTGTTGTAACACCAAAATGCTAGCTAGTACACAAACCAAGCTGTCATATATGAGCGCAACGTAAATTGAGGTGAGCGCGACGTAAGAGCTAGTCACTTTTCAAAAAGTGACTCTGTGAATACGACGTCTTCCACTCAGGTGACTTTTCGACGACGACGTCAGACTCACTCCAGGTGACTCTCTGAATAAGGGGGTTAATTTTGTGACTGTATTTATCGGTACGTCATTTGATGTTCATCATCATCATCATTGGAAATGTGAGTCTTCCTAGACCACATTTGGAATTGGAAAGGAGCTCCTTGAACCTAGAGGTTTATGTTCCTTCGAGTAGCTTAAAAGTAACTTGTATGTATGAGGTTTAATTTTCTTGTTTTATATTAGCGTAGATGTGTAGTTTTACTTTTTTATTTGAGTTTTGTTGTGTTTTTTTTTTTAAGGTATATTTTTTTTTTTTTTTCGAAAACGTTATAAAAGAATATGAAAAGAGGAAATACAATGGAAATATGAAAGTGAGAGACTGGAAAAGAAAGGTGAGATAGAATTTGAGAAAGGAGAGAGCTATTGGAGGAGGTGTGAATTCATGATTATAGCTTGAGATTATAAAATGATGTTTGCGTTCTTGATGAATTGAAATATGGCCTTGAAAATATCGATGTTGTTGGAGGACAGTAGCTGAGGCAAGCTGAGGACATTAGCCCTTTGAGCGTGCAACCCGGAAATAAGTGAGGATCTGAGCGATGGCCTAACGCAGGGGCAGCGGAAAAGGAGGTGGCTCGCTGTCTGGATGGAGTTGCAGTTACAAATGTCGTTTTCTGCCATTTGAATCCATTTGCATATGGTCCTTGCATCTGGTGTGGTTGGTTTACATGGAGAAGTGTTTACTCTTGGAGCCATGGAATAGAGGTAACGACCATGCGCCGATGAGTTCCAATTCGATTGCCAGCTGTCAGTGTTACCTTTCTGTGCAGTGCCTTGAGGTCCCTGTGGAATAAGGGAAGGGGAGTCATAAGGGGGATGATTGCTGGCTACAGAGTCCACATATTCATTGCCATCGATGCCCATGTGACTGGGAACCCAGAGAAAGTGAATGGTGAAGCCTGATGTTTTGAGATCTAGGAGAATTGTTTTCATTTCTAGAATGGAGGGATGGGAATTTGAGTTGGGATGACCGCAGATGGAGGAGAAAACCGACTGACTGTCGGTTATGATGAGAAACTTGTTTCGTTCTTGAATTTTAATAAGCTTAAGCGCTTCTAGGATGGCTGAGGCTTCTGCCGAGAAGATTGAACAGTGCTTGTTGAGCGGAAAATACGCTTCTAGATCTAGATCGGGAAACCAAAGTGCGGGGCCAGTGTGATTGGGAGTTTTCGATCCGTCTGTGAAGATGCGTTGGAAGACTGGCCAGCGTTTATGAATTAATTTGCGGTACTGTTTTTGAATTTCTGATGGGGAGTTTCTAATGTTATCGGTATTTAGGAAAAATATGGAGGGTTTGAGCTTCAGAGCCTCATAAGGAGTGCAGAAAAGTGGAAGAGTGTTGTATGAAGAGATGTTGAAATTTTGAAATAGATATTTGAACTTGTCAATTAGGGGATGAGGATGAGAGTAGGATCTTGAGAGGGCTATGAGCGAATTTCTGGCAGGATGAGACGTCTTTGAAATGAGACTACAAATGTAGTTATCCGCGACTAAGCTTAGGCGTTCTGGGAGAGGCATGACATTCGCTAATATTTCAAGACTGCGGGTGTGTGTGGACATAAGCGATTCAAGAGAGATACGTAGAGCTTTCCACTGGATTCTTTGCAGTGTGAGAAGATGGGTGGATGACAAATTTAAAAGGAGAGGAGCAATATATTCGATTTTAGGTCTTACGGCGCCAATGTAGAGGCGGATAAGCTGCAGAAGATCACTGCCCCAGTAGACACCGCACAGGGATTTCATAACATTTATGAATTGTAGGCATTTTTTGGAAATGTGCGCAATGTGGGGACCTAAAAGAAGGCGCTCATGGAGATGGAAGCCTAAAAAGTTGAAAATGTGAACATGTTCGACCTGTTTTGCGTTGATGTAGATAGGGCTAAGGGGAAGAGATTTGCGCCGAAAGAAGAGAATAGATTTAGTTTTTTGGGCGGAGAGGGAGAGATCGAGATCCAGGAGGGAGTGGCTGATTTGGTTGACAGCTGCTTGGACTTTGGCTCTGGCCTGGCGAGAGTCGTATTTGGTGCAATAAACGACGATATCGTCCGCATAGGCTAAGACCTTTACCTCTGAAGGAATGTTTGCAAAGATGCTGTCTATATAAAGGTTGAAACAGAAAGGGCTCAGTATGCAGCCTTGAGGGACTCCTGTGAAGGAGCGCCTATTAAGTAGAACATCTTTACTTTGAATGTATAGATCTTTGAATTGAAAGAGGCTAAACACTAACTTATTAAAACGATTTGGAAGACCAAGGAAGTCTAATTTTGACATGAGGATGCCAATGTTCACGTTGTCAAAGGCGCCCTTAATGTCCAGGAAGACTGCATACGTGAGTTCCCCCCGTTCAAAACCTAAAGAGATATCAGACCAAAGAGTGATTATGTTGTCCGAAGTGGATTTGGCCTCACGAAAACCGGACTGAATATTGCTCAATTTGTTGTTTGACTCAATGTGCCATTCAAGACGGGAGGTGAGTATTCTTTCAAAGAGCTTTCTGGGGGAGGATGGAGGAGGGCAATGGATCTGTAGGAGGGGGGAGAAATTGGAGGGAAACGCTTTTTCTTAAGGGGAATGATGAGATATTTAAACCAGTGTAGAGGCAGAAGTCCAGAGGAAAGAGTTTTATTGAGGCATTCTAGCAATTTTATTTTATTGTGTGCATTGAGGAGTTTGATGTGAGTGTTTCTAAGGCAGTCCAGACCTGGAGCAGAGTCTTTTAGCAGGGATATGGCGTCGTCAAATTCTAAGGACGAGATGGGGGAAAGGAGAAGAGAATTCTCTTCTTCAGGATCTGAGGGGACAGCAGGGCCTGCACAGAAAGAGTTGCAGGGGCCATGAGGGCCTGTTAGGGAGTCACAAAAGGAAGTGAAATGATCTGCCGAAATTGAATTGGAGTCCGAAAAGGAGCCATTGAAAAGTTTGATTGTTTTCCATAATTCAGAGATGGTGATGTCTTGATTTATGTTTGAGCAGAATGTCTTCCAGCCTTTTCGTTTTTCCTGTCTGGTCACTTTTTGGAAGTTTTTCCTTGCATTAATGAGGATGTCATAATTGAGCCTAGAGGGAGATAGCTTGAATTTATTGAGGGCAAGTCTTTGCGCGGCGATGGCTTTTTGGCACGCAGAGTTCCACCATGGGTTTGGCAGAAGTTTATGGCGTCTGCGGATTGAGCTAAAAGACTTGTGAAGAGATTCAGATTCAGATTCAGGAAGTCTAAAGGATGAGAGTCAGGAGGACAAGAAGTAGGAAGAGAGTCAAAGATTTGGGAGCATTTTGCAATGCAATGGGAGCAATATAGGCTTCCCAGAGATTCTTTTGTGGTGGACCATGACGAGGATAGACTGAGAGAGGGAGAGGAGAACATGAGGTCAAGTGCAGAGGGATGCTGCACGAAGAAGGTGGGGGAGCCATCGTTAAGGAGAACTAGATTGTGATTGTCTATGAGGTCAAGGACTTGAAAGCCTCTATGGTCAGGGTGGTGGCTGCTCCAAGAGGGGTGGTGAGCGTTGAAATCTCCGCACATGAGGAGATGGGAGCGAGAAAGAGAAGAGATAATGGTAGAAAGAGGGGAAATGTTGACACGTAGGGAGGGGGGAATATAAACGGATAGAAAGGATATAGGTCCTGTACTAGAGAGTCGGCAGATCGCCCATAGATTGTTACGCAAGATTGCGGTTCAATAATGTACATCTAACGCATTTGTGATACACACTGCAGACCAAGTCACGTGCTCCCAGTACCCAAAACCGACGTTGCAGAACGGTTCTCATGATTTGAGGGCCAGCATGCAGGGTATGTTCGTGGATCTCAGCGACTATTAACCTTGCAAGAGGTGAACCCTTTGGCAGGATAACCGGATGCTTGATATCGGTGGTTACGCTTGCATGCCTTAGTCGACCGCCAACACGCAGAATTGCGCAATGATCCAGAAACGGCTGTAAGCGTGACAAGCGCTACTCTGAAGAGGTATAGGCCTTTTCATACTGCAACAATAAATTTCATTAGAAAAAAAATAATTTTGAGTATTGTGAAGATGCAAGTCGCTAGGCTCGTTTGCATCCACACAATTATTAATAATATTATTATACTTTAATTTTAAGAGGAAGAAATATTTATGATATTTTGAATATACTGATATTTTATGTTTGTGAATTATTGATATTTTGTATTATTAATTTTATGTGTATACCAACAAGTAGTTTAGTAGTAAGAAAACTGCAACCCTGGGTGAAAAAGAAACAAACAGCTGATCATCCGTAATACAACCCTGTGTCGGTAACACAGTTGATCAGAAAAAAAAACAGTCCCACGGAGTCGGTAATGAAGGATAGCTATAATAAATAAACAGTAAACCAGTGGAATTTACACGGAAGGGAAAAGTAAAAGCAATGATATTTTGTACAGTAATGCCGTGTTTACACGGGGGACACGTGTCGCACCATTGGAACTATTCATCGGCCGTGTCCCCACATCGTTTACACGGGGGACAGATTGGATTGTGGATCACTTGTACTTCGCTGCAAAAAATTTGTACTTCGCCGAAAATAGATTGATCGTATGAACGCATGCAAAATCTGTTGTTCGGGGATTCGTTTATGAAACGTCAAAACAAATAAATAAAATATCCTTTTTATATGTGTAAAATATATATAAAACATAAGTCCCCGTTCCGTATAATGGTAATTAATATATGCTTCCATATTTTACCAAGTATTGGTTGTTTATTTCTCATTTTTACTTTGGTATAAAGTAGTCGCTGTGCTGATGTTTTGTTGCAAATACGAAGTTGTTCGCCTATTGACAAAAAAATTACGATTAATAAATCCAGAATGGTCGCATTTATATTTTTTCATTTATTCTCTAACATTTTTGCAAATTGAAGTATTGTTATACATCTTTGATGCACTTGGGCGGTCAAGCATCCGTTCGCATCTACCATTTTAGGTTTGGGAAACTTCACCACCTTTGTTTATATATGGTGAAATTTATATTTTAAAAGCCAATGGCCTTGGCTATACGCAGTATCTTGTGAAACGATTTCATTCAGTTCGTTTGAGAGAGTAATGAGGAAGAAAGAGAAAAGACTATACTCTAGTATCGAGTGTAGAGAAGTTTTGAAACGAAAATGGACCCAGTTTCTCAGTTTCTTTGCACGCGCACAAGAAAGCAGTTGTCAAAGGAAAGAAGAGCAACATAGTTTGCCGAACGCGTGTTCATATTTTCTCTCACTCTGGCCAACATTTGGATATTCAGTAAATTTCACACACACTTTGGCATCACATGTTTACGACTTTTGAAACCATATGAGAAACCACAGTGCGTAGCCACCGATGGTATCGACATACCAGTAGTGAAACCGTTCCAAAAGATATTGCGTCTAGCCAAGCTGATTTCATAACTAAATGAATCCGTGGTGAAACATGAAACAGCTGATTTTTTCAACATACTGAAAGACCGAAAACAAAAACAACAATATGGTAGCTCTCACGTATAGTGTACATGAATTCAACAGCTCATAAAAAATAGACGTCAAACCGATTTTTGAAGCGGCGAATACGAAGTGTCCTATCTCATTATCTCTGCTCGGAAGCTACTGATTTTATAGATATCATCAAACTTTTCGTTTACCAAAGCCAGCCGGCAGGCATTGTGTTTATAACACCACAAAAAATAACACACAATCGCCAGATCTACGGGAGAACTGAAAGAAGCGGTTGCTAATAAGCAATAATAAGCGGCACACCGCTTATGCTACTGTTGTTTGCAAAATAAGCTTTTCTAAAGTAAATACGTAAGAAGAGTGTAACCTGTTGTTGTAAAGAGGAGATATTTCAGCGGTACCGCTTCTATCAGAAGCCGAAGTTGTGTGTATACTAAAAACACATTTTGAACAGCTGTTTAACGAATATAACAAAGAGTAACGCTGAGAAGCGCTACCGTTCGCAGTTCGAGCATAAGGCCCTTAGTATACACACAGCTTGCGTTTCTTTCAGAAGCGGTACCGCTGTAATTTCTCCTCTTTACAAGTTTCTTTACAAGTTCTCCTCAACAGTTTGCACTCTTCTTACTTGTGGGAAAAAACGTGGGAGAAAAAAGTAACCGCGTATGCCAGCAGACATCTCAACGCTGCTGAAAATAATTACTCGCCCACCGAAAAGTAGTGTGGATAGTACGAAAGATGCGGCTTTACCTAGAGGGATATACACTCACGATTATCACCGACCATCTATCGTTGAAGTGACTTAACTCGATTGAGAGTTCCTCAGGACGAATGGCGAGATGGGCGCTCGAGTTACAGCATCACACGTATGATATCCAATACAGACGAGGTCAGCAAAATATGGTCGCGGACGGCCTGTCACGAAAACCCGTGGAAATCCTCCTTAATGTCAGAACAAGAACATCCGAAGTGATGCGACGCGGATATTACCAACGACGCCGGAAGGTTCCGGGATTACATAATTGAAGGCGGTAAGCTGTACCGACACATACCGCGAACGTTGGAGGAGGACGATGCCATACTGTGGAAGCTGTGTATACCCATTCAGTTGCGGGAACAGGTCCTAAAGGAGAACCATGATGAGCCTTGTGCCTCGGATTTCGTAAAACCATCGATCGGCTGGCCAAGAAATATTACTGGCCCGGTATGTTCAGACAAGCGAGTCGGTACTTACGCACTTGTCAAAGCTGAACATTTCAAAACGTCACAGCAACGACCGGCAGGCGAAATGTTCTCCACAATGACAGAGGAGCCATGGGCCGTGGTGTGAGCCGATTTCGTGGGCCCACTTCCACGATCGAAACAGGGCAATATTATGCTACTCGTCTTCACTGACAAGTTTATATGGTTAATCAAGATCATCATTTGTCGGCAAGCTACCAGCGCCACCCTGATAAAAGCTTTTCGTGAGCGGATTCTTAGTTATTCGTTTCGATTCGTTATCTCCGAAAACGGCGTTTAATTCACGAGCAAGGCATTTGAAACCTTCCTTCGAGCCTTGGTGGTTAGGCATCAACGTACAGCCCACTACACTACCATTAAATTTATGATTGCTCAGATTGCTATGATTGTTGTTGGGAGAAGCAAAACACCTGGGACGAACTCCTGCCAGAACTAACACTACCCTTTAATACGAGCACGTCAGAATCAACTCGGTATAGCCCAGCCTACCTCGTGTAAAGCATTAACCACAACCAAGGCTACAGGCTACAAGCGGCATCTGTCAAAATTACATTGGCTCTTATGGGGAACAAGAAAAAAAACATTGATTTCCAGTGCCGCTACGCATCTTGCAGCTAGCCGCTAGTCTTCACGCCGCTTGCAGTCGATCGAGTTCTATTTTTCTCTGGCGGCGTAGCTATGCTTCTTCTTCTTTTGTGTTTGTTTACGTTTTACATATAAAAAGATTTGCGTTTTGACATTTGCTGTTGGCTTCACGCCGCTATCATTGGAAGCACTGAGGTTAGTGCTGGAAGTTAGCTACTTTTGCAGTTAGTAGCCTGTAGCCTTGGTTGTGGTTAATGCTTAAGGACGAGAACCGCGCGTACCTGATGCAAGGACCCAACCGGGACTGGCATAATACATTTTTCCGTAAGTGTACAAGGGGAGCTCAAGAACGCCATGGAGATCGGCAGAGCAAATATGCACAAAGCCACGCAAGTCCAGGCAAAATACTACAACCTGCGCCGTGGGCCATGAAGGCCACAGATAGGCGTACTCATCATGGTAAAGCAGCACCACATTTCTAAAACAATAAAAGGATTCGCGCCAAAACTCACAGCCCGCTATGATGATCCCTCCTATAGGGTAGAAAAATTTACATCCCCCATCATCGTTCGAATACGCAGACTGGAGGGTGGGGATACAAAGAACGCTCACATTTGCACATTGAAAGAATTCCATCACAGAAATCATCCCGAGGAGCAATCCACGCCACAGCCAAGAGACACTCCTAGCAGTCAAAGCCCAGCTAACGACCAGCATACTCGTCGTCAAGGCCAGATACGCAACAGTGGAGAGCCATCGAATCAGTCGACCGCGAACCTTCGAACAGTGTACATGATAGAAGACGAAGCCAGGTTTGAGAAAAGTTGCGCAGACTTTAGGGAACGGTTGGAGTGCCTGTAAGGGAAACGCCAACGGATCCCACCGCGGGGAAAAGTGGCAAGCAAAAGTAGTAAACCCCGGAGGGAGAAACGAACGGATATGACTTCCCCGGATGGGATCACCAATCCGTGTCATGGTGGAGGAGGAAAAAGGATGACTGGTAGGGGAAGCAAGAAGAGGACCAACAAGTGCCTGCGTGGCGAGGATCTCCGCCGAAAGATGGTGAGCGAACCGTCATCAGACAACGACGGTTGGACCAGTGCAACCGGAACCATCTACACAAAATACGTTCGGACCAATGGGCACACACTTCGAGTCAGAGGATGGATTGAGGGAGCCTATGGAACAGTGATGCACCTCCACCTCCGGTGTACAGATTCTATGACAATGATGCACCGACGGAGTACAGACCCTAAGCCAGGGACACGCCAACGTTACCCGAGTACCGATATGCTGACAGGGACAGCGAAGTAACTACCCAGGGCGAAGAAGGTCCGGAACCGCAAATTGCGAGTGACTTCGAGGACGACGACCATGACTGGCCAGCCCAGGGAGGGTTGTATACCACCGAGGTAGAACAGGAAAAGGTACGCGAGCAGGAGTACATCAACCCAATTTACCACTTCCGGGTATCGAAACCCGTCGCAACACCGACGTATGAGATGGCGCCCCTACCTGGCCGAGGAACTTACCACGTCCAATCACCTGGAGACCCAGTACAAGGGCCGCTCAACGCCACACAGCCTATTACTGCACCATGGTACGATCAGGCAATACACGTCACGTCCGATGTACCCCTCAAAGCCACGCAGCCGATTGCTGCAACGTGGTACGACGAATCAACAAGTGTCACGACGACGTACCACTCAAGGTCAGCCGCGCCAACGGCAACCGACGCACCCGCTGCGCCTTGGTATGACGAGCCAACCTACGTTGCCCCAGACATACGCTGTGTGAATTATCGTTGCACCAAGGTATGCCGAGTTAACACCTGCGGCATCACCTGTAGAGTTGGGTAGTTCGTGAACGAACTAGTTCAATTGAACAAATCACTTGCGTGAACTATGAGATCTAGTTCACAGTTCTTAGTTCTTTTAGTTCAATCGCTCTTTTAGTTCACTCGGTCTTTTAGTTCAGTCGCTCTTTTAGTTCACTCGGTCTTTTAGTTCAGTCGCTCTTTTAGTTCACTCGGTCTTTTAGTTCAGTCGCTCTTTTAGTTCACTCGGTCTTTTAGTTCAGTCGGTCTTCTAGTTCAGTAGGTCTTTCGTTCTTTTAGTTCAGCAGTTCGTTAGTTCGTTTCAGTTCAGCTGCTCGTTAGTTTTTCTGTATGTTTCAGTTCGTTAGATCAATTTCAGAGGGTGTTTCCAAACGAAATATTTATTTGAAATCTTGAAACAATATCAGTGGAGCTCTCGTCTTTTTTCCGAGTTATGTGTCTTTAAAGTTTGAAATTTCAGACCTATATCTCATGAACTGTAACAGATAGCTACATGTCATTGGTTTTGGAAAGGTACTGTAATTTTCTTTCATTAATATAAAACAAGCGCAATTTTTCAAAACAATTTTTCGTAATTTCTCGTTTTCCGTAATGAGTAGTAGAATTTATGTAACAAGCGTTTGGTACTTACGTGAGTGTAAGCTTTACAATGCATTTTCCTCCGCCGATTACGATCGAATACACCTCCTTATAATGGTAAGACACTCTACTATCTTAATATTGTGACAAATATGTATATGGGTGGGTTAATTATATATTTTATTATAAAAAAAAATTAAGAATGGAAAAAAATGTTACTAAAAATCTAACAATATATAATTTAATCATGTATTCAGTATTAGATATTGCCTATTAAATATCAAACCGATTTTCTCATCTCGTTATCTCTTATAAAAACTAACGAACTAAATGACCGCGTAAAGTACTGAACTAAATGACCGAGTGAACTATATGAACGAACTAGTTCACGACAGCTGATTGAACTAGAAAGATCGCTCTCTGTAGTGAACTAGAATTCCCAACACTAATCACCTGCCTCACTAATCACGGCGCAAGGAGCACAAGTTTTACTCGAACCTATCAGAATTGAAAGCAACAACGCCATCGTCGAGTCCGACGATCATTATTCCAAAGGGACGAGACCCCATCAATGATCTAATCCTCCAAAGTTTGGAGGAAATGGAAGATATCCTATCGATAGATGAGCCCCTATTCGATGAGTTCGAGCAAGGACCTAGCAGACCTGAGCACCCCGAGTCCTCCACATGAGCCAGGGACAATTTTGTGATTGCTTGACTCAGTTTTGTTTGAGTGCGCGTCAACGATGGACACTAACAAGGAGAAAATACGCCATATTTTACAGTTTTTCTTCGAAAAAGGCGACTGAAAATTTGAATAGTGTTTATGATCCTGATACTGTACCAGCCAATCACGCGCAATTTTGGTTTCGTTGATTTCGTTCCGGCAATTTCGATGTCAAAGATGCACCACGCTCTGGAAGGCCAATTGTCGAAAATGTCGATAAAATCATTAAATGTTCATGATTACAACGAAAATTGGATGTACACCATGCAACTAACAGACGCGAAATTGTTGGACATCGATAATGTTCTGAAACGGCGTGTGGATAAGGACACTTCAGCAAAACAAATCGCAACTGACTATATTCCGTCATTAAATCAGGACGGTTGTATCGGAAAGTAAGCATCGAAACCAAGCTGGTCTTACCAAAAGCTGTTAGATGGCGCATCCTCAAGGCTTGTCATGATGATGTATGGTTCCCTTTGGTTCCCGAGAATATGGAGATACGTCAAGTCGTATATAGATGCTTGCCCTGAATGATGCCCGAATAAGATGAAAGGAAGAAAGCCAAAGCGTCAGATGCATTTGATCGCGGTGCTGCCAATTATATATGCAGGTAACGCATACAGTGTTCCACTAAAGTCTTCGTACAGCACTTGGTCAAAACTTTATTGATAAAAAAAGTGAATATGTTGCAAGAATTTAAAAGAAACTTTAATACAGCTTTGTTTATTAAGTAATTTCCTTCAATTTAAAACAACAACGGTGGCGGAGTGATGGTATGGGGGTGTATGGCTGCTAGTGGCGTTGGTAACTTGGAGATAATTGAGGAAGTTATGGACCACCGTGCATAAATCGATATATTGAAGAGAAATTTGAAGCCAAGTGCCAAGTGACAAAGTCAATATACCTTATATATATACGAATATATTTATTACATTATATGCGTGATGTAAATACATACACCACCCATATTTTTCCGGCTTCAGCGTTTTTCACTTGCAATGGGATTTGAACTCGCAACCTGACTGGCAAGATCGTATAGCTATTTCGGAACATGCCAACTTTCCTCATCAGCGTTCTTTTTGTCGGTGTTTACTTTTGTACAACATTCGCTATATATGCTTCGTTGTTTTGCAATTAATAACTTAAAATACGAATTACAAACTAGAAGAGACTTAGAAGCAAATAATTGTACACACCACAAGTTGTTTTTGTTAAATCCATTGCATTTTGTGTTTTACATGCTCTCTCTATACCTTATATATATACCTTAACCTTAAGGTATAGGGTATAAAAACTGTCAATCAGATTGTTCTCACAGGCATGATTTACATTAGAGGCAATCAAATCCGATATATCTGGTGACGCTGATCAAACGAGTTTACTTAGATTATAATCACCTAACATACAGAGATTACAATTTAGTCCAACAGACAAAAATTAATTAATAATGTTGACAACATGAGCCGTACACAAATCATCAACACTATTGGGTGGAATATAAGAAACACATAATATATGCAGCACCAGCAATTTAAACCACAAGCTGGACCAAAAGTTTGTTCTGTTTTGTCCTTATTTTGAAGATCGACCACCTCTATTAAAGCCCGTTTTAAAGGCATCTCGGTCCTTTCCATAAACATGGTACAAAAATTACAATGGAGAATTCTGCATCAAAAAAATTCGAGTTGAACCATGTCTCGACAAGAACCATGACATCATATTGTCCACCTAAGTGGCATCTACATACTTTGGCATGCTTCTCAATATATACCAGCAAATCGTCAGGCGTCACAGATGGTTTGTAATAGGAAACATTTACCCATTTCTTACGATCAACATCCAAATCAACCGCATCATTCTAACCAATTGCCGCAGCAACATGAGAATTTACATGAGTATCAAGTCTCCAAAGCACACGACGAGACTATAGCAGGAGCCATAGCTACAGATATGTCGAACACCGGTTACATAACAGAAAAGTGTTTTGTGGCCGCGTGTGCGGTCTTCTGCTCCGGCCTACGGCCACGCTTTTTAATTATAACTCTCAATATGTCCAACACCGGGTACGCAACAGAATAATGTTTTGTGACAAATTTATCCGCTGTAAGGCGCTAAACAACGGAAGTTTTGTATATTTCCGTGAATGTGGGCGGAATGTAGGCGTGAATGTGTTAGAACTATATTGGCGTGAACTCCAATATATTAGCTGCGTTCCTTTTTCCTAATCTAATCCTGATTTAAAATGGAACGGCAAGGGATGTCACATGCAGATGTGCCCACAATATCACACAAAAAAGGTTGTGTCATAAAATATCAACTGTTTGACTGTTAAGAATTAAATATACTTTTTGCTCGAGTAAATAAAATCTTTGAATTCAAAATGGTAACGACAGCGATGCAATCATGATCTTCACAGGTTTGTCAGAATCTTCTTTATTAGTCAAATAAGATAAACGTGGTAACGTACACCATCAATTAAAAATTAAAAAATGTCATCAGCGCCATAAGGGAATAACGTTTTTACATCAGCGCCATCTAATTATCATATAACGAAAAGAGCAATTCGATTACAATTTCTAATCCTAGTCGAGAGTACGATTGGAAAATTTGTGTGGAAACTGTTATAATCCGAAGAAAAAGGAACGCAGCTATTATATATCGTTGAAAAGAGGAAATCGTGGGCTTTAAGATTATTGATTTTAGTATATACATACCTTTATTGTCATATAAGAGGAAGGTATTATGGCACCTCCACCATTATTTCTTAAAACTCAATATCCCCTAAACAATTGAGAATATGGAAAAAATATATATTATTTAAATAATAGGTGCAAATATTTCCTTTCAATCGGTGTATATATTTTCTCTATACGGCTAATGGTTTGGTACTTATCGCAGCCAAACCGCCAAAGTAAAATTAGGCCAAAATTTAATTGAACGAAATAGTTTTATTTATTTAAATTTTTAATTTATTTAGATTTTTCATGCAGAACAATAAGGGTATAATAATAATGAGTAGCTGAGCGTTCAAATTGGTGGGGAAGTGAGAAAATGGAAGGGTGAAGGTTCGGATAGGTCATCAGAGGACAAGTGAGAAATATGTGAGTGTGAAACTTTGAGTAAGGTTCACGTAACAAAGTCAATTGGTTATATTCCAATCCCCTTAAATTTTGCGATAAGCTAAGGTGTCGATTTCGTTTTTAACATACAAAACCGCCGTCAGTTTGCAATGTGTATCGCAGCCAGAAACATGAACACGGCGTAACAGTTGTTTCAAAGCAACCAATGCGGGCCTTGACCCCTGGTCAGTACGTAGTATTTTGCACTAAAACAGAATGCTTGGGATCGGCGCGAATTCTTTCATCCGACAATACACTTACAATCCAACTCAAAGTGAAAAATTAACTCAATAAATCCACTATTCCAACAACGTAATCAAATACAAAATTTTTTTTATAAGAACCTCTCCTGTCGTTTATGTTTAAAACGTTTCCTTTTGTACATACATTTTAACATATTTGCTTAATTTTACACACTATAATTAGTTGTTTATAATTGCCTTGATATCTATTATTATACAAATTTGCATGTCCGAATTAATAATAAATTCTATAAACTTGTACATATTTTCTCAAATGTAAGGGACAAAAACAAGAAACTTTTAAAAATAAATTTTATTAACAGCAATTTTATTATAATGGTAAACCGATTTACGTTTTTCAAGCGTTTTGTTTTATGCTTATCGTATTTTGTTTGTTTGTAATGTGAAAAATATATACTACGAAAAGCTCAAAATAAAACGGGTGTAAAATGGAAAAATGACACTCTATAGTTTATAAGGGCATAAATCTAAGATATGTAGGATGATCCAGATAAGACGCGACAAAACGTTAGCCGAGGCAAAAAAATTCGTATGAGAGACGGGCTCAATTTCCCCTCGTTTAAGGTGGAGAGGGAATTTTCTAAAACAACTCCAAATCAGAAAAAATCTTGAAAAATAACGGGAACACTTGTATTGTTTCGTACTGTTTTTGAAAGCCAAATGTCCGACCTTAATCTCCTTTTTAAAATAGATTTCAGTGTAACTAATATATCAGTTTTTGAGAAAATGAGTGCCGTCTTAACTATTAATCTAAACCACAATTACCGCATTTTGTGGTGTGTTCAAGAATGGTAAGGGGTATATTACACGGAGATCGATGAACTACGAGTTCAATGTATTTGTTATTGTTTGAAAGTTTCCGAGACTGTAATATGGAGGTAAGACGAAATCATGCAAGTGTTCCTTGTTTTTGCAAATTTTATCCCCGATTACACCTTCTTTTTGGAAAATTTCCCCTACCGGCTAAACAGGTGGACATTGCCGGCTTCAAAGTACGATTTCTTCTTGTCTCAACGTAACCTCCACGTCCTAGTCCGTACCGCTTACTCCACGTCTCCTTTTATCGCATCTTATGCGGAACACCCTGTATATAAGGGTTTTTAAATGCAACTCAACATAATTAAATTAAACCTAAACTAATAAGAACTAAGCCTATTACTGTATCTAATAAGAACTTAGGTCAAAAGATAAAATTTTAAACTTTATGCTAAATACGAAACACATTACAACCAAACTTTTTGATATTATGAAGATCGAATTACAAAGACTAAATTAAACTACGTAAAACAAAATAATGTAAAATCTGCGCTAAATGAAAGTATAAATAACTAAACTATTAAAAACTAGATATCTCTATTAAATTAAACCTACGCCAAAAGTATAGTCAGCGCATCTAAAAATCTAGTCAAATCAATTTGCCGTATTTGTATTAGCGATGTATCAAAAAAATCTTGTAAAATAGATGCATTGCTTTTGTGAGCTGCTTGCTCAAAAGCTTTTCCGAAAAAATTCTTTGGGGAATCCTCACGAACCGGCGGTATACCGACAAGTAAGTAAAGTCCACGTTCGACGTCCACTGGACAGCTAGCTATTAACGGTAGCTGTGGCGAGCGTCGGCTACGCGACACAGCAACGTGACCATTTAGAATGAATTTTGCGAGAAGTGTCAATCCGTAAGGATATGAGAAAAAAGCGTTTTCTTCACTTATAATGTAATAAAAGAATGAACCTGTAGAATGTACCTGATGGGACTCTAGGCTGCTTTGTACTTGTTTGAATATTACACCGAATAAAATCTTTGAATTATCGATGCCAGCAATGAGTATTTCTTTGTTTTGGCGTGACAAGCTATCGAGCGCCTCCAGGAAACAATCCTCCGGAGTCTTATTCTTCTTAATAGACTCTAAAATTGCCAACATTGCATATACGTAATCAGCAGCTGAATAACGATTGCGATAGCCATAGTTAAGTGTAAAAGAGCTGTAAACAATGTCTGGAATGCCATATTTTTCGGACAACTTTTCAACCATTGAAAAGAATTCCTGGCGCAACTCCAAGTCCATAGAACCAAAGGTCTGTTTGGCATGCATCAGTGGCAAACCCATTTCAACAAGCAGTTCGTGAAGCTTCTTTTCGCCACGAAGTGTCCATAATTTCAACTTACATGCAGAATACATTGAAAACCTAATAATTGAAAATAATTAATAACACTGAATACCTAAACAAATTATATTCACACCACCTCATAGATTCCAGCACACTCCAGTGCCTGTACAGTACTAAGTGTAGATCATTTTCAAAATTAATTCTGCTGGTGATCATAGTCGATTGATCCGAAGTCTTGTTTGTTAGACGTAAAATATGACTTTGTATATGTTCAATTTCCAGTGAGTAGGCTGTTCTTTCAATTTTTCCTAGTACTAGTTGCTCGGTAATGCCAACAATAGCCCACCACAACAAGTCCATGGTATCTTTTGACATTTTCCAGGCTAAATCAAAAATTATCAAAGCTGTCGAGCGCCCATAAAAGCTATACTGCGTGTATTCAAACATAATTCGGTCACGTTCGGTCTCCCAAGTGCGGCGCTGGCGTTGCTTAAGCACACGTTGTTCATATTTCTCGAAGTCGTTCTTTTTGCCACCACTAATGTTTTCGTCATCAGATTCCCCAGCCACACAATCATTTCCTGCGCCTTCATCATCATCATCATCTTCGGTGTCAGATCCACAGAATATTGTTTCAAAGGCAGGTATGTTTTCCTCTGATGCTGGATCGCCTAGAATGCACACCTGCAGTATAATCAAAAAACCTTTTAAGAATTTCGATGACGTTGCGGACATGGATACTCTAGATTTATCAAGTATTAAATAACTAATTTCCGTCCCGAAGCTATATCCCACTTACTTGTTTATCGCTATAAATATTGCATACATCTAGCGGACGATGTGAATCCGATATGAAGAAGGTAACATCCTGATCTGGCTGCAACAATTCCACGATGTCCACACAGCCTCCACAATTAACTAAGAGCACGTATCTCACATCTCCCTGGTTTTCATTGTAAGCACGCTGCATTCCCAGCAGACCCATAACTGGTACCACAGAATACAATACATGGTCGTACTTAAAGAGCTCCTGTAATATCTTGCTGGCGCAGATCGCATCAATGTCATAATTAACTATAATAAGAATCCGCTTTCCAACAATTTGATCATAAAATCCATGTTTAAGATCCTGGATAAACATCGTAACTTTGATGTTCAAACACGCAGAATTATATTCGAATTGTATTGCAACTTATTTATTACAATTTCTGCAGCTATACTTGTTTATCAATTCTGAATTTTTCGTTAACATTTTAAATTTTGTTAATATTTTCTTAATTAATTAAATTGTAAAGCAACATTATTTAGAAATTAAATTGCTATTCGACGAAGAACCACAGTTTTTCAATGTTTAAAAAAGCGGGAAATTTCAGCTAACATTCAGTGTTCGCTTGACAATACAATTAGCATAGAGATTTGGCAGCACAGAAAAAGGTTTCATTTATACATAGAATAACCATTGTTTAGTACATCAAAGTATAATAGTTCGATTAGTCTAGACGTTGCGTTGCGACTAATTCAACCTTTCAAACGACTGCTAATGTAAATGACAATTGTAAACATAGCGTAACGCACATAATTTACTTAGCAAAAACAATGTAATCGGTTGACTAATAATATGTAAGGCAGAATAGCCGGATAACTCCGACTTAAAAAAATTTTTTTAACCATTAGAACCGTTGGAAACGAAAAGTCAATTTTTTCGGGGCTAGTCAGCCATTTAAAGATATGCAGGTCAACAATGGTACTAAATTGGTTTAGGAGCTGCTAAACCAGTTGAGAAAGCGGAACGGACAAATACCTTATGAGAATTAGTGGGGAATTATTTTGAGAATTATTACCTTTAATTTCTGTAATATACTTTTTTGGCCATAACGATACGATTGAGGAGCTGTTTTAATTTTTGAAAAAATATGACAATTTGTCCATGACACAAAATTTGTTCTGCAAATGGATACATTAAAGAATAAAACAAATTATATTTATGAAAATATTGTTATTTTAGCTTTAAAACGGTATATAATATGTTGTACTTACTATTTTGGAACATTACTTCAGCCTTACTTAATATAAACTAGCTATATTAAATATAAGCAGAAAGAGTGTTAACTTCGGCCTGGCCGAAGTTCATATACCCTACACACTTGTACTTAGAAATGAGTCGTGGAAATGGTCTAATTTTTTTCGTTTTCAATCTCAAATAGCCTGTGATGACAGAGAATATTCGTGCCAAATTTGATGAAAATATCTCTATTCGTGCTAATGTAATCGAGTTTTATTTAATTAGTGGGCGGACCACGCCCATTTTTGGTGATCTGTTTTGATCAGAGACAGTGGACTTCTGGACAAAATTTCAACTCCAAATTCGTTCTACAAGCTGAGAAATTAAGCTATAAGCATGAAAAAACTTATATTCAGTATAAAAAGTAGGCGTGGTAATGGTCCGATTTTGCCCATTTTCAATACCGATGAGTTTCTAATGATAGACAATATTTGTTTGATGAAGATATCTCTATTCGTTCTCCTGTAATCGTGATTTCCACAGACGGACAGACAGACAGACGGACGGACATGGCTAAATCGACTCAGGAGGTCACGCTGATCAAGAATATATATACTTTTCTATACCTGTCGCGCCTCCTTTAATGCGTTACAAACGGAAGCAGTAAGTGAATATACCCTATTCACTTCGTGTGTAGGGTATAAAAAAGGAAAGTTGAAAATACAAAGCCCAATAAAATTACCATCATCCGTTTTGACCGTCAATTTTGAGTTTTTTATGACTTTGGTGTCTTTTTCAGTTTTATCCCATTACCAAAATTACTCAAATACAAAAGCCCAGCACTGAAAATTCATTTTATTGTGATTTCTCCTGAGTTTAAATCGAAATCGAAAGCTGGAAAAGATTTGTATACCTAATCAATACGATTATTTATTTCAATATAGAATGTCGAACAAGCTAATAATCTCAGGTCGGCCGATAATTTGGCGATATCATATAGATTATTATATTTTCTTTGTTCCAATATCACACTTTGTTTACGAAATAGCCAATTTTAATTAATACCAATACAATCTAACTTTTAAGCCCTCGTAACTTCAACCTTAACCCTTCCGGAAAAAAATTGAGAAGAAATCTACTTTAGCCCATTAGCCCCGATTTTTGCCGTTTTTTCCTGGAATTCGGAATTCTGAGAAAAAGCGAATGGGGGAAAAAAAACTCTGCTAGCGATTAATGTGGTCGTGAGGGCGTGTGGAAATCTAAAATCGTTATACGTATTTTCCAGGGTGTTTCGCATAAGAGGGGACAGAAGATCAGAGCGTGTAGGTTGGGTCGAGACAAGAAAAAAATCGTATGGGAGGGGGGGCGGTGGTCAATTTCCCCCCGTTTAGACGGGAGGGGCCATTTTATAAAAATTCGACTTAAATATTAAAAAATAATTCGAATATTAAACCAGAAAGAGTGTTAACTTCGGCCTGGCCGAAGTTCGTATACCCTACACACGTTTACTTAAAAATTTGGCGTGGCAATGGTCTTTTTTTTTCCTTTTCAATCTCAAATAGCCAGTGATGACAGAGAATATTCGTGCCAAACTTGATAAAAATATCTCTATTCGTTCTCCTGTAATCGAGTTTTATTTAACTAGTGGGCGGACCCCGCCCATTTTTGGTAGTGTTTTTTTGCTCAGAGACAGTGTACTTCTGGACAAAATTTCAACTGCAAATTCGTTTTACAAGCTGGCAAATTGAGCTATAAGCATGGATGCATTTACATTCACAATAAAAAGTAGGCGTGGTAATGGTCGGATTTTGCCCATTTTCAATACCAATGAGTTTCTAATGCTAAGCAACATTTGTGCCAAATTCGGTTACGATATCTTTATTCGTTCTCTTGCAATCGAGTTTTATTTAATTAGTGGGCGGACCACGCCCATTTTTGGTGATATATTTTCGTCAGAGACAGTGGACTTCTGGACAAAATTTCAACCTCAAATTCGTTCTATAAGCTGAGGAATTGAGCTATAAGCATGGATTAATTTATATTCACTATAAAAAGTAGGCGTGGTAATGGTCCGATTTTGCCCATTTTCAATACCGATGAGTTTCTAATGATAGACAATATTCGTGCCAAGTTTGAAGAAGATATCTCTATTCGTTCTCTTGTAATCGTGATTTCCACAGACGGACAGACGGACAGACAGACAGACAGACAGACAGACAGACAGACAGACGGACGGACATGGCTAAATCGACTCAGGAGGTCACGCTGATCAAGAATATATATACTTCTCTATACCTGTCACGCCTCCTTTAATGCGTTACAAACGGAAGCAGTAAGTGAATATACCCTATTCACTTCGTGTGTAGGGTATAAAAATAATGGTACCTAGATAATTTTTCCTTGCTGATTTTCAAAGCCAAATATCCGCTTCTTAATATCCTTTTTAAATTAGGTTCCTATGTCAAACAGTTTGTTAGAAAATTAATGCCAAAGTTAAAATTTGGAAAAAAAATTCCGAAAAAAATTTTTGGTCGGAATTAAGTACATATAAATTTTTTCTCCGACTATAAAATTCTCTAATCATTTCTATAGAGAATCCTTCAAACCAGAAGGATCTATGTTTTGTAGTTTTCGAGAAAAGTGGAAATTACGAATTAAACTCCATCCTTTTTCCATATTTTTGCACCAGTAATAAAACACAAGTACCCAAAAAAATGGTGTTTGAAAGGAAAGTATGCTTCGTAAACTCCTCCCGTCTAAACGGTGAGAAATTGACCCCCCCTCCCATACGATTTTTTTCTTGTCTCGACCCAACCTACACGCCCTGGTCTTCTGTCCCCTCTTATGCGAAACACCCTGTATACAAAACTACTACGTGGATCCTAGCGTTGTGGGTATCAAAAGAAAGGTAATTTCATTTGCCCTATAAGTAACTAATGGTAATTTTGGTCCCTATAAGTAACTAATGCAGATTATGTAAAAAAAGTCAAAATTATCACAGAAAACGTTGTTTTCTTAAAAAAATTCGTGAATATATAATAATAATGTACGGGATTTCAATATACACCATCGATTTTAAAAGACATTTCTAAATAAACTAGCAGAAAATAGCATTTTTAGGACAATTTTTTGGTGCGTCTTTTAGGAAAGTCTATTAAAATTGATGGTGTATATTGATGTGCCGTGTACCAAATTAAAGGTAATGAAACGGCCCTTTTAAATTATTGGAAATTCTTATTTTAATTTATTTTATTATTTAAAAATTCCAAATAAAAAACCATATTCTTCAAAGCATATGATGTTTATTTATCTACTATGCAAATACATAGCATATATTGTATTTTAATTTTGTGAAAATTTAATTCTTCCCATTTAATATCAAGGCACTTGAAATTCTATTCTAATCTAAAACAGAAAGCAGAAAATTCTAAATAAAATTCATTCGCTTTTTTAAACTTAATCATACTTATAGTTTTTGTGGGCGGCAATCATAATTCTTCAAAGAAAGCTACCCTTGCCTTAGTCGAACCTGACTTAAGTTTTTTCAACGTTGAGTATTTTGTTTCTCCCGATTTAATTTGGGCTGCACTTAAAATATCTAAATTGCTTTGATTTTCCTCGATTTTCAGTAACTCAATCTCTGAACGTAATGTTTGCAGTTGGTTTTGTACTTGTTTCGATTTCTTTATGTATTCTAAACGATTTCTTTCGATTTCATTCGTGATCTGTTGCATTTCGCTTTCGGTGAGTATGAATTCTTTGGTCTCGAATTCATCGCGGGTGTCCTCCGATGTAGAGGATGTATCCTCGCCATTGCATTTAGCAACCGGTAATTCTGCAGCACTGGTTGCGCCATTTTCTGTAATATTTAGTGCTGAATTACTTTCGGTATTATTCTCCATACTGGAAATGCTCTCAGCTCGCATTAGCATATTTTCGGTAGAACTTTGTATGCCACGATTCAGGAAATTCAGTAAACGTGCGGTGGCCTCACGTTCCGCAAGCTTGGCGCAAATAAGTTCCTTGCGCAGTTTTTCTGCCTCTGCTTCACGTTTTTCTTTTTCCACGGTTAACTGATGTACGTAAAAGTCGGCATCTCGTATCTTTTTTTCCATCTCTGACTTTTCACTCTCAGTCTTCATATGGCGTTCACGTAGACGATTCATCTCTGTCTTAAAGTGATTTGCTTTGCATTCGGTCAATTGCATTTGCTCTTCATTGACACGGTTCTTCTCAAAGTAAAGCTCCTTAGCCTCTTCTGAGCGACGCTTTTATACAGAAAAAAGCGAAGACAATTTTTTGAAAATTCAAATTGTACCTATATACTAACCAAAGCATCACCAGCCACACGCATTTCATCTTTCAAATGCTCCACACATTTTTCCAACTCCAGTCGTTCATGTTCAGCCTTCTCCCGCAATTTCTTTTCTCGTAGAAATTTCGTGCGCTCAATTTGTCTGCGTTGCTTCTCCTCTTTAGCCTGAGCTTTCATCTGTTGAATTTCCATTGTATCTGGTTTTCGACGACGCATATACAAATCGTGGTTTCCTTTGCACAAATCTAATATCTATGATGAATATTGCAATATGGAAAATATGCTATAATATATGTACATATAAATTTACCATTTTATTAATATGTAGGTCTTGTGAACAGAATACAAAGCTCGAGACTTTTGCATCTACTAATCGTATAGTAAATTTTTTATCATCGAAGCTCACATGTCGTATCTCATTCCACTGAAATGTTGTTTTTGGCGATAACTTATTGTGATAGTCGTAAATATTAAGACCAACAGCCGTAACACCAAGCCACAATTTGGTTTTATTTTTATTCTGAAAATTTATTTCTACGTTGAAGTGAAGGTCATAACAAAAGTCTCAGGAGACAGTAAAATGACTGGTTACCGTAATAGGAAAGTAATTAACACCGTACATATCCAAGTCTTGCGCAATTTTTAAATATTCCATTTCTACCTCATCTCGCGTCATCGGTTCGTGATCCATGTACCTTTATTATAAGTAAACATACAAATTAATGCTAAATCCATAAGCTAGCATTATTCTATGGTAATCAGTCGTACAAATTTTTGTTGGGTGCCAACTACGTTAACACTGGAGTGACTGCCACTTACCATGTTTTAATGCGTTCCTCCCACATTTCCGGTGTCATTTGATATTGATCGGTCACTCCCTTAGGTAATAGATCCACACCCGAAAGCATGCCATCCTTGTAGGTTTCATAATCATAAGGACCATATTGTACGTGTACCGCATAAGAAGCCAATAATACTGAAGCCTCGGGTCGGCAATAGATGTCCATCGAAAGTATACTCTGCTTCACTTGAAGGAAAAACAAATGTTGTGTGATTTCCTGTATCAATTCTTCGCTAACATTTTCCGGAAAGAATTTCGCATAAAAACTGAAAATGAAAGTGCCATGATTCTGCTGAATCTTTTGATCCTTCACCTTCTTTTCCATTTTCAGCCAAGATACGTTGCCGCGTGTATCAACACATTGCAAACCGAAATACCACGACTCTCGGAGGCCAATCGTGCGGCACACAAGATCAAAGAGATCCTGCCCAGTGGCCCGTTGCTGTAGAGTAGGAAGCAATTCGTTTCATCAAGGACTTTGAAAGTTGGTTATTTTAAAGTTGAATTTGTGTACTCACCTCTAAATTAAACTCTAGTTCAGAATCGAATGTAATCACTTTAACTGGGAATGACTTATTTTTTTTCGATCGGAAGGGACTCATTTCACGTTAGTTCGTTTTGATCACGTAGTTATTATTGCACATTTTCATTTCTTAGCTTTGTCTAGGAGAACTTTCATTATTTTATTTTTAAATATTAATAAACTTTAAATAAAATCGGTATAGTACCAAGTTTTATTATATTCAAAATACATGTTTTGTTACAAAACCCATTCTGATTTATTTATTAATCTAATTCATATCAATATTCAAACGTCAAGCTAAAAACAATTACAAAATTGGATGTGTTCACCGTGTTTTAAAAAAACTATTTGAAAATCGGCGAATTTACACACATACGGGCGTACAAGTAGACACTGGCCTGGCTACACGCACTTGCTTTTGAAACATCGGTGGGTGTCACACTACAAAAAATTGTGTGCGTCCTCAAACTCGTGTACGTGCAAGCGGTTGAGAGTGTGTTTGTAAGCGCTTTCATTTCAACGAAAGCACTGCAACGAGTATGTATCATGAAGAGATTACAAAGGCGAATTCAAGGCAGAGAACTTTTCAACATTAGCTACATCGATCAGGGACATACCGATTGGTTGGACTCGAACTGCGTTTGATAATGTTTGATGCTTATAAGGATGTCGAATTCTGTATGACTTCGTATGTGAATATGCGTAAGAAGAGTTGATTCATCGAGCACTCGGTTGCCAGATAGATTGTGAAGGAATGAATCGATCAATTTGTCACGTACAGCGGGCGTTGAGAAAAACGGTGCAATTCGTCTTCCTTTTGTTTGTTCTTTCACAATAACAAAACATGTACGTCCGTCCGCCGAACAAGCAGATTTCTTTTCAATTTTGCATTTTATAGCTTTTGAATGATACATACTCGTTGGTGTGACAGCGTGCAACTTAAACAGCTTTTTCTGAGGCGGCCTCAAGATGTCAAGTGTGACACCCACCATTAGCCACAGAGCTGGGCCACAATACGGCAGCGACAGTGTCAGTGTTTCTCTCATCATGCAAACCTTAGCCCGTGGTTATGCTATCGAGCAAAACTTGGTGGGAAATTACTCTCATTTTTGTGATCGGAGTCCGTGCAAAAAGAGTGGTTACGCTTGTGCTTGATCCACGCTTGCTTTCTTCAAATATGTATATTTGTTCTCACCTTCAACAGCAACCCGTCTACTACACAAATGAGAAAACGTGTTATTTGCGGTGTAGTTTTCGACGCGATGGAGGACTAACCCCCTTATTCAGAGAGTCACTTTTAGCTGTCGTCGTCGTCTAAAACAGCTGTTTGTCGTCTTTTTCTATTCACAGAGACGACGAGGTGTCTTATAAGGTGTTTACATAAGATGGTTTTTCCAGTTTTTTGGAATAAACTGTTTTAAGTCCCAAAACCACTCATAAACTGTTTTAACTCCCGTGAAATTGTTGTTGCTATTCCAGCGCTAAACCAAAATGCGTTTGGTTTTTAGCCTCAGTTTTTAGTTTGCAAGTCTGTTTCGAAGTTCGGAATTGCAGACACACTATCTTTCTCCTTTTCTAGTGCCAATAAGTTAGAAAGAGATAATTTATGTCACCAAACTATTTTGCCAAATGCCAAAAAAAACTCGACATACTGAGAGGAATTTGTTATTTATGATGTACGATTTTTCGCTTTCCAAATTCTGTAAACTTGCGAATTTCATCACCATACCAAAATACATTTCAACAATTTTGAATATTATTGTTATTTTATTCACTGTATTATAAATTAAAGCGATGCACAATTTTAAAATAGCTACGTAAATATACAAGCAAAACAACAGCTGCTTATTTCTTCTTTTCGGTTTGACAGCCCGGACCGGATTATGTATGTAAACACTAGATCAGCTGATCGATTTTCGAACACCTTAACCGGATTAAATATTTTTATGTAAACAGGCTATTAGCTAAGCATGGTGTCGTGTATTACGTAGTTTGAAGGTGAGCAAAAACCTATTCACAGAGACGACAAACGCCGGCTTGAGCTGTCAAATATGACGACAGCCTCTTAGGTGTCGTCTCGGTGTCGTCTCTTGCTAAAAATGAAATATTTTGTAGGTTATTGTTACTTTTTAAATTATATTTATCTTTTATGATTTATTTTTATTATATTTAAAAATGAAATATTTTGCAAGTTATTGCTTATTTTTTATATTTATCTCCTATGATTTTTTTTTATTATATTTATAATACAACAATAAAATAAAACAATAATAAAATAAATAAACATGTATTACATCATGATATTTTGAAATGTTTTTTTTTTCTGGAGAAAAATATGTTTGCACGGGGAAATGGGTTAATATTTTCGTGAAGAAAAATTTTTCCTTTCTTTGTTTCTTTTCTATTTAACAACTGTGGTAAAAAATCGTTGTTTCCCGTTATTTTGTTGTGATCTTTGAAAATTATAATACACAAAAATACAAAATTATGAACATGGATGCAAAAATAGAAACAACAAAGAAAAGGTAAACCAATAAAGTTTTTAAGTCAATAATAACTAATTATATTACTTTTTCTTTTTAATATTTTATTTATTCTTTAAGATATACTCTGCAGTTTAAGACAGCGACACAGTTCGAGGTACTGGTGCGAGAAATGGAGAATATGCCAGATTTGGCTAGAGGTGTACCGGTTTTTGGTTCCAGCCGGATAAAGGATGAAGAGGAATGGGAGCGGGTTCGTACACTTTTGAACTCCAAGGGGCCTCCCGTTCGGAGTTTGAATGAATGGAAGAAGGTAATTAATTTAGTTAATTGTCATAGGTGCACTTACATATGTTTAAAATTGTTTAATTGCAATTGTTTAGAATTCCTGATTGTTTACAATTCCTGTTTTTTTTTGTTTGTTTAGAATTCCTGATTGTATACAACTTTACAGTGTTGTAAATTTTCTACAGAAAAACCAATGTTAATATATTTTGGTGCAATTGAAATGACGAAAATACAATAGAAAAACAAAATAAATATTCCTCTCATAAACTCATGAAGTTATTCTTTATTTTTACAACATTTTTAAATCTAATTTCGTGAAAAAAAAAATCTATTTTTTAAGAATTTTATTATTTCCATAGTAAAATTTTTGTATTGTAACACTAAAAATGCTAGCTAGTGCACAAACCAACTGTCATATATGAGCACAACGTAAATTGAGGTGAGCCCGACGTAAGAGCTAGTCACCTTTCAAAAAGTGACTCTGTGAATACGAGGTCTTCCACTCAGGTGACTTTTTGACGTCGACGTCCGACTCACTTCAAGTGACTCTCTGAATAAGGGGGTTAATGTTTATATTAATTGAAATCTGCTTAACATATATTAAGTCCTAATATTTTGAAACGATAATCACAGGAATATACTTGATAGATTTATCAGTTAATACCATTTTTTCACTCCATTCCACTCTTCAGTACTCTTGTGAATATTGAGATTAAGCAACACCGGTTTACTCGGTGTACGCTAGACCGAGTTTTCGTGCTCGGTGTGAGAGAGTGATGTTGAGAACAGAAAAATATCCCGTTCTCTCTTTTACACACAAAACAACAAAAAAAAGTCCTACTTGCCAAGCAAAACTCGATAGCATAACCACGGCCTTATGGGAAAAAACACTGCCGAGTAGGGGAAAAATTATAGACTCTAGTCCGGCAGTGAGCAGTGAAATTAATATCCTCTCATATTTGGGATAAAAGTGTTGCACACCTTTTAGACAAAATCTCACTTATTCTATAGGAAGGAAACAAAACAAATACTCAAACAAATACAAATGTGAAAACAAATGACAAATTACAGATAGCGCTGCGCGCTGCCACTGTTCTCATTGTAGGCTGACAGCGAAAGTGAGAGAAACACTGACACTGTCGCTGCCGTATTGTGGCCCAGCTCACATTCAAGCGCTAAGCGCAAAGATAAAAAGAGTAAACAAGATGAAAAAAGTTACCACGTTTAATGTAAACACATTAATTTTAATTATCCCACAAAAAGAAAATCCCCAAACATAAAATGCTATACACACTCTACATTTTTAAAACTGTAATTCATTTGTTTATAATTCTGATGTTGATAATAATTTATTTTAAGTTAGAAATTAATGAAATCACTCCAGTTTCTGCTTTGGGTTATCAAGACAACCCAAATTTTTGGCGTTGTTGTTGCTTGTCATGGAGACCCCAACAACAATCAAATCAACAAAACCATCTTCTGCTCCCCCCCCCCTGGTTTCTGAGTTATAGCCCTTTGAAATTTGAAATTAGTTTCCCTATATCTCCTTAACTATAGAAGAAATGCGAAATAGATATATATCGATATAAATATATACCGAACTGATATCAAACAAAGAAATGTGTTAAAATTATTTAAGTATATATTATTTTATAATGGCAGAATGCAATCAAACCGTGCAACGCTTGATACGCTCTAAATGAAGATCGTGCAATAATTTATTTTTAACATAGTAAAACGGATTCTGAGATTCATTCAATTCCGGACTGTAATGATCTTCCGTTATTACTTCCATTATAGCACCGCCGGGGTTCTGATGTGCTTCTGTTTTATTTGACGTTCGTACTGTGGGATCGTATAAAAGTATCTTATCATGATTTAGCATCGTATCCTTCACCAGCCGTGGTGTCTGTGCTGGTTCCTCAAAATTTGTCAGGTGTAGGTTGTTGATACGCTTCGACAAAGGCGTTGATTCGCACTGCACATCCTCTTCACGACTTCTTTTCCTGCCAGAGACATCATCATCAGTCCTATTTACTTACATATAAAGGAATTTTCGGCTTATATCTAACATTGTTGAAACGCTTTGACTCCATTGTTAATGTTTTTGGTGTTTTCTTATGCTCACTCCAACAGCAACAGTTTTTGTCTCTTGTCTGGTTTCCGAGCTTACAATAGAAGAAACTCTGAAACCAAATGTGAGCGACAAAAACTGCTGTTGTTGTTGGTCAGCATAAGATAAAAAACAACAAGAACACTGAGCATTTCAGCAATGGTATATGTTCTGAATATTCATCCGATCAATAATTTTAGACATTACGTTGGCATTATAACAACAGCCACCTTTTCAATTCTGCAGTGAAAAACCACACAATTTAACTGATCTTAAGAATTCCAAAGCCAAATGAAAAACTCGAAACGAAATACCTATCTGACCTCTTTTACTTGATGATTCTGTCTCATCAAAAAAACGGTTGGGGACGTTCAAAGCTCAATCTTTCTTTGGAATTTATACTTGAGAATAATTTATATCTCAGACATTTTGAATATTTGGAAGAGAATTTTTTTACAAGTATTATATTATTCTGTTAACCTTTAAAACAATAAAGATGCCACATTCTCACGGGTCCACTAGGCCGTAATAGCGGCTTCATTTACAAATACATTTGAGCTACATTTGTACATGCAAATAGTTTTCTTTGTTTAGTTTTAAAAAATAGATACGAGTAAAAAATATTCGTACTTGAAATAATATTTTTTACTAGTGGTAATACTAAATGCGATTGCTATTTTACGTATAGCAAAAATTAAAGAGAGTCCGACTTAAAATCGGTGAGCCTGTTTTTTTGCAATTCATGACCAAATGCCAATAAAATCATAAAGGTGATTTGATCTCTTTACATTTCAGAGACCCTATATTCTGGAGATATTATGGTCATTGTGTCTCACTCACTGATCAGTGCGATACGAATAATATGTCGTATACAAATGTCATGGCCTTGTACAAAAGTATGAGATTTCGTTGTAAAACTATGAAGTTGCCCGTCTAATTTATATCATCATTTGTTTGACTGCTTAATGTATAAACAATAATACAATATACAATAATACAATCTAATCACATTGGAATAAAATTAACAAATGGTTCAAATGTTGTTTCACAGGAAAAAGCGAAAAATAACGAGGATGATGAGTTCATTCACGGAAAAATTAACTCCCGCAATTTTTGGTTGAACAGTAGCACCAAAATGCGTTTTATAGTATGGAAACGTAATTAAAATGTATAAAAATGCCAAAAAGGTGTGTGAGAATAATTTTATATATATATTTATTTTACCTAAATGTGATCAGAGCCATACATATTCATTTATAGTAGTGAACACAGCCAGATATACTATCCACTGTTCGCATATATAATAGAGAGCAGAATAGACAAATTTCCTGAGCCAAACCCAAAAAATTTATAGTCAGAAATGTAAGTAAATAAAGTAATTTTAAGGAAAACTTGATTTTAATTTAAAGCGCAAGTTTTGTAAATATTTTTAATTAAAAATTTAAAAGAATAATAATAACGCAGAAAAAAAAATGAAAACGCGTTGAATGAAGAAGTAGAATACAAGCAGAACATGAAAAAATGTTCATAGCCCCTAGATTTTTATTCTTTGATAATACAGTGACACGAAAAGAGTTTGAAATTAAAATTATTGCAGTTCAAAAAATTTGATTAAGAATAAGAATTTTGCACACAATAGCAATTGTTAGTGCTGAAAAAAATTCTAGTTTTGACTCAAATCGGTTTTAGTACACCATGCCCCATTTTGTTGTTGTTTTCGGCGCTGACCCCAACAACACCAAACCGGGTGGTCTGTTCTTGTTCCGGTTTTATAGCCCTTTGAACTTTGAAATGTAACCGCCTCTTTCTTAGACTAGCACATGTCAGGTTAGTGGTGGTACCCTTAGAAAGGTATTAATTATATTCTTCAAATATCCTCCATTTACGTTATATACAATTTTGTCGAAAACCTTACAGTTTTGGAGAAAGCCGCAATTTAAGATTTTTAGTGCCGTTTTTTCAATTCAATAATTTTTTTAAAAATTTAAATATTATTGATAAGTAAAATTCATAAATAGGACATGTAATTATCTGAATAGTTAGGAAGTAGGGATCCTTAGCTTTCTGTAAAAATTTATTTCCCCAGGATCGGTGCAGGAGAAAACGCTCATTGAAATGGAAGTAATTACGTATTTTTTATGCGGAGCTATTTTACTAAAAATAAACAATTTTTATCAAGATTTCCATACAAAAATCAAAATCTCATTAGTTTAAAATGTCCAAAAAACGCTATCATTACCATACCATTACCAAGTAGAATTCAAAAAATTCGTATGTATTTATATACATCCGTGATTGCGACATTTAAACTGATTTCTCCTAAATTCCTACACCGATCATAGTCAAATAAGTTTCTGTAGAAAGCTAAAGATCTACCTTCTCTTCTCTACCTCCTTAGTATTTTTTTAATTATATGTATTGAGTATTTATTTTACTCAGAAAAAAAGTGCTAAAAATCTTTAAAAGCCCTTTTCTCCAAAACTAAGTTTTCGATAAAATCTTATCAAAGATGTAGGAGGTTAAATTAAGTTCAAGGGGTTATAAAACTGGATCCGGAAGAGACCACCCCTTTTTTGGTGTTGTTGTTGGAGTGAGCCCCAAAAACAACAACATTAAAATAGGGCATCGTGTTAAAACCGATTTAATCCCTAATTTTATAGTTTATTCGTGATTTCCATAACATGATTCTAGTGTGGTTAGACAATTTAACTGCTGTTTTCCAATTTGCTTTCAAAACTTACAAATCAAACAAGCCCAAACGCTTTCAGTACGTCCGTCAATGTAATGTTTCAGGTAACATGATTTGAAGAAGTTTTAATCATTTTGTGCTTTACTTTTTGCGTTCGGTTTTTATGAGATGCAAAAATGCGGAACCACTTTAAATATTTCTGTTGGAGCCGCCAACACATTAAAAACCTATATGGTATATGTTTGTATATGATACAGTGAAAAGCCCGAGAAGAACTACTAATTGAAATTAAAATACGAATGTTTCTGCATAAGTTCATTATTTCTGTTTATTTTACTTCAGTTTAAACATTCGCAATGCAAACAATCAAATGCGTTGTTGTTGGTGATGGAGCCGTTGGTAAAACTTGTCTCTTGATTTCGTACACCACCAACAAGTTTCCATCGGAGTACGTGCCAACTGTGTTCGACAACTACGCAGTCACGGTTATGATTGGCGGCGAGCCATACACTCTCGGACTTTTTGACACAGCTGGTCAAGAGGATTACGATCGGTTACGACCACTGTCTTATCCCCAGACGGATGTGTTTCTGGTTTGCTTTTCCGTGGTCAGCCCGAGTTCATTTGAAAACGTTAAAGAAAAGGTAAAATTTTTATGTTTAAAGACATTATGTGTACAGTACATTGATTGTAAAAATATTTGCATGTGTATAGTGGGTACCGGAAATAACACACCATTGTCAGAAAACCCCATTTCTTTTGGTCGGCACTCAAATTGATCTACGAGATGAAAGCAGCACATTAGAAAAATTGGCTAAGAATAAGCAGAAGCCAATTACTATGGAGCAGGGGGAGAAATTGGCTAAGGAATTAAAAGCGGTTAAATATGTAGAGTGTTCTGCTTTAACACAAGTAAGTATACAGATATTTTTAATTTCATAACTTTAACAAGTTTCCTTTTAATTTTCAGAAAGGTTTAAAGAATGTTTTTGACGAAGCTATATTAGCTGCATTGGAACCTCCAGAACCATCCAAGAAAAGGAAGTGCAAATTTTTATAATTCTATGTAATTATATGTATAAAATATATTATTTCTCTAATATACAATTCGATTTGATGACATTTAAAACGCGACAGAACGCGTGCATTCGTGCCAGAAATTTAATACTAAATTGAGATTCCTTTTTCTATTGGTAAAGAGCAAGAAAAGATTTAAAAAACATCTAAAAAAAGTATATTATAAAATTGCAAAAGTTACCAATAACAAAATATGTTCGGCCCAGCAAACGCCTTGGAAAGAACAAGCATAACACAGAAAATTATAGTTCTTCATACTGAACTAATAAATTTTTTAATATTTTTATATATACATTATCAATTTTTACATTATTAATTTATAGACATTGTAATTATTGATTTGAAACAGTAATATAATAAAACGTAACACAAATACATCTTTTATTTACTTGATCAGACCAAAGGTGGATTGAAGATTACGAAGCGAAGGTATTATAACTGCCGTCTTTTAAATAGAGAAAATGCCCAAGTGGCGAGGTGGACTGTACTGATATAACTTCCCTGTTAGCGCGGTAGTTCTGAGCACAAATAATAGTCTACACTGACAACGTAATTGTGAAAACAGAATTTTTGAAATAAATGAATAAATGTCTGTCTGTCGTATGGAGTTAGCTTGAGCTCTGGGGATGGATATACTACGTACACAAATATTTTATAAAAAGTCTACCACTAAATAGGGGAGCAATGTTTTAAATTGCCGTAAAGAGAAAACTACAAGGTCTATAAAGTTATGTTTATAATAAAACCTTTTGACTATGAATACTCATACATTCTTTTTTCTGCTTTTATCCATTTGCATTTTAAATTTGCCTCTTGCACATCATCGACGAGTGACTTGCCAAGTTGTGCCTTCCCTTTTATTTCAACTTCGTCATAGTCCCAACGCAAGCTATTCTCATCATCCAAAATCCGTTCAATACCATTCCAAGCAATCATTACTCCGTTGTCGCAACAGTATTTCTTTGAAGGTCTAAAGGTCTGGCAGTTGAATTGCTGAGCTAAATTTCTAATATCTGTGAATATATAATCGTTGTTTGCTACGCCCCCAGAAACTACAAGCGAACGCTGCTCTGACCCAACAAACACATTGCGCAGTAAACAGTATTCCAGCGCACGTTGAGTTCGATTCATGAGGTGCCGACTGCTTGCCTTTAACACTGCAGCACAGAAATCCTTATAGCTCGGTATAATACAATCGGGTGGCAAGCCTGTTACAAATATTCACCGTCATTAAAGAAAAATTCGCTGTAAACTGAATTTGCAATGGGCACACCTAATTTGCGCTCCTCAGTTGTGATGATACGAACAGAGTTATTTTTAAGACCCGCAAAACTAAAGTTACAGTCTCTTTTATGGGCCAGCAGTAAAGGAAACTCAAATTTATGTGAACCTTCAGCTTGTCTTGCGGCATCTTCTATCGCTTGTCCACCACTCCAGCTTCGGTACTTAGGTATCAAATATAAGCGTAAACGGCGGGCAATTTTATCAAATGCCTCACCCGGTGCATCATCCAGGGAAAAACCCAGCAGCTGAAACTCTCGCGGTCCCCTTACGATGGACAAAAGACAATGACCGCCGCTAATTAGCAAACAAAGAAATGGGTATGGTATTCGGTGTTCCATTCGTGCTTGCAATGCATGTGCCTCCATGTGATGTATTGGCACTAGTGGTTTATTGTATTTTCGTGCCAAGTGTCTGGCAAAGCGTATGCCAATCATCAAACTCATTGGTAACCCTGTGTAGGTGAAAAATATTGTAGTTATCGAATAAAAACATACTTGCGGTAACCGACCGGGTCTTGTTGTCACTGCTATGGCATCCAACTGCTCCGGTTGCATTTTCGCGTTTTGCATACACTGCTCGAATACCCCGGAAATGTTTTCTCTGTGGAGTTCTAGGGCCCTCGGTGGTATAATACCGCCATATCTATAATATAGTTAACAATGCGGAGTGCTATTCTGATTTACGAGCTTCCACACCTGCTGTGAGTTTTTTGCTGTGAATTTAGAACATTCGCATGCACGTCACCGTGGGAATTTACGATAGCAATCCCAGTGTCGTCACAAGAAGTTTCGATGCCCAATACAAACACACTTCTTGTAAAAAAACCTCGCCAACGACTTACAAATAAGCCGGTTTTAAAAATGCTCTTCATTCTTTTTTTTATGAAGCCAGTTGGTTAAAGTGGATGTCAGACAGAACGCGTATCAGAGATAATGAGATAGGACACTTCGAATTCGTCGCAAAACACAATGGCATTTTCACTAACACTACGATAAAAAATTGTGATTTAGTGCAAAAAACTTGTACTTCGCTGTGAAAAACTTGTACTTCGCTGCAAAAAACTTGTACTTCGCCGAAAATAAATTGATCGCATGAACGCATGAAATATCTGTTTTTCAGGGGTTCGTTTATGAAACGTCAAAACGTAAATAAAAACATTATCCTTTTTATATGTGTAAAATATATATAAAACATAACTCCCCGTTCCGTATAATGGTAATTAATATATGCTTCCATATTTTACCAAGTATTGGTTGTTTATTTCTTATTTTTACTTTGGTATAAAGTTGTCGTTGTGCTAATTTTTTGTTGCAAATGCATAGTTGTTCACCATTTGACAAAGAAAATTACGATTAATAATTCCAGAATGGTCGCATTTATATTTTCTCATTTGGTTTTTAATATTTTTAAAAATTATGTATTGTTATACGATGTTCATGCACTTGGGGGACCAAACATCCGTTCGCACCTACTATTTTAGGTTTGGGAAACTTCACCACCTTTGTTTATATATGGTGAAATTTATATTTTAAAAGCCAATGCCCTGGCTATACGCAGTATCTTTTAAAAGCGGTTTCACTCAGTTCGTTGGAGAGAGAGATGAGGAAGAAAGAGAAAAGTCTATACTCTGGTATCGAGTGTAGAGAATTTTTGAAAATAGACCCTGCTTCTCAGTTTCTTTGCACGCACACAAGAAAGCAGTTGTCAAACGAAAGAAGAGCAACATAGTTTGCCGAACGCGTGTTCATATTTTCTCTCACTCTGGCCAACATTTCGATATTCAGTCAATTTCACACAAACTTTGGCATCACGTGTTTACGACTTGTGAAACCAAATGAGAAACCACAGTGTGTAGCCACCGATGGTATCGACATACCAGTAGTGAAACCGTTTAAATGATGCTGCGTCTAGCCAAGCTGATTTCATAACTAAACGAATCCGTGGTGAAACATGAAACACCTGATATTTCAACATACTGAAAGACAGAAAACAAGAACAACAATATGGTAGCTCTCACGCATAGTGTACATGAATTCAACAGCTCATAAAAAATAGACGTCAAACCGATTTTTGAAGCGGCGAATTTGAAGTGTCCTATCTCATTATCTCTGACGCGTATTACGCTTCGCTGGGCGACGCACCAATTTTTCAGCGTTGTATTACACAGGCAGAGATAATGAGATGGGAAACTCTTTTCCCGCCAATAAATGTGTCAAAATAAAACGAAAATTTATTACACGTATAGTATCCGTGTTATTCACCATAAGACGTCATGGTTTTATGATATTTTAAATGACGTTTCGTTCATTTACAGAAGTTTTTGAAGGAATCGGGCAATCATTTTTGTTTATTGAATTAAATTGAATTAATAAGCGCATTAAATTAATAGATATTAAAATAAATTGTGTATAAAAGTGTGTGCGTGGTACGAAAACAGTTCTAAGGCAGTATATTTATAATTGACTAGCTATCGACATCGCTATTGAACAGACGAAAATATTTTTTTTTTTTTTTTTGGAATGTGCTCCCTTATAGGATAGTTATTTGACCAATCCTTGGATTATATGGTCATCAAAAATTATGAAGTCAGCTGACTTCTTGGCATTTTATTTATTAGCCAATAATAATTATAGGAGTGGGAAAATATAGGATCAATGGTACTAATGAGTGTTGTGGATCATATTTCTATGTTCGATACTTTTAAGAATTCTAATATTTCTTTTAAAACGTTTAAATCAAGTGTCTTTAGCAGAGTAGTTAGGTCGCTGTACTGTTTGCAAAAATTGAATTTGGCTCTGAAAGCCTGATATTTTAAACATGTAAAAATCAAATGATTATTATCCTCCGTTACATTACATAAGTCACATAAATCACTGTCGGCTATATTTATCTTGTGGAGGTAGGCTTTATTATATGTGTAACCTGTTAGCAACCTGTTTATTAGTTTAATGTCATGTGTAGTCAATTCAGAAGACTTGAACCAGAAATTTGAAGGCAGCGAGGGAAACACTTTCGAAAACACACCATTGCATCCAACCACCTGTGATTCGTATAGATGAGCCCACTATGTTAAGAGCATGCTGTGCACCTTACTACAAGCCTCCTTAAGCGAATATCTTATGTTTATGGGACACCCGTTAAAAGCTGCCTGTTTGGCGAAGAAATCTGCCTGTTCATTGAAATTCAACCCGACATGAGCCGGGCACCATAAGATCCTAATAATTAGCTGAGGATAACTGCCTATCATCTTTACAATGTTTTGCGCCAGCGCATTGTCACTTCTGAGCTTTCTGAGAGCCAGACAAGAATTCAAGCTATCCGTGAATATATCCACCCTTTCTAGTTTGTCTTCCCTAATGATCTTGATTGCTTGGTGAATTGCCATAAGTTCTCCCGTGAGCGACGACACTCTCTCCTTGATTGAGAAAAGAAAGTTCATATCTTTCAGGCAATTACAGACCGCCACGCCCGACTCCTCATCAAAAATGGCCGCGTCCGTCGCCCAAATGGAAAAGTTCATTTGTTTGTATTCCTGCAGTATTCTTGTGTAGGTTTGTTTGATAACCGTCACCGGGGTGTTTCTGTTTACATTGCAGGGTCTGAGGACAACTTTTAGATTGTCCGGATACACAGCGTCTGGCGGAAAGAAAACTCTGTCCTCCAGCTTCTCAAAAACTGATTTAAAACTTGCAAACGTAAAATTGTAACTGGACTTTTGATTTTCCAGCAGGTTTAAATTAGCAAAAATGTCAAGGTTGAAAAATTTTAACTTGAGCAGTTCTTTCGCCGCCAGCTACAATGATCTCTTCGGAGGGAGCAGACCCGCCAGGGCATAAATAGCAAAAACGGGAGCCATGGGAGTTAGTCCCAGACAACGCCTTAACAGATTGTTTTGGAAACTCGTTATTTTTTTAACAATGTATTTTGGCATGTGTGCCATAGAAGTGCGCGAATACTCTATCTTTGAGAAAACAAGTGATCTGGTTAGATTGATCGCCGTCTTTGGGTTTAAGCCATTCCTCACTGCAGTGACCATTTTTACCGCATTTACTGCCTTTGTAGTTTCAGGAAAAGTATTCAGAAAATGTTCATTCAGGGTTAGACTGTTTTTGAAATGTCTACCCAGAAATTTGAAAGTTTTGTCATGAGAAAGTTGCTGATTATTTATGTATACTATAGGTATTTTTCTAGCACCTTTTGCCATGTACACAACCTTTGATTTCTCAAGGTTTATATCGAGATTAGCTCCTTCAAAATTGTGTGGAACCTGTTAAGTTGAACATTTAAGTTTAATACCGCCCTGTCAAAGTCCTCGTGACAAGAGGAAAACAAAAAATCATCCGCATATTGGAAAATATTTGTGCTATTATTCTGCAGCGAGTGTAACTTGGTGGTGTATATATTAAACAGAGTTGGACTTAGACAGCTGCCTTGGGGCAGGCCATTGTTAATGGAAATTTTGCTCTTTCCAAGCATTAGGGTTCTGTCCCTGAGAAAGTTGGAGATCCAGCAGCGTATTTCGTCCGGGCAGGAAAAGCTAGTCAAGATACCATCAAGTTTATGTATGTCGACACAATCATACGCTTTTTCGATGTCCATCACAGCCACAATTACTACTTGTTTATTCTGTCTAGCATCAGAAATGCATTGAGTTATTTCATTAATGCAGATACTCGTAGATAGAGCTTTTCTGTAAGCATAAGAACGATTAGCCAGAATTTTGTTGCTGTCAAGGAAGTCTACCAATCTACTTTTGACCATAAGATTCACCAGCTTGAGAAAAACCGGGATTAAGGCAATAGGTCGGAAGTTTGTGAAAATAGATAAATCTTTGTTTGGCTTCGGAATTGGGCATATTTTATTTATTCTCCAACTGGGATGAATCCGGCCCTCCATCCAGGCATTATTTAGAACCCCAAAGAGGGTCTTGAGCGATTCAAGCGATACTGCCCTGATCATCGAGTATGTTACTCGATCCGCGCCTCCAGCCGATGGCTTTTTCTTTTTCTCGAGTACTGTCTCAAATTCATGAAATTCAAAGGGTTTGACTTTTTTTCCTATCAAGGGGTTGTTTTTTACCACAGCGGTTGAATTCTTGACTTGACTTTTTAAATGGTTTAAGAAGAGTGCATTGTTATCGTGGCACCAGGCCTGTGCCTGACTTTCTCTATCTCTGTTTTTGCATTTGTTGGCGAAATTGAAGAACAGTTTAAGGTTTGTGTTATGCGAAAAAGATTCTATTTTTTCCTCAAACGCCGCACTTTTGGCATTTTTAATCGCCTTTTTTAGGGTCTTTGTGGCCTCTAAAAGCCTTTTGGCATCATCAAAGCTTTTGGTTCTATTAAATTTCTTTTGAGCAGCTGTCTTTAGCCTAAATAGTTTGTGTATATCACCATTCCACCACGATTTGGGAGCGAAGTCCTTCACCCGGGCCAAATCTATTGTGGACGTGTCGATCACCTCATTGAATTGCGTTAGGATTTCCCCAACCGAGCCAGACAGAGACAACGTAGCTAATTTTTTGTTAAGTTTATTCTTTGATAGAAAGTTTCTCAGAGGCATGTTGAGACTTTCAATGTTCATGAGGATTGGCAGGTGGTGGCTACCCCCCAGACTGCAATCCAACACTGACCAGTCAATGTGTAGTTATAAAACGACAGGTCCAGGACCGACTCCTGGCTATCCGCGGCAGTAAAGGATCTTATGAAGGTCGGTTTTTTGTTATTTAGGATGAAGAAATTGGAGTTCGCCATCAAGGCACCTAACTGTCTGCCCCTTGCCGAGCTGTGTCTATCTCCGTAATCTTGCAGCCTTGCATTAAAGTCTCCACATAGCAGGACATTTCGCTGTTGTTCTAAGAAAGTCACAAGTTTGGTTAATTCAGTTCTAAAGGTGCAGGCGCTGATTGAGTGTGGAAAGTATACCGCCGCAATCATGAAGTTATTTTGAAGATTTGTGGTCTTAACTATTAGGATGTCTAAAACTGATTTAAAAGGTATTTTCTTAAAGCGAATATTATTGTGTATCGCGAGTGCTACCCCCCCCCCCCCCCCCCCCGTATCTATCTTTCCTATTTTTATATACCACAGTAAAATTCTTTATTTTAGAATAATCTTGTTCGTCGTCTATGTGAAAAACTTCTGCCAGGATGGCTATGTGTATTTCATTTTTATTGAGAAAAAATTCTAGTATATCTTTATTAGCCTTGCGGCTCTGTATGTTATATTGGAGAATCTTCATTCGATTTTAACTTTTTGGTCGCCTGCTTAAGATTATTTATATCTTGAGCGGCATTGAATATATTTATTTGATCCCTAGTGTTAGTGAGACTGTCTCTCATTTTTGGATTTAATAAGTGTGCGCAATTGACATCTGTCAAAGCTTTCGTTACATACGTCATAATCGTGTTAAAAATGTTGTCGCTGCTGATATCTTTTTCTACCATCTTCGGTAGGTAAAAGTCAGCCTTATTACTTGGCGCTTCTAGTGCCTTGACTAATTTTGTGCGAGGTGAAAAGTCGTTTTCGTGCTGATTTACGTCTTTGTTTAGAGCATTGAACTGTTCCATGACTTGGTTTGTTGCAGTTCTGTTTGGGACATTGCTTTTCTTAGCCAGATTCTTCTTTAAAACCGTGGCATAGGGGTACATTTCGTGCATGTGTTTTGCTGCCATTTGTGCATTGTTGTGTACTCTGGCACCTTTGTTGCTATTTGGTAGGATGGGGAATGTCGATTGATCGTCAGCGTCGAGTAGCGGGGAAAAAGAGTTTTGAAAAACATTTGAGGATTTAAGATTCGCCTCCTTAAAGGACAAATTTTCTATCGTCATGATTCTTTTTATGGCGTAGGCTTTTTCGCGTGCAGGGCACGTCTTCACAGTAGGCACATGTGGGTTGTGGCAATTGACACATTTTATTGGAAGACATTCTGCTTTTTTATCATGCACCTGGAAGCATGTATTGAAATTTTTTTCTTTTTGCCTACATTGGAGTGCAAAGTGGTTGAATCTAAAACACTGATAACATTGGCTAAATGGCACAAAATAAGAAACTTTAATTTTAGTGTAATTGGCGTATACAACCTCATTAGGAATTGTCAGCCCTTTAAACACGATTTTTACCCTATTGGTTGGCACTTTTTCATCTGAGCCATGCTCTTTTCTCATGACTCTTATGAGTTTCAGAATCGGAATAGATGACCTTAAGTCATTCATCAACTCTTCCATTGTAATTTCACTAGGAATGTTAAAAATTATCCCAGTTTTGGACAGAAATTGGGGAAAAATTAGAGCCTTAAACTTGAACTTTTTTAAATTGGAGTTGAGAAACAGATTATTCGCCGCACTGGCATTTTTTAACAATACTTTGCACCGGTTAAAACCAATTTTGCTTATTTCCCTAATGCCTTCAACTTCTAAATCTCTCAAAGCTTTTGTCAATGCAATTACATTTATTGCACTTCTACCTTCGTCGTCAATTTTATCTATATATACCATGTAAGGTACAACAGTGTGGTCGTCGTACAGTAGTTGGTTAAAGGTTACCATATTTTTGCCTTGTTCAATCGATGGTTGGTTATGCGCATCTGTATCCACTGAGGATTCACCGCTCTCCCCAGTGGCCACCATCCTTCTCTTAAGGGCCACCACTTACTGGCGATCCCCCACAACAATACAGCCGACTTAGAAATATGTCACTCACCTTATTTAGAAATGCAAGAAAACCTTCGAGAGGAAACAATCAGAGCTTGTATATGATAATAACAAGCAACGAAATTAGTTTGAAAAACACACAGAACCACAAATACTCTGCCTAACCGAAAAAGAACACTTCCAAGAAAATCAAAGATGGCTGAAAACACGCGCAACTAGAAGACACAGAAAACAGATCTTCACTCTTAGGGATGTACAAAGGAAGTGTGAGACGAAAATATTGATGATTGAGATCCACGATTGTGTGTAAAATAATATTAACCAAGCTGATATTCGAGTGACGACAATTATCGAAGAAAGCAGGCCAGTGCTAACAATGCATTGCTACCGTGTGAAGTTTTGGTAGGCGAAATATCATCGGTTCTAAAAAAAAGAACAAATAAAACCACATTGACAAGGAGAAGTAAATTAAATGCAAAGGTTGCATTTGTGATGAAGATCGACGAGTGCCAAGAGTTTACTTAATTGTATAACAACATCAACAGATCAGTGTACTGCAAGTGTGAAGTGAATTCCGTAAGTTGAAATTATTTGTTTATAATAGATATTTGTAGTGGAAACGTGAAGCAAATTAAATATTATTAAAATGTTTTTAATACAATAGTTGTTTCTTATCCACTTAGCAATGATTGGAAAGTATTGTGGCATCTTGTCTAAGGCATATACCAAGCGACCAAGAAGAAGAACGTCTTGACGTCTCGAAGGAATTGCAAGATGGATTGCTACAGTCGAACGAAGTGTTCATCTAATGCGGAGTAAGGAAGAGAACAAGGTAATAGTTAAACATGTACAATTAAAAACAGGGTAATTGTCTGAAATGTGATCAGATTTCATTTATCTACTTATTTCAGAATATATGTGCAGTTAACAAGAGCTGTCCAGAGAAAGGTGAGAATTTGTATTGAGAAAAGACCTCCGCCAAACACCACATCAATGTCCTTGACATTGACACTTGTTCCTGTCCATAACACGACAAGCGTTGCAGTAAAAGTTACGGAATGCATTTAACTTTTATTTATTACAATTAAAATTTATTATATTACAATTAATCTTAAGCATAAAAGAAATAAACGAAGAAGTAAATGTTGTAATTGAAATGCAATTGTGGCGAATGTTGTGTGCGTTTATTCGAAAATAAAGGCTAAAGCAAAGGGTTACAGAAACTAAAACAATAAATAAATAAAAAATGCATATGTGTTAGCATTTGTATGTGGTTTTTTTGTAATATAAAAATACTTTGAGCTTCATTCATTAACAAATTTTTCTGAAATAGAGAAAAAAACATCAAAACATTAAAAAATGTTGCTTGAATTAAAAAATTTAGTTGAGGTGAAAAATTTAATGACGTCACGAAACAGCGTTTCTATTCACAGTACCAAATTTAATTATAAATGTACGAAGTTGCGAAAAAGGGGATGTAGGAAAAACTGCACTTAAATAAAATGAAAAATTTGTTGATAAAATGAAAAGCAAAGCTTAATTACAACAATGGTTAATAAATTAGGCGTGTATCTTTCAACTAAAAAAAACAACTTCTTGGTTGAATCGTAGCACACTAGCAGCAGTACTTAAGTACCAAAGTGAACAAAAAAGTTAGAAGTTTGCAAACCAGAAAATCGAATGTAATAATGAGGTGAATTAAATATGTAGATATGCCAACATCAACTTTCATTTGCCTATATATTTACATAAATTTAAAAACGTATTTGCTTTTCGTGTTTTTTAGGTTATATATTTCTAAACCTTTTTGACAAGCATTTTTGGTAACTATTGAGATTGAAAGTGCAAATTAAGTAAAACAAATATGTTTACAAATGAGTAAAACAATACAATATACAATATGTGTATAACTTATTTCAATTTTCCAGTATTCCAGAACTAAAGAAAATTCTTTTCTCAGTAATCAAAACTAATTTGTTGTACCTGGGAGTTTATTAAACATAAAAGACATGTTTTAAATTTCGATTAAAAGTAAAGTATATTAAAACGTTTCTGTTTAACAATATATTTGGCTTTTCGCGCTTAATTTTATTTTTTACAAACGTGAAATTGTTCAGATAATATTTAAATTAAAATATATCATATAGTACATTCAATGTACATATAACATTCTACATTACAAATTGAAGTTAGCACTCGATTATTAAGTGCCAGTGATTAAGTAGTGTATTTGTAAATATCTAACTTTCATAAGCTCATTCATTGATTTGAGTGTATAAGTAAATTGGTATCTCAAAACAAAAGGGTCTGACAAATGTCAAACGTGCTGTATAAATAAATTAAAAACTGAACACTTTGTTTGGGTCTAATGGTGGTGGGTTGCTAAGCTAAATTTATTTGTTTGGGTCTAATGGTGGTGAGTTGCTAAGCAAAAACGTCATCAATTATCGAGTTTTCACAAATACTACCATACAATTACCCAACCACGAATACACGATTTGACAACCAGAGTTGCAGTTTTTAGAAGTTTCCTATCTCATTATCTCCAACGAGCATGTATCATAAAGAGATTACAAAGGCGAATTCAACGCAGAGGAATTTTGATTTGGAGTTCCGACGATTAGGGACATACCGATTGGTTGGACTCGAACTGCGTTTGATAATGTTTGATGCTTAAGCTTTAAACACAACCAAAGCAGCAGGATGCAAGATGCAGATACAAATGCTGCCAAGCTCTGGCGATTAAACCAAATGATAGCAGCAATGTCTAGCGGCCAAACATTGAACTTTTAAGAAATTGTAAACAAAAAATGAATGAAATGCATACTCACTCAAGAAATCAAGAAATAAATACTCACTTATTCAAATGCTCATATAAATTTTGCGGGAAACTTTTTCAAAACGCCAAAAAAGTGTAAACAAATACAGAATAAGAAGACGAATGCTTCTGCCGCTATCAAAAGCCGACAGAAATTAGAAATTAGCCTAAGTCTAGCGGCACAACGTAGCGGCGAAACAAAGCTGAAATGGGAGATTTTATTTTTTTCTCGTTTCCCATAAGAGCCCATGTAAATTTGACAGCTGAGAATTGAAGTTGCATCTTGCTGCTTTGGTTGTGTTTAAAGCTTTATAAGGTTGTTGAATTCTGTATGACTTCGTATTTGAATATGCGTAAGAAGAGTTAATCGATCGAGCACTCGTATGCCAGATAAAGTGTGAAAGAAAGAATCGATAAATTTTTTGTGTACAGCGGCGTTGAGAAGAACGGTGCAATTCACCTTCGTTTTATTTTTTCACAATAACAAATCATGTACAGCCGTCCGTCCACCAAGCAAACAAATTTTTTTCCAATTTTGCATTTTATGACTTTTGAATGAAATTTTTGCTTTTTCTAGCTTCGCTGCGTGCTGTTGAAGAATTTGGATAAGCAGAAGATATATTTATTTTAATCGATATATCAAATTATTTTATGCGGTATGCGAATAGGTAGGAAAATTATTGGAAATATTTCGGAAAAAGTATTTTTTTATTACATGTCTTACATTATATTAATTTATTTACGAAATAAAACGAATTTCGGTATTATTCGTTTAATAGGTTAAAGAAAAGCTCTGACAATATATTTTTCGTTATACCGAGGGTCTACTGTAAGTATATTTGTATTTGCATTGTATGATATATTTGCGTCTATAACGTCTATATTTAAAACAATATTCGACAAAAGCTGCCATCGCATAAATATAAAAAGGATGATAATAGCGGCGTGCATTGACCCAACAAATACCAGCTACCCGGATTGGTTCGAGTCATTAGGTCCTTGCTTTGAACACAGGAAAATAATTTTAGATTTCCTAATCACTGTTTTAATTAGGAACCAGAAAGAGTGTTAACTTCGGCCTGGCCGAAGTTCGTATACCCTACACACGTTTACTTAAAAATTAGGCGTGGCAATGGTCTATTTTTTTTGCCTTTTCAATCTCAAATAGCCAGTGATGACAGAAAATATTTATGCCAAATTTGGTGAAAATATCTCTATTCGTTCTCTATTCGTAATGGAATTTTATTTAATTAGTGGGCGGATCACGCCCATTTGTGGTAGTATTTTTTTGGTCAGAGACAGTGTTCTTGTGGACAAAATTTCGACCGTGAATTCGTTTTACAACCTGGGAAATTGAGCTTTAAGCATGGGTGAATTGACATTCTCCATAAAAAGTAGGCGTTGTAGTGGTCCGATTTTGCCCATTTTCAATACCAATGAGTTTCTAACGTTAAACAATATTCGCGCCAAATTTGATATAAATATCTCTATTCGTTCTCTTGTAATCGAGTTTTCTTTAATTAGTGGGCGGACCACGCCCATTTTCGGTGATCTGTTTTGGTCAGAGACAGTGGACTTCTGGACAAAATTTCAACCTCAAATTCGTACTACAAGCTAAGAAATTGAGCTATAAGCATGGATGAATTTATGTTCACTATAAAAAGTAGGCGTGGTATTGATCCGATTTTGCCCATTTTCAATAGCGATGAGTTTCTAGCGATAGACAATATTCGTGCCAAGTTTCATGAAGATATCTCTATTCGTTCTCTTGTAATCGTGATTTCCACAGACAGACAGACAGACAGACGGACATGGCTAAATCGACTCAGGAGGTCACGCTGATCACGAATATATATACTTTTCTATACCTGTCACGCCTCCTTTAATGCGTTACAAACGGAAGCAGTAAGTGAATATACCCTATTCACTTCGTGTGTAGGGTATAAAAACAGCAGGTGGCTGAAAGAAAATTTGTATATGAAGAGGCAAAAAGAAAATCGGACGTTATTAAAGCCGAACGCAGTGCCAAAATGCAAAGACTATTGAAGTCCTGAACCTTTAAACAGAACACGTTCTAATAACAATTCAAACTCATGTTCTAATAATTATTGTTTTCTTTGGAGTTATATTCTACTTTTATTCACTTATCATTCTTTTCTTTGATGATTTATTGAAAATGAATTTAAATACATATTAGTTAATTTTTGAAGTTATATACATATATACAATATATATATATATATAAAGTTAAAGTTATATATATACATGATAAATGTATATTATCACAAGCATTTGATACAAAATAAACTTTTATTATGGCTGATTTTTATCATCCTAGTCTTTCTTATTTCTTACTCTTTTAGCGAGTAAACGATTTCTTAATTTATGTGGTATGTATTAATAAATATTTGTGGCCACAAGCCATAACAGCCTATTCGAGTTAATTGAAAAAAATAAATAGACATGTAATAAATACATAAATACTTCCTCTGAAATATTTGACTTTATTAACTTTTTAGTCTTTCTTAACGTATTGAATGAATTGATATGCCGACTAAAATATATATACAATGCCTATACAAATTCTTCAACAGCACGCTATGCTGGGAACGTAGATCGTGCCAGCGCTTTACAAAGCTTAGACACTGAAACAGTAGCAGAACGAAGCTAGAAAAAGCAAAATTTCATTCAAAAGCCATAAAATGTAAAATTGAAAGCAAATCTGTTTGTTCGGCGGACGGACGGCTGTGCATGTTTTGTTATTGTGAAAGAACAAAACGAAGACGAATCGTTCCTTTCTTGCACCGTTCTTCTCAACGCCGCTGTACACAAAAAATTTATCGATTCTTTCTTTCACACTTCGCATAGGCATTCACGTGGTGCGAATTATGACCACGTAAATTTGTTTCACTACACAGAGCCGAGGCCGCAGCAACATCCGAAGAATCAGTTCTATGCCGGTGCTACGCGAAGGAGTGACTCTACTTCAAACGATCAAAACGGTGGAAATCACAGCGTCCAATATAACTCAGCGTCAGGATTGTCTGTAAGAATAGATAAATGGGGGTTAAATTTTGATGGCAGTTCGAAAGGGACTCGTGTTGAGGATTTTGTTTTTAGGGTAGAATTTCTTCAAAGTAGTTATGCTTGTACTTGGGAAACGGTAATGAGAGATTTCCACTTACTGCTTTCCGGCGAAGCGAGAGATTGGTACTGGTTGTACATTAAAACTAATGATGTATATGAGTGGCCACAGTTGCGTCACGCACTTTTCTGTCAGTTTCGAATTAGCCAAACCAATTTCGAATTACTTCATGAACTCGTAGAAAGAAAGCAATTACCTGGCGAATCGATCGATTCGTATTTCCAAGCGATCTGGAGACTACATTCTAGGCTTACCTACCCAATGCCAGAATACGAAATCGTTAGAACGATCAAGCGCAACCTGCATGATCATCTAGCACGTGTTGTGTATCCCATACCAGTGATTTCGGTGGAGCAACTTCGTGATGAGTGCAAGGAGGCAGAGCGCTGCTTTCCAAGAAGAGAGTTTCGAACAACGCAACAGTCGTCACGCTACAACCGACAAATAAACGAATGCGTGGTGGAGCCATCCCAAGAATCATCGGCGGAGCAAGAAAAACAAATTATTGTTAACGAAGAAGTTCAACCGATGAAACGACAACTAGTATGCTGGAATTGCCGAAAGAATGGTCATACTTGTGCATGTCATCCCAGCAACACATCTTTTGTTTCAAATGCGGACAGCCCAACGTGATAACTCCGAAATGTGGCAACTGTAGATCGGAAAACGTGAACAGGAACATGGGAGAAGCGGGAGAACCATGTTCCAGCAAGAGACTCGCAATAGAAGCATAGACGGCGATCAAGATGATGAAACGAAGATCGAACAGCTTGAGGATCTGCATGTAAAACGAAAACCTGAAAATGGAAAGAAAATTAGTATGTATTTTGAAACGTTTAATAGAATGCAATAAAGATTTAGAGAAAATGAAAGCCGTGATACCAATCCAAGAAAGAGTTTATAATTATGAAAAGACGCGACAGCGGCACAAGGTGGTTCATCTAGAAATTGAATACAATAACAAAAGGAAAAAGGTATTGTTGTATTTGCGTCCTTACCTGGAACAGACGCTATATCTAGGCATCGATTTTTGGCGAACATTCGAGTTGGCGACGGATGTGATCAGACTAGCTGAAGTTAAGTTCGAACAAGATACCGAGGACCAAGACACCCTACTGCAAAATCCAACAGAGCATCAGTTGTCATCCGAACAGCGAGAAAAACTAGAAAATGTAAAAAAAGAGTTTATTACCTTCGAGGAACATGGTTTAGGGCGCACTAATTTGGGGAAACACGTGATAAAACTAGTACAAGGAGTTACTCCGGTGAAGGACCGACATTACCCGATTTCTCCAGCCGTGCAAGAATTAGTGTATGAGGAGGTAGACAGAATGTTGAATTTAGGTCTCATAGAACAGAGCGATAGTGCGTGTAGCAACAGAACGACAATTGTCCGAAAGCCAGGAAAGATTAGATTTTGCTTAGACGCACGAAAATTGAACGAAAGAACGGTAAAAGACGCATATCCTCTGCAGAACATTGAAGGAATACTAAGTCGAATCGATGATACTCATTTCATCAGCAGTGTTGATTTTAAATTCGCCTTTTGGCAGATCGAGTTGGAAAATGAAAGCAAAGAATATACTGCTTTTACAGTGCCGGGTCGGCTTCTGTATCAATTCGTTGTCATGCCTTTTGGCCTGTGCAATGCCGCACAACGTCTTTGTAGGTTAATGGATAAAGTTATCCCTGCGCAGTTGAAATCAAATGTATTCGTTTACTTAGATGATTTGTTAGTGATCACGCACGATTTCGATTCACATTTAAGCATGTTAAGCCAAGTTGCTAAAGCCTTAAAAGAGGCAAATTTAACGATTGGCTTGCAGAAATCTCGGTTTTGTTTTAGGGAACTGAAATATTTAGGGTTTATTATCGGAGCAGGCTGCCTGAGAACGGATCCTGAAAAGGTTAGAGCAATACAAAATATTCCTATACCACGCACGACGAGAGAGGTTAGAAGTTTCCTTGGTACTGCGGGATGGTATAGAAGATTCATTCAAAATTTCGCTACAATAGCCGGACCGTTGACGGACACTCTGAAAAAGGGGCACAAATTTCAGATGACAGAAGCAGCCACATTCCACCAGTTAAAGCGAGCACTAACGACAACGCCCGTACTGACACATGCTGACTTTCGACGCAGATTTTGGATCCAGTGATGCTTCTGACGTAGGTGTAGGCGTGGTACTGTATCAGATTGACGAGGCAAAGAATGAACGCCCTATAGCATTTTTCTCTCAAAAATTGAATAAACATCAAAAAAACTATTGCGTGACAGAGAAAGAATGTTTGGCGGCAGTCCTTGCTATAAAAAGATTTAGACCCTATATCGAAATGATGCCGTTTACGGTGGTGACAGACCATGCCAGTCTAAAATGGCTCATGTCCCTAAAAGACTTAAGTGGTCGGTTAGCTCGATGGTCGCTGCAACTACAGACATTCGACTTCGAAATTATGCACCGAAAGGGAAGTGAAAATATAGTCGCAGATATGTTATCTCGTTCAGTTGAAGAATTGCAGTTAGGCGATGACATTTTTGAATTTGAAACCACTGAGTTTGATTCGCCAGAGTATAAACAATTGTTAGATACAGTAGAACAAAACGCGGACAAACTTCCAGATCTGAGAGTGCGGGATAAAATGATATTTAAACGAACCAGGTTTGAAAGTAATGAGACTAGTGATGAACTAGCGTGGAAATTATGGGTTCCAGAAGCGTTGACGTCAACATTAATCGAAAAAGCTCATGGACCACAGACGTCTGCGCATAGTGGCATTGCAAAAACCTTATACCGTTTGAGACTATTTTACTATTGGCCAAGAATGGCGATTCAAGTTAGGAACTACATTAACAATTGCCAAACGTGTAAGGAAACAAAATCAACAAATATAGAATTGCGTCCCGAAATAGGTTACAAGGTTGAGACGGTATGACCATTCCAAAAGCTTTACGTAGATTTCCTAGGGAAATATCCGCGTTCAAAATTAGGGAACACGTATATATTTATCGTAGTCGATCATTTTTCAAAATTCACGTTCTTGAAGGCAATGCGAGAAGCAACAGCTTCCAAAGTAGTAGAATTCCTAAAGAATGAAGTTTTTTATAAGTTCGGAGTACCGGAGGTCATTCATAGCGATAACGGGAAACAAATCATATCCAAAGAATTCGCTAGGTTGATCAATGCGTTTAAAATTAAACACATGAAAACCGCAGTATATTCACCTCAGTCTAACGCGGCCGAACGCGTAAATCAAACAGTACTCGCAGCAAACAGGTCCTATTTAGAGAAAGATCAACGCGAATGGGATCTATATTAGAGAGCTGCACAAGATGTCTTGAATTGCTATAGGCACCATGCCACAGTATTGCCTTGCTGTGCACTGTCGTGCACAAATGAACGATTTGACACGAACACTTCAAAGCAACTACCCGAACAAGCCGTGACTGCCTTGCCGTCTACCTGCTTCGCACAAGACATTGTGTTGCGTTGCTTTTCTGTGAAGGCAATGAAAGGCTTGAATTGTAAGAAAAGGCAATAGTGCCTTTAGGAATGCAACAAGACATCGAAAATAGCAATACTGCTATGATGTCGGCAACGATGCGCAGTTATATGAAGCTATCTCATTCTTTTGCATGAGTCTTCGTTTGAGTTTAGCACCGTTCGTTGCTTTATATTGCCATGCGTCATCAGTTGTCATAGCAACTGTCATGCATTGCTATGCATTGCCTTTTCGTTCAAAAAAGCAACGAATGGCAATGAATACTATTGCCTTTGCTATCAGCACGCTTACGGCAGTCAATGTCGTGATTCGAAAGCAAAATAAGCAAGCAGTGCAAGGCTTGAAATTTTTGTTGTGGCTTGATGTGCGTTTCAAGACATCTTGTGCAGCTCTCTAATCTATATCTACCCGAAATAGCGTGTTCAATTAGAAATTCCGTTCACTCTGCTACGGGAGTAACTCCTTTCTTTGCATTATTCGGTCAGAATATATTCCTTTGTGGATCCGATTATAGATTAGCTAGAAAATTAAAATCTTTAGAGGAAGGGGGGGGTCGAAGATTTAGACCGGGGCGATAAACTAGCATTGATCAGGAACAAAATTAAAGAAAGATTACACGAATCCTACGAGAAAAGCGCACTCCGTTACAACCAGCACAAAAGAATAGTCCACTTCCAGCCTGGACAAGAAGTGTATAAAAGAAATTTTGTCTTGAGTGATTTCAAGCATAATATATGTAAACGCAAAGTTTTGTAAGAAATTCACAAAGTGCAGAGTCACGAGTCCAGTTGGAAACAATATGTACAAGCTAGTATTTTTGAAAGGAAAACCAATAGGTGTGTACCACGCGAAAGACATCAAGCTGTGAATCCGTGTTAGTTATAAAAGATTAACAAAACGTTACCTAAACAGTAGTATTGCGAATAGTTCAGGAACGAGAAGAGTGAAGAATGTGAGCGTCCAGATCCATGATTTTCCGACGATGATGTAAGCGTCGTTTTGTGTTGTGCTAGACCTTTAGAAAAAAAAATAAAAAGAAGACATCACAAAGTAAAGGCTTATGATAGTGAGACAGATAAGACTTCCCATAAATGACACCACGAACCGTATTCCCTTTATAGCCAAAGAATAACCGACTAGCTCAGGCTGTAATTAAAGTTGTGGGCGGAGGCCTACGTTGGGCGCTTTGCCAAACAGTGAAAGTTCACCCAGCACACTGTTCTTCTCCTTGCATGCAGAGATAACGAGATTGGAAACTTAGAACAAAACAGCTGTTCAAAAAAACAGCCGCGCGTTGTTTCTATAAATTTTGTATGCAAACTCAACCTTTGTTTATCCTTTTGGCGGGTGAGTTTCGAAGACTCGACTGAAAACGGTGAGTTTCAATACAAGTGTTACAAAAACAAATCTAATTGAACGGTTGCATGTCGAAAATGTAAAAATGTGCCATATCGTTGCTAGTAGAAAAGTGGTTTCAACCTCTGTTTCCCGCTTTTTAAGCTGTTATTCACAAATATTTATTAATATTGTTTTAAAACGTCGTATTACAGAACTTGTGCTTGCGGATGTAAAGCAAATGGACATTTTTATGCTTTTGCATATACATATAGTAAAATGTGCTTTACTATAAGGTTTTTTAATAGAAGTATTTTCGAACCTAATATGAGAAATAAGATTTTGCGCAAAACACATAAATAAATAAAAAGAGTTTGTTGTAAAAATATTGTCATTTGCTTCCACTTGCGACTCGCATTCTTCCCCTTAATCTATTTCTATAAAATCATTACCCAGTGGTCTGCATGAAGTAAGGTTTTGCATGTATTACATAACATTTACTTATTTTTTCTTTTAGTATTAACTAGTAGTTAATATTAGTAATTAATATTAATAAATTTAGTGTGTATTGTAGTTGTAGTTGCATGTACACGGGTGATATAGGCCTACTGGGGAACTGAACACCCTAAAAAATTGGTAACGCCCCTTGACCTCTAGCATTATCTCTATAATTTTCAGAATTCTCATCTAATAAATAAGTAAAAAAATATCCTTTATATCTTCTTTTCATTATAAATTTTACAAATATAAATAGAAAACTATATAAATAATATATTTGAACTAAATTAAATAATATTTTAATCAAATTTCTGCAATCACATAAAAATACCCACAGTAATAAATTTATGCCCACATTTTTCACTTTGTCTACTTATGGTGGCAACCGCTTGCAAAAAATGTTGGTGAATAATACCGTCAAAAGATAAAGCGTCACTTGCTATCTCTTTCTGGCCGCAAAAGAAATGTAGCCAAATTCACCAGGTCATAAAAAATCGATCTTTTTTTTATCTTTATCTGAAGATAAAAGAGTTTCCAATCTCATTAATTTCTGCTTGCATGGCCAAGCACAGAGTTTTGTTGCGTTTGAAGCTGGAATCAAAAGACAAATTAATACGAATGTCAGAATACTAACCAGTTTGTATAAATGTCCGTCTCTCAATAAGGAAGATGTCCGTCTCAAAAATCCACAAAAGGTTTCCTGAAAAGAAATTAAAATAGAAATAATAAGAAAACTGCGTACTTATCTTATCATCCTGTAAACCACAACAGTTGAGCTGTCAAAACAGTAAACAAGCATCGCATAATAACGAGTAGTAGAGATGGGCACTAACCACATAACATATAGACTGCTCAAATCAACAAAAAAGTGGTCCGCAAAATTTTCTGAACGCTGGGTCCCACTCGTGTTTTTCTAACTTCGTACGGCTTCGTTGGCTCCCGACACGAACTTCGTCGTTGCTTACGCTCTCAGACTTTTATTTTGGCAGCCTGTGATCATTGCTCGATTTGAGCGCGATTTAAGCGGACGTGTGTATGTATGCATGCTTTCATTCATGGTTCATGAAGGGATCGGAAGATCGACTTTGTTTCTTTTATTTTACACTAACAATGCAAGCGAATATGCGTAAGAAGAGTTAATCGCTCTAGCATTCGTATGCCATATAAAGTGTGAAAGAAAGAATCGATCAATTTGTGGTGTACAGCGGGCGATGAGAAGAACGGTGCGATCCGTCTTCTTTTGCTTATCTTACAATAACAAACCATGTGCCGTCCGTCCGTCTGCGTTTGTTTTCAATTTTTCATTTTATGATTTTTGTAAGAAATTTTGATTTTCGTAACTTTGTTTTGCTTCTTGTACGATGCCTAAGCTTTGTAAAGCGCTGGCAAGATCTACGTTCCGAGCATAGCGTGCTGTTGAAGAATTTGTATAGGAAGAAGATGTACTTTAGTCGGCATATCAACACATTAAATATGTTATACGAGTAATACTAAAAAGTTAATGGTATTTAAAAGTGGAAAAGAGTTGAACGGCGATAGGTTTTGTTGGTTTTTAGATGTACTTCAGATGGCAAAGACACTTGAATGATTGAAAATTAAATTATTTTGTTGAAAAAATAAACATCCTGCTTAGAATTCATTCAATCTAGGATTTTAAAATTTTCAGTTTTTTTAAACTATGTGGCTTATCATCTTTTTTGCATAACTTTTCCGCCAACCAAGTACTATTTTTCCGAATAAGCACTAACAAAAAGTAATTTAAAATTTGCTTTCTATGCTCAAAGCAACTGTGTGTTTCTGAAAACCAATCCTCAAAATTTTGTAATTTATTTGTTTTTAAAACACACAAATTAAAAATTTTTTTTCTTATATCTCGAGAATGAGGATTCTCATTAAAGAAATTAAGGAATATTGCATCAAAAATTGCTACTAATGAAAAAAAATCATCAGTTGGTGCTTGCAATTTAAATTTGCTGTTAAAAATATTTTGCACCAAAATATTCAGAAATAAGAAAAGATCACATACGCAACCTAGCAAAAGAAGCTACGCATATACAGAATACGAATATGAAATGACGAGCGCAATAACGAGCACGATCTGTTGAAGTGAGTAGGAACACATTTTCAACATGTGAAAGAAAGAGAAAACCACCTTTCGGAGCAGTAATTAAACAAAAACAATTGCTCTTGAAAAGAGAATACGCGAGTAAGAAATTTCGTGGGACCCAGGCTATAGAAGCATTTGTGGAAATGAGAATGAGAACACATTTTAAACACGTGGAAGAACGAGAAAACCTACCGTTCATAAACGTTGTAAAACAAAAACAATTGCTCTTGAAAAGAGAATACGAGAGTAAGAAATTGTGTGGGACCCAGGCTATAGAAATATTTGCGGACCAGAAAAAAGCGACTTTGAGCGGTCTATATGTTATGTGGTTAGTGAGATGGGTAAAGATATGGTGCTATAAACTAAAGCAACATTGACATGGTGTCTCAGCTATCTTGGTCTGAGCTTAGAGAGAGTTAAGAAGGATCTGTTAGAGAATAGAAGAGATGAAGGTTAACGAAGGTTAAATGGGTAAGGAAATAAGACAAGGTGCGAAAAAAGGACAGGGATACGAGGTTAGAGGAGGAAAATGATATAGAAGTAGAAGTTTCTAGAATTTCGGAAAATTTTGAAGGCCAAATGTAGATCGAACAATTAGAAAATTAAGTAAGGGGATTCTAGTACAGGCTGTCGAGCTGAAAGGTTGTCAAAATTAATAATAGAAAAGCCGAGTCTGAAGCGATTTAAAACAACCGTTTATTCATTCCTGAAAAAAAATCTGAACCGTGCAAAACTAGACAGTAGTTTTATATACGCGCCGAACAAGAAAATTTAAAGTTTGTTTTGTGGAACTGAGAAGAAAAAGACGGGTTTAAGAGAGAAAGACTTTTAAAAGTGTGCTGTAAACCTGTAAAACAAGAAATATAAAATTCGGTGCGGTGAATATCAGAAAAAGAAAATATAGAAACGTTTTGTTCGACCGGAACCGTTAGTTCGGTGAAGTCGTCGTACGGCATAAAAAGCCGTTACGTAGTAATAGCGGTACCAACTGGTGATCTTACACGGCCAACCAACAAACAAGTTCATATCTATATTCAAAAATTCTCGCTTTGCATACCCGTGTTTAAAACGGTCAACCCTTAAGCAGATTGGTTCCGGCAACCTATAACAAGGAAGGGAATACAGAAAAAACTGCACTGCACATCATCTAACGAGCATCCATGTTGTCCATGGCACCGTCTTTCGCCGCCCTGGAGCGACCAGGATACAAGAGGCAGATGAGTAGAATCTAGAAAAAGTATATGTAATGTTAGAATAAATGTATAATAGTATATGTAGTATGTCAATGTATGTGTGTCGACACAATAAGAAAACAAATTTAATATAGTATACGAAATGGAAACGAATTTACTCACCTTAGATTAAGTCCGTATATCATGTACCCCGAGTAAAGATACAATGATACAATGTTTAAATAATTCGAAAATCTAATATTAAGATATTAATCAAGAGATATTAATCAAGATATCGTGAAGATGTTATAATATTTGTTAATTTCAAGAAGTTTAAGTAATGTAAGAAAGTCGTCAGAAAAGCGACAAAAACGTTGTTATTGTCAATAAAAAAATGTTAGTAATTGTGAAAATAACGAGCTTCATTGTATCCCGGAAGTCCACCATGTCGGGCTAAGCCAAGGCTAACAGATGGGGGCGTGACGATGAAGAAGGGGGCGGATGAAGACTTGCGAAGGAAATTAGGTTTAGTGAAAGAAATTTTATTCTTGTTGGTGTGTCTGAAAGGGTTAAGAATCACCACCCTGAAACTGAGCTAGCGGGGAAAATATAGGACAGACATTAACAACCCAGCAACGTAGCAACCTTTGTGTTTCTCCTCAAAAGTGAAACGCACTTTTCACACTAGTTAGTTTTCTAGTGTGAAAAAACATATTTATAGTGTGCTTTAAAACGTTTTTATTGACTATAAACTAAAACATAAATAAAACATATTTATTGCCTAGATTTCACACTAGGCATCTTAACGCCAATTTATTTAAGTTAATATTTAACGAAATTTTTATTATTATTATTACAAGCAATTTATTTCTGAAATATGAAAATATACGGCATTCCTATTAAAAAAAATTACTTAAAATATTTATCAATTGCTAATAGAAATAGAAAACCTCTAAAAAAGGTTGCTGGAGAAAATGTAAGAAACAATTGAAGGTTTTCTAAGGCGGCTTGCCTTCCAACCTTGAGGACGGTGGTTCGAATCCCCATACGCATGGATGTTTGAATTGTGTTTGTTATCTTTCTCTCTCTCAACCTTTCTATCCCCTCTATCCCCTTATCAGTCGATGGCCTTAGTTGCCAGTACTGTCCTATTTGTGTAGTAATTAATTACTGCATAATAATAATAATAATAATAATATAATAATAATAATTTCTAAGGCGGCCTCAAGTGGCCCAGTGTTACACCACCATTAAGAATTTGACATATGAAATTTTTGTTGCTGAGCAACAGTTGCCCAGCCATTATAATTAACGCCATGGAATTTCTTGTTGCCAGAAAATGTTGCTGTGTCCTGTTGCTCTGATTGTGTTCAAAGCTTATGTATCATGAAGAGATTACAAAGGCGAATTCAACGCAGAGGAATTTTGAATTGGAGTTCCGATGATTAGGGACATACCGATTGGTTGGACTCGAACTGCGTTTAATAATGTTTGGTGCTTATAAGGTTGTTGAATTCAGTATGATTTCGTATTTGAATATGCGTAAGAAGAGTTAATCGATCGAGCACTCAGTTACCAGATAAAGTGTGAAAGAAAGAATCGATCAATTTGTTGCGTACAGCGGGCAATGATAAGAACGGTGCAAGAGAAGAACGATTCGTCTTCGTTTTGTTCTTTCACAATAACAAAACATGCACAGCCGTCCGTCCGCCGAACAAACAGATTTGCTTTCAATTTTACATTTTATGGCTTTTGAATGAAATTTTGCTTTTTCTAGCTACGTTCTGCTACTGTTTCAGTGTCTAAGTTTTGTAAAGCGCTGGCACGATCTACGTTCCGAGCTTTTTTTTTAGAAACTGCGATCTGTCAAACGTCAGCTGTTAAAATTGCAGCCAAATTCATCGATTAGTTTATTTGTTGTAGTCGTTTGAAGTAAGCAACTTTTGTGTTTCTTGAAAAATGGAAAAAAGTGAATTTCGTGCAGTAATTAAACACTATTATGTGAAAGGGAAAACGGCGAAAGAGACATTCGCCGTCTCTTACGACATTGTATTGTCTCTTTCGGCGTTTTCCCTTTCAAATAATAGTGTTAAATCAAAACCGTGTAAAATATGAGTTTGACATATTTTCGTCGACAGCAAACATTTATGTATACATTTGAAAATTTTTAAAATTGTTTGAAGTTGCATGTCGATGAGCAGTAATCGCAAGTGAGTGGAAGAGATAAAGTTTGCACCGCATCGAAAATACGTGAAGTGTTCCCGATCAAAATGTCTGCGGAGAAAGCGGTTTTAAGTAATGACATCGTAAACTTATTTCAAAATCTTGATTCAAAACACAAATTTCTTAAAAAATAATGATTAATTTAATGCCAAATTTTTTTTACAACAAACAATGAAATTGGTGAAATAGACATTGGTGGAATTTGGAGGGGTAAGCACCTATTGGAGGGGTGTTTATGCCGATCTCTTTTCAAATAAGTATGTTGAATCTGATAATGGTTTCCAGAATGTAGAAAACATGATCGATATTGAGGAAAGTAATAATTTTGACAATTTCATAAAAGATAATTTGTGGGAAAGTTCAAGACTAGCATGCAGTTACAAATATCTTGTTCCTATATTTTTGTATTTTTATGACTTCGATGTCCATAATCCCCTTGGTTCTCGTCCTGCTGCGGGTTGCGCGGCATAGATTGTTTCCCCACAAATCATTGTCTGTCAAAGATTTCTCATATTTTTACAGCACCTATAATTAATTAATACTTCTGACTTACAAAATGTTGGCAATTGTTACTCTCTAAGACCTTTAGTGGATGATTTTATAAAGTTTATTGTCATCTTTGTAAAAGAAACAGCGCATATTTGAAAAAAGATGTTGTGGAACACCCACAATATTTGCGAAATACAGAAAATTATAATAAGCATTTGCTAATTCCAAGCAAAGATAGATATATGTACTGTTGTCACACAATTTATTCGTACACCCTGCATTGCATACAAAATATGCAGTTTTTTCTTTAAGTATTTGCAATTAGTCCATTATTTCTTTTGGATCAATGTAAGAACGTTGTTTTCTTTATGATCTGTGTTGAGAATGTTAAAATATAATCGTTGATGTTGAACGTACTAATATCTTTCTGAACGCACTCATCTGTAAATTATAAGAATTGTTAAGTTGCCTTCCTGGTGTACTTCAAACTTGTATACTTTTTTCTTTCCTCTTTGCAACGTTAAGAATAAATAACACTTTGTATAATCTATTAATTGAGTATTAAATTATAATTTGTAAGACTGTAAAAATAAATAACAATCTGCCACAAAAAACAACCGTTATGTCTGCTCACACAGAAGAGTTCCATGAAAAAAAACAGAGGTGGTAAAATATTGCAAACAAATTATTCATACACTCCCTTCTTATGATCCTGTTGCTGCAAATATAACGGTAATCGACACCTGTGTTTTGACTAATTTTGTGGAAAACGAAGTATCATTGGTTTTTCTAAGTATTTTCTCTCGATTCGGTTGGCAATTGGCAGCAAATCACCAACAAGCCGGAAGACCAAAAATATTAACTCCGCGTGAGGAGCGTAAAATAATAACTTCCATTGTGCAAAACCCGAAAATAACCGCTACGATACTATGTCAAGATATGAAAGAGTCTTTTAAAAAAAAATAAGAACACAAACAATTCGTAATTGCCTGCATAATGCTGGTTATCGCAGCAGAGTAAGCCATATACAAGGTTTATAGAATAAAAGGTTACGCCAGTAAACAAAGAAAAGTGGTCTCGTTCTGCGCATCTACGTCAATAAGTATTTCTAAAATCACTAGTTAAATCAAAAGTTGGAACAGGTTTAATGTTACTCGAACGCTCCAATTTTGTTGTTGCTTTTTTGTTGTAGTTTTATGCGGTAACTCCAACAAGAGCAACATTTCTTGTCGTTCTCGTATGTTTTCAGAGCTACATCCCTTTGAAATTTGGAAATTACGAGAGTTTATCTCTTCAACTATACAAAATACTTACATGTTCTTCGTATCGTTGGAAAGGCATTTGAAAAACCTTTCATTTGTGTAAAAATGTATAATTACTGTAATAATTTCTTTATGCAAAAATGTAAACTGTATAATTAACCAACAAAAACTGAAGCCTTTACGATTAAGCTTTAGTACTTTACGTTAAGCATAACCTAATTTTATGCACGTTATATAAATTGAAGGGTAAAAAAAATAATAAATTTACGTACCTATATTAATTTGCAACTCATTTTCAAAGCAATTTACATTAAAATTATCTTCACAGATGCCTGCATGTTTGGTTTTGAATTCTTTTTTTCGCTGCCAAAACTCCGACAAATTTTTGATAAGCGAACAACTGATTTAAATTTGAAAACCCTTACCACTAACATTATTGCAAAAATTCACAGAGCACTACATTATTGGTATTATTCAATCACCAAAATTTTACATCAAAAATTATTGTTATAACCCGTGTGCAGGCGCCTCGAAATAAAATTTCAATACAAATACTTATTGACGTCATTTGACGTCCCTGTCAAACGAAAAAAAATAACGGACCTGCGCGTGGCGTAACCTTCTTTTTATAAACCTTGAGCCATATATATCTAATATTAAAAAAAGAGATTAGAATTTGCCAAATGCTACGTAAAGGAGCCAGATTCTTTTTGGAAGAATGTCATCTTCAGCGATGAATCAAAATTCAATGTTTTCGGACCAGACGGACCTCTAAAAGTTTCAAAGCAGCATATACTCGAAAGCTGAGGGTGTACGAATAAATTGTGTGACCACTGTAGGCTGTTAAGTGGTGTCAGAGAAAATTCTGTATTTAAAGATTTATCAGATTTCCGTATAACACAAAATTTTATGTGCGATATAATGCATGATATTTGTCATTATGTCTTGGGTCATGCGTTAAAATATTTCATAAATGAAAAAAAAAATTGTACTTTAGATATAATAAATTACAGAAAACAACAAAATGATTACATGATGCAGAGGCCAACCTATACAACTAGATTACCTGCAATCTAAACATTTGAAAATGACAAGAGTGAAATGCTTTCATTTATACTTATACCCTACACACGAAGTGCTGAGGGTATATATTCACTTTGTGCTTCCGTTTGTAACGCATTAAAGGAGGCATGCCAGGTATACAAAAGTATATATATTCTTGATCAGCGTCACCTCCTGAGTAGATTTAACACTGTCCGTCCGTCTGTCTGTCTATCTGAGGAAATCACGATTACAAGAGAAGGAATAGAGATATCTTCATCAAACTTAGCACTAATATTGTCTATCATTAGAAACTTATTGGTATTGAAAATGGAAAAAATTGGACCATTGCCACTCCTAATTTTTATAGTGAACTAGAGTAACCCTGCCCGCGTTGCTGGACAATACAATAACATACGTTTACGTCTTTGTATTAAAAATTAAATTTTCTAGAAAGAATAGACATTTTCCTGAAAAAGAAGTGCAAAATAATATACATTTTTTAAAGTGAGAACATCAAAAAGGAAAAAATTTATTGCAGAGCTTGGTGGTAAACCACATTTTTAGTATTGCCATTTTCACAAAAAATGAATAAAGACGACGGCTTCCCAACACGTGAACATGCAACATACAGTTGACCGTGTAAAAAAAAACAGGAAGTTCTAAATTTATTCCGCAAACTTGCAACGACTGGCCTTGAGCTTTATTAAGTCATTGCAAAAGCCAAACGAACGGGAAACTGTAAGTTCTTCTCTTTGTTTTTGATTTGATTTGATCTTGATCGTGCCATTCGTTGCCTTGCTAATTCATTACTTTCTAATCGCTGTTCTTCATCCTGATTAGATCTATTTAAACGTATTTGACTGCTGTGGCGAGTTCGTCGGCCAATTTGTGAACGTCTTCTTCGCTGCATTGTTGAATAATTTTTTTAATTGTTTTTTTTATGCAAAAGATTTTAATTTTAAGTGGAAGATTACAAATCAATAATTAAAAAATGTCAATGCTCACACTGTAAACTTAAATGACAATCAATAAACACACAGTAATTAAATAAGTCAAATGGCGTGAGCAATCAGAGCCTTATACCGACAAAATGTAATTCGCATAAAAAAAACAATTTTATATAGGGAAAACACACCATCATAAAAGTGCGCGTATAACGCATATTCGTAGAAATTTTTCGATGTTTTTTTTTTATAAACCATCAGTGAAAGTAGACCTTTCCAACGCATGTACTCGTTTGAAAATCGGTTGAGTGGTTCTCGTGTTATAAAATCACGAACATAGGGCAACTCATTTTTATATATGTATATAGATAGAAGCAGGGTATGTAAACGCACACTCACGTGCGCACGTCAATATGGACGCGTGCGCTAGAAAATTTTTAAAGCGCACACGGTCGTGTTCGCTAAAAAATGTTCTAGCGCACACGTCCGCGCCCGCGCACATGAGTCGACCGCGTGCGCTCGTGAGTGTGCGCTTACATACCCTGGATAGAAGATATAAATTTATCCATGCTTATAAAGGGTTTTCTAATAAGAGGTGTAATTTTGATATTCAAAGAAAAGTGCCATTTTTTTAGATAAATTATCGCATTTTTATTTCGTAATAAAGAGGAAGGTATGCCGTTAATAATGAAAAACAACATCAGCCAAATGGCCACCACGACCACGCTTACAGGACTATATCCTTTTCAGGAAATTTTCCATAACCAAATCGCAAAGTGGCTGCCCTATGTCCTCGATAGCCTCACGAATTCCATCTTTGAGGTCTTGTATCGACGCTGGGTTGTTGGCGTAGACCTTATCTTTAACGTGGCCCCAAAGGAAGAAGTCGCAAGGTGTTAAATCACAAGATCTCGGTGGCCAATTGTGATCACCTTTTCTAGAGATAACACGGTCAGGAAACTTTTCCCGTAAAAGATCAATGGTTTCGTTGCTTATGTGGCACGTAGCGCCATCTTGTTGAAAGTAAACGTTGTCGAGATTAATACCATCTAACTCCGGCCATAATTGCCCAATTGGAATGCCCAATTCCAAAGAACGACGAGGAATGGACAAACCTGGGTTATCCTCAACACTTTGGGCTACAGCAGCAATATTCTCAGTTGTTCTTGAGCGACGTGTACGGGTTTTATTCTTCACATCACTAACTTGTCCCAACACCTCGAATTTTTCCACTTGCGAAGTTTCTACTTGTCAAACATCAAAAATAACAGCTTCAAAAGTGAAAGCTACCGAAATAGTGGGCTATTCAAAATTACACCTCTTATTAGAAAACCCTTTAGCTCAATTTCTCAGCTTGTAGAGCGAATTTGGGGTTGAAATTTTATTCAAAAATCCACTGGCTCTGACCAAAATATACTACCAAACATCGGCGTAATCTGTCCCCTAATTAAATAAAACTCGATTACAGGAGAACGAATAGAGATATTTTCATAAAATTTGGCACGAATATCCTCTGTCATCACAGGCTATTTGAGATTAAAAAGGAAAAAAATTAGACCGTTGCCACGCCTAACTTTTAAGTAAACGTGTGAAGGGTATATGAACTTTGGCCAGGCCGAAGTTAACACTCTTTCTGGTTTTCCTTTCACTTTTGATCGAGGATCTGAATCCTAAAAATGATAATGTATGGGATTTTGTCCGAACGTTAATTAAAATACTCGATATTATTATGATAATTTTCAGAAGAACAAATTTTCTCTTTAAAAAATAATATATCGAAACACAAAATTTTATATTGTTGCGTGTGAAGCTGGAATCAAAAGTCACATTAATACCAATGTCAGTATACTAACCAGTTCGTATAAATGTCCGTCTCTAAAAGAGGGAAATGTCCATTTCGAAAATCTGCAGAAAGTTTCCTGAAAATAAATGAAAATAGAAATAGTAAGAAACCTGTGTACTTATCTTGTCATCCTGTAAACCAGAGATAATGAGATAGGACACTTCGAATTCGCTATTTCAATACATATGCATTTTGCTGAAATTTCACTAAACCTATGACAAAAAAACGTGTGCGTTGTCCTCTCATGTGTACTTCGCCGCACAAAATCGTGTGCTTTGTCCTCTCATGTGTACTTCGCCGCACGAAGTGTACATCGCCGCAGTACCACATGCACGCATGCAATATTGATTTTACGGGGTGTCTTTTTGCAAACGTCAAAAATATATTTAACAAATTAAACTTTTGCTTATGCATAGATTATATACATAAGATATCTACCAGTTCCTTATAATTATAATAAATGTATACTTTCAGATTTTACATAGTATTTGTTGATTTATTTGTTTATATTTAATTGGTATAAAGTTGTCGTTGTGCGAATATTTGGCTGTCAGTGCAAAGTTGTTCGAATTTTCACAAAATAAATTAAGATTAGTAACTCCAGAATGGTCGCATTTATATATTTTCATTTATTTTCCAATATATTTGAAAATTATCTATTGTTGATCCAATTGGGGGACTTAAATTCCCTTTTAACACCTACTGTTTGTATATTTGAGAAGCTTCACCACCTTTGTTTACATATGGTGAAATTTATATTTTAAAAGCTAATGGCCTTGGCTATACGCAGTATCTTGTGAAACGATTGCAAACAGTTCGTTTGAGAGATAGGAAGAAAGACAAAAGTCTATACTCTAGTATCGAGTGTAGAGAATTTTTGAAACGAAAATGGTGCTGCCTTAAACACAATCAGGGGCACAAGACGCAGATTCATTTTTTAACTGTCAAAATTACACGGGCGCTTATGGAGATCGAGAAAAAAGTTTGCTTTCCATTTTGCTTCCCTAATTTGCTGCCGAAATTTGCGTCCCGCAACCGAGCTAATTCTAATTTTGGCGGACGCAGAAGCGTTTTTGTTCTTCTTATTTGTTTGTGTTGGTTTACATTTCATTCTTTATTCTATTTCAGCTGCTGTAAAATTATCTGAGTGTTTGTCTGTTGCTTTTTTATTATTATTCTGTATAACATATTATTTAAATGTATTTTAAATATATTTTAATATAGATAAAAATAAATAAACTTCGAGAGTTTTGGGGTAGAATGAATCTATTGTTCTCTACTGTCAAATTTTTGACATTTCATACTTCTGCTTCCCGAAAATGCTTCTCTGCTATTTAAATCCGAAATCTGTTTAAATCCGAGCCATTTCTTGCGTCCCTAACTTGGATCTGCGTCTTGCGTCTCTGATTGTGTTCAAGGCATGTTTCTCAGTTTCTTTGCACGCACAGAAGAAAGCAGTTGTCAAAGGAAAGAAGAGCAACATAGTTTGCCGAACTCGTGTTCATATTTTCTCTCACTCTGGCCAACATTTGGATATTCAGTAACTTTCACACACACTTTGGTATCACATGTTTACAACTTTTGAAACCATATGAGAAACCACAGTGTGTAGCCACTGATGGTATCGACATACCAGTAGTGAAACCGTTCCAAAAGATATTGCGTCTAGCCAAGCTGATTTCATAACTAAATGAATCCGTGGTGAAACATGAAACAGCTGATTTTTTCAACATACTGAAAGACAGAAAACAAAAACAACAATATGGTATCTCTCATGTATAGTGTACATGAATTCAACAGCTCATAAAAAATAGACGTCAAACCGATTTTTGAAGCGGCGAATTCGAAGTGTCCTATCTCATTATCTCTGCTGTAAACCACAACAGTTGACCTGTCAAAACACTTAACAATCGTAGCATAATAACGAGTAGTTTAGAGATGGGTAAAGTTATTGTGCTATAAACTAAAGCAATGTTGATATGTCAAATCGCATGTTGGTGGTTTTGTTTTTGTATGGTAGTGTTCGTGGAAACTCGATAATTGATGGCGTTTTAGTGTAGAAACTCACCAGACTCAGACTTCTGTTTTGGCCGGCTATGAAATTACAATGCGTGAAGTAAAATATTTTGTTCAAACTTTCAAAGAAATGTTTTAATATACTTTGTATTTAATCGAAATTTAAAACATGCCTTTTATTATTTAACTCTCAAATACAACGAATTACTTTTTAATCTTAGAGGAAAGAAAAAGTACTGCAAAATTAGAAAACTGAAGTATGTTATAGATATATGCCCTTATTGTTGGTTCTTTGAAATATATATACAGTGAAAACTCTACTTGCGGACACCTCCCGCAGGCGGACACCTCTAATAAGCGGACAGTTTCTTCAGTTCCTTGGATTTCTAAGTATTTTTAGAACAAATTACACTCTGCTAGACGGACACTCCCATGGCCGGACGCGGACACCCTTTTTCTATAAAACCCCTCCTGTAGACGGACGGAAAAAATATGTTTGGAGAAAAGTACAAGAAATACATACATTAATGCTAACAAAAAAAAAACAGAGCAACACTAACGCACATTTACTGCTTTTTAAGTGTCATACGGACTTAAACATATTAAATTGTGTGATTCCCCTTTCTTTAAACCATTGACAGTTTGTTGCACAGTTTTCTTTGATCTTTGTTAAGAGTGTTAATTTCAAAGCAATTGTTGACTAAATAAGGTCGTGTAACGATTTGTCGACAATTTTTTATCGTAATAATGGCCGAGCGAAATTCTCTTTCACTTAAAGAAAAAATTACATTTATAAATGTGCATGAACAAGAAAAACTTTCTGTGTGCGTGAAATTGCAAAAAGGTAATAAGATAAAACATTTTGAAAAAACTATCTTAATTGTGTAAGTTTTTAGATTTAATATTGGTAAAACCCAGTCTGCAAATATTTTAAGAAATAAGGCAAATCTGAAAGACAATTTTTACCTTATATTTTTTTCTGTTAATATACATATGTATGTAGATGTGTATAAGTATATGAATCTTAAAACTTAAATGAATTTTGGAAATAAATAAACATATGTACATATGTATATATTAAAGATGCAACACTTTTAAATTTTTTTAATTTACATACTATTACATAATAGAAGTATGTATTTAATAGTGGTGAAAACCGACCATTTTTAATCAACTATCCTGTAGGCGAACACCTCTCGCTAACGGACAAACCTGCTGTGACGATCGGTGTCCGCCCACGGGAGCTTTCACTGTACACATTTAAAGTTTGTATAATTTTATAATTAATATAGTTTGTTTTAAATTTTTTTAAAATTTTAAGGCTATTGCTTAATTTTGATAATTTTGACCAATCCTAACTTACTGACCAATTCAGGGAAGATGCAGATTGTTTAAGATGTATTAAAAGATTTTTTTATTTTTCAGGATTTTTTTCCTTAATATTAAATAACAAAGAACCGCATCGCAAATATAAAATAATTTTGTCACAAATTTGGTATATTCGTTTTTAAATAGTTTTTTACATATATATAGTTATTAGGAACACACATTAACAACACAAATCCTATGCCGAACATTCGTTTTACATTATTTGCACTATCAATCTCAATAGTTACCAAACATGGATGAAAAAAAAACCTTTTAAAGAAATATTATTATATATTATATTATTATACATAGGGTGTGTGCCAATTGGTTACTTTTTCCTCGATTTGGAAAATTTTGACATAAGAAACTGAAATTTTGAAGTGAATGAGGTGAATTCAAACGTCAAAATTTTATGTAGCCCTGAGGGCTAGGTAAATTTTTGACAACCGTTGAATATTCTCTTCAACGTCGAGTATTTCAAAATTATTGAAAAATGGAAAAGAAAATTAGGAAAACTTTTATTATTATTATTATAAGATGTTGTGCTTTTAATATAATAGCTAGTAAACAAGGAAAATCCTTTTTTGATATTCTATGCATAATTCTTTGTTTAATTTTACAGACAATCTTGAAACTCAAAATTTTTGTTTTGTCAAAATTTCATCCATGAATTGGCACAGCAAATTTTTACTCACCAAAGTAAATTTATTTCAACATTACTTACCACTAGTAAAAAGTAACCAATTGGCACACACCCATATATAACAAATGAAATGTGGTGTTGGCATATCTACATATTTGATTCACCTCATTATTACATTTGATTTTCCGGTTTGCAAACCTCACACTTTTATGTTAATTTTAGTACTTATGTACTAAGTAGTGCTACCAGTGCGCACTATCTAACTGAAAATATGCTTTTTTTGGTTGAAAAATACACGAGTACACTTAAATATTCCTAATTTATTAAACATTATTGTAATTAAGCTTTCCTTTTCATGTTATCAACATATTTTTCATTTTGTTTAAGTACACTTTTTCCAACTTACACTTTTACACAATTTCGTACATTTATAATTTCTTTTAGTATCTGAACAGAAACGCTGTTTCGTGACGTCTTTAAAATGTTCACCTCACTTGAATTTTTCAATTCAAGCGAACGAACAAACTATACAATTTACTTAACCCAGCAAAACCAGAATAACCGAGTGGCGCACACAGGTACACTTATTTCTCTTTTCATTAACACACTCTCATAATACTTTTAAAACCGTTTCTAAGTGCGAAAGAGATGTCGACATTTACGTGGCTGTTGTGTATTTCTTTCTTGTTTTGGCAATGCATTCTGATTCTGACAGATGAAAAAAAGCGCCCAAAAAATAAAACGCAAGCAAATTTAAGTGGTTTTTATTAATATAATTATATCTAATTAACATAAAAGTAAAGAAAATGAAACGAAAAACCTTTTGCAATTACTTGTCCGCGGAAAACAAAAGTTTCCAGCTATATGCTGAAAAATACAACAAATGGACACATTTGCTTTTTTTTTTTTGAGATGTGGCTCCCAGTGATGAGAGCTTTATTTGGTTGGCCGGCCTTGCAAACCAGAGGCCATCAATAATTGTTGAAACGCCGTTTCATTTAAGCCTTTGGTGTTTTGGTCCTTATCGCACTAGGATATTGGGAATGATGGGAATATAAGTTGTGACCTGTGTTAGATGTTACTCATGGAATCCTTGAGATAGTTTACCAGCTCCTTGAAGGTGGTAAGGTTGAAGGATTTTAGAAGAGAGTTTAGGTTATTAAAACTGTTAATAAATTTGTATTTTTTTCTTATGTTTTCAAATTTTTTGCATTTAAATACAATGTGATCGTTGTCCTCAAGGGTGTTACACAGTTCGCACTGGTTGCTGTCAATAATTTTAATTTTTTGCAAGTAAACTTTGTTGTAGGTGAAGCCAGAGAAAAGTCTATTCAAAAGTTTAATGTCGTAGCTGTCCAAGTTAGAATTTTTGAACCAGAGTTTTGTGGGAAGAGTTGGGAAGGTAACCGCATAAGTGCCCCCGCAGCTTGCCTGTTTCTCACTGTACTTTTGTTTCCATTGATCAAGGAGTATGTTATAAATTTTCCTACAAGCTTCTTTCACGGTATATCTGATACTCATGGGGCATCCACTTTCTGCAGCATGTTTAGCAAAGTAGTCTGCCCTTTCATTGAAGTGCAGACCAGTGTGCGAAGGGCACCACACAATTTTTAGTTTTAATGCTTTGTTTTTGTTCAACAAATCTAAGATATGAGCGGCAATGTAGTTGCTTCGATTTTTCCTTTCCAGCAGCCCACATGCATTTAGGCTATCAGTGAAAATGATTACCTTTTTTATTCTATCTTCAATTATGATTTCCAAAGCCCGAGAAATTGCGATTAGCTCCCCCGTTAGGGATGATAGGTTTTCTTTCACCTGGAATAGGAAATTTTGATTATCTGAGATGTTGCACACAGCACAACCCGTCGCCTCTTCAAAAATTGCTGCGTCCGGCGCCCACACTGAGTACCCTTTCTCTAAGAAGCCGGAATAGCATTCTAAATAAACTTGTTTGATAGTGTGTGCAGGTGAGTTTTTAGATATATTTCTAGAATTGTGTATTATTTTTAGATTTTTTGGATAGTCCGTGCTGATGCCTTGTTCAGGTTTGGGATTTACGTTATCCAGGATGTCTTTGAACTTGAGATATATTGCATTGTAACTCGATTTGATTAAGCTGTTGAATTCAAAACTGCTGAAGATTTTGGGGTGATTATATTTTAAATTGATCAATTCTTTCGCCGTTAGATACTCTGATCTCTCTATGGGTGGCAGGGTGACAGATAGTCCATAAATCGCATGAACTGGGGCCATTGGAGTCAGTCCAAGAAATCTTCTGAGGAGATTATTTTGAAAAGTTGTAATTTTGTTAGAAATGTACTTTGGCATGTGAGCCATTGAGGTTCTCGCATATTCTATTTTTGAGAAGACTAAAGACTTTGTCAGCATCAGTGCAGATTTCGGATTTAGACCCCCCTTGATCGACGTAACCATTTTTATTGCGTTTACCGCCCTGTAGGATTCTAGTAAGGTATTGTTGATGTGTTCTTTAACTGTTAGACTGTTTTTGATTATTCTTCCTAAAAATTTAAGCGTTTTGCAGTTTGCAATTTTTTTATTATTAATATAAATAACTGGCGTTTTCCTTGCACCTTTGGCCATATAGTTGACCAAACATTTGTTGTGGTTTATTTCAAGGTTAAGAGAATTTAAGATTTTTTGAAAGGCGTTTAGCTTGCTGTTTAGTAAGTCAACTGCAGTATCATATTCCTTGTGATGGGACATGACTAGGAAATCATCTGCAAATTGGAAGATTTTTACATTGTCATTTTGTAGTGCGTGGAGGTCTTTTGTGTAAAGGTTGAACAATATTGTGCTGAGAGAACTGCCTTGCGGAAGTCCGTTGTGAATTGTTATGCTTTGGTTCCCGAGACGGAGTTTTCTTTTTCTAAGAAATTCTATCACCCATTCCCTGATGTTTGCCGGTGGATTGATTTCGATCAGCAGAGAGTTAAGAGCTGTGAGATTTACGCAGTCATACGCTTTGGAAATATCCAGTACCGCAATGATTACCTTTTCTTTGTTCGTCTTCGCATTAGCAATGTTATGTAGAATGTCATTGAGGCATATGTTCGTTGATAGTCCTTTTCTGTAGGCGTACGATCTGTTCGGCAAAATATTGTTGTTTTCTATGAACTCAACCAGTCTTGTTTTGATCATTTGGTTTAAAAGTTTGAGAAATACGGAGATCAGGGCGATGGGTCTGAAGTTCTTTATATTCGTGGTATCCTTTCCAGGTTTGGGACTTGGGCAGATCTTGATGTCCCTCCACTCAGGGGGGAGTTTGCAAACGTTCCACTGGCTGTTGAAGACCTTGAGTAGGGTTTTTAGTGCATCAGGAGATAGGGCTTTAATCATTTCATACGTTACACGGTCCAGCCCTCCAGCTGAGGATTTCTTTTTTGCGGCCAGAATAGATTCGAGCTCATCGATTGAGAAGGGTTTGGGTGGAATTTTGGCTGTGGTATTCTTGATTGCTGTGGTACTGTTTTGTGGTACTTGATCCTTTAGATATCGTAGAAACCTGGCATTGTTTCCTTCGTCCCAGGATGTCGTTTGGGTTTCAAAACCTGCCTTCTTGCAGCCCTTAATGAATTTAAATAGAAAGTGTACGTTTGGATTGACCGTGAAAGATTGAATTTTCTCGTTGAAGTCGTTTTTTTTAGCTTGTTTAATCGCCTTCTTCAAGTTGTTCTTGGCACTGATCAGGTTTATCGAATCCTCAAATGATTTTGTTTTGTTATACCTTTTCTGGGCCGCCGTTTTTAATCGGAACAGTTTGCATATGTCATCGTTCCACCACCTTTTTGGGAGAGTTCTGTCATTTTCTGTTATCTCTACTATCGCAGTTTTTATGGTTTCCCTAAACCCCTCATGGATTTCACCTATTGAATCACCTAGCTGAAGCTGGCCAAGTGCTCTGGTTAGTTTGTTTTTTGACAGAAAGTTAATTGCTCTTTTACCTACGTTGTTAATTTCAAAAGTGATTGGGAAGTGGTGACTCCCACCCAAGGTGTCGCCAAGGACAGACCAGTTGGTTGTAAGATTTGCATTACAAAAGGTAAGGTCAAGAACCGACTTTTGGCTGTTCGGATTGAATAATTGTCTTTGAAATGTGTGCTTTTTGTTGTTCAGAGTTACGAAATTGGAGGCTGAGAGTATAGCCATAAGATGCTTGCCCCTTGCTGAGGTTACACAGTCCCCGAAATTCTGATGCCTCGCATTGAAGTCGCCGGCTATAAAGACATTGTTTTTGTTCTCAAGAAATTTAAAAAGTTTTGTGATGTCAGTGATTAAAAGATTTGCTTTCATGGAATGAGGAGGATTTGTCGTTTGTATTATGAGTATGTCTAAGGTTGTATTAAAAGCAATTTTTTTGAATTTGATGGTTTTGTGAATAGCAATAGCTACACCCCCATACCCGTCGGTTCTGTTCTTGTAGAGAAGTTGATAGTTCAAAAATTTAGCATACTCTTTGGATTCATCTATGTTAAACGTTTCAGCCAAGATGGCTATGTGTGTGTTGCTAGTGTTTAAAAAATATTCAAGTTGGTTTTTGTTAGCCCTGAGACTTTGAATATTATACTGAAGTATCTTGATCATTTTGGGATTGCTTCCTAATTAGGTCTATGTCATGAACTGTAGCAATTTGATTTAGTTGATTTCTGATATTGTATAATATTTTTTGAATAACCGGGTTTATCTCTTTTGCCTTCTCATCCGAGAAGAGTATTTGGGAAATTACAGCATTGAAATTGTTCACAGAAAAGTCGAGTAGAGTGTTCCCCATTTGGGATTGGTCCGTGATCGTTAGTTGTTTTGTTGAATTGGTGGGCTGGAAGGCCAGGAAAGATGGTTTGAAGTTGTTTGACTGGGCGTTCGAGTCCACAATTATGTTCTTCCATGTTTGCAGGGTGCAGTTTGCAGTATTGTCCTCAGTATTTTTGCTTTGTTTTGGCCTGTTGTTTGTCTTGAGAATCGTAGAATACGATTGTTTGGTACGTTGCAGATCTGTAGTGTGAGTGTTGTCCAGGAATTTGTTGTTTGACTGTTTGATTTTGAGATTTGGGAACTGGTCAGGGTCATGGATGTCAGCTAGGCTGGCAAACTTGTTAGAGAAAATGGCTGGGTACTTGGATTTGGCCTCATTACTCGAGAGGTTTTCGAGAGTCATGATTTTTTTAGAGAAAAGGCTTTCTCTCTTGCTGGACAATCCCTACTAGTAGGGATTCACGCTACGTCGTGAAGTTGATAACATTTTGTGCAATTTTTGCCTTTCTGTTTGCACTGTTGTACAAAGTGATTAAATTTAAAACAGTTATAGCACTGACTAAAAGCACAGAATAAATAGTATACAGAAGTCGCATCTCCGCCTTTCATGCTTTTTCGCTTTATGGTGCGGTCGGAACAACTGAGGGGAGATCAAACAACGTGTGAAGCTCCGAGAGAGCTTGTTTTGCGAGAGAAATCTCTTTCTGAGGTACACTGAAAAGATGGAAGCACCGGCGGCGCACCAATAAACAAAAGGAAAAATAACCATAAACATTAATGGGAATGATATTGTAGTCAATATTGATCAACAAATCAGACATTGTGTTTCGTCTAAATTATTTTCAAAAAACAAAAAGTGATTCTCCCATTCCTTATTAAACATTTTTCACAGTGCATTTATAAAACAGCGTGGTACAATCTTGCTTGCTTGATGTCTGCACGTCGACTGACTGCTCTTTATATGAACGATCGCTAATGTCGGTGTGAAAACGACGAGTGTTGTCGTGTATATGTGAATAGCCGAGAGAAAAACGATGATAGGGTGCCAATATTGGAACCCTAGAACAAAATTTGCTTTGTACGAGATGCAACTTCTGTATACTATTTATTCTGTGCTAAAAGCTATAAAATGACTAACTTTTATTTTCGTATAGTTGTACATTGTTATTTCTTTGGGAATTTTTAGACCTTTAAAGAATAATTTTACCCTTGTTCCCGGAACTCTTTCGTTAGTCAGCTTGTCTTTTACCAAAGGTCTTTGAACTTTTATAATCGGCACAGGGGTTTGTATGTTGTTGATTAACTCAATGTCGTCAATTTCAGTCGGGATACCAAAAATTATGCCTACCTTTGAGACAAAATGGGGGAAAATGATTGCCCTGTACTTACGCTCTAGTAGTTCTGCATTGTTTGTAATGTTGTTTGCTGCGAGGGCACATGAAAATGTAACCTTGCCCCTATTGAAGCTAATTTTTGAGATATCTTTGATGTGTTTTATTTTCAGACTGACTAACAGTTTGGTGACTGCAATTGAATTTATCGGTTTGTTGGCATCTTGGTTTTCGATATACATTATATACGGAATATTGTCGTCAGGCTCGTATTGGTAGGTTTTGTCATCATTTGCATTGAGCGCTTTTAACTTTTTATTTAGACCACTCTCTGTCTCACCCACAACTGAGGGGGGATCATCCCCCTCAGAGTTCATTTTTCTTTTGCCTGCAGACACCTTTCGGAGCGCACTTCTTTCTTTTGTACTTTACACGTGTACAACCTAACCTCACTTTATTCTATGTTTAAGCAACCAATTAGAAAGACGAACAGTGCAACTTACCCCTAATTCCAAAGTCACACGAAAACGTTTGTAGCACAATTTACAGATGAAATCCTTCAATTTTCCACACTTAGCTTTAGTTACAAAAGTTATTTTCTCCAACACAAATCACAAGACTTTTTGATGTAAAAGGAAGATGGCGGATTCGATAGTAGGACCACACGGCAGAAACGATGCGTTCAGTTCGATCAACCAAAGAGAAGTGCCGACACATTTGCTTGTATAAAAAATAGTGAAAAAAGTGATGCAGTGTCTCCAATTCCTGCCTTTGAATACGAATCTTCAAATAGCGTGTGTAGTGATAGTGATAGTGTGGGCAACTTCCTAGTAGATTTGACAGTCGAAAAGAAAGGACAAGAAGATATTTGTAGTGAAGTCAAATCATGGGCAGTTAGGAATAACATTCATCTTAATGCTGATACAGATTTGTTACATAGTTTAAATCGCGCAGGAGTGAAGGAAAAAGATGAATTAAATTAATTAATAACTTAATATAGGAAATTCTAACGAACTCTCTATCCTATTCGGCAGATACCAGAAAAGCACGAGTGCTTGGCGCAGCACAAAACCACCAGACAGTGCAAAATATTGCTGAAGAAGGTGGTCTCGTCTGTTACCCGGATGACTGGTGAGGCTACCGACGACCTGCAACTGGAAGTGAAAGCGTTGTTTCCGTTGAGCACAATGGATGCGTGCCACGACGTAGAGGAGCGGCTGGAAACCGAGGAATTTGCTTCAGCTGTGGTATTTATTTTTTTCTCATTAAAGAAAACTTATAACATATTTTCCTCTTATCTCTAGAAAACATATTTGTATGGTGTCAAAGGTTCGACAAGGTTCGCCTTGCCTATGTTAGGAGAAACATTATCACCGATGAGCTCCTGTCTTATTTCAATTGGAGCGGGGTATGGGAGAAGCGAGCTCTCAAGAAATGCCACCTATTCAATGGAATTTTATATGGTAATTAGATATTAACTGATATGTTATTGTTAGTTTACTATAACACTTCTTTTACCTATAGATGTGTTCGGCTCAGAAGGGCGATTGTGTTTTGAAACCCAAATTAAGAAAATTGTCGAAAATGCGCGAAACAGAGGCAAGCAAAAAAAATTTAAACAGAAACAACAAATTAATTCACCGCTGGATAAACAGTAGTGAGCTGCGACGACCAAAATTAATTTAAAAACGTTTTCCTTTATTTGTATGAAACTATGAACTGTTTAATTTTATTATAAAATTATTTATTATAATAATAATAATAATAATTTATTATAAAATTATTATAAAATTTTTATAAGCCATTAAATGAGCTATAGTTTTACAAACTACTTTACTGATAAGCTTTTTATTATAATGAATTATATATGTTTACATTATTACACATAGTGTAATACATATACACAAGCATTTGTATTATAATAAATTATATATGTATGTTTATTATAACTAAATGAATAAGAAAATTATATTAATCATTGTTTTATTTTTATTACCATTTGAAATGTTAGCACAGAAAATGGTATCACAACCGGTTAATTAACTGGTTGATTTACCGGTACCGATACCCGAATGATATGGTATTGCAACCGGTTAATTAACTAGTTATTTCAAACAGCTGATAGTGCGAAAGAGCGCACTATATATTTACACATATGAATTCATACATATGAAAGAAAGGGATGCAAGATCACACGTACACAAAAGTTTCGGTTAGTTTTTTCCCAAGGCCCTGTAGAAACTAATGGAAACTTTGACCGAAACTTCAGTTAGTTGTACCAGTTAATTAACCGGTTAAATAACTGGTAGCTGTCTTGCAGGAAAATTTACTAATTTTTATTTCTTTTTTCACATATTTTTCAAGAATTCATCGTTTCTGCAAGAAAGAATGTTCCGGGGACATCAAAATGCACAAATTCCCAAATTTCAATAATTTTTTAATTTTCATCTTTATTTCTTATTTGTATAATTACATGAATGCCTTAAGTAAATAAGTTCTTTATTGAGACAAAGCAAAGTTTTGCAGAGCTTACAAGACTTATAACTAAGAAGTTTGACATATCCAGGGCTGTAATGTTTAGCCTAGTGAGACAATTTCGATACTTTTTTTTCCAACCAAAGTACAATTTTTCGATATAGTGAGAATATATGAGTGCATATACATATAACTATTAAAGATATGGTATCTTTTCGGTCAGAAGGTTATAAAAAGCTTTTGACGGAGCTTTATAAGTTTCTTATGAATAGGGCTAGCCTAATGGCTATTATTAAATGACTTAAAACTAAAGACTAGAATTAGATAACAAAAGGCACAAATGTGTTTGTTTGCGTTTCTATACAAACTAAATATATTAAGACTATTGTTACATATGAGGTAATTTAGAAACCATCTTCCGATGGTGACAAGGTTAGGATAAAAGGTTATAACAATGAGTTACTTATAATTATAAAAATAGGAGTTAATTTGGCCTTGTTATGCATGATGTGTTGAAATGTAAAGGTGTTTTGAATTCTACATGTTGTTGGGGGAATGATTAAGCGGAAGTTAGTTCCTTTGGTGTTGGGAAGGTTGGGAAAGTTTGCCTCTGTTTTGAAATGAGTGTTTGTTTTGAAAGAAGGAGGGGATTAGAGGATAGGAATCGCTGCCGGTTAAGGCAGTGTCTATATCGATAGATTCTATTGATAGCGGGGATAGGTAGTTGGATGAGTTCCAAGGTGTTCTGCAAGAGGAGAAGAGAACGTCCTTTATTACTTCGTTATCAATATTGTGTAAATTTGTAATACATTTTTTCATTAATCTTAATGAATATCTCAGAAAAGGCTCAACTCCGGACTTACTGTATATACATATATTGGTTTGAATATTTTTTGTTAAAGGACTGGAAATTTTTGTTTATGCTATAGCATTAAACACAATTGGAGCAACAGGATACAGCAACATTTCCAGGCAACAAGAAATTCCATGGCGTTAATTATAATGGCTGGGCAACTGTTGCTCAGCAACAAAAATTTCATATGTCAAATTCTTTATGGTGGTGTAACACTAGGCCATTTGAGGCCGTCTTTGAAAACCTTCAACTGTTTCTTAAATTTTCTCCAGCATCCTTTTTTAGAGGATTTTCCATTTCTTTTAGCAATTGATAAATATAATGTGTAATTTTTTTTAAATAGGAATGCCGTATATTTTCTATTTCAGAAATAAATTGCTTGTAATAATAATAATAAAAATTTCGTTAAATATTAACTTAAATAAATTGGCATTAAGATGCCTAGTGTGACACCCCTCACAATGCAAATTGTCAAATTTTACGTGACACAATGTAAACAAACACACCGAAGAAGAACAAGAATGATTCTGTTGCTGTCAAAATTAGAAATTAGCCCGGAGACAAGATACAAAATGGAATGCAAACCACGGCAACAAACTGGAAAGCAAACTTTTTTCTCGATCTCCATAAGAGCCCATGTAAATTTGACAGCTAAAAATGTATCTTGTATCCTGTTGCTCCAATTGTGTTTAATGCTTATGGCGAATCACTTGTCTCTCAAAAACCTCAATTTCTCTTGCCACGGTCGCGGAGAAGGAGAACCAGCAGGGGAAAGCGTAGGTTAGGATTGGTCTAATTAGTGTTTTGTAAAATAGTAATTTGGAGTCTTTCGAAAGGCCGCTATTTATCTTGAAATATGGCGCTAGCATTCCATACACACGTTTCGCTTTGGTCAGTACAATTCTTGCGTGGGGATTGAATTTAAATAGGTTATGGAAATTAACACCTAGGTATTTGAGGAGAGGTTTAAAAGGAATTCTAACGGCATCAATCTCTAAGAGAAGTGTTTTACTGTTTTTAACTACTCCTGGCGGTCCTTTTCCTGACGCGTTTCTAAAGCAAATGCATTCGGTTTTCGGGATATTGAGACTGATTCCCCACTTTTTATAGAATTCATTGATTTGTTTTATATGGAGAGAGACAATGTCCAGGGCATCAGTGGGGTATTTAGAATGTGCATAAACCAAAGTGTCATCAGCATAAAGAAGGGCGAATGAGTTATTACCATTGGCAGTGAAGGAATGCGGAAAATCAGATTAGTAAATATTAAAAAGGAGGGGGCCTCCTTATATTGGATTTTGTTTGGTTAATTTGTGAGAAAAAACGTCTGTCAGAGAGAAAACTGTCTATGAGTTTAACAATCACAGGCGAGAAATTGTGTTGGATTAACTTAAAGAGTAGGCCATCCCACCAAACACTGTCGAAAGCTTTTTCCACGTCCGAGGAGCAGGCGACGGTGCATTTTTCCCCCTGAGGCTTAAGGTTATGTCACTATGGATTTTTATTAAGGCATGAAGTGTAGAGTGTCCGTATTTGAAACCAAATTGACTGTCACAGATGGGCTTTATACAGTTATCTGAAGGATTCATTCTTTTGTGAATGATCACTCTTTCAAGGATCTTTCCCAAGTTGGAGAGAAGGGCTATGGGTCGGAAATTAGTGATATCGTTGCTGTGTGCTTTTTTTTTATCGTTATAAGTTTTGCGGTTTTCCAGCAAACCGAAAAGTATCCATTATTAATACAATTATTTAGAATAATTGATAAAAAGTCGAGAGTAGATTTAGAAACTTTTTTTAGAATAAAATTTGAGAGATCATCAGGTCCAGCGGATTTTTTAGCATTGCAGCTTTTTAGAATATCTTCGATTTCTTTATTAGAGGTGAAGTAGGTGGGAAAATTAGGAGTTAATGCGGAGTTATCCTGGTCAAAGTTAAAGATACGAGGAGGAAGAGTGTTTCTATGGAGATAGATTGTGGAGTCCACATTAGATACTAAATTTTTATCAAAGTTAGGAATTCTTTTACCGAAAACTGATTCGAAGTAGTCACTAAAAGCAGAAACAATCGCTGTTTCGGAAGTGAAGGTGTTGTTATTGAAAGATATTGATTCACAGTTAGGGTTTTTCTTTTTGCCATAATTTTCAAGCAAAATTTTAACTTTTTCTTTGATGATTTTACCTAGAAGAGAGATTCTGGTGGACAGTTCCTTATAGGATGGGTTGATTCTGTTGTAAGAAGCATGGAATATTTGTTTTAGATTTTTCTGCCACAAGTGTTTGGTTTTGAATAGTTTTATAATGTCATCTGGAAGGTTTTTATATTTTTTGAAAAAAGGACTAACTGACGCGTAGTTATTTTTTGTTGATTTCAGAATAACTGAGCTAAGAAAGTTTATATAAGAGTCAATTTCTTCATTGCGAAGATTTTCATTATGTGGAGGGAAGCGGTGGATCAGTTCGTCGTCTAGGTCTTTCTGGAATTTCTTCCAATTTGTGTGCTCGAATGAGAGGAAAGATTCTGGCTGTTTTAAGTTGAGTTCAATGTTTCTTAAGTTTAATTTCAAAATTATAGCAAAGTGCATTGAAGTTAGGGTTAATGTGGTCGATCAGGCTGTTGGAAACAATTCATTCATGTTGGACGATTCATTCACTCCCCTGGATTGTGGTCATGAGCACATTTCACACATCTGTATTTTTTTGCACAGTTTTTAGCCATGTGGCCAAAGTTTTGGCATCTTCTGCATTGGATCGGATTTCTGTTTTTTTTTTGGTTTCTCCCAAGAGATACAGAAATAGAAAAGATATTTAATTTTTATGATTTCATCCGGTGAAATTCCAGGGGAAAGCTGAATCAGAAAGAGATTGGATGAGTTGTGGTTTTTCTTCATTTTTTCGGAAAGGAAAGGAGAAACCTTAAACACTATGAATTCAGAATAATCTGGTCAAGTTCTCGTTTGATATCTTCGCAACTGTAGTCGGAAGTAAGACCTCGAAGAATCAGGGAGCAAGTTTTGTTTTCATTCGCAGTGAACGAGTAAGCCTCAATGTCGGCATTTTCCTTTATTAGAGCCATAAGGTCGGAGTGAGCCTTTGCATCGTTGACAAAAAGTTTACATTTATTATTATTTATAAATTTTATCTTAAATACTACCTCCGGCGCAGATTTCCTAATACCTTCTGTTAATAATTTAACATTAGTTTTAAATAAAATAATTGGGGGGCAGAATTTCACTCCAGCAAACGTGGAGTTTTGATGCCTCTGTAAACCGGTGGGGGCTGGAAGTTGATTAAGTGGCTGTTTCAGCTTGGCCATTTTTACCAGGTTCGCCTTACTCTTTCTTTCGGGGCCTTACACATCTGCCTTATAGTTTGCGAACTCTGCACAATCGACAGCAATTTGAAGCGGTTATCGCCTAGACGATCAAGTAGTTGTTGTTGTTGATGAGATTGGTGTTGAGTTTGTTGTTCCAGTCCAAGCGGAGAGCCATCGTTGAGTCTTTTCTTCTTGTTAGTCACTGAGCCTTCGCAGATTTTTGGGGTTACGTCGACTTCCATTACGGGTTAGACTGTTAGTTAGTTGATGGCCGCAGAAATCGTGCGGCAATAAAAACACGAAAGTGATTCTCCGAGTACCAGAGTCACTATATTTATAGAGGTGTTCGTGGAATTAGCGAGAAAACACAGATTTTCTTGAATGAGCAGCGTACGAATTCTCGGCAAAACAGCGAGAACGTGTGTTGGGAAAGAAATGGCGTTCTTAACCTCACAAAAACAATATTTTTTTTATTTCTTTCCTATTAAAAGGAAATCCAAGCGTTTTCGGAATGGCGATTGATCAAAGGGTTGTTAATTGTTCCGAGAGTTATCAAAAATCAATACACCACGATGATGAGAGTTAAATTTATACAAAACAATTGATTTAAAATCACCGGAGCAAAAGAAGCGTGCGTTCAGCTCGACCTGTCAACCGAGAATCCATGAATGCCTTATTTGATCTTTATTTGTATATGGGTGACAGGCCTACTGGGGAACCGAACACCCAAAAAAAAATCGGTAACGCACCACAGTGCATGCCTCTTATGTGGTGGGGAAATGCACAGGCAGATTCCAGATTTTTTATTTATTTATTGTATTAGTTTGTATTAAACTTTGCGCTAGTCTTTATTTCTGTTTGTACCGATATAATAGAATTTAATTTAACTGCTCTTGTATTTTTTAATTTCTACTATAACAATATGCGTGCTGATTAGCTGCGCACGTATATGTATTCTGTCAGTAGCTTTAACATTGCACCAAGCTAACCAGAACTAACTGTAGCAACTATGAGTCAGTCAGCAGTGATGGAAATGAAAGTAGTAGAACTCTTCGATCCAGTTCCATCAGTGACTTTTTCCAGTTGGATGAAAAGCTGGTGACCAAAGCTTGACTGCGGTGATCTTGCTTACGTAGCCCATCTATCTTTTCTTTTTCCCAAAAATGCTCACCATCTTACAAACTGTTTGAGGCCACCAAAAAAGGAGGAGCAGTATTTCGTCATCGTAATCAGCACGGCACGCACTGCTCACGAAATAGCTGCTTGCAATGAGTCTCAATATCTAAGCAAAATAAGAAGAGGATGAATAACTAATATTTCGAAACGAAAACTCCTAGTATGTAGAAATATTCTCCCAAGCTAGTGGCACATAAGTTGATATCAGAATATCATTTAAATGAATCAAACATTGCTATTAAATCAAAACCATCCTGAATGCTCATCTTAAGATTTTTCTAAAGGGGAAAATAAAAAATTTTGAAATACTGAAGTAAATGAAGCATTGAAGCAAGAATTTTGCATGTGGAACTATTGTTAATCAACAACATTATTATCTTGTTATTTTCCTTTATTAAAAACTCCAACTCCGTATTAAATGAACTCTTCGGTCAGAACTGTAGCAGTCCATCTTGCAATTCTTGTGATACGTTCTTCCAATTCTGTTTTCTCAGGAGTCTCTTGATATATACCTGCAACAGGATGCCACAAAAGTTTCCAATCATTGCTAAGTAGATAAGAAACAACTATTAATACAAAAATATTTTAATACTATCGAACTTGGTTCACGTTTCTATTACAATTAGCTATTGTAAACAAAGAATTTCAATTTAATGAGTTTTACGGAAAATAACACTTCACACTTGCAGTGATTGTTTACACTGATCTGTTGGCTTTATTATATCATCACTTCAAGCTTGCAGAGATTGTGTATACTGATATGTTGGCTTTATTATACAATTAATTAAACTTTTGCCAATCGCCGATCTTCATAAGTGGTCTTCACACGAATATCATCTTGGTCAATAGTATGGTACACAGAACCGACACAACAATCGAGGATTCTCCTCCAATATTTTCGACTTTGCAATAGCGACGTCGGTAGCTAGTTGAATTTCAATAGCGAAGTCGATGTGCTGCCTTAAAACTGTTCCCATACCACGCACACACTTTTATATACGATTTATTTTTATATCTATTACTTTAATGAGCTTATTAATTGAATTTAATTCAATAAACAAAAAATATTGCCCGATTTCTCCAAAAGCTTTCTGTAAATAAACAGAGACTCTGTTTGAGACTCTGGTATTTATATAGGACAAAAGAGAGAGCTAAGAAGGATCAGTTAAGAAAATAGAAGAGACGAAGGTTTAATGGGTAAGGGAATAAGACAAGGTGCGAAAAAAGGATATAGAAGAAGAAGTTTATAGAATTTCGTAATAACGGAAAAATTGGAAGGCCGAAGGTAGATCGAACGATTAGAAAAATAAGTAGAGATTCTAGTACAGGCAGTCGAGCTGAGAGGTTGTTTGAAATTATAGATAGACAAAGCCGAGCCTGAAGCAGTTAAAACAACCGTTTTTTCTATACGCGCCGGACGAGAAAGTCCAAATTTTGTTTCGTGAACTATTAAGAAAAAGAAGGGTTTAAGAGAAAAGACTTTAAAAGTGTTGTGTAAACCTGTAAAAGAAGAAATATAAAATTCGGTGCGATGAATATCAGAAAAAAGTAGAAACATTTTGTTCGACCGGAACCGTTAGTTCTGTGGAGCCGTCGTATGGCACAGAAAGCCGTTACGTAGCAATACCAACTGATTAGCATAAAAATTGCCAACGAAAAACAAGTTCATACTTTCAAAATTATTGCATCATAATACCCATGTATAAAACGGTAAACCTCTAAGAAGAATTGTTTCTGGAGCGGGGTACAAGGAAAGAAAATGACAGAGAACCACATTGCACATTATCCGCCGAGCATCCATGTTGTCCATGGCACCGTTTGAAATAATTGAAAGAACACTGGAAACTTAAATTAAGCACGTAGTTCATTTTTTAGTCATTATATACCTAATTGTATACAATACACAAAAGAACCACGAAGAAAATGCTTAAAATTACTCATTTAACGTGCTAGGATCAAAATCGTGTTTAAGTGTGCTTGATTTATACACCGTTTGCGCTTACCATATGCATTTATTTGTTTTAATGTAATCCCACCATATGTAAGTAATTTCGTAAGCAAAATTTTTATATGCTTAACGAGCATAACGATTATATGCATTGGCATTATAATCTAGAAATGAGAATATAATCCAATATTTTTGACAATTTAAAAATAAAATCTAATTAATAAAATATTTTGAATTTAATACTCCAACAGCCAATGAGATAGCACTGTTGATGGCCGGGTAACAGTTTGAACGGTAGAGTCACAGTAATATTTTGCAGCGTATAAGTAAAGTTCACTGGTTGTATGTTGCTCTACAATATTTTGCGATGGCGAAGATGGCTATTCTATACACATTCCTCAACGTGAATCTAGAAGCAGTTTGCAACTTAAGAAGACAGTTTCCTCAGCTCGTTTTAATTTATATTGAATTATTATCAGACAAGACGAAGATAACCACCTGCTATATTTCCGTTCGCTTTTTAGTAAATTTTTAGTTGATATGTATGCAAAAATAGAAACAGAGAAAATAGGCTGAGGCAGAAAAGAGGTAATCGATCCAGCATTCGTATGCCAGATAAAGTGAAAGAAAGAATCGATAAATTTATGTAGTACAGCGGGCGATGAGAAGAACGGTTTCGATTCATCTTCTTTTGCTTATCTTACAATAACAAACCATGTCCGTCTGCAATCGTAACGTAACTGTACGTACAATCGTTTTGTAACTTTGTTCTGTTCGATGTTCTTCTTGTTCGATGTCCAAGTTTGTAAAGCGATGGCACGATCTACGTTCCGAGCATAACGTGCTGTTGAAGAATTTGTATAGGCAGAAGATCTACTCGACTCATTCAAACTAAATGTTGATAGTCTCATGAAATGGTAACAGTGTACACTGTTCACCCATACAATACAGAATGTTATTATCTTTGTTTACTCCTGAGATGAGGGACCTGAATCATTTTCTGCCTTAAAAACTGTGAATGGTGTCCTTCATCCCACAAACCTTCATCCCTGCAGGTTTGGCGCTAGGCGTACTGGAAGATGGAAAACATTGGGATAACACTCTAAATGAGGCTATCCATTCGAATTCGGCCCAAAAATTGCGGAACCTTTCCATCATTAAAATAGTTTTTATAGATTGTTTTTAAAAAATGTTTATTGCTTATTGAAGACGGTGACGATTGAAGATGGCCCTGGGAGGACAAAAATTATTACAGTACGGTCTGCCTCAGCCAATTATATGAGAGAAACCAGTTATGACAGAGACAAACTGTTGATCAGTGTTAAACAAAGAAAGTGAATTAACAAATGAGCAGCTAACAATAAACGAAAAAGTTTTAATTGTATTGCATCAGATACCGGTCAAAAATTGTTCTTCGATGCTCCTGGTGGAAGGGGGAAAACTTTTCTTCTTAACTTTTTTCTAGGTAAAAGTAGTAAAGTGAGATAGCTTTGGCTGCATCATTTGGCATTGCTGTTACTCTTTTGGATGGAGGTAGGACGCATTTTGTATTATACGAACCTACTACTATTTGAAGAATCGATTCCCGTGCAACGTCGGGTATTTCAGCTAGTATATGTATATTATTCATCTGGCTCTACTTTTGAAAATCTCATTCATTCTTGCGTTCAAAGAAATTCAGAACTTGGTTTTATTCACAATTAACATTGAAACCAAATTAAATGGGTTTGAAACTCAACTTGGAAACTGTTCTAAATATACCAAAACTTTGTATTTTTACAAGCAAAATACAAATTCGAATAAGAACTATATAATCCCCGTTTTATTCTTGCCTTGTAGGATTTTGACGTTTAAATTGTAGCACTTTTAGTATTATATATTTTAATATAAAAGGCATAAACTATTAATGCATAACTAAAAGGCATAAATAATTAAAGTTTTGAAGAAAGTACTTTAAAAATTCCTTAAATTATAATTTTGCTATACAACTAATTTGCACTAACGTTCATAATAAACTCTGTAATATAATGCTTTTGATCGCCAAATACTGTAACTATTGTCGAATTTTAATAAGTAAACGCCTTCGCCAGGATATGCATGCGAGCCGACATAAACCTCATTATAACATTCACGTCGATATATGGGAACGATGATTGAAATAGGTGCTTTGAAAGTAGAGCCGTTTGCCAACGCATTGCGATCATTTAACGAGCCGCATTCCAAGTCATCAGTTGTTGACAAATAATCATCATCAGCGAATTCCTCATCGTCATCGCTATCACTTACATGTACGGTAACTTCATTTGTCACTGGCTTACTCCACTCAAAATAGATTCCAAAGCCGATGTCATAATTGTCAGTAGCGAACTCCCAGAATATACATTTTCCGTTTGCATTTGTGGGCACTCGAACCTATTAAAAATAATTCCATAATAATTTCAGTTTGAATATTATTTCGGAATGGAACAAACCGTCACAGTATCGCCATGACCAATAGTAATGACACCATCACCATCACCAGATGATACTTCTGCTTTAAATTCGACAATATCAGGACGTGTCCAAATTTTTGCGGGACGTATTAAAACGTAATCATCGTCTGGAACATTAATTTTGTCTTCCTGTACATTACCTTCTGCAATCACATTTGTTATCTTTACAGTTTCATTGATCGTTTCATTCTTAATTGTTCTCTCCTTTGAGTTAAGATCTTTTGCTGGTACTGCATTAATAAGTTCATCACTGCTTGTTGAATCCAAATTTTGTATATGTATTTGCTGCATATACTGATGATAGTGTTCCTGTTGCAACTGGTGTATTAAAATGGCTTGTTGTTCCGGATTTCCAGGAAACTGCTTTTCAGCATAATTCTACGTAAAAAAATTGTCAGCGTCCGCAAAGAATGTAACTTTACGATTCACCTTAAATTGCTGATAAGTTTGCTTATTTAATGCATCCTGCAGTTGTCTCCGCCGCACTTCCTCTTTGTAACTCTCTTCTAACAGATCCTGTTGTTTTTTCTCACGCTTTTCACGCTCTAGCTTTACTTGTTCCATTTTCTTTAACTCTGCCTTGAGTGTTTCATCCCGGTTCTGTTTCACAGCTTCGATGTAAGGCCGGAAAGCGGTGCACATTGTATCCAGTAAGTCTATGAACCCTTCCATGGCCTGTTCTTTGGTTATGTCGCCGAGCGTTTGCCAATGCAGGCGTCTGTCGCGGCCAATAACATCAAGCACGCCCAACGCTGGAGCACTCTTTTCGTCGAAAGGCCCGATAGTCGCCTGTTGTTTGAAGGCAATCAACTTGAGATTGTCTTCATAGGACAGATGCAAAGCTTTACCAGAATTTTCTACAAATTTTAAATTGTTGCAAAAGTAGTGATTAAAATAGAAGAAAATGAGAATCCATGATTTCTTTTGTAACCAACATACGTCTGTAGAAACTCAATGCTAATCGATAAAGTTCCTGCAGAGGATAATCCCATTTTTCAAGAACTATCCCTGAGCCTTCCGTTTTACCGTCCATTTCAGTATTTCTTTTTTGCTAACTTTAAACTATTACCACAATTCCTTCTCAAAAACAAATAAAAAATATAAACCACAAAAATTAATTTTCGTATGACTAAAGGCTCTTGCCTATAGAGTCTAGCCGTCATACTTTGGCTTCGAAGTACTTACATTAGTACGTCTTACGTTGCGTTGATCACTGCGTCTTAAAAAGTACTATTTTTTATATTGTATAATTAATTCACATAATTATGCAAATACTAAGAAAGAAGAGGCTCCTAGCTATCGACGCATGTTTTTTTCATCGGGACCAGTATAGGATCTTAGGAGAAAACGCATTTTTTAAAACCATAATCTCGTAAGTAAGCACTTTTTTCAATTTTACTACAGTGAATCATTAAGCCGAAACCACAATGGCGCGTTAGATCGGTCGCGCTTTGATCGGCGTTTGATAGACTTTACAAAAACTTTACGATAAAATCTTCCACGACGCTCGAGTTTCATTTTCTAAAACACAATGGCGCGTTAGATAGGTCGTGCTCGAATTCTACTAAGCACTGTTGAACTCTTCAAAATACCTTGGCTCCAACTATACCATTTCGACTTGTAAATGAGAATAGGTCAAGTGTAAATGAGAATAGGTCAATTGTAAATGAGATTTTCCAAATGTAAATGAGATTAGGTCAATTGTAAATGAGATTTTCCATCAATCATTTTCACATGGACAATCTCATTTACAATTGACCTATTCGCATTTACACTTGACCTTATCTCATTTACACTTGGAAAATCTCATTTACAATTGACTTAATCTCATTTACACTTGGAAAATCTCATGTGCATTTGACCTAATCTCATTTACATTTGGAAAATCTCATTTACAATTGACCTATTCTCATTTACACTTGGAAAATCTCATTTACAATTGACCTATTCTCATTTACACGTGGAAATGGTGTAGTGCGTTTGAACGAGATTTACGTGATACGGAAAAATTTACGATATAACGCCTGAGGTCTTGTTGTGAATTGCCTCGTAAGATTCCGTGTCTTCAAGATTCATATCTGTCAAAGCGCGACCGACCTAACTCGCCATTGTGGTTTCAGCTTTAGTCTAATTTTTCGGTGAAATTTTAGTTACACTAGAAATATCTCATGTATCTAATCATTAGATTCTAATGCCGGCTACGCAGTAAAATACATAGTATTTTTAGGCCAATTTTTTGGTGCGTATGCGCTGGTTAATTATAACCTTAGTATGTTCAACACTGACTATGCCGTAAAACAGTATATTTAGGGCAATCATTTGGGTCCTAAATTTAAATAAAAATATTTCGCTGTTATGATCGCTCAAAACTAGTACTTATGAGTACGTGATTGTGATTTTAAAAATAAATTTTTTCCTACGATCCTGTACTGATCCCGATTAAAAAACATGTGCCGAAAGCTTAGAGCCTCTACTTTCTTTATATTGACAAGTGAGTTAATTATACATTATACTTGCAAAAAAATTTATGAATGGAAAAAATTTTATTAAAAATATAAAATTCAATTTTTTTCCAAAATTGAACGTTCTTCGGCAAAATATTATTTTACATAAATGACAGTTAATTCGATTACCTTTCCAACAATATCAATAAGATATAGGAATCATGTAAAATTTAGGAGATATAGGCCAGAATTTTCAAACATCAAAGGGCTATAACTTCGGAACTATGTGGGAGCAGTAAAAATTGTTGTTGTTAGGGTCAGCGTCAAACCAACAACAATAGAAAAAAGAAAAACAAAATTGGTTAGGTTAACCGCTTTATTTAAGCAAACCTCACTGTGTAACCACAACGCAACTATGCGACGTCGCAAACAATAACGATTTCGCTCTATCAATAGCAAGAATGAGTGACATCTGTCATCAGAAATTATTTACATTTTCATTTTCAAATAAAAAAATTTCAATAATTTCCTTGTTTGTCAAATTTATTTAAATTTTTTGGGGAATTTATGAAATTTTACGCATAACAAAACAAAAATGAGAAGTCAACAGATAAGAACAATTTTCAGACCGTGCTTCGAGTTTATATTACCGCTAACATTGAGGCGAACGTGGATCGAAAGCTGTTGCAATCAACCAATCAGAGTGTGTGAGTCTGGCATTAAGATGCCTAGTGTGACACCCCACATTTGTATGTTCTCTGTGTCGGAGATGATCTTCGGTGCTGCTTGTTGTGTATTGTATTTCTGCGTAAATATGTGATTTAAGATTCGAATTCTAAGAACTTTTATTATGTGGTTATAAATAAAAATTGCAACAAAACGTTAGAAATGTATATTTAAATTATTAATAACTCATTAAAGTTCATTAAAACAATAATAAATAAGAAAGTTAATCACATATACAAGACCAGCATAGAAATGAAAATTCTGGATTCCAGGAAAAACGATATAATTTCAAACAGAATTCTGGGAATTTGATACAGGGTTTTTTAAGGCGGAGTCTTGTTTTGGTAACAAATTTTTAAAGGTTTTAGAGCAACTAAATAATGATGAAGTTCCACAAGTTGAGAAATTTTGTACTGTATTACCTCTTTGCACAAGTCATGCATACATTGTGCAGCAACAGTGGTATATATCGCTATCCCGGCGAGACTTCTCCCGATAGAGTAGAAATGGCAATTGGCGAAAGTGTTAATATTAGTTGCCACATGCATCCACCATGGTTTCCGGGTAAAAGCAGCGCTGATCTTTATTTTGTGGGCGGACCTTCCCAAGACCCAGTTCCTAAAGAAAATATCGTTATAGTGAATGATTCCACCATTGTGTTCATGCTACGAAATGCTACCGAACGTCAGACATCATATATATGCAAAATTGGCAAAGAAGCAATAATGGCATCCAAAGTAAATGTGGGCACTCGTCCCAAACATGTGGAGGACTTTAACTGCCGCTCCTTTGACTACGAATACATGCTGTGCAACTTCACTCAGCCGGAAAATCCTGTTCTTACTCAGTACAATCTCACGTTCCATACATACTCGCGTGAATACAGCTATCAGCCAGTGTGCAATTACGAACGGAAACGTTTAGTGGTTTGCAACATTACCTTGTCACAGAAATACAATCCCACTACTGAGTACTTCTACTTTACGTTAAAGGCAATCAACGCGTTGGGCTCACAGACCCAGCACTTCGATGTGAACATTTGGAATAGCATGATCCTAGCGCGCCCAGGTAATGACTTCCGTGTTATCGATGTAACCACAGACAAACTGCAAGTCGCTTGGAAGATGCTCAAATACAGCGATAAGTTGAAAGGCTTACAGTGGGAAATAATGTTAAAGCCTGATGGTCTGGATGGTTCACCGTGGTTGAATATGAGCAACTTACCAGTATTGCGAGCGAAGAATGAAGTCCGATTGCGTCTCAATGAGCTGCCATACGCTTACTTCTGGTACGTGTTAAAACTGCGTGTTCGTGTGCGTTCGGCTACTGATTCTGAAACTATGTGGAGTGAACCGTTTTTTTACCGCTTTCGAACGACTGCTAAACGACCTGATGAACCGCCACGTACGGATGCTGGCAGTTTCTATATAGACGCCACGGAGACTCAAGTATGTCTCTATTGGGAGGAGCTTTCAGAGTATAAACAAAATGGCGCTAATTTGAGCTATTATATTACCGAGGTCAGGATAGATGGACGAATCACGTAAGTATAGGGTTTTCTTAATATCACATGTGTTACGTTAACACTATTCTCTTAGTCCACAACAACCTCTTCAGTTGGAGCTAAACTCAGCAATTTTTTCCTGGAAAAACGATGCACATTATGAGTTTTTTATTAAAAGCCGTAATCATATTGGAGAATCTCTTGCCTCAAGTCGGATTGAAATATTTCCTCTAACTCATAGAAATTATATAACATATACTCCGCGCTCAATACACAATGTCTATCATGCTGGAGACCGTACGTACACTTTGACATGGGAGTCGCCAGAATCTAGAGAGCATCTACTGGACTATTCAGTGTATTGGTGTTATTCTAAGAGAGCCTTACAAAACCAGTGCAAGGTAATTAATAAATTTAATAAGATCGTTAGTTAAGAAAATTTAATTTGTTTATTACCTTATTACGGAAACACATAAATACATAATAAAATATCAATTAATTTTTGCTATGATCCTGCAGGGATCGATACACTTCAAACGAATCGATAAAAAAGAAACAAAATTCATGACAGATCCCCAATCGGCTCTAGAGGATCACACGCTGAACATGGCTGTTTCCGCTAATTATTTGAATTATAACACGGGTATGCATTGGACACCCTGCACCGTGGATATCAACAGTGATTTGGTAAGGATGGCGCCGGAAATTCAAGCCAGCTCTGCTCTTTCAATACGCGTGCAGTGGAGTCCGGAAAGCGTTTGTCCTTCTATACTCGAGGGCTACAATATTACTTATTGCGAAATTGGTAACAAAAGCGGCACGTATTCTGAGCCGCTGACTATGTCAAGTTGTGTTAACCCTGCACGCATAATGGTCATAAGTAAGAACATAACACAATTCGAAATAAATGAACTGAAGCCGTACACGTATTACAAACTCGAAATGTTCATGTATTCGCGCAAGAAAGTAGGTAAATCAAGTGAACCATTGGTGGTACGAACCAAAGAAGCTGCGCCCTCACCACCACGCCAATTAAGTGTCTCTAAAATCACAAATACAAGTGCAACAATATCATGGTTGCCGCCAAGTCAGCCCAATGGTAACATTCGTAACTACGTTGTGATTCTGAACAACGAAAAACATCGTGTTGCAGCTCCGGACGATGTCAGAGATCCAGGAGCAAAACTTGTGTTTGAGCTGCAGAATTTAGTCAGTTTTACAGCGTACAAAGCTTACATAGTGGCGCAGACTGTGAATAGTTCCGATCCAAGCAATGATATACACTTCACCACTCTAATTGGATGTAAGTTGAGAAATATAATTCTACTTGAACGATCTCTAGAAATTTTTTCTGATTATTTCAGACCCATCAACGCCGAGTAATGTCATAATCATGGAAAAATATAACAGCACCATTATTCAGTGGGCGAAACCATTGAAACCCGCTGGCCGTGTGGATTTTTATGAGGTCGCCGTAATCGTTAAACGTAATGATGAGTTGGTACGTAAACATATTACGCTCGTGTCTGGAACAACTACTTGTGCACTGCAAATACCAGCATGCATTGGTCACGAATACAAAACAGTTTTTGAAGTGCGCGCGGTAAATGCTGCTCCTAAGACTCACGAAGTAATATCTGATTATTCCTCCTCTAGTTGGGATATCGATGAGGCTTATGAGGGAAACGAAGATTTAAGTTGCTTTGGGAAAGCACAGAAAGAATATCACCAGTATCGCAATTCAGTGGACCAAGTATTTTTTCATTCACCTTGGCAGCCTGGGCCAACGTATGGCTGCGCGGCGACTCGTTTAAGTAAAATTACCACAATTGCTTTGATGGTCATCGTGTTGTCGTTATGCGTTATGGCAGCTTTGTACTTGGCACGTAAAAAGTACAACAAAATGGCGAATATTGATTGCACGCTACCGCACGGTCTGGACAGCTATCCTACTAAATCGAGCAACGATAATGAAACACCGAAGAAAACAGATCGTATGGAACATTACCGGAGCAAAGAGCTGATATTTCACAATGAAAAACATCATCTGTTAGCTTCACTGGGCAACGACTCTGGTTACTTAGGCGATGGTAAATTAACAAATTGTAATCTGGAGGTTAATGACGGAGCGCGGATATCTGAATACTTGCGTAATACGTCCGAAAGTTCAGTAGATAGTATGGTGGAAAGTATGGTTGGTAGCATTGAGCTAGATATGGCAGATGGATCCGATCAACTCAATATAGGAAATACCCGGATTGCCAGTACCACTGCAGCTCGCGCTAATGAACATTTTTCAGTACACGTTTTACCACTTAGTACTGGCTACATTAAACCATCCAAGGTAATGAACTGGCCATTATCGGAAGATGGTCCGACGACGTCGCAGATCGGCGCTGGATACGTATCTGTTGGAAGCATTGCATTGGCACAGCCACACAACACTGATTATGTTCAACAGCACATATTACAGAAAACCATGCAAACTTCGGCCGGGCTTAGTCCTGATAATGAAACTTCCATTCCCAGTGACTACACCACTTTTGATGATATGGGAAAACATTCGGCTGCTGCACAACCACAACACGAGCCGAACGCGGTAACTGAAAATGTCAGCACACTCATTTCCGGTTACGTCACGCAGCGCGACTTGACAGCCTACGGACAGCAGCATTTGAATTAAAGACAAATTAGTATTTCAGAACGATTCTTAGTATTACTGTACTTAACTAAAGTTGTGCAAAACTAACCTTACTGCTTCCTATAAAAATGTATTTTAAAATTATACTTAGCTATATGTACTTTAAACCGAACACTGTTGAAATAAACTATGTATCGGCTATCCATCATTCGATCCCTAAAATATTAATAATATAAAATTCAGAAAGATAATTCTAGTTTAGTGGATTTCAAGATAAAAATTTCTTATGTATTTATGAAAAAATTTTTATCTAAAACTACTTATAATTGTATATTCAAATAATGTTTCTGTAATTCTATGTTAAGTGTGGCCTTAATATATGTGAAAGTATTAACTAAAGTTAATATACCTATAAGTGAATTTTTATGTTTAGATATATATAACTATAAATAAAATTACATATACATACACCTAATTGGTTGTTCCCGTACAGAATTTTAGTCCATATTGAAATACATTTCAATACAAACTTAATAAAATTAATATTTATTTTAAAGTTTATAAATTTAATTTTATGTTCAGTCAGCGTCAAAAGAAAGTATACAGTTGAAAAGAACACTCTTGATTGATCATATCCTTGTTCATAATGAAAATAACTGAAACGTTTTTTTATTTCGATACCAATATTAACAAAATACATTCAGACTAATGTACTTACATTTGAAATAAACGCTAAAAACAGATTTGTACGAGTCGAAAAAAGTATACAGTTTCGAAATTAAATAGTAAGTTTTATTTAAAGGTTCAAGTACTGTTATTTTTGTTGTCAGTGAAATATCCCTTTAAATTGCATAGAAAAGTTTAAGCTTTTGACAAGAAATCTTTATTGTGCTTGTGATAAATTTAAGTAAAGAAGGCAAATCACTGCGTACAATTAGTGAAATTATTGGCAGGAACTACAGCACTGTAAAAAAGATTCTAAAAAAATCCATCTAACGAAGAAATTGAGAGATTGGCAGCGTTTCGACAGGCAAAGAAGCTTTCAGATACAGGAAAGGGGCGAATTCTTAGAAGGTAAGGAAAAATGCTGCTGAAAGCGCTGACTAAATCGCTGAAGAAATAACCAGGACAGAAGGAGTAAGCGCGAATGCAAGAATTCTTTGCATGATAATGGACTACAGGTAGGGTTCCCAAAAAGAAGTCGCTGTTTTCGAAAAGTAATAAAAAAAAAAATTGCTAATAAAATAAACTTTTCAAAAATAAAAATACTTTCATATTTTCATTATGAACAAAGATATGGCAATGAAAAGTGTTCGACTGTATACTTTCTTTTGGCGCTGACTGTAGTTAATTCCCACATAACGCAACCTTTATCGGGATGAATCCGTAAACTTACCACCATATGAATCCCGGCTTATGCTGATAAACCTGCCATCACTCGCTAATCGTCGTAGAATGTTAAATGCTATTTTTATCCTCAACATTCTGTATGGCGTTACTAATAGTGCATATTTATTATCCAACATCCATCTTAATATTCCTTGCCGTACATTGAGGCGATATGAAAGCTTCAGCAGATCTACACATCAACAGAATGAACCTCTTCGGAACGCCTGTGCCGATTTCAATACTGTATATCCTGTCATTAATTTTTCAGGCTCAGCCTATTTAACTAAACAAAAGATGTTAAAATTTGTATCCTTATTTTGAATGTTCTTATCAAACTATAAAGCAATATGTTTAGTTTATACCTAATAAATAAATAAATAAATATTGGCTAATTAGGCTCTTTTGCTATACTTTGAAATTGAGGTTTCAGTCATGTATTTAAATCGAAGTATGATGTTCTCAGATTTCTTTATAAGTTTTTACAACTTGAAATCGAAACCAGTCTTTAAAAGAAAAATTCTATGGTTTTTAATAGTTTAAATATATTTGTTGTAATAATTAATAACTGTTGCTTGATTAATACTTCAGTAAAATATTTCCAAAAAAACATTTTAAATGTAATTTCTAAAAAATATTAAAATTTAACACTATTTTTAATACACTTTTTAATAATGAACACCACAGGAGAGGAATATTATAACGAATGATTTTTAACTGTATTTCCTGTTGCAAATAATGAAGCGCAAAAAAAATTGCATTGCATTGGTGCATTTTAGATTTAATAGTGTTCTGGTTTACATAGCGATATTTAGGTTAATTTCCTATATTTAAGTTGTGTATTGTATGGCTTGAATTTTAATATTTTAGCTGTTGAGATTATTTGCTTAAGGTGAACGTATAATTGCCTCGTAGGCAGCAAAAATCATTGGAGCCACCTCCACTGAACGTGACTTCAAGCTTAGAGTGGCGTCTGGGTTGCCCGGCTGCAACTTCAATTCGAGCAGCACCCAAATATTGTTGGTTAATTTTAACGATTGATACAACATGTCCTGACCTTCTACATTACGTTTTGCAATCGTGAATACGTTGTTTGTAGTCATCTTTGATGCGATGCCATCCGTAGTGCCAATCACTCCACTCAGGCTGTACTGCACTTCATTGGCAGCAGGAATTTCCTTCCAAGTAGTGAGAAAGACACGCTTATCCAGTTGCCCTTCCTCGGCAAAAAGCACGTTGCCGTGCACCAAACAAGCGAAATAGAAGATGTCAATATTATTTTTGACAGCAATTTGCAGGTTGTTCAACGGTTCCATTCGTTGCACGGGTCCGTGCGTGCCCAATGGCAAGCTTACTTCGCAACTTTGGTTTGGCGGCAGAGGAGCAGCCTGTAGTGGAGAAGCGGGTATCAAACCGAAGCTGTTCTTGTTCAGCTGTATAGCAAAACCACTCATTGGCTGCATCGCCTTGTTGATCAGGAGCAAAACTTGTGTTTGAGCTGCAGAATTTAGTCAGTTTTACAGCGTACAAAGCTTACATAGTGGCGCAGACTGTGAATAGTTCCGATCCAAGCAATGATATACACTTCACCACTCTAATTGGATGTAAGTTGAGAAATATAATTCTACTTGAACGATCTCTAGAAATTTTTTCTGATTATTTCAGACCCATCAACGCCGAGTAATGTCATAATCATGGAAAAATATAACAGCACCATTATTCAGTGGGCGAAACCATTGAAACCCGCTGGCCGTGTGGATTTTTATGAGGTCGCCGTAATCGTTAAACGTAATGATGAGTTGGTACGTAAACATATTACGCTCGTGTCTGGAACAACTTCTTGTGCACTGCAAATACCAGCATGCATTGGTCACGAATACAAAACAGTTTTTGAAGTGCGCGCGGTAAATGCTGCTCCTAAGACTCACGAAGTAATATCTGATTATTCCTCCTCTAGTTGGGATATCGATGAGGCTTATGAGGGAAACGAAGATTTAAGTTGCTTTGGGAAAGCACAGAAAGAATATCACCAGTATCGCAATTCAGTGGACCAAGTATTTTTTCATTCACCTTGGCAGCCTGGGCCAACGTATGGCTGCGCGGCGACTCGTTTAAGTAAAATTACCACAATTGCTTTGATGGTCATCGTGTTGTCGTTATGCGTTATGGCAGCTTTGTACTTGGCACGTAAAAAGTACAACAAAATGGCGAATATTGATTGCACGCTACCGCACGGTCTGGACAGCTATCCTACTAAATCGAGCAACGATAATGAAACACCGAAGAAAACAGATCGTATGGAACATTACCGGAGCAAAGAGCTGATATTTCACAATGAAAAACATCATCTGTTAGCTTCACTGGGCAACGACTCTGGTTACTTAGGCGATGGTAAATTAACAAATTGTAATCTGGAGGTTAATGACGGAGCGCGGATATCTGAATACTTGCGTAATACGTCCGAAAGTTCAGTAGATAGTATGGTGGAAAGTATGGTTGGTAGCATTGAGCTAGATATGGCAGATGGATCCGATCAACTCAATATAGGAAATACCCGGATTGCCAGTACCACTGCAGCTCGCGCTAATGAACATTTTTCAGTACACGTTTTACCACTTAGTACTGGCTACATTAAACCATCCAAGGTAATGAACTGGCCATTATCGGAAGATGGTCCGACGACGTCGCAGATCGGCGCTGGATACGTATCTGTTGGAAGCATTGCATTGGCACAGCCACACAACACTGATTATGTTCAACAGCACATATTACAGAAAACCATGCAAACTTCGGCCGGGCTTAGTCCTGATAATGAAACTTCCATTCCCAGTGACTACACCACTTTTGATGATATGGGAAAACATTCGGCTGCTGCACAACCACAACACGAGCCGAACGCGGTAACTGAAAATGTCAGCACACTCATTTCCGGTTACGTCACGCAGCGCGACTTGACAGCCTACGGACAGCAGCATTTGAATTAAAGACAAATTAGTATTTCAGAACGATTCTTAGTATTACTGTACTTAACTAAAGTTGTGCAAAACTAACCTTACTGCTTCCTATAAAAATGTATTTTAAAATTATACTTAGCTATATGTACTTTAAACCGAACACTGTTGAAATAAACTATGTATCGGCTATCCATCATTCGATCCCTAAAATATTAATAATATAAAATTCAGAAAGATAATTCTAGTTTAGTGGATTTCAAGATAAAAATTTCTTATGTATTTATGAAAAAATTTTTATCTAAAACTACTTATAATTGTATATTCAAATAATGTTTCTGTAATTCTATGTTAAGTGTGGCCTTAATATATGTGAAAGTATTAACTAAAGTTAATATACCTATAAGTGAATTTTTATGTTTAGATATATATAACTATAAATAAAATTACATATACATACACCTAATTGGTTGTTCCCGTACAGAATTTTAGTCCATATTGAAATACATTTCAATACAAACTTAATAAAATTAATATTTATTTTAAAGTTTATAAATTTAATTTTATGTTCAGTCAGCGTCAAAAGAAAGTATACAGTTGAAAAGAACACTCTTGATTGATCATATCCTTGTTCATAATGAAAATAACTGAAACGTTTTTTTATTTCGATACCAATATTAACAAAATACATTCAGACTAATGTACTTACATTTGAAATAAACGCTAAAAACAGATTTGTACGAGTCGAAAAAAGTATACAGTTTCGAAATTAAATAGTAAGTTTTATTTAAAGGTTCAAGTACTGTTATTTTTGTTGTCAGTGAAATATCCCTTTAAATTGCATAGAAAAGTTTAAGCTTTTGACAAGAAATCTTTATTGTGCTTGTGATAAATTTAAGTAAAGAAGGCAAATCACTGCGTACAATTAGTGAAATTATTGGCAGGAACTACAGCACTGTAAAAAAGATTCTAAAAAAATCCATCTAACGAAGAAATTGAGAGATTGGCAGCGTTTCGACAGGCAAAGAAGCTTTCAGATACAGGAAAGGGGCGAATTCTTAGAAGGTAAGGAAAAATGCTGCTGAAAGCGCTGACTAAATCGCTGAAGAAATAACCAGGACAGAAGGAGTAAGCGCGAATGCAAGAATTCTTTGCATGATAATGGACTACAGGTAGGGTTCCCAAAAAGAAGTCGCTGTTTTCGAAAAGTAATAAAAAAAAAAATTGCTAATAAAATAAACTTTTCAAAAATAAAAATACTTTCATATTTTCATTATGAACAAAGATATGGCAATGAAAAGTGTTCGACTGTATACTTTCTTTTGGCGCTGACTGTAGTTAATTCCCACATAACGCAACCTTTATCGGGATGAATCCGTAAACTTACCACCATATGAATCCCGGCTTATGCTGATAAACCTGCCATCACTCGCTAATCGTCGTAGAATGTTAAATGCTATTTTTATCCTCAACATTCTGTATGGCGTTACTAATAGTGCATATTTATTATCCAACATCCATCTTAATATTCCTTGCCGTACATTGAGGCGATATGAAAGCTTCAGCAGATCTACACATCAACAGAATGAACCTCTTCGGAACGCCTGTGCCGATTTCAATACTGTATATCCTGTCATTAATTTTTCAGGCTCAGCCTATTTAACTAAACAAAAGATGTTAAAATTTGTATCCTTATTTTGAATGTTCTTATCAAACTATAAAGCAATATGTTTAGTTTATACCTAATAAATAAATAAATAAATATTGGCTAATTAGGCTCTTTTGCTATACTTTGAAATTGAGGTTTCAGTCATGTATTTAAATCGAAGTATGATGTTCTCAGATTTCTTTATAAGTTTTTACAACTTGAAATCGAAACCAGTCTTTAAAAGAAAAATTCTATGGTTTTTAATAGTTTAAATATATTTGTTGTAATAATTAATAACTGTTGCTTGATTAATACTTCAGTAAAATATTTCCAAAAAAACATTTTAAATGTAATTTCTAAAAAATATTAAAATTTAACACTATTTTTAATACACTTTTTAATAATGAACACCACAGGAGAGGAATATTATAACGAATGATTTTTAACTGTATTTCCTGTTGCAAATAATGAAGCGCAAAAAAAATTGCATTGCATTGGTGCATTTTAGATTTAATAGTGTTCTGGTTTACATAGCGATATTTAGGTTAATTTCCTATATTTAAGTTGTGTATTGTATGGCTTGAATTTTAATATTTTAGCTGTTGAGATTATTTGCTTAAGGTGAACGTATAATTGCCTCGTAGGCAGCAAAAATCATTGGAGCCACCTCCACTGAACGTGACTTCAAGCTTAGAGTGGCGTCTGGGTTGCCCGGCTGCAACTTCAATTCGAGCAGCACCCAAATATTGTTGGTTAATTTTAACGATTGATACAACATGTCCTGACCTTCTACATTACGTTTTGCAATCGTGAATACGTTGTTTGTAGTCATCTTTGATGCGATGCCATCCGTAGTGCCAATCACTCCACTCAGGCTGTACTGCACTTCATTGGCAGCAGGAATTTCCTTCCAAGTAGTGAGAAAGACACGCTTATCCAGTTGCCCTTCCTCGGCAAAAAGCACGTTGCCGTGCACCAAACAAGCGAAATAGAAGATGTCAATATTATTTTTGACAGCAATTTGCAGGTTGTTCAACGGTTCCATTCGTTGCACGGGTCCGTGCGTGCCCAATGGCAAGCTTACTTCGCAACTTTGGTTTGGCGGCAGAGGAGCAGCCTGTAGTGGAGAAGCGGGTATCAAACCGAAGCTGTTCTTGTTCAGCTGTATAGCAAAACCACTCATTGGCTGCATCGCCTTGTTGATCATGGTTAAATCCATTGAAATCTGCCCATTGCGACGTGAAAATGTGCCCTGTATTTCCAATCCTTTGCCTTTTTCTGCTGGCAGCCATGTAATTTTCGGAATTATGACACCAACAGCGAGTGAAGTACCTGAGAGTCCGAATATATCGCCGAGCAGACTTGAAGCTCCGGCTACTGAAGGTTCAGTTGTTCCATTTCCAAGCTAAATAAGCAATAACTGTAGAAAATCTTTTAAGCACTATCACTGAACTTACTAGAATATCTAAACCGCTACCCAACAGATCTACGTTGCTTGTGACTGAAGCTGCCACTGGAACAGCGGGTGCATTCACATCCATTGATAACAGATCGCCAATTAAAGATTCTTGATTCGGGATAACCGTGGTTTCCCCGCCAATTGCTCCAGCTTCGTTTCCAGTAGGAGCAGCAGCACGGTTGGGTAATGATTTTCTGACGCCTGCTCCACGCCCCTCTACAAAAGCAGTTGGCGGTTTGTGGTAAACGCTAGCCAAAGAGCTAATGTGACAAATGAGCTCATCTAAAAGTGTAGGTTCCAGCAAATCGGTCTCCTCAGAAATCAATGGTTTATCAGCCAACACCACTTCCTTTGCAGCAGCTGGATCAGTAGAAAGTAGACGCCAGTAGATAAATCCACGATCGCGTAAATCAGGGTTATCAGAATCCTGCGTGGCTAAGGAAAGGACGTGCTGCACTAACTCCTGTGTATCAGATGGACGCTTAAGGAAAAGTTTAACAACGGCTGTCAGTAGTTGCAGCTGGACTTGCGCATTCTCATCTTGAAAGCCTTCCAAAAAACTATCCAACAATTCATCAGCATTATCAATACGCTCAGCATATTCTCCGATTATCCAAACCATGGATGCACGTGCCTCTGGTTCGTCCAGGGTGTCCAAATTTTCACAAAGTGTGCTGATAATGCTTTCGTACTTGTTTGGATATTTGCGAAAGATATCTTTAATTACAACAATCGCTTCCTGAACGACATAGTTTACTTTCGTTTGAATCAAGTCCAACAGTGTCGATACACAACGCTCTGCAGACGGCTCCACCTATACAATAAATCAATGGGTTAGACTCCGTATTTAAACAATTAAACTATGGCAATCGATTTTCACCGTTTTGTGTGAAGCCGTGTTATATGAGACCAAAAGTCAGTAAAAAAAATGGGATTACGTTCCGAAAACTTATAAATACATACCTTAATAGCACAACGACCAATAGCGCGTACAGCTTTGCGCACAAAATCTACATCTACCTCTGTGGCGTATTCCTTTAACTCACTTAATACTTGAGCGATGTTGCTTTGGTTAGCTAATCGGATCATAATATCTAATTTTTCCAATTTCACGTAGATCGGATCGTTGTATTTAACAAAGAAAACCTTCATTTCATGCTTTAAAATGTCTGGACGCTTTTGCACGATTAAATTGATATTGCGCAAAGCTACGTATTGCACTTCTGGCTCGGATGACAATAAAGTAACCAAGGGTGGGGCCAACTTTTTGGTCAGTGTTGCACAAAAATCACTGTCGCTCGAAAGCATTTCCAAAAGTTTCATGAGCACTTTTACCGCGCTGAGAACAACTGCTGCATTGGCATGAGCCAGGCGTGGAGTAATGCGCTCGCAAATTGATTGCGCTTCACGTTCATCCTTTGGGCTGTAGTTAGCTAAAGAGTCGAGTATGAAAACCTGACCCCATTCAGTGCATTCGTTGAGTGCAGTTAGTAGTTTATTAATGGTAACCGAGTTCATCTCAACCAACGGTTGACCAGACTGGCTAGCTTCATTGATTTCGCTGAGAGCAGCTACGGCATTGGCAACAACCATTGGATTGGAGTCAGAGAGTAGCTCCTTTAATTGGTCCAAAAATCCTTGATCTTCAACCTACAAAAAGTGTTATATTAATATAAAACTAAAATTGAAGTTATAACCTAGTCGGGCTGATCTGGTCAGGTTTCGTTATTCAATTGTAGGAAAACAAATAAAACAACGATTTTTAAACATAAAAACCCAACGTTTCGTAGACTTTTTTCCACTTTCTCAGGGGTTGATCTTTATTTTTGTATAATAAAATTTATCTTGGCATTATATGAACAATTAGATGTCACTAATAATTTGAAAAACTGCAAAACAATTTGCTTTGTTTATAACATTTAAAATAACATTTAACATAACATATAACATTTAAAAATTGAATTACTCTTCAGTACGGTTTATCCAAAGCAAGTGAATAATTTGTATTTTTATTGTCCAAGTCTTCTTTGTTGTTCATAGTTATACTGATTTTGTGTTGTATTCTAAGGCTTTCCAGTGTGTAACGGGTTCCATGGTTTTTCTAATGTCTATATTTCCAATTAAGTTTCTCAGATTAGCTTGGTTTGTTATGGATTGTTTGTTACGTATGAAACTGCAACAAATCTTTTGTTGATATCCTTAGCTTTGCTGTTGTTTGAGAAGTTGTGTGTATTGGGATTATTATGTTCTAATGTGTATTTTGAAATAAGATTTCTTATTATGTATGTATTTGGGATAGTTGTTTGCTGTTAACATGGATTTTATTTTATTAATATTATCTCTCTGAAACCATGAATCACTTATTTTGAATACCCTCTGTATTAATTTTATAGCTCTGTTAATTTTTTGTTATGATGGTTGCGTTGAATTGTAATTGATCATTTTTACCGATGAAATGAGTTTTACTTACCAATTAAGTATGATTCCTTCACTAGTTCTATGTAATGTTATGTCTAATAAAATCGAAAGGGATCAATATTTCTTCTTCATCCAATCTAATTTCGCTTTTTTATTCCTTCAGTTGTTCAGTGTTTTTTTATGTTTAATTTGTTGGAAATTAGGTTTTCAGAAACAGCCTGTGTGTTTTCATAAAAAAGCATATGCGTGATGCTGAAAGTTCTACAATTTAGCTTTCAAGACAAGACAAAACAACAAAAAATCTGTATAACTATGAACAACAAATAAGACTTGGACAATAGTAATAAAATTTATTCAGTGGCTTTGGGTAAATCGTACTCAAGAGTAATTCAATTTTCAAATATTATAATAAACAAAGCAAAATGTTTTGAATTTTTTCTTAAATTATTAGTGACATCTAATTCTTCATATAATGACAAGATAAATTTTATTATACAAAAATAAAGATCAACCCCCGAGGAAGTGGAAAAAAAGTCTACGAAACGGGTTTTTATGTTTAAAAATCGTTGTTTTATTTGTTTTCCTACAATTGAATAACAAAACCTGACCAGATAAGCCCGACTAGGTTACAACTTCAAACATTAAAAAATCGGTCACCAACATTCAATCTCATAAAACTAAAATTATTTTAGTGCTTACCATTGAAGATGAAATGTCATATAATTTAGCGACGCAAACAGCTGCAGTTTTTCGCACGTATGGATCTTCATCTTTTAAGCACTTTCTCAGAGGTTCACAAAGATATTCAGTGATTTTATCAACACGTATGCAACCCATGGTGCGTACAGCTAAAGCACGTATTAGAGGGTTAGAGTCTTCACAATCCTAGAAGGGTCACAAAATCTTGTAGTTATTGGAGCAGATAGGGATCCGCCCGAAAACGCCCAACGTGTGGTTGTGTTGTTGTAGCTTGTGATGGAGACGCCAACAATAACAAAATCGTCTTCTGCTCCCCTCGTTTCTGAGTTATAGCTCTTTGAAATTAGTTTCCCTTAACTATAGAAGATATCGGGTATAGATATATACCGTTAGAAAGGTAAGTTAGATACTTTTCATTTATGTTGGAAACAAAAATCGCGTGATTTTTCATAACAACTTTTTATTTTGCTAGTTCAGCGTAGCTGGCGCTTTCCTTTTCTTAGTTTTCTCCTAAAATCCTGCACCGATTATCGCGAAATAACAGCTTTGGAAAGCTATGATAAAAAGCTATGACCTCTAGTTTTTTATTTTCCACAAAATTGTGTGGGTTAATTACAGAATTTACTTTATTAATGCGGCGGAGAGTACTAAAAATATTAAAATCGCGTTTTCTCCAAAAATATGCATTTTTTGGTAAAATCCTACTTCACATAAATGAAGGGTGAATATATTTATTACATTATATGCATGATGTAAATACATACACCACCCATATTTTTCCGGCTTCAGCGTTTATCACTTGCAATGGGATTTGAACTCGCAACCTGACTGGCAAGATCGTATAGCTATTTCGGAACATGCCAACGTTCCTCATCAGCGATGCGATAAAGCACCGAAAAAAGGATCGCTGATGAGGAACGTTGGCATGTTCCGAAATAGCTATACGATCACGCATATAATGTAATAAATATATTCACATTTCACAGCGTTTGGAAACGTGCAAATTAAGTAATTAATTTTCATTCAATTTAATACAATAAAACAATAAATGAAAGGTATTTAAATTAGCTTTCTAACGGTATATATCTATACAGGATATCTTCTATATTTATGGAGATATAGGGAAACTAATTTCAAATTTCAAAGGGCTATAACTCAGAAACCAGGAGGAGAAGATGTTTTTGTTGTTGTTGGGGTCTCCATCACAAGCAACTACAACGGTAAAGATATGAAAACGCTCGGCGTTAACGGGCGAATCCCTAATAGTTATTTTAATCTTAGTTGTCATGTATCAACGTACTTTTACAAATGTATTTACAGCCATAATGGCCATATCTGGCTGTGACTTTGCGTAATTCATCAAATATAAATAAACAAGCTTCTTCAACTCCAAATTATCAGTTTGCATGCAATTAACAACATCGGGGAACAGTGCAGATACGTCCTTGCCGACGGTCATGCTTGCGATTACCTTTAGAGTAAAACACGATTAACGGTTTATTGATTGTACTATTACTTGTACTTGTAATACCTTCTTCACTGCTTCCTTTTTCTTCTCTTTTTTATCATTATTGAGCTCGGATTTCAGCTCAAATATTTCGCCTTTTTTAGTGGTCGTAAAATACTTGGAATCAGTCATTTTTTCCTACAAATTTTTCTAAAACAATTTTATTAATTTTTACTCAATAAGAAAAATTAATCATTATAAAATACAAGAATTTTACTTTAGGGTTGAGTTAATTTGATAGGCGTATTCTATCACTCTTATATACGTAGGGCCCACGTAGAAATTCTCCTTTTTCCTTGTTCAACTACTTTACTATTATCATTTATTCAAGATATGTAGACTATTACTTAGAAAACCTTCTTCACTGCTTCCTTTTTCTTCTCTTATCATTATTGAGCTCGGAATTCAGCTCAAATATTTTGCTTTTTTGTGGTCGAACAATTCTTGGAATGCGACATTTTTTCTCCTAGAAATTTTTCTAAAATAATTTTATTAATTTCAACTTAATAAGAAAAATTAATAATTCTAAAGTACAAGAAAATTGGTTTTCTCCAAGATCGAGAACACAAGCATCTCAATGGTGCACATGCCTAAATATATTTCTAACAAAATTACTATAATACCTTTCAAAACAGCATACTAAGAAGATGCCAGGGACTCACGCCCATGGCCTTAGTACACGCCATCTATGGTCTTTCAGTCACCCTACAACCCATAGAAAGATCAGAATATCTCACCGCAAAAGAATTGATAAAGCTAAAATCTAATCACCCTAACATTTTTAACAGCTTTGACTTCCATCATTCAATAAGTCAGAGTTACAGTGAAATATACTTTAAATTCAGAACTGTTTTAGATAAACTTAGCCCCCAACCTCAACCCACAGATAGTAATCAATACCCAAAGAACTTACAGATTATCCTCAACAATGCAAATACGAGTATATCAAAACACTCCCCGACCTACCAATTAAACAAGCATATTTACAATTATATTTCAACTTCATCTCAAAAGGTTTCTCCATATGGGCCACAGACGCAGCAATATTTGAAGATTCAGAGGAGTGTGCAGTATGCAAAATATCTCATAAACATGACTTTCTCTTTCAAATCAACGAACATGTAATAATAATAATCTTTACGGATTAAATTACTCTTAAAAACAAAACAGAACAATCACATTGCCTCCCAGATACTTAACCAAACTCTGTTAGAAAAATGGAAAGACAAATATAACGCGAAACAAAACAGCAGCTGAGGCACGCTGAAACTTTCCCATTTCTACCCTCAAAACTTTGGTTCGCAAAGTCTGACTTAGACTGCTATGGCATAAAACTTCTAAACAAACTTTTCTCTGGTTTGACATACAACAAAGTCTATCTACATGAAATTAAAATCATCAACAATAATCTATGGGACAAGTGCAACACTATTGAAGACACGAATCACTTAGTTTTATTATGCAAAAAATATGAAAACATAAGAAACAAGTTTTCACAAAAATCACAACAATCTAAATTTGATACCAAAATCCTTCAATCTTACCACTTAAAACTTATAGAGCTTCATAAATTATATTAAAGATTGTAATATTGACATCTAATTAAGGTCACACTTGTCCATCTATCTCTCCCAGTACCCTAAATTTACAAGAACCCAAAACGACTAAAATGTAGCCAATAAATCAAGGTTTCCACAATTATCGATGGCCATATGATCGAAGGATCCGCCAAATAAAAGCACTCCAAAGTCTATTTGGAAGCCACATACCAAAAAATAAAGTACAAGAATGCTACTTTAGGGTTGAGTTAATTTTATAGGCGTATCCTATCACTGTTACATATATGTATACGTAAGGGCCACGTAGAAATTCTTTTGTTTTCTTGTTCAACTACTTTACTATTATCATTTATTCAACAGATATTCAGTAAGGCACAGAAAGAACTACAGATTTCTAAACTTACAGATTTTTATTTTAACTTCAGACAAAAACTAGTTTCACCACAAATCCGATTTAATATTTTCAGGAATATTTCAGAACAGTACTGCCAGACCAGAATTTTTTAAGTTTCAGAAATGAATGCGTCAACTTCAATTGACTGCAATTCTGACGGCGATAGGCCGTGGTTACGCTTCCGTGCAAGCTTGGCAAGTAGGACTTCTTTGTTGTTTTGTATGTTCTCTCTTTTAAACTTAAAATAACCCCCTTATTCAGAGAGTCACCTGGAGTGAGTCTGACGTCGTCGTCGAAAAGTCACCTGAGTGGAAGACGTCGTATTCACAGAGTCACTTTTTGAAAAGTGACTAGCTCTTAGGCCGTGGTTATGCTATCGAGTTTTGCTTGGCAAGTAGGACTTTTTTTTGTTGTTTTGTGTGTAAAAGAGAGAATGGGATATTTTTCTGTTCTCAACATCACTCTCTCACACCGAGCACGAAAACTCGGTCTAGCGTAGACCGAGGACACCAAGCAAACCGGTGTTGCTTAGTCTCAATATTCACAAAAGTATTGAAAAGTGGAATGGAGGGAAAGAATGGAATGAACTGATAAATTTATCAATTATATTCCTCTGATTATCGTTCCAAAATATTACGCCTTTATATATATTAAGCAGATTTCAATTAATATAAACATTTGGTCTTCCATTACGTCGAAAACTACACCGCAAATAATACGTTTTCTCATTTGTGTAGTAGACGGGTTGCTGTTGAAGGTGAGAAAAAATATATATTTTTGAAGAAAGCAAGCGTGGGTCAAGCACAAGCGTAACAACTCTTTTTGCACGGACTCCGATCACAAAAATGAGAGTAATTTCCCACCAAGTTTTGCTCGATAGCATAACCACGGGCTTACGTCGTGCTCACCTCAATTTACGTTGCGCTCATATATGACAGCTTGGTTTGTGTACTAGCTAGCATTTTGGTGTTACAACACAAAAATTTTACTATGGTGTTTATGTTGAAATAATAAAATTCTTAAAAAATAGATTTTTTTTCTCGAAATTAGATTTATAAATGTAGTAAAAATAAAGAATAACCTTAACAATACGATTTTGCCTTCATTATTTTGAAAAAATACAAATAAGATTTTGGTAATAAAATATTAATACAAGAATGTTTTTTGCATATAAAATATGTATATATCAGTAGTTTTAATTACTTAAAATTGGTGTCTGTATTAATTCATACTTCTGTAAAATATGAATGCTTTTAAAGTTAACGAATAGCTTCACTTCGTTCCTATAGCAATAGCGAACGAAACCAAAGCAGATCTGAAATAATGCAGTTATTTTGAATGCATGTAGCACGTTTTTGCGCACTCATTTTATAGCGACTGCCTTGTCACGAGTCACGGGTTTTTATACCTGTGACAGTACTGTCACAGTCACAGGTCGGAGCTGCTCCGGAAAAATCACGGAATCGCTCACCTCTAGAACACACAGTCTTATGGAAGTGGCTGAAATAAGCACTGACGGAGACCACTTCGAATTTCCAATTTTGACATGCGCTACGAAGTGAAGTTGGCGGCAGATATCAGAAAAATGTTCATGTGCGTGTGAATGTTTAAAAACTTTTTGTCAAAACATATGGCGACGCAACGCTGTTATTTCGGTATAGCACAGCGTAGTTTCTAATGCGGATATTACACTACGAACATTGTTCGAAATAACTGTAAAATTGTTTTTGCTTTCTGTACAAAACTATCAACCTTACGCTCTCAGATTTTAGAGTTGAGTTCATCCAGAGAGGATGAACTTTTGCGAAGCAAAACAAAATGTTTGTGGTCGTCGACAACAAACTTCGATTAAAACGGTGTTCTAGTGTGCTGAAACAAAATAGTACTCGCGTTTAGGATTGAAATAAGTGGTAAATTTATTGATAAAAGGTATTTCATGTAAGAAAAATAATCACAAAGCAACTCCGTAACTTTGCTTTGTAAATATTGATAATTGTTTGCTCTATGTGTAATCACAATTCTGAACAAAATTTTGAGAGAGCGCAAAAATGGTTCATCGACAACAAACAATGTTTATAGTGTAATATACGCATAAGGCGCAGTATTTAGGTACCACAGTAAGATGCTGTCGTCGAATTTAACAGCTCATGGCGTTGGTTGTCGTCTCTGTGAATAGGTTTTTGCTCACCTCCAAACTACGTAAGACACGACACCATGCTTAGCTGAGACACTTCGTCGTCTCTGTGAATACAAAAAGACGAAAAACAGCTGTTTTAGACGACGACGACAGCTAAAAGTGACTCTCTGAATAAGTGGGTAAGAATAAACAAGGTGGGGAGAGTAAAATTCTCCCATCCCATTTTGTTGTTTTTGTTGAAGTTTTTTATGCTGATTACAACAACAATTACTTATTTTGCTCTCGTATAGTTATCAAGCCTGTCGACAATTAAAATTCTTATCCCTATATCTCCTAAACTCTTAAAGATATGTGGATGGGTACTGTTATAAAGGAATTTGAAATATCTTTTATTTATGTAAAATAAAATTTTATCGAAAGTATTATTTACTTCAAACTTTTCATCATATCTTTTGCATAAATATATGTATGTAAATCCTACAAACTATTAAATTAAATTCTGTATTAAATTATATATTTATTAAATTCAAAGTTTTTAGTTTTTTATTTAATATTTACTGATTGTTCATATGTATTTAATACTAAGTATTTCAAATTTACACACAAAATAGACGTCAAACCGAGCGACGAATTGGAAGTGTCCTAATTTGTCATCTCTGCTTCTGTAAAGTCGGCCCTACGACGGTAATTGAAAACGGTCAACGAACAATTGACATAACGCCCAACTGCGATTTCATATTACCATTTTTATAAAAACAATATCAGTTCAGAAGGTATTGCGATATATATACACCCACAGTTCATGAGGATAGAGTATTTAAGCTTGGTACAGGTCGAAGTCCTCGGACTATTTCTTTAATGAAATATACTCAGTCAATGACTTATGCTTACCCACAGAAATCGATTTTCCATCAGAAAAAAGTATTAACTTTTTAAGTATCCACTTAACTTTAATTTAAGTGGATTTCTATTTTTAATTTTATTCTTAGTTCTTGTCTTTCAACTTTACGCCTTACCTTGTGTAACAGAAAGAATTGATTTCTTATTCTTCAAAAACAACTTTTATTGAAATATTTTACGTGAATAACACAGAAAAAAAAATTAAGATATGTATTGAAATGTTTTTTATTTTGAGTATACAATAATAGTTACTTTCAATTATATTTTAGTATTAATTAAATTCCAAAATCCTTATGTTAAAAAAGTTGCTTTATCAAAAATTAAAAACACAATATTTAATTCAGTCTTCAGTAATAAATTAAAAATCAAGGTACATTATTTTCAACAGAGAATAAAATTATTAAGAAATAGTTTTTCACTGTTGTTTATTCTGTTTCCGGGTACTTATTTGTCTTTTTAAAGTACGGCTAACAATGACTCTCATGTTTGTTTAAAGGTGGGTCCAAAAGAGCTCCCATAGAGTTGGATCCGTATATTAGGTGGAAGAACAAGCTAATCGAAGTTACATATATAGTTTCAAAATGGAATGGTTGTTGTTGTCGGTTGTTGTATAATTTTTTGTCATTTAATACATTTTATTAACGTTACAATGCTTATTTACATGCTTGATAAACTTTTTCGTAAACCTATGTGTATTTGAGATTGTTTTTGTTTCGTTTTTGAATTGGTAAATATTTTAAAGATGTGTTGTTTAAGCTTTTTGAAATTCCTTGTTATATATGTATATCAATGTATATATTTTTCTTATTGGACTTTTGCAATGTTTACTATTTTCGTAAGATTAGTGTTACATATGTTAATACCGTATCATGTTGATGCACTTAAATTGTGTCAAAAATCTTGCATAATAGTAACAGTTTAATAAAAATACATGGATGGCTATATTTTTTTTTGTTTGCTAAATCCACTATATTTAAAGACATGCAAAAAACCTGGTACCAAAAAGGAGTTCAAGTACAGCAAATAAAAGTTATTTTTAATAAATTAATAACAAAGATTAATTCAGATTTGGACTAAAATTTAATTCTATCTAAAAACAACCTTTTTGGAATAAATAATTTTAGTTGTAAGAAATTTTAAGCCTCGACAAAAGTATTTACAAAAGAAGCTTATACATATTTATCAAAGAATTAAAAGGAATTTTAGTACACATACATATGTATAATGGAACAAATTTTTCAGGACTAATTTTATATACTCGTATGTATATTAAATAACTCCTTTAATAAAAAGTGCCATAATATTTTTTATAAATAAATAATAATTTATGATTTATAATGGATGGATATTGGTAAAATACGCAATAATTCCTGATTCCTGACAGTTTAATAATAAATTTAAATAATTTTTTCTGTACCTGGGAATGAAGATGGAATCGGCCGTGAATAAATGTATCTCATGGTACTTTTTGGGTACGTTTTTAAATATGTATTTATGCACAATTTCCAATATGATAATTTTTTAGTTAACACATTTCGCAATATACCTGCTTGTACATATGTGTGTGTGAAGCTGTCTTCAATAAAATGGAGGTATATTTTGGGGGCAAACAAATTAATTGCGACCTCTTCGATTTAAGTCACATTAATAATATTATTATATTTCTGCTCAGATTTGTATATTACTTATATATACACGTATGTATCTTTGTATTTAATCTACACTGAAATAATTTGAATAGATACGAGTATATTGTAAGGTTGCAAAAATGGCATAGAGTGTATTTTACAAAAATGAAATGCAAAGGTTTTTATTTCCCATACGTCGTTTCTTTAACAAGCGTACTTACTAATGTACATTTGAATGTTTTTGGTAAAATGTAACGTGAAAATTTGTAGCAAGCGTAACAAAAGAAGACGATTTAATTATACAATATTTAGAATTAGAATAAGATTTCTTTTAAATATACGGATATTATACTATATAAAGTATAATAAAACAATTTTTGTGTATGTATAATTTGATTAATATTAAATATGTATTTAAAATATCTATGTACATATGTGTATATGTATGTACATAAATTCCATAAATAAATCCATGTCAATATTTGTTAATTTAATGCTCTGTGGCTACTCAATATCGTCACTGTCACTATGTTGATTTATTTTAAATTTATAAATAAGCATTGCAGTTTTTCACCTAGACATAGTTGAACTAATTAGTTTTGGAAATTTGAGTGTTGGATTTAATCATCCCACGTGGGGAACTGTGTCTCTTCGACAAACATACGGAATGTTCCATTGCTGGAGCTGGAGTTAGCATTGGCTATTGCAGGATTTGGAGCATGCTTTGCGGCATTGCTTAGAGTAGTTGCTTTATTGATATGATTGGAACGTTGCTCTGTAATACAAAAGCGGAAAATGTACGTATTGATATATAGTATGATCATAATACGTAGAATGTATTAATTTCCCGATAAACTTCACTTCTGAAACTTTTTTTTGGTTGAGTGAATGGTAAAGAAAGAGATACTCACTTGGTGGCTGCTTATCGACATTCTTGGCCCAAGCTGGTTCATTGCTCTGATCCCATACGGCTTTCTCCTCCTCAATATTATTCTGAGTGGTTCCAAACAACAGTCGATTTTATTTTTTTTTAAATATACACACACATATATTACAAATAACTTACTTTATCCACTCTCAACTCCATTTCATCGGTGGTCTGCTCAAGTGAACTGTGTGTAATGCCATAGTAAAAATACATTATGAAGCCCAGAGTCATCCAAATAGTAAATCGGACCAGGGTCAAAATACTCAATTTGAAAATGAGATATATATTGACCGTAATTGCGATTGCAGGAATATATGGAAGTCCAGGTGTGAGGAATGCCAAAGCATATCTGGATTAAAAAAGTTATTTGACAATTCAATTGCAGAATTTTGCGTAGAGTTGCCACAACGGTACCTGTTCTGGGGTTGTCTAGATATAACTAATAATATCATAAATATGGCCATAAATAAGCAGATGTATATGAAAAGAGCAAATCCGCTGGACCAGCCAATAGCCGCACACAGGTCCAAAAGGAATATCAACACAAACATTATACCGACCAACCTTGTCACATGCATGCCTGAAGAAGGTTCAGTAATTTCTATTGTATTTAGACTTAAGGTATAGTCAAGAACTAAATACTACTTACCACTCTCAATAGTAGCCTGGCCTGGAATTACCCATGGAAAAAATCCGGGACACAAATAGGAGTACTCGTGTATCTTGCGGGACACATAGTTGAAGCCCATCGTATCGAACGCTCTTGCGGTGCCCGTTGGACCTGTTGGTGCGCCATGGACGCTGCCATAGAACTTATTTTCTGATCGATCCGACACTAGGAATCGATCGTCGCGACCCAAAAAATCCTCCGGACTCTCGTCGATGAACGAATCGTCAGAGTCAGACGTTATACCTCGCGTTACGCGCTTAATGGTCAACTTGCTCGACTGCATCTCGGCTGAAGTCGTGGAATTCGGATCGGTCGTCGCAGTTCCTGTTGTCGCTGGAGTGCGGCGCATTTCAACCGGCAGAAGCTCCACAAGAGATGTGCTGTGCGGTTGGTAGCGCAGTACAAGCACACAAGTCGAGACTAAGGTATAGGCAAGCAACGTGCCGATCGACATCATTTCGACAAGTATCTCTAGACGTACAGAAAGTGCCACAAGCGCGGCCGCAATGCCGCTACAAATCGTTGCTAATCCAGGTACGTTTGTGCGTTGCCACAGCTGGGACAGCTGCCTGTAATGGAAACATATACTCATGGATAAGTGGACGATTAGAGAGAAATCAAAAGTATGTTTCACTTGAAGATTAGGCCATCCTGCGCCATAGCGTATATGACTCTTGGCATTGGGAACATTGAGCCGAACATGGCTACCGACAAGCCAGCTGTTGCGCCCACAGCAACGATGGCACGACATTTGGGGGCTCCCACGTAGCTCCACATTTGTACGAGCGCTGCGCCGGGGTTGATATAATCATATGGCACTGAAAGATAAACAAAATAAATGTCTATTTAATGTCTATGATTCTCATAGGACCAAATTGTACACTGCTGCGCTCAACTGTTAACCTACCTACTAGTGTTAAAATTAAACTAACTGTAACATATGCAATCAGCACAATCACCAATGAACCAACTATTGCTTTTGGTATACTTTTCTGAGGATTATGCGCCTCTTCTCCAGTTGTGGCGATGATGTCGAAGCCAATGAAGGCATAAAAGCACGTAGCCGCTCCGGAAAATACCTAAAATGAGAGAAGGGTGAAAGAGTGGATTGGTGTGGAGTGGAAAAATTCGATGGTACACAGAGTGGAACATACCCCACTCCAACCATATGGCAAGAAGCCATGATGTTCAGTCCAGGTGCTGGTGTCAACGTAATATAAACCGGCCGCCATTACGAAGAACCATGTAGCCACGTTAATGGCGTTAAGGGTGTGGTTAAATATGACTGACTTACTAGCACCCATTGCCAAAATACACGTCATGATTAGTGTTATTCCGAAAGCTATAAAATCCGGAGGTTTGCCTGAAAGATGATCCTTTTATTAAATGTGTTTCTCTTCTATAATTCTCAAATAACATTATGATATTCCTGTAAAATAACAAGTACACACCGAATATTGTTCCAAAGGAATCACTGATAGCATTTGCAATTGCGCCTCCTGTTAACGAATCAAAACTAGAACTCAACGCACATGCACAGGCACTTGTTCCTAGAAAAATATTCGCTTTATACTAACCATAGGCCTATAGAATAATATTCAAAGGTTACCTATTAAATACTCCAAAATCATATTCCAGCCGATAATAAATGCTACAAACTCACCTACCGCAACATACGAATACATATAAGCGGAGCCGGAAGTATGGGGAACCCGGACGCCGAACTCCGCATAGCAAGCACCTGTTTTAACATTCAGACGAATTTTACCAAAGTTTAAGTGTTTTTTATCATGGAGCAAGTAAAGTTAGTGAAAGGTACCTGAAAAAATGCTCGCTACTGCCGCTATGAAGAAGCTTATGATCACACCGGGCCCTGCTATATTTCTCGCTACCATCCCAGCCACCAAGTACATGCCTGTCCCACAGCACGAGCCAATGCCAAGTGACGTCAAGTCCAAAGTGTTTAAACATTTCTAAACAATATGCATCGAGAGAGAGGAATAGTAAGTAAATGTACCGATTTTAGTTTCGTTAAGCGATGTACTAAAAAAATTCTGTACGGAAGCAAAAATTACCGTTAACTTTGGCTTTGCAGGTTCTGCGTTACCATCTTGAAGCTGTTTCACGTCCTTAGTTCTAATCAGCTTCGGAAATAATGTCCTTGTAGAAACACCATGCGGCAGCGGAATCTTGTCTTTGATCTGTTATTTGTAAGTTTTTCTCTTATAAAGTTTTTATAATTGATCGAGGAAATATGTATTTAGCTTGAGTCTACTCAAAACACTCAAAAATATACATATATCTAACTACTAAATAAAATTACACAACCCTTTATAAACCCAAAAGTAGATCGTTTTAATAATATTATAGTAATAATTTTAATTTATTATGATTATAAATTTTTGGCTTATGTTTTTTGACCTTAATGTGAATTGTCTTAATTATTTGGGCTCTAGGTCTTCATAACAAAGAAAAAGAAAAAATATATAAAATGAAAGTCAAAACTTTACTTTGTATTTTTCCATTCTTTATTATTTTTTTAATAATTATTAATTAGTAATAATTATCTTGTTTAATTTAATTATCTTGATTACGAAATTGTTTCGTAATCTTATTGTTAGTGGGCGGGGGGGGGGGGAGGGGGGGTGGAAGGGGTGGTTTGTATGACATATTTAATTTACTTATAAAACGACGAAAGTTTTACTCTACCGGGTTACTTTTTTACTCATCCTTACCATCGACCTTTAATGAAAACGTATTTAATTAAATGTTTTTATATCCACATAATGCATACTGCACAATCACAACGCACTAGAAGTCTTCGCTGCAGAACACGCCTACATATATATAAACTACATATATATAAGGCTTTTCGATGGTACTATATGCGTTGTATGTATTGTGTGCGGTATTTTCGTCCTTTGGATGGTCGCGCTGTAGTTGAATAGTTAAAAACCTGGAGCCAGAAAGGAATAAAATCAAGTATCCTTCCTGTTCAGCAATGACATTATCTGCTCATATACATAATTGACTTCTGGCAAATATTAGGTTTAGGTTTTCAATAGTTGTTTTTTATTTTCATTTGTTTCTCTCTAGTAACGCGGATCAACGCGAAGAATCAACTTGAAAGCAAGAATGAACAAAATTTCTTACCCTTTCCATCAGCTGCAAAAACTCCGAAGTTTTCATTTTGGCTTTGGCCTCTAATGGTACCTTTTAAAATTAAATGTTTTGTGTTTTTGTTTCAAAAGGTTTATATATAAATTACTAATATGTGTAGATTTGGTACACTTATACAACTTGTGAGTGGATACTGTATTCTATAGCTTAGTATATTTTGCAGCATAGGCGCGTTGTACATATTCAACAGTGCCACGCAAGTATAATATATGCTGCAAATAATAAGTTTCGATTTTGTGTTCTAACAGAATTCAAGGATACATTCAGCTGAAACGATTGCCTTCTGGTCTTAAAACTATACACTCTTTTCGCACTGTCTCCGCAGAATTATTCTTTTTCTTGCTTTCATTGCCGTCACTTCGAGGACTTTTGTGCTGCTTAGGTTTTCCCTACACAATCAATCACCCCCGCTTTATGAAATTAATTAAAATTTGTTTAGATATTCGCTTATTTACGCTCTTGAATAAGTTTTAATTTTGCGAAATACTTTGTGTAGTCGAAAATTAAAACGCGTTTAACTCAAAAAGACTACAAATGAAACTGAATGAATAGTTGCCATTTTGCGTGTGTATAACTTCGAAAAAAGTTAAGAAGCATATAACGACGTGAAAGCTCCTCTCTGGCTTTGCTTTCAGCACCTGATGGAACCCACACCCTTCAATAAACTTCACTGTGTGAGTCGTTGGCAAAAGTCCGTGCATATCCTTTAAGCTGTAGCAAAAAGCTTTTACGGCGTGCGATGTAGTCCTTTGAACAATTGAGCATGTGTTGATTATTCTCAACGTATCCTTTATATTTCATTCGTATGTTAACTTAGGCTGTATTATTTTTATTATTCGACTCCAAATTTGTGTTCCATAAAAAACACCTGTTATCACATGTTGAATTCTTTTCAAGGAAGTAAATAGTGGTCAATTAATATTAACAATTCCTATAGTAATAAGTTGTAGTTTGATGTTGTAGTTTAATAATTAATAATATAATTTTGTAAAACTGTAATATGGAAGTAAACAATTATAAAAATTTTATTAAACAAACCATCGTAGTGAAAAGTAGATAATAAATTGGTATACAAAGTTTTTTATATTATACCTTTACATTTTTATATCAAATATAGAAATATATATTTTTATATACAATATTGATATCAATATTTATCTACAAGTTTGGTATAGTAGTTAATTTTAAATTATTCCAATTTATCTATGAAACTACAAATTCTGCAGACAAAAATCGTGTTTCTGAAAAATAGAGTTTGTGCATTAAAATATTTAAAAATAAATTTATACAAGTATTTTGTTTATGTATGCACATGGCACCTCGGTTATCACCATTAATGTGTGAAAGAAAAATTTCTAATTTCTAAAATTAAGTATGTATTATTTTTAAACATACTTAATTTTAATCTTGTCAAAAGAAAAAATCATTTTACGTTTATTATTAAATAGTAGTTTTTTTATTATAAAACATATAGTAAAAATTGGTATATTTAATAAATAAAGCAATATAAAACTAGCCGAGAAAAGCTTTTATTAAAAAATTAAATACACTTGAAGATACCGATATTTAATATTATGAATGATAAATTAAATATACTTTTATTTTTTACATGTGTACATTAGACTGGTCGCAATAATTTTTTTTTTGAAATTTGATTGCCTGCGCTGCTTAAAATATGAGGTTTGGTGTAAGAAATCATGTCCTAATTTTTCAGCTCAAACCGACGGTGCCTAGTCGTGCCTAGTGGGGCCCAAAGTTCCCCATATTATAAAAAAACATCTATTCAATCGGATCTTTATAGTTATACTAGTTGAAAAGCCGGTCCCATAGACCGAAAATCAAAAATCTGGCTTCGTTACGATCTTCCGCAGAGAAAGTACTTTAAGTATGCCAAATTTCAGCTTCCTATGTCATCAGATGGCTTCAGAAAGTTGCGGAAAGAATAGGACATACATACAAACATCCGGACATACTAAGAAATTATATATTGTATAGATATATTAAAGTATTTGGTATTTAATGTTTTAGTATGATACGAACGAAAGATTTTAACTAAAATTTATTTATTATTGGAAGAAATAAAAAATTCGAAGTTCATATTAAAATGTTCAAGCATGTATTTAATTAAAAGGACATCAAAAACATCGGTTGTCTTATCGTCGGTGTACGACGACCTTCTGCTCTGCTTGCCAACTACTTTGCTTCTTCGTCGTTTAATTGTTTGTTTAATTCCGTTTATGTTATTTAGGTGAAATTTCTTCGACCTGAGTTTTACAGTAATATTTTATTTCATGTAAAATTATTCAACAAACGAAATAATTATCAAACCTTTAAAATGTACCACTAACAATGTAAGTAAAACAACGGTAGTTCATACACGTACTTCATATTGTCTGTAAGCTACTTTTTCTTCCATGTCGCCACCATATAAGTGAATTGTTGGTCAAATCTGTATTTGAAATGAATTTTGGGAAAACATCCGGGCCAGAAGTTCTTCTCTTCAACAGATTTGCCAAGTATTGGAAACACATTGAAGCTAGCACGTTCAAGAGTGGAATTTTGGACGAAGAAGTGGTGCGAATTTTAACAACATCGCGCGTAGATTATTTGAAGAATTTTTGTATAAATGCGTTAAAATTCCATTACGTGCGTGCAGATTATAAAGAGTTGCTTCAGTTAAAACTCCATTTTATTGGGGAGCATGTACCAGATTTTTCACAATTTCGTTTGCCTGGTGCAACATCGCATGCACGATTCATGTCAAAGTGCATTTATTGTTACAAAATATTTCTATTTCGCGAACAGTTCAAATTGACAGCAGCGGAATTGAAAAGTCTTCGGAGCATTTGCTTATTTTTGACTATCATATATGTTCTTTATTGGTTCCGATGTGCGAATGCTATAGAAGCGCCAAAACTAGATCTTGATTTCATTCAAAACGTTGTAACTTATTTTGATAAAGAAGTTCCGACCGCATTATTGCAAAAAATAAGAAACCATTTGTGGTATTTGTCAGAAGAAACTGTTGGCCTTGCATTTGTGAATGAAAGCGTGCCGTTGGAAATAAAAAAGATGATGGTCCAAAAACTCGACATCGGCAATGACATACACGGAAATAATGAAAAAATTTCGAAAAGGAATGTTGTCAATATGGATGAAATTTTCTCTTACGCGTCAAGAGATATATCAGATTTCGTTTCTCCACTGACAAAGAAATTTTTTTCTCGATTAGCCATAGATCCAAAATTTTTAGAATCGGAACCTTCTCAATGGCAACAGAGGGATGATTATTGCGCTGGAAAAGCTGTCTGTCAACATTTGAATGTTGTGAATGATGCAGCAGAAAGAGCAATTAAACTCATCACGGATTACAATAAATCGCTAACATACGATGAGAAAGATAAGTAGTACTTACTCCAAGTTGTTGAACACTATCGTCATTTATATCCTTCTCACAACAAATCTTCTCTTATAAATTAATCAACTCAATAAAATTAATTAAATAAATATATACTTTTTTTATCATTATATTAACTTTCAAAACCATTAATAAATTAAATTTATATTTGAAGCACATTATTCAATATAACTATAAATACCTGATTGAATAGATGTTTTTTTATAATATGGGGAACTTTGGGCCCCACTAGGCACGACTAGGCACCGTCGGATTTAGCTGAAAAATTAGGACATGATTTCTTACACCAAACCTCATATTTTAAGCAGCGCAAACAATTATATTTTAAAAAAAAAAAAAATCCCATACAAGATGCGACCAGTCTAGTGTACATATATGCACATTTTTGAGTAATCTACTTTTTACCAATTTTAATTTCAACTGCAACATTTTTTGAATCAATGCAGATACTCAGTTGGTTGAGATTAAACAAAACTTAGAGAAAACATTTTTCTAAAAATAACTCTCATTTATTTCAAAATTTTCTTTAATCTTGCATGCCTATATATTTTTGTATGTATAATGCATCTACACAAATACGAATCCTCGTGCATATATATTCATACATAGAAACATTCCTCATATATTTATTTATTCGACGATACATTTATTCGGAGAACAGTGCTCATTGCGAACAACATTTGAAAAACATCAATTATTTGTATCTAACCCAGATTTTCTAACACGATAGCGAAGCATCAACATTCGTAGAATAAATTTGTATGGCGCATATCTATAGTATGATGTGTATTGGATATTCTCCAATTAATAATATGGAAAAGCTTAATTTAAAAAACATTTTATAAAATAAACAGTACAGACAGATAATATATGCATTATTAAAGATTTAAGTTTAGCTTTCAGTTTAACATCGAAATACATATATTATTTTATTTTACTTTAATAACTATGACATTATTTTGATATTTGTCTACAACAACAAACAACCAGGTCTCATGTTCAGACAAAGAGGCGATCCAATTCCAAAACGAATTCCAATACAATAAGAAGAATATCCGTAGAAATCGTGATCGTGTTCGCTTCCTGGTGGGTGTGATGCTGATTGCAGATCTTCGAACGGAGAGCAACTGAACGAGAGGGCACGAGCTGCTTCCGATTTATGTGGAGGAGACCAAGAAAGCAGCGAGAGTGATCGCAAAGTAGAGGGCGGTCGAAGAGACTGCAACTATGGAAAGCAAACCGAATTCTGCAAAAAGATATTGAATACAGCATATCAAATCATACAAAATTAGGCAATAACGATCGGTGCAACGACGATTGTTTACCATATCAAAAGAAACTATTTAAATTTATACTCGTATATATTGTATGAAAAACGGCGAGCGCATCCCAAAACGTCTCATAGTAGAACTTTTGTAGGAATTCGGAAGAAATACGACGATGACTTCGAAACAAATGCTCCGGAAAGTATAGCAAAGTTCGTGGCAGTATTTAGGTAAACACACACAGTCACACAGAGGAGAGTGCCGAAGAGAAGCCACTGTCAGCGTTCAGCACAGAACGGAACAAAACAAAGTGTACTGAAAACTGTATCGAAATGAATTGCAGGGGGTTATTTTTGGGATACTTTTATTTTTGTTAGCAGTAGGCACGACAGCGAGCGTGGATAGATTTGAGAGCTAACGACGATTGTGGCAGTAGACAAAAACATTTACTGCGAGTTTAAGAAGAAATGTGTTGTTGATCGCGCCGAACGCGCGGATGCGGATAATCTTTATAAGTTACATTATGTTGTGTTGATTTGCATTCTAATTATAACGATTATATGAAGTTGTAACTGATATTTAATGCCATTTGTGAATAGTGGCGTGTGTGCGATTCTGGATGTATATATATAATATAAAGTGCAGTAAAAACGTCTACCGAATTCGTAAAATCAAAAAAAAGTGGAAACAACCGTAAAAGAAATACATCACAGTAGCAATTATTAAAAGTCGCCTGGAAAAAGCCCACTCATAAACATAACCTCAAATCTCTTAAAACTACGATCTAGTAAATGCAATATGTATTGTCATCATACTATATCAGTTTTAATACAGTTACGTGCACGTACATTGCAAAAATTTGAATACATAAGTTTGACTGCGTTGCGATTCTTCTACAGTCGTTTGTAGTTGTTGTTACTGTTGGGGTCTAAGAGGTTAACTTCTAAATATTAATAGCTTTCATGTATACTAAATACATTTCGTCGGTTGGTTGACAACGTTTTTTGTTGTTATTGTTGCCCCGTTTTTAATACAAGTAGACGTTATTTGATGAACGTATACAATTTCTAGACATTCTCGTTAAAAACTGATAAACTAGATCGGGAAAAATTGGCTTATTTAAGAGGCGCCTGCAATACACGCCTGAATTTTCGGAACGCTTTTGGCAAACTCCTTATCGACATCGTCTGGGCATCATCTTCTTTCAATGGTAAGCAAGACTCTACGGAATCTACGTACCAAACGAAATTGGTTATTTTTATTTGAAACCGAAAGCGTATTTAATTTTGTACATTTTTCTATTAATATACAAGTTTAACTACATACTTACACAATATTCTGTACTGCTCAATGTGGCATTCAAAGTGTTGTTGTTGTGTACGACCGAAGATGGTTGGTCCATATGTTTGCTTTTATTTTGTTCCTTCTGCGTCTGCTACTGATGTTTTTTCTCTTCTTTTTGCTTCTTGCTCATCATCCTCCTCCTCTTGTAGTTTATTTCTGTTCATCCTCATCTTAGTTGTATATTTAATGCTTTTGGGTTGAATATATATGTATCTTGAATGAGGAAAATATCTTTATTTTTCATTACTCGCTTGGTCCGTTGATCGTATACTATTTTTATACCGTGTTCTCAGTCAGCTCTGCTCACTGCTCAGTTGTAAACGAATTTTCATGATTTTTTGGTGTACTGCATTATAATAAAAATAACAACGCCACTCTAGCTGGGTACTACTTATCTTCTTCTTGCTTACAACTGTTTAGTTAGGTATACAAGGAAACCCTCCCCACATCCCACAGACAACAGCCATATTGTGGCCACCAGGCTGCATGTGAGAGATCGGTAATCGCTTATATCTTATACAAATATTGCTATTTTGAAATAAACGTTTTAAAATTGGGTGTAGTTTATTTTCTCCCAAAGTACAATCAGACTTACATATATAGCATCAGTAGAAGTTATTTACACGTACCACATGGTATAAACGACTCCTCTTTAAACGTGTGCCCTTATGAAATACGATACAAGCGTGTCGTTGACCGCCACGAAGCCACATGCGAGAATATCTTTAAATAAGATCCTTTAAACCAAATCATGAACCCGAGAAATAATTGATAGAATGACAACTTTTTGAAATCATGTTTCTCGACGAAATTTCTTAATGACAAAAGCTAAGAAATTGGTATTTCGACATCCAACACATCATCATTATTTGAGAACATATTTTGGATAAGGCTGTCGTCATTCCTACTCAGCTATAAGTTTTTTATTGTGTAGCATTACAGCTACGCGTATGTGAAATGATATTCTGCATCCGGAGACCCTATTTACAAACATCCCGATATACAGTTGAAATCACCACTTCACAATTCAAGTATATTAAGTTTTCATTTACTTTCAGTATTTATTTATTATTCTTCATGTTCACCCTCAATGCAGTCTTCCCTTAAATCGAATTACAAGCTTAATAATAAGAAATTCTGGAAGGACCTTTTTGAAATTGACAAATTTGACAAACATAATTACATTATTATTTTAAGCCTGTCCCTGAAGATTGCAAGAAAGTTACACGAGTGCAGTGAAATTGAAAATCGAATTGAGTGAATAATTTTAATTAATACTAATATAAAAGATTATAATACCTTTGTAAGTAAAGCAAATCCTGAGGACCTGCTCCAGCTCAGATAAGAACAGCCCACTGGATCTCGAAGTTATGAAGTTTAACGGCATCAAAATGGTCATCGTTTATTTAGTCTGGCAGAGATTGAGAATCTAATCGAGCTAATCTAAAAGGACTAAAAGTTTTATTGTTTGTAATTACTTAATGATAACTAAACTAAATAATAAAACTAAACCCTTAATTAACTAAAACTAAACCCTTAACTAAAGCAATATTGAATTAGGTTGTTCAGTCAAAAGTCCTGAATATTCATTTTCCGCGGAAACAAAATACATATGTAAAGACACATATACTCTTAAGATGTTTATGTTTAAAAATGTGTTTATACATTTTTAAAATACCCCAAAATATTTTTCAAAGAAATATTACTTATTTTTTATGTTTTTATATTACAAATATTACTTAAGTTATTGTTTCTTTCGTTTATTTAATTTTATCTGCATTTCAATAAATTCACTTAAATAAATGTTCACTTCTTAGTTTTCTCTATTCACATTTGTGTTTTCTAGGATACGAAAACACCGCTTAGCACGCCAACCAGCTATCACCATCAGCGTGCACCTCGAACTCCTGAGAGCTATTTTAATGTTCCCGAATCCATAGCGCTGCTCAACATAGTCAAATCCGAACGTATCCAGAGTGCGTTCCAGTCGAATCGTAAAAACCACGCCAGTGTCTGGGAGATGGTTGCCGAAATCCTTAATCGCTTCAGTGCGCGCAAACGCTCGGCCAAACAATGTTGTAATCGTTACGAGAATCTTAAGAAGATTTACACTCAGTTGAAGAAGAATCCGGAGAAACATGTGCGTCGTAACTGGCCATACATGTTTCTTTTCAAGGAGATTGAAGAGCAACGCGGTGAATGTTGGGGTGCGAATAGTAAGCGTCTATCACTCATTGCGAAGGACCACAAGGACCTATCCTACTATCATCGCCGAAGGCAGGCCGAACTGAGCATGTTGCTAAATAAGGATGCCGCAGTGGCGGCTGTGCACAATAACCTCCTACAAAGTCTGACGAACTCCAGCTCCAATCATTCGAACAACAGCAAATTGGAACGCTTTCTACCAAATCACTTCGTGGAGGCACAATTAAACGATGGTAGCAGCGGGATTTACGACAGCAACAACAGTTTGCTGCGGGATCCAGGGTTGAGTAAAAATGTTGACGAGAGCAACAATGGCTTATTGAATGGCATCGCCGTTAACAATGCCTTAAATAATGGACTGAAGGACAATATGGCGGAGTACGAGAAAGACTGTAACGGAGCGCTGAATTTACAGACAAACGACAGTCACATTGCAATGAAGTAAGTTTAAAAATCCAAAAATCTCCCAAGAGCTTTGTTATACTTCCATGCTCAATATAATGAATTCCTTCAGATCGGAGCCCCTCTCTGAAGGCGAGTTCAATCCCGACGACATACAACTAATGCAAACTAATTATAATGGGTACATATAAAATTCTAATCATAAGGATATTAAAGAAAATTATTTCTTTTTTGTAGCTCCCACAATTTTTATCCACATGGCATCGAACCGAATATTTTGCATCCGGATGTCATTGTCGACACAGACAATATATCCGACTCATCTAGCGTTTCGGTGAAAAGCAAACGCAAGCTATCCACATCCACCGACGGCGACAGTACAAACTATGAACTCATCGAATATCTGAAACGCCGGGAACGGCGCGATGAGGAAATGCTGAAGCGTATGGACGAGCGCGAGGAGCGCCTGTTTAACTTACTTGAAAGGACTGTCTTAGCTATAGAGAATCTGGCGAACAATCGCAATAAAATCATGTGAATTTTTTTAGATTGCTTAATTTATTAAGCAACTTACTATTAATATTATAGGAAGAGATTTTTATTGAGATTAACTTTGCCAAAAAATTACTTAATTTAGTTTTGTAAGACTTTTTATATGGTACTTGTCCGTAAAACTAATTTAAAATGTACTCAAATCAGTGTAATTACAACATTTTCTACATAGTGTTCTGTTTTTAAAACCCTATTTTTAAACAATGTATTGAAACAATAGTCAACAGTCATACGAAGGTGTCAGCCAGGGGATGAGAAAATCCGAAGTAATTCGCATTTATTAATATTTCTTCTTATTACCGGTTCAAAAAACCAAGAAACTGCAAGCGCAAGAAGTGAACATGGCCAAAGTTAAAAGAAACATATATAATCAAATCTGACCAAATAAGGGGGAGGGAACGTGTTAATGGGTGGTTTACGTCCGCAGAATTGTATGGGGGCGTATGAGCAACATTTATTATTTTATAAGTAATATTCTCAAATAGTCTTTGAGTAACATTGAGTGAGAAGTCGTAGGTATAGAAAAACTATAATAGATAAACAGCTTTATATATTCAATCGGCTTGATCTGCATGAAAGAAACAATCACATTTGAGATATGCAATTAAATCATTAGCTTGAAATAGTTGCTATTTTTCAGCCTTGTAGCAAATAATTGTTAAGTGTTTTACTCAACTTTGTGCCATATAATAAAACCTAATTTTTACACTCTTAATATAGAAGAATGCGTTCTTAATAATAAAAGAAAACTCTACGCTTATAGTCTTTCATTGCATTAATTTGAATTATGTTATAATTTGCCTTTATTTAAACAAAGACAAAAATATTACTCCACATTTTTGCTTTACACCTTACTTTTGCCTTTACGTCTACCTTCTAAAAAATGTTTCTTGCTCTTACTAATTTTTGTTTTAATTAATATTTTTAAGCGATTTCGCACATCGTCATAATTTTCACTTGATTCTGACTTCTTGTATAAAAAGAATTTCGCTCCATCTGTGGATATATAAATGAATATAATAATTTAGAAACATTTACACGTATGACGATTACCTTTTAATCTTGCATCATTTTTTGGTATAAAGAACGTTTCCACAACAATTTTAACTTTTCCTTTGCGACTATCCTGGTTTTGGGTCTGATCATGCGACGTATCTCCTGATATTAGCTGCATGTCATCTTCGGAGTCGAAAGAGGATGAATCATAACTAAATGGATTCAAGATGTCCTTATCCGTTTTATTAAAAATAATTTTTTCGTGTGTAAATTTTTTCAAATTATCCTCACGTTGCGCCCCACTTTGCGTTCCAGCATTTCCAAACATATTTAATAAACTGAAACCATCACCACGCGTTTTTAGCGAATGTGAAAGGCTGTCGGTGACCATGTAAAAAATTTCCTTTGATACCTCTGGACCTTGTTCGGTACTCTTAACTTGTCTATCACGGTACTTCGTTTTTGGTTTTTTGGTCATTGTTGTTGTTTTTGTGGCAGACTCGATTTCTTCGCCACGCAAGAACTTTTTATGCTCGTTTTTCAATGGATCAAAACGCAACATTTTCCTATTTTTGGACGCATCATTGGTAGATACTGCGTCGATTTTTGTGCCCACCACTTGCTCCAAAATTCCAATTTGCCAGTCTCTTTCGTTACACCTTTCATCTTCCTGTTCTTCATCTCCAACGTCATTGTCATCCTCTCCGTCCACAAATGTTGCATTTATTTTAAACCGCGGATCCAAACTTTGGCCGCTCTGTAGTTGCAAAAGCTTTTCACCCTTTTTGCCGAAGTACTGAGGCTTTAAATCCAGGTTCCGCTCCGCTTCATCATCTGAACCGAAGATATTCACTGAAGGCTTTTGCATCGAGTTCGACTGCGGCGGAGAGTTTTCGACATCTATTTCAGAATCGCTGAATTTGATTTTCATTGATGCGTTTCCATTCTAAGGCCGATCAAAATAGTAAATATGTGTAATGAATTAGGTTGTCAATTTAATCACCTCACTAGCCAAAGCTTGTTGTATAGCGCTTTTATTTTGCCGATATTGAGTTTTCTTTTGATTCAAAGATTGTTTGCGTTTCTGGTCCGCCGCGATAGACTTTGCGTCTAGTTGACGTACATTCGGCTTGCTAGTAATCACGTGAATAGGATTTATGTCGCAGCCTTGTATCGAAATCTATAAATAATCGATTAATTCTTTGTTCACACATCTTTAATAAGTTACCTTTCCATTAAATATGGAACTTGAAGCTTTTCTTTTTGTTATCAGCAATACTGATGAAACCTCATCATCACCACTAAATTCCAAATCGTCTGAGAACTTCTTACGAGTATTTGTAACATTTTTAGTTAGTAAATCTGCATTTCTTTCAATACTCAATGAATTATCTGGACCAGTTGTCTTTGACTCTGATTCCTCGCGTTCTCTTTTCAACCGCTCCAGAAAAGATTCTTTGGCTAGCGAAACCTTGATCTGGCACCCTTTGATTTTTTGCCAGCTAAGCTCGTTTAAACCTTTAGCAGTTTAAATCCATACAAAATGCAATAAGTACTAATTTAATGAAGAAACTTACAGTATTGTACATCAGCTTCGTTAATTTCTAGTGTAACAAATGCAATAGTTTTAAAATTTTCTGGGTCTACCAGACTTTCCATGGTCTTAAGTTCCACTTTTGTTACTGTGCCATAGTCTTGAAAAATATTGATTAAATCTTTTTCTTCTGTGTTTGACGGCAGGTTTGCCAAGAAAAAACGTGAAGTTGCCATTAACTTTATATATTTTAAATTATAAATAGCATTTACACACGTGCGAGATGTAAATAAAACTGAAACAGTGTGTCAGAAGAAAGATATGTTTAATATGTGTTTCGGATAACAGAAAAATTTGTTTGTACACATTTTTTTAGTCGAAACGTGACGTATTGACCTGACGTTACATCTCTAGAAGAGAAAATTTTGGGCCTTATTCCAAGAGTCACGACGAGGACGATGTCGGTGACTCTCTTTTGTGATTTTCGTCGAAATTGACATTTGGTAATGTCTTTGTTTTTGTAATCGAGAAAAGCACAAAAGAGACTCACCGACATCGTCTTCGCCGTGACTCTTAGAATAAGGCCGGAGTAAAGAGTTTATCTTCTCTTTCCCGGAGTTCTTCCTTATATCTACCATATACCTTACGATTGGGCGCATTACTTCTTCAGTACTTAATTTTATCTGTCTAATCATATCTGTTTATATTTTAAATTCAGCAAAAATTGCTCTTCCTGACGCATCCCTGTCTTTCATTTTGAATTCTTATTTTATCTTTGAAACCCTTGTTAAATGCTACCCTATAAAATCGGCAAATGAATTTTAGGATGCTTTGTAAGAACCGTTTTAATGGTACTCATGGCCTATAACTCATTATAGTTATCGTAGACATTTCAGACAGATTATTCTAGGTTTCATATAAATCACTGTAGTATTTTTAAATATCATATTTATTTTTAAACTAAATCTAAGCACTTGCTGTACAATGCTACAGAGTCTTGACAGCTTTTTCTGTACGACTTATAAAATTTTTGAAATATATAAATAAATAAGTAAAAGATAATAGTATTTCCTAGAATTACTATATATATCCCATAATCGTTGTTGATACGGAATTCTTCAAATAATTAATCTAAAGTTGTGTCCTTAAAAGAAACGAAACGTTTCTTTTTATAGAAACGAAACGAACACGGTTTTCAGTTTTAATGAACTGAAGTTCCAGCGGCTATAAATGATAAATTTCATTAAATGGTATTTCAAAGGAAAGTATGCTTCGTAATTTTCACTTTTTTCGGAAACTACAAAACAGATCCTTCCGTTTTGAAGCATTTTCTCTAGAATTTGAAGAAAATTTATACTTATTAACATAATTTTATAAAAAAAAGGCTATACAAATTTTTGTTTCCAAATTTTTTTTTTGAAATTTGAAGTTAATTAATTTTCTCAAAAAGTGTTGGACATAGGTATCTAATTTAAAAAGAATATTGAGGAGCACATATTTGTCCTTCCAATGCAGTATTTAGGAAGGATTTAGGTGTAACTGTAATTTTGTAATATTTTTTCCCGATGTTACGTCGGATTTTTAGAAAATGGCCAACAATATTTGTGAATTTGTATTTTGCTTGTAAAAATAAAAATTGTTATCATATTAGGTTGTCAAATAAAATTAGTTAACTAAATTAATTTGGCTCCGAAGCTTTTGACTTTCGTCGAATAAAATATTTTTTACAAAATTAGCATATCACACTTGGCGCGTTGTACACTCAAAGAAATCTGTTAATATAGAAAATTTGTTCAGTTCTTTTTACTGAAAGTTCGAAGCTTTTTGTTTACAATATTTGAGTTAGTGAAAATCAATTCGAAACATCAAAAATTAGTATGTGCTCCGAAATGAAGCTGGCATTACGAATGTCTTTGGTCCTGTACTTGTTCTTGGTGGATTACGTTAGCCTTAAACGTAACCAGCACCAGCTTAAAATTATTTCGATAGTAATAAAAGAAACAATCACTATGCCGTCTAAGGCCAATATTATTATTCTTGTTTGGCAAATTTTGCACGATCCTCTCTATGAACTTTCCCGAGCCTATGTGTTATTTAAACCTGATCGTCATTTGGATATTATTTATAATAATATAATAATAATTTAGAATCGTTTGGTATAAATTTACTTTATCGACGCAGATTCGATTTTTTTTGTTGCTTGTTTTGGAAAATCCACCAACACCATCAGTTTCCGTCGCTTTCGTCAGCTTTTCTTGTCCTTATCTTCTGAGTTGAAAAAGATACCTACATTGGTATAATTGGAGAGGTATTCAAATTATAATATCTTTCATTTATGAAATTTTCCAACTTCAAAGCGCTATAACCTAGGAACCAGCACCTATGTCATTTTTTACAGCAACTAAAACAAATTAACTAAGTTCAGATGGCGTATCTGTGACCTAGTTGTCTTTAACAATATTTCTGCTGGCTGCATTCTAGATTCACTTCTGGCAATGCGGGGAATAAAAAATGTGTGATCACACACACGCTGTAGCTATATAGTGGTCACTCTCTAACACAGTTAGAGTCAGTGTCTCTCTCTAACACACAGTCACATCTAGAGTTCAAAATTCCAATTCCCGCATGCGGGCAGAGGCATGCTGGCTGAAAAGTTTTATGAAAAGCGCCATCTACACGTCAAATTATAATACCAGATGTTTGATTTGAAATATAAAAACGAAAAACGGAAAATTTAAAACCAAAAAAACAAAATATTCAAAAAAGAATAAAAATATTAAAAATATCATAAAAAGTGGAGCACAAAAAAAAAATAAAAAAAAGAAGTGGAAAATATTAAATAAGAAGTGAAAATTAAAAAGATACAACAAAACAAGTGGAGCATAAAAAAAAGAATTGTAAGTACTTGTAATTACGAATTTATTATTATTACTAGCTTAACTAGCCAGCCTTGCGCGGGAAATAAAGTATTATTTTATAATACCACTTTATATTTTTAATTTGGTATGTTTTTATACCCTACACATGAAGTGAATAGGGTATATTCACTTACTGCTTCCGTTTGTAATATATTCTTGATCAGCGTGACCTCCTGAGTCGATTTAGCCATGTCCGTCCGTCTGTCTGTCTGTCTGTCTGTGGAAATCACGATTACAAGAGAACGAATAGAGATATCTTCTTCAAACTTGGCACGAATATTGTCTATCATTAGAAACTCATCGGTATTGAAAATGGGCAAAATCGGACCATTACCACCCCTACTTTTTATAGTGAATATAAATTAATACATGCTTATAGCTCAATTTCTCAGCTTGTAGAATGAATTTGCGGTTGAAATTTTGTCTGACCAAAACAAAACACCAAAAAAATGGGCGTGGTCCGCCCACTAATTAAATAAAACACGATTACAGGAGAACGAATAGAGATATTTTTATCAAATTTGGCACGAATATTCTCTGTCATCACAGGATATTTGAGATTGAAAAGGAAAAAAATTTGACCATTGCCACGCCTAATTTAACGTGTGTAGGTTATATGAACTTCGGCCAGGCCGAAGTTAACACTCTTTGTGGTTATTTTTGTTTGTCCTTTTTGAAGTCCATAGAAGTAACATCTCGAAAAATCATTTCTTATTCGACGTATCCATACTAATATATAAATGAGAAAGTCTGTCTGTCTGTCTGTTATAACAAAAATATAATAGCATGTAGGAGTCTAATGTTTGGCAGTTGAAGACTTTCCAAAACAATTTTTGTTAATTAAACGACTAAAAAAGTGATCAAATGATAGGAAGACTGGTTTCTCTTAAACGATCAACTGAATTAAGATATTCATATGGGAATATGAGCCCCTTTCGTGTTAAGACCTCAAATTCATCATCGTTCATTTATTAGACAATGAGTTCATTGGTTGCAAACATTGCATATGAAGCTCTTCATGTTGTTTTTAAAAAGATCTCACTCAAATACTGCAGAAAGGACTCGATCCACTCTTAGAGGAAAATAGACTGAATGATTTCTCCTTGTTGTACAGTTTACTAAATCGTGTCAAAAATGGAACTGCCGAGTTGTGTGGCAATTTCATTGGCTTCATTAAGGTATTTATTTATTTGGGGATATGATTGATACGTTGAAAATATTTTATTCCTTATCTACTCAATCCACTAAACTAGAATAGAAAATAGAAATAGAACTAGAATAGAAAAAGGGACGTACCATCGTTATCGATCCTGAAAAGGATAAAAGCATGGTACTGGATCTCCTGGATTTCACAGATAAAATGGATGTGATTGTACGTTCCTGTTTCGAGCATAACGATAAATATATGAATTCATTACGTGAAGCATTCGAATTCTTTATTAATCAGCGAGCGAATAAACGAGCTGAATTAATTGGTGAAATCAAATACACAATAAAACAATTGTTTTAATACAATCGCCTTTTTTTAAACACTTTAGCAAAATATGTCGATATGAAGTTGCGTGCTGGGAACAAAGAAGCCCCTGAAGAGGAGCTTGAACAAATACTAGATAAAATAATGATTTTGTTTCGTTTTATTCATGGCAAGGATATGAATTAAGGATTTCAGAAAAAGGTGATGTTTTTTAAAATCGGTTCTTCTTCTATTTATTCATAATTTCTACATGTTATGCATTGTTTATCGTTTAAGACTTTATTACCAAAGTCCAATTACGAATAAACTTATCAAATATCTATTTCACTTCATTGTTTAGGATGCGGAAAAAAGTATGCACTCAAAACTAGAGCCACTGGACAAATCCGATGCAGCTCAGCTGGCTCCCACTACAAGCATTACATCTTCATCGAGCCAGCATTCGTGCAGTCTGCTAAATGAAAAAGACATCCTACGTTGGTGTCTCTTTGACAAACTCAAACTCTTTTTCTGCGCTGACACGTGGAAGACCGTGTGAAAATCTAATATGTTGGGTGGCACTGGACCAAATGAACACAACGACGACAGCAGCTCTTATGTTGTTGAGACAGAATCGGGTTATGGCGAGGTACGTACATTTTTCATGCACTTCAAACACGGATATTTGAAATCTTCACCGTTGCTCCTTCCTTTCATTGTTTACAGGTAACCAAAAAAATGACGCCCGATGAAGCTCGTGCCTAAAGAAGGTATACAAGTGCCCACACTCATTTTGGGCATCGACAGCCCCTCACTTCCACGTGCACATTGTTGGGCATGTTAACAAGAAACCGTTTTAGTAAACCCTTTAACTCTGCTCGTATCGCTCCAACTGGCATTGAGAACTACTACTATCTACTAGTAGTTCTACCAAACATATCCGCCTGAAGACTATTCGTGATACGAATCACAAAAATCCACGCGAACTAATGAACGATGAGACCGCCCTGGTGCAATTACACAAAATGGAAAAAAACACATTACCCATAAGGTCATAGAAGAGAACGGTGATCAGAAGCTAATGAAATCCGGTGAAATAACACCCAATCATTTGGCCTCTTTGACATTTCTTAATAACTACGAAAAAAAGTCAAATGGTAGGAATGCGTTAAATAGCATCAACGACGATGTCATTTTAACAATGCACATCACAAGGAATGCTGTTGGTATGGCGCAACAGCATTAACAAGAGCAGGACCAACAGCACAAATGTTGTTGGTGCAACTTTAGGTCTGTAAAAAAGGCGATTTGCTTATAGTTGTAGTTTCTTATTTAATATCTCACTCATTTTAGAAACACAAACCGTGACGCTGTTCTGGCACACGTTAAAATCCACGTTAAATTCCACTCCACCAGATTTTCCCAATCGTTACAGCTATTTTTCTTTTTATTTACGTCTAGTTACTGTGTTTTGTTTAATTTTCATTTCCAATTGAATTGTATCTACGATCATTAATTTAATTTTTGCCAGCATTGTTTCTTGTTTAATTATAATTAGTTTTACGTTGTTATAAACAAAAACATAAAGATGAATATAATGAAATCATCTTAGTCTTTGAATGATCAAAGCAGCAAAATGTATACATGGATACAATAAAAATCTTTGTAAATAAATAAAATCTAAATGCAAGCTGCTCACAGAAAATGCAATTGTTTGCATATGTAATTTAAATTTCTTATTCTGTATTGTATTCTATCACTACGTAATTTATATTTATAATAATTTATATTATATTTAATGATATATATTGTTCATATTGATTATGATTCAGTAATTAAATATTATTATTTATTAATTGAATAATAAACTTTCCAACCTAGAATTCGTGTAGAGTATTTTATTGTTCGTATAGTGAGCGTATGGATTGGGTTGGTCGTTCCCGTGATAATTAACTGAGATAATTATTAAGAATTCAATAAGTCACTACTTGATTTCCATATCTGCCGGACCGGACATTGTACCGCCCAGAGTGGACCCGCCACCCTAATTTCGCCAATTTTTTCAAAACTTTTAGGTGTAGGGTATCTAAGATTCAGCCAGGCCGAATATACCTTTCTTACTGGTTATTACTATAATTGTATACCTTCCCATGCAGCAGACTTTCTTATAATAAAAGTGGAAGCTGAGTATGCAGATGATAAGATCTTGGATTCATTTTCTTTACCGGATAATAAAGAAAACATTTTTGACAACACAGAGATCCAGGGAAAAGGATAAAGGATTTCCAATACCAATGACTTTCTAATGATAGACAATATTCGTGCCAAGTTTGATGAACAAATAGTTAAACAAGTTATAATGTACTAATAAAACATTTATTTAACCGTTTATAAATTAAATATTGAATATGTGATAAAGTAGTTAAGACTGAACAACCAAGTTTGATGAACAAATAGTTAAAAAAGTTATAATGTAGTAATTACAGTTTATAAATTAATTATTTAATATGTGATAAAGTAGTTAAGACTGAATAACCAAGTTTGATGAACAAATAGTTAAAAAAGTTATAATGTAGTATACAGTTTATAAATTAAATATTTAATATAAGATAAAGTAGTTAAGACTTAACAACAACCATTTCTTCCACTTCTTCTTCTCCATTAATTTCTGTGTTTCTGATGAAAGCCGTTCTAATTTGTGCATCTTCCGTCTGCATGCTGGATCGTTTTTCTTCTTTATGTTTGTCGTAAGCCTCTGAAAGAAATTAAAAAAATAAATGTTTATGATTTTAGGCTATATTGTTGTCTTAAATTTGTTTTACTTGAAATACGAATGTTAAACTAAAATCGCGATTAACTAATGGTAGGGTGAGGGTAGGAGGCTGAAATATACTTTACGACCTATTCTCATATCTACCGAATATACATAGAAAATTTCATACAAATCGGCTCAGCCGTTTCGGAGGAGTGCGTACACAAACACCTTGAGGAGTGCGTACACAAACACACACTTACCACAAAATTCGTTAATCATTTCTTTTGGATACTTCCACAGAATAAACAGTATACAGAATGCGCATGTCGCCCAACGAAGCAATCTGAATTATGGGTGCGGGCCGAAAGCAATAGGGGGATAACAAAATTTGGTTAACAGAGCTTTGTCGCTGTTAATTTGTCGGGCGACGAAGTTCTCTGCTGTTATTAGTTAGGCAAGTTTCATCAAAAGAGCGAGTTCAGTGCACACTCTACCAACAAACACACATGATATGAGAGTGCTTTTTCTCTTGTTCACGTTCGTTCGAAGATCTTTCCGAATGAGTATGAAGGGATCGGAAGATCGACTTTGTTTCTTTTATTTTGCACTAACAATGCTAGCGAATATGCGTAAGAAGAGATAATCGATGCAGCACTATGTCAAGTAAAGTGTGAAAGAAAGAATCGATCAATTTATGGTGTACAGCGGGCGATGAGAAGAACGGTGCGATTCGTCTTCTTTTGTTTCTCTTACAACAACAAACCATGTGCCGTCCGTCCGTCTGCGTTTGTTTTCAATTTTGCATTTTATGGTTTTTGGAAGAAATTTTGCTTTTCGTAACTTTGTTCTGCTTCTTGTACGATGCCCAAGCTTTGTAAAGCGCTGGCACGATCTACGTTGCGAGCATAGTGTGCTGTTGAAGAATTTGAATAGGCAGATAGATGATCTACTTTAGTCGGCATATCAGCACATTGAATACGTTATACGAGTAACATTAAAAAGGGTTACTGGAACCTTGTTATAGGGTTAAACGAATGTTTTTTAAGAATTTGAAATAACACGAGATAGAAAGAAAATATATTTCCTTTTATAAACATTTTTTTTTAACAATTTATAGATTATCAATATTCTATGCATTTTTCTGACGATTTCTTCTTTTTTTACACAGTAGTTTTGTTTAGAAAACGAAAAAAGTGCTAGTCGACAATTTTTTAGGAGTTTGATATGCCTGCGAAACACATTCCTACATCTTCCTTGTGTAAACATATATGTACATATATTTGTACAAACATTTGTATTGTACGGGTATGTGTGTACATATTTATAGTACAATAGAAATGCTGTAGGAAAAAGTCGACTGAGCAACGATGAAACCGAATGATGACGAAGTTGCCGTCGGGAAAGTTACTCAGCTCACTCGGTTCTGTTAGAAACACCAAACGAGTTGAACTTTACAGAAACAAAGGCTGTTAAATGCTGGTCGTAATATTATTAACAGCGGACGTAATGTTAAGTTAACAGTGGTCGTAATATTGCGACCACGGAACAAAATTTTTTTTGTATGAGATGCGCATTCTGTATACTGTTTGTTCTGTGATACTTCCTAGTGGATAAAGATGATGACGATTGTTTGTAGTACCACTTCCTTTTTGTTATGCGGGGATCCTCTCCGCATCTATAACCGATTGCTCTGTATCTCTTTTGTTGCCCTCCCACCATAGTTGTAGTTGTCAGCTATTAAAAATTTAATAAAATAAATCAAATAATAATAATAATATAATAATAATATTGATAATATGATATATAAATGCGAAATTGACGAAATTTTACATGGAGACATCTTGAGCCATGGGAGGGAATGGACATAGACTAATTAATTTATAAAAATTTTAAATTTATCTTCATTTTCCACCTTTTTAAATTATTTATTAAAATTTATGCGGTGATCACTATTAATTTCAGTAATTATTTTTTTAAAAAGTTGAAAATGGAGAAATCTAGGATTTGAACAAAAAACCGATCAAACCTTTCAATAAGCGATATTGTGGAATCAAGTTATTATGAACCGCCATTTTCATTTTCCACCATTTTCACAAAACCTTCTGCAATTAATTTTCTCAGTATAACTGCGGAAAATATTTTCCGTATCGTAAACTTACCTCGATATTTCTTCACAAAATTTATCAATTTCTTTTTTTTTCTGAGAGTTTATTATTTTTAAATAATTTAATTTAAAATATGAATTCAAGCTGAAAGTGTTTTGTGAGTACGTTGTTTAATTTCAATATGAAATTTCCATTTTTTTTTTATTCAATTTGATTTGTTTCTTTCTTGTTGTTATGGAATTTTATAAGTTCCACTTGTTTTTATTTGTGGAAAGTTCCATTTTTTTTTTTAAGTTCCACGTTTTTTGTGGAAATTTTTAAGTTCCACGTTTTTTGTGGAAATTTTTAAGTTCCACGTTTTTTGTGGAAATTTTTAAGTTCCTGTATAAATATGTATCTATATATGCAAATCCCACAAAACTAATTTGATTTCTTTCTTAGGATTTATATGATTATTTGCACATTTTACTTCGAAAAAAATTATTGAATTAAACAAAAAAAATTACTAAAAATTTTAAATTGCGCTTTTTTTGAGAACTATAAGCTTTTCGGTAAAACATCATATTACATAAAGTGAAGATACTCTAAGTACCTTTAGAACGGCACCCATACTAACCGGATATCTGCTATAGTTTAGAAGATATAGGCAGTTAAATTTCAAATTTCAAACGGCTATAAAAGCGGAACCGGAAGTAGCCACCCCTTTTCGAAGTTATTTTTGCGATCAGCACAAAAAACAACAACAACGGCAAAAACAACAACAACATTGAGCATGTTGTACATTTTTGTTTTTTGTTGTATTTTTGATTTAAATCACTTGGTTAAATCAATTTGAAATGCATACATTTTTAGGTTTGTGTTTGTAACAGATGTTTTTTATTTTATTGCTGTAACACACACGCGGTAACTACAGTGGTCTCTCTCTAACACAGTTAGAGCCAGTTCCATTTTGTCGGCGCTACAGTGGTCTCTCTCTAACACAGACTCGTGAGCGCCCGCTTCGTCGAAAAATTGTCTTCTTTAAAGAGAACCATATTACCTTAATTTCTTTGCATCAACATTTGATGTGTGACAGTGACGAATTAGTTTTCAACTAACTAAATTTTTCTAATCACGGTATTTTCAAGAATTCTTAGTGCAAGTCGTTTCTAATTGTTGCTTAAAATGGCAGAAGGTGGAAACAAACGAATCATTGTAAACGTTAAAACACCAAAAGACAAGAAAACGATCGAAGTAGATGAAGATTCTGGAATTAAGGATGTGAGTTCTGGGAGTAAATGCTTATAAAAAAATATTCCGAAATTGGTAAAAATATGATTTGCTTTAAGGGAGCATTATGGGTGTTTGGAAAAGAATTTTGATTGGGAGGGGGGAGGGGAAGTATGGAATCTAATTGGTTCCAAAACTGTGAAACTAAATTTTGGATTTATTGGTATTCCTTCGCCGTAGCAACCGTAAGAGGGAGAGAAGTTTCTTTGGTTAAGTCTACCTTACCTCGAAAATTACGGCAGGTTCCAGCTAAAAGCAATGTGGCGTAAACTAATTTCGTTTTACAATAGAAGTCATAATACGATATAATCTAAGGCTGATCTTAAGGCAAGATTGTTAGGATCTTATTTGCTTATATTCATAAAACTTGCAGCCTAGAATTTAAGTGACTTTATGATAATTCCACAAAAGAGGCCTGCTTCTTTTATAAGTTATCCTCAACCGAATAACTGTCCAACCACAACGATGCGACGTCGCAATCGATTGCGATGTTCCTATAGAAAAATGGAATGGAACACGTCGTTGAGCTCTCTCACGTCGTCATAAAATTTTCTAATTTTCTGACAACTTCTTCCGATTTTCTCATTTTTTGAAAAACAGTATGCCCTACTTTTCGATGAAATTCTTCAAATTCCCCAAAAAATGTAAATAAATTTGACAAACGAATTGTCAAACAAGGAAATTATTCAAATTATTTTTATTTAAAACAAAATGTAAATAATTTATGACGACAGATGTCACTCATTCGAAGATTTCGAGAGAGAGAAATCGTTATCGTTTGCGACGTCGCATCGTTGCGTTGTGGTTGGACAGTTACATGAATGTAATATAATTTAGAAATATAGAAATCGTAATGAGTCAGCAATTATGAACAATAGTGTAATACGATTTTTAAGAGTTATGTATAAATGTAAACATAAATCCGTGCCGTTGGTCAATTAACCAAGATATTGAGAGTGTAAGACTTTTGCAAACGCATAAAACCCGTTTCGCGTTTAGTTTTTTTCCAATTTTTGTACATACTAAATAAATAAATTACATTTTTTACCAGTTCAAAACTTTAGTAGCACAAAAATTTGATGCAGAACCTGAACAATTGGTTCTAATTTTTGCTGGAAAAATTATGAAAGACACCGATTCACTAAAGACGCATCATATTAAGGATGGTCTCACCGTTCACTTGGTTATAAAGGCGCCTACACGTGCGACTGATGCCGCAAATCGCCCATCGGCAGATGTACGTCAAACACCATTTGGTTTAAATCAGATAGGGGGTTTGGCGGGCATGGAAGCCCTTGGTGCTGGCTCGGGTTCGTTTATGGATTTGCAGGCACGCATGCAAAATGAGTTACTTGGTAATGGCGATATGGTTCGCACACTCTTAGACAATCCTTTAGTGCAACAAATGATGAACAATCCAGAGACTATGCGCACTTTGATCACATCCAATCCCCAAATGCAGGACTTGATGCAACGTAATCCCGAGATATCTCACATGCTTAATAATCCCGACTTGCTGCGGCAAACCATGGAGCTCGCACGTAATCCTTCGATGTTACAGGAACTTATGCGTTCGCATGATCGTGCCATGTCGAATTTGGAATCAGTACCTGGTGGTTATAATGCTTTGCAGCGCATCTATCGCGACATACAGGAACCGATGCTAAATGCAGCTAACGAATCGTTTACTCGTAATCCATTCTCGGGTCTGGTAGACAGTACTGGAGGTTTGTTGAGCTTTTGATATTGTCTTCAAATTCAACACATATTTTTTAGGAACTAACAATCCGCAACAAGGCACGGAAAATCGTGAACCGCTTCCCAATCCATGGGGGGGCACCTCTGCGCCGACAGCTCCAAATTCGGGTGAGTTACCGCCACGTGGCATACTCAACACACCGGCCATGCAAAGTTTAATGCAGCAAATGGCTGACAACCCAACTCTTATGCAAAATCTACTTAACGCTCCGTACACGCGTTCTATGATGGAGGCGATGTCGGCGGACCCAGACATGGCTTCACGTATGCTCAGCACGAGCCCAATGTTGGCAAACAATCCCCAACTGCAAGAACAGATGCGTAACATGATGCCGCAGTTCATGGCACAAATGCAAAACCCGGAAGTTATGAATATGTTAACAAATCCCGAGGCTCTGAATGCTATTATGCAAATACAACAAGGTATGGAACAATTGCGCTCTGCAGCACCTGGTTTGGTGGGTTCGTTGGGCATCCCGCCGCCACCTCCTGGAAATACTAATACCGACACGACAACAAACACCTCTACTACAACAACGAATGCGACATCAGGGGGTGCCGCTGCCAATAGCCAAGTTTTCAATGACTTTATGACTCGCATGATAAATGGCATGTCAGTCACGACAGACACAAACCAACCGCCTGAAGTACGCTACCAATCACAGTTGGAACAGTTAACAGCTATGGGTTTCGGTAACAGGGAAGCCAATCTTCAAGGTATATAACTGCAGGAATAACCCTTGAAAAACAACCTTATAACTCTTTTATCTAATTTTCAGCACTAATCGCCACGTTTGGAGACATCAACGCTGCAGTTGAGCGACTATTAGCGCTGAACCAATTATCCCTAAGTTAACGTCCTAATATCTGGATTGTAATGTGTTTTAAATAATATAATCTATTACAACCTAAACTTAACAACAATAAATTAACAAGCATGCGATGGAAATTTGAACAGTAGCTATTTGAACCGAAATTTGTTTTCCCATACTTGGCAATACCACTCCACTGCGCAAAAACACATATATAGTTTTTTCATAGTCCTTGAACCTTTCAGTTTGATGGAGCCGATTGAAACGGTCGACTATTTTCAATACATTTTCTTTGATATTTTTTATATCCCCTGCTGTTAATTACAATTAGTGGACAATTATATGAATTATAGTGGGCAATTATTTTAAAGTTGGTTGTGTGTAGTACCCGTTTCTTATTTAACATTTAGTCCTCGGTTTTAACAAAAGAAGGTAAATTAAAATATACAGGGTGATTCGCATAACAAAAGACTAGGCTGTGTTGGTTGAGTGGAGACAAGACAAAATCGTATGGGAGGGAGGTAAATTTTAATGGCATTAATTTTCCCCATTTACAAATTGTTTGACATAGGAGGTTGACGGGAAATATTTTGCTTTGAAAACCATTTAGCAAGGATATAGGTGTCACCGTTATTTCTTAATATTATTTCCGTTTTGAAGTCGGGTTTTTAGAAAATGGAGCCTCCCGCCTAATCCGGGTCCGGAGAAGGGGAAATTGACCGCCGTTACCATACGATTTTTTTCTTGTCTCGACTCAATTTACACGCTCTAGTCTTTTGTCCTCTCTTATGCGTATCGTATACATATATGTATATATATTGGAAAGTTTATTTGAAATTATAAGTTTATAAGGAAAATGCAAGTATACAATATTCCGCGGAATTCTTAATCTTATTTTAAAACTTAAATATTATAGCCTGCGATATGTATCTGAACTACAGAATTCCACATAAAAACAAAAGGATTCTCATTTCCTTCAAAAACATTTATTGAAAAAAACATTTCAAATTGTATGCTTAAGCACATTATACATTCTATTTTCATAAAATTATATGTTACATAATGCTATAATGCATAAAACAATTCCAAGTATGTATAACTAAAATAAAAGCCTGTCGCATTTGTTGGCAAATTTACAGTTTTTATTATTTTAACAATTTGATCCTTGTAAGCATCGGATTTTAATAAGCAGCTTTGACTAGTTTTGAATAAAGAAGATATTAAAAGAATAAGCTTTTATTCATTTATACCGTAATGGTGTAAATGGTGTTCAAAGTGTTTAACCGAAAACTATTAAAGCAATTTGTAACAGATAGCTTCTTGCATGAAAACTGCAAAAGATACCCTGTTTTGTTATTAATTATCTCCAAAGGATTGTATACTATCCAGGCGTACTGCATTTGAGCAAGTCAATTTTTGGGCACAAGTCTCAAAGTTGTGTATACTTACACTCACTAACCTGGCGGTGCTAAGTTTCACCGCAACCCTCGTCATTTACCTAAATTGGAATGACATCTTTAAGCAACTGCATGGTAAAGTGAGTGACTGCTATAGCTGAGAGGCGAGCCATGAAAAGTAGAAATGATAATCTGCAGACTCTAACCTATTGAAAATATTCAATATGGTCATCCTAGATATAAAGTCGCAATGGCAGAAGTCCGCCTCGATTTGTATAATGCATACTAAAAATAATAAGCAGCAATCTTAGTCTTTGGCATTCTAAGTTCCATTGAAGTACAACTTTCAAGTGTAAGCTGAAGCTTCCATACCAAAGCAATATACAGGAAATTCTAGTTTGCGGCACTAAATTAAAAGTTCTCACTGTCCATGAACGGCACGCTCTACTCCTGCTTTCTATCTCCCTCTCTCTCATCGTGTGTGCTCTCCGTAACTGAAATCGATCGCACATCCACCAAATTTCAAACAAACCGGGAAAGAAGCAGGTGTGTGTAGATGTACATACATTCCACAAGATTTGTACTATTGAACAGAATGTTCCCGTCAGCTTGCTTGCACTGGGAGATATTTTTTCGAGTTTAGTCGTGTATGCAACGTTAAATGTGCCGCTCTCCTGAGTTTATATTGCAGAAGGTGGTTGCTTGATAAAAACCAGCAAAAATCGGTTTCTTTAACTAAATATATGTAGATGCATAAAGTCGCCGTTAGTATAACTAGAGAAAGTATTCTTCTAGAAATTGTTTGTTCCTCGAAATGCTTGGAATAAAATGTATACATGTTTGATTAAAAAAGAGAGGACGCTAAACAGATCAACGTGCACAATGCAAATTTCATGGTATAAAACAAAATTAGATGTCGGACTCCAGAGTAGTTTTGTGTTTATAAGTGTTCTGATCGCAACATAAAACAGCGAAACTCAAATTGTAACGGCCGAAAATAAATATGTATATAGCTGCAAATGTGTTTGGTGGATTGTTTTGCGCCCTTATAAGTCCGAGAATCGCTCAACGGATTCCACTTCCAAATATGTAGTTAAATTTAAGAATAAATAACAGGTTTATAGGTACTAAAGTACTGCTATGTAGATTGTGTAGGGTATGGGGGTATTTCATCATTTTACAGCTATCATGCGAATGGGCGTTAAAATTTAGTCCGTCTTTTGTGTCAGCTTGACTGGGACTTTTTTATAAACATTTATTGTTGTAAGGCTGTCAATAATGGTTGGCTGAGACTGTGAAACGTTTGACGGGATAAATTATTTCCACTTATATTGGAGATATGTATATTCGAATAAGAAATCATATGCCTTCAAATAGCATAAATATACGCTTATATAGAGACAGACGTACGCACGAACAAACACTTGCTTATTTGCGCCAACTTGTTCGGCAGACAACCAACAAGTACTTTATGGATGCAGCATAAATTGAGCCCAAAATAGTTGTAAGTGCGAACAGTTCGAGCAAGACGTATATTAATACTTTTCAAATACATTAATTCTCAGTAGTACATCAACTGACAAATACATACGTTAAAAATAAATCTTTTAAATATATATGTATATGTACATACGTATCCAAGTTTCTGCGGTGAAAAAATCGAACTTTTCGTTTGAGTGAAACTTTTATTCGAATTTGCCGGATAATCACAATGAATGTAATCATAATAATCAACGATCTATCTACCCATAAACATAAATTCGCAAAGATCGTTTGCTCTGGCGATCTGTCGCTGGCTTTGAAATATTGCATTCCTAAGTGGGATGCATCCCGGAGTGAAAATGCAGTCAAGACTTTTTTAATAACGTCTCCTAATAAAGTGTGGGCCATCGGGCCATTTAAATATAATTAAGTTATTAATTTAAATTGTGTTAAACTTTACTGTGGTGCTACCATCTAAACCCTCATTTATCCCTAGACCCAACAAATTTTTTGCCAAGTGTTCACATTTTTAATTGTTTTAACTGAAGACGATATACATGTGATATAATTTTTGAAGGTTCTTGAGGTTTGTTTTACAACACAATCCGAACATTTTTCTTTTCATGAATGGAACTTATTAATTGTGGTTTTAAAGATTCTATGAGTGTTAACAGCTTGCTACGCTGGTTTGACCGCTTTAAGTTGTAAGAGCCTGTTTTCAACAAGAGGTCCACCTTGCGTAGTAAAGAAAGAATGTTGATTCCGCTCCGGCAGCATCGATGACATTTGCAGCCCGTTGCTCTTGGATGAATTCGATTACTGCGATTACATCGGGATCCTTATTCGTTTTCGTTCGAGTCTTCAATTGCTTGCTGAATTTTAAATGTTTTTATAGATTTAGAATATATGTACTCGTGTTGTATATACATATGTACGAGTATGTGTTTATTTCTTTTAGCGAAACTGATTTCTTTATTTAACATCAGTGTATCGAACGAGGTCAACAATTGCAGGTGGCCTTAATTTTCATAAATGTTAAAACACACTGGACCGACTGCAATTGGACCGGCGGCGGGACAGCTTCGCAACAACAGCACACCAGCGCGTGGTATACACCTGAGACCGCAGCAACCGTTAAACATCTCGACACTGACTACAAGTACTTTGCCTGCATCGACGACAACCACAGCAGTAACAACAATATTACCTTCAGCAAATGGTGTTGCCGCAAATTTACACACTTACAGTAATCAGCAATATGTTGGCAACAGTCTGCTTCACAATCATAACCACAACCAGACCAACAGTATCTGCAACAACGTTACGGGCCATATTCATCACCAACACCATGGTCCTGGTCCACGAGAGGCGCTCACAAGTTTGGGGTTACTTTGTTTAGGTACGTTTGACTAATTTATGAACTCATTGTTCTAATTAGTTTTTACGACTGCCGCACTTCGTTATATTTAATTGTTTATACGGCTTTCTTACAGTTTCATTATTGTTGGCTTTGCTCTCCTTGATATTCCTATTGAAAATATCACCAAACGGTCGTGAGGATACATTGACGCGTAGTTCTACTGAAGACTTCGTTATCGTTTACGATGTTACATTGGCTCTGTGCGCCTTATCATTGTCGCTTAATTTATGCTGCCTGCTGGTATGCGCGATACAATTTCTATTCGCAGTCAAACTCGTGAGGTCGCCTATGTTTGATGGAAGGTAAGTTTACAAACTGCTCTTGACCTCGTTTCTTTATTCCTGATCATTTCTTATTTAGTTTTTATTCTTTTTATTAATAGATTAAATAATTTTTCTTGCAGGGACAACAAATATTTGGAGAAGTCAAGCACGAGTCGAACTTGCGCCGTCGGCGGATTCTTTATATCAATCCCAATTTTTCTCACTGGTAAATAAAAAGGAAAACCCTGGATTAGTTCATAAATAACATCAACACTTATTTTTGCACAGGTATCATACTCTACACCTTCAACCATTTTCATTCTACGCCAGCCATCATAACCAGCGTACTAATCGGAATTGGTATCGTTTTCTGTGGCGGTGCCATGGTGCACAATGTCTTCATATGGCAAAAAGAGAAAACTATTAGTTATCGGAGTCCACCACCATCAGCAGCATCGCCAATGACGCTGACTCCACACATCGGGGCACTCAGTTCACCTGCTCAATTTCTCAACCAACCCAATCACATGACCTACAATCACGCAAACATCCAACAACTGCATCATCCAACATCCGTCACACCCGTCTCACCAAATCATTCACATGGTAGTTTTAGTCCACTCGCCGGTGGAAACATCAACTCCTCCTCCTTCATAATGCGTCCTGCAACTGCCACACCACCTACACCGAGGCTACCAAACGGTTGCATAATAATGAACGGCCGTGAAGCAAGTGGCTCCGTAAGTCCCTGTATTCCACCCACACTGGATATGAGCACGTCACTGCATGAGTTGTCAACTTTAGTGTAAATGTATTACATAGTAAAGAAATATACAGTTAGATGTACGCACATAATTCAGCAAAGTTGTATATAATGTTTTGTAAATAATGTTTATTAAGTTTTATTGTTAGAACTAAACACGGTTATTTAAGGATATATCTAAATCTTGCCCAGTAAAGTAACGTAACAACGTTTTTTAAACTAGTTTTAAACTGTTAAAATTAAATGAATAGAATTAAAACGTTTATAATTTAAATTAATTTTTAAGACTCATAGACTTGCATAGCGTTTCGGACATCAGAGATGTTCTTATATAGTATACAAGTAACAAATTATTCGTAAAATAAGTAGGAATATTGGTGTATTAAAGACATTTATTAAACTGTTTTTAATTATATTAGTTTAATTAACAAATTCATTTATTTTAGAATAGTTCTACTTCATAACCAACGAAAAGTATTTCAAAGATCAATAAAGTCTTTATTGTTTAGTCCGTCTCGTACGTTTTTTCGGCTCTAAACTGCGTTCTGTATTGATTTGAAAAGTTTCTGACAGATTTAATTTTTACAAGTTGTACTGCAAAATTTAATTACCATCCATTTCATCTTCCGGAATGACCGAAAGTTGTATGCCGGGAGATTCCTTTGAATCATTTGACCTTCTCTTTCCGTACCTTCCGCTACCAGTAGAACTGGCAATACTGACCAAATCTTCTTCGACTTCATCCTAAAGACCACACATAAAAATGTTAATCAGAATAATATTAACAAATTTCTTACATAATAGTTTGTTTAGCTTTCAATTACTTTTTCAATATTTATTTACCTTGTCTTTAACAGAGCTGCGTGTAACTCGGCGACTTATTGTTGCGCTGGAGAGGCTACTTTTGTGTGAGCCAATCGATTCAGCGTCATCACTGTCGAGTTGTGATGTCACCGTAGAGTTTGAAGTGCGACGTTTTATGACTCGCTTAGCTGGTGGCGCTGGAGAACTGCAGTCATATGAATTATGCACAGACCCGTCTGCTAGAGCAACTGATTTTTCCATCATTGCCAACTGAGTACGCGTCAGACGTCTTGATGACGAATACGAAGACGTCGCATTTAGTTCACCTTTAGGCGACGTATTAGCATGTTTTTTACTCGTCCCAGCGCCTTCCGTGCTTTTGCTTTTCTCGTCCTGATTCTGATTATCCAGCGACGTTTTTCCCGTTGATTTTTTTATTACCGCATAATCATCCGGATTTTCCGCTCTACTACTTCTCCTTTTTATTGCAAGTTTTGTCGGCGTTGTGCTACACTCATTCTGAATGGATGCTACACTGCGAGCCCGCAAGGTTCTTGGCGTTCCATTTTCGGGTTGACTACTAACGCTATTTCGACGTAGAGTTCGTTTTGTCGGTGTACTTAATGGTTGCTCTGAAATATTGCTTGAAAAGGAACCTTTACGTGTTCGTTTCGCCACCGGTAGTTCTTTTGATAGCAGAGATGTATCCAATTCACTACCGTTTGAATTAAGACGTGCCCTCGATCTTGTTCTACTTGAAGGCGAATCTAATACGCTGACATTTTCGGTAATGGCTTCTAATACAACAGAACATCGTCTACCAGTCACCTTTGCTGGTGTTGCTCCAGCCGGTGGTACAGATGCAGCCCGAACATTATGTGAAGTATTTCGGCGATCTTCCTTCACATAATCGTTGTCAGATGGCAAATTTGTATCTCGAGCGGCACTATAACCTCGCCCACAACTTGGAGTTAGAGTTTTATGTGACACCAGTGGCTCTTTGAGTGGCTCTAGTTGAAACGAATCAGAGTTCTTTCTACTTCGACCAGTTTTAATTAGAATCTTTTTAGTGATATCCAAATCTGTAGATACAGCTCGCATTGCTTTTTGCTTCCGAAGCTCTGGTGTATTCGCTCCAATCGACGAAGTGCCAACTGACATGTCAGCTCTTAAAGATCTACGTGTGACTGGCAAATGACTGACAGCCTCTCCTTCCTTCCTTAGGGTGTCTTTCTCATGATCTTCAATTCTATCAACGTCATTTTTTGAATCGATTTTTTTATTTATGTAAATGGTCCCGCGATCTTTTTCAAGTATTTTCAAATCCGTATTAATTTTTCCTTCGGCTTTGGTTCTTTGCTTATCTTTATTTACTTCAAATTTCTGATCTGTTGAACTAGATTCAAAATCTTTACCCACTTGGGCTTCTGGTAGAATTAATCTCTTTTCAGCAGGTATTTCAATATCCACTTTGTTTACGACCTCGTTTGCTAATTCCTCTTTTTTTACTTTATTTCCCTCAAGCGAATATCTTTTACATTTTAAAGACGTAAAATCTCCTTTATTATGTATTTCACTATCATGAACTAAGTTGACGTTAGCGGATGGCACATTCACAAGTTTTGTATGTATTAATGCTTCTGCCATTTCGGATTCCAGTAATTTGACTTTATCATTACTGTCAGTTACAACAGCTACTCGCTCTGATTTAACCTGAACTGGAGCATTCGAACTAAGTAGTTTTTTGTTACATTGTACTTGTAATAATTCTTCAGATGTATCCAAGATGTTCCTTTCAGTACCGTCGGCTACTTTTTTTGTTACTATACTTTTATTGGAGTCATCTGAACCCTCAATACCTACTGTCACGCAAGCGTTTTCATTATCTAGTAAATCTTGTGGATCTTCTAGTCCTCCTTCACGAATCACATCATAGCCATCCCTATTTCCCTTAACTATATTATGATACTCTGTATGTTCAAAAGGCATTAGCTTTGAACCATCATCTGCCTGGTTTATTTCCTTCTGTTCTATACTAACATCTAATATCACTTTCACATCGACATTACTTTTAATTCTTTCTTCCATTTCATCTACTACTTTTGCCGCCTCTTCACCACATGTATGCTGGCACTGTGCATCATTTTCCGTTTTTTCTTTTTCTTCTGTTATTTCTACAATTAAAATTTTTTCTGGATCACATGCGTGCTGACGCTCTACACTATCATCTATTTGTTCTTTTTCTAATGCTATTTCTACAGTTTGCATTGTTGCTTCCTTGGCTTTTTCAGTGTCCACTTTCGCTTTATCTATGTGCTCATATCCTTCATCACCTTTCACTTCTTCTTTTTCTTCAACTACCTTTACATTTAGAATTGTATCTTCCTTCAATTGATCAGCTATTTCCCCATAATCTTCATTTTCATAAACATCCTCATCATCTTCTGCACCATTTTCCAAATTACATGTTTCCTCTGCAGATTCTCCATCCTCATCGTCGCATGTACATTCGCTTCTATTGAATTCGCTTTCTTCATAAACACTATCATCGTAAATACTTTCTTCATCCTCGCTGGATGATAACACTATAATGTCATCTTCATTTTCATTTACAGGGAGCGATTTATTTTCCTTAAAGTTGGAAGAATTACTACTTTCCGTATGTAGATTCTCCTCTAAGCCCATCGACACATCAAAGAGGACGTTAGATTCTGATTCAGCCTCCACTTTCAAATCGGTTTCTAGATCAGCGTAAATACTAGACCGTTTTTTCGATTCTTCCATAAACCGTTCCTCGCTGTACATTTTTGATTCAACTGCTGTAACTACACTTGTGGTTTTTTGTGGAAGGAAAGACTTTGTTTCATGCAAAGAAGTGGACTCCAAGATTGTCAAATCATAAGAACTCATACCCAAAGTTGTGTCTAGTTCTTGTACTGGGAATTTTGTCCCTTTGGATGTATTAATTTCAATAGGACACTGAAAAACTTTGCTTGGCTCTATTGTTAATTCTGTATACATTGTGGTATCGACTACAGTCGATTTTTCAGATATTCTCTCTCGAGTACTTATTTCCTGCATTGTAAAATTAGACTGTGTTTCACAAACTTTCGAAGAGGAGACTTGAGGTTCGAAGTCCTTGATATTGCTCGCCGCTGACATCACTGCAGAGATAAGAGTCGTAGATGACGTAGTTTTTTCAGTTGAGTTTTGCTTAAATGAACTAGCGAAATCACTGTTTCTTTTGAAATCAACAATTCTGGAGGGCTTTTGTAAATTTTGATTCTGAAGTGGCTCTCCTGGATTTTCTGGCAAATGATTTTTAAGGCAGTGAACTGCTTTAGAAATTGTCAGCTCTCGTTTAGGTTCCGATTCTGCTGGAATCCTAGCTAGAGGTTTCCGTGCTTTCGGACCCTCGGCAAAGTTCAAACTTATACTCGATCTCTGTACAGGTTCAAAAAGGTTCGAGGGTCTTTCCAAAAGTAAAGAATTATTTTGTGACAACGGTGAATAGAAATGTTCCTCTGACAGGGCTTTTGATGAGCATGAGGTGCTCGAACTTGATTCCACTGATACTGATCGTACGAATATCTTTTCAGAGTCAATATTTTTCAGTAAATGATCTTGGCCATTATCCAAGACTGTTTGTTTATTTGCGTCTTCATTCTGCTCTACTTCTTCCATTGTTTCCTCAATACATGGTAAAGTGAAACGTATATTCTTTGTTTCATCTTCTAGTGCCACTTCCCTGCGCGTGTTAACTCGTTCTGGAGGTTCGGGAGTATTTGTTTTTAATATACTGTGTAGTTCAGTGGATTTTTCTAAAACTTCAGACTGTTGGCTGTTCAACGGCGGCGGCTGAGTCAAGAAATTGCCCATTTTTATAATTGATTCCTTTACTGGGCTGCCGTCCTGTGTCGTTGTTAAGTTCCAATCTGAATTACTTAAGCGGAGAGCATTCTTATTAATTTTCGCAAATAAACTCAATTCTTTAACAACCTCATCGTTGAGAATTTTTCGTCGTTTCTTTGGGTTTTCCAGCGCAACTAATTTATCAGTTCCATCCACCTGTTGTAGATCACTCTCCGCCAAGGTTCGTTTCTCGGGCACTTTGTACGCTTGAGGATAGGAAATAGCATTTTTCTCGTCGAAATCAAGAAAGTTCAATCCTATTTGAGGCTTGCGCAGAAACGGGGCATTATTGGAACTCAATAAAACAGATGCTTCCGATGACCTCTTCTTATTGTCATCCATTTCGCCCCAATAATAAGTGGCAAAGTGAGCGCTCAAAGCTGAGCTATGATAGATACCACCCAAGAGTTGATTTGCATTATGTTTAATTAACTGGCAACTGAGTGGTACTGGTGACTTATTGTCCGTTTCTTTTTTGCGAATCCTATTTCTTATACGAAAGTAGACGTCCGTCAAACCTTGAGTTACAGGGGTCATGGTTGTGTTGTAAGCTGACAGTACCAAATTTGGTGTGTTCATTGCCGTGGTATTTAGATAAGAACTCATGCATTTTGATTTTGATATCTCATCCATATAGGACACAGCTTCTATATACTTAGATTTTTGCAGTAAATAGACAAGATGCAAATTTTCAACGTTCTCAGTTTTACTGCATTTTAATATATCTTGCACAAGTTGGCCTTCTTTTTCACTAAGTGCCAAATCGCGAATGACGCTAAACTTCCCATTACAAAGGCAACATTTAAAGAATTGTTCCAATAGTGACTCATCTTTTTTGGAGCGCGCAAAGTGAAACGCTTCAGAAATAAGATCATTAGAAAGCAGAGTTTGTAGTTTAAGGACAGGCGAAATAAGCGACGAGTGCGCTTCGAGTATGCGTAACGCTAAGTTGGAAGCGTTTTGTGTGAGAAGAGTTTCGACCATAAGCTCTATAAGCCACTGGGGATAGTTCTGATTTTTATTGAATGGTGATAAGAATTCATCAACCGATGGCTGTTAAAATATAATAAATAAAAAATTAGTCAACGAAAAATGAACTAATTGCCTAATAAAAACCCGTTCCCATCAAAAGGATAACGTACTAATAAATCTTGCACATGAATATTGCCCAATTCGATTGATTAGTAGGTGTCTAAAAGACAAAAATGCTTCAAATAATGTGCATAAATTATCTGAATAATTTCCAGCTTTAATTAAATAGTAATATAACTCACCAAAAAATTTCCATGATCCAAGTTCCAGAATGCCTGAACGGTTTTAATTAAGGATGCTGACAGCTTGAAGACACTCGGAAACTTGATAAAGTTTGCCACAACATTCTTATAAGCGTCGTTATTTATTACCATGTTAAGATCCAGAAAGAAATACAATAAAACTGCACATTTGCTCTCATAAGACATATCAGATACGAGCATTATACGAAGCATAGATTCTATTGAGGGAGGTGGATACAAGCCGTTGCCGTTATTTTCCATCCAATATTCCCGCAGTACATTTGACTTGCATTCATGTTCAATAAAAGAATCAATATATATTAAACGACAACTGCCGTTTTTTTTCGAAACAATATTCTCGGATTCCCTCAAAAATACACGTTTCTTTGCATACATGGTTTTCAGGATTCTGTAGGGATAAGGGACTAATTGTACATCGGATTTCACCTTGGAACTGTTGCGCGAAGCTTCAGGTAAGAGACCAATATTTAAAAGCCACAACAAAATTTCCTGATATTTAGAAGCCATGTGTACTGATTTGTATTTTAATTCAAGATTATTATGTTCTATAGATCATATGACAAGTTTAAGGTTAAAAAAGGTAAAGGAGTTTATTTATGAAGTGTTAAAACTTACCATTGCCAGATAAATTCCGTTTCGTATTTGTTAACACTTCACCCAGCAGCTCAGCCAACAACTTTAATTGTCGTGATATGAAACCCAGTTCTTTTTGCTCTCTTTGGTCCAACGGAAAACCGACGAAATCAAATAAGCATTTACACAGATCATTACAACGTGTTTTAATAGCAGTAGCTCTATTCCAAATCCAATCAGTTAACGTAGAGATTGTTATTCCAGATAATGTAGACGAATTTCCAATGAAGCTTCCATCAAACCAACATTTGGCACAATCCCGCAGCAAACTGAAGCAGTTATACTCTAGAGCCACTGACAATATTGCTTCATATTTTATATGCTAAAATGAAAAAATTTATTTCATATAATCTTTATGTATAATAAGGAAAAGCCGTAGACCTAAAAATTTTGGACAAAGGTTTCTTGAGCGGTGTACTCGGCGAATAAGAAAGGTTATTTTGAAAATTTGCTTCTAACGAATTCGAAAAGGGCAAACACACATTTTCAAAATGCATCCTCTAAAGGAACAAAAATGGACACAATTTGGTAAAAAGCGCAATGGTTATCACAAACTGTATCCTGAAAGACTTGAGCATTTTTGCGTGAAAAAGTTTCCTTACAAATAACTAGAACTTAATGTCAGGATTTTCTTCGGGGATTTTCCCGAAACGCCGGGTATTTTAAAGCTGGTTAATTAATAAAAACAAATACTTAGATGAAACAATGTACAAGAAAATTAAAAATGGTATATCCCAATGGTAAACATCATAACATCATTGATGATGTCCTAATGATTTTGTGTGCCGTATGGACTCGATTCTACATCCAGTTTTCACTTTACATTTAGCCATACGTGTCATAGGACCCGAAGTACTTTGCTGCCCCTTCGCAATGCATATGAAAGCAGTGTGTATTATGTTCCACTATCCACATTCGATTGTAATGTATTGTGGAGGACACCCTATTCGCTTTTCCCTTCGTATGTAATGTATTGTGGATTGTTAACAAAAAAATTTCGCTTCAAACCCCCTTACGTCGTAAGCGAGATCCGTAAGTAGTATCGTTCTCGCTAACAGATATCTTTGCGCCGAAGTACCTTGATATTCATTGCCTAATCAGTACGTAATCATCCATGATTACGTCGGTATTCGAAAGGGGGAAAATCGGGCGATTGCCACACCTCCTTTTTACATGAATATAAATTCATCCATGCTTCTATCTCAATTTTTCAGCTATTTTTTTTTTCTATTTGGAATTGAAAATGTAGAAAATCGGACAAGCGATAATAATTTAACGGATAACGATGGTCCGTTAAATTATTAGAAGTCAACTACAAATTTATCCTACGGATTGTAGGGTATGAAAACTTCGGTCAATTCGATGTTACTCTTCCTGGTCTTAAATTAATTTCACTGCATGTATGCTTACTGTAGAAAATGTTGCATTTTGACTGAGTTCGAAAAACTGTGGCATCAGATGTGTGCGTATGATTTCGTGAAAATAAGCATTTGGCTCTAAAAAAATTGTCGCATTGCTTGATCTCAATATATTAATGAAACGATTTTGAGCTCCTTCCCAAATATACGATAAGCAACCATTCCCCATTAGTAAACAACAGTCTAAAAAATCAGTAAAAAGTTAAACGGAAACATAAATAACGAATTTATAATTACCAAAGCTCAAAGAGTTTGGATAAAAATGTTCTTCCAAGCGTTGAATCGAATTGAAATAAGCAATGGTTGTAGGATTGATGTAAGACTCCAGTGCGCTATATTGTCCACTTAGTATATAAGCTGCTAAATAGCTCGGGCTTCCGCCTTCATTAATAGCAAATGGCATTTCTTCTTTATACCATTGATTTAAATCAAAAATCAAAAGTTTATTTTTTTTATCGCTTTCGGAATGCCAACTTAATGCACAAAGACTAGTTGAATCTTCTTCGCCATGTACTGAGAATTTTGTAATAGCTTGACAAGACAAGGCCTGGCATTTTCCCGATTCTAGAGATAGAGTCAATCTTACGCAGCTAGTTTGAAAAGTCTTTTTGGAAAATGTAATTATTTTCTTATATATAAATTTATTTTTTATTATACCTCTAATAAACTACTATTATCGCCGTTATGATCCTTTAATCGATTTTCGTACATAAAAGAATGTAAAACTGCACGAATGCTTTCATTACCTTCATGTAAGGCCCAAATATAAAAACAAGGCCGAGGATCATCCGATGGTTCGAAAAAATCCAATTTTACTAATGGCATTTCCCTACATTGAGGATCAGGCGTAGCAACATAAAAACTTTGAAGTTCTGTAAGATCGTAGAGTACTAAACAACCATCCTCAAGCCCAATAGCGAGACAGAGGTTCAAATTTATTGGAAGTATACATTGCACAGAACTTTGTACACTTACGACTGAAACAAAAATAATGTTAATAAGGTTAAATTAATGTTAAACAAATCCCTTGAACATGTGTAATTAAATACCTTCAATTTTCAAACAAAAATGAATACCGTCCTGCTGGCACTGCTTATAGTTCTGATGAATTTCTCGCAGTGGCCTATTAAAATTAACTACACGGCAGGGTGTGAACACATCATCCATGTTTTGCAGTTCGTACCTAGTCAAAATTTGTTCCTTACGTAAGTCTAGCAGCACAACCGTCGCATCCATCGAACCCAGTGCTAAACAGCCATCGAAATGTTGCAGCAATGAACGTCTGCATACAGTGAACTCTACAAATCGGCAGCAAGTTACATGCACTTTCAATTCTATGCAGTTCAGAACGGTGCTTTGGTCCACGGAATAAAACGCAACTAAGCTGCCTCCCGGGCACTTAACACTGTTTAAACAAATGGCTAAATATACCCCATTCGTGTTTCGTGGGAATAATTGATCAACACATTTAATCACACAATTATCGTAGCTAGACATGATTTCATCAGAATAAAAATAGGGAACGTATTTCATAAACTCACCCCTTTGATTCAGTGAATTCAAATATAGACACAGTATTTCCATGTTTCAGTGAAACTATCTGGAGAGTAGAATCTTTAGCAAGCCATGCCCATTCGCCCCCCTTTATCAATCCACCCAGTCTATTCTCTGCAATTACAGTATTCTAATTAATTTTTCAAGCATTGTATATATTTTGCAACCATTTATACTCTGAGCAAGTATCGAAGTGTTTGAGGAAAACACATTTTCCGGAAATTTTACTGACTTCCCTCCATCGACTTTAATTTCATACCACTCCATTTAACCGGATTTTCATAACACAATCACACAAAGTCTAAATTTTCGTTTACAAATTTACAATATAATGAAAATCACGAAACTATTTCAAACGATTTTTAGCCCAGAGCTTTTGACAGCTACGAGCCGCATTTTCACAAATGTTCAGTCAAGTTAAGTTTGTGAAAATAATACCATCCACGGTGGGACAAAAAAACTAAAGCCTTGAAAGCAAAACATTAAACACAAAACAACTATTAAAAAACAATTCAGTTGTTTATAGCAATGAATATTTTTCTGAGTTTTGTAAACAAACTCCCGAGTTGCCACAATAGATGCATTTTGTTTTTGTAATCTACTAAACTTACACCTGACTTCACTAACCCATTCAAAGCGAAAAAAGAGTTTCCAGTCTTATAGCCTTTAGGTCTTAGATAGTTGATATTTTTCGTGATTCCCATCCCTGCAAGACAGCTACCGGGTAATTAACCGGTTAATTACCTGGTAGCATTACCCGACGTCTCGGGTAAAGTTTCTATTAATTTCTTAAGAGCATCGGGAGAAATCTACCCGAAACTTTTGTGTACGTGAGATCTTGCATCCCTTTCTTTCACATTCAAGAACTCATATGTGTAAGTATATAGTGCGCTCATTCGCACTATCAGCTGTTTGGTATCGCTACCAGTGAATTAACCGGTTAATTACCTGGTAGCGATGCCTTATCATTCGGGTATCGCTACCGGTGAATTAACCAGTTAATTACCTGGTAGCGATACCATATCATTCGGGTATCGCTACCGGTGAATTAACCAGTTAATTACCTGGTAGTGATACCATTTTAATACTTAAAATAATTTAATAAAAATAAACTAAGGATTAATATTATTTTTTTTTTATTATTTAAGCATATTATTATTTATTATGAATCACAACTTATGCTAAGAATATCTCAGACTTATATAAATTAACAAAATAAAGGTTTTAAAATAACATAAGGCACAGCTTTGTTTTGTTTTATACTTTGTTTTTTTGTGCTTGCTTCTGTTGTGTGACTTCTCAATGATTTTAGCATTTCACTTTCGAAATTAACTCGGCCACACGAACTGAATACATCTATCGTTAAAAGAAGTGAAACAGTTAAACAAAGATAAGAAATCAGTTATTATATAATTACCATATAAAATATCATTAAACACTCTGCATTTTTTCAGCGCCCGCTTCTCCCACACTCCGTTCTAGTTAAGAAAAAAATGTTATTAGTTTTCTTTAATGGAAAAAGAAAATAAATACCACAGCTGTAGAAAATTTCTCGCACAAGAGCTGCTCTTCCACATCATGGAAAAATGAATTTAATTTAAATAAACTAAATAAATGTACTTATATTTCTTATATAAGAGCACAAGAATTATCTATCAATTCTTTTCAAAACTACTCATTGCGCTGGTGCGTTACCTTTTTCGTTTGAGAAGCACGTCACATCTTCAACATATTGACAGTAGAGGTGAGCGATTCCGTGATTTTTCCGGAGCAGCTCCGACATGTGACTGTGAAAGTACTGTCACAGGTATAAAAACCCGTGACTCGTGACAAGGCATTCACTATAAAACGAGTGCGCAAAAACGTGCTAGATGCATTCAAAATAACGGCATTATTTCAGATCTGCTTTGGTTTCGTTCGCTATTGCTATAGGAACGAAGTGAAGCTATTCGTTAACTTTAAAAGCATTCATATTTTACAGAAGTATGAATTAATACAGACACCAATTTTAAGTAATTAAAACTACTGATATATAGATATTTTATATGCAGAAAACATTCTTGTATTAATATTTTATTACCAAAATCATAATTGTATTTTTTCAAAATAATGAAGGCAAAATCGTATTGAAAGTGTAACATGTTATTAAGTTCATTCCGTATTTTACAATACGCATTTGTAAAATTTGTATTTGAGCTGCATGTTCACAGTCTACGGTAGAAAAAACAATTGCTACCTAGATATTTACACATAGAAACTTTCATTGATGTCTTTAGTAGTATCCAAAATATCGAACAAATATCGCAAAATATCGAGTAAAACACGTAATTCCACAAAATCCAGACAGAAAATTCCTGATTGCGACAAATTGCAAAAAACGGCATCACTGCTTCTAGTTGGAACAATAACTCGTTCTACCAATAACGAAACGCTAGAGCAGCAAACTGTGACTCGTGATTTCATTTCAACGAATTCGCAGCCCGTGAAATGCAGGCTGGTATTGAAACGGCCTGTCACAGGTTCGGAGCGTTTCAATACCAACTGTGACTCGTTGTTGCATTTCAATGAAATCACAGTGACGGCGTGTCACAGGTTCGGAGCGTTTTCAATCGCAACTGTGACTCGTGATTTTGTGTACCTGTGACAAAATCACAGGTCGTGAAATATCGCTCAGCTCTAATTGACAGTGTTCTTCAAGGTCACTACACCTCACATGTAACTATCAGTTTTAAAGGAAACTTTGGCTAAAATTTACCGTTTCAAAATCACTCCATTTTTGTTGTTGTAGTTTTTGGCGCAGATTACAACAGCAGCAACAACTTCGGAACAACTTTAGCCTTGTGGAACAGTTAAAATTTGGTTCTTGTTGTTTTAGTTTTTTATGATGATTAACAACAGTTGAAAATTAAAATTCTTATCACTATATCTCCTAAACTATTAAATATGTATACAGTACAACCTCCCTAATCCGTACACTCGCTAATTCGGACTATCCAGTAATCCGGACATTTAAATTTTTCAGACAGTTTAGAAATTTTTCCTCTATAGTCCGGACAAGTGTTCTTTTTCTCAGTAAAATTTCTTCGTTATTTTACCGCTAGACTAATTAAGCATTGTGTGTGAGCAAGAATTAAAGAATGTGTAAAATATTTTAGTTTACTTGAGTTTGCGTGGAGTTAAGACGTAAATATGGCTCCCGTAAATAAACGACAACATAAAACATTAACGTTGGCAGAAAAGTGCAAAATATTGGACACAATTGATAGTGGCAAATCAATCAGACAAGTGGCAGTAATTGCTAACCAAAATATTGAAGAAGTTGATAGTTCTTTGGAGGAGTCTGAAAATGCTCTCACATAAAGAGGCAAGTGAACTGTTTTCAAAAGCTATTTTATGGTCTGAACAAACTAAAGCGACAGATAAGGATATTTTATTTTTAAAAGAATTTAAAAATAAAGCTGACAAATTACATAAAGATACATGTATTCAAACAAAAATAAATTCTTATTTTTCAAAATGAATTTTCGGTCACTTTTAGTATGTTTCTGTAAATTAATTCAATACAAAGGAATTCTTATGAGTACTTATGTTTCTTTTCAGTAATAAAAATAAATAATATATATGTACAAATATGTATTGGGTTTAAAATTTAATTTTAACTCTAGTCCGGATGATCCACTAATCCGGACAGATGCTGAAACTATATCTGTCCGGATTAGGGAGGTTGTACTGTATATATAGAAGTGGTACCGTTATTCCGCAATTTGAAATACCTTTTATTAATGTTAGATCCAACTTTGTTGGAAATCTATTACTTTTGGAAAAACCTGACTTTATAGTTTCAGTACTTCGTTCTCCAGTTTAATAATTTTTTTAAGAAAAACGTATAATTAGACCTATAATTTTGAAAATGCTTTGAAGACGTAGTTATGTGCAACGCCTCTTTGAAAAAATATTAAATTAAAACGACACCCTGACACTCCAACCCTATTTCTGCGGAAAACCAATAGGCCTGGCTAGACGCAATATCTTTTGAAACGGTTTCATTGCTGATATGTTGATAGTATCAGCAAAGAGTATTAATAGATAAAGAGATTTCACGAGACCAATGATGCTATCAACATTTAGTTTGAATGAGTCGAGTTAAGCTCAGGTCGAAAAACTGGTCGATATCGCGGTCGACCACTTTGACTGAGAACTGAAACTCCTGCGCTCGTAGCAAAGCAAAATTGGATGATCTACTAAGGAGTGAGTGGTTCGGAAGATCTTTTTTAATGAGTGTGAAGGGATCGGAAGATCGACTTTGCTTCTGTTATTTTGCACTAACAATGCAAGCGAATATGCGTAAGAAAAGATCGATCCAGCACTCGTATGCCAAGTAAAGCGTGAAAGAAAGAATCGATCAATTCGTGGAGTACAGCGGGCGATAAGAAGAACGGTGAGATTTGTCTTCTTTTGCTTGTCTTACAATAACAAACCATGTGCAGCCGTCCGTCCGCCTGAAATCGTTTCAAATTTTTCATTTTATGGTTTTTGAAAGAATGTTTGCTTTTCTTAGCTTTGTTCTGCTTCTTTTTCGATGCCCAAGCTTTGTAAAGCGCTGGCATGATCTACGTTCCGAGCATAGCGTGCTGTTGAAGAATTTGTTTTTGGACAGAAGATCTATTTAGTCGGCATATCAACAAATTCAATACGTTATACGAGTAACACTAAAATATTAATATTATTAATTATTATTAATGGAAGCAAACTTATGGAAATATTTATATTATATGTCTGTGGTAATACAAGGTATAATTTGAAATAATTCTACTACAGTCTAATAGCCCCGATGTTATTAGTAATACTTATTAAACATTATTTTACAACACTTATTAAGTAACATTATATAAATTACCATTCATATATATGAAGCTAATTTTTATTATTTATTATTATATTATTTTTCCAAAAGTCTTCGCATTTTTACATCCGCCATTGATCCAGGTTTTGTTCGTTTTTTTGGGGTAATTTTCTCGGTTTCTTTCTGTTTTAGCCACTTTGACTATTTTCAAATTAGAATGGAAATTAGATATTTCAAAATTTGCTTAATGTGGCCAAAACAATTCTCATTTGGATTAAACCATCTCGGGAAAGAAACGTTCGAAGAAAGATCCTAACACAACATTTCTGAATACAAAAACTACAGTGAAACGCAACTTTATTTGCAAAACCCCTCCGATAACTTTTTTAATACATGCTTATAACACTTTGCGATTTGTTTTAAAAAAGCTCTTTTTTAAGAAAAGTTGCCATGAGTCGCATTTGCAAGAAAAAATTATACAAGAATTACTTATACAAGAAAATTATACAAGAATCAATAAGTATTACTAATAACATCGGGGCTATTAGACTGTAGTAGATTTATTTCAAATTATACCTTGTATTACCACAGACATATAATATAAATATTTCCATAAGTTTGCTTCCATTAATATTTTAGTGTTAATCGTATAACGTATTCAATTTGTTGATATGCCGACTAAATAGATCTTCTGTCCAAAAACAAATTCTTCAACAGCACGCTATGCTCGGAACGTAGATCATGACAGCGCTTTACAAAGCTTGGGCATCGAAAAAGAAGCAGAACAAAGCTAAGAAAAGCAAACATTCTTTCAAAAACCATAAAATGAAAAATTTGAAACGATTTCAGGCGGACGGACGGCTGCACATGGTTTGTTATTGTAAGACAAGCAAAAGAAGAAAAATCTCACCGTTCTTCTTATCGCCCGCTGTACTCCACGAATTGATCGATTCTTTCTTTCACGCTTTACTTGGCATACAAGTGCTGGATCGATCTCTTCTTACGCATATTCGCTTGCATTGTTAGTGCAAAATAACAGAAGCAAAGTCGATCTTCCGATCCCTTCACACTCATTAAAAAAGATCTTCCGAACCACTCACTCCTTAGTAGATCATCCAATTTTGCTTTGCTACGAGCGCAGGAGTTTCAGTTCTCAGTCAAAGTGGTCGACCGTGATATCGACCAGTTTTTCGACCTGAGCTTAACTCGACTCATTCAAACTAAATGTTGATAGCATAATTGGTCTCGTGAAATCTCTTTATCTATTAATACTCTTTGGTATCAGTGGCTACTACTACTTTTTTCTCTATCAGCTTGGCTAGACGCAGTATCATTTGATACAGCTTGGCTAGACGCAGTATCATTTGATACGGTATCACTACTGGTATGATGATACCAGCGATGACTACACATTGTGGTTTCTCATTTGGTTTCAAAAGTTGTAAACATGTGATGCCAATGTGTATATGAAATTTACTGAATATCCAAATGTTGGCCAGAGTGAGAGAAAACATGAACACGCGTTCGGCAAACTACGTTGCTCTTCTTTCGTTTGATAAATGCTTACTTGTGTGCGTGCAAAGAAACTGAGAAACAGGGTCGATTTTTGTTTCACAAATTCTCTACACTTGATACCACAGTGTAGACTTTTCTATTTCTTCATCATCTTTTACCCTGTCTCCACCGGAGAAAATCTACTAGATTAACGACACTTTCTAGATTTTCTCTGAAATCTACCCCTATTTTAAGTTGATTATTCATACAAATTATAACCTACTCAATGACTGGATTACTAAATAATCAACCAGATATTCGAGAATATTTCGAATACAACCCTGGGTATATTGTGGAAATGAAACAAATGGCAGATTAAAATGGAACAAATGTCAAAATAAAATAAATAAACATCAACAAGCAGTAAGTTGTGTTTATCTTTATTAATTTTCATTTTTATTAATTCTCTTTAATATACTTTCAATAGCCAAATGGAAACAACAAAAGAGGGGAGAAAAAAGAGGAAAGCATGGACTCCGCTGGCCGAAGCAATATTGCTTTCCCTTTGGGAAAAAAGCAGTGGAGCTAAAATGGTGCCGCAAAAATTCCTACATTTATGCGGAGATGTCAGCAGCTTTGGCGAGCTCCGGAAATCTCTTCAAAAAAAATGAAATCGATATGAAGTCCATATCCTTAAGAAATATCATATCATATCCATACCATATGAAATAAATATCCATATGAAATCCATATTTCAAATAAATTATTTAAAAAGACAACGTAAATATTTGTTTGCTTGAGAACACTAAGGCCGTGGTTATGCTATCGAGTTTTGCTTGGCAAGTAGGACTTTTTTTTGTTGTTTTGTGTGTAAAAGAGAGAATGGGATATTTTTCTGTTCTCAACATCACTCTCTCACACCGAGCACGAAAACTCGGTCTAGCGTAGACCGAGGACACCAAGCAAACCGGTGTTGCTTAGTCTCAATATTCACAAAAGTATTGAAAAGTGGAATGGAGTGAAAAAATGGAATGAACTGATAAATTTATCAATTATATTCCTCTGATTATCGTTCCAAAATATTACGTCTTTATATATGTTAAGCAGATTTCAATTAATATAAACATTTGGTCTTCCATTACGTCGAAAACTACACTGCAAATAATACGTTTTCTCATTTGTGTAGTAGACGGGTTGCTGTTGAAGGTGAGAAAAAATATATATTTTTGAAGAAAGCAAGCGTGGGTCAAGCACAAGCGTAACCACTCTTTTTGCACGGACTCCGATCACAAAAATGAGAGTAATTTCCCACCAAGTTTTGCTCGATAGCATAACCACGGGGTAATGTAAACGAACAAATGACAACTCGCTTCTGTTTAACTTGGTGGAGACGACCTGATTATCTGAGTAGATTTTCGAAAATCTAGTAGCAGTTAATCTTCGGTGGAGACATGCTATCTCTCTCCGAAGAACAGAGTGAAACCGTTTCAAAAAATACTGCGTCTAGCCAGGCCTAATAGGTTCTTCCACAATGAAGAATCGGGCGACAGTCCTTTGAGAATCATACTATTTACATAAAATCGAATAATGGAATCTAACATAAATTGAAATTTCAAATAATTATAAATTGTTGATAGTTTCTTTATTATAAATATAACAATATAATAAAACCGGCAAGTGCGCGACCGGCAAAAGCACTTTAATACGTTTTCAAAATTTAAACAACAACAAAAACCCCACAAATGTCAAAAATTTTTTTGACAACCGAAATCAGAAAATTTTTGATACACATTTATTTAATTTTTCAGAATAATCACAAAATTTTTGTATCCTCAAAGGTTAAAACTATTAAAATCTGCAAGAGTAGTTTAAACTTTCTTGCATTACAAATGCGGTTTTATCTTATTAATAATTGAGAATATACTATTAAAGAGAGAATTAAGAAACGTACGGCGTGAACTCTTCGGAAATTGCAGGTATTTGTGAAATTGTATTATTCGATCACAGCTTTTAATTGGTTTCTAGTGGATCATCTAGTTACACCAGACATGATGGAACAACATGCCACAGTCAGAGCTTTAGCGGAAGAACTGGCACAAGCGATAGAGATTATAATGCATCCACAGACTGTACACCAGGCTCGAATGGAAGCTTACATGGCATGTGAGCGCTTCAAAGAAGAGTCGCCACTTTGCGCACAAGTAGGTTTATTTTTGGCCAGCAGCCAATACACCCACAATGTGAAGCACTTTGGACTGCAATTAATGGAATACACAATTAAGTTTAAGTGGAACTGCATATCGCATGAGGAGAAGCTATTCATAAAAGAAAATGCCATGAAGTTGTTGCTGTTAGGAGTAGGCCCAGCAGAAGACTCAAGTTTATCACATTTAAAGGATGCACTCTCGCGCATTATAGTGGAGATGATTAAACGAGAATGGCCTCAGCAGTGGACGACCCTGTTGTCTGAACTTTCAGCCGCATGCTCGAAAGGAGAAGCACAAACGGAGCTGGTACTGCTAATATTTTTACGGCTTGTTGAAGACGTTGCACTATTGCAGACCATTGAATCAAATCAGAGACGAAAGGATATGTACCAGGCGTTAACTAATAATATGAATGATATATTTGACTTTTTTCTACGTTTAATTGAATTACATGTAACCGCTTTTCGCGAGTCCACAACTCGAGGAAACTATCAGAAAGCCAACGCTCACTCACGTGTAGTTGAGGTTGTGTTGCTTACCCTAACCGGCTTCGTAGAGTGGGTATCAATTAATCATATTACTTGTAGTAATGGAAAACTTTTACATATTCTATGTATTCTACTTAATGATAAAGCATTCCAAATCAATGCCGCTGAGTGTCTATCACAGATAACAAATCGAAAAGGCCAAGTAAAAGAACGCAAGCCACTGCTAATGTTGTTTGGCGAAGAGCCAATCACCTACATCTACAGCGCCAGCCAAATGGTTCCCGAAGTGTCGGCCATTGAACAGCATCATGTGTTTTTAAAGAAGCATGTACAAATGCTCTGCGGCATGTCGCAGCAATTGACGGTACTGTGGGGAAAGGAAGATGGTACTATTCAGCGTCCAGTTAATTTTGAAATATTCCTAGAATGCATTTTATCGCTTACGCGTCATCCTAGTCTGACTATAGCTCATGGCGCTGCACTTATATGGAACGTGTTACTTAAGCACGACATTATTTCAAAGGATGCACTCATCATTGGATACATTCCTAAAATAGTGGAGGTGATTGCACCTAGAGTTATAAAGGTCCCATACCCTGCCACTCGGACATTGCCCAGCACAGTCAGTACTGCATCATTTATATGGATGGAATATGATGGAGAAGAGGAGTTTGCTGTTTTTTTTCATCGCTGCCGCACTGACTTTTTGGAGATATTCCGACAAGGTACAATTATTGCACCACTTGTGACCTTTAGTTACTGCGAGCAATGGCTGAATATACGTCTTTCCAAAGCGCACAGCGAACGTGGTAATGATAATTGCAGTGTGCAAGACCATGTATATCTCGAGTGGGAGGCGTTGGTATCGGTCATTGATGGCGTCCTGAGCCGCATATTACTGGTATCAGAGCGTCCATCTGTACAATCAGGCTTACGTCTTCTGGAGGAGTCTTTGAAGGTGGAAACTACAAATCCTCTAATTTTGTCTATTTTATTGTCGTGCATTTCTGCTCTATTTGTGTTCCTTAGCATGTCCTCATGTCAGATAACACCCAACAATTGCGTTGCCATGAGTGGAGTTTCGCTCCTACCACGTGTGCTGGACAAGATATTCTCGGCGCTAGTGTTTAAAGATCCAAATGAACGAATGGAGCAACAAAACTCTCAGCAAATAACAACACGATCGCAAGCATGCAAAAATCTGCGAAGACATGCCGCTTCATTAATGGTGAAACTGGGCCACAAATACCCGCTGCTTCTACTGCCTGTGTTTGAACAAATAAACGCCCATGTTAAGGATCTTTTTAACCAACAACAAACACAACTCAGTAAAATGGAGCGCATTACCCTGCAAGAGGCCCTAATATTAATCTCTAATCATTTCTGTGATTACGAGCGACAATCGGTGTTCATTGCTGATATAGTAAAGGATGGATTACAGCATTGGTCCGCTTTGTCGCATGCCTTTAAATCGTCACTAGATTTCATGAATTTGGTTGGTTTAGACAAACCGCCTTTCTATCCAGTAGAAAATGATCCAAACGGTGGAAACCGTAGTCGAATAATAGATGCTCTCTACGTGATACTCGGTGTTATTAAACGCTGCACTTGGCCTGATGATCCCGATCGTGCCTCGCGTGGCGGTTTTGTCATGGGATTTACAGAGCTCGGCAATCCAATTTGTCGCAATCCTGCCTCACCACATGTAATCCCTATATTACCACATATCCTGTCATTGCTGCGCGTGTTGAACGAGCTATTCAAACCGGAAGCGCTGGTCGCTCTTTCAGAGGGTTATAAAAACATACATACAATGTTGGAGCATGAAAAGAAAATGCTGATGAGTGTGGCTTCAGTCCCTGTTGATCCATTAGATCCTACAGTGAAGAAAATACCAACAGCCTTCGATAAGATGCAACAGTTTATGACACTGCTGTATGAAGGCTGTTATCACATGATGGGCTCCGCGGGGCCTTCGTTGGGTCGTGATCTGTATCAGCTGTGTGGCATTGGGGATGCTTTAGTTAACAGCGTCTTCGTTTGTTTGGACGATGTTCCTGATTATCGTGTGAGGCCAATTATTCGCGTGTTTCTTAAACCTTTTGTTTACTCATGTCCACCGGCATTCTACGATCAGGTCCTGCTTCCAATATTTGCCCATATTTCGCCTATTATGTTTCACCGATTAAGCAAAAGATGGCTGTATATATCAGGTTTGTACGAATCAGGTCAATTGAGCGAGGAAGTGAATGATACTCAGGAAGTAATGGAAGATATGTTAAATCGTACACTTACACGTGAATACCTTGATGTTTTGAAAATTGCGTTAGTTGGCGGACAGATTGGTGCGGAAAACATCGTCTGCGCCGGAGGGAGCATAGACGTTACTATGGAACCCGAAGAACATTCTATGGATGGGGTTGCACATTCACGGGCTGCACAGTCTGCACTTTTGTCGGACATAATCAGCGATTTGGGGGCGAAATTACTGCGCAATACAATGACGAGCAATTACATCCTGATGACGTTACTTAGTGCAATCTCGTGGAATGATGGAGCCTGTAGTTTAAAGGCGGTCAATGTAGCTGCCCCAGTTATGAGATTTTTAGCCGTAGAGCAGCTAATGGATTCTAACAAGGCTGTCAGTGCATTCACATCGGTTCTTCAGGGTCTACAAGTGCATGGGCAACATGAGGCGAACCAAGCTGGTCTTATAACGCTGGGTGTACAGTTCTATGAGTTACTGCGTCCCAAATTTAACTTGTTGTCAGAGGTGTTGAAAAGCATTCCGAATGTGAGTTCGGCTGATATACAGAAATTCGACGAGAAGATTTCAGTAGCACCAATTAAGGGCAACAAAGTGGACAAGGCTAAGAAGGATATATTTAAGAAGATTACAGCACATCTTATGGGGCGTAGCATTAACCAACTTTTTAGACATGAAGCTCAAATGACAAATCTTCCCCCAATGAGCACAAACTCGAAGCAGAATGTAGATATAATTGAAAGCAATCAGGATGCCGGATTATCGAAGCTTTTTCGAAGCGGCAAGTGACACATATGAGTAAATGTGGGTTAAATAACGTATCTCACAGATAATAAGCTTGATATAATTTAAATTGTAAATTTAAATAGGTTTTCGCATTTTAAATTATGAGCAGCCATTCGGTTATTCTTTCGTGGGCGGCAAGATACGGAAACACAAATTTCGTACAAGCATGTTATTTATAATTGAATTTTTAAGTATCTGAATAAAAAATGAATTTGTTTTGAAATTATTTACGATTAGGTTTTTGATTCAATGAAAAATTGAAAAACTACATAATGTAAAATTATTAAAAAAGTCCTATTGTGAAAAAATCCTATTTATATAGATTTATTGAAGAAATATAAATATGTATACTTTATATTCAATTATGTTGTATAAATGATATTGAAAAAATAGGTGAGTAGATTTGAAAGCAAGTGTTACATTGCTTCGCCATAACTCATGTCAACCAGCCACTATGAAGTTGTTTAACAAGCTGTTACTATTATTTTTTAAAATGTTATGGAGAAATTAACTTTGTTCGTTGTAATTTTTCAATTTAATAAAAAAATTTGTTGAAAGAGGAAGATGAAATTGTTGAGGTTTGTTGTTTCTTTTATTTATTTCTAAACTTATGAAGTTTCCTTTGCAGAACGGAAGGAAATTTGTAAAGCTTGGATTTATGCTTTTGTCAATGCACACAATGTAGGAAATTATGTAGTCATATCTTGCAGTCAACACGTGTGCAGTCGTCGCTGACCAGCATTGATAAAAGCCAGAGTTCATTGATGATCGTCCGTTGTATACTCTACCTTCAGATCCTTATTTGTCTCGATTGGGACATTTTCTGGATATCATATAAATGAACAATTTTGTACAGTAGTAAATGTAAAGGCTCAGAATTGTGTTTCTTAAGGTAATGGTAATGCGCATTAATTACGACATTCATCATTATTTAATGTTCTTAAATTTTTTTTTAAAATCTATATTTTAAATTATTTCTTTAAATTTCTGAGCTGATAATTCTGGCAGCTGGTGCTTTTTTTTTTTATATCTGAAGATTTTTCTCTAAGATAATTATTTGATTATTTATAAATAAAAAATAAATAACTGTAAAATTGTTATTTTGCATTTTTTTAACATTTCAATTAACTATTCGGACTTCTGAGTTTAGTAGATATTCGATGTTAATTCGATAATTAGGAAGCGAATTGGAGCAGCTTTATTTTTAAATTGTACATAGTTGGATTCAGTTTCATACGTACTTATATCCGAAGGTCTTTTCAAGATGTTTATAATAAAAAACTTATTTTTCAAATCACATTTTAAAGGATTTGGCTTTTTGTAAACTTTACAGATAAAGTACATATGTATATAATAAAAATTAACACAAAATTATACAATACATGAATATTTTTTACTATATGATATTGTTCATATAATTCACCCATTATTTTCAGTACTTATGACTTGCAAAATACTTCCGGAACTGAAACCTTAACCTATGGGTTGCATAGGCTTTACATTTTTGTTATTGCAGAAAATAAATAATGCAGAAGAAGCTTTTTAATTAGCACCAATATGTCTTTCATTATATCCCAATGAGTTTCTTTATTTAAGTCCTGATAAGTTATTAGAAATAGAACTAATTTTAAAACTTACTGCATACCACATAAGTTTGTAAAGCTAACGACAAACAACGCCGTTGGGGCCGGACTACATTTGGTGTAAACAGTAATACCAAAAAACAAATAATATACATTATTGTAAAATAATTGTGTATAATAATGTAATAATATTGTAAAACGTCTATGGTAATAATGACTATGACTCTATAAAGTATTTTAAGTAATTAAATTAAATAGTTAAATTCGTATTCACGGTAATAATTTATTTATTTAAGTTTTTGCAACCCTACCATTTGCTTTATTATTTATTTGACATTTGAACGCGGAAATGTAACTAAAAAAAAGTTGTTGAAAAATCGAATATTAATACTGAGCAATAATGTACAAATATAACATATAACTGCCAATTGAAGCATTCTTTTTATATAAAATTATAACTTTGCTGTATGAAGTAAATACTTCAATTATGTATTTGAGATTTCGTGTTTCCTACGCATACAGTTCCTTACATTTATGAAATTTACACATCAATACTATCACGACAACAAGAAAAGTAAATTTATTTACAATATTTAATGCAATTGAAATTACGTTTGAAATAGTTATAAGGCTTAAATTAGAAATGGAAATAGAACATTTGACGGAAAAACTGTTCGGCAAAACTTGCCGCACCTGTATGTGCAAGGAGGAGGAGAGCAGTCAAGTACTCCAATCCATTTTCGAACCTCCTAATCAAAACCTCTCTGCCCGCATTGTTGACTTGTTGTGCAGCGCTATTCCTCAGTTAAAATTCCATGCAACGGATGAACTCCCGGAAGAAATTTGTGAGCAATGCATCAACAAGGTGCTTAGTGTTCATCAGTTCCAGCAAATGTGCATACATTCCGAAACTCATATGCGTAGCATGCTCGATTATAACATAGTGGAAGAAAAGTTCTCCAATACGTCCGAAGTTTCCGCCACATTCGAAACTTCAGCTGCAGATCCTTTACAGAGTGAAGTTGCTGACCGTATGGTGCTGATCGATTTCCGGGAAGAAATAAAAAAACGTCTAAAAATGGAATTGCAGGGGGAAGAAGATAATAGGGCAAATTTTGCTTTCGAAGATTCCGCTAATTGCCAAATCAATAAATCAGGAAACGATGCAGAATCAGAGAATAAAGACCAATATAATATAAAAGAAGTTAATGCTGTTGCATCTGGAGCTGACAGTGGAGATTACAAAACGGATCGAAGTGATAGCACAGAAACGGAAAATTCAAAAAGGTTTCACTTGTATATTTATATGCAAGATATATGTAAATAACTTTACTTAATCAATATACAGTAAGGTCAAAAGATTGCAGACGAAAAAGGGAAATACATTAAAAAATCGAGAAATGCAACCAATGGAAAATATTTTAGAACAGTAAGAAATATCGCTTTGGATTTATAAAATAAGTTGATAAAATTTATTAAAAATAGTTTATTTCATTATTTTTTAAATGCTTAATAATAACTAAGATGTTTATAATACTATTTCTGTTATATTTAAGACCAAATGTAAAAAATAAGCGAAGTGCGTCTCTTCCATGTCGAGAATGTGGCAAAATATTTGATCGTTCTTACAGTCTAAATCGCCATATGAACGTACATAAAGCCGCTGGAAAACCGTATGAATGTTCCAACTGTAAATATCGATTCACAACGAAAGCACATCTCAAACGACATGAAATAATCCACGACAGTGAGCTGGCAAACATATTTACACTCCCCGCTACTACTAACAACCCTGAAGGATACAAATGCAGTGATTGCCCTAGGCGCTTTGCCAAAAGAGAATCTCTGTCTGCGCATAGGCAATCACACCGGAAGACACCGAATGGTGCAGAAGATTCTCTGAATATGTTGTATGCATGCACATTGTGTCCGAAACAATTTAAAAAACTTAATATGCTGACGCGACATTCACGCAATCATGAGGAAAACAAACATTTCAAATGTCATATATGCGATAAGGCTTTTGGCTTGAATGCACACCTAATCGATCATATTAATAAACACAACGGTGTAAAGCCTTACGTCTGTAATTTTTGCAATAAAGGTAATAAAATATAGAAAATTTTAAACATTAAAAAAATAGTTCAACAAATATTCTAAATACTTCAGCTTTTCAACAGTCTTGCACACTCAAGGATCACATCCGCACTCACACAGGCGAACAGCCATTTTTGTGTTCCGAATGCGGCAAGGCTTTCAACAGTTCAAGCAATATGAAGCAACATCTGTTGCGACACACTGGCGAAAAGCGCTATGAATGTCCCGAGTGTCCGAAAAAATTTCCTTGTCTAAGCGATCTTGCATCCCATCAAGCGGTACACAAGAAGGTAAAACCGCATGTGTGTGACGTTTGTGGTGCTGCATTTGGCAAACCTTATCAACTTAAAAAGCATAAAATGTATCACAACGGGGAAAAACCGCACAAATGCGAATACTGTGAAATGAGGTAAGGTTTATTTCATATTTATAACAGTTTGGACAAGTCAATTACATTTCGGAAGTTTCTAAAAGCTCAATTTATTTATACTGAGCACCTGAGTATTTTATTTAATCGGTTTAAGGAATAATTAAGTGTATTCAAGAAGTATACCCGAGCATAGTTTCTTATCTAATAAATACTGCACGCGAAATGAAAATTGTTGGTCCAATTCTGTTGCTATTATTTATTTATTTTAACTTATAAACTTTCTTTAGATTTGTTTGCGCTGATCATATGCGGCGGCACATGCGTACTCACACTGGAGAAAAACCTTACAAATGCAAATATTGCGAGCGTGCATTTGCGCAAAGTAACGACTTGGTAAAACATTTGCGGTCACATATCGGTGAAAATGTTTACAAATGTGAACTTTGTCCAAAAGCTTTTCGCTTAGCCACCGAATTACGTGAGCATTTTTCTCAGCATAAAAACGATGATGAGAAAACCCACGCCCGAAATTCACAAGCTTTGATAGATCAAGTTGAACACAGCAGTCTTAACTCAAATGCTGAGACAACGAATATAAAGAATGCAAAATCTAATTAAGTTTGTTTATATTTTTTAAAAAATATTCATTTAACATGTAAGTAGTTACAAATGTAAGACATTTAGATATTCCAGCATTGCTTATTACATTAATTCAGATTCTTTAATATAATGTTAATAATGCATAATTTATGATACTTATACGTAAGCATTAATATTTTTTAATAAAAGCATTTAACAATTTTAATATATATTATATTTGAACTCATGAACCAGCCAGGCGATTGTCCCTTAAACAAATCCAATCAGGCACGCGATTTTTTTTCAAATATGACTCCTTAATTAACGATCTTGTAGTTATTAAATCGGTGCTACCACACAATGAGCCACCCAGCCAAGCTGCAAAGTTTTGTCGGCCAATAGACTTATGAAATTTGAACTGCAAATCAGGATGAAGTTTCGTTTTGTATTCATGGTCATTAGACAATAAGTACTGCAGTTCAGCCTTTAGACGGGGCAAAAGACCCATTATTATAGCACTACCACCGATCACAAAAATACTATCGGCAAGTTGCCTTCGCACATCAACTGGACATTTAAGCAACGACTGAAGAATCATATGTGTCAAACTGTTGCGTTCATTGTTGTTCTCAAACATGTACTCAAAAGCAGTTTCGCGCGTTTTTCCTGGAATAGTTATGATTGTATCCCCGTCTATTGGATAAACTATGCTAGGCGGTGACTCTGGCGGAGTGTTGTTTCGGTAGGCATTGGCGCGCTCCAAGTTCGTAACGAAACAAGTGCGTATCTTTATATCCTCCAGCAAAGAGTCTGAAATATTCTCTGCTTTTGTATAGTTAGCATCAATAAGTTGCTTTCTAATCTCTTCATGTACCATCTTGCCACCGTAGGATTGATCCTGAAATGCCTGCATTATTTGAACGCCGCAAAAGACCGGCACTACGGTGGTTTCACTGTATCCCATATCCACAACGATTGCAGTTTGCACAGCTAGGCTGGACAAACATATTAAATGTGATGGCAAAAACAGCACGGACGACACCTCGAAGTGACGGAAAAATACAAGAGCTAAGATTTCACGTATGATAGTTTGCCCAAAAACATTTTCAACTACGACAATTTTACGTTCCTTTGGACTGACGAGCAGGTGCCTGAAATAAATCCAATAATGTCTAATAACAATCTAAGGCATCCATTACTCACTTGAAGAAAATAACGTGCAGAAAATCAACCATTTGATCATAGAGGTCCATGATGTTTTCATATAAGAAAAGAGCCTTCGTCTGGCCATTTGTGGAAAGTATTACTTCGGATGGTACTATTTTTCTAGGGAACGCCTCTGCAGCAAACCCCAATCTTTTTAAAAATGACAATAAATTATGCCACCTAAACAGTATAAATCATTTACTTAGTGTAAGCGGTACCTATATCCAGTATAACAGGAGGTTTCTCCTGCATAACGGTCTCATAAAGAGGCATTTTCTATAGTTTATTTCCTTCTAAACAATTCACCAAAGAAATTCCCACCTAAAAAATAAATAAAATTCTGCCTTCTTTCCGATAAAATATGAATAGTCGCCGATAAAATATTACCAATGTGACCGATAAAAATAAAAATCAATTTTAATGGGGAACAATGTACGTAGGGGCGTTTACACAATAATCATGTGTAATCTTATTATGTCTAGTCTATTCGTATTTCCTCAATAGCCGTGTTCAGGGACGGAACCAGAGATAATGAGATAGGAAACTTCTAAAAAATGCAACTCTGGTTGTCAAATCGTGTGTTCGTGGTTGTGAAATTGTATTGTAGTATTTGTGAAAACTCGATAATTGATGACGTTTTAGAGCAGAAACTCACCCCTTTAAGACCCAAACAAATGAATTTTTTTCCTTATAGACCCAAACAAAGTGTTCAGTTTATTAACTTATACACCACGTTTGACATTTGTCAGAACCTTTTGTTTTGAGATACCATTTGCTTATATAATCAAATCAATGAATGAGCTTATGTAAGTCAGATATTTACAAATCCGCTGCTTAACAATAACTAGCACTTAAGAATAGAGTAATAACTTAATTTTGCAATTTGGAATGTAGAATGTTGTAGGATATATATATATTGAATGTACTATGGGATATATTTTCATTTAAATATTATTTGTTTAGTTTTATTTAAATATGTGGTTTACCGCAGAAATAAAAGCCATCAAAGGATCATAAATATACATTAACTCTGAACAATTGTCGCTTGTTTTGATAAACTATAAAATTAAGTGCGAAAAGCCAAATATTTTGTTCAACTTTTAAAGAAACGTTTTAATATACTTTACTTTTAATCGAAATTTAAAACATGTCTTTTACTATTTAACTCTCGAGTACAACAAATTAGTTTTGATTACTGAGAAAAGAATTTTCTTAAGTTCTGGAATATTAGAAAATTGATATAAGTTATACACATATTGTATATGGTTTTGCTTTACGCATTTGTTTTACTTAATTTGCACTTTCAATCTCAATAGTTACCAAAAATGCTTGTCAAAAGAATTTAGAAATATATAACCTAAAGATAGGTTGTTAAATTTATGTAAATATATAAGCAAATGAAAGTTGGTGTTGGCATATCTACATATTTAATTCACCTCATTATTACATTCGATTTTCTGGTTTGCAAACTTCAAACTTTTTTGCACACTTTGGTATTTAAGTACTGCTGCTAGTGTTCTACAATTTAAACAAGAAATTGTTTTTTTTAGTTGAAAGATACTCTGGTACGCTCATATATGCCTAATTTATTAACCATTATTGTAATTAAGCTTTCCTTTTCATGTTATTAACAAATTTTTCATTTTATTTAAGTACACTTTTTCCTACCTTCCCGTTTACACAATTTCGTACTTTTATAATTTCTTTTGGTAACGTGAACAGAAACGCTGTATCGTGACGTCATTAAAATTTTCACCTCAACTAGATTTTTTTATTGTTTTGATATATGATAATGAAAATATGCTAATGAATGAAGCTCAAAGGATTTAAGTTCGTAGCCATAGCTCTAAACTTCTTTTATATTACAAAAAACCCAAATACAAATATTAACAGCTCTTGTATTATTTTCCTTCCATGCACATATATATATTTTATTTATTTATTGTTTTAGTTTCTGTAAAGTTTTGCTTTAGCCTTTATTTTCGAGTCAATGCGCACAACATTCGCCACAATTGTTTGAATTACAACATTTACTTCTTTGTTTATTATGCTTAAGATTAATTGTTATATAATAAATTGTAATTTTAAAAAATAAAAGTTAAATGCATTCCGTAACTTTTACTGCAGCAGTTGTCGTGTTACGGACAGGAACAAATCCTTGACATTGAGGTTGTCTTTGGAGGATGTCACTTCTCAATACAAATGCTCTCCTATCTCCGCGCAACATCTGTTTGCAGCGAATAGCAATTCATCTTGCAATTCCGTTGAGACGTCAAGACGTTCTTCCAATACCGTTTCCTTAGGAGTCTCTTCGTATATGCCTTAGACAAACTGCCACAAAAGTTTCCAATCATTGCTAAGAGGATAAGAAACAACTATTTAACATTTTAATACTATTGAATTTGCTTCACGGTTCCACTACAAAAATCTATTATAAACAAATAATTTCAACTTACGGAATTCACTTCACACTTGCAGTGATGGTTTACACTTGGCACTCGTCGATCTTCATCACAAATGCAACCTTTGGATTTAATTTACTTCTCTTTGTCATTGTGGTTTTATTAGTTATTTTTTTGACACCGATGATATTTCGCCTACCAAAACTTCACATGGTAGCAATGGAATGTTAGCTCACTCGAATGTGAGCTTGGTGATTTGGATTATTTTATTTGGTTATCGTAGATTATTCTCCAATACTTTCGTCTGTTCAATAGGGATATCGATAGATAGTCGATTATAGATATACTGCCTTAGAACTGTTTCCATACCACGCACACACTTTTATATACGATGTATTTTAATATCTACTAATTTAATGTGCTTATTAATTGAATTTAATTCAATAAACAAAAATGATTGCCCGACTACTTCAAAAACTTTCTGTAAATAAACGAAATGTCATTTAAAATGCCATAAAACCATGACGTCGTATGGTGAATAACACGTATACTATGCGTGTAATAAATTTTCGTTTTATTTTGACACATTTTTTAGCGGGAAAAGAGTTTCCCATCTCATTATCTCTGGACGGAACGCTCACTGATCAGCGCTACGTGTTTCTAAAACACGTACATCTTTCCTGATTGTTAGGCAGAAAGATAAAAATACATAGTAAACGAGACGAGAAAAAAGTTGCCAAGTTTGACTTATCCACATGAATTTTAATTATCCCACGAAAAGAAAATTTCCAAACTTAAAATGCTATACGCACTATATTTTTATAACTGTAATTAAGTCGTTGTATCATTCTGATCTTGATAATTTATTTTAACTTAGGAATTAATAAAATCACTGCAATTTCTGCTTTGCTTTATCAAGCCAATTTCTCAAACATACTTCGACGTTTGCGTTGGAAACAGCAAAGTAAATGGTTTTTTGTCTGTACTGCAACTATGGAAAATGTAGCGTAAAAGTGACAGAAAACTGATCAATTATCAGTGAACACTCCGTTCCTGAAAAGGCAAATGTGGGTGTCACACTAGGCATCTTGATGTGAGACTCGCTACTCTGATTGATTGATTGCTAAAAGTGGAACCGCTCACGAGCGTCAAACCAAAGAATATACAATATATAGAAGGCGCATCTCATACGAATTTTTGAACAGCAAAATTTGTGCTGTGGACGTAGCCGTACGTCCATGTTGCGCAACATTGAGTAGTTTTTTGTGTTGCTACGCATTCTCTCTATTCTCCTCTCATTGTTTGATAACTTCGCGGCAATTTCGTGTTATTTGCTTCTCATTGCCATTGCTTATTTTGTATAAATACAAATCGGGTTTGCTGGTTTTCGTTCATAAATGATTATGTGTAAGAAGAGTTAATTGATGCCGCAATGTATGTCAAAGGAGTTCAGAATGAAACGATCGAATTGCGTATAAAAGCAGGGGTTGAGGGAACAAGGGAATTTGACTTCTTTTTTGGTTCCTGTACAATAAAAAATCAATTGTTTACGTCTGTCGGTCTATCAATCATGGATTTTTTTCTCTATATTATTTTTTGTTTATTAAAGGAATTTGGTTTTTTGCAACGTTTTGCCGGTATGATATTGTTATTATTAGTATTTTAAATTAGGTTTATTATTAAATTAGGTTATTGTTTATTGTTATTTTATATGTATGAAATTATAATATAATTATTGTACCAATATGTGTTATTGGTAATTCGATACACAGCTCAATGCAAGGTTGATTTCGTTTTATTGCCAGCCCATAGGCAATGCTTCCTTAATAGAACTAAAATCATAAATTTTAAAAATTTTAGTCTTTAATTTAATTTTAATAATGGTTTTGGACACTACAATAACATGGTAAATTTATAGACGGTCAGACAGAAGCACTTCAGTTGTTACTAGTTGTAAAATAGTAAAATAACAAGCACAAAGTCGATCTTCCGATTCGTTCATACTCATAAAAAATCGAATTCCTACATAATACATATAAATATTTTCTCTGAAATATTTCCATTCTTTCATTTTTTATTTTTGCCTCCATTAACTTTTTATTTTTACTCGTATAACGTATTCAATTTGTTGATATGCCGACTAAATAGATCTTCTGTCCAAAAACAAATTCTTCAACAGCACGCTATGCTCGGAACGTAGATCGTGCCAGCGGTTTACATAGCTTGGGCATCGAATAAGAAGCAGAACAAAGCTACGAAAAGCAAGATTTCTTTCAAAAACCTTAAAATGCAAAATTTAAAACGATTCCAGACGAACGGACGGCTGCACATGGTTTGTTATTGTAAGACAAGCAAAAGAAGACAAATCTCACTGTTCTTCTCTTTGCCCGCTTTACTACACGAATTGATCGATTCTTTCTTTCACGCTTTACTTGGCTTCCGAGTGCTGGATCGATCACTTCTTACGCATATTCGCTTGCATTGTTAGTGCAAAATAACTGAAGCAAAGTCGATCTTGAGATCCCTTCATACTCATTAGAAAAGATCTTCCGAACTACTCACTCATTAGTAGAGCATTCAATTTTGCTTTGCTACCAGCACAGAATACAATCGAAGTTTTGTACTCTGTAACGAAGTTCGTTTTTATCTTCGGTTTCCTGCTTTACAGAGCTGGTTTTTGATTACAGAGCTATGTCCTGCTAATTAACAGCGGCTCTAATCTTAACACATGAAATCACAAATGTTGCCGGAAACAAATGTTTCATGCAATCTCTTTACCTATTTATACTCGTTGTATTTGTTTCAGAAATGACAGAATTTGTTTTTTGTGCGCGAGGTCCAATTGTGTGCGTGTTTTAAGCAAAAGATACAGAGACAAATGTGTTTAGTGTTTTGTGCTTCCAATTGTGTTCAAGCACAGAATAAACAGTATAAACAGAATAAACAGAAACAAAGTCGATCTTCCGCTCCCTTCATACTCATTCGAAAAGATCTTCGACTCTCATATAATGTGTGTTTGTTGGTAGAGTGTGCACTGAACTCGCTCTTTTGATGAAACTTGCCTAACTAATAACAGCAGAGAACTTCGTCGCCCGACAAATTAACAGCGACAAAGCTCTGTTAACCAAATTTTGTTATCCCCCTATTGCTTTCGGCCCGCACCCATAATTCAGATTGCTTCGTTGGGCGACATGCGCATTCTGTATACTGTTTATTCTGTGGTTCAAGGCATAAGAAGAGTTGAGCGATGAATCTTGTATGTCAAAGGAGTTGAAAACGAAACGATCGAATTGTAGGTAACAGCAGGGGTTGAGGGAACAGGGGAATTAGACTTCTTTTTGGTTTCTTTACAATAAAAAATCAAGTGCTTACGTCTGTCGGTCTATCAAGCTTGGATTTTGTTTTCGCTTTATTATTTTTCGTTTATTAAAGGAATTTGGTTTTTTGCAACGTTTTGCCGGCATAATATTATTATTATTAGTATTTTAAATTAGGTTTATTATTAAATTAGGTTATTGTTTATTGTTATTTTATATGTATAAAATTATAATATAATTGTTGTACCAATATGTGTTATTGGTAATTCGATACACTGAGCTCAATGCAGGGTTGATTTCGTTTTATTGCCAGCCCATAGGCAATGCTTCCTTAATAGAACTAAAATCATAAATTTTAAAAATTTTAGTCTTTAATTTAATTTTAATAATGGTTTTGGACACTACAATAACATGGTAAATTTATAGACGGTCAGACAGAAGCACTTCAGTTGTTACTACAAAATAACAAGTACAAAGTCGATCTTCCGATTCGTTCGTACTCATAAAAAATCGAATTCCTACATAATATAAATATTTTCTCTGAAATATTTCCATTCTTTAATTTTTTATTTTTGCTTTCATTAACTTTTTATTTTTACTCGTATAAGTCATTAAATATACAGATATGCCGTCTAAAGTCTTCTTCTTCTTAAATCTTCTGCCTATACGAATTCTTCAAGAGCACGCTATGCTCGGAACGTAGATCGTGCCAGCGCTTTACATAGCTTGGACATCGAATAAGAAGCAGAACAAAGCTACGAAAAGCAAAATTTCTTTCAAAAATCATAACATGCAAAATTTAAAGCAAACCCAGACGGACGGACGGCCGCACATGGTTTGTTGTTGTAAGGGAAGCAAAAGAAGACGAATCGCACCGTTCTTCTCATCGCCCGCTGCACTCCACAAATTGATCGTTTCGTTCTTTCACACTTTACTAAGCATGCGAGTGATGGATCGATCTCTTCTTACGCATATTCGCTTGAATTGTTAGTGCAAAATAACAGAAGCAAAGTGGATCTTCCGCTCCCTTCATACTCATTAAAAAGATCTTCCGTACCCTTCACTCATTAGGAGATCATTCAATTTTGCTTTGTTACGAGCGCTGAGAAGACCACTGAGTTGGGCTTTATAACAACAACTATCAAGGAGTTCTGGGCATACAGAAGCATTTTGTTGTTGTACTCTTTTTTGTTACTTTTTCTACTAGAACAAAAACAAAGTTGAAGTGCTTCCGCACTTTCCTCCGAAAGCGAAGCAAAAGTTACCAACAATTTATCAATCATAATATGGTGAAAATTATGTTTCACTGTAAATATTGGACCACATTCACCATGCTGCGCTGCCTTCGATAGCGGCAGAGTGGTGTGTATTTTTGTGTAATAATGGCACATGAAATCTTGTTCTTCTTTGAGTCATAATATCTCTTTACTATTTATACTCTTTGCACATGAGCATTGGCAATAGCAAAAGAGAAGAGCGCGAAACACTCAGAAATGAGTGAAAACTCGATCCAGTACTGGATCGACCATGGAAAATATTTTTGTTCAAGATTCGCCCTCTTGTTATTCTTTCTCTATGTTTGAATGAGTCGATTTAAGCTCAGGTCGAAAAACTGGTCGATATCGCGGTCGACCACTTTGACTGAGAACTGAAACTCCTGCGCTCGTAGCAAAGCAAAATTGAATGATCTACTAAGGAGTGAGTGGTTCGGAAGATCTTTTTTAATGAGTATGAGGGGTTCGGAAGATCGACTTTGCTTCTATTATTTTGCACTAACAATGCAAGCGAATATGCGTAAGAAGAGATCGATGCAGCAGTCGTATGCCAAGTAAAGTGTGAAAGAAAGAATCGATCAATTTGTGGAGTGCAGCGGGCGATGAGAAGAACGGTGCGATTCGTCTTCTTTTGCTTCCCTTACAACAACAAACCATGTGCGGCCGTCCGTCCGTCTGGGTTTGCTTTAAATTTTGCATGTTATGATTTTTGAAAGAAATTTTGCTTTTCGTAGCTTTATTCTGCTTCTTTTCGATGCCCAAGCTTTGTAAAGTGCTGGCACGATCTACGTTCCGAGCATAGCGTGCTGTTGAAGAATTTGTTTTTGGACAGAAGATCTATTTAGTCGGCATATCAACAAATTGAATACGTTATACGAGTAACACTAAAATATTAATGGAAGCAAACTTATGGAAATATTTATATTATATGTCTGTGGTAATACAAGGTATAATTTGAAATAAATCTACTACAGTCTAATAGCCCCGATGTTATTAGTAATACTTATTGATTCTTGTATAATTTTCTTGTATAAGTAATTCTTGTATAATTTTTTCTTGCAAATGCGACTCATGGCAACTTTTCTTAAAAAAGAGCTTTTTTAAAACAAATCGCAAAGTGCTGTAAGCATGTATTAAAAAAGTTATCGGAGGGGTTTTGCAAAGAGTGTGAGTAGAAAAATGTTTAGAACTGCAATTCATTGCGTTGCCATCTGCTGTGTTATTCAGATCTAGTTGTCTGTCATCTAGTGGTGCCCTTAAATTTTCTGTTTTTTCGTTGTTTCGTTAAATTTTTTAAAAATGTTAGCGTTAGTTAGTTAGTTAATTGAATTAGTGAGGAAAAATCCATGCATATATAATACAACCCACCCGGACTATAAGAATGCTTTCAAGAAAAATTAAATTGAAATGAGAAATGAAACTTATGCTTGTCTGTCACTTACTGAATATAACTCCGTTAAAATTTTTTGGGGCGTGGCTTTGGTTTAAGATTTATGGGCGTTTAAACGTCAAAAGGTTTATGCGGGATATCTTCTAAACTATTAGGTGCACCGGCGTAAGCGGGGTACCGTTTGAAAGGTAATTTTAATATCTATTTTCTAAGTTTTAAACCTTTTTTTGATTTTCTGAATAGTTATGGAAATAATTTAGTTTTAAGGATAAATGGTGGTAGTTATTTTAAAAAATTAGTTTTTTCTCAACTAATATCGAAATTAAGGTATATATTAAAATCATTGGGCTTATAGCCCATAATTTTCCCTTTTCAACGGTATATAACAATGTTGGGGTATCTCCACCATTTCGACCACTTTTATTGAAATATTAAAAATAAATTTTCCTTGCACATTCGAACACACATATTAGACTCTTTTAAAGGAAACTTTTGTACTTTAATGCGCGTAGTGTTCGGTATTTACTACTTAAAATTGAAACGTTTTTATGAATTGCTATAAAAATACTATTTTACTGCGTAGCCGCCGTTGGATATACTAAGGGTTATTATTAAAAAGCGCGGTGCCGAGGTCCGCATACGCGCCTAAAATTGGCCACAAAACACTATTCTGTTGCATAGCTGGTGTTTGACATACTGAGAGTTATAATCAAAAGCGCGGCCGAAGGCCGGAAGACGCATACACGCCCTAAAATTGGCCACAAAACACTCTTCTGTTGCGTAGCCGGTGTTTAACATACTGAGGGTTATAATCAAAAAGCGCGGCCGAAGGCCGGAGGACACATACTCGCCCTAAAATTGGCCACAAAACACTGTTCTGTTGCGTAGCCGGTGTTTGACATACTGAGGGTTATATCAAAAAGCGCGGCCGTAGGCCGGAGGACGCATACTCGCCCTAAAATTGGCCACAAAACACTGTTCTGTTGCGTAGCCGGTGTTTGACATACTGAGGGTTATATCAAAAAGCGCGGCCGTAGGCCGGAGGACGCATACACGCCCTAAAATTGGCCACAAAACACTCTTCTGTTGCGTAGCCGGTGTTTGACATACTGAGGGTTATAATCAAAAAGCGCGGCCGAAGGCCGGAGGACGCATACTCGCCCTAAAATTGGCCACAAAACACTGTTCTGTTGCGTAGCCGGTGTTTGACATACTGAGGGTTATATCAAAAAGCGCGGCCGTAGGCCGGAGGACGCATACACGCCCTAAAATTTGCCACAAAACACTGTTCTGTTGCGTAGCCGGTGTTTGACACTCTAAGTGTTATAATTCCCCTTTCGTGAGGGGACAGATCACGAAGCGGACGGAGATGACAACGACGAGGACTGTTAAACTGTACCAAACGAACAAATTCCTACTTAATAAAAAATAATTAATAAAAAAAAAGCACATCATGAAATACACATAAAACACTGTTTTTAAATAATCATTCCTTCTGCAATTTACCAACTCTAACGGTAAGTATGACATATTATATATCGCTGAAAAGAGAAAATTATGGGCTTTATAAATAGTGTTTTTAATATATACCCTAACTGTCATATAAGAGGATGTAAAATGGTGTACTAGGGAAATGAGGGGCGTGGCAATACCTTTTTTTGACACCTCGACCATTACCGTACCTAATTTCGGAATAATAAACCTTTAAAAAGGTGACCTTTCGCGACCTTCAAACGCCGATAACACCCAAACTAATGCCAAGCCCCCAAAAATGGGGGGCTATTTACCGTTATAATGGTCCCAAATAACGGTAAAAAAAGTAACAAAAAAATCGGGGCAAAACCGCTAAACCAAACTTTTCCCAAACTTTTTAACATAAAGACATCAATTTTTGCAACACACTAATGTTTCGATGAAATATTTGTGTCTCACAACATGTGGCCGTGCAAATATGAAATACTTTTTCCCTGAGAAATTTTTCATATCACAAAAACAAATTCCCTAGAGAAAGTGACAAATCCCATGCAATAAAATCAATTACTATCAATATGGCATTCTACTATTCAAAGAACGAACAGCTGATTTGTGTAAATGAAAGTTGTGCCGCGTTCTGTTTGACTGCCACCGCGTATAATCTACGCCGGGCGGCGATTATTCACGCGTTCTGTTTGACCGTACCTTTAGTTATGAAATTATTGTTTGCACTTTTTCTGGCCCTGCTGGAATGGATCCCATCGTTCCGCTGCTTGGTCCTCTTGGGGGAAGACCCCCCCAGATATAAATGAAACACAGAGAACATCTTCTATATATATAAAATCCCTATGCGTTTCTGTTAGCAAAATATGTCCGGGACTTTTTTTTGGACTTCCACATCATTTAGAATCCTGAAATTTTTCACAGATGTTCCTGGGCATCTAATGTTGATGAGAAAAATCGCAAATTTCAAAAATCCAAACGGCTTCGCCATTTTTTTGCAAAAAATCCGATTGGGAGGAAATTTGTATTTTTGTTCCTAGATTGTGTTGATTAATTTGTCATATTTTATTATGAAAAATTTTGTAATTCAAAAATTTAATAATTTAATAATTTCATTAAATTTGTTTTGTTTGCGACTATTTTTTGTGGTGTTGTGTTTAGTTGTTTAGAAAAGGAACATTAGATATTGGGTAGAGAGAAAAAGAGACAGTGATAGAGTCATAGCACGAATGTACACAGTGAGTATATCGGAAGGTGAGCGATATTATCTTAAGACTACTTCTATTACATGTGACAGGAGAAATCAGTTTTGAGAACCTTAGAACTATGCACGAAATCACATTCAAAACGGCATGGAAGGAGTTGGGTATCTTAGAAGACGATTCGGTTTGGGAAGCCACACTGGCTGAGGCTGTAGAAGTCAGCATGCCTAAAGCGCTCAGAGAATTGTGTGTCTTGATCTGTGTTTTTGGGTGCCTACTTGAGCCGCAGAAATTGTGGGACAAGTTTCTCAAGCACTTTAAAGCAGACCTACCTGGAAGACATCCGGATCATTGTAGAACACACGCAGACTATGAAGATCTAGGCCTACGCGATGTTCAAGAAATTCTTAATTTACATGGTAAAAACTGTACGCACATCGGTCTTAAAACTACACCTCAAGAAACAAAGAGCAACAGGTCATGATGTGGTCGAATGTATAGACCAATGTGTTGCTTTAATAAAGTTATAGATGCAATATACACATCTAGCAAATCATCAAAATGCTTTTTCTTAGATGGACCTGGGGAAGTGGAAAAACCTACCCACACAAAACCCTCTTGAGCGTGGTGCGAGGAAAGGCGATATAGCGTTACCTGTGGCCTCCACGGGAATCGCGGCCAACTTTTTAAAAGGAGGTCGGAGACGACGGTTATCACAAAAAATATTGTTTTTAAAGAAATATTCGCTCCATAAACAATATTTGAATCAAACACAAACAATCGATATTAATTGCGATTAATTTTTTACTTTTGATGCTCCAAAATAAATAAACCAAAAACGTGTAAGGTGAGAAAGTCCAAAAGACTTGGCAGTTTTTTTTACGAACTAAATAAAAAGTAATAACTTCCTGGCGAAGTCAGGCTTATATACTAGTGAAAAAGATAAAAGCTCTCATGTCCAATGAAGACAGAGTGTGCCAATACAAATTGAATGACAAAAAGTACCTTTTATAGTGTACATTGAAAATTATGATACCAACAAACCGATCAATCCGATAGCGGTTACCAAAATTCTAATTAAAGAAATTGCCAAAATTAGTTTCAATATGTGTAAGGTTACCTTTTTAAGTGCCCTCGCAGCAAACAGCATCACCAATAACGTGGAGCGAAAAGAACATAAGTACAAATGTGCGATTATCTTCCCACACTTTGTATCCAAGGTGGGCATAATCTTCAGAATTCCGACAGAAATTGACGATCATGAATTAATGAACAACATCCAAACGCCAGTACCGATTACCAGAGTTCAGAGACTATTAGGAAAAGACAAATCTACAAACGAAAGAGTACCAGGTACTAGGGTGAAATTATTTTTTAAAGAGTTACAAATTCCCAAGGAAATAACCCTGTATAATTATCCAAAATTAAAAGTCAGTCACTTCAAAGCATTCAGTGCTATAACTGCTTCAAATTCAACCATTTCGCACAACAGTGCAAACAAAGGGGCAAAAACTGCTCAAAATGCTACCAACTACATGACGGAGCCAATAAGTGCACTTCGAAACAATGCACTAACTGTAAGGGGAACCATCCTCCCACCAGCAGAGACTGCCCAGCCAGGGAAAAAGCGTTTTCCCTAAAAAATCATGACTCTCGAAAATCTCTTCATAAATGAGGCTAAAACCAAATACTCCAGCATGTTCTCAAACAAATTTGCAAGCGTATAGGAGAACCTTGCAAGCTTGAAAAGATTCAATTGAGGACACGAATGCCCAGTCAAGCAACTTCCAACTAGCTGGTCTGAGATTCAAAAAATCCTGCACAATATTAGAGATCAGCTCAACCAAATAGCGACCCTACATGACATTGACCTTATTAGAAAGCAAACAAATACACAATGTTCAAATGATCAAGATACTGCAATATAAAACAAGAACTATTATATTTTTTGTTCTATTTAACTATTATAGCCATTTTAGACTATTATAGAAACTTTTAATATTGACGAAACCAAAGAGTACGCCAAACTTATGAACCATGAACTCCTTTACAAAAACAGAACCGACGGGTATGGGGGAGTATCCATAGTTATTCACAATACCATTATGTTCAATAAAATCACGTTCAATACTGAGTTAGACATACTTATAGTACAAACAACAAATCTTCAAGCGAATGTTATTATTGCATCGGTATATACTCCGCACTCAATGAAAGCTAATCCGTTCAACACAGACATTACAAGACTCTCTAGATTTCTCGACAATAAAAACAACGTTATTATATGTGGTGATTTTAATGCGAGGCATCAGAAGTTTGGTGATTCCCTAACTTCGGCAAGGGGCAGGCAGTTGATGTCTATACTCTCAGCATCCAATTTCGTAATTCTGAACTATAAACAGCACACTTTTTAAAAACAACTCTACAACCCGAACAGCTAGTCGTCAGTTCTGGATCTTACCTTTTGAAATTCTAACCTCATAACCAAATGGTCTGTACTTGGTGACACCCTGGGTGGGAGCTACAATTTTCCAATCACTATTGAAATTAATCACAATCAATTTCCTGTCGAAAAACAAACTAACAAAACATTAGGTCATCTTCAGCGAAGGACTTAATAGGGGAGATCCATGCGGAGTTTAGGAAAACCATTCAGACGGCCGTGGTGAAGATTACTGAAAGTGGTAGAACAGCCCCAAAAAGGTGGTGGAATGACGACATAAGCAAACTCTTCCGTTTAAAAACGGCGTCCCAAAAGAAATACAACACAACAAAAGCATTCGATGATGTCATCAACTTGATCAACGCGAAAGGCAACCTGAAGAAGTCTATTTAAAAAGCCAAAAAGACTGACTTTAACGAAAAAATTAAATCATTCACTGACAACTTACACCTATTTTTGAAATTTTTAAAAGGCTGCAAAAACGCAGGTTTTGAAAACAAAAGAACATCTTGGGACGACTTTCTACGACACCTCAAAAATCAAGTACCACAAAATAGTAATAAAATAATCACAAAGACCACAGCCACAACCCCACCCGAACTATTCTCAATAGACGAGCTTGAATCCGTTTTGATCGAAAAAAAAGGTCTTCAGCTGGAGGACATGATGAGATTATTAAAGCCATATCCGCTATATACTTTTACTTATATACTTTTCTATATCTATCTTATCTATTTCTATGCGTTACACATTTCGTGACAAAGTGAATATACCCTTAACCTTAAGGTGTAGGATAAAATTACAGAATTAAATATTCATTGAATTTAGTGAAATAATGTGAACTATAATAAATAAAAATTGTTTGTGCATGCATACATAATAAAATATACTATAAATGATACTATATGAGTTTCTTCTTGATTACTGGCCAACCTAGGAAGAAAGATTGTATATTGTAATTAGTATTATGTGCGTAATATTTAAAAATGTTTGTAAATAAAACATGAATAACTATAAAATGCACTATGTTTTGTTCCCCTGTAGGCCTATTGCATCCGTACAATATTTATAATACAGTAAGACCCCGCTTAACGCGGGGGATACGTTCCATCAAAGTAGAGCGTAATGCGAAACAGTGCTAAACGAGGCTATCCTAATATGTAAATACATAATGGGGTTAGGGGAACATGGATAGAAAATTAGTTAGGTATTAAATTTAATAATTATGTTTTTTTAATAAAAATAAAACTAAACATTTATTTCTTACAAAAATAAAAACAATATAAACGAATATACTTATAAAAACAAATAAAATTCTAAGTCAGTCAGATCAGCGATAAACCGAAAGAGCACTAAACGAAACAGCGTTAAGCGGGGTCTTACTGTATAATATAAAATAAATACTGTATACTGTTTAAAATATAAATTTCACCACATACAGGGTGTTACGCCTAAGAGGGGACAAAAGACTAGGGCGTGTAGATTGGGTCGAGACAAGAAAAAAAATCGTATGGGAGTGGTGGGGGGGGGTCAATTTCCCCCCGTTTAGACAGGATGGGCTTAAAAATCCGATTTAACACCGGAAAAAATAATATTAAAAAATAATGGTTAGATCTAGATAACTTTTGCTTGCTGATTTTCAAAGCCAAATATCAAATATATCTTCTTAATATCCTTTTTAAAATACGTTCCGTCAAACAGTTTTTGAGAAAATTAATGCCCAAGTTAAAATTTGGAATAAAAATTTCGAAAAAAAATTTTTGATCACAATTTTTTTTAAATTACGGTATTAGGTATAAATTTTTACCTACCATAAAATTTTCTAATCAATTCTAGAGGAAGTGCTTCAAACACAAAGGATCTATGTTTTGTAGTTTCCGAGAAAAGTGAAAATTACGAACTAAACTCCTTCCGCAGAGTGATCTTCTTCCATATGTTTGCACCAGTAATAAAACACAAGTAGCCAAAAAATTGGTATTTGAAAGGAAAAATGTTTCGTAATTTTCACTTTTCTCGGAAACTTCAAAACATATATCGTTCCGGTTTGAAGCATTTTCTCTAGAATTGATTACAGCATTTTGAAGAAAATTTATACTTAGGGTATGTGCCAATTGGTTACTTTTTACTCGTGGTAAGTAATGTTGAAATAAATTTACTCTGGTGAGTAAAATTTTGTTCTCTTTGCTGTGCCAATTCGTGGATGAAAGTTTTCATAACTTTCTTTTCCATTTTTAAATAATTTTAAAATACTCGACGGTTGTCAAAAATTTACCTAGCCCTGACATTTTTTAGGGAATTTCCGTAAATTTTTCCGCCGTTTTTATCACGCGGAATTTTGAATTGACAACATATAAGTGTAAATTAGCAGTTGAAAAAACAGGCAGAAATTTTAATACTTTCCATTTTTTAGTTGACCTCTTTTAAAGAGGTTTAAAGGACAAATCGAAACCAACTTGAAAAATTGGTTAATTTAATGGTAATAGTATCCAGATATTGCCTCTGGATACACCAAACGGACCAAGGAGGAGGTTGGAAAATTTTGAACTACCGTAGAAAAGGAATTAAATGTTACAGGACCACCTGTAAAATCTAAGTTTCAGTGGAAAAAGGTATAATTATATGGTAAATAAAGGTATAATATACATATATGTATGTATGTATATGCACATAGTTAAATTATGAGCAAAATTATACTTTAGTGTTCGTCTCTGATTTTATTTGATTGCTTAAAAATTATATATATAATTATATTACAATATATGTATATATGATATATTTTTACAAACAATAATTTATTATACACTTCATGCACAATTATATATACATTTGATAAATTAAATACTAATTATTGCTAATTTAATACAATAATAATACACATACATATGTATACAAAAATAATTTCTTTGCCACAAAAAAAAAATATATATCCGGAAAAAGAAGTCGGAGAATACAAAACTCAGAAATGGTACTGGAGTGGTTATTCCAAACTAATAAAAACGCAATCTAAAACTTTGCAGTGACATTTGACAATTTTGACATTTCGAAGTTATGTTCGAATATCAATATTTCGCTTATATACTGTTGGTAATAATGATTCCGTCGGAAAACTGTTCCGATGGAAATTCGCGATAGAAGAAATGTTCCGAGCGGAACGGAATTTTCGACGGATAGAAAATTCAAGCGGAATTCCCGATTGCCCTGAATAACATAATTTCTTAAAAAAATGGCTATAACAAATTTTTTTATATTTTTTTTTTTTAAATTTTAAGTTTTTAATTAATTTTCTCAAAAAGTGTACCTATGTCAAGTACCTAATTTAAAAAGGAGATTGAGGAGCACATATTTGTCTTTAAAATGCAGTATTTAGGTGTAACTGTAATTTTTTAAAATTTTGTTCCCCTTGTTAAGTCGGATTTATATAATAGGAGTAGGAATTAATAATGCGGATTTGGATAGCAGATGGCGTAACTAGCGTGCATCAGAGCACACCGCGGCCATTTTCTTTGTTTTTGTCTGTCATTATGCTGAAAATTTCAGTATGTGTCGTCGTGTAAACATCGTTAAAGAAAAAATAAAGAGGCTCGGTTGGGATCATCTTAATCACCCCCCGTACTCTCCAGACCTTGCGCCTTCTGATTACCATTTGTTCCGATCAATGCAGATCAGCCTGGCAGATGTACGCTTTCGAAATGCTGAAGAAGTGCGAAAATGGGTCGATGAATGGATTGCCTCGAAAGATGAGGACTTCTTCAAACGAGGAATCAATAAACTCCCCGGAAGATGGGAGGAAGTCATACCCAACGATGGGCAATATATTGGTTAATGTACTCATCCATTTTGTTATTCAAATAAATGCCATTTTCAAGCCAAAAAATCCGCATTATTAATTCCTACTCCTAATAAAACGTCACCTCCCGTCTAAACGGGGGAAATTGACCCCCCTCCAATACGATTTTTTTCTTGCCTCAACCCAACCGTCACGGCCTAGTGTTTTGTCCCCTCTTATGCGAAACACGCTGTATAAACAAAGGTTAAGTTTCCCAAATCTAAAATGGTAGGTGCAAACGGATGTTTGACCCCCAAGTGCATCAACGATATGTAATACATAATTTTCAAAAGCATACATTGCATACATACATTGGAAGCATACATTATTTACCATTATACGGAACGGCGAGTTGTTTTATATATATTTTACACATATAAAAAGGATATTTTGATTTATTTGTTTTAACGTTTTATAAACGAGTCCCCGAAATGCGTTCATGCGATAAATTTATTTTCGGCGAAGTACACATTTTTTGCAGCGAAGTACAAGGTTTTTACAGCGAAGTAAAAATTTTTTGCACAAAATCACAATTTTTTATCCTAGTGACAGTGAAAATGCCAATGTGCTTTGCCACAAATTCGAAGTGTCCTATCTCATTATCTCTGATATTTATCACTATGTTAAGGAAGTTGAGGGCTTAAATATGGATCCGTCTGGAAACGCCAAGCGTGTTGTTGTTTGTGATGCAGACCCCAGGAAATTCTCAAACTTCAGAGCTATAATTTCCAAAACAGACAAAACTTTTGTTGTTGGATCAGCTCCAAAAACTACAACAATAAAAAAATATTCGCGAACTCGATCAGCGCTCAATTTTTGACATCTTTGCTATTGATATCAAGTTTTATATTGGAAAAATACTATTCAGTGCAGTCATATTTTTTCCAGTTATCGGTAAATATTTTCACTTTGGCTACCATATTATGTTCCTTTTGTGGACGACGCCATGAATGTGGATCCAAGTGCAAAAGCCCACCAATAATTTCCTGCCATAAGAAAGTAATAAAAATGTAGACATCAAAAAAATGTAAAATAAAGAAAATATAAATATAAAGAAATACATTAAAAAGAAAGGACTACATACGTGCGCAAAATTAGAAGGAAAACGTTCTTGGTCTTCTATAACATGAGCAAATCCATTACCCATTCCAAAATTTATCCAGAAATATGGCAAACCCTTCGGTATGCTGCTGCGCAATCCCTTGTCTCGTAAAGAAACCAACTGCTTATTAATGTTCCATTCATGTTCAGATTCCTCGATGGCTTTTTTAAAATAAAACGGCACCATCTCGGCGTCCTTGTCACATATTGGTACACAATGTATGCAGAGGTGTGGTTTGGATTTCAACTTATTGGCAATTTCAAAGAAAATTACATCCTTGGTTTGAGCAGCATACATTTTTGTTAATGCCTTGCGAAAATTCGTAATTTCTTCCCAGGTGTCCTCGTCTAGTAGAGTGCTGCAACTAGCATGCTGTGTGGTCATCAGAATACAATGGCCCGGTTGCAGACCAATGTGCCAAGGTAATGCCAGATACACTTTTTCACCAATTGAAATAATTGACTTTTTTTCCAGCTTGCCTCCATCTAAACATCTGTAGCATTTTTCCAATTTTGACCTCAAAATTTGTTGCTCATGTATGGATTGCAACAATTCCTTTTTATCAACTTTTTCTTGCGAAATATGTTTACGTATGCTATCAGCGAATATGTCTTCCATATCATCCTTTATATTCTTATGTTTGCTTATAATATTAGAAAACTCAAGATTATATTCCGCAGTGGATGTAAATTTCTCTCGTGTAAACTAGAACATTAAAAGTGTAAGAATTAACAAAATGTTCGAACTAATGTTCACACATTTTCGAATCTTACCATTTGTTTGATGTCGTGCTTATCATCATCTGCGAAGAAACGCACTCGCTCTCCACCCTCATGGGTTTCCACTCGACGATTCGCCTTTCTTCTGCCACCATACAAGTCGGTGTGAATTGACCTCATTAGCTGTAGCGGCCTACAGTTGCCTCTACTATCTGTCCGTGTAAGTAATAAGCGTTTATCTTCGTTGATCACTTCCTTCTTGGCTAGTTTTTTGCTTTCTTTAACGCATTCCCTATTGGTGCGAGCTATTTCTAATTGATCCTTCAACTGTTGAGCTAAGTCATTGTTACCCATTATTTCGGCTTTAATTATTTTAGCTCCCAATTCGTTTAATTCCTCATCTGTGAGGAATTTGCCTGACTCCTCGTCAGAGCAGTATTTTATTTCGGGATAAACTGATTTATCCTCTGGATTTGTTTTTATATTAAAATGTGTACTTGAGTCTGTGCTAATGGTCTTTTGCCAATTTCGTGCAGCTTGAAGATTTGAATGACCTTGACTGGCCAGTGTCGTACCTTCTTCATCGCTTTCATTTCTTGGTCTTTTGAATGTACTCGGCAGACCGGTGCCTGTGATTTTCCAATACGGATTGAGTTCTCTATTGCTTTGAGCAGGATCATAAATATCTACTTTTTGGTTTTCATTTGATTTTTTAATAGTTTTTTCTTGATGGAACGTTTTCAGCATAATACCATCAGTCATCCAACTATCACGTTGTGTCACTGTTAACCTTATGCCATTGTCAGTGGCAGGCAACTTTTCCAATTCAAACTCACAATCTGTTCCTGATTTAGAACATTTCCTTATTTTTCTGTGTTTTCGTCGTCGATCTTCACTATTTCCAGAGCTGGAACTTGAAATGCTATCTTTTCTAGAACGTTTCTTCTTTGATTTCTTGTGTTTATCTTTATACTTCTTTTTGGAAGACTTGATTTTTTTAACAGTAACCTTTTTGTTTTCATGGTTCATTTTAAGCCTTTTTTCAACCGAACTTCTTGTTACGCTTCTAATCACTCTTAAATATTTGTTTTACAAACCTAACAAAAATTTACATTCGGGCAAAGGCTACTCTACAAGGCAAGGGCAGAGATAATGAGATGGGAAACTCTTTTCCCGCCAAAAAATGTGTCAAAATAAAATGAATATTTGCTACACGTATAGTGTACGGTGTTATTCACCATAGGACGTCATGGTTTTATGACATTCTAAATGACGTTTCGTTTATTTACAGAAAGTTTTTGGAGGAATCGGGCAATAATTTTTGTTTATTGTATTAAATTCAATTAACAAGCGCATTAAAGTAATAGATATTAAAATAAATCGTATATAAAAGTGTGTGCGTGGTATGGGAACAGTTTTAACGCAGCACATCGACTTTGCTATTGAAATTCAACTAGCTACCGACGTCTCTATTGCAAAGCCGAAAATATTGGAGGAGAATCCTCGATTGTGTCCGGTTCTGTGTACCATACTATTGACCAAGGTGATATTCTTGTGAAGACCAGTTATCGGTGAAAGCAGGCCTACGCAAACTATCCATTGATCCGTGTATAGTTGCTGGAAGTTTTGGTAGGCGAAATATCAACATTGCCAAAAAAGAAATAACTAAAACCACAATGACAAGAAGTAAATTAAATGCAAAGGTTGCATTTGTAAGAATTTTTAATTAACTGCATAATAAAATCAACAGATAAGTATAAACAATCTCTGCAAGCTTGAAGTGTTATTAAATTCTTATGAAGATCGGCGAGTGGCAAAAGTTTAATTAAGTGTATAATAAAGCCAACAGATCAGTATACACAATCTCTGAAAGCTTGAAGTGATTGTATAATAAAGCCAACAGATAAGTGAAAACAATCACTACAAGTGTGAAGTGTTATTTTCCGTAAAACTCAGTAAATTGAAATTCTTTCTTTAACATAACTAATTGTAATGTGAACCAAGTTTGATAGTATTAAAATATTTTTGTATTAATAGTTGTTTCTTATTCACTTAGCAATGATTGCAAACTTTTGTGGCATCCTGTCGCAGGCATTTATCAAGAGACTCCTGAGAAAACAGAATTGGAAAAATGTATCGCAAGAATTGCAAGATGGACTGCTACAGTTCCGAACGAAGAGTTCATTTAATACGGAGTTGGATTTTTTAAAAAAAAAAAAGAACAAGATAATATGTTATTGAATAACAATAGTTCCACATGCACAACAAAAAAATGGGGTAATTGTCTGAAATTTGATAATATTTCATTTAACTACGTAATTCTTTTCTTTTTGCTAGTAGTAAACCTATGAGCCCCAGTTTCACTCTGGTGGAAAATGTCTGCAGGGAGTATGCAGTATGAATGAATGGGAGTATGAATGTCTTGCACGAAGGCGCAAGATCTTTTCAATCAAATTATGGAAAAAACATTACTCTAATGATAGTAAGATTTCAATCCTCTTTATTAGTTTAGAGGAAACCTTTTACTAGTTAAACTTTTGAGTTTTTATGTATATGTATGAGTTGTATGAGTTTTTTTAAAATATTTTAAATTCAATTATTTACGTTGTAATATATTTATGTATATACGTTCTATTTACATATTTAGTTTTGCTAAATTATTTCTCAATTTGGTAACTTTTAATCTATAGGTAACTTCTAACTTCATCACGAAATGTTAAAACCGTTCCCAGAAACTACTGACACAGAATATTCGTGCGCAGCTGATCGGCACACATATTGTTATGGTAGAAATTAAAAAATACAAGAGCAGTTAACTTAAATTCTATTATATCGGTACAAACAGAAATAAAGACTAACGCAAAGTTTAATACAAACTAAAACAATAAATAAATAAAAAATCTGGAAACTACCTGTGCATTTCCACACCACCTAAGAGGTGCGTTGCCGATTTTTTTTTGGGTGTTCGGTTCCCCAGTAGGCCTATGTAACCCATATACAAATAAAGATAAAATAAGACATGCATGTAATTATACAAATAAAAAATAAAGATGAAAAATAAAAAATTAAAATTATATAATTCTTCCAATTATGCAAATTATTAAATACAATGAATAAATATTAAATACAATGAATTAAAATGCTATGAATTTGTGAAATAGTTATTAATAAATGAGAGAAAAATCTTATTGTATAAAACATACGCAGTGCATACCAAGCAGTTATAATAAAATATATAATTGGTAAAATTGAAATTCTTATATCAATTATAAATATCTTAAAATTATAGATATCTCCCAAACTATTAAAGATATCCGTATAGAATTGGTAAAGGCATTTGAAATACCTTTTATTTATATAAAATAAAATTTTGTCGGAAAACCATTCTTTTTGGAGGAAAACCACAACTAAATTGAAGTGATTGCAAAACGTTAAAGTTGTTCCGTATATTTTAAGTCCGGTTAGTAGCGAAGAGCGATAAGAATTTTAATTTTCGCCGGACTATAACTCGATAACTATACGAAAGCAAAAACTTTGTTCAACATAAATCCACACACAAAACTAAAACTACAACAACGGTATACATAGCTAAGCCCAATATACAATATATTGTTGTTCGATCAACAATATTTTTTAAATATTCAGCAGCAAAACCTCCTTCGCGGCATTTCAATGATGAATTCTTGAAAAATCTGTGAAAAAAGAAATCAGAACTAGTAAATTCAAGCAAATTTGTATAGTTTGTCTGTTCGCTTGAATTGAAAAATACAAGTGAGGTGAACGTTTTAATGACGTCACGAAACAGCGTTTCTGTTCACAATACCAAAAGAAATTATAAATGTACGAAATTGTGTAAAAGTGTAAGTTTGAAAAAGGGTACTTAAATAAAATGAAAAATTTGTTGATAACATGAAAAGGAAAGCTTAATTACAATAATGGTTAATAAATTAGGCAAATTAAAGCGTACTCGTGTATTTTTTAACCAAAAAAATAAAATTTTTCATTAGATCGTAGGGCACTGGTAGCACTACTTAAGTACTAAAATTAACATAAAAGTGTGAGGTTTGCAAACCAGAAAAGCCAATGTAATAATGAGGTGAATTATATATGTAGATATGCCAACACCATCTTTCATTTGCATATATATTTATATAAATTTAATAACCTATTTGCTTTTAATATTGTGTTTATTAGATGATATTTTTTAAAAGGTTTTTTTTTCATCAATTTTTGGTAACTATTGAGATTGAGAGTGCAAATGAAGTAAAACGAATGTTCGGCATAGGATTTGTTTTGTTAAGGTGTGTTCCTGAAAACTATATACATATATATAAAAAACTATTTAAAAACGGTTATATCAAATATGTGAGCAAATTATTTTATATTTACGATGCAATTCTTTGTTATATAATATTAAGGAAAAAATCCTGAAAAATGAAATATCTTTTAATGCATCTTAAACAATCTGCATCTTCGCTGAATTGGTCAAAATTATAAAAATTAAGCAATAGCCTTAAAATTTTTAAAAAAATTTAAAACAAACTGGAATGCTAATAGCAATTTTGAAATTCTTTGTGTATACAAACCAACAATTTTTCTTCTTTGTGAACCAACAATAAGAGCATATATCTATAACTTACTTTAGTTTTCTAATTTTCCAGAACTTAAGAAAATTTTTTCCTCTGTGATTAAAAACTAATTCGTTGTATTTGAAAGTTAAATAACAAAAGGCACGTTTTAAATTTTGATTAAATGCAAAGTATATTAAAACATTTCTTTAAAAGCTTGAACATAGTATTTTGCTTCACGCATTGTAATTTCATAGCAGGCCAAAACACAAATAAATTGTCCACAATTAATGTACATTGAAGATAATTTGACGGTTTGTCTTCCTGAGATAATAAAATTTCTAAATGAAACTAAAAAGTATAGCATAAATTGAAATTGCAGTTAGTAAGTTCGAGTGGTTGTTAAATAGCGTATCTGTAAATAATTGACGTTCATTCATTGCACCAAGTTGGTATCTCAAAACAAAGGGTTCTGTCTAAGGTGTATAAAATAAAATTTATACATATTCGGGGGTGCGAGTCTGGGGAGTTTCTCAAAAAATTCCAAGAATGGGGTCTGAGTCTGGTGAGTTTCTACACTAAAACGTCATCAATTATCGAGTTTTCACGAACACTACCATACAAAAACACAACCACCAACATGCGATTTGACAACCAGAGTTGCATTTTTTAGAAGTTTCCTATCTCATTATCTCTGGCAAGGGGTTGCTTTGTGTGGTGAACTGCACTTTACAGCAAAGAAAGGTGGGTGTCACACTTGACATCTTGAGGACGTCTCAGAAAAAGTGGTGGTTTTGTCGTGTCAGTAGCAGCAGTAATGTTGTCGTTTACGTACCTTTTTTCCCCAGTATCTTTTAGGAATTGATCAATATTTTGAGTAATTTTTCTTAAATAAGAATGCGGAATATTTTCATATTTCAGAAATATGTAAATTGCTAGTAATAGGTTGTGTGCCAATTTGTTACTTTTTTCTCGATATAGAAAATTTTGACATAAGAAACTGAAATTTTGACGTGAGTGAGGTGAATTCAAACATCCAAATTTTTTAGCCCTGAGGGCTATATAAATTTTTGACAAATTTTTGCGTTCACTGTGGTATCTAAATAAGTGCGTCGTGCGTTGCGTTTCTCTCAAAATGATATTGGAACACGCAGTCTTATGGAGGTGGCTGAAATAAGCAACGCACTGACGGAGACCAATTCGAATTTCCAATTTTGGTATGGGCTACGAAGTGAAGTTGGCGGTAGATGTCAAAAAAATGTTCATGTGCGTGTGAATGCTTCTAAGGCGCAGTGATAAGCGCAACGCAAGACGCACTTATTTAGGTACTACAGTAAAATTGAGGCGAACGTGGATCGATCTGTTCCAGTTTTTGAAATCTATCAATCAGAGCGTGTGAGTCTGGCGTTAAGATGCCTAGTGTGACACCCCCACAATGTGACACCAAACAGTGTGACACCCCACAATGTCAAATTCTGTAGAGGATATGAAGAAAGTGTCAACCGTAAAAGTATATTGTATATTTCCGCTGGATGTCATTTGAATTTACACAGTACTTTCGATTAAAAAAATGTAAATGAAAATGAGCGCCGCAGACTCGCAGGAAATCAATTATAATTTAGTAGACATAGGTTGTTCTTCTAGCGAACATACAAAACTAATTAAATTCATTCAGGAGTTCGATATAGCGCTGATCAAATTCATCAGCGTCTCTAATCGTCTTTTCTTTGCTGAGCAGCAACATACATGGCGAGATTTTCATACCAGCGCTGACGGTTATATGGAAAAATTCGGGGACTTTTCGTCGCACGAGCTGTGCCAGGAATTCATTGAAGAAGTGCTTCCTCACATTTACACTTTTGACTTGAGCGCAACTGAGACCGCAATATTTGATCTCTTAAAGGGCCATATTGAATATCAACAAATTGGTGATGGGTACGTGCGGCTGCAAAAGTCGCTACGTTTAACTGCAAGCAGAGAGCCACAGTTCAGTGTGGACTATCGTGTGGAGAAACATACATTTAAGGTGAATAATTGGTATTATTACTATTGTAGATATAATGGGACACCAAACATTCTTCTCAGCCGGCTATCTCACCAGTCCGTAAAACCACATCGTTCATCTTAAAACCAAAGGAGCTTCGCAGTCTGCATACTGTAGTTATTCAATACCCTCTACAGTTGCAACAAGGTGGTTATGGCTTTCGATTCACTAACGAGACACATGCCTTGCTTTCTGCAGCGCTCTCAAATGATTTGGAACTGTCTGGTTGTTTACTGTACAACCCTAAGGAGCTACATCAGCGACTGCGTGCGGCCAAATATAGTTTTGAACAACACGGAACTCTGCCAGAGAACTGTCTATCGTCTAATGAGCTATTGGATAAAATACACAAGTTATATGAGCTGCGTCGAACACTTGCCAACTTGATGGATATGTTTCTATACAAAAGTGCTATAAAGTAAAAAACATTTAGAAATTTGTAATATAATATAAATTTATTGATGAGAATACTGCTACCATTCATTGCAGCCGACATTAACGGAAGAGTAATAACTACCATAGCGACTAACTACAAATGTAGCTGTCAATCAATTTGGCCATTTTAGCCTTGATGTTAAATTTTGCCTTTTTTTCTTACTCTTAGCCTCTAAAATTTGTGTTTAGCCTAGTGAGTTATGTAACTAATATAATATAAATACCATTAAAAAATGGTTTCAATCATTTAATTTAAATATGAAATTTTTCCATCAACCGGGGAATCTGGAAAACCGGTGTAGTTTTGGAAAACCTGTGTGTACCGGTTTAATCATTAAATATTAAACAGAGCTCTGTATTTTCGTGTATAATTTATTCATTTGTGTTTTATTCTTTTTTCATAATTTTATAAATTTATAGGCTGACATATTATGTCTGATATACAGTTTTCTTTTATTGACCCTCTGTCAAACTTTTTTATGCAACTTCCATATTTTCTAGTACGCCTAAATGTTTGAATCTTTTTAAGCTTGGAGAAATTTTAATTCTTTTTTTTATTTAGTTTTTTCTTTCCTTTTTATTCTGTTTTACCATTTTTTAGATATAGCTTTTATTTTATATAAATAAAAGTTATTTCAAATTCCTTTATTACGGTACTAATGCTATCCGAATAAATTTAATAGTTTAGAAGATATAGTGATAAGAATTTCATTCATACAATACATATATGAAAAAATTCAGGAAAATAAAACTGATAATATGCACTACACGCAATTCACTACAACTTTTTACTCAACTGTATGCCAGTGTATGGTCATCATCATTTGGAAATATGAGTCCTTTTGAATCACATTGAAGAGTTGGAAAGGACCTCCTGAAACCTGTAGGTTTATATAATTTTTTTAATTTTAAGAAAATAGGGCAAGAGGAAGAAGAGGCTGGGTGGTTTCCTCTTCAGTTGGTTTCCTCCTCCACACTTTGTGGCGTAATAACAAGTCTGGTTAGTGGGTGTTACCGCATGCGGGACATATCTGGTTTGTTTTTAAACAACCTCTAGCAGAGTGATTGGATCTGCAACACTTTGTACATTGAGGTACTCTTTGCAAAGAGTATTAATACATAAAGAGACTTCACGAGACCAATGATGCTATCAACATTTAGTTTGAATGAGTCCGAGTTAAGCTCAGGTCGAAAAACTGGTCGATATCGCGGTCGACCACTTTGGCTGCGAACTGAAGCTCGTAGCAAAGCAAAATTGAAAGATTTACTAAGAACGGAGTGGTTCGGAAGACCCATTTTAATGTGTATAAAGGGATCGGAAGATCGACTTTGCATCTGTTATTTTGCACTAACAATGCAAGCGAATATGCGTAAGAAGAGATCGATCCAACACTCGTATGCAACATAAAGTGTGAAAGAAAGAATCGATCAATTTGTGGAGTACAGCGGGCAATGAAAAGAACGGTGCGATTCGTCTTCTTTTGCTTCTTTTACAATAACAAACCATGTGCGGCCGTCCGTCCGTCTGGATTTGTTTTAAATTTTGCATTTTAGGGTTTTTGAAAGAAATCTTGCGTTTCGTAACTTTGTTCTGCTTCTTTTTCGATGCCCAAGCTTTGTAAAGCGCTGGCACGATCTACGTTCCGAGCATAGCGTGCTGTTTAAGAATTTGTATGGGCATGTAGTCGGCATATCAATTCACTATACACGTTATACGAGTAAGACTGAGGGTTAATAGAAGACAAATTTTGGAAATATTTATATTATATGTGTGTAGTAATACAAAGTATGATTTTAAAGAAATTTACTTTAGCCCATTACTCTTACTAAATCCCTCAGACGACTTCTTCGAAATATGTAAGCAGCATTTTGAGGTACACAAAAATATCTTTGAAGCATATTGCCATGGGAAAAATCTGAAGCAAAAAATTATAGATGAATGCATAAAGAAAACAAATATTTCATCACCGGATTGGTTTAATATAGACGGAAGTTGTTACAAGCATAGGTATAGTATTTTGCAACATTTGATTACGGTTTTAATTCGAAAAGATGCGAGATGGTTAAAAGAAAAATTAGTTGCCGAAGAAGCAAGAAAGAAATTCGAATTAAAAAGAACCAAAACAACGAAAATAGCTAATGCTAAGATGCAAAGACTTGTAGATAAATAAGATTAATGATTTGTCCTAAGGGTCCATTAAAATTAGAGTTCAGTTTAATTAAAATAATAAATACTTTAACAAAATTATAAATTTAAGTTAAACTAAAATTAAATATTATGTACTGTATATGTTGTATAATAGAATTCATATTAAAATACGAAAATAAAACACAATTTAAACTTTAATAAATGTTTTATTTTTATATGTATATTCCAAAATTTGTTTAATGTGGTGAAAACAATTATATTTGGATTAAAACATCTCGATAAAGAAACGTTCGAACGAAAGATCCTAATACAACAATTCTGTATACAAAAAGTACAGTGAAACGCACCTTAGTCTGCGAAATCCCTCCGATAAATTTTTAATACATGCTTACTTTGCCATTTGTAGCGCCCTTTTGAAAAAAGTTGCCATGATTAATAAATATTTTATATATGCAAATATATGCAAATTAAATGAGGACCTCTCAAGAATTAGTAACTGGGCCAGTTGCAACGGTCTTCAACTTAACGCCTCTAAGTCATATGTGTTGCCTGATGGTCTCCAGATACAGGACAATATTTGATGATATACCTGACCTTGTAATAGGTGATAAAAGTCTGAAAGTTATTGGCTGTGCTGTTAGTTTAGGTTTCACAATTAATTCTTCCCTTACATGTACTGATCATGTTAATAGCTTAGTTGGGAAAATATATTATATTCTTCGAAACCTAAGATTCTCAGCTCAGTTTATACCCGTCGAGACCAAACGTAAGCTAATTCTTCAATTAGTACTGCCCTTAATCACCTATTCAGAGGTAGTATATAGCAAACTAGACTCGCGGTCGCAATTGAAACTGGAAATTGCATTTAATTGTGCCACAAGGTATGTTTACGGATTGCGTAAATATGACCACATATCTCAGTTTCGTAGTTTCGTAAAAGCATACTCGGCTGTGATATAATAAGTTATCTCAACGCAAGAAATTGTATCTTTCTGCATAAGCTTTTGGTTACAAAAAAACCTATGTATCTTTATGAAAAATTGAGGTTTGGTCAATTGAGCAGAAACAACCTGCTAATAATCCCTCGGTTTAGCACATTAATTTCAGATGCTTTGCTTTAATGCTTAAAGCGTTGAACACAATCGGAGCAACAGGATACAGCAACATTTCCAGGCAACAAGAAATTCCATGGTGTTAATTATAATGGCTGGGCAACTGTTGCTCAGCAACAAAAATTTCACATGTCAAATTCTTAATGGTGGTGTAACACAAGGCCACTTGAGGCCGCCTTAGAAAAACTTTCAACTGTTTTTTACATTTTCTCCAGCATCCTTTTTTAGAGGATTTTCCATTTCTTTTAGCGATTTATAAATATTTTGAGTAATTTTTTTTAAATAGGAATGCCGTATATTTTCATATTTCAGAAATAAATTGCTTGTAATAATAATAATAAAAATTACGATAAATATTAACTTAAATAAATTGGCGTTAAGATGCCTAGTGTGACACCCCCCACAATACAAATTGTCAAATTATACATGACAGAATGAAAACAAACACACCGAAGAAGAACAAGAATGATTCTGTTGCTGTCAAAATTAGAAATTAGCCCGGAGACAAGATACAAAATGCAAAGCAAACCAGAGCAACAAACTGGAAAGCAAACTTTTTTCTCGATCTCCATAAGAGCCCATGTAAATTTGACAACTAAAAATGTATCTTTTATCCTGTTGCTCCGATTGTGTTCAACGCTTAAAGCATTAACCACAACCAAGGCTACAGGCTACAAGATACAAGCGGCATCTGTCAAAATTACAGTGGCCCTTATGGGGAACAAGAAAAAAAACATTGATTTCCAGTGCCGCTACGTATCTGCGGTTAGCCGCTACGCATCTTGCAGCTAGCCGCTAGGCTTCACGCCGCTTGCAGGCGCCACTTTTCAAGCATTAACCACAACCAAGGCTACAGGCTACAGGCTACTAACTGCAAAAGTAGCTAACTTCCAGCACTAACCTCAGTGCTTCCAATGATAGCGGCGTGAAGCCAGCAGCAAATGTCAAAACGCAAATCTTTTTATATGTAAAACGTAAACAAACACAAAAGAAGAAGAAGCATAGCTACGCCGCCAGAGAAAAATAGAACTCGATCGACTGCAAGCGGCGTGAAGCCTAGCGGCTAGCTGCAAGATGCGTAGCGGCTAACCGCAGATACGTAGCGGCACTGGAAATCAATGTTTTTTTTCTTGTTCCCCATAAGAGCCAATGTAATTTTGACAGATGCCGCTTGTAGCCTGTAGCCTGTAGCCTTGGTTGTGGTTAATGCTTCAGGCTACTTCAACGACCGAAAGGTTGGCTGTGTATGCATATTCTACACTCGTGTATGTTATACAGACAGTTTGCTCTTTTCGTCTTATAAGTAATTGTATGCGTTCATTAATTTTGTTTTGTGATCTCTTTTGCTCGCGTTATTATATAAGCATCCTGAATGTTATAAATTATAGTATGCTTAAATAGCTATAAATAGTGAAATATTGAAAATAAAAATTGATAATAATTGAAAATAAAAATTTAAATTGAAAATTTTTTTATAGGTTCCATAATAATCATACAAAAAACAAATATAACAAAAAAACAGCACACCTTCCGCTCCGATCGCAGGCAAACGTTTGATTTTTTCTGTACGTTGGATTTGACAAAGAAACACGGCCGCATTTCCATTCTTAAAAGATACTGAATTCCGTTTTCCAGGGCAAACACACAAACAGCGTGGAAAGTATTGTTGTAAATTGGAAGGAACGGCGATTGCCGTCTTCAAAATAGATAAGAACCGTCGGCGTACGTTGAGCAGAATTTCGATCAGCTGTTTTACGAAAAACACATAGCAAAACGGGTGTAAACGCTTCCGTTGAAAGATACAGAATGACCCCATAAATGTTGATAGCATCATTGGTCTCGTAAAATCTCTTTATGTACTAATACTCTTTGCTCTTTGTACCTCAGAGAGGAGAATGGGAGAGTATTGCCAAAAAAACAGATGATTCTCTGCAATCATTTGTTGTTATTGACCTGACTTGTTATTGTACTTGTACTTATTGTACTGATCAGCCCCCGAAAAAAACTAGCCACTTTCGTTCCTGATGGTCCCAACGAAGAGTTAAAAAATTAATAAAATCTGAGCTACGCAACTATTCTGCATTTATGCCAAAATGTGAAATAACAGCCTATCTTTATACTGAAGTTCTTTATTTTATTGTTAGGTGCTGGTTACACAACTTTGACCAAAATTCTTAAAGTTTCGGAACATTTACTAAATGTTGTTAAAATTAAAAAGCGCGACCAACTTAACTGACAGATTTCCTTCTTCCGGTTCGTTTTGCCAAACGAGGTAATGTAATTAATATTATAAAATGCAGTTTTCTTGCGATATAAATTATAGAAATGCTAACTGGAACTTTATAATAAAGTATTTGCTATAAAGAGTAATTTAGGGTAGTTGAAGACTATGCAAATTGAAGTGGCTAGCGTATTTTGTTTGTCTTAACATCATCTATAACTTTATGGGACGTAGGTTATTAATATTGGTTATTTAACTCTATTTTAGATGCCTGGTGTTACTGTAAAGGATATTGACCAACACGCCGTTGTCAAAGCGGTTGCCGTCTTTTTAAAAAAGTAAATTTAGTAACAATTTTTTAGCAATATATATATATTTGTATATATAATTTTATATCTGCAGGACAGGTAAATTGAAGGTGCCCGATCAGATGGATATCATAAAAACTGCCAAATTCAAGGAATTGACTCCTTATGATCCCGACTGGTTCTACATTCGTTGTGCTTCTATCTTGCGTCATTTGTACCACCGCAGCCCAGCTGGAGTTGGCTCCATTACCAAGATCTATGGAGGCCGCAAACGAAATGGTGTACATCCATCTCACTTCTGCCGCGCAGCGGACGGTGCCGCTCGCAAAGCGTTGCAGTCGTTGGAACATGCTCGTTTGATCGAGAAACACCCGGATGGTGGTCGCAAGTTGACTCCTGTTGGTCAGCGTGATTTGGATCGCATTGCAAACCAGATCGTTGCTAAGCAGAGGGATGTCGCAAAGGTGACTGGGCCTATCGTAATTTCATAGTAAAACACATAAACTTACTCTTTTAATTCACATCTTTTTATAACAATAAAACAAAGAATTTGTTATAGAAATTGGGTTTTTAATTTAGAAACTGAATAAAAAGAAGTCAGTTCTAATGTAAAATAAACTGGTGCGTTTTTCGGTGTATTCACCAACCAATGCATTCCCACTCATGTGAAGATTATTGAGCTACTTGAAACTTAAACGCAAGTTTTTCTTTTGGAATGGTATGATCTTAGGGGTAAATTGAAATTGAGTTTACAAAATATATATGTATGCCTTGTTAAATATACAAAATATATGTGTGTGTATGACTTCCTCTATATGTATGACAACTACACTCGATCCAGTGCCTCTACCATAACAATGCTGTTCCCGCGAATCACCTATTCATAAATTCAACAAAATGTTAAAGTATCATAATATAAATCCTTCGTACAAATGTACTTACTACCATTCCAACGTTGTTCCTTGTGCTATCTTTACACTCCTCCACTGTCTCGTCCAAAACTACATTCATGAAAGGATCGAACCCACGCAGTATTCCGGCAACCGAACGACCGCCATTGAGTTTCAGCAGCATTCGTTTGTCCATGTATCTGAAAACCATAAAATTCAGATATTTTATCATATATGTTCAGCGAGTTGCATACTTTTTTAGCTCTGGTGGATGTGCCTTCGACATATTTGCTATAGTTAGTCACGATGTTCTAGCATCCAAAAATCAACTTGGAGTTGACAGCTTCCAAAAAGTTGAAACGAGCGAGTTGAAAAGTTGATATGGATACACAAAACCGTAATCAAGCATATGCTTGAATGTTTAACAAACAAGAAGCTGTGTTAAATAGCTGCGTTCAGAAAGGTAGTACTCTTGGAACACTTAAGCATCACTCAAATTAGACAAAGGCAGACGTAAGGAAAGAGTACGAATACGTCCGTAAGACAAGAATTGTGAAAGACTGCCCAAAATGAGTATATGTACTTAACTAATCGAATTGGGACGAAACATTCTGATGAGCGTAGGCTTCTCCCCAAGAACCGTACAGGATACGAATCTACTCGTCATCAGCTTGTTCGATTTTTTGTACACTTGTATGCTTGTGTAGCATTTCGAAAAATGGTGCGGAACGAGTACAGAATTTCGATAACTTCCGTACGGTCTGCATTCGTTTAGTTTGGTTAAGGCTTCAGTTAATTGGCTATCACTGAACGTACCCGATTGTCCACATGTTACATGACTATGGTGTGTGTGGTACCTAAATAAGTGCGTCGTGCGTTGCGTTTCTGTGAAAATGAAATTGGAACACGCAGTCTTATGGAAATGGCTGAAATAAGTAACGCACTGACGGAGACCACTTCGAATTTCTAATTTTGGCATGCGTTACGAAGTGAAGTTGGCGGCAGATGTCAAAAAAAGTTGCATGTGCGTGTGAATGTTTAAACTTGTTGTCAGAACATATGTTGACGAACCGCTGTTATTTCGGTTTAGCACAGCGTCGTTTCTAAGGCGCAGTGATAAACGCAATACAAGACGCACCAATTTAGGTACCACAGATAGAAGTCGCTCCACGACTTTTGTTACCACGACTTTTCAAAATAATACAGGCTCATGGGAAACGAAAAAAAATTAATGTCGTCGTTTTCGACACGCACGACTACGACAAAAGTGCGAAATTTTCTAATTTTGTCGTTGAGTCGCTCTTCTTCTTTTTTTTGGTTGTTTGTTTATATTCTATTTGATATATAACGCCCTTATAAACGATAAAGGCTTTTTCCGTTTAACACCCGTTTTGTTTTGTGCTCTTCGTAATTTTTTGTATTTTTGACGTTACTAACAAACAAAATACCAACAAAATTCGAAAAAGCATAAAACAAAATGCTTGATAAACGTAAATTGCGTCTTTCATTATAAGGCTGTAAAGCTATAAATTTATCAAAATTAAATTGGAAAAACGATTTTTATTGTGTGAGTATTTATTAATTATACTGTATTAAAATTAGAAATAATTTATAAAATTATTAATTATTTTAACGACAACGACAAATTTAGAAAATTTCGCAGTTTTGTCGTATTCGTACTCGTCGGCAGCTACACTTTATTTTGTTCTTGTTTCCCATAAGAGCCCCAGTTATTTTGACAAATAGCGGCCAAAATTGTCGTTGAGCGACTCCTTTGTGTTTACGTATTAAGTTGCTGTTTGTAATCAATTTTCCAGAGTGGCGGACGTCGGTTCTTTCTCTGTTGCTTCCAAAGATAATTATCTCTGCTTGGATCTCGCCTTCTGTACGTTGTTTTAGTTGTTTTTATATTTTTACAGACAATAATTAAATTTCTTGCAAGAGGAAAAGATGCTAAAAATTAAACGAACTTTTTGAAATTTGTTGTGAAGTAATTTTTGGTAAAAATATTGTATAAGCTGGATTCAGTATTCGAAAAACGTGAATTTCACAACTGAAGACAATGTTTTCAAAAAAGAAAAAGAAGCCTTTGATTTCGATGCCTAGCAATTTTGTGCATCGGGTGCACGTTGATAAGAGAGAGGGACGGTATGTCGGTCTTCCGTTGCAGTGGTCTTCTATTGTGGGGAACAACCAAATATTGAAGTCAACAAATCGGCCGCTTCCGCTGGTCGACCCTTCTGAGATAACACCAACAGAGATTCTGGACCTCAAAACAATAGTGCGTCCGCACCACAATAACAACAAAACAGATACCCAGTCTCTGAACAGCACAGTCGGGTCTCATCGATTGGGTGTGGCAGACGTGACGTTTCCGAACAACGGAGGCATAGTTTTGCCAAAAACGTCTCATGTCGCGCGCTCTAACTCGTTGCGAAGTTCAAGTCCGCCACGTGTGCGGCGAGACATACGAGGCAATGCCAACGTACCACCAGCTGTACCAGAAGAGTCTTCGGCATCGACCACACCAACACCGACGTCTGGTCAAATGTTGCCAACAGCTGCACTGTTGAACAGCCATGGATTATTAATAAGCGGTAAACCTCAACCACAACCGCCGCCTACGATAGTGGCGGGAGCAACAACCTCTGCTGTGCATGGCGGTCCTGCAGGTCATCAAATGTATACGTCATTAGCAGTGCGTACAGATCTGCCTGGAACTGCTACAGCTCTACAATACCGTTCGAGTGCCCAACAAAACTCTCCAGTCAGTTCGATAGCTAGTGCCACACGCTCTACACATTCGCATTTATCAGGAGGTGGCATTAACCAACACCCCCACTCTCATCTTATAAATACCTTTACGGGGGGACCACATGCATTGTACCAACCACAACAACAACAACAGAACAAAGTACATAATGCAACCGCACAGCCTCAACCAGTACCACAGCAACAACAACTTCCAAAGCTCACAACAACCACAACGTCTAACGACCAGAATCAAAATGCACAACACAATCATTTACAGGTTACCAAAACTAATTCACGCGCTTCCAGCTCTAGCGGTGGCAATAGTTCTCTAGCTCAAGGCGCTGGAGCAACCAGTGTTTGTGCACCACCAAAGCAGGAGCAGCGCTTAACACATGAACAGGTGCGATTACAACCAATTTATTTCTCATTCGATAAGCTTGAAAAGTTTTAATCAAATTCAAAGAGTTGAAAAGCAGTGAAATCTCTGAAATTCATACACATACATTTAATTCTCTTTAATATGTCTTTTAGTTTCGAGCTGCACTGCAGATGGTTGTTTCTGCTGGTGATCCGCGTGAAAACTTAGACAACTTTATGAAAATTGGTGAGGGATCGACTGGAACGGTGTGTATTGCTACCGACAAATCTACAGGTAACCTTTTCTTATCTTCTGTTCATTGCAGCCGCTTAATTTCATTACATTCTATTTTAAATATAATAAATGTAATTAAATTGAATATTATTAGGTCGCCAGGTGGCTGTTAAGAAGATGGATCTACGCAAACAGCAGCGCCGCGAGTTGCTTTTCAATGAGGTGGTCATTATGCGTGACTATCATCATCCAAACATTGTGGAGACTTACTCTAGTTTTTTGGTAAACGATGAACTTTGGGTTGTTATGGAGTATTTGGAAGGAGGAGCGTTGACCGATATTGTCACGCATTCTCGAATGGATGAAGAACAAATTGCAACCGTTTGCAAACAGTGTCTCAAAGCTTTGGCATATCTTCATTCACAAGTAAATAATAAATTTGAATAACGTAAATGTGGAATTTCATATTCTATTTTTTATATTTTGTTCGATCCAAAAGGGCGTTATACACCGTGACATCAAATCCGACTCCATCCTATTAGCCGCAGACGGACGCGTCAAACTCTCTGACTTTGGCTTTTGTGCACAAGTTTCACAAGAACTGCCAAAGCGGAAGTCGTTAGTTGGCACTCCCTACTGGATGTCTCCAGAAGTCATATCGCGTTTACCTTATGGACCAGAAGTCGACATTTGGTCGCTTGGCATAATGGTCATAGAAATGGTGGATGGAGAACCCCCATTCTTCAATGAACCACCTTTGCAAGCGATGCGTAGAATTCGCGATATGCAACCACCAAATCTTAAAAATGCACATAAAGTTTCGCCACGATTACAGTCGTTCCTGGATCGCATGTTGGTGCGAGACCCGGCACAGCGGGCTACGGCGACCGAATTGTTGGCGCATCCATTCTTGAGACAAGCAGGTCCACCATCGCTGCTGGTGCCCCTTATGCGCAATTCTAGACAACATAATTAGTAACATGAACGGTAAAAGCTGACACTTCATTGCAGTTTTATTTTGTATAACTTGGCCGTTACTTAATTCCTTTTATATGTATTTTAACAAGTATTATATTTTCAGAATTTTAGTGTTTTAAAAAGTATTGCATGTAGTTCGGTAGTGTTGAGGGTTAACATAAATGAAGAGAAATGGAAAACCATGTTAGATGAGCAAGTTAATTTTATTATATTTCGAAACAATATCATATATTTTCTCTAGAAGGAAGTGTCAAATATCTTCTCATAAGCCTAATACTTAAAAACTCAGTTTCAAATACAGATCTTTTTAGGTTCCATAATTTCATCCAATGTTACACGCGTCATTAATTACGTCTTCGAGTGAAAATAATTAAATTTTGATTATTAAATTTTGAAATTAAAAGCTGATAATGTCACCAAGCTTTCAAGAAAAAATTTCAATAAACATCGCATTAAAAGGTTAATTCTTATAGTCATGAAATGAAATAAAATTAGATAAGATCAGATGATTGTGGACGACCCACCAAGCTAATTTCTATCTCCGTTTTCAGTAGTAGGTGATTTACAGTTGAATTGGAAGATATAGGAAAAGTATTTATTTCCGTGCCTTGCATGGTGTAATAAGATATTCGAAAAATTAGTTCAACAAAGCATATACATAATTTCATTGTTCCATTTAGCAACTAAGCAACAACTAACTAACTTTAAATTTATTTAATTTATTATTTTGTCCGTCCTACTTGTATGTTATACCATAGAAAAAATAATCTTTACATTCCCTTTAAAATAGGTTTAGTAGTGTCCACATTCCTTTGAATAAAGTTAATTTTTTCGTAATCGTTGCATCGTAAAAAAGGAAATTATTGAGACAGTAGGTAAATGGAAATAGTATTGGTTGATATTTTAAATAAATACATTTCGGCGTATTTTTTAACTTGAAAGGCGCATTGCAACTGCATTATTATTGTTATTCTAATGATATATACTTTACTATGAAAAATCATGTATAAAATGATAATATAATATAAATATACATACATTATACATTACTGTAATAATATATACATACACTAAATTGAACAAACATTATTTTATTCTAATAGCACGTATAAATACTATATAGATTTGTAAATACTACGACTTCTTATTAGCATAAATTTCTAATATATTCTCTAAATTCTGGAGCTATGATTCTGTTTAGTAGTTGCTATTGTCTGGCTACTCTAATTGGAGCTAATAAAACTATGCCACTACCACAAATCGTTATTCTTAACGTTTTTCTAATAGTGAAGAAATTAAAAAAACACAAAATGTCATAAAATAGAAATAAATTAGATACAGAAGTGAAGACTGGAAAATTAATTATTTCAAATACACTAGCTATTAATTAGCCCAATCAAATTAAACTTTCTTCTAAATAAGTTTTTAAACAAATATTTAATTAATTCCACAAATTAATTGTTAAAACTACTACATGATAACCAAATTCAAAATATAAGACGTTGATACAAAAAACCGGAAGTCACAAGCAATTTAAATGTGTATCACCTAGCTTACAAATGTCTTTGAAAAGATTCCAAATATAAAATTTGTCCATATAACCATATACAGGGCGTGTAGGATGGGTAGAGACAAGAAAAAAATCGAATGGGAGGAGGGTCAATTTCCCCCCGTTTAGGCGGGTGGGTGGGGCCATTTTATAAAAATCCGACTTAACACAGAAAAAATAATATTAAAAAATAATGGTTAGACCTAGATAACTTTTGCTTGCTGATTTTCAAAGCCAAATATCCGCTTCTTAATATCCTTTTTAAATTAGGTTCCTATGTCAAACAGTTTTCGAGAAAATTAATGCCAAAGTTAAAATTTGGAAAAAAAATTCCGAAAAAAAATGTTTGGTCGCAGTTTTTTTTTTAAATTACGGTATTAAGTAAAATTTTTTTCCGACCATAAAATTCTCTAATCAATTCTAGAGAGAATGCTTCAAACCGGAAGGCTCTACGTTTTGTAGTTTCCGAGAAAAATGGAAAATGAAAATGATAAACATAACTCAGAACTATATCATTGGTTTTTCAGCTCCGATGATAGATCAAAATCGAATTTAAAAGTCCGCTACACCAATGACAAGATCAACAAAAAGCTCACTGCTCATCATTAGGCAGTCGAGGAAAAACCTTTATGCCTAAATAAAATTTACGTATGTATGTATACGTACATTTAGATGATATTATTATGAAAATACAGCCTACATACATACAATCACATAAATCCTTTGTTAATTATAGTTTCAATTATTTTTTGTTTGTTTGATACGTGTTACAAATCATATACTTAAGCATTTCTATGATATATTCATAATATAGTTTAACAATATCAGGTCGAACAACCGGTGAGAAAAAACACAACCAAAATATTGATTTTTAATTTATAACTAAAATAAAACTAAAAAATTTTAAGCTAAAATGTAAAGGACAAGTGGAAGGTCAAAGGATAAAATTTCGAGTTCAAAAACCTTATAACAATGTTCCTTTAGATTAAAATACAAGGCATACACACACAATTGCTAACTTGTCTCACATAACACAAACAGAAATCAAACTGGTATGTCTGTGAAGTTGGCACCTCATTTTTTAAAAACTTCACTTTTTTGGAGTTCTGATTGCACCTCCAATAGTTCTGGAGTTCTCTACCAGTTTCGGAAATAGTTCTGGCGATTTAAGCAAAAAAAAAATTAAGCAAAAAATTAGCAAAATTTTGGGTGCTAACTTCACAAGTCACTGACGTAACTAGGACTCATGGCGCCCGGGAAGATTAATCAACTTGCCGCCCAAAAAATTCCTAGATTTCAATAAGTTAGTACTTGATATCCAAAAATGCCGCCCCGAAATTGTACCACCCGGGGCGGACCTCCCCCTAGCCATGTCACTGTCACAAGTTGAAATATGAAAATCGGAATGAAAATATGAAATACACCTATCCCCCGATTTACACAGTAGATACGTTCCTGAGAAAAACGTGTAAATCGAAAATTAAAAATTTTCAAGTCAAAACCGTGTAAATCGAAAAGCTTGCAGAAAATGCATAATTTTGCTATTTAACAGTTGTGATTTTTTTCAATATTTTTAGGTGTACACAGAAATAAAAATAAAATGCATTGACAGGTTAAAATATGTAAATACGGAAACACTGTTTTTTTTTTAATTATAATCAGAGCCTGAAAATAACTGTTATTATGGCAATGGCCTTGAGCAAAAAAGCAGAGGTTGAAACTTTTATAACTTTTATCAAAAAAGTCTTTTGAATAACTGTTATCAAAGACTTTTATTTTTAAAAGTCTTTCATAAAAGTTATTTTGAGACTTTTATATTTAAAAGTCTTTGAAAAAAGTCTTTTGAAGACTTTTATTTTTAAAAGTCTTTCATAAAAGTTATTTTGTGACTTTTATTTTTAAAAGTCTTGGGAAAAAGTTATTTTGTGACTTTTATTTTTAAAAGTCTTGGGAAAAAGTTATTTTGAGACTTTTATTTTTAAAAGTCTTGGGAAAAAGTCTTTTGAGGACTTTTTCGTTTAACTTTTTTGAAATAAAAGTCTTTTTTAAAAGTCTTTTGAAGAAGAAATGCGCTGAGACGAACTGTGGAGGAACATGATTGAATAGATATATCGCTATCAGATTTGGTGCGAAGTAAAGAATATTTGCTTGAATCTTCACTCAGCGCACGCTGCGTGTGTGTATCAATATCTCGGACGAAGCCCTTATCGGCATCGGGTACAGCGGCGACAATGCTTTAAAACAACAACACATTGCTCAGCTTGTGTGTGAATGACTGTGTTGTTATTGTTGATTGTTTACGTTATTGGGTTATAAAGGATTTAAAGCAGAACTACTAATGCAATGAATTTTGATCGAAAAATTGTTATTGGTATCAAAATCTAGTTAGTCGCATGTCACTTTAGAGTTAGTTAATTCTCAAACGGCTGCACCGATTTCGATGCGGTTTTCACCATTGTATTGCAAATTTTTAATTCAATCGTTTTAATAGATGATATTTCTTTTTGTCACTATGCTTTTATACCTAAAAAATATCTGATTTTAAATACTGAGCTGATTTTGAATATATTATGTGACAAGGTCCATACCCAAACCATTAAATATTGGTTGCACAAAGAACTGAAATTATTACGAATCAATGTTTGCCAGAACCTCTTTCTCAGAAAATTCAACACTTATCTTCACTTTTTTCTCACACTGTGTACAATTTTCGTTATTGTTTTCCAACATTTTATTAAGCCGCCAAACATGGTACCTAAAATGCCAGCGTAATTTTTCAGAATTTCCAAGAAAATTTCTGTTCTGTCCTTTTGTTTTTTTATTGCTCTGCAATATAATGATCATTTTTGCATTCCACCATTTTCATCTCATCTATTAAAACGATTGAATTAAAAATTTGCAATACAATGGTGAAAACCGCATCGAAATCGGTGCAGCCGTTTGAGAGTTAACTAACTCTAAAGTGACATGCGACTAACTAGATTTTGATACCAATAACAATTTTTCGATCAAAATTCATTGCATTAGTAGTTCTGCTTTAAATCCTTTATAACCCTATAACGTAAACAATCAACAATAACAACTCAGTCATTCACACACAAGCTGAGCAATGTGTTGTTGTTTTAAAGCATTGTCGCCGCTGTACCCGATGCCGATAAGGGCTTCGTCCGAGATATTGATACACACACGCAGCGTGCGCTGAGTGACGATTCAAGCAAATATTCTTTACTTCGCACCAAATCTGATAGCGATATATCTATTCAATCATGTTCCTCCACAGTTCGTCTCAGCGCATTTCTTCTTCAAAAGACTTTTAAAAAAGACTTTTATTTCAAAAAAGTTAAACGAAAAAGTCCTCAAAAGACTTTTTCCCAAGACTTTTAAAAATAAAAGTCTCAAAATAACTTTTTCCCAAGACTTTTAAAAATAAAAGTCACAAAATAACTTTTTCCCAAGACTTTTAAAAATAAAAGTCACAAAATAACTTTTATGAAAGACTTTTAAAAATAAAAGTCTTCAAAAGACTTTTTTCAAAGACTTTTAAAAATAAAAGTCTTCAAAAGACTTTTTTCAAAGACTTTTAAAAATAAAAGTCTTCAAAAGACTTTTTTCAAAGACTTTTAAATATAAAAGTCTCAAAATAACTTTTATGAAAGACTTTTAAAAATAAAAGTCTTTGATAACAGTTATTCAAAAGACATTTTTGATAAAAGTTATAAAAGTTTCAACCTCTGATTATAATACATTAAACAGAAGAACAAAAAAATAAAACCAAAGGTGTTTTATCATCCTTCATCACTGTCAGAAATTACTCTCATTCTTTTTTTCGGAATCGAAGGTTCGAATTCACTTTCATCACTCGAAGTAGCATCAATCACAGTAGCATTTAGTACAGTGCGATAAAGAAAAAAAAAACTTATTTGGAAAACCGTGTAAAAGCGAAAACGTGTAAAACAAGTATCGTGTAAATCGGGGGATAGGTGTATAGAACTATGGGGGTGCTATCCAGAACTTTAAAAAATATTACGGAATTGTAAAAATGTTCAATCATCAACCGGATAATTATTATTTTTGTTTGATTTTCTTATCCAAATTAATATGTATATAAATGCCAAAGTCTGTCTGTCTGTTACCTTTTCACGGCTAAACCGCTGCACCGATTTTGACGAAATTTTACATGGAGATACTTTGAGCCCTGGGGATGGACATAGGCTCCCTATTTTATAAAAAGTCGACCTCTAAATTATTTAAATGTGCGTGGCAATGATTTTAATGCCCATAAAAACTTCACACAAACCCAACAATTTTAATATCAGTAAGAGCTGCTTTTAAAGCTTTTGATCAAAATTTATCCAATCTAGGCATATTGGAAATCAGGAGTTCCTTTCTAAATTAGTGTTTTACATATTACATATGTAAAACATATGTAAAACGTAAATTACGTTTTCCATTATAAGGATCCATCAAGGATTTAATTCAGAGTGAGTGCCGGAAACATTATAACGAAGTAAGAAGCCGTTATATGTGTATATTCTCTTGCTAAAAAAAGTAACAAACACCTAACGAAAATTGCAAATGATGGGTGATAAAATTTGAAAAACATCTAGGTAGGATTGGAAGTTCATTGGATTCAGTTCAGGGCGAGTGATCTCATTACATTAAATCGTGAGCTCTGTAATACTGTTCACAGTACAGAGGAATTAGTGAGCAACGTTTATCCTGAACTGCAAGCTAATTTGAGAAACAAAGAATGGTTATGTGAAAGGGCAATTTTGGCGACGATACGACAAATGAAATTGTGGAACAAATAAATGAGAAAATAATTTCACAAATAGAAGGGGACATTGCAGAATATATTCTGCAATATAGATATATATCTGTCTCTGGATAATGTTATGTATGCAAAACAAGTAACATCTTATCCTGAAGAGTTTCTTAATTCTTTGGAGTTGTCAGGTGTTCCTTCTCACAAACTAAGGTTAAAGGTTGGTGTTCCGGAACTCTTGATGCGAAACATTGCTCCACCCAAATTGTGTAATGGTATACGTTTACAAACTACACATTTGGCGCGAAATATTGTTAAGGCTATTATAATTAGTGGCACAGCTTAAGAAGAAACTGTTTTGATTCCACAACTCAAATATTTGCAATTGCAATGAGTAAATTGCAAGGGCTAACACTTATAGAAGTAGTAAAGTAGATTTAGAAAAGCCGTGATTTACACATGGGCAACTCTACGTAGCGTGCTCCCGTGTGTCCAATCCTCAAAATCTATATGTCTTTGCAAAATATGGAAAGAGTTTTCCAGCTAAGATTATCCCTTGGAAAGGGTTTGTGCGATCTTAACTTCCTAGCTTACTTATAAAAATCGTCACAGATAAGAATTTCTTTTTCTCTTGTCCATGGCTTTCCCTTCTAATTATATATTTATTTATATCAGAGTTGGGCACTAACTAGTTAAATCGTTAACTAGTTATCGTTATAGTTAAAGTTAATTTAACTTCGTTACTTTCGCCTTCGTTATCGTTAAAGTAACAAAGTTACTTGGCAGTCGTTAACGTTAAAGTAACGAAGTTAAATTAACTTTAACGAAAAGTAACTAGTTAATAACTTTGCCCAACTCTGATGTATATTATTTATTATAATTAATAATTAAGTTTTTACTATAGATATTTTAATTTATAGAATTTTATTTATACGTGTCTGAGGCAAAGTTGTGGAATGTGTGTGTGGAATTTTTCCAGGCATTGCTCTATAGCCCGCTGGATGTAGACCGGTATATGATATATGATGCGACCCGTCTCACACTGCATGATGCCAACAGTTGACAAGAACAGTATGAACATGTATGTAAGTGAATGCAGTGCCGCATGAGCCTTCTTAGACTTTTTGAGATGCCGCTTTTTAGTGATCCTTTTGTGTTTTTTTATGACTGTCACTTTTATGGAGTTGGAAACAGATATTTACATAAGCGAGAAGCGAATGGTCGCAATAATGAGTGAAGTGAAGAAAGAGATATGGGTATGAATGGAGAGGAGGGGGAATAATGAAAGAACCCAAGTTCTTGGTGAGGGAGGAATTCTCGTTTACAGTTTAACCCATGTTAAATTTTACCATACCATATTCGGCACATTAACGGATAATATTACTCTATACCCAGAAATTTAATTTTGTTGTCACAACTCAAAAACTAACGCTGATATCACATTTTTAATAGAAAGTGGGCGTGGTCGCTGACCGATGTTGCCCCTTTTTTAATTCCAATCCTTACGCAACAACAAAGGATATTTCTTCAAAATTTCATAATTTGCCCATAACGGCGTGGCAAGAAGTGAGTGTCATCTTATTTGATGCCAGAAGAAAATAAAACGTTAAAATACCGTGACTTCTATACTAAACGCGATATCGCAGCTTATTTGATGCAGTCAATTTCAATGGCATTGATACCGTTGTTTCAAAATAGAAAACAACATGTATTCGCTTTTCCCATTTTTATGTAGTTTTAGTTTGATCGAACAAGTTAAAAAGTAACAACTTAATACAATTTAATAAAAGGTATTTTGAAGTATGGGCCGACGAACAACAATCGAGCAACGAGAATTAGTAATTCACCACTTTAAAAATGCTAAAAGTCAGCCTGAGATAGCTGAAATAGAAAATTTATTCTCATCTACATCCCAACACATAATAGACCGGTCTTTGAAGGAGAATAGAGTGAAGGACAAGGGCAGAAATTCGCCAAATAAAATTTTAACCATGAGTGACGAAAGATAGATCATAAGAATAGTTAATGAAAACCCTAAGATATCGGAAGCAAAATTAGCTATAGAGGTTCACAATTCTCTTAGCAACTCTTGTAGTCCATCTACAATTCGTCGGCTCCTGGGATCTCATGATTTTCATGGTCAAGTACCAGTCAAGAAGCCATTCATTAACCAAAAAAATAAAATTGCCCGAATAACGTTCGCATGGATTCTCGATTTTGGAACACAGTGATTTTTGCTGATAAATCAAAATTTAATATATTTTTGGCTCAGATGTAGGGTCGCTTATATGGCGCAAGCCCAATAAGCAGCTCGACCTAAAGAACTTGCGTGCGACTGTTAAACACGGTGGTGGCAGCGTTATGGTTTGGGCATGTATGGCAGCTTCGGGCATTGGAAAATTAGTGTTCATAGAGGGGAATATCGATAAAACCATGTATCTTGGTATTTTAAAAGAAACCTTGACCCAGAGTGCTTACAAACTGGGACTGCGCCGCAACTTTCGTTTTTACCAGGATAACGACCAGAAACATAAGTCGGGAGTGGTGCAGACCTGACTGATATGGAACTGTCCTCATCTCATACAACCACCAGCCCAAAGTTCCGACTTAAACGTTATCGAGTAAATAGAATGTGTTTGTATTATAATTTATACCAAGCATTTAATTTAAAAAAGAGTTGATTCGGTGCACAAAGAAATGAAATAAAGATACATAGATATGCTTGTATACAATTTTCAATGCTTGTTTTTTTCTAAAGTTTAAATTCCAGTTCGAAGCAGTAATTTTCGTCCTCTGAGGAGCAACGTTTAACGTTTTAAACTACCAAACATAATAACTACCTGGTTGAATAAATTCGTGACTGCTTTAAGGTCCGGCCATGCAGAATAAAAACTTTGTGAAGGCATGTAAAGCTTTCAATTAAAACATCACCCAAGCATTCAACTAATGCGCATATATGCCCCATTTCCCACCCACATGCAACAACGCCTCCAGCTACAACTTCGCAATAAATAAGCTTTAGTGAATCGTAGTTTAGTTCTGTCCAACATCAGTTCGTTGCCAGCATCCGATGCCTTAAGTTCTAACTTTCTGTGAGCGCACGTCAGAAACGAGCAGCTAAACCTCCCAGCGAGCAGAAAATCTTCGTTCACAACTCTATATCCGTTGATGATTTTGAACTTGGTTTTGCAAATGAGACCGTTTTCCTGATTCGGAGTCTGATTTTTTACTTGCGGGCGTGAGTGTGTGATCAAGTAAAAAACCCGTTTTTATTGCGAACAGAAAAGAAGTAGCATTGTGCTGTGGTAATTGTCCAATTTCATTAGAATAATATGATACCAGAGTACGCGATCTGAATTTTAATCAAATACTTGAATTACGGTTGCTTAAATAAGAAAGTTTTCTAACTGATTGAAGCTCACCAGAAATATTTACTGGTTACATATACATATGTATACACTGCGGTAAGTATATAGCAGTACCAGGCAATGGACATCAACACCAACAAAATACTTATTCAAAAAACAATACATAAAAAAGAATCAATAATTAGAAATGACCAAGTTAAAAGAAAAAGGACTGATGATACGAATATATAAAAGTAGTTTTCAGTATTAGGAAACTCTAGAATCTTTTTTCTAGAATCTTTTTTCATTTTCTCATTAATTAATATGCTATCGTGCTTCGTGCCGTATTCGTGCTTTTAATTTCAGCAGTCAAAAGTAACTTGTGCTCTGCGGTGTTTTATATACTATATGTATATGTATAAAAACGAATAAAACTTCAAATAATCTTAGCAGTAAAAACAACATGTTATCTCCACTCTGTCAAAAAAACTTTTGAAGAGTTCTAAGATATATATGTATAAGATAATAGTATGCAGATAAAAAGCTCTCGAGCACCACTCAGTTATCTCAACATTGTTAGGGAGTCGTTCACAGCGTCCTAAGTTTCATTTCTCTTTTGTTTGTATTATGCCAACATTTCATTGCACTCTGCAAAATTGCAGCAACTGATATAAACAAAAATAAAAAAAATCTAGACTGGAAAGCATCAAACTCTACAGGGTTCTTGGTTTAAGAATTAAAGCATTCTGAAGGCATACATATGTATGTACATCGTAAAAGTGGATGTCATGTAAAAGGATACTATAATATTATATGTATTTTATTACAGGTTATATAGTCCTGCTTTCGTATAAAATTATAAATTAAGTTAAATTATTTATAAAATTAACCAAAACTTACGAAATATAAATATTATTCAATACTACATGCATTCAACACAATTAAACTTTTGTTTTCTTTTCACAAGCAAAATACACTGAAAAATAAATATTATATAGTATGAGCAACCCAAATGAAGTGCCCAAAAGTAGGGAACAAAAATACATTTAATAGAGCCACATTGTTAAATTACTGACCTATTACTGAGCTGTGATCACAGCTGTCAAATGGGAAAGCATATCAAGTTGATATACATATTTATAAGTGTACATATATAGTAAGTGAATTTTTCGATATTTTACCAAATAATTCGTATTTTGTATTGATGCGCATTTGCTTAGTACGTGTTTTGTTATTGCGAATTAGAGATGATATTCAGTTGAAGGTCTCCGTAGAAGTAAACGATCCGAAGAAGTCCAAAGCTGTCGTCCAACTTCTTACACAAAACGCAGTGCCAACACAACACAATATTTAGGTTTGACCTAAAATTAGTTCACTGACAACTAATCAAATAACTTCACTACAAATTTACTCTAGAACATCAATACTATACATATATTTAATATTTGTACTTATTTACACATATAAACATGCATTCATGTTCGCACATGTGATAAATTGATATCGATTTCAAGATTCCACGAACATTTATAGCTCTGTTAGGAGAAATAACAATCGACATGTAATGTCAGTCCTTCACACATACGAACAAATGCACACAAACAATTTGCCCACTTTAAATATTCGTCAAAAACATAAATGTACATACATTTATTTAACTCGTATGTATTGTACATATGTATATAAATACATACACAGTGTAAAATTTGGACCAAAGCAGAAGAGAAATAAATTAATATTTACGTTATTCTAAAGAACAACATCAGGGAAAACTTATGGAATAAAGAGAACAGCTGCAAAATATGCAGAATGTGCAACATTAGTGAAGTAAATGTAGTAGAAATACAAGAAGCAAATAGAATTCAAAGAACATAACAGCAACCGCACCAAAATTAATAATAATAATAAGAAAAACAAACAAATTAACAACGACAAAAAACGTTTTAAGGAAGGAGGACATTTTGTGGTTCAAAGGTTTTGCTTGATATTTGGCCATATTCAAAACTTCTTCAAACAGTTTAGAAGATAATTAAGAGTTATACTTGTTCTATAATCAGGCGATCATCATTTATAACTCTGAACACTAGATGTACATATATTTTCCTCATTTCCATTTATTCCATTTTTGGATTGTGAACTTTACGAACCTTACAATATCAAAAATAAAATAAGGAGAAACGAAAGCAGGGGAACTTGATATCGTAACGCCAATTAGGTGGAGTAAATTTCTCAGCCAAGTATTTATTGACAAAGTAAAACCCGAAAATATTTTATATTTCATATTGTTGTTATTGATGTTGTAGTTATAGTATTGTCCTTACTGTAGACTTATGCCATCATCGCCAATAACCAATTCATCAGAAGCCATCAGAATCATAACTCTCGTCATTATGAGAAATATTCAGACTTCTGAAAGACGAGTTTGATTGTGCTCGTTGCAGGTATCGAAATGAGATGATTTCATCATTAATAACAACGAAAATAAAGCACAAGCTACAAGCTTTTTGAATCAGAATGCAATATTTTTTTAAACACCTTTATAATCACGCACAGCAAGCTATTGAATTGTGTTTAATCAAAGGAACAAAAACAAAGAAGAAGCAATACAACAGCTCCTGCAACGCAAACACTTGACACTAAGATAAAGCGAGAACTTTTTTGTCTGATATTCGACAACGTCTATAAGTTACGAATGTGAATCTGCTTGTTTGGGTAGGTGAGTGAATAACGTCACGGCGTCAGTGAAAATACGTAACAAAATGCGAAAGCAAAAGCCGACAAAAAGCATTACAAGTGTGGCAACAGCTGTAACAACTAAAAAAACAACAGCACATCAAAACATTTGTTCCACACACCAGCATCAGCTTAAGTTATATCGATGTACATTCATAGTATCACAGAATAAAGACTCTACTATTTATTCTCTGAGTGTACGTAAATGACACCATAGTTTCTAAAGCAGCTAGATCGTCCTTGAAGAGCTTGTCTGGTGTATTTGTGTGCATGAGTGTACATATGAGTGCGTCAATGTTGGTTTCAACGACGGAAAAACTGTACATGGATCTGAGCTTCTCGTGTAACCTCATCATCAGCTGCAATAAAAACTACAACAGCGCTAACAATAACAACGACAGCTTTTGCATCCTCTCTATTTTAAACATCAACAGTAGTTTTATTTTATTATAGTTCATATTTTTTTAAAACTTTCACTGTTCGTCTTTATCAGCAGCAAGAGTCCATTTTTAACAGCGCTACTTTTTTGAGAAGTGGGGTTACAAGTTTTCCATTTGTTTCGCGTTTAATTTGAAATACTATACCTTGAAATAGTTTGGAAGTATCATTAATTTGTGTAACGAGAACTGAAGATAGTGGCCCCCATTTACTCGAATTACGTAGAAGTACACCTATATCTCGCTTTGCGTCGTTTCGTTTTGCGTTGTTTTCGAAGTTGCGTCGCTGCTTAATTAGTACCAATTTTCACTGTGCGTCGTTAGGTTTTCGATGTTGCGTTGTTTTGGGTTCGAGTCTTTAACTTTTTTCTTGTTTTCTAACAGATGGCTACACTTTTGTTTCTAATTGCACCATGCCATCAAATTCGGGGATTCCTCTTCTAACTGAAAATCAACGCAATTTTAACACAGTTTTATTTTTACTTTGTTTTGCTAATTTTAGAGTTCAGTTTCAATTATGTAGTGTACATATTGTGCTTTTTGTAACGTTTCAATTAGTGTTTGTGCTTTTTAAAAAAGAGAATAATTAATTTCTATAAATTTTTACGGGTTGTTTCTGATTACAAAAAAGGTAAATACTTTTCCAATTTATTTATTGGCAGAGTTATATTATTTTTGTTTTTTTAATGTTTACTTTGATCGATTTTCTTTTTAAAAAGTAGTATTTTCGTAACCCTGGAACCTATCTTCGATCTTTACATGGTTTGCTATAGAAAATCTTAATTCACTTTGCGTCGTTTCGATTTGCGTCGTGTTTTTTTGGAACGTAACCCCGACGCAAAGTGAGGTATAGGTGTAATTGGTTTGTCATGCATTTACAAGTTCTTTTTATTTATGTATGAGTCTGGTGACACACCGCACAGTCATCATCGTGACGTCTCAAATTCCTATACAAACATATGAGGGGTATTATCATTTGTTTGGCAGGTTGTGTCGGCGGTGGTTTTTGCATTGTGTTCGATTTCTTAGTTATTGAATCCGATTTTCAAATACATTTTTCACTGTACCTGCACATAACCAAAGGAGAGAAAAGCACAACTGAACTGGGAAGAGTTTTCAGATCCTGCTTCTGCTTTGTGTATGTGTCGTTATTAAAAGAACACAGCTACATACGAATGAATACTAAGCGTTAGCACGCGGATTTGAAACGGAAGCACGTACTGCACATCGTAATGAAGTGAAACCGTGCGGTTGCAAACACTTCGCCATGTTTTTTTGTTAAACACGCAAACTACGTGGATTACATAAGAAGAGTGGAAGCGATTTGCTTGCGATTTAGTTGCGGTGTGCGACTCATTCTTTGCGGAATCGGTGAAATAATAATAAATGTATACGAGTATATGTAAGCGTGTGCAGACTCGACATTCAGTTAAGGAAATATTTGAATAGACTGGAGAAAACTAAATAAAATATATAAAAACAAATACTAAAAATCAAATATAGTAACATAAATAAAAAATTATATTAAATAAAAATACGAAATGTAGTGATATAAAAAAGTAATGAAATACAAATACAGATTAAATTTTAATTTGATTTATTTAAAATATTTTATAATTAATAGCAATAATGATATGTTTTCAAATGCAAATTTTATCAAAATTATGAAGCTATTATTTAATTATAATTATTTACGTACTTCTTCAGTGCTCTGTCACATTTCAGTTTTAAAACTCACTAACGTTTGAAGCGACCCCAAAACAACTACAAGCCAAAAGTCACTCTCCTGACATGATTTATGAGTGGCTCTAAATATGAAAACATACACACACATACACAGAATTCAAAACTTCCCAACTCCACAACAACAATAATAATAACCTTGGCACAAAGTAATTCAGAATGTGTTGACAACTGCATGAAAAGTAATTTGTGCAAATGTAGACTAGACTGGTCGCATCTTGTATGGGATTTTTTTTTTAAATATAATTGTTTGCGCTGCTTAAAATATGAGGTTTGGTGTAAGAAATCATGTCCTAATTTTTCAGCTAAATCCGACGGTGCCTAGTCGTGCCTAGTGGGGCCCAAAGTTCCCCATATTATAAAAAAACATCTATTCAATCAGGTATTTATAGATATATTGAATAATGTGCTTCAAATATAATTTAATTTATTAATGGTTTTGAAAGTTAATATAATGATAAAAAAAAAGTATATATTTATTTAATTAATTTTATTGAGTTGATTAATTTATAAGAGAAGATTTGTTGTGAGAAGGATATAAATGACGATAGTGTTCAACAACCTGGTGTAAGTACTGCTTATCTTTCTCATCGTATGTTAGCGATTTATTGTAATCCGTGATGAGTTTAATTGCTCTTTCTGCTGCATCATTCACAACATTCAAATGTTGACAGACAGCTTTTCCAGCGCAATAATCATCCCTCTGTTGCCATCGAGAAGGTTCCGATTCTAAAAATTTGGGATCTATGGCTAATCGAGAAAAAAATTTCTTTGTCAGTGGAGAAACGAAATCTTATATATCTCTTGACGCGTAAGAGAAAATTTCATCCATATTGACAACATTCCTTTTCGAAATTTTTTCATTATTTCCGTGTATGTCATTGCCGATGTCGAGTTTTTGGACCATCATCTTTTTTATTTTCAAGGGCACGCATTCATTCACAAATGCAAGGCCAACAGTTTCTTCTGACAAATACCAAAAATGGTTTTTTATTTTTTGCAATAATGCGGTCGGAACTTCTTTATCAAAATAAGTTACAACGTTTTGAATGAAATCAAGATCTAGTTTTGGCGCTTCTATAGCATTCGCACATCGGAACCAATAAAGAACATATATGATAGTCAAAAATAAGCAAATGCTCCGAAGACTTTATTTTGTATCAATAAATGCACTTTGACATGAATCGTGCATGCGATGTTGCACCAGGCAAACGAAATTGTGAAAAATCTGGTACACGCTCCCCAATAAAATGGAGTTTTAACTGAAGCAACTCTTTATAATCTGCACGCACGTAATGGAATTTTAACGCATTTATACAAAAATTCTTCAAATAATCTACGCGCGATATTGTTAAAATTCGTACCACTTCTTCGTCCAAAATTCCACTCTTGAACGTGCTAGCTTCAATGTGTTTCCAATACTTGGCAAATCTGTTGAAGAGAAGAACTTCTGGCCCGGATGTTTTCCCAAAATTCATTTCAAATACAGATTTGACCAACAATTCACTTATATGGTGGCGACATGGAAGAAAAAGTAGCTTACAGACAATATGAAGTACGTGTATGAACTACCGTTGTTTTACTTACATTGTTAGTGGTACATTTTAAAGGTTTGATAATTATTTCGTTTGTTGAATAATTTTACATGAAATAAAATATTACTGTAAAACTCAGGTCGAAGAAATTTCACCTGAATAACATAAACGGAATTAAACAAACAATTAAACGACGAAGAAGCAAAGTAGTTGGCAAGCAGAGTAGAAGGTCGTCGTACATCGACGATAAGACAACCGATGTTTTTGATGTCCTTTTAATTAAATACATGCTTGAACATTTTAATATGAACTTCGAATTTTTTATTTCTTCCAATAATAAATAAATTTTAGTTAAATTCTTTCGTTCGTATCATACTAAAACATTAAATACCAAATACTTTAATCTATCTATACAATATATAATTTCTTAGTATGTCCGGATGTTTGTATGTATGTCCTATTCTTTCCGCAACTTTCTGAAGCCATCTGATGACATAGGAAGCTGAAATTTGGCATACTTAAAGTACTTTCTCTGCGGAAGATCGTAACGAAGCCAGATTTTTGATTTTCGGTCTATGGGACCGGCTTTTCAACTAGTATAACTATAAAGATCCGATTGAATAGATGTTTTTTTATAATATGGGGAACTTTGGGCCTCACTAGGCACGACTAGGCACCGTCGGTTTGAGCTGAAAAATTAGGACATGATTTCTTACACCAAACCTCATATTTTAAGCAGCAAATTTAATCAAATTTAAAAAAAAAAATTATTGCGACCAGTCTAATGTAGACGCACCACTGAAATGTGCCACTCCTCCTGACAGCTACTGGCAATAAAACTTTTGCCTCTGCCAAATCCACTCAAGTGCATTCGAGTCACTTGCGGGTCACAAAATAGTTTATAGTTGTTACTTTACATTGCTACGGTCGCCACCGCTTCAGAAACCTTTCAGAGAACGACTTTCCTGGACAGGGAGAATCGCAGGATAGCAATAAATACAAATACGGTAAAGCTGTTTCTTTGCTTTGCACACCATTGAAATTGCAGGTTACTGCACTCTTAAGGCCTTTGCTGTCCATAACTTAGTTATGAGCCTTAGTATATTCTTAATCAGCGTTAAGAAATAATAATAATTAATTATGTACAATAATGACTAACTTCAATAAATCCAATTTACAGTTAGAATGGAATAAAATAATTTTATTCCATTAATAAAAATAAAATAATTTTATTCCATTCTAACTGTAAATTGGATTTATTGAAGTTAGTCATTATTGTAAATAATTAATTATTATTATTTTTTAACGCTGATTAAGAATATATTAAGTCTAAGACTAAGTCTTATGTTTTATTCAATAAAACATAAGACTTCGTCAATTTGATAAGAAGTAAGTACATACTTATATGTACATATGTATGTGTGTATACATTGAACAAGGTTTGATTTCAAACTTACTTCCAAAACAATTCTTTAAAGTTTAAACGGTTATGGCTTTTATATTGTACTGCGTTTCGATGGCCGTCATAATTTTAATAAATTAATGTGATGTTTTGCTTTTGCAGCTCTTCATACAAACTGAACACAAGAATCGTACATCGCTTCGCTATCGCTGCGAACGATGCTATACGTCATGCATGTTGCCAATTAAACAAGCCACAGACAATTGACGCTGCCAATTAACACGTACGCTCAGAATTCATCGTGTCGACAGGGACGAGGACGAGGCAGGATCTCTTTCGCTGCATACAAAATTCGTTACATCAACGACAGCACTTCACATCACCGCCACGTTGGAAGGAAAAAGGCTTTTCACTGCAGTTAATAATTTTTTCACTGCTTCAACATTTGCCAGGGAGCTTCGCGAACTAATGGTGAGTGAGTCCGGCCTGATGGTAATTGCAGTTGCTTGTCTGGACACACGTGTGGGTTTAGTGAGGCCGGCCATAAACATCACTGTCGGGTTGCATTTAGCGAACCTGAACGAAAATTGAATTGATTTTCTGTTATAAGCAGAAAGTTCCGCAATTCATTTAAAATTTGTTCGTCAATAATATTATTGTAATTTAAGTAAAAATTCTGCTCGTTCTTAGCTAAATAAATTTTTCTTATAGACTTCTTTTCTTTTCCTATCCTATCTCCTGCAGACAAAAACTAGTGCCGCCAACATCAGCATCGATGACACTTCCGAGTCCAATTCACACGCTGATGACGCAGAAAATGCCGTCTCTGCAGCGATACTTAATGCGGCCTCATCGATAGCACCGTCAGAAACAAATTCAGCAGCAGCAGCAGACGAAAAGCAACGACGCCAACGCAAAATAACCAAATCAAGCGACGTCGATGAAGAAACAGTTGAGAGCAGCAATTATATGGTGCAGCCACAACGTAAGGAAGGTATGGCACAAACATATGATGGTCGTTTTGATTCTCCTGACTGCAGCCCAAATGGAAACTGTCAACAACAAAAGAATGGCTTTCGCTTTCTTAACACACGGCGGCTCACTTATCACGAGAACCTCGACGGCGATGCCATTGACTATTATGAAGCCGAGAGACGTTATGATGAGTCGCCGTCACGTCAGCTGTCGCGCAGCGAAGTGGAAGAAGGCTTCTTTAACACTAGTCGCAGTGCAAATGCGACGTCAAAAATGGGACGCAAACAAAGACAGATTTCACAACGATTGAATTCCGCTGATTCGGCAGACGGGAGCCAACGACGTTACATTTCTAAAGGACAAATGAGAGGTGACTATACAGGGGGACTATGGAGGGGGACTATAACACAAGTACGTCCGTCCGAGTCGCAGGTTTGGTTGAACGCGGATCTTGTGACTTGATCACAGCTGAAACTTTTTAAAGCAAAAACTAAGTAATTTTAACTTAATTTGATATAAGAGGTTGTAAGAAAGGATCTCAGAACTTTCATTTATCACTTTTTATTTGAGATTTAGTAAATGATTTGTAGACGAATGTGGCCGAAATCCCTTCCAAATATTATATTAATATAAACTCATTATATCCTTATCATTATAAGGATAACATGGGATATCAACTCGCAGTCTAAATATAAAATAACCAAAATTTCCTCGTCTACCTCGTTTCCTGTCTTGATTCGTTTTATTTATTGTAGAATTCCGAGAAGCTTTTCGTCTGTTCGACAAGGATGGCGATGGCTGTATAACGAAGGAAGAACTCGGCGCAGTCATGCGTTCACTGGGCCAGTTTGCCCGAGTGGAGGAGTTGCAGGAAATGTTGCAGGAAATCGATGTTGACGGTACGTATTTCAAACGAGAGATTCCTAGCTACCTTAAGTGTGGAAGCAAGTTTGCGTGGGGCCAACAAAATCTGGACATTCGATCCGCATCAAATGTAATTGCGTTTAATTTGGTTCGTGTTCGCGAATGCCTTCGAATGTTTGTGTGAAAGAGGTTGCAATGCTTTTAACAATGATTCCCTTTCTTCCCTCAGGTGACGGTAATGTTAGCTTCGAGGAATTCGTTGATATCCTCTCCAACATGGCGTACGAGGAGAAGTCGGGCCTCTCCTCCGCCGACCAGGAAGAACGCGAATTACGTGACGCATTTCGTGTGTTCGATAAACATAACCGTGGTTACATTACCGCGTCCGACTTGCGCGCTGTGCTGCAGTGCTTGGGCGAAGATCTCGATGAGGAAGAGAGTAAGTTCAAGCTCCGAAGTTGTTGCTCTCAGCCAGTGGCGTAGCGTGGAATGGTGCGCCCGGGGCGGAAAGAGTGATTGAATAAGAAGTAGTCTTTGCCTACGGGTGGCACTCTGATGGGGTGACACACGGTGCGCACCGATCCCCACGCCCATCTAGCTACAGCACTGCTCTCAGCGATTTAAAAACGCTTTTCCTTCAAACAATAGTTGAGGACATGATAAAAGAAGTCGACGTCGACGGCGACGGACGCATTGATTTCTACGAGTTCGTGCATGCGCTCGGCGAGCCGGAGGATTCGCAGGACAACGACGAGGAGGAGGAAAACACCTCACCATTGCCAACACCAAGGTCGACCATTTCTTCGAGTTGCGAGCAGGATGTGCTGACTTAAGGCAAGGGCAAAAAACGCTAAGCTCGCGACAACCAGCACAATTCGCTCATTTAAGGTACAAAACGAAAGAGTACTTAATCATAAGCTAATCGAAACTATTCAAATGATGCACAATTATTCCGCAAAACATTTTCCTGAAGTCTAATGAAAGGATTCCTTTAATCATAAAATAAGTTTAAATCTTTTCATGTGAAGTTGCAACCAATTTATACAAGGTTTGACATTTTTAAAATCAAGGTCTTAAGCTTAAAGCACACAAATATGAATAAAAAACAGCTACATTCTAAAATGAAAAAAATAATTATTGAAACTTAGAACAAACTTGCAGTTTGACATTAGAAAGAAAAACCAATTTCCAAACAACTCCAATTTTAAACATATCAACTTTTAACTAACTTAATAAAATGCTTCTTAATTATTCAAATATATCGTTATTTGATAGATAAAATCACTTACATAATAGCGTTCTTTTCGCTTCCTGTCATCTGTAAATTCTTTAAACATTAACCCTTACCAGCTAAAATACGATATGACCTAATCAACTCTTACATATGCTATACAAGTTAAATGCTATTAAAACAACAAACACAATTCAACTACAATGAGTGAATTATATTATATTCAATTAATGTAATCGAAATGTACTTCCTAAATCAAAAATTAGCATTTTTAAAGCCTAATCATGTAAATTAATCATTATTTCATCAATACTTTTTTCAATTATAAAGTTTTCAATAAAAATGATAATAATAATAATAATTTCATTCAAGCAGTCGTCGGTATCGTAGTGTTTTTTATGCTGGACCTAGAAACAATGGAGCGAAAATAACGGTCAATATGTTTAGTTGTAGTTAGCCATCGATTTCTTTTTGAATTATGTAATTCACTTTAAATTACTTATTTAAATTATATTATTTTGCTGATTTGTGGTGTCTGTATTTATTGCTTTCAGCTGCAAAGCATTAGTTGTGTTTACATGTACATTGGTTTTAGATTTTTAGGAAGATCATTCGATCTTTTGCAATGTCCAACAAAGGTTACTCAAGTAAAAGGTTCAGCTCAGCGCATAAACATGGTAGCAGTAGTACGTGGTTAATATGCTTTTCATGAGAATATAATAAATTTCTATTCAGAAGCTTGCAGCCCACTGGCAGCAGCATGAACACTGGCTGACGAATAGAGCTGAATAACAAGACGTGTTTTCTAAATTTTCAACCAACAAATCGGACAAAAAGGTAGGCAGCATAGAGAGAGAGGGAGAGAGCGCGCGCGAGGAGAATGGCATCCTACTTTTAAGCGTATGTACATTACTTTTTTACTTTTAGGTAAGGTGTAACGGCCAAGGTCATTTCAAAGATATACTTCAGTTTACAAAATGTAATCTTCCTCTCAAGCACGTTGTTTTTATTGTTGTCACACACTCAATTTTACTTTGATGCTCAGGTGCAGTTAAACCGAAGTATGGATAAACAAGTCATATAAAGAAATCCGGCGGCAAATCCATGTTACACAATCACATTACACACACATACATACATATGTATATACAAGTATAACGGAAAGTGCGTTTTCGGGCTTTGTTTGGCTTTGTGAATGAATTTGAATTCTTTTTTGCTTACTCTCTTATTGTTGTTTGTATTTGTGTGTATGTTGGATGTAGTCGTGGTCATCTTCGCGTGTCGTCTTTTTTCCACTCGCAGCACACGCACAAGATTTTCACTTTCAAACCCTGTTCAACCCTGGCTCATCATCTTCTACGCAGTCTTCTACGGAACTTTAACTTAACTTAATTAACATAATCGCTCATTCGTACTTGCGCTACATTAAATGCTACTATAGGAGGTAAAACACCCGGTTCAATGATATTGAATCATAACAATCTGTATACGCCACTCGAAAGGGTTCCATCCCTCTAGCATCTGTCCCGCTTACGCAATTACAATGTAACATAACCGATTTGTAGATACTTTTCTTCTCTACAGCATGAAAAAAGAATGGAGACGAAATTTTATCTGCATGAAAGGTTATCAGGTGTTACGCTTCAGTACATAAATATTGTTTATCAACATATGTTGCTACACACGAAACAGAATCTAAAATCAAAAAAAAGACAATCATACACTGACATGAGCAGCAAGGACATTCATTCAATTGGCTCATAACAACTTAAATTAGATTTGGTTACATTTGTGCCTGTTATTAATTCTAGATGATATAGCATTTTGAATATATTCGTTAAGCGAAATACCCACAAAAAGGAATAAATTATATTACATTTCGTTTGTTGTTGTTGGATATTCCTGGAAAGTGGAAAATATTCAGTACAATCCGTTAACTTATCCAATTTATTTATATTGAATAATTTCTTCCAAAAACAAAAAGAGTTTTCTCGAAACGCGTGCAGCTGTGACGATCGCCTTGCAAATAAATAATCGTGCAATAATCATTACAACAGTTCCATCAACATAATAACTGAGGACAGGGAAGCATCCAGTTACAATATGTATTGAAGAAAAATTCCTGTCAAATATACTAAGTGTGATTCAAATTTATTTATTAGTAGTATTTGCATGTTGTGGTAAAATATGACAGGAGAGGAACCACGTAATAAATGCAAAAGGCAACGCCATGCATTGTTCCATGAATCCAACGATGTGGATGGTCCTCATTCGCATTGTCCTCATTGCCTTATCAATGACCTTGCTACCTACAGGCCACTTTGGGGCAGAAGCGGCGGCCATGACACTTCAAAAAACGGAAGCGATGAGCTTTCTGCTGTGGCTTTATACAATATTTGCAAAGCGAGAAAGAGTGACAAGGCAAAGCAAGCTGCGGAGAGGCAGGAACATAGTTCTAAAGTCAACACAAGTAAAAGTGAGCAAAGCGAAGCCTAGCATTCGACAGTATTTCTTATTTTCCCCTGCATTTTTTCGCAGTACCCGTTTTCCTTAGATAATCAGGTTGCCAAAGGAAGAAATACTGCTGCGACAAGTGTAAAGGAAGGAAAAGGAAGCTGCAGTGGGTGATACTCTTGCCATTACACAGACACACACATACACATCGCGAGCGCAATGCGCAACGGACTACTTAACAAAAGAGACGGTAGAGTTAGAGACGCCTGACAATAGGACGTAAACGGACGCTTGAGCTTAGGCTCCTTCTGCCTCCAGACGGTATACTTAACGGTAGTTCCGGGGGGAATAACAGACATGGGGGAGAGGTTTTAGCGAGTTGAAGTCTCGCACTCAGGATTTCGATTGCTTTCCTCTCATTTAAAAAAAAAAAAAAAAAAAAAAACACATACACAATTGGGATTACATCGCGTCAACTAACTTTTCATTCTACAGTTACGCATACCGCACACTTTGTTAGTGTTTTCATTGCAGGTTCTTCAGGTACGAAATTTATTTGTTTTCCAAAAATGTATTTTCTTATAAAAATCAGGTTTATAAAATAACATATTTTACATGTTAGCCAATTTCATTGCCTGATGAGAGCATGGCACGCATCGGAATTGTAATCAATGCACAAAACACGGGTGTATCTGAGATGCATGCAGCTAACTGTTTCGATTTAAAATACACGATAGAGAATCCGAGAAATGCACATGATACAATAGTAAGCAATAAAACCAGAAACCACGAAAACCACGAAATAAAAGGAAGCCAAAAGGGGAAGCGGACAATAAACCTACACAAAAATAGAATAGAACACCTCCCCAGTGGGAAGCTGAGTCGATTGCCTCTCTTTTTTCAAGCGAGTTTTTGATATAAAGTTAAGTTATGGTTAGCAGGATACTCAAGAATAATAGGTGCCTTTTCTCCAGTGAAGCGCATTTGGATTGAGGCAAATAGAATGCAATATAATGCAGTAATCATTACTGAGTAATGCTATGAAATGTGTTTATATTCTATTTTAGACATGTATTTCTAGATCAGTAAATACACCAGTTTGCATGAACGTCGAAACATGTTGCAGTATCTGCTGATCGACACCAATACACAAAAATTCAAGAGTCACTGCTTACAAATAAAGTAAAATTTATAAAAACAAAGAGAGCGAGAGTGAGCGAGAGAGAGAGTGGAGAGAAAAAAGCAGGAAAACGAGAGCACATAGTTATAGACTCGATGGTATAATTTGAGTCGTTGCGTGTTAGCTTTTTTGGTTGCTCCCGAGGGGAGCAGTTTGAATTCAGCAGCCTGGTGAGAAGGTGGAATCTAGGGTTTGTGAAACGTCGGCGATTCTTCAACCAATTGAACTTGCTTTGTTGTTGTCTTTTGGTTGTTATATGAAAATAGCAACTACAGTTTTCCATTTTTGTTATTCATTTAAAAGAAAAATCAAGTTTTAGTGTGAGTGTTACTGATCTAAAGAGAAATGAAAATTGTAAAGAATTTCAAGAATAAGAAAAATGTGTAGTTACGGATATATGCATGTACATCTGCATGTTCTGTAAATATATACAATAATACATACATACATATATATGGTACATATACATATGTACATATTCAAGAATATTTAATTTATTACGATCTATGCGAGCATTGCTGCTGTTTTGGGTGTTGTTGTTTTGGGGTGCTGGTGCTGTGTGTGTTCAGTGAAAGTGACTCACGCTGCGCAGATGATTTTTGAGCTTCTTGCATTTTTAGTGCTTCTTTTACAAATGATTATTAATAGAAGCAACAAGTAAAATAAGGTGGCAGCACTTGCGAGCCGAGAGCATGGAAACATCTTTACGACTCTGAGCTTAGCTTTAAATGTTGCAAAATTAACCTCTGCGACCGTATTAACCAATTTTATCTTCCATTTTACTCTCCACACCCGCAGAATGACTTTGGTCAACCTCCCTGCGCCAGCACTAGTCTTGGAGTAGTCATTGGGTCTTATAATCCGTCTATTAATAATTATGTATCACTATTAATCTTGTTTAATGTCTGAGCAGAGCCATATGTTCAGCACATAAAACTGATTGAAATGAATCGAATCGAAGATCAGAGAAGAAATAAAATTAAATAAAAAATGTAGTCTTTAAAATTGTTCTAAATATTTGTACTGCTCAACCTGATTGAATATCCGTCAGTCTCCGGATGACTCTGTTGGCATTTTGTCGGCAACTATTAATTGAAACCCAGTACTTATGTAGATTCAATGCAAGTCTGTGATTTTTTGCTTTTTGTTCATCTGTGATTGCTTATTTAAGCGCCATCACGAATTGCAACATACTGTACTGAAATTTGTTCAATAATTAATTCTAACAGTAGCTGTGCTGCCAACAACAATATAAGAAATCCCCACGGGATTCGAGAAAAACAAACTGCCCTCTATATGTATATATTGTACTATGTACACATGTGTGTGCCTGTATATGGCGATCATTCGCATCTCATCATTAGGCTCAAGTCTAGGAGAAGAAGAAGAAGATTTGAGAATTGTTACGAGTATTTTAATCCTATTTTACTTGTGTTTCGATATAGCAAACTAACACGTCCCCAGCTCACACTCATTAAATACACTGCATTTAAGCACGAGCCGAACTTAGAGGACAAGTGACAACAAAATGCCTGTGTTCCATACCAAAACAATAGAGAGCATTTTGGATCCTGTTGCACAGCAGGTGAGTGAAAATCCTTCTACACTAAAGTAGTGCTGATGATAGTAAAAACAGATTTACTAAATTTTAAAAAATAAATTACATTTCTAATTTCAACATTGCTCCGAATCCTGTTCATGATGAGTAAACTAATTCGTTTTTTAATATCGTTTATTTAACTTTATTTAAAGCTGAAAGAGGAAATTTTTTTTAAACTTATTTAAATTCTGTGTTTATTTATGGCACACTAACATGTCTTATGAAACAGTCGTACCAGTACTACTTTTTTCAACTTACCTTTTATTTAACAATATGTGGGCAGACTCCACAAATAGATGGGGAAATCTGTCCCCATCTGTCAATAGATATGTTGTGATTAGGTTTTTGAAGTCACTTCATTGCAAATCACTCACTGAATATTCAAGCAAAGCCACAGATGGTACATATTTCCAACAGATGCTGCCTATAATCTACAAATGCTATGTGCCCAAAATAAATTTTGAAGAGGGGAATAGGGAAAGAAGGAAGTTAGACTCAAGGTACATGTGCTTACATATGTCATTCCTAAAAATAGAATTTTCTGAATAAAGTGTCTAAATAAATATTGTAAAATTTACATGTGATTTTAAATTTGAGCTAAGAAATGAATCACCTGTAAATGCGTATATGTAGTTCTTTCGAACCTTTGATTCCTTCTGTTCTATATTCACTATTCACACTACTTCGGCACTAATTCTCAGAATCGACGTTTTAAGTTTTTTTACGTTTTTTAAGTTCACTGTTCTGATATCCTAATCTATGATTCACGTCCGGGCAGGTATCTCGTTTGGTCATTCTACATGAGGAGGCCGAAGATGGTAACGCCATGCCCGATCTGAGCCGACCTGTTCAGGTTGTGTCTGCAGCGGTGGCCAATCTGGTGAAAGTGGGCCGTGAAACCATCAACAGCTCCGACGACAAGATTCTGAAGCAGGATATGCCGTCGGCTTTGCAACGCGTTGAGACTGCTGCACAACTATTGGAGGAAGCTTCGGGTATGTTGGGCTCTGATCCCTATTCTGGACCGGCACGCAAGAAGCTTATAGAGGGTAGTCGCGGCATACTACAAGGCACGTCTTCGTTGTTGCTTTGCTTCGATGAGTCGGAGGTGCGCAAAATCGTGCAAGAATGCAAACGCGTGCTCGACTACCTGGCCATCGCAGAGGTTATTAATACCATGGAGGATCTAGTTCAGTTCCTGAAAGATCTCTCGCCTTGCTTGAGCAAAGTATCTCGCGAGGTCAGCGCACGTGAGAAGGAACTGACGCATCAGGTGCACAGCGAAATTCTGGTGCGCTGTTTGGAACAGGTCAAGATTCTAGCGCCCATTTTGATATGCAGCATGAAGGTTTACATACACATCGTTGAGCAACAAGGCAAAGGTGCCGAGGAGGCAGCCGAGAATCGCAATTATTTGGCCTCACGCATGAGTGATGAAATCCAAGAAATCATACGCGTGCTCCAGCTCACCACCTACGACGAGGACACCAGCGAGCTGGATAATCTAACGGTACTTAAGAAGCTGAGCAATGCTATTCACAATAAGGCTGCGTTGGCCAATGATTGGCTTTCGAATCCTTATGCTTTGAAGGGTGGAGTCGGCGAAAAGGCGCTACGTCAAATAATCGAGAGCGCAAATGAGATCTCCGACCGTTGCTTGCCGCAAGATTCGTATCCAGTGCACAAACTAGCTGACGAGGTTACCGCTATGACTAATGGACTGTGCGAACTACGTCAGCACGGCCAAGGCACCTCGCCGCAAGCGGAGGCTCTCGCGCGAAGCATACGTGAGAAACTTGGCGAACTTCAATCCATAATACGCAACGCTGTCATGGGCGTCGACAAAGCGGGACTGCAGCAAACCGCCCACACCATCAAGGGCCGCCTGGAGCAGGCGGTGAAGTGGTTACAGCATCCAGAAATCAACGATGGCGGGTTGGGTGAACGTGCTGTCAACCTGATCGTAGAAGAAGGCCGAAAAGTAGCCGAAGGATGTCCGGGCCATCAGAAGGCGGAGATTGTGGAGCTCTGCGACGAAGTTGAGCACTTGAAGCGGCAAGCCGCAGGCAATTCACCCGCTGCTAAGGAAGCCGCAAAGAATCTCACCTACAAATTACACGAACTCAAAAACGCCGTGCAGAACGCGCTGGTTAATCGCATTGTAAAGGATTTCATGGACGTGAGTACGCCACTGAAGCAGTTCACAGAGGCCGTGATGTTGATGGAAGGTACGCCTGGGCGTGAGCCGAACTTCAATCAAAAATCGAACAACTTGCAAGCGTTCAGTGATCGCGCATCACGCACTTCTCGGATGGTAGCTGCCGGCGGCGCCTGTGGGAACAAGAAGATAGCTGAGATTTTGCTCTCTTCAGCCGCTTCAGCCGATTCTTTGACGCCGCAGCTAATTTCAGCCGGTCGCATACGCATGAACTATCCTGCCAGCAAAGCGGCCGACGAGCATCTACAAAATCTGAAGCAACAATACGCAGATACCGTGTTGCGTATGCGCACACTTTGCGACCAGGCGACCGACCCAGCGGATTTCATTAAAACGTCCGAGGAACATATGCAAGTCTACGCTAAGCTGTGCGAGGATGCGATACATGCCAAGCAGCCTCAGAAAATGGTCGACAACACATCTAATATAGCACGGTTGATTAACCGCGTATTGTTGGTGGCTAAACAAGAAGCCGAAAACTCAGAGGACCCGATATTCACGGCGAAACTTAATGAGGCCGCTAATAGACTGGAGAGTTCGCTGCCGGCTATGGTGGGCGAGGCCAAACACGTGGCAATAAATATTGCGGATCCAGAAGCAGGGCAGCGTTGGAAGGAGTCCTTCAAACGGGTGAGCTTCAAATTTTGATTGTGCTCATAAATATTCAATCATTCACAAATATTTTCACTTAGTTGCTTGGCGATGTACGTGAGGTCCATAATGCCATTGCGCCACCAGGGCCGCCCCTCCCACCAGAGCTGTCGCAACCACTCCCTGATTTGAGTGCCCTGCATTTGTCTAGTGGTAAGTCTCCAGATGAAACCCAGTTGAACTTTTAATCTAAAAAAAACCTATGAACTTTTAACTTTTAATTTAAAAAAACCTATGAACTTAGAACATTTCCACGTTAATCGATACATAAATTATAGACTTTAAGAAGAAATTCATTCATTTTAGCTGAGCGCGCTCCACCACGTCCACCGCTGCCACGTGATGGCATGGCGCCTCTTCGACCGCCACCACCCGAAACCGACGATGAAGATGAAGCCTTCCGCACCATGCCGCATGCCAACCAACCTATTCTTGTGCGGTTTTACAAGTTAAAATTTTATCTTCTCAGTTAATTGCTAGCTTTCGTTTCTTCCTTCGCTTAGATTGCTGCACGCGGACTGCACCAAGAGGTACGCCAGTGGTCTTCCAAGGACAACGAAATAATCGCAGCTGCCAAACGCATGGCCATTCTTATGGCGCGTCTCAGTGAGCTGGTTTTAGCCGATTCACGCTGTAGCAAGCGTGAGCTAATCGCCACCGCAAAAAAAATCGCTGAAGCCTCGGAAGACGTCACACGTCTAGCCAAAGAGCTAGCGCGCCAGTGTACCGATCGACGTATTCGAACCAACTTGCTACAGGTTTGCGAGCGGATACCAACCATAGGTACGCAATTGAAGATTCTGTCCACCGTAAAGGCAACAATGCTGGGTGCTCAGGGTTCCGATGAGGACCGCGAAGCAACCGAGATGCTTGTAGGCAACGCACAGAACTTAATGCAAAGTGTACGTCAGCATCAAATTTCGTATATGTATATTTATTTGTAACAAAGCGTTCATTTTCTTAGGTCAAGGAAACCGTACGTGCTGCTGAGGGCGCCAGCATCAAGATTCGCTCCGACCAAACCAGCAACCGGCTGCAGTGGGTGCGTCGCCAGCCCTGGTATCAATATTAGGCTGCGCTCAGTTAAACATTTATGCGACTATTTATTTGCTATAATATTTGAAATTATTTAGTTATTTGCCTTTTTATTGAAAATATTCTGATTAACCTGCATTTTCAATTAACGTTGGCATTTAATTTACAACGAATATTTTAAGTGCTCTACACATTCATTAATTCGATTAGCGTATTGATTCGGACAGAAACCTTCATAACCTTGTCGAAAACGTCTCGAGAGCTGATGCACGTGTTAAATTAAGGTTGAACCAAAACAGTCTCAAACTTGATGTTCACGTGCTTCCAATTATAAAAATTTCAATTTTGTATACATATTTACATCATTTTACGTAATACTTGTGCAAGAATAATAATAAAGTATTATGAAAAGTTTTTATGAAATCTTGTCTAATTATTAAATTTTACAATACACAAAATGTTTTGCTAGATATAAAAACGATCTTCTTTCACGTAAACATTGTTATATATGAGACCCAGAAAAAGTGATGTTACGTTCCAAAAACTTATTAAAACACATTTTCATTTAATGTAACCTTAATTCAATAAATTTCTTCATCACTACTCAATACAATCAAACGAAAACGTTTTCAATACAAACGTTGAACTTAACTCTCTGAACCTCCTTCATTTAGATATTTGAACCTCCTCTAAAAAATTTACCTTAAGTACCTCATCAATGAAATTTGTCAATTCCAAGAAATTAAATAAGATTTTTATTATCTGTCTTAATATTTCGTGTACAATTCATATTTTTTAATAAAATCTATATTTTTTAATAAAATATTCTCATTTGGTTAAATTTTAAAAAAAAACCAAATACTTAACTATTAAACGTCTAAACTAAAATCTATTGATTTTCGTCACTACTTTCCCCTGGCGTCACAAATTTTATTCCACCATTGAGACCACTGGAGGCATCCCGCATGCGCTGTTGCTTTTTCAGTTTCTTTTCCTTTCTCACGTCATTTGCATAATTTTTTCGCTTCTGTGCTTTGATCAGTTCATCGGTTTTTTGGATTTCGTGTGTTGTTTTGTTGTCTTCAGTATCCAGCTCATCTTCGCATTCACCATCGTCATTTTCTTTCTGCTGGCTTCCATTCTGGTTATTCTCGGATTCACACACCTCATTATTACGTATTACTTGTAATTTGAAGGCTGCACAGAAACGATGATACAACTGCGTGGACTCAAGTTTTAGTTTGCGACGTAAATTTTGCAGCTGGTCGCATGTATCTGACGACAACAGTAGGCTTGATGACAGCTCCAATTTTTTATTAGCGTGCTGTGCCCTGAGCATCAACTCCAATAAAGTTTGAAACTCTCTAGCCGATAATTTGGCCGATGCGCTGGAATCAAGTAATTGTATATGTTTTACTATGGGCTTTTCAACTTGTTTTAACTCCTTCTTGGAAATGTCTTGGTTGTCCCGCAGGAGCTCAATATTTTTATATAGAACCGCGAGAATTTCATAAATTTGTATACGTCGGAAGGTCCGTGTCAGCATACTGATGCCTTGCTGTGCAAGTTTAACTGCAAGCGTCCAGACACCAGACCATCGCAACTTAAAGATTTCCGAAAGCAATGTTATATTCATGATGGGATTGCGTGAGTTTACAAATTCCATCACTGCATCTTGACAGAAAGCCAGCACCTGGGATGGCACTGTTTCAGATCCGGCCACTTTTTTGGCACAGTTAATCAGAAACACAATGCACTTATTCCGTAATTTATTGGTCATATCAAAAGCCGCTGCAGGTGCCTTCTTTCCTAATATTAGACGAATGAAATCAACCAGATTATCTTCTTTTATTTCACCATCACAGGTGTACGTTTTGATGGTCGTAAGCTTGGTTAGAACTTTTTGAACTTTGCCTTGTAACGGCTTCAGTTCATCGCCAACGCAAAACTGCAACATGTCGTATAGTACTAACATGATCTCAATGGAAGCTATCAATGTGGGGCTCTGCTGTAAATAGATTTCAATAAGATCAAGTACTCGAATACGGAAGTGCATCAGGGAAGTCGTTTGGAAGCGATAGCTTTTTGATTTCTTTTGTTGTGCACCCTCATTATTTTTTTTAATAGCTTTGAAGGCATTTCCCAAAGCCTCGTCTAATTTTTTTCCATCTTCTTCATTGATGTCATTCAAATCCACTGAATTCATATCATCTTCTTGTCCAACAGCAGCACCGGTTTCCAGGAGAGCTTGCGAAATAGCGTTACGAAGTTTGTCGGATTTCGTCATGACCTCTCCTTCTTCTGCTTCGTCATCCTCATCGTCATCCTCCTCATCTTCGTTACTATTATCACTATCCTCATCACTAATCCTCTTTATACCATTTCCTAACTCTAGCTCCTCCCCATCACTGTCCTGATCATCGTCTTGATCACCTTCCTCCTCCTTCACACCCTTAGCAGTCAACGGATTTTGTCCATCTTTCATGTCCAACATAGCTAGAATCTGGTGCACAGCGCTTAGATTGAGATTGGCACATAAATGCGGAAACAGCGCATTGACGATATTTCGCAAGTCGCTGGCATTGTGGGAGAGAAAATGTAGAAAGAGATCGACAAGAACTTCTATCCATTCGGGTTCAGTCTGCAAGGTAAAGACAAAATCAAGTGATATTTTTGCTGGACATTCCGATTTAATATTATAAAGACTTGTAAAGGCTCTACCAGCTTTTCATACTTACATTTGCGTTAGCACATTCATTGGTCTTGTGTATCTTCTCCAATTTCCACTGCTTCTTGGTGCGCTGCATGCATTTCAACAAGTCCTCTACAGCTGGAATAGCCATATCCGGTTCTCGGAATAACTGCAAACCCATGTTTGCTAAAAGTATATGAAACACAAGTTTCAATGTAGCATGTCTGCTGTGTGGTTCTTTCGGCTTTTTGACTTTTTCATCTGACTGTATCAGAACTGCATACAAGGAAGTCCAAGCCTGCTGGAGCTTATCGTTACAATGTTTTACTCTGAAGTACTTGGACGCATGCTTATGTTGCAGACGTTCATTGCAAAAATGCACCAACTTTAAGAGTAGTTGGCACTCCTCCCGCAGATCCGTAAGTTTGCTTTTCAGACAACTATAAAACATATTCTTGCACTGTTCGCCAAAATCTTTACTAAATTCGCCGGATGCGTCTTTCTTGCATACTTCTGAGGCGGCATCGTTCACATAAAATACACCGCACGTAAAAAAGAATTGCAGCTGTTTTGCCCGCCAGGAGTACGCGCGCGCAACTGACTTGTGCGTCAGCAAATGCTGCAGCATGTAGCCAGCATTTTGTCGTTCAAAATTCAACCAGTTTTCCGTTGGATTCTCGCTGTTCTTAGGAATTGTAGCTAGAAAAATACTCTTATAGAGCTCGTAAACTTTGACTACACCTTCCTCGCTCAAACCGTTTATAAGCTGATGTACAACACGAGTGGTGGTGTACTTCTCGATATTAAATGTTCCAGGCGGAAGTAATAATCGACGTATAACATCAACACGTTGAGTGTCAGTGACGCCTTTTTTAGAACAGCAGGTGACTAATGCATCCAGAAACTCATTGTAGAAAGCCTTCAGGGTTTCATCTTTCTTTTGTTTTAGATTTCGCAGTCCTCCCACAATCATGCGCATGAAATTGTGGCTCAACAAATCCACAATATTTGTCTTCTCTGTGCTGAGATTGTTAAGTACATCAGTGGCGATCTTGAGAGTTTCAAATTCCAGCAGTTTGGTGGGCGTGTGCAATGATGGATCGACCGTTTGTATCCAAAATTCGGACAATTTCTTATTGCTTCCAATATATGTGCCGAAATTTTCAAATGCCGGATGCGTAAGAATGTTTGTGTTGCTATTTTCCCAGAATATTTTAAATAACGCCTGGTAGCTGGACGGATTTAAGAGCTCCCCACCACCAAAGTGTGCTTTTAAATATTTTGCGTTAACAACAGAGGGAAATTTTCGTTTGGTCGCAATCAAGCAGTGTACAGTTTGTAGCGTCTGATTGGACCAAGGTTTACTCAAATACTTTTGTAAGGTTGGCCAGACAATGGCTTCAAATTGAGTTTCCGAGAGCTGTGGTAGTGCAAAACTATTAATTAATTCATTCCTATATTAAGCTAATCTTCATAAATTACTTCAAGCTCATAAATAATTAATTTTAGAAATACCATCTTACCGATTCCAACAGCTCAAGCAAAAAAGAAAATCCTAGCGATGCATGGTAGGTGCGATGCTTGGTAGCTTGTAGAAGAATATTTGTCATTTTTTCCAAGTGTTCACTGGAAGAAATGGAAATAAGTCCAGCATGTAATAGAGCTCCACAGGTTAAAAGTTTTCCAACCACAGCATCTGCATCTTCCTAACAGTAAACAATAAAACCAGAATCATTTTTATTGTATACTTCTTACGCATGGTATTTATAGTTCTCACCTTGTTAGCAATGGTTGCCCCAACATGCAGTTCTTTTTCCAGTGTTTTAAATACCTGGTCCATGCAGATGTCAGAACCACCAAAGACTTTTAGAAAAGCTATCAAACCCGTGAAGAACCCTGCACGAGATGTATTGGTCGAAGCACCACAACCCCGAACCAAACGGCTCAAAGTGTAGCTCAACTCCTTCTCACGCTAAGTTATAAATAAAATAATATTTAGTGCTAAATACTAAACTAGATACACATTCATACCCACCTTTTCCAGTTGCTTTGTTTTGCTTAGCTGTTGTAAAAGCTGCAGCGCCGCATCTATTCTGACTTGATCTTCCTGGCTGGTTAGCTCTTTGAAATATTGAAACACCGATGTTACCGTCAACCGTTTATATGTCGTTTCATCTGCGGGGGTCACTTCATCCGAATTCCCGGCTATTTTTGCATTTTCGCCTGATGTTTCATACTCCAGTTTTACCTTTCTTGTTTGCTTGGTTCTTTCCTTCTTCGGTTGTATATTACCTTCCATCTTTCTATCAGTCTTCATTATTTTTGTTGAAAAAGTTAATTTTTATGTATATTCAACAGTCACAGTCAACAGAAGCACATGTTATTCAAATATTCGACAGTTCCTTCCTCTGACAACATAGAGCAGCCAGATGCCACCTTTTCAATTTTGTTTTTTTCAATATCCCAATTATAATGGAGAAACACATTTTTCGTTTTTCACTCTTTCGTTTGTTTGAAACAGGTTCATGCGAAAAAGTTATTAAACCATATTAGTTTTGCTAAATTGTGTCGAATTATTTTTTTTTAGTATTTCTTGAAGCAAACGGCTCAAAAGAATGGATACTGCGAATGTAATTTTAAAAATCACGATGAAAAATTCAGTTATAATATACTATACTTATTTTACAATAATTATTTCACAAATAAGTTTCAGAATAATAACTCGCAAACACTTTTTCATATAAATGTCAAATTAGTGTGATCACCTTCGTGGGAAAAATCGACAAACGCTCTGTGGGAATAAATTCCCACAGTGTGATCACAGCCTAATGGCCGGTTTACACGCTCATACAATTTGCTCCAACCTCATGCAAATTTCCTGGCAGAGAAGATTTTTCTCATGTCAAACTTTTTGACTTGAGCCAACCGTAAACCTTCATTTACACGTAACGATTTACTTACACCAATGGATTAGTTCATGCCAATTGGCGCATATTGCACAAGTGTGTAAACCGGACCTAAGAGAGTGTATATAGTATAGTATAAACCATGTGTGCCAACTGTTTACTTTTTAATCAAGATGAAAAATGTTGACAGCCGAAACAGAAAATTGAACGCAAATACGGTGAATTCAAATGCCTAACTGTGGTACCTAAGTAAGTGCGTCATGCGTTGCGTTTCTGTCAAAATGAAATTGGAATACGCAGTCTTATGGAAATGGCTGAAATAAGCAACGCCCTGACGGAGACCACTACGAATTTCCAATTTTGGTATGCGCTACGAAGTGAAGTTGGCGACAGATGTAAAAAAATGTTTATGTGCGTGTGAATGTTTAAAAACTTTTTGTCAGAACATATGTTAACGCAACGCTGTTATTTCGGTTTAGCATAGCGTCGTTTTTAAGGCGCAGTGATAAACGCAACGGAAGACGCACTTACTTAAATACCACAGTAAATTTTATGTGATGCTTGGTAAAATTTTGACAACCCTACAGTTCAAAGGAAATTAAGAAGAAAAGTTGACATGAAATTATTGTTCATGAAATCATGCCTATTTTTATATAATAAAAAATACGAAATTCTTGGCATCAAAAACAATCCCTGTATATTTTATTTCAGTATTAGATGGCACCACCGTCTCCTTCAACCAGAGATAATGAGCAACGAGCATGTATCATAAAGAGATTACAAAGGCGAATTCAACGCAGAGGAATTTTGATTTGGAGTTCCGACGATTAGGGACATACCGATTGGTTGAACACGAACTGCGTTTGATAATGTTTGATGCTTATAAGGTTGTTGAATTCTGTATGACTTCGTATTTGAATATGCGTAAGAAGAGTTAATCGATCGAGCACTCGGTTGCCAGATAAAGTGTGAAAGAAAGAATCGATCAATTTGTTGCGTACAGCGGGCAATGAGAAGAACGGTGCAAGAGAAGAACGATTCGTCTTCGTTTTGTTCTTTCACAATAACAAAACATGCACAGCCGTCCGTCCACCGAACAAACAGATTTGCTTTCAATTTCAACAAAGAAAACAATTAAACAAGATAGATAGAAATCATACATAATAAATTATTATTTTATATCGAATGCTTGTGATAATACAATATAGTACATGTATTAACTACTAAGGTTTTACTAATATTTCCGATATTAATTTCAAATAGTAAAGCATGTTATATAGTTTTAGACACACTGTTTTTTATGTTCTGGTTTCATAAAATCAAATTAAATTTAATGGCATGCCATAATTATACATTGACACAAATATTTACTGATTCAGTGACTTTTTTGCGATTTTAGTTAATAACTTTTGGATTAATTGATGAAATTGGTTTATTTTTTTGTTAAATTGAAGGAAATGGTTTAGTAAACAAAGCTGCAATAAATTTTTTTTAAAATTCTTGCCACGCATTACCTTTTTTATCAATGAAGTTGTGACGAAGTGCTGTACGCAGACTTTAGTGGAACACTGTATATATATATTTGTAAATATTTGTGTCAATGTATAATTATGGCATGCCATTAAATTTAATTTGATTTTATGAAACCAGAACATAAAAAACAGTGTGTCTAAAACTATATAACATGCTTTACTATTTGAAATTAATATCGGAAATATTAGTAAAACCTTAGTAGTTAATACATGTACTATATTGTATTATCACAAGCATTCGATATAAAATAATAATTTATTATGTATGATTTCTATCTATCTTGTTTAATTGTTTTCTTTGTTGACTTATATGGTATGCATAAATATATATCTGTAGTTACAAGCCATAACATCATATGCCGACTAAAATATATGTACAATGCCTATACAAATACTTTAACAGCACGCTATGCTCGGAACGTAGATCGTGCCAGCGCTTTACAAAGCTTAGACACTGAAACAGTAGCAGAACGAAGCTAGAAAAATTTCATTCAAAAGCCATAAAATGTAAAATTGAAAGCAAATCTGTTTGTTCGGCGGACGGACGGCTGTGCATGTTTTGTTATTGTGAAAGAACAAAACGAAGACGAATCGTTCTTCTCTTGCACCGTTCTTCTCATTGCCCGCTGTACGCAACAAATTGATCGATTCTTTCTTTCACACTTTATCTGGCAACCGAGTGCTCGATCGATTAACTCTTCTTACGCATATTCAAATACGAAGTCATACAGAATTCAACAACCTTATAAGCATCAAACGCAGTTCGAGTCCAACCAGTCGGTATGTCCCTAATCGTCGGAACTCCAAATCAAAATTCCTCTGCGTTGAATTCGCCTTTGTAATCTCTTTATGATACATGCTCGTTGTAATGAGATAGGACACTTCGAATTCGCTGTTTTAATACATATGCATTTTGCTGAAATTTCACTAACCTATGACAAAAAAACGTGTGCGTTGTCCTCTCATGTGTACTTCGCCGCACAAAATCGTGTGCTTTGTCCTCTCATGTGTACTTCGCCGCAGTATCACATGCACGCATGCAATTTTGATTTTACGGGGTGCCTTTTTGCAAACGTCAAAAATATATTTAACAAATTAAACTTTTGCTTATGCATAGATTATATACATAAGATATCTACCAGTTCCTTATAATTATAATAAATGTATACTTTCAGATTTTACATAGTATTTGTTGATTTATTTGTTTATATTTAATTGGTATAAAGTTGTCGTTGTGCGAATATTTGGCTGTCAGTGCAAAGTTGTTCGAATTTTCACAAAATAAATTAAGATTAGTAACTCCAGAATGGTCGCATTTATATATTTTCATTTATTTTCCAATATATTTGAAAATTATCTATTGTTGATCCAATTGGGGGACTTAAATTCCCTTTTAACACCTACTGTTCGTATATTTGAGAAGCTTCACCACCTTTGTTTACATATGGTGAAATTTATATTTTAAAAGCCAATGGCCTTGGCTATACGCAGTATCTTGTGAAACGATTGCAATCAGTTCGTTTGAGAGATAGGAAGAAAGACAAAAGTCTATACTCTAGTATCGAGTGTAGAGAATTTTTGAAACGAAAATGGACCCTGCTGCCTTAAACACAATCAGGGGCGCAAGACGCAGATTCATTTTTTAAATGTCAAAATTACACGGGCGCTTATGGAGATCGAGAAAAAAGTTTGCTTTCCATTTTGCTTCCCTAATTTGCTGCCGAAATTTGCGTCCCGCAACCGAGCTAATTCTAATTTTGGCGGACGCAGAAGCGATTTTGTTCTTCTTATTTGTTTGTGTTGGTTTACATTTCATTCTTTATTCTATTTCAGCTGCTGTAAAATTATCTGAGTGTTTGTCTGTTGCTTTTTTTATTATTATTCTGTATAACATATTATTTAAATGTATTTTAAATATATTTTAATATAGATAAAAATAAATAAACTTCGAGAGTTTTGGGGTAGAATGAATCTATTGTTCTCTACTGTCAAATTTTTGACATTTCATACTTCTGCTTCCCGAAAATGCTTCTCTGCTATTTAAATCCGCGCCATTTCTTGCGTCCCTAACTTGGATCTGCGTCTTGCGTCTCTGATTGTGTTCAAGGCATGTTTCTCAGTTTCTTTTCACGCACAGAAGAAAGCAGTTGTCAAAGGAAAGAAGAGCAACATAGTTTGCCGAACTCGTGTTCATATTTTCTCTCACTCTGGCCAACATTTGGATATTCAGTAAATTTCACACACACTTTGGCATCACATGTTTACAACTTTTGAAACCATATGAGAAACCACAGTGTGTAGCCACCGATGGTATCGACATACCAGTAGTGAAACCGTTCCAAAAGATATTGCGTCTAGCCAAGCTGATTTCATAACTAAATGAATCCGTGGTGAAACATGAAACAGCTGATTTTTTCAACATACTGAAAGACAGAAAACAAAAACAACAATATGGTATCTCTCACGTATAGTGTACATGAATTCAACAGCTCATAAAAAATAGACGTCAAACCGATTTTTGAAGCGGCGAATTCGAAGTGTCCTATCTCATTATCTCTGCCTTCAACTACCCTAAAAATGCTTGTTTACTAAATCCGAGAACTGTAAAAAATTGCTTTACTAATTTGATAAATTTATTTACATTCTCGTATGTTATTACAATATTCAATTTAAAATTTTTTATTTCCGGGATCTATTAGTACGAAATAGTCTCAAAGATGGTTATCTGGACAAGTTTTCGCAAATTAGGTGCCGTCGCTGCAGGCACCAGTGCCGGCCTTGCAGCCTACTATTACCAGAAACTAAACGAACCGCGTACTATAATACAGGCTTCTTGGACAAACAGCGACGAGTCAGTTAATCCTTGTGCTATTTGGGATAGCAATTGGGATTTCCGCGATCCAAAAAGCTTGGTCAAACCTTTAAAAGGTAAAACCTTTCCCGCAACCTATGCGGTGAAAAAAGTTTTGACAGAATTTTGTGCCGAATTACGCTTTAACATAGAGCCGAATTACGTTTTTTGGTGCTGATTTGGAACCGAATTACGCTTTGAAGCGATTTGGTGCCAGATAAACAGAAAAACGAACTGGATATAATATAATTAATATAATAATTATTATTAATAATAATACTGGAACAATAATATTGTATTGTATAATATTTCGTGTGTGTCTGCATTTTATGATGTGGTGTATTAGCAGAAACTGAAATGGAAAACAAATTATAGCTGATTATTATTTCATTTTATTCAGACAATTCCCCTCAGGAACAGAATCGCTATAACAGCGATTTGGAGAAAAATCGCACGGAGGCGGTTCGTAATATAATATTAGTGCGACACGGCGAATATCTTGATGTCGGCGATACAGATGAAACTCATAAGCTGACCAACCGTGGCAAATTACAGGCAAGATATGCCGGCAAACGCCTGCATGAGTTGGGCATCAAGTGGGACGAAGTAATAACTTCTACGATGATGCGTGCACAGGAAACCACGGCCATTTTATTAAAAGAGATCGATTTTGATCTGAAGAAAGTGAAACATTGTGGTTACATACGTGAGGGAGCACCTATACCCCCACAACCGCCTGTAGGACATTGGCGTCCAGAAAAATCGGTAAAATACCTTTCCTTGTCACGTTCATTATATACATATAATTATAAATTTTGCCTTTTAATTGCCGCTCTTCGTCTTGCAGCAGTTCTTTCGCGACGGTGCTCGTATTGAAGCCGGCTTTCGACGTTATTTCCATCGTGCATTTCCAGACGAACAAGATAGCACATATACTCTCATTGTTGGACATGGTAACGTGATACGATACTTCGTGTGCCGTGCTCTGCAGTTTCCTCCCGAGGCGTGGCTAAGAATGAATCTTAACCATGCCTCCATAACCTGGTTGACAATTCGTCCTTCTGGGCATGTTTCCATTAAGTATTTGGGTGACACGGGCTTCATGCCAATTGAATGTTTAACCAACCGAATACCAAGGGAAGCTGATAATGTTGTCTAGAACTTATAGCAACGTTCTAAAATATATATAGTATAAAGTAAAACATAAAATGCCTTAGATCTATGCAAATACTGAAAGTTTGGTTTCACGCTTCTTCCACTGGAGATATTGCGACCTCTTCCACAACACTATTCCAAAACTGCTGTCAGTTTAGAATAAACAACCTTGCGATTCCCGACTTATTAACTGTATTGGTCGAACAGTCATTTTTTGTATGGAGTACGAGGCTCCGAAATTAGCGTCCTACTAAGAGCAAAGTTTCTCAAATAATATAATTAGCTTCGCGGGCAAAGTGGGATAAGTAGTGATCAGAGTAATTTTGTATTCTTTCGAGTTCTATAATTATAGTCTTTATTATTATTATTTTTATTATTATTATTATTATTATTATTATTTTTATTATTATTATTATTTTTATTATTATTTTTTTTATCATTATTATTTTTATTATTATTTTTATTATTATTATTATAGTATCCACTGTAACATACATAATATTGTAAACATATGAATTCAGTATGCAACAAGTTTTAAATAAATACACTTTTTTACAAATTACTTTTTGTAAATAAATACAAACATTTTGAGATTTTCTAATATAAAAAAATCACCACGCTTAATTTGAATTTATATTGACTAGGATCGGTTGTGGTCAAAATTTTTACCAATAACAATTCCCATTTTTAATTAATCCTTTTTTAGTTTTTTTTATTTAAAAAACTCTTCTCTTCTCACTCAATTCACTAGGTGGTCTTCGTAAGCACACGAGAAATCCCAACAAAATTTTGCCAAAGAATATACAATATATTATACATACAACGAGCATATATTCGTAAAGAGATTGCATGAAACATTTGTTGCCGGCAACATCGTAATTTCATGTGTGAAGATTAGAGCCGCTGTTAATTAGCAGGACTTACCACTGTAAAGAACAAAACATCTCTGTGAAGCAGGAAACCGAAGATGAAAACGAACTTCGTTACAGAGTACAAAAATTCTTTTGTATTCTGTGCTGGTAGCAAAGCAAAATTGAATGCTCTACTAATGAGTGAGTGGTTCGGAAAATCGTTTTTAATGAGTATGAGGGGTTCGGAAGATCGACTTTGCTTCTGTTATTTTGCACTAACAACGCAAGCGAATATGATAAAGTGTGAAAGAAAGAATCGATCAATTCGTGGAGTACAGCGGGCAATGAGAAGAACGGTGAGATTTGTCTTCTTTTGCTTGTCTTACAATAACAAACCATGTGCAGCCGTCCGTCCGCCTGAAATCGTTTCAAATTTTTCATTTTATGGTTTTTGAAAGAATGTTTGCTTTTCGTAGCTTTGTTCTGCTTCTTTTTCGATGCCCAAGCTTTGTAAAGCGCTGGCACGATCTACGTTCCGAGCATAGCGTGCTGTTGAAGAACTTGTTTTTGTACAGAAGATCTATTTAGTCGGCATATCAACAAATTCAATACGTTATACGATTAACACTAAAATATTAATGGAAGCAAACTTATGGAAATATTTATATTATATGTCTGTGGTAATACAAGGTATAATTTGAAATAAATCTACTACAGTCTAATAGCCCCGATGTTATTAGTAATACTATAAGTAATACCACAGAATAAACAGTATACAGACTACGCATCTCATACAAAAAAAATTTTGTTCCGTGGTCGCAATATTACGACCACTGTTAACTTAACATTACGTCCGCTGTTAATAATATTACGACCAGCATTTAACAGCCTTTGTTTCTGTAATGATCAACTCGTTTGGTGTTCAACAGAACCGAGTGACCTGATTAACATTTCCCGACGGCAATTCGTCATCATTCGGTATCATCGTTGCTCAGTCGACTTTTTCCTACAGCATTTCTATTGTACTATAAATATCTACACACATACCCGTACAATACATATGTTTGTACAGATATACATATACATATGTTTACACAAGGAAGATGTAGGAATGTATTTCGCAGGCAAACTCCTGAAAAATTCTCGACTAGCACTTTTTTCGTTTTCTAAAACAAAACTACTGTGTAAAAAAAGAAGAAATCATGAGAAAAATGCATAGAATATTGATAATCTATGAATTATTAAAAAAAATGTTTATAAACGGAATTATATTTTCTTTCTATCTCGTGTTATTTCAAATTCGTAAAAAACATTCGTTTAACCCTATAACAGGGTTTCCATTAACTTTTTAATGTTACTCGTATAATGTATTCAATGTGTTGATATGCCGACTAAATTAGATCATCTGTCTATTCAAATACTTCAACAGCACACTATGCTCGCAACGGAGATCGTGCCAGCGCTTTACAAAGCCTGGACATCGAACAAGAAGCAGAACAAAGCTACGAAAAGCAAAATTTCTTCCAAAAACCATAAAATGCAAAATTGAAAACACGCAGACGGACGGACCGCTGCACATGGTTTGTTATTGTAAGAGAAGCAAAAGAAGACAAATCGCACCGTTCTTCTCATCGCCCGCTGTACACCATAAATGGATCGATTCTTTCTTTCACACTTTACTTGACATACGAGTGCTGCATCGATTATCTCTTCTTACGCATATTCGCTAGCATTGTTAGTGCAAAATAAAAGAAACAAAGTCGATCTTCCGATCCCTTCATACTCATTCGAAAAGATCTTCTAACGAACGTGAACAAGAGAAACAGCACTCTCATATCATGTGTGTTTGTTGGTAGAGTGTGCACTGAACTCGCTCTTTTGATGAAACTTGCCTAACTAATAACAGCAGAGAACTTCGTCGCCCGACAAATTAACAGCGACAAAGCTCTGTTAACCAAATTTGGTTATCCCCCTATTGCTTTCGGCCCGCACCCATAATTCAGATTGCTTCGTTGGGCGACATGCGCATTCTGTATACTGTTTATTCTGTGGTAATACTAAAGCAAGAACACTCAGCAGCAGACAAACCAAAAAGTGTTCTTTGGTTTCATTTATAAAAATCAAGTCATGAGCTTTTAGGCCAGGGGTACGCGACGGTAGGAAACAGATTCATAAGAAGGCAACAAAAAACTACATAATCTATGTGCGTAAAACCACAGAATAAACAGTATACAGAATGCGCATGTCGCCCAACGAAGCAATCTGAATAATGGTTGCGGGCCGAAAGCAATAGGGGGATAACAAAATTTGGTTAACAGAGCTTTGTCGCTGTTAATTTGTCGGGCGACGAAGTTCTCTGCTGTTATTAGTTAGGCAAGTTTCATCAAAAGAGCGAGTTCAGTGCACACTCTACCAACAAACACACATGATATGAGAGTGCTGTTTCTCTTGTTCACGTTCGTTCGAAGATCTTTTCGAATGAGTATGAAGGATCGGAAGATCGACTTTGTTTCTTTTATTTTGCACTAACAATGCTAGCAAATATGCGTAAGAAGAGATAATCGATGCAGCACTCGTATGTCAAGTAAAGTGTGAAATACATACCTTCAATGTATGTATTGTACGGGTATGTGTCTACCTATTTATAGTACAATAGAAATGCTGTACGAAAAAGTCGACTGAGCAACGATGATACCGAATGATGACGAAGTTGCCGTCGGGAAATGTTGATCAGCTCACTCGGTTCTGTTAGAAACACCAAACGAGTTGAACTTTACAGAAACAAAGGCTGTTAAATGTTGGTCGTAATATTATTAACAGCGGACGTAATGTTAAGTTAACAGTGGTCGTAATATTGCGACCACGGAACAAAACTTTTTTTGTATGAGATGCGCATTCTGTATACTGTTTGTTCTGTGGTAAAACGCATATGGTGTGAGGGAGCTGTCGTGATATCAGCATTACACGTATAGCTGAGAAACCAAAGGCTTTGCTGCCGTTTGTTTTCATTCCCTTTGGTTGGTTCGAAAGAGCGGCCGCAGTCAGCGTCGATTTTCTCTGTCGACCCAAGTCCCGGCACGATATCATGTTGTCTTCAATGAGTTGCTTGCGTTGAAATCTCTTTATAATATATACTCGTTGCTTATAGAGCTGAGCGATATTTCACGACCTGTGATTTTGTCACAGGTACTACACCATTTCCACGTGTAAATGAGAATAGATCAATTGTAAATGAGAGTGTCCTAGTGTAAATGAGAATAGGTCAATTGTAAATGAGATTTTCCAAATGTAAATGAGATTAGGTCAATTGTAAATGAGAGTGTCCTAGTGTAAATGAGAATAGGTCAATTGTAAATGAGATTTTCCAAATGTAAATGAGAATATGTCAAGTGTAAATGTGAATAGGTCAATTGTAAATGAGATTTTCCAAGTGTAAATGAGAATAGATCAATTGTAAATGAGAGTGTCCTAGTGTAAATGAGAATAGGTCAATTGTAAATGAGATTTTCCAAATGTAAATGAGATTAGGTCAAATGCAAATGAGATTTTCCAAGTGTAAATGAGATTAGGTCAATTGTAAATGAGATTTTCCATGTAAATGAGATAAGGTCAAGTGTAAATGCGAATAGGTCAATTGTAAATGAGATTGTCCATGTGAAAAAGAGAATACGTCAATTGTAAATGAGATTTTCCAAATGTAAATGAGATTAGGTCAATTGTAAATGAGATTTTCCAAATGTAAATGAGATTAGGTCAATTGTAAATGAGATTTTCCAAGCGTAAATCAGATTAGGTCAAGTGTAAATGCGAATAGGTCAATTGTAAATGAGAGTGTCCTAGTGAAAACGAGAATAGGTCAATTGTAAATGAGATTTTCCAAATGTAAATGAGATTAGGTCAATTGTAAATGAGATTTTCCAAATGTAAATGAGATTAGGTCAATTGTAAATGAGAATAGGTCAATTGTAAATGACAACAGACCAAGTGTAAATGAGAATACGTCAATGTTAATATATACATATATTCAATGCTGTTAATTTAGTATTTAATAATTAATAATTTAGTATTTTAAGTAATAATAATAATAATAATAATAATAATAATAATTTTCATAAATTATGTTACGAGAAATTATTGTTCAATATACATTTTTTAATATTTGATTTACAATATCAAAAGCATTGAAAAATTAATAAAAATGCATACAATTACAATAATAATTAGAATTTTCAATAATAATAGAATAATTACATAGATTAGAATTTTCATTAGGTGCAATAGTTATTTATTCCCAATTGAATGAAATGCTTTTTCAGCCGATTCTTTCTTCTTACTGTGTTTGGGATATTAACAAGCTCAACCGGAAGCTCATGAAATACACTCGTAACTAAAAAACAAAGTCTCATTTACACTTGATTTGTTCTCATTTACAATTGACCTATTCTCATTTACAATTGACCTAATCTCATTTACATTTGGAAAATCTCATTTACATTTGGAAAATCTCATTTACACTTGACCTATTCTCATTTTCACATGGACAATCTCATTTACAATTGACCTAATCTCATTTACATTTGGAAAAACTCATTTACAATTAACCTATTCTCATTTACATTTGGAAAATCTCATTTACAATTGACCTATTCTCATTTACACTTGGAAAATCTCATTTACAATTGACCTATTCACATTTACACTTGACATATTCTCATTTACACTTGGAAAATCTCATTTACAATTGACCTAATCTCAGTTACACTTGGAAAATCTCATTTACAATTGACCTAATCTCATTTACATTTGGAAAATCTCATTTACAATTGACCTATTCTCATTTACACTTGACCTATTCTCATTTACACGTGGAAATGGTGTAGAGCTGAGCGATATTTCACGACGTGTGATTTTGTCACAGGTACACAAAATCACGAGTCACAGTTGCGATTGAAAACGCTCCGAACCTGTGACACGCCGTCACAGGTACAGCGGAACGATATTTAACGAACTGTGATTTCATTGAAATGCAACAACGAGTCACAGTTGGTATTGAAACGCTCCGAACCTGTGACGGCCTGTCACAGGTTCGGAGCGTTTCAATACCAGCCTGTATTTCACGGGCTGCGAATTCGTTGAAATGAAATCACGAGTCACAGTTTGCTGCTCTAGCGTTTCGTTATTGGTAGAACGAGTTATTGTCCCAACTAGAAGCAGTGATGCCGTTTTTTGCAATTTGTGGCAATCAGGAATTTTCTGTCTGGATTTTGTGGAATTACGTGTTTTACTCGATTTTTTGCGATATTTGTTCGATATTTTGGATACTACTGAAGACATCAATGAAAGTTTCTATGTGTAAATATCTAGGTAGCAATTGTTTTTTCTACCTTAGACTATGAACATGCAGCTCAAATACAAATTTTAAAAATGCGTATTGTAAAATACGGAATGAACTTAATAACATGTTACACTTTCAATACGATTTTGCCTAAATTATTTTGAAAAAATACAATTATGATTTTGGTAATAAAATATTAATACAAGAATGCTTTCTGCATATAAAATATCTATATATCAGTAGTTTTAATTACTTAAAATTGGTGTCTGTATTAATTCATACTTCTGTAAAATATGAATGCTTTTAAAGTTAACGAATGTTCATAGCTTCACTTCGTTCTTATAGCAAAAGCGAATGAAACCAAAGCAGATCTAAATTAATGCCGTTATTTTGAATGCATCTACCACGTTTTTGCGCACTCGTTTTATAGCGAATGCCTTGTCACGAGTCACGGGTTTTTATAACTGTGACAGTACTGTCACAGTCACAGGTCCGAGCTGCTCCGGAAAAATCACGGAAACCTCAACCTCTAGTTGCTTATATCGGAAAAAGGAGGATTTCGTGAAAATAATTGCACAAAGCAACTCCAACTATGTATAAATACTACGGAAAGTGTTTGACTGTTTGTGTTTGCAATGTAACATAGCAAGCAAAGACTACAAGCCTGGAAACTCTTCCACTACACTCAAAAATCCTAAAATCAAAAAACATGTACACTATACGTGTAATTTTGCATTGAATTGTTGTTGCCCGTTTGGTGAGGTTGGGAAAAAATTCGTTAACATGGCAACGGGTGGAAATGCCAACCTGCTAACAATATTTAATTCAATTTAATTAATAATAAAATGGTGAATAATTCTATTTTAAGAATTTTTTATTTCAAATCGTGGGAAAAGGTATAAGGTTGTTTCTCACAAAAATTTTAAGCACAACAACAATTTTTCTCCAACTCATTTGAGAGTTTCACGCCTATTTGTCCAAATCTTTTTGAGATACCTATATGTTATTATTATCGTTGAAAAGGTAATCGAATTACCTTTCATTTATGTAAACTATAATTTTTTGGAGTAACTGTTGCTTTTAGAGAAAAATAAAATGTAAGATTTTTTATATAATTTAATATATTCAATAATTTTTTTCTGAATAAAATGTGCAATTAACCTATATAATTATTGCAAAATTGAGAAATTATAATCTCTTACCTATAAAAAATACCAATTTTCGTCAAACATTATAAAAACAAAGAAACGCCTGCCAAATCTAAAATTGAATTTTTCTTGAGAAACAAACGTTTTTTGATAAAAGATTGTTTAACATAAAGGATAGGTAATTTAAATAGCTGCCCAATAATGCCAATAAAGTACAGTTTGCACACATATAATTAAATACTTTATTATACATATACATATGTATTACATTACAAATATTAGTTAGTTGTTAGTTGGTATCTCTGGATACACAAGCGGTGGTGAGCTTAGAAGCAGGAAAAGATATATGTCGGGAAGCGAAAAATCATAAAGTTTTATTCTAAATTGCTATTAAATAACAATAATGATACCTAGTAATTTGTCAAAAAAAGGTGCCTGTAAGGATTTTGAACATATTCTATACAATTAATTAAGTGGACATTAAAGTGAATGTGCTCATTTTGTGCTGTGAAAATTCTATCTAAAACGAAATTTTCTAGACATAAAAATCACCTCATTTGTTTTGTGTACGTAAAGACCCCGGGGTTTTATGTAAACAAAAATTTCTTAGCAATTGTTGTTGCATTACTCTTCGTGGCACGCACACATTCATAGCATTTTCAAGAGTTTCCAGTCTTGTAGTCTTTGGTCAAAAACTCCTCTCATTTCGTGAGAGAGCTCAAAAAAATGTCCGTCCGCGTGTTCACATACAGTGTATGTGAATTTCATGGTGAAATTGTCGACTTGTTACAAGCTAAAACAGGCCAACACAAAGCATGATATCTGAAAAGGTAAACCGTTTTGCTTTGTTACCACACCGCCACAAAATGATGGGGTGAGTTAGTGGCAGGGATACCAATGACACAACTTTATTACTAATTATTTTTTTGGTGTTTAAGTAAACATTAATAGAAAAATTACCTTGCATTTATGAGTTCTCGAGGTTTTGACGATTTCTAAGCTGTTTAGAAATATAAAAAAGTAATGTAAACTTATTTTTTTTGTGTAATTCTTCATTTTTCTTTTATTTAAATTAAAATGTGTTAACGCAAATAAATTTACACTTTATTTATTTAAACTAAAATTAATTAAACATAAACAAATTCTCAATTCATGCATTTAAAATTAAATTCACTTAAATTAAAGACGAAAATAACTAAAATCACAATTATCTAAATATTCAACTAAATCACACATGAATATTCAACAAAACAGGTTGAATACGTTGGCATCTCTTTCGGCTAAAAATACGTGTGGTAGGTTAAAAACAGCTGATTAATTTTGGGAAATGAGCAATTTTTATGAATTTTAACTTCGTTTTACTTGCAAAATATTCAATATTGTGCAACTATAAGACTTAAAAAAGGTTCCCTGATCATTTCTAGAAGCATGCGTAGGTTTTAAAATGTCGCCCTGGTCTTTTTTACGAATTTAAAAAATCATATTCCTGGCTTATTTCTATGAAGAAGAACAAGAGTTGCATTCCTCTCTCAAAATATTTTTCTGAATTTTGTAAGGCCCATATTACATTGCAAACAGTTGTTCGATCGAACAGTCCAAAGAAATGAACTATTTTACTCTCCCGTCAAATCTGTTCGCTTGCTATGTTACATTGCAAACACAACAGTCAAACACTTTCCGTAGTATATATACATATTTGGAGTTGCTTTGTGCAATTATTTTCACGCAATCCTCCTTTTTCCGACATAAGTGGAGCTTTTTCACTCCAAAACATGCATACTTCTTTATTACACCACACAACAACCCTGTTCTGTTTGTAGTTTGCACTCATCGCCTGCGAACAGAGTATTTGCTATGCGAACAGTTCATCCGTTTCAATTCTCTCACGGATGAACTGAGAGTTGACAGCTTTATACAGAAAACAAAAACAATGTGACTGTTCGATCGAACAACTGTTTGCAATGTAATATGGGCCTAAACAAACTCCCGAGTTGTCAAAATTCACTCCGGAGTTGTCAAAATTACATGCGTTTTGTTTTTGTAATCTACGACACCCAAGCCTGATTTCACCAACACATTCAAAGCGAAAAAAGAGTTTCCAGTCTTGTAGTCTTTGTCTTTGACTGCAAGGCAATACTGTGGCATGGTGCCTTTAGCAATTGAAGACATCTTTTGCAGCGCTCTAATATTGACATGAATGAATGAATACTTAAAATGAAGTAATGAAAAAATAGTACTAAAAATCTAAAATTTTATTTTTCTCCAAAACTGAACGTTCTTCGGCAAAATATCATTTACGTAAATGACAGATAATTCGATTACCGTTCCAACTGAACTGTGCTGAACTTTTCACACTTCAGAGGGCTATAACTCCGGAACTGTATGAGAGGGAACAGATAAAGCGCTTGTCGACATAACCAATTTTATTGTTGTTGTTGTTGTTTTGGCTTAAATTACTGTCTTCCCGAAAAGGCCCAGCGAATTGTTGTTTTTGTTGTTGTTGTTGTTTATGATGGAGACACCAAAAACAACAAAAACATCTGTCGCTCTCCCCTACTTTCAAAGTTATAGCCCTTTGAAATTTGAAATTAGTATCCCTATATCTTCTAAACTATAAAAGATATCCGGTATAGATATATACCGTTAGAAACGTAAGTTAAATACCTTTCATTTATGTAAAGTAAAATTTTACCGAGAAATCCATATTTTTGAAGACATCAGCATTTTAGGAGAAAGCTAAGAAAATGGAATATTGTTATGAAAAACACTATTCTGTTGCGTAGCCGGTGTTTGACATACTGAGGGTTATAATCAAAAAGCGCGGCCGTAGGCCGAAGGCCGGAGGACGCATACACGCCCTAAAATAAACCTACTGACCACTACTTCGTTATTTTCCGAACAATTATGTGGGTTAATGACTTGTTTTACTTTATTAATGGGCCGGAAATAGTACAAATATTAAAATCGCGTTTTCTCCAAAAATATGCATTTGTTTGTAAAATCTTATTTTACATAAATGAAAGGTATTTAACTTACGTTTCTAACGGTATATATCCATACCGGATATCTTCTATTGTTTAGAAGATATAGGGATACTAATTTCAAATTTCAAAGGGCTATAACTTTGAAAGTAGGGGAGAGCGACGGATGTTTTTGTTGTTTTTGGTGTCTCCATCACAAACAACAACAACATCAAAAATAACAATTCGATGGGCCTTTTCGGGAAGACAGTAATCTGTTCCATCTTGTAAGGTTTAGGAGATACAGGCCTGAACTTTTCAAACTTTAAAGGGCTTTTTATAATCTTAATACTTGTTTTCCCAATTATAGTAATATGTCAAATGTCATAAATGAAGTTTACTGAACCCGACCTTTGGCTGTGTTATTATTGCTGTCATTGATAATCTTCGCTGGTTGAGCATATCCATACAACATCCCAGACATCTATCACAATACCTTTGGGAATTTACATAAAGTTGAATAACTGTATGAAATCTAAACCAAAATTAAAAACTTATTGTGTAGTGAAATGAAGAAAGTACTGATGGTGGCGGAAAAGCCGTCTTTGGCAGCATCACTTGCGGCAATTTTGTCCAACAACCGGAGTACAGTGAAAAAAGGTGTGTTTAGCCAACAGCTACCACTGTTTTTATTGTTGCATTTATTCCTCAATTTCCATCTACAACTTTAATAAAACCCTTCTTATCACAGGGACGAGTAATTCTTGCTCCACACACGAATGGACCGGACCGTTTCGCGACCAGGGCACTGTGCTTTTCCGCATGACTTCTGTCTGCGGGCATGTCATGTCACTGGATTTCGTAGGCAAGTATAATTCGTGGGATAAAGTGGATCCTGTTGAACTTTTTTCCTGTCCGACCGAAAAGAAGGAAGCGAATCCGAAACAGCATATGCGCTCCTTTCTCTCGCAAGAAGCTAAGGGTTGCACCCACCTTGTGCTGTGGTTAGATTGCGATAAAGAGGGGGAGAACATTTGCTATGAAGTGATGGATGCGGTCTCCCGCGTTATTCCCAACTTATACACAAAAACCGTTACCTATCGTGCACACTTCTCCGCCATAACAGAGAAAGACATCAAAGGTGCAATGGCAAATTTGGGATTCCCAAATGAGAATGAAGCCAAATCCGTGGATGCGCGTCAAGAGCTGGACCTGCGTATTGGTTGCGCGTTTACACGCTTCCAAACCAAGTTTTTTCAGGGACGTTACGGCGATTTGGATGCTTCATTAATATCTTACGGACCATGTCAAACACCGACGTTGGGTTTTTGTGTAAAGCGACACGATGATATACAAACATTCAAGCCCGAGAGTTTCTGGTATTTGCAATTAATAGCAGGCAGTCCAGAAGTTACGCTAGAGTGGGATCGCGGTCGTGTCTTTAAAAAAGATATAGCAATAATGCTGTTAAATAAGGTGAAGGAACACAAAGAAGCTACGTGAGTCGTCAATGAGAAACTCAAATTACGCAGATAATTTTTATTAAATAAATCCATTTCTTAGTGTTGAAAGCGTTAGCTCCAAAGAGCAGTATAGAGGACGTCCACAAGCTCTTAACACCGTGGAGCTCATGCGTATTGCGAGTTCAGGTCTAGGCATAGCACCACTTCAAGCCATGCAAATTGCGGAGCGACTGTACACTCAGGGCTATATTAGTTATCCGCGTACAGAAACGAACCAGTATCCTGAAAACTTCGATTTGACGTAAATAATAAACAGTAAAATTTTACGTAAGTGAAAAATTATTATTTCAGAGCCGTTTTACATATTCTGGAACCCTCCTCTGAGTTTGGAAAAGATGCTCGCAGCATATTAGGTGATTACAATGCCCCGCGCAAAGGAAAAGACGCTGGCGACCATCCACCGATTACACCCATGAAACTGGCCAATCGCGGTGACTTCGAAAGAGATACATGGCGAGTGTATGACTTTATATGTCGCCATTTTTTGGGCACTTTGTCGCGTGACCTAAAGTATCGCACCACAACTGCAAAGTTGCGCGTGGGCACCGAATGTTTTTCCTTCACAGCCAACGTTCTGCTGGATCCTGGTTTTACACAAGTTATGACATGGTTAGCATTTGGCCGTGACGAAGCGTTGCCTCCTTTCGTAGAAGGCGATAAAGTTTCAATATCTGATGTACGCCTTGCGGAAGGTCAAACAGGACCACCAGATTATCTTACCGAGGCTGAACTTATAACTTTGATGGAACACCATGGAATAGGCACAGATGCGTCGATACCTGTAATATACCAATTCTTAATTAATAATTATTAATTATTATTATACCTTATTTCTTAGGTCCATATCAATAATATATGTCAACGCAATTATGTACACGTTGAGAGTGGCCGAAAGTTAATACCGACGACGTTGGGCATTGTGCTAGTCCACGGCTATCAAAAGGTAGTTCATTCTTAATACCTAATTCTTTCCAGAAGGAAACATTAAATGATATTTTTTAGTTACTTAAATTACCCGAAACCTCTTTAGCTCTTTCGGTGTTTCAGGCTAGTTTAAAAACCAGTGTTCGTTTCCTCCTTCTTTACAGATCGACCCAGAACTTGTGTTGCCAACCATGCGCTCTGAAGTGGAGAGTATGTTGAATCTCATTGCCAAGGGATCTGCTGATTTTAATGCAGTATTACGACATGCTATCAATATTTTCCGGATGAAATTTCTGTATTTTGTCCAAAACATATCTAACATGGATAGTCTTTTTGAGGTGTCATTTTCGCCACTGGCTGAATCGGGTAAAGCACATTCAAGATGTGGCAAATGCAGACGTTATATGAAGTATATACAGGTTAGTATGCTCGGGTAAACAATGGCAATGTTCATTACGTATGTATATTTGATATAACGGGTGAATTCGCATATTTGATTATAAAGGCAAAGTTTAGTTCAGACAAAAAATTCCGAAAATTCCCCGCCCTCCTAATCGAGGGAATGCCGAGCAGTTTGCACTATTTTATGTGAATTACTCTGTATATAATAATATTTGATAATGTAAATCACATACAAAGGCACTGTGTAAGATGAGATGAACAGTTTTGTCTATAAACAAAATTTGACGAATGATGACGAAAATTCGTTCCCGAAATATTCAATTACGAAATATGAATTTGAGTTACTTTCAGTCGAAACCAGCACGACTCCATTGTTCGCATTGTGATGAAACGTACTCGTTACCAAATGGTGGTAATGTGAAAGTGTATCGCGAATTTAAATGCCCGCTCGATGACTTCGAGTTGTTGGCCTTTACGACTGGTGCCAAAGGACGTTCGTATCCCTTCTGCCCGTATTGTTATAACCATCCACCCTTCAGGGACATGCCAAAGAATAGTGGCTGCAATTCATGTACGCATCCCACATGCCCGCATTCCCTTAACACACTGGGCATTTCCGGCTGCGTGGAATGCGAACATGGTGTGTTGGTGTTGGATTGTACGCTGGCTCCCAGTTGGAAGATGGGCTGTAACCGTTGTGATGTTATTATCAACATTTTCAAAGGCGCCACTAAAGTTTCTGTTGATGGTATGTGATTATCTTGTGCAATATGCTTGGACTATTTAATTTTAATTTAATTAATTTAAAATGATAATTAATTATCATTTTATTAAGCAGATGCTAAGTGCGACTGCGGCGCTCAGATGGTCAATGTTGTGTACAAATTTGATAAAACAAAATTCAAAGACGGATCCGAGGAAAAATCCGGATGTGTTTTCTGCTCCACAGACTTCGCACATTTAGTTGAAAAGCATCGGGCGGTTGCCTCACGACCTGTAAATGTGCGTGTGGGACGCGGCGGTGGGCGTGGTGGTAATAAAGGTGGTCGAGGCGGTGGTCGTGGACGTCCCAGACAACCCAAAGACAAGATGGCACAGCTGGCTGCGTATTTTGTTTAAACGCCAACATAAACCTAACGACTCACATAAATAAATCACATTTTTTATTCAACACTTCATACAATTAACTTTTATGGTTTCTAATTCTTAAATAAACAATTGCAAGTAAAGGTGGATATGGATAAGGAACACCGATTCACAATATCATGTGTAACAACTCCATACAACAATTAAACAAATTCGCATTTATATACACATGCTATAATAATATTTATATATGAAAATTTAGAGTTAGAATAATATAATAGTTAGTATTACGTATGCATGTGTAAGTCAACAGCTTCATCAGAAATCAGAAAATAATCTAAATAAAAAAGTGGCTATAATTTGATATGCGTTTTTGAACTTGTACCTATTTCGCAAAGTACACCATTGTATTTTCTTTGTTTCTCTTTTCCTTGAGCTGAACCCATGTATTATGTCTTTCTTGCACTTGAGTCGGGGTTTTTCCCATAATTATTTATTCTCGAAAATGTTAAGGTTAATCGCGGCGGCTGTGGTTTCCGTTGCGACTGCACTGCAAACGTGTGAGTCTCTCAAAAAGAATGACAAATTTATTTTATAAATTTGGAAGATAATCCTTGGAAAATTATTTATAGAAATGTTGCAAAAGTTCCTAAGTCAATATCAAGATGTGGAACAGTTTTCAGTTTACCTCTTTACATATTTACGAGAAAATGACCAGAATGAAAATGATGTTATAAATCTCATTCGACATATCGGTCATTCAGTTGCCGTTCGACTGCAATGGTTTATGAGGCATTGCCTCGCTATTTCTGATAACATCACTTAATGCTATTGATGACAACAATAATTGCAAGGCAATGTTTTAATTTTTGTGTTTGGGTCTTCTGTTATCTATATCGAAAGGCGGCACAATCGTTTTATGTTGATTTATGCGAACAATTCGTTATAGGAATCAAAAAGTTAGATTTAAACAAACAATCAATTATCTAATTCACATTGCTCTAATGACACAGCTAAATAATTGCCTTAGGATTAAAAGTATAATTAACTGATGAAGTAGTTTTTCGGTCTACGTGATTCATTTAAATGTTGATTTTAATAGCTTCTATGCACTTGATACTGATTCACTTTTGAGCCATTTATAGTCGTACAATTTTCAATTTAATGTTTAGCACTAAGTTGTAAAATAGCCAATATTCATAAAAAATTAAGTAAACAGTTTTTGTACATAAATACATAGTACATAAAAAAATGTGTACAACAATAGATTCGCTTGTTCCGACGATTCATGTCTATGTTAAAAAATATGACTTCAAGGCACCTGCTTTAACAATATAAATGGAAAAAAATTGCCATAGCGGGGCGGACCACTAGTTTTTTTAAACTACTTGCTGCTTTTAAAAATTAGTATTATATTAGAAGTATTTAAATTGTATTTTCTCTATGAATTATATTAGTCTTAATTTTTTAGTTTAGTCTGTTTTACAATTAAATTTGTAATTGCTTAATTCATTTTCAACTCTTTCCCACGCAATCAATTTATGTCTAAATCTTAAATATAAAGAGGTACTCTTCTTTAACGAACGTTCTTTGAACAGCTACGCATGCGCTCACTTCAGCACAAACAATACAAACAGCAACAGCCACTAAAATCAATCACTGCAGATCCATCCTTAACATGGCGTATGCGTATTTTAACAAGTTAAGCAGTTGTTTCAAGTTTCTGCCTCTAGTCAGCTTGGTTGCGACTCATTGTTAAAAGCTGGCTGAACGAACGCTTCTGTTAAGCTTGTAACACACACACTCAAATTGGTGGAATTTTCGTAAACTTTTCTGTGGTATATAAGTCAGAAGCTGTTTCTGGAGAATGTCAGTACTGATTAACAGCTTCTAGCGGACTCCCACTAAAATCTGTCTGCTTGCTAACCGTCAAGTCCATCTTTCGGAAATTTCCATATTGGGTAGTTCAAAATGAAATCTTTGGTAAGTGTTAAATTAGAGGTCGTGTTTATTGTGTGATTTTTTTGATTCAAAATATGTATATTAAAAAACTTTAAATGCAGGTGCTTTTCGTGTCGATTCTAGTGCTGGTTACTGCAGCGGATGATGTAAACGTAGCCAGCAGCTCGACGATGGAATCATCCCAACAGCTTTTGGGTGGCAACAATTTTGGGTCTTTGCATAATAAGAGACAAGAGAAGCGTTATATTCCCTATACAGGCGCTGGTTCCTATGGTGGCTATGGAGGTTACTCCAGTGCCATTGATTCAAATATAGGTTATCAGAATGGCTATTATAATCCCAACAGATTAGGTAAGTAGTTACATGTTTTGCAAATGAACCAAATTACTTCTAAAAATTAATTTATTTACCTTTATTAGATTCCTACACAGGCGGATATAACGGCTACAATTCGGCCTACGCTGGCTATGGCAACTACAACATAAATCCCTACCAGAACTCATACTACAATTCGAGGCTTGGTGGGTATCCGTACCCCCGCCCAGGATATGGCTACAATAGCTACCCGTCTAGTTATTATTCCAGCAATTATGCCAACAGTATTGTTGGCGGTGGTCTCGGTGGTCTTGGACCGGCCGGAGTCCCAGTTAGTGGCGCTTTGGGTTCGGGCTATCAGTATGGACCAGGTATTTCCAGTTCAATCTATTGAATCCCGAAAAAGTATCGAACCAAAAATTGCAGCTGGCCGATACAGTCATTAATCAGAAAAGGAAAAGAAATTTAGAATATATTCATTTCTTATGCTGGTAATAAAATTATTGTTTATTAATTATTAAAAAAAATATTGAATTTTCATTATAAATTTGTTATCATTCTAAAATCAGTGTAGGGTCCATGTTTATCCTTAATTATCCAGAAAGAGTCAATAATTTCGCCATTGTTATCATCAGAAACCTGTTCAAAGTAAATATGAGAGCGATTGAAGGCCTGCATGCGCGTGTAACCATAATCCTGTAAAGGTTAATCTCCAGCAGTATGCAACCACAAAATTCGGAAGAAATCTAATTTTAGCTGTACTTACGTTACTATGAAAAGCATTCCATTCGGGTAACTTTTTCGAAAATGGTTCACGTCCTTCGTTGCAACCGGCTGAGCCAGTAATAATCTGTATTGGGGCCTTAGCATTGGTGTATGGTGCTTCGGCTGAACCGTTATAAACTTTGAAATCGTAAATGGGCCAAAGACGCGTATAGAAGTGTTCATGTGCGAAAAACTCAACATCCACACCGTATTTATAGAACAGATCTTCCAAGCCAAACCATTTCAAAATGGGCAAACCCTGCCGTATATGCGTCTCTAGACGCTCATTACAATCGTATTCCTTGTCGTCGCTGCAATACATTGGACGGTGGCCGTACGTTAATATCCAGGGACGTTGCGCGCGATTCTCTGGCTTATTGGCTTCGCGTAAATCATTTTCCAGCCATTCAAATTGTTTGATTAACAGTTTGTAGCCATACTCTAGGAAGTAGTAAACTTCAGTAGAAAATGAAACGAAATGCACTGGACCCAGATCGAAGCTATACCAGAGACTTTCGTGTTCACCAGGCATGTTGAAGCGAGTCTTGTAATTTGAAAAGTTGCTAAAAAGGTGCTAACATGTAAGAATGGCTTTTATAGATATTGCATCTTATTTTTATTACTATTTCTCCTCGTGATTACCAGGGCACACCATATACGGTACATAACCGGCTATGACTTCAATTTGACGCATGAACTCATCTCCCACTTCACCATTCTCTGTGTCCATGTCGTAAGCAAAATCACCAACATGAATTATGGCATCGTACATTCCCTGCTGCGTATCCCGTTGTAGGCGTGGCAAGGACTGGGCGTTTTCATTGCCCATATCACCAAAGATAGCAATGCTCGGTTGCCAATCCACTTCGCTCGATGGTGTTTTGAATGAAAATCGTGCTGACCAGCCCAGATAACTGCCACACGAATATTCATATCGTGTCATTGGCTTAAGATTCTGAAGCACTACTTTATGTATATACTGAGATTTCTTTTTGGGTCCACCATCGATAAATAGACGAGAGGAACCGATGGCCGTATACGTTTGGGAGACATCCTCAAAATTCAATCCGTAGACAACCAATGACTCATTGGTACCATTTCGTGTAGACCAGGTGACAACGATCTCGTTGAGACGCTCTGAAAAATACGAGTTGTAAATATTGTCTTTTTACAGCTTACTAAAGTCAGAATAATTTTGCATGAGTCTTATATGATTCTAACATTTATCAAATAACAGAAAAGGTATTGTTTAAATGGTTGCTGCCCATATCCCATGAAAATAAAAATTCGATTGAATTTTAAATTTCTGTTATATATTTTTATAGTTAATTTCATTTGTAGATTACCTCAAAATGGTCCCAACAAAAATATGTAGTGGTTAATCATAATGCGTTATTTCAAGATAGATCTGGTTATTACATCTCATAATACAAATCTTTATAGACAATACAAATAATACTTTATAATTCATAAGCGCCATGTTTATCCTTAACCAGCCAAAAAGAGTCAATAATAGCGCCCTGTTTGTCGTCCGAAACTTGCTCGAAAAACAAATGCGTTTGATTGTAAGCCTTCATACGTGTATAACCGAAGTCCTATAATAAATTTTAATAAAACGCATAATAATTTAAACAGAAGCACAATTCAACGCACTTGACTATGAAACGCACTCCACTCTGGAATCACTTTAAAAAATGGCTCTCTTCCTTCTTTATTGCCAGCAGAACCGGTGATGATATGAACGGGTGCACGAGGATTATGATAAGGTGCTTCAGTGCTGCCATTGTAGACTCTGTAATTGTAAATGGGCCACAAGCGCTCGTAACAATGTTCATGAGCCCAGATTTGAACATCGACGCTATAGCGAAAAAAAAGTTCCTCAAGTCCAAACCAACCTAATGATGACAGCCCCTTCCGTACGATGGTCTCATGATTGGAACAATCATCCCCATTATCATTGCTACAGTACATAGGACGGTGACCAAAGGTAATAATCCACGGACGTTTCTCGCGATTTTTCCGTTTAGTAGCCTCTATTAAATCCTTTTCCAGCCACTCGTATTGAAAGACAAGCGATTTAATACCCAGTTGTAGGAAATAGTACACCTCTGTCGAAATGGCTATAAAATGCACCGGTCCCAAATCGAAACTATAAAAGAGGTTCTCGGACCCACCCGGCATGCTGAAGCGGGCGCGATAGTTTGAAAAGTTGCTGAAAATATTTTCTATTTGTATGTACTTCTATTATTATTTTAAGGTAACGTAGGAAATAGAAAAATTTTCTACTCCAGACTAATGAATCCTACTAGCATTGTTTGCTTGTTTCTGTTTTTAACACTTACTACGCTTCTTCGTGATTTCCGGCACACACCATATACGGTACATAAGCAGCAATTGTCTCAACCTGCCGCATAAATTCATCGCCAACCAGAGCGTTCTCAGAGTGCATGTCATATGCGAAATCACCTACGTGTAATATAGCATCGTACATGCCACGCTGAGTTTCTTGCTGCAAACGTGGCAAGGATGCAGCGTTCTCGTTACCCATATCACCGTAAATTGCCAATGATGGTGCCCAATCATCAGTGCTGTTGGGTGGTGTTTTGAACCAATACTGAGCCGACCAGCCCAAGCTACTGCCGCAATGATAGGCATAGCGCGTCTTAGGAATGAGACTTGCAAGTGTCACCTAATTATTTATTTGTTAAATTCGACATAAAGCGAAACAAGAATGCCAACATAATTACGCGATGTATATATTGATAATTTTTTGCACTCCCACCATCCACAAATTTCACTGGAATCGACATTCGTGAAAACTCAAGCCTGTCACGTCCAAATTCAACAACTGATTCACGCGTATCATCACGCGTGGACCATGTAACAACAATATCACTCGTTGAATCTTTAAAGAAGAATGGAGAGAGAATTAGTTGACTTACTGGTTTCATTATAAAATCTTGGTTGCTGTTCAAGTTTTACTAAAAAAAAAACTAGAAAATCGACATCCTTATCTTTAAATACAGTTCATAATTTTTTTTTAAATTATCACCATAATTTGTTTGATTTTTAGTAACTAAATCGCCCTTTAGGTAATGAAACAAACGATGAGGTGTACCCAATTTCTTTATTTAGCTAACCTTTAAATATGATTGAACAACGGAGAAATAAGTAAATAATCAAATAGATATGTAGATTTCATAAAAACCACTCGAATGTGAAGTCATTAGTTGTAATATTAATAATGTTATTGAGTAAAACAGAAATGCATACCGAATGCTTATTTGTACAGTAAAGCCGAAATCAATATTGGCAAAAATATTTTTTCTCTAAATGCCATAGATTAAGTAAGATGTATAAAAATATTCCCTAAGACATGTTCAATATAAAATAATACTTTTAAAAATCACTACTATTTGATGAGCTTTCCATTTGCCTCATTCGAATGTGTTGGAATGTTATTAAAATCCAGGTGCTGAGTGTTTCGAAATACAAATTTAACTTCAATTAACTATTTCTTATGTGCTATTAGTTGAACGGTTCCAGTAAACATTTGTTAAGGCAAGGTTCCATACCCTTTTTTTTCTTTTATGATCCAAAATGAATCAATAATCGTTCCATTCAAATCATCCGACACTTGTTCGAAATATAAATGAGTGCGATTAACAGCCCGCAGTCGTGTGTAACCGTAGTCCTGTTACAATTTCAAAAGGCAGAGTAATACAATATGGCATTATTTAATTACTTGACTATCATTACTTACTTGGCTATGAAATGCACTCCACTCTGGTATTTTTGACACAAATGGCTCACGACCCTCCTTGCAACCAGCAGATCCGGTCACTAAATGCACAGGTGCACCAGGATTACGATAAGGTTCTTCTAAGCTGCCGTTGTATACCTTATAATCATAGATTGGCCACAGACGTTCGTACGAGTGCTCATGTGCCCATATTTCAACGTCAACGCCATATTTATAGAAAAGGGGTTCCAAGCCAAACATATGCAGAAAAGGCCAACCGACACGCGTCAAAGTCTCCGAATGTGTACAATCGTTATCGTTTTCATTGCTACAATACATTGGCCGATGGCCATATGTAATGATCCATGGACGCTTGGCACGATTCTCTGATTTTGTAGCCTCTTGTAGATCACGCTCGAGCCAATCATATTGAAAGACTAGTGTTTTCAAGCCATAGTTAAGGAAGTAATAAACTTCTGTAGAGAATCCAATAAAATGCACAGGACCCAGATTAAAGCTATAAAAGAGGTTCTCTGTACCTCCGGGCATGCTGAAGCGGGCGCGATAATTAGAAAAATTGCTAATAAGATGAAAGTCAAGAGTGAACCGAATATTAGAGAAAGAATAAAATAAAAGCATGGGAACTTACAATTTTTCTTCGTGGTTGCCGGGGCAAACCATGTAAGGCACATAAGCAGCAATGCTTTCAATTTGACGCATGAACTCATCACCGACACGCGCATTTTCCGAGTTCATATCGTAGGCAAAATCGCCCACATGAATGATCGCGTCGTACATATCAGCTTGAGTGTCCTGTTGTAGGCGCACCAACGACTGTGCGTTCTCATTACCCATGTCACCGAAAATAGCAATGCTGGGTGACCAGTTAGCGTTATCGGGAGGTGTTGTGCGAAACGAATACTTCGCTGACCAACCTAGCGAACTGCCGCAATGGTAAACATACATCGAAGACGGCTGCAGATTCCTTAATTTAACCTTACAAAGCATATTAAGTTAATAAAACAATAACAATGTAGAAATGCGAAGTTAGTGTTAAAGCTCCATTAAAAAATGTGCATTTTTGCTCACACTGAACAAAGTTCTAATTTAAAATTTACCCTATGTATAAATTGTGATTTTCTCTTCGAGCCACCATCAATGAATTTCTGCGATGTGCCTTTGGCAAGCAGTTCATATCCGTTGATGCCGTACTCAACAATAGATTCGCCAACATCATCGCGAGTCGACCAAGTTACCACTATCTCATGGGGTTGGTCTGCAAGCAAATTAAGTTTGTTTTCAATTTGTGTGGAAACTGCATTTAAAATTCTACAATTGCTATTGTTTTATTATCAAATTGCCTCAGTGTATAGCAAATGAAGGGTAGGCTTATCGAAAAAAGTATTAATAAGAACAGCTTTATTATACACATATTTATTAATTGATAATGTTGTTTTTGAAATGTAATCATCTGCGTTCCCGTTTATATTGCTTTTCAATTTAGATTAAAACAATTTCAAGTACGTATTAATAAGAGGGAACCATGTAAGGGTGGAAGAAACTGTTTGTCGTATTTTATAGTTTCTGGCGAATATAAATAACAATAAAATCTACGAAAACTTCTGGGTTACATAATATTTATAATGGAAGTTTAAATATGAAAACAATCCAGTTTTATTTAATATAAACAAACACATATGTACATACATTTGCAAATATTTAACCCATGAGAAAAATATACCCAAGCTTGCCGAGGCTTTGAGTTCTTCTTTCAAATATAAAGTTTAATTTTTATTAGAACAAATATTTTATGCTAAATTTCTACCTCGAACTTACCCCCGAATGCTAAATGCACCTGCTCAGGTTGATAATGAAAGACTTTGTTTATGATTTCATGATTTTTATTCCTCGTTGCAACATTAGATTCCTCGGTTCCACTGGTTTGGAAGACCAACAAAGAAAATATTAACAAAATATTGCGCATTTTTCCAAGTCTCATGTAATGTTTGACATCAAAATTTTACAAAAAACACATATAATCGTAACAATTTGGGAATAAATTATTCTTCCCTCGTTAAAGTATCTAAAACAAATGAGTAGGTAAAATTAAAATTCATTTCACCAGTTTCACGTTTGTAAAACAATTAATCCCTGTGGTGAGTAGAAAAAAGAACTCACCATTGTGAATGCATCAAATGCATTTTACCTTTGTAAAGTTTTGGACGAGAAGAATGAAAAAGTAACGTGAATGCTTAAAGATCGTGTCTCTGACAGTTGTACATCTTGTTTAGAATCCTCTTAGAGACTTTTTATTCTAAATAAATAAAACACCTTAATGTTCTAATTTTGATGAATAGTTGATTGATTTTATTTAAATATGCTCGTATAATATTCCTCTTCTAAATCGTAGAGATCCATTGCCATCTCATCGCGCAATTTCATCAACTTTTTGTCGCATTCAATTTGCGTTGAACGAAATAGTTGTGAATTGGATGTAATAGCCTCGTTAACAGAATGAAAATCATTAAGTATTAAGTATTGCTTTATATCAGAGACAAGCTTCATCAATGATTCGCCAGCACGAACTAAGAACAAATATTTGTTAACCCTATATAATTTTCCTTTCCTACTTTTTATAATAAGTAAAATATTCACTTACCTATATTTGCTGCACGCACCTGCATTTCATACGTGTCTTGCTCGCATTGTGTAGTTTTAGATATTTGGGAATCACCTTCGCCACGTGCTAATTTAATAATTTCTGTAAAATAAATGATAGCGTTCATAAGTAGACATCAGAAAGACCGTAGATCCTACATCTGGATTATTATGATAATGTTGAAGAAAATTTGGAACGAATTTCAACTAAAATATGTATGCATAAGTACGCACTAAGTTGGGATATTTATTCCTTATTGTTAAGGAATGGCGAAACTCTTATCAATATAATTAACTCTTATTTAATTTTGCCCTTTTTTTGCGAGCCAATGAATCATATGATAATTTCTTAATATTCCAAAGATTTCACAATAACATTTTTATAGAAGGCCATTACCAAATGACCACGTCAGTATCAAAAATTTATAATATGTATAAAAATGCACAGTCGTGCTTTGAGCACAAACCATTGTGTAACAAACGTAGTAGACGGCTGTAAGAAATTTTGACTTTATTAGTCATTAAAAAAATATACGAACTTCATTGATAGATATACACATATACATATAGTAAATATATTAGAAACAAAAATTCAAAATGGGCATAACAATATCCAGTCTCCTCAAGCATTTCCTAGGCAAGGAAGATGTGCGAATTCTTATGGTGGGCTTGGATGCTGCCGGAAAAACAACGATCCTGTATAAGCTTAAAGTCGGAGAAGTTATAACAACTATTCCCACCGTAGGCTTCAATGTCGAGACGGTAGAATTCAAAAATATACGCTTCACGGTTTGGGATGTTGGTGGCCAAAAACGCATACGAAATCTGTGGTACCACTATTTCATCAATACGTCGGCAGTCATCTTTGTTTTGGATTCCGCAGATCCAGATCGTATTGAAGAGGCTGCTCAAGAGATGCACGGCATGATGGAACACTATGAGCTTCGGGACGCAGTGCTTCTTGTATTCGCCAATAAGCAAGATCTGCCAAATGCTTTGTCTATCAGCGAAGTAGTAGAGCGTTTGGAACTGCATAAATTAAAACAGAGTTGGCATGTGCACAGCACATGTGCTACGCAAGGCAGTGGCTTATATGATGGTCTCGAGTACTTACGAGAAATGCTAAACCAGCGTAAGAAGTAAACTAAGTCAATAGACTTATGATCGCGACAACACTTATGGACTTTATTTTTATATTTACATATATTATTTTTCTATGAACTGTTATAATTCAGTTTTAAATAAATACTCCTTTAATTGCTTAGTGTAATTGCTCCTTTGAAGCTGTGATTAACTTATTGATCGATTTTGGAACAAATCTACTTTAGCCCATTAGCCCCGATTCTCTTTTCGTTTTTTTTCGGGAAAAAAATCACTTCGTGGTCGTGAGGGCGTGTCTAAATCTAAAATCGTAATACGTATATATACAAAACTACTGCATCTGCCCTAGCGTTATGGGTATCAAAAGAAAGGTAATCTCATTTGCTTTTAAACTGTATATAAATATTTTTAATAATTCGTTAATAATTATTTTTAATAATTAATCAATAATTTTAAAATTGATGGTGTATATTGAAGTGCCGTATACCAAATTAATGGTAATGAAACGGCCCTTTTAAATTAATGGAAATTCTTATATATTACTCTCTTAATTTTTTATGAAAATAACGTTTTTTGTGATTATTTTTTACCTTTTTTACATAATCTGCATTAGTTACTTATAAATTACCAATTATTAACAATATTTATATAGTTTAAAAGCAAATGACGATTTTAAATTTCAACACGCCCTCAAGCCCACATTAATCGCGAGCAGAGTTGTTTTTTTCTCACCATTCGGATTTTATCGCAATTCTACATATCTGGTTAAAAAAGAAACCAGATCGGGGCTAATGTGCTAAACTAGATTTATGCCTCGATTTTCAAACTGCGACAAGTTTGTAGAAGACAAAATTGCTAATAAATATATATTTATAGTTTTAAGAAATGTACCCCGTATATGCACATGTATAAAATAATGTGTATACATTCTGCAAGTACGAATGATAAACTATATTACAGTTTATAATATGAAAGCATAGGGACATTAGATAGTACATGGAATGTGTCTACGCATTAATTACTGAGCACATATGTTTGCTGTTTTTACTACACGGGCACATATTTATTCAGCTGTTTTCCGGTGCTTGTTTTCAAAAAATGCGCTTAGAAATATACACATTATCGTTCCCATAGAATTATGGCCACTCCTATTGGCCGAAGTAAACACAGAGGAATTAAATCCTATAAACGTTGTATACATAGCTGTTATAGAAAATCAGATGGCCTAACTAACATTAGGGTTTACATTAACCACAAACACACTGCAGCGATAGGAAGTCTGGAAAAATCATTTAGCGTGTACGAATTCAGTCGGCCACTAAAGACAAAAAATGGGACTTAAATTTTCCAATTTTTTTTCGCGATTTTTCAACAAATCGACTCCAAAACTGCGCATTGGAATGCTAGGTCTGGACAACGCAGGTAAAACAACAATTCTGTACCAGCTCAAATTGGAGCATGATATAAATGCAGTTCCTACAATTGGCTTCAATGTAGAGACGGTGGAATTCGGAAATTTGCTGCTACACATTTGGGATGTTAGCGGGCGCTCACGTACACGCCAACTTTGGGAGCATTACAATCAAAAAACTCATGCCATTATATACGTAGTGGACGCCGCTGATTCGAGACGTTTCATTCAAGCCACAAATGAGTTGCATTGGCTTTTGTGGCGTCCGAACTTAGAACAGGCGAAAATTTTACTATTTGCAAATAAGCAAGATTTGCCAGATGCTATCACTGCATCTGATCTAGCACAACTTATGCACATGGAGTGGTGCCAGCAACCGTGGGTGGTGCAAGATTGTTGCGCCATTGATGGCCGTGGTTTGTACGATGGAATGTTGAAGTTGCAAGATATGATGAATGTTGGAAGTTTCAAGAATAGAAAAAAAATTTAGTGGATAAATAATGTAATTTATATTTGGTGGATAAGCTTACCCTCAAAGTTCTCCAACATGCTTTTAACATCCTCCTTAAGACGAGTATTATACGATTTGAGAAGAGCTTCCTTCGACTGTGGCAAAGTTCGGTTTGTACTCATTTTATGAAATTGTATAAATTTATTGATTTAGTTAAACCAATTGGTAAATTCTAGAAACAGATTTCCGTTAACATTTTTAGTTAAAACAAACGTTAAAGAACACTTATGGGTGGATATATCGATATGGATGTAAAATTAGTAACAATAACACTGAAGCAAAGGAACAAGGAATCACCAACATATAGTTTTGCATATATTGCATTTAAATGACAAAAATGCAAACAAAACAAGTTCTATCCAAACAAAAATAACCGCATTCCAACTGACTTATAACAGTGTTGCCCTTCTATAATACTTAATAATTGAAGATATTTATATTTACTAAGCTCGAAACATTTTCAATAGGTTTGCTGTCAAAATATAAATGAATACCAAATGTTCTTACTTTTGGTATTGAGATAGCATTAATAATTTCTATTATTACAGTCATCAGCGCAAATTTTGAAGTATTAATGAAAGTGGATTCTAATGCAAATTTGGGAACAACTTTACCGTTATAAAATTGCTCCAATGTTCTTGTTGTTGTACTTTACAAGATTACGCTGATTACAAGAATAAGAACTACGGTTAAACTTTCCGTAGAGCAATCACTCGAATTATGTTGCTGTTGTTGTACTTTTTGGAGCTGATTACAAGAATAAAAACTTCGGCTTAACTTTACCGTAGTACATTCACTCGAATTTTTTTGTTGTTATTGCAGTTTTTGGTACTGATTACTACAGTAACAAATTCTTTCGATCTCGTATAGTTATAGAGTTATAGCTCGTCAAAAATTTAAATTCTTATCTCCTAAACTATTATGATATCTGGAGCAGATGGGTACAGTTATAAAAGAATTTTTAATACCTTTTATTCTTTATTCAATTCAATTCAATTATAAGAGCTGTACAAAAAAGGTCTCGAGACCTTGTGTCTGTACAAGTAACAGTAAAGCAATAAACTAACAAGCATCCGACTGACAATAAGTGTTTAATTCCTTAACATACTTAACTAGACTTAAAACTATTACTCCGTCTGTGCCATCAGTACCACGTCGGCAGTCTGCCATCAAAACAGGCGACTGGTTTTAAGATTGGATTAGGATTGTGATAAAAAGATCAAGGGGAAAATTGGATCTCACACGGGCGATCGAGCTTCTGGTTCGGTTTGGCGGCACATCAGTTCTTAAACATGATTTAGGAATTTAGTAACTTCACTCTTAAAGCGAGGTGTAGAGGAGATGCATTTTATAGTGTTAGGCAATCCATTCCACAGTTTTATACCCCTAAAGCCGTGGTTATGCTATCGAGTTTTGCTTGGCAAGTAGGACTTTTTTTTGTTGTTTTGTGTGTAAAAGAGAGAATTGTTTACACATTTGGCTGCGCCAAACCTCTAAACCAAGGTTAGGTTAGGTGAGGTTAACAGGGCGTGTGGCCGCGAAGCGCCCACTTCCACCTAGGCCTTATAGGCCCATTGTGAGTGCCCTCCTCCATTGTGAGAACCTCTAAACCAAACTTATGCCGAAAAATCATTTTAAATTTCAAAATAACGTAAGAAAAAACCAGTAAGAGTGCTATATTCGGCCTGTCCGAGTCTTAGATACACACCTAAAAGTTGTGAAAAAAATTTAATTGAACGAAATAGCTTTATTTATTTAAATTTTTTAATTTATATTATTTACATTTTTCATTACAAAACAATAACATTATAAGCGAAAGACAACCTAAAACTAGTGGAAATATGTGGTTATAAGGAAAGCTATCTTATAATCACATTTAACCACAGACGGGTATAAATACGGTGGCATAGTTAGTGTGGGAGCAGGGGGGTGGTGGTCCGCCGCAGGCGGCAGTTTTGGAAATCAAGTACTGACTTATTGAATTCTAGGAATTTTTGGGGCTGCAAGTTGATTACCCGTCCGGGCTCCATGAGTCCTATCTACGCCACTGTACCGTGGTAATAAATTTGGTTTTGTGAGCTATACTATGTAGTGTATATGTAGTAGTGTGTTACGTAACCTCTTCTTCGACCTGTCCGGATGTGATGCACGGCAGCTAGCTCAAGCTTTTTTTCTTATGTTTTTCGTGTAGTGGGCGTGGTTCTCAACCCTTCGCATCCGGCCGTGGTAAGTAACAACAAAAAAAAATCATTTATCTGCTAAATGATGAGAATCTCAACTACAAAAAAAAAGAAAAGAAACACACGTATTCAACTCACTCCATCCCTCTTGCGTCGCCCCCGCGTCGCTATTCCACCGTCAAAAAAATAACTCAATGCTGGTTATTCATCTTATTTCTTATTTAATACTAATACACTATCTGGCCTTTTGGCGTACATATGTTTACAACAATACTTCACTTAAAACAAAACATAATACATAATTTAAAAAGACTAATTAAAACAATATCATTTTTACTCTTCCGGAAACAAAAAAATTGTTTTTTTTTTTTTCTATTTATGCTAACGCACATCAATTTGCACAACTCAACCACTCACGGGAATTTACAGTCAGTCGTTGTTCCTAGCGCACACCCCCCGAAGAGCTCACCGGGATGGCCAGGCACTACCACCACAAGAACGACAAAAAAAATCGACTATATCAATCGCCTGACGGCTTTGTCGGTTGCCAATTGTTGTGCTGTACACATAAAAAAACACGGAAGCTACCCTGCAGTAAAAATCGCAACTAGTTCCAAAAAGAAATAGTTTGCTACTAGTGCAAATGGAACCATAATAACCCTAGTTGCAATGTAATGCCGCTAAAGTGATTATTTGTAAGTATATTCGGAACTGGATATTTACTAGTTCCAAAGTAATGCGGCTGGGAGTCAGTCGATATTGAAATTTACCGTTTTGTGCAAATTGTATATAAAATAACTTCGTGCGATCGGTCGCTAGAAGAAACGAAGTTAGTTGCAAATCGTTCACAGAAGCAAAGGGACGTTCTGTGCTGCGGAAAATTTTATTTTAACAAAGTAAGTAAAAGAGAATCATATTTATTATATATTTTATTAAGCATATAGCCATGAGTAAACGCTCTATAAGAAGTAGAATAAAACTCCAAAGGGGTTTAAACATAAAGATGTTCAAAAGGCCTACTGAGAACAATTTACCGCTTGTAACGCATTACACCGACAATTCTGGGAACTGTGCGGTTCAGCCTAAAAAGCATTTAACGCTTTCTATCATCATCATCATTGGAAATGTGAGTCTTCCTAGACCACATTTGGAATTGGAAAGGAACTCCTTGATCCTAGAGGTTTATGTTGAGTTCCTTCGAGTTGCTTAAAAGTAACTTGTGTGTATGAGGATTAATTTTCTTGTTTTATGTTAGTGAAGATTTGTAGTTATATTATATTTTTTTTTTTTTTTTTTTTTGAGTTTTGTTGTTTTTTTTTTTTTTTTTGTTTTATTTTTTTGAAAACGTTATAATAGATAGTGAGAAGAGGAAATACAATGGAAAGATGAAAGTGAGAGACTGGAAAAGAAAGGCGAGAGATAGAATTTGAGAGAGGAGAGAGCTATTGGAGGTGAGAATTCATGATTATAGCTTGAAATTATATAATGATGTTTGCGTTCTTGATGAATTGAAATATGGCTTTGAAAATATCGATGTTGTTGGAGGACAGTAGCTGAGGCAAGTTGAGGACGTTAGCCCTTTGAGCGTGCAACCCGGAAATAAGTGAGGATCTGAGCGATGGCCTAACGCAGGGGCAGCGGAAAAGGAGGTGGCTCGCTGTCTGAATGGAGCCGCAGTTACAGGTGTCGTTTTCTGCCATTTGAATCCTGTGCATATGGTCTTTGCATCTGGTATGGTTAGTTTTCAGTCTGTTAATGCAGACTATGATGTTGCGGGAAAGGGAGAAGCCTTTGAACCATGGAGAAGTGTTTACTCTTGGGGCCATGGAATAGAGGTAACGACCATGCGCCGATGAGTCCCAATTCGATTGCCAGCTGTCAGTGTTCGACTTTCTGTGCAGTGCCCTGAGGTCCCTGTGGAATAATGGAAGGGTGGGGGAGTCATAAGGGGGATGATTGCTGGCTACAGAGTCCACATACTCATTGCCATCGATGCCCATGTGACTGGGAACCCAGAGAAAGTGAATGGTGAAGCCTGATGTTTTGAGATCTAGGAGAACTGTTTTCATTTCTAGAATGGAGGGATGAGAATTTGAGTTGAGATGACCGCTGATGGAGGAGAGAACCGACTGACTGTCGGTTATAATGAGAAATTTGTTTCGTTCTTGAATTTTGATAAGCTTAAGCGCTTCTAGGATGGCTGAGGCTTCTGCCGAAAAGATTGAGCAATGCTTGTTGAGCGGAAAATACGCTTCTAGGTCCAGATCGGGAAACCAAAGAGCGGAGCCTGTGTGATTGGGAGTTTTCGATCCGTCTGTGAAGATGCGTTGGAAGACTGGCCAGCGTTTATGAATTAATTTGCGGTACTGTTTTTGAATTTCTGATGGGGAGTTTCTAATTTATCGGTATTTAAGAAGAAAATGGATGGTTTGAGCTTCAGAGCCTCATAGGGAGTGCAGAAAAGTGGAAGAGTGTGGTTTGAAGAGATATTGAAGTTTAGAAATAGATACTTGAACTTGTCAATGAGGGGATGAGGATGAGAGTAGGATCTTGAGAGGGCTATGAGCGAATTTCTGGCAGGATGAGACGTCTTTGAAATGAGACTGCAAAAATAGTTATCCGCGACTAAGCTTAGGCGTTCTGGAAGAGGCATGACATTCGCTAATGTTTCTAGACTGCGGGTGTGTGTGGACATAAGCGCTCCGAGAGAGATACGTAGAGCTTTCCACTGGATTCTTTGCAGTGTGAGAAGTTGGGAGGATGAACAATTTAAGAGGAGGGGAGCAATATATTCGATTTTAGGTCTTACAGCGCCAACGTAGAGGCGGATGAGCTGCAGAGGATCACTGCCCCAGTAGACACCGCACAGGGATTTCATAACGTTTATGAATTGCAGACATTTTTTGGAAATGTGCGCAATGTGGGGACCTAAAAGAAGGCGTTCGTGGAGATGGAAGCCTAAGAAGTTGAAAATGTGAACATGTTCGACCTGTTGAGCGTTGATGAAGATAGGGCTAAGGGGAAGAGATTTGCGCCGAGAGAAGAGAATAGATTTAGTTTTTTGGGCGGAGAGGGAGAGGTCGAGATCCAGGAGGGAGTGGCTGATTTGATTGACGGCTGCTTGGACTTTGGCTCTGGCCTGGCGAGAGTCGTATTTGGAGCAGTAAACGACGATATCGTCCGCATAGGCTAAGACCTTTACCTCTGAAGGGAGGTTTGCAAAGATGCTATCAATATAAAGGTTGAAACAGAAAGGGCTCAGTATGCAGCCTTGAGGGACACCTGTGAAGGAGCGCCTATTAAGTAGAACCTCTTCACTTTGAATGTATAGATCTTTGAATTGGAAGAGGCTAAACACTAACTTATTAAAACGATTTGGCAGACCAAGGAAGTCTAACTTTGACATGAGGTTGCCAATGTTCACATTGTCAAAGGCGCCCTTAATGTCCAGGAAGACTGCATAAGTGAGTTCCCCACGTTCAAAACCTAAAGAGATGTCAGACCAAAGAGTGATTATGTTGTCCGAAGTAGATTTAGCCTTACGAAAGCCGGACTGAATATTGCTCAATTTGTTGTTTGACTCAATGTGCCATTCGAGACGGGAGGTGAGTATTCGTTCAAAGAGCTTTCTGATGGAGGATGCAAGGGCAATGGATCTGTAGGAGGGGGGAGAAATTGGGGGAAAACGCTTTTTCTTAAGGGGGATGATGAGATATTTAAACCAGTGTAGAGGCAGAAATCCAGAGGAAAGAGTTTTATTGAGGCATTCTAGCAATTTTATTTTATTGTGTGCATTGAGAAGTTTAATGTGAGTGTTTCTAAGGCAGTCCAGACCTGGAGCAGAGTCTTTTAGCAGGGATATGGCGTCGTCAAATTCTAAGGACGAGATGGGGGAAAGGAGAAGAGAATTCTCTTCTTCAGGATCTGAGGGGACCGCCGGGCCTGCACAGAAAGAGTTGAAGGGGCCATGAGGGCCTGTTAGGGAGTCACAAAAGGAAGTGAAATGATCTGCCGAAATTGAATTGGAGTCCGAAAAGGAACCATTGAAAAGTTTGATCGTTTTCCATAATTCAGAGACGGTGATGTCTTGATTTATGTTTGAGCAGAATGTCTTCCAGCCTTTTCGTTTTTCCTGTCTGGTCACTTTTTTGAAGTTTTTCCTTGCATTAATGAGGATGTCATAATTGAGCCTAGAGGGAGATAGCTTGAATTTATTGAGGGCAAGTCTTTGCGCGGCGATGGCTTTTTGGCACGCAGAGTTCCACCATGTGTTTGGCAGACGTTTATGGCATCTGGGGATGGAGCTAAAAGACTTGTGAAGTGAATCAGATAGAAAGTCTAAAGGGTGAGAGTCAGAAGGACAAGAAGTGGGAAGAGAGTCAAAGATTTGGGAGAATTTTTTGTTAAGTGATTGAGCGTTAAGAGATTTGGGGATGACGGGGAGAGGGTGACGTTTGGAGCAAGGAGAAATATTCAGAGAAATGTCTAGGATGCAATGTAGGCTTCCCAGAGTTTCTTTTGTGGTGGACCATGACGAGGATAGACTAAGAGAGGGAGAGGAGAACGTGAGGTCAAGTGCAGAGGGATGCTGTCCGAAGAAGGTGGGGGAGCCATCGTTAAGGAGAACTAGATTGTGATTGTCTATGAGGTCAAGGACTTGAAAGCCTCTATGGTCAGGGTGGTGGCTGCCCCAGGAGGGGTGGTGGGCGTTGAAATCTCCGCATATGAGGAGATGGGAGCGAGAAAGAGAAGAGATAATGGTAGAAAGAGGGGAAATGTTGACACGTAGGGAGGGGGGAATATAAACGGATAGAAAAGAAATAGGTCCTGTGCTAGAAAGAACCTCACAGCCACAAACTTCGATGCCATTACTAGAAGAGAGATTTAGGTTCCTGTGAGAGATGTTAGCGTCAACCAGAATGGCTACTCCTCCACCCCGGTTAAGTGCGGAGGGCCTGTCTGATCTGATGATGCTGTAGTTTTTGACTTTAAATGGATCGTTGGGTTTGAGGAAGGTTTCGGAGATACAGGCGACAGAAATGTCGTTGTTGAAGAGATATTGGGACAGCTGGGCAGATTTATTACGCACACTAGTGGAATTAAATTGACATACTTTCATTTGCGTCATTTATGTGATCAAGAATTGACGAGAAGATGTCCTTGACAACGGTCAAGCTTAGCAAAGAGTTGGAGTCGCCTGTATCAAGAGTAGCTAAGATTTCAGTGGAGAGCTTCTGCATAGCGTTTGAAGAAAAATCTAGAGAATTTACTTTTTCTATGATTTGGTGGAACCGATCATCCAGAACGGCATGAGCTGTGACGGGAGGGGGGGGGGGGTAATTGTGACAGAATTGAGACTGACTGATGCTGGGGTGGGGGGAGGAGGTGGGGAGGGGCAAGGGGAAGAGACAGCGAGACGGGGTCTCTTATGGGCCATGGAAGGAGGAGCGGCGAGAAGAGAAGGACTAGCTGGGGGGAGGGGGGGAAAGTCGAGAGGCCTTGGAGTGAAAATTGATGCGTAAGTGTGGGGTTGGGAAAAAGAGGAGGAAGTCAATTTAGGTTTTATGGCGGCCGCCTTGTCGGACAGACGTTTCTTAATTTTTAAGAAAATGGGGCATGAAGACGAGGAGGCTGGGTGGTCGCCCCCGCAGTTGACACACTTAATAGGGAAAGTACAAGAATCTGGGTCGTGTGAGTTGCCGCAGGAAGGGCATATAGATTGGGCTCTGGAGCAAAATCTAGCCGAGTGATTATATCTGCAACATTTGGTGCACTGTAGGACCCTTTGTCTGAGGGGAGAAACCGGGAAATTGACACCGTCTATGTTTAGGTGCGAGGGGAGGATGGAGCCGGAGAAGCAAACAATGACAGAGTTGGAAGATAAAGATTTGCCGTTGTTCTGGTCTTTGTACGTCAGTCTTCTGACCTCTGCGACCTTGCAGAATTCGGAGATCTGACCGTATTGTGCCATGTTTTTGCAGATGGCATGAGTGAAGACTTCTTCTTCAGTGTATTCGGACGGAATGGGAACATAGCCTCGGACTTCACAGTCGTCAGACTGTATGAAAACATTGAAAATTTTGCTTAGATCTGTGTCTGAAGCTAAAGCGTTGGCGGTGGCCATGTCTTTAGCAAAGATTTTTACTTTGCGTTTCGAAATATAGAAAATCTCAATGTTTTTAAACTTTGAGTAAAGCAGCTTACCAATTTTTACGCAGTTAAGCTGATCACCGAATTTATAGGGCGTTAGGAAAACAGAATAGTTTGACAAATGTGGGTTGGCATATGCACGAGGGCGCGGAATGGTGAACTCACCTCTCCCATCCGCCGCCGCAACGGAGCAACCACTAGGCCAGACCATCACTCACTTTTTTCTTTTCCTTTCAAGTAATGCAGCGAAAAAGCGGGGCAGAAATTGTGCTTCTAATTAAGTAAAAAGAATAAAAATCACTCACTTGTATCAGCTACGACTCGGTCTGCACAAAACAATTCGATATGCCGTGAAAAAATTGGGAATTTGCCCAAGTGAAAAGAAAAGAAGATGGCGGAGAACGCGCGATAGAAAAATTATGAATTAAATTAATATGTGAAACACAGCACGCACTAGAATGACGTCTGTACACGACGAAGCTATAATCAAGAAGTTCTTAACGCTTTCTAGTACAGTCTACGTTTCAGAGGAAAAATCTCTGGGATTTTTATAGCGATTGAATGTTGGTGCAGCGAGTAGCCTTCGTACAAAATGTGAGTAAAAGCCTTCAAGAAAAATTAATATTTGACTTTTTTATTGATCAAAAGATCTACATATATTCTAATGACATACATTTCGTTTTACAATAATATACTAATAACTATCCCTTTTGATTTTCAGATGGGAAAAAACATACTTGCAAAAACTGCGCCGAAATTCAAGAAACCTGCAACATGTGGATGCCAAAATAATTCCAGTTAATCGCAGTATATATGTATGTAGGTTTTTTGAATTTTAATAGTCTCTAAATTGCTCATTACATCATACCGTTTAAGGTATCCACTGCAACCACCCTTCTACGCCAGTGCCTCACAAAAAATTTGAGAAATCTATTAAGTGAGGACATATTCTTAAACTTTAATATTGATGGGAAGCACGGGAAAAAACGGTTAAAGGATTTTAAAAATTTTTATAGTGCACTACTAGGTAAAATTTTATAATAAACGTCACTCATTTATTTAATTACAATGGAATAAATTCTTACAAAGTTCTCAAATTTGCAGATTCTATTTCAACTTTGCCGGTGTTGGAGCCACCCGAAACTCAACTGAGAAAGGCTATACAGCTACAAAAAAAGAGCATTTTTAAAAACATATGTATCGAAAAGAAGAATGAATAAAAATACGTTTCAATTTGTTATATGTAACAAACAATAAATATAAGTGAAAGCAAAATTCAATTAAAAATCGCTTTGTTTTTAATTGACCCGCTCTGCATTACATTAGAACCAGTTAAAAGAAAGTTCACAATGCACTATAACTATTCTAGTGCTTTTTGAACTAGTATAGAAGAGTCATTTTTTGAACTATCTTTTATCTGGTTCTAATGTAATGCAGAGCGGGTCAATTGCCACCTCCTAGGACACCGCCACGTGAAAAGCGACAGTTCGTTCCATTAAAATAAGATGCAGTGAGGGTTACTACTGGTTCGAAAAGAACTACTTATTCTACAGTTAAGAACTAGAAGATTTTACTGCAGGGTAGGTGTACTTACACACATATATATATATACTCTTAATTTTAGAAAATTTGCACCCTGTATATAAGTAACACTTAATAAAATATGACAATATGAAAAAAGGGTACAAAAACAGGTAATAAGATTTATAATAAAATTGAATTAATAAAAAAAATGTTCTCTATTCTCCGCATATATTTCAGGTGATAATCGTTGCGTTCCAGCTTTGTTTGCTGCTTATGTACGACTTCCGATTTCTTCAATTTAGGTAGGAGTTCGTGGAATCAGTATATTTATGTATATATGCTTCGAAACGTATGAATCTATGTACTGACGGTTTGGCGGGAAAACTTTGTATGTACTTTATTTCATCCTTTTCTTCATTGTATATAAGGAAGTTATATTTTTGTAATGTATGTAAATGTAACTGTTATTGTAAGTAGAGTAGTGGCATGTATATGATCTATGTATGTATATAGGTATGTTAACGGATGATTTTGGTGTTTTAGAGGAAACGGATTTTATGTACGGAAAGAAAACTCGTATGTACTGATCTACTATAATACGTGATCACCAGTTTATTTAAACAAAATGAAATTTGGCTTGTGGCTTCGAATACACAAATTTTGTTTCTTTTTTGTAAAGATGATTTCAAACTTATCTTGGTGGCGCGGTTCCCAGCGCCACGATCTTTTCCTTCGAATTCTGACTCCTTCTATAACCACAAGCCTTAAGTAATAGTGTCTTCCTTTATTCCCTCCTGTCTTTCCTTTCCTGTAGGATTTTATATTTTAAAGGCTATCAGTCTAATTTTGCAACTAACTTTATTCAACTACACTACTTCACTTATCTACAAATTTCTATTTTTATATGATTTTAAAAGAATGATTTACCTTTTCTCTATCCGTTTCCTTTATATGTATATCTTTGTCTTAGCCGTCTCTATATGTTTTCTTTGTATATTTTAATTCTTCCTTTAATTTTGCACTACATACTATATATATGTTACTTTCAATATTTAAATATTTCCACCCGCCACAGTCTACTGTTCGATTAGCAATGACCTTACTACCAAGAGGTCGCTGATCGGTAACCTTCACCGAATTCGACTCAATTTTTTGGTTTCTTGTAACTGCCTTTCTAATTGGACTCAACACTGTTTTCTTATTTCTTTAGTGTCGATGTGAGTGCACTCGTCTACCATCCACCCACTACGGTTCGTGTCCCCGCTAACCTCTCCACATCCACCACAGTCAAACTCGAACCTGTTCGATTCGCTCTCCGCCAGTTTTCCACCACTCGAAAATGCGCGGATATTCGTATCTGGCAACGTCGGGTCAAACCAAGGTTGGTGACAGAAGTGAAACGCTTAGGTTAGTTGCTCTGACAGATCAATTTAATACAATTTATTTTATTTTACTTTTAGGCACCCGCAACAAGTGTAAAAGTGGGCGGACTGCTTCCAGTTTTGCTGTTATAATGTTTTATTGGAAAATAAGTTGTTATATAAAGCTTTATTCAAAAAGTTTATATATTTAACAATATAACCATTTAACCTTCTTTTACCTGTGTGATCTAAAAGTGGACGTGATCCGCCCATATTTGGCATATTAACGGATAATGTTACCCTATACCCAGGAATGAAAAATGAACGCTGATATCACATTTCTAATAACAAATAGCCGTGGTGGTTGACCGATTTTACCCATTTACAATACCAACCTGCACATTTGCCCATTTACAATACCAACCTGCAAAATTCATTATGATATCTTCACCGGTAGTGAAGATAATGCTACCCTATACCCAGGAATGAAAAATGAATGCTGATATCACATTTCTAATAACATATAGCCGTGGTCGTTGACCGACTGACCCATGTATACCAACCTGCACACCATAACAAAGAATCAAGGTTTATAGAATAAAACTTTCTATAAACCTTGACAAGGAATATATCTGCAAAATTCATTATGATATCTTCACTACCGGTGATTTCATTTTCATTCTTCACGATCCTGTGATCGTTATTTCAACAGACAGACAGACGGACGGACATGTCTAAATCTACTCAGGAGGTTACGCTGTTACCGTCAGGAATATGTATACTTTTCTATATCTATTTTCTCTAGTTCTATGCGTTACACATTTCGTGACAGAGCTAATAGACCCTTAACTTTAAGGTGTAGGGTATAATAAATGCGATGTGACAGTGACGAATCTTTCAACTAGTTTTGCACGTGTTGTGTTGTTTATTTTAATTTAAGTAAACTGAAGTGGACAGCTGTTAATATAAACTATAGTTTATAAATTATAATTATAATTATAAATTATAATTTATTTGTACATTTGTGCACCATATTCATATTTACAATATTCCATTTGCTCGGTTTGCTTTATATCGAAGCAATAATTACATTATTGTTTGAATTTTAATAAAATGGGTGGAAAAGGCAGGGCAATCAACAAAAAAAGAAAATTTGTTGGACGGAGGGAGGAAGATGCGGAATTCGACTTGGAAAAGAAACATCTAAAAACGTCACATATTCGCTCGCTGGACAAGCGCTTGATCGTGGTACTTGAAGGAGCGCAACTGGAAACGGTAAAAGTAAGTAAGTAAGAATATAAATTTTTCTACGAATAATAATGCATTGGTACCATTTCCAATTATTAAGGTTGGAAATGCATTTGAACTGCTCAATTGTGATGATCACACACAGGTAATGCGTAAAAACAGTCGTGATCCTGGCTCTTGTCGTCCGGATATCACACATCAGTGTCTACTTATGCTTTTCGATTCGCCGCTAAATCGGGCTGGACTGCTACAGGTCTACTTAAAAACGGAACGTAACGTACTTATCGAAATCAATCCGCAAACCCGTGTGCCGCGCACATTCAAACGCTTTGCTGGTTTGATGGTTCAACTGTTGCACAAATTTGCTGTGCGCGCCAACGATACGTCTACGAGTCTCATGAGAGTCATTAAGAATCCGATTACTGATCATCTACCAGTGGGTTGCAAAAAGTATGCAATGTCATTTTCGGGTAAATTAGTGGCAAATTGCCGAGATTTGGTGCCGAGCGCGGAGATTGCGGAAGACGAGCCCGTTGTATTTGTCGTTGGTGCTTTTGCTCATGGTGTGCTTAAGTCTGACTATACCGAGGGATTATTCTCCATAAGCAACTATCCACTGTCTGCAGCCATTACTTGCTCCAAGTTGTGCACCGCCTTCGAAGAGGTGTGGGGGGTAGTCTAGTTTTCTATTCCAAGTTGTACACGAAGAAAAATAAAATTACATCTGTGGCAGTGCAACACCAATTTATCTAGCACGTTGTATAAATTATATATATATATACATTTATTAAACAATTAACAATAAAAATTTAATTTTATAAGCAAGCTAAAACTATTATATTATTATATAACAAAAAACCGAATTCAAAGTTGTCTTGGATAAATATTTATTATTTATTCAAGTTGTATATATTCTAGAATATCATTCTCTATCCAGATAAATATATTTCAGAAAGATTATTGGAAGCTGCTAAGTTTCCTGTAAATGAAGTACTAAATACATTCAAATTATAAAATTTAACTTCGCAACACATGTCTTCTTCAAAAAAATACGCAGAGATTTTAAAATGTTTGTAATTTTTCTATTCGAATACAAAATTCAATACAAAAAAGAATTGATGATTAAACTGCTAGAGAGAACAAGCATAAATTTCATCCATCAACCCATTCACAGCGGCTTCCTAGATTTTATTTCTTAGCAGCAGCGGCTTTTTTCTTTTCCAACTCAGCTTCTCGTTTAGCAGTGGCCTCATCGCGCTTCTGTCTTATCAATGCCAGACGTGCCAAATCTGCTTTTGCTTCGCTGGTCTCGCCAGCTGCATGCAGCTTTTGGTAGCGGAGGCGGGCCTTCTGCTTCTCCATTTCTTCGCGTTCACGACGTGTTAGTTCTGGTTTTACTGGTTCATTTCCAAGAGATAAATTTTTTAATTTTTGCGCAGACTTTTTCAAGCCTCTATTTGGATTTTCGATTTCAATTAAAGATGCAACGCCTTTGCGAGCATCCCGATCGTCCTCTTCGGATGATTCTTCTTCGGAGTCATTTTCGACGCTTTTGGCACTTACATGTTTGGATTTTGACTTGGCCGCGCCACTGCTCTTGGCAACATCATCTTCGTTTTCCGAAGTTTCCGTTTCACTAGATTCTTCATCATCTTGATTTTGCAGTTCTTCTGGACTAGTAAACTTACGACTGCGTCCTTTATGGTTTACATATTTCCCACGTGGCATTATTTTATTCTCGCCTTTTCACAGCCGACAAAATATTTATTAATTTCCTCAAAAAATCGTAATCGTAATTTTGTCTTGTACAATGAAATGTGTTACTTTTTCTATCTTGTCATTTAACGTGTTCTTATAAAAAATAATTCGGGTATTCACATGAATTCGACAAATTGCAAATATTTGGTTAGTTTTTTGGGTTCTAGTCATCTTAAACAATTTATACAGTTTGGGAGATATAGGGATGTAAGTTTCAAATTTAAAAGGCCCAGAACCGGGAAACCAGACGAGAGCGATGGCAGATGTGTTCTTGTTGATTCCCAACAACAAAGAGCCACAATAATAATAACAACAAAAAAATCGGAGCTGCGTCAATAAAGTGAATTTTAGCGTTTTTCGTGAATATCCCATGTAAAATCGGAGAATGTAATTTGGATCATTAGCAATTTGAATGTCAAAGTTGCAAATTTTCAAGATAAATGATGCCGAATAGAGCAATAAAAGATATGAGAGTAGTTCCATTCATTTACGAGGTGCTATATTTACATAGTTTAAAGCTGTATTTAACAGCTTTATATGATTTAAGCTTTATAAGGGTTTATATGAGTACAGTACAACCTCCCTAATCCGGACAGATATAGTTTCAGCATCTGTCCGGATTAGTGGATCGTCCGGACTAGAGTTAAAATTAAATTTTAAACGCAATACATATTTATACATATATATTATTTATTTTTATTACTGAAAAGAAACATAAGTACTCATAAGAATTCATTTGTATTGAATTAATTTACAGAAACATAAAGGAACATACTAAAAGTGACCGAAAATTCATTTTGAAAAATAAGAATTTATTTTTGTTTGAATACATGTATCTTTATGTAATTTGTCAGCTTTATTTTTAAATTCTTTTAATAATAAAATATCCTTATCTGTCGCTTTAGTTTGTTCAGCCCATAAAATAGCTTTTGAAAACAGTTCACTTGCCCCTTTATGTGAGACTTTGTTTTGAGCATTTTCAGACCCCTCCAAAGAACTATCAAGTTCTTCAATATTTTGGTTAGCAATTACTGCCACTTGTCTGATTGATTTGCCACTATCAATTGTATCCAATATTTTGCACTTTTCTGCCAACGTTAATGTTTTATGTTGTCGTTTATTTACGGGAGCCATATTTACGTCTTAACTCCACGCAAACTCAAGTAAACTAAAATATTTTACACATTCTTTAATTCTTGCTCACACACAATGCTTATTTTGTCTAGCGGTAAAATAACGAAGAAATTTTACTGAGAAAAAGAACACTTGTCCGGACTATAGAGGAAAAATTTCTAAACTGTCCGAAAAATTTAAATGTCCGGATTACTGGATAGTCCGAATTAGCGAGTGTCCGGATTAGGGAGGTTGTACCTCTATACTTTTTAGTACAAAAAACATATATAAAATTTTTTCCAGAATGTATATCAATAATTAAAGTTAAACCATATATAAAACAAAATGTTAAAAAGCGTCGAAATAAAAGTAAATAGTAAAATTGTAAATTGGTAATTTTTTTATGTTAGGTCGGAAATACTGCCTAATCAATTGGGCCGGTAGTGTGAGACTCTTACCAAGGTAAACTAACCACTAAAACCTAACCTCTTTCAGAGTTAGTTCCTTTTTTTTGAAATTGGTAATTAATAATAATTCCATATATTTACATATTACATGTATGAAAAAAAATATAATTTAAAAAATTAGTAATAAGTCGGAAAGTCAGTTCTAGATATGTGTAAACCCGTCTGTTGTTTTTAGTCCGTGTATGTACTTTTATGTTTATAATTTAAAAATCCACTCTATAGAAAAGCAATAGTGTGTTTGTCCCATAAAAGAAACATCTATCAAAGAGGAAAAAGCATATTCTCTTTACAATGGTGGATAACAATTCAATTCAATTCAACTTTATTGAGACGATGACAACTTACTTATACAATAAATATATACAACTTAAACTATGCATGTTTACAAGTTTGGCAACTCCCAGGGCTGTAAAGTTTTGCCTTGTGCATGATATTTCGTAGTATTTTAACCAATAGTACAATTTCACGAGTTTGTGTATTAATTAAGATATGATATCTTCTCGTTAAGTTTTATATAAAGCTCTTGCTCCCGGAGCTTTGCACGTGTTCTTATAATTATTGGAAGCTTAATAGCTATTTGACTTAGAATAATAATAAGGTACATCAGGTAATATACTTGAAATAAGACTATTACAGAGGTATATGAGTTTCGTAATATTAGATTAAGTTATTTTGTTTTTGATAAGGCACTTAAAGTCTACAACATTTAATATAATTTTATATGAAATCACATTACATTACAGTGAAAGGAAAATTATCCTCTATTTTGGCAAGATGAACTATTCTGGTAAAACAAAGGAACTAAAGCAGATTGGTCATTACCTGCTAATACAGAATCTAAGTCAATTGAGTCTATACACAAAGGAGATAAATAATTTTCAGAATTCCAAGGCTCTCTGGATAGAGAAAAAAACGTACTACTTATAAGATCATTATCTATATAGCGTAAATTTGTTACGGATTTTTTCATAGCTCTTAAGGAGTATCTCATTAGGGGTTCAACTCCGGACTTATCGTAGATGTAGCTGTTCGCATATTTTTTGTTAAAAGATTGGAAATGTTTGTTAATACTTAAGCGCAGAATTTGTCTTTCAAACACTTCAAGCTCTCTCGCCACCGACAGTGAGAACGAAAACCAGCACGGGAAGGCATAGGTCACAACCGGTCTTATTAGGGTTTTGTAGAACAACAGCTTGGTTTCTCTAGAGAGGCCGCTATTGGATCTAAAATACGGCGCTAGCAATCCTGCAACACGCTTGGCTTTAGTCAATGTAGACCTTGCGTGATTATTAAATTTGAAAAGGTTATTGAAATTTATACCTAAGTATTTAATGTGTGTTTTGAATGGGATCCTAGCGCCATCGACGGCAAGATAAAGATTTTTACTGTCCCTCACCACTCCTGGAGGTCCTTTCCCTGATGCATTCCGGAAGCAAATACATTCAGTTTTACCGATGTTAAGGTTTAAACCCCATTTTTTATAGAATTCGTTAATTACCTGAATATGAGCAGAGACGGCTGCCAAAGCATCGTTGGGATATCTCGCGTGAGCATATACCATGGTATCGTCAGCATACAAAAGTGCAACTGAGCTTGATGGAAAGTCTGGCACACGCAGGAAGTGAGGAAAATCATATAAAAATATGTTAAAGATAAGAGGGCCCAAGATTGAGCCTTGAGGAACTCCGCGCTCAACTTTCTTTAATGTGGATTTTGATTGGTTGATTTGTGTAAAAAAGAATCGATCGGTAAGAAAACTGTCTAGGAGTTTAAAGATCGTTGGAGAAAGATTGATTTGTATTAGTTTAAAGAGAAGACCATCCCACCAAACACTATCAAACGCCTTTTCAACGTCCAGAGAACAGCTGACAGTACATTTTTTGTTTCTAAGATTTTGAGTTATGTCACTGTGCATTTTCAAAAGGGCGTGCACCGTGGAGTGTCCTTTTTTAAACCCAAACTGGTAATCTGAAATAGGATCAATGCCATTGTTTAAAGTATTTTCAATTTTATTGTAAATTACTCTTTCAAGAATTTTTCCAGCGTTGGAGAGTAAAGCAATAGGGCGGAAGTTTGAAATGTCGATATTATTAGGTTTTTTCCTAATCGGAATTAATTTCGCGATTTTCCAACTTTTAGGAAAGTAACCATTATTCAAACAGTTATTTATGATAATGACTAAAAACTCGATAGCAGATTTGGAAAGTTTCTTTAGGAGAAAGTTTGAGAGATCGTCAGGACCAAATGACTTCTTGGAATTATTGTGGCTGAGGATATCTTTGATTTCTCCAGTGGAGGTGAAGAATTCAGGGTACGATGGAGACAGAGCAGAGTTGGAAATGTCGAAATTAAAAATTCGAGGCGGTAAAATGTTTCTAAATTGATCCACTGTAGTTTCCACTTGTAGCACCAAGTTTTGATCGGAAGTAGGCCGACTTTTACGAAATATTCTCTCAAAGTAGTTTCCGAAAGTCGAAACAATGACTGGTTCAGTGGAATAAATGGTATTATTGATTTTTAACGACTCACAAGAGGAGCTCTTTTTCCCTATGAGATTGTTAATTTCCTTGAAGGCGGAAGGACCTGGTTTAATTTTAGAGAGTCTCTGCTGAAGTTGTTGATCAAGCCAAATTTTAACTTTCTCTTTAATTATTATTTTTAGGAGTGAAATTCTGGCTGAAAGCTCTTTATAAGATTGGTTTATCCTATTATAAGTAGCATGGTGGTGGATAACAAAAAATACGGTATCTCAATTCAATTCAATTCAATTCAACTTTATTGAGACGATGACAACTTACTTATACAATAAATATATACAACTTAAACTATGCATGTTTACAAGTTTGGCAACTCCCAGGGCTGTAAAGTTTTGCCTTGTGCATGATATTTCGTAGTATTTTAACCAATAGTACAATTTCACGAGTTTGTGTATTAATTAAGATATGATATCTTCTCGTTAAGTTTTATATAAAGCTCTTGCTCCCGGAGCTTTGCAAGTGTTCTTATAATTATTGGAAGCTTAATAGCTATTTGACTTAGAATAATAATAAGGTACATCAGGTAATATACTTGAAATAAGACTATTACAGAGGTATATGAGTTTCGTAATATGAGAATAAGTTATTTTGTTTTTGATAAGGCACTTAAAGTCTACAACATTTAATATATTATTTTATATGAAATCACATTACATTACAGTGAAAGGAAAATTATCCTCTATTTTGGCAAGATGAACTATTCTGGTAAAACAAAGGAACTAAAGCAGATTGGTCATTACCTGCTAATATAGAATCTAAGTCAATTGAGTCTATACACAAAGGAGATAAATAATTTTCAGAATTCCAAGGCTCTCTGGATAGAGAAAAAAACGTACTACTTATAAGATCATTATCTATATAGCGTAAATTTGTTACGGATTTTTTCATAGCTCTTAAGGAGTATCTCATTAGGGGTTCAACTCCGGACTTATCGTAGATGTAGCTGTTCGCATATTTTTTTGTTAAAAGATTGGAAATGTTTGTTAATACTTAAGCGCAGAATTTGTCTTTCAAACACTTCAAGCTCTCTCGCCACCGACGGTGAGAACGAAAACCAGCACGGGAAGGCATAGGTCACAACCGGTCTTATTAGGGTTTTGTAGAACAACAGCTTGGTTTCTCTTGAGAGGCCGCTATTGGATCTAAAATACGGCGCTAGCAATCCTGCAACACGCTTGGCTTTAGTCAATGTAGACCTTGCGTGATTATTAAATTTGAAAAGGTTATTGAAATTTATACCTAAGTATTTAATGTGTGTTTTGAATGGGATCCTAGCGCCATCGACGGCAAGATAAAGATTTTTACTGTCCCTCACCACTCCTGGAGGTCCTTTCCCTGATGCATTCCGGAAGCAAATACATTCAGTTTTACCGATGTTAAGGTTTAAACCCCATTTTTTATAGAATTCGTTAATTACCTGAATATGAGCAGAGACGGCTGCCAAAGCATTGTTGGGATATCTCGCGTGAGCATATACCATGGTATCGTCAGCATACAAAAGTGCAACTGAGCTTGATGGAAAGTCTGGCACACGCAGGAAGTGAGGAAAATCATATAAAAATATGTTAAAGATAAGAGGGCCCAAGATTGAGCCTTGAGGAACTCCGCGCTCAACTTTCTTTAATGTGGATTTTGATTGGTTGATTTGTGTAAAAAAGAATCGATCGGTAAGAAAACTGTCTAGGAGTTTAAAGATCGTTGGAGAAAGATTGATTTGTATTAGTTTAAAGAGAAGACCATCCCACCAAACACTATCAAACGCCTTTTCAACGTCCAGAGAACAGCTGACAGTACATTTTTTGTTTCTAAGATTTTGAGTTATGTCACTGTGCATTTTCAAAAGGGCGTGCACCGTGGAGTGTCCTTTTTTAAACCCAAACTGGTAATCTGAAATAGGATCAATGCCATTGTTTAAAGTATTTTCAATTTTATTGTAAATTACTCTTTCAAGAATTTTTCCAGCGTTGGAGAGTAAAGCAATAGGGCGGAAGTTTGAAATGTCGATATTATTAGGTTTTTTCCTAATCGGAATTAATTTCGCGATTTTCCAACTTTTAGGAAAGTAACCATTATTCAAACAGTTATTTATGATAATGGCTAAAAACTCGATAGCAGATTTGGAAAGTTTCTTTAGGAGAAAGTTTGAGAGATCGTCAGGACCAAATGACTTCTTGGAATTATTGTGGCTGAGGATATCTTTGATTTCTCCGGTGGAGGTGAAGAATTCAGGGTACGATGGAGACAGAGCAGAGTTGGAAATGTCGAAATTAAAAATTCGAGGCGGTAAAATGTTTCTAAATTGATCCACTGTAGTTTCCACTTGTAGCACCAAGTTTTGATCGGAAGTAGGCCGACTTTTACGAAATACTCTCTCAAAGTAGTTTCCGAAAGTCGAAACAATGACTGGTTCAGTGGAATAAATGGTATTATTGATTTTTAACGACTCACAAGAGGAGCTCTTTTTCCCTATGAGATTGTTAATTTCCTTGAAGGCGGAAGGACCTGGTTTAATTTTAGAGAGTCTCTGCTGAAGTTGTTGATCAAGCCAAATTTTAACTTTCTCTTTAATTATTATTTTTAGGAGTGAAATTCTGGCTGAAAGCTCTTTATAAGATTGGTTTATCCTATTATAAGTAGCATGGAAAATTCGTTTTAATTTTTTTTGCCACTTATGTTTAATTTTGAAGAGGTTAGTAATATCCTGAGGAAGGTTTTTATATTTATTAAATGATGGACTGATTACTTCAGAGTTATTTCGAGCAACATTGTGTATAGTTGAGTTGAGACTAAGAATATAGGAGTCAATCTCTTCATTAGAAAGGTTTGAAAACTCTGGAGGGAGGCGATTAGCTAACTGAACGTCTAGGTCATCTTGGAATTTCTTCCAGTTGGTTTTTTGATATGATATAAAGATTTCTGGTTGCTTAAGAATGTACACAATTTCACTCATGTTTAAGTTTAAAAGAATTGCGTAATGGTCAGAGAATGATGGCAGCGTAGATATATTAAAATTTGGGTTCAATTGGTCAATAAGACAGTTTGAGACAATAAAGTGATCCAAAAAGGAGGAGCCATTTGGATACGAGGGACTATTAGGCGAAAGAAGAGAAAATATATGGCAGGATTGTGACAACCACGCTTCTAAGGCAATACCATTCATGTTCCTAAGAGCATCACCCCAGGAAGGACTTTTAGCGTTCAAGTCTCCGCCTATTATTGCTCCGTCATAGTTAGCTGCTATTACGCTGATTTTGTCTAACTCGGTAGTGATTGCTGCACGGGTTAAATTAGTCGGAAGATATATTGATCCCAGCAGAAGCGCTTTCACCGAATCATTCTTTTTAAAAGAAATCGACAGTAAGATACAAGGGAAATCGAAGTTTGTTGTGTCAATTAAATTAAAGAGAAGATCTTTTTTTAAGGCTATTGCAACTCCCTGATTAGAATCGTTACGGAAAAAGTTATAGGAATCTAAATGAACTTTATGATTGATTTTCAGGTGCGTTTCCTGGAGAAACGCAACGAAAACATTGTGTCTTTTTAATAGTTTAAATAGATCGAGGCGTCTACTATTGTCCACCAAGGAACCGGTGTTTAAGGAGATGAAATGTTTACCCATCAAAGTTATTATTGGAATTGAGGATTACTTGGTCTAACAATTCCAAGTATGCCAGTCTCTTCATTTCGATAGAAATACCGCTGTTAATGTTCTTCATGAACTTTTTCACCCTTGCCACCAAGGAAGTTATATCCGAACCAAAAAGTGTAGTGGAAAGATCGAAAAAATCGGAAAACAATCCCTTAGATGCACCTGCAACAGAGGAGGGAGTTAGGTCAATACAAGAAGCGGGTTGCTTATTCTTGACAATGTCTGCGTAGGATACTCGAGTGTGTCCTACACCACTATTATTGAAAATTTTGCATTCTTGGTTTATCTGACTTATTTTCTCTTTATTTTTATTTATTAACTCCCTCCTTCTCAGCAAGTACATTTTGTATTGTGGACAGCCACGGAAATTTGCGGGGTGCCCAAAATCTTTACAGTTGATGCAATAGGCAAGGGAACCCTCTTTTTTTATATTTTGGCACTCACCCGGATTGTGTCTCACGCTGCACTTCACACAGTTATACTTTCTGGCACAATTTTTGGCCAAGTGACCGAAGCTTTGGCAGCGCTTGCACTGCATAGGGTTGTTATTCTTTTTGGGTTTTTCCCAAGTGATACGGGAGTAAAAAAGGTATCTGAGTTTAAGAATTTCATCAGGGATCTTACCAGGGAGAAGTTGAACAAGAAAGAGATCAGAACTCTCGTTGATTTTTTTTTTGTCTTTCAGTTAGGAATGGAGAAACCTTGGAGACCAGATCTGGAATAATTACGTTGAGCTCCCGCCTGATCTCGTCCCCACTATAGTCTGATGTGAGACCTCGAAGAATTAACGAGTGTGATTTATCCTCACTAGCTGTGAAAGTATGAGCTTCAATGTCATCACTTGCTTTTAACATTTCGATAAGTTCGGAGTGAGACTTGTGATTATTAACAAAAAGTTTGCACTTATATTTATTAATATACTTAACTTTAAAAACTAATTCTGGAGCTTTTTCCTTTAAGCCTTCCGTGAGTAGTTTGATATTCGTCTTGTAGAGAATAATAGGCGGGCAGAATTTTATACCCGAGAAGTTATGCCTTGATTGCTGCTGTTCCGTTTGGTTGATGTCTTTCTGACGAGAGTCCGTGGTGGCAGAGACTGTAGCGCTGCTGGATATCAGGTTTTGTTTGCCGGTGGCCATGCCCTTATCTGTCAGGCTTGGTTTCAATCTGTAGCTCGGTTGGATAGAAAGGAGCTTAAATCTATTATCTCCAAGCGAATCAGCGATATCAGCTGAACTGATACTGTTAGTTCGAGTTCGTTTTATCCTAGGCTTTGAGCCATTTCCGGCTACTTGGACGTCAACCTCCATCGAATACGAGCGAGTTAGTTATCGAAAAAGTAGATTAAACTAACTGATGAACTTTTACAAAGAAATTGTGAACAAATCACAGTAGTTTGATAGTGCTTGTAAACTTGATTTCGCAGGAATAATGCCCGTGCTCTGACCTGCTAAGTCCCGTTGAAGCACAGCAAAAAAATCATACGGTATCTCAATTCAATTCAATTCAACTTTATTGAGACGATGACAACTTACTTATACAATAAATATATACAACTTAAACTATGCATGTTTACAAGTTTGGCAACTCCCAGGGCTGTAAAGTTTTGCCTTGTGCATGATATTTCGTAGTATTTTAACCAATAGTACAATTTCACGAGTTTGTGTATTAATTAAGATATGATATCTTCTCGTTAAGTTTTATATAAAGCTCTTGCTCCCGGAGCTTTGCAAGTGTTCTTATAATTATTGGAAGCTTAATAGCTATTTGACTTAGAATAATAATAAGGTACATCAGGTAATATACTTGAATTAAGACTATTACAGAGGTATATGAGTTTCGTAATATGAGAATAAGTTATTTTGTTTTTGATAAGGCACTTAAAGTCTACAACATTTAATATATTATTTTATATGAAATCACATTACATTACAGTGAAAGGAAAATTATCCTCTATTTTGGCAAGATGAACTATTCTGGTAAAACAAAGGAACTAAAGCAGATTGGTCATTACCTGCTAATATAGAATCTAAGTCAATTGAGTCTATACACAAAGGAGATAAATAATTTTCAGAATTCCAAGGCTCTCTGGATAGAGAAAAAAACGTACTACTTATAAGATCATTATCTATATAGCGTAAATTTGTTACGGATTTTTTCATAGCTCTTAAGGAGTATCTCATTAGGGGTTCAACTCCGGACTTATCGTAGATGTAGCTGTTCGCATATTTTTTGTTAAAAGATTGGAAATGTTTGTTAATACTTAAGCGCAGAATTTGTCTTTCAAACACTTCAAGCTCTCTCGCCACCGACGGTGAGAACGAAAACCAGCACGGGAAGGCATAGGTCACAACCGGTCTTATTAGGGTTTTGTAGAACAACAGCTTGGTTTCTCTTGAGAGGCCGCTATTGGATCTAAAATACGGCGCTAGCAATCCTGCAACACGCTTGGCTTTAGTCAATGTAGACCTTGCGTGATTATTAAATTTGAAAAGGTTATTGAAATTTATACCTAAGTATTTAATGTGTGTTTTGAATGGGATCCTAGCGCCATCGACGGCAAGATAAAGATTTTTACTGTCCCTCACCACTCCTGGAGGTCCTTTCCCTGATGCATTCCGGAAGCAAATACATTCAGTTTTACCGATGTTAAGGTTTAAACCCCATTTTTTATAGAATTCGTTAATTACCTGAATATGAGCAGAGACGGCTGCCAAAGCATCGTTGGGATATCTCGCGTGAGCATATACCATGGTATCGTCAGCATACAAAAGTGCAACTGAGCTTGATGGAAAGTCTGGCACACGCAGGAAGTGAGGAAAATCATATAAAAATATGTTAAAGATAAGAGGGCCCAAGATTGAGCCTTGAGGAACTCCGCGCTCAACTTTCTTTAATGTGGATTTTGATTGGTTGATTTGTGTAAAAAAGGATCGATCGGTAAGAAAACTGTCTAGGAGTTTAAAGATCGTTGGAGAAAGATTGATTTGTATTAGTTTAAAGAGAAGACCATCCCACCAAACACTATCAAACGCCTTTTCAACGTCCAGAGAACAGCTGACAGTACATTTTTTGTTTCTAAGATTTTGAGTTATGTCACTGTGCATTTTCAAAAGGGCGTGCACCGTGGAGTGTCCTTTTTTAAACCCAAACTGGTAATCTGAAATAGGATCAATGCCATTGTTTAAAGTATTTTCAATTTTATTGTAAATTACTCTTTCAAGAATTTTTCCAGCGTTGGAGAGTAAAGCAATAGGGCGGAAGTTTGAAATGTCGATATTATTAGGTTTTTTCCTAATCGGAATTAATTTCGCGATTTTCCAACTTTTAGGAAAGTAACCATTATTCAAACAGTTATTTATGATAATGGCTAAAAACTCGATAGCAGATTTGGAAAGTTTCTTTAGGAGAAAGTTTGAGAGATCGTCAGGACCAAATGACTTCTTGGAATTATTGTGGCTGAGGATATCTTTGATTTCTCCGGTGGAGGTGAAGAATTCAGGGTACGATGGAGACAGAGCAGAGTTGGAAATGTCGAAATTAAAAATTCGAGGCGGTAAAATGTTTCTAAATTGATCCACTGTAGTTTCCACTTGTAGCACCAAGTTTTGATCGGAAGTAGGCCGACTTTTACGAAATATTCTCTCAAAGTAGTTTCCGAAAGTCGAAACAATGACTGGTTCAGTGGAATAAATGGTATTATTGATTTTTAACGACTCACAAGAGGAGCTCTTTTTCCCTATGAGATTGTTAATTTCCTTGAAGGCGGAAGGACCTGGTTTAATTTTAGAGAGTCTCTGCTGAAGTTGTTGATCAAGCCAAATTTTAACTTTCTCTTTAATTATTATTTTTAGGAGTGAAATTCTGGCTGAAAGCTCTTTATAAGATTGGTTTATCCTATTATAAGTAGCATGGAAAATTCGTTTTAATTTTTTTTGCCACTTATGTTTAATTTTGAAGAGGTTAGTAATATCCTGAGGAAGGTTTTTATATTTATTAAATGATGGACTGATTACTTCAGAGTTATTTCGAGCAACATTGTGTATAGTTGAGTTGAGACTAAGAATATAGGAGTCAATCTCTTCATTAGAAAGGTTTGAAAACTCTGGAGGGAGGCGATTAGCTAACTGAACGTCTAGGTCATCTTGGAATTTCTTCCAGTTGGTTTTTTGATATGATATAAAGATTTCTGGTTGCTTAAGAATGTACACAATTTCACTCATGTTTAAGTTTAAAAGAATTGCGTAATGGTCAGAGAATGATGGCAGCGTAGATATATTAAAATTTGGGTTCAATTGGTCAATAAGACAGTTTGAGACAATAAAGTGATCCAAAAAGGAGGAGCCATTTGGATACGAGGGACTATTAGGCGAAAGAAGAGAAAATATATGGCAGGATTGTGACAACCACGCTTCTAAGGCAATACCATTCATGTTCCTAAGAGCATCACCCCAGGAAGGACTTTTAGCGTTCAAGTCTCCGCCTATTATTGCTCCGTCATAGTTAGCTGCTATTACGCTGATTTTGTCTAACTCGGTAGTGATTGCTGCACGGGTTAAATTAGTCGGAAGATATATTGATCCCAGCAGAAGCGCTTTCACCGAATCATTCTTTTTAAAAGAAATCGACAGTAAGATACAAGGGAAATCGAAGTTTGTTGTGTCAATTAAATTAAAGAGAAGATCTTTTTTTAAGGCTATTGCAACTCCCTGATTAGAATCGTTACGGAAAAAGTTATAGGAATCTAAATGAACTTTATGATTGATTTTCAGGTGCGTTTCCTGGAGAAACGCAACGAAAACATTGTGTCTTTTTAATAGTTTAAATAGATCGAGGCGTCTACTATTGTCCACCAAGGAACCGGTGTTTAAGGAGATGAAATGTTTACCCATCAAAGTTATTATTGGAATTGAGGATTACTTGGTCTAACAATTCCAAGTATGCCAGTCTCTTCATTTCGATAGAAATACCGCTGTTAATGTTCTTCATGAACTTTTTCACCCTTGCCACCAAGGAAGTTATATCCGAACCAAAAAGTGTAGTGGAAAGATCGAAAAAATCGGAAAACAATCCCTTAGATGCACCTGCAACAGAGGAGGGAGTTAGGTCAATACAAGAAGCGGGTTGCTTATTCTTGACAATGTCTGCGTAGGATACTCGAGTGTGTCCTACACCACTATTATTGAAAATTTTGCATTCTTGGTTTATCTGACTTATTTTCTCTTTATTTTTATTTATTAACTCCCTCCTTCTCAGCAAGTACATTTTGTATTGTGGACAGCCACGGAAATTTGCGGGGTGCCCAAAATCTTTACAGTTGATGCAATAGGCAAGGGAACCCTCTTTTTTTATATTTTGGCACTCACCCGGATTGTGTCTCACGCTGCACTTCACACAGTTATACTTTCTGGCACAATTTTTGGCCAAGTGACCGAAGCTTTGGCAGCGCTTGCACTGCATAGGGTTGTTATTCTTTTTGGGTTTTTCCCAAGTGATACGGGAGTAAAAAAGGTATCTGAGTTTAAGAATTTCATCAGGGATCTTACCAGGGAGAAGTTGAACAAGAAAGAGATCAGAACTCTCGTTGATTTTTTTTTGTCTTTCAGTTAGGAATGGAGAAACCTTGGAGACCAGATCTGGAATAATTACGTTGAGCTCCCGCCTGATCTCGTCCCCACTATAGTCTGATGTGAGACCTCGAAGAATTAACGAGTGTGATTTATCCTCACTAGCTGTGAAAGTATGAGCTTCAATGTCATCACTTGCTTTTAACATTTCGATAAGTTCGGAGTGAGACTTGTGATTATTAACAAAAAGTTTGCACTTATATTTATTAATATACTTAACTTTAAAAACTAATTCTGGAGCTTTTTCCTTTAAGCCTTCCGTGAGTAGTTTGATATTCGTCTTGTAGAGAATAATAGGCGGGCAGAATTTTATACCCGAGAAGTTATGCCTTGATTGCTGCTGTTCCGTTTGGTTGATGTCTTTCTGACGAGAGTCCGTGGTGGCAGAGACTGTAGCGCTGCTGGATATCAGGTTTTGTTTGCCGGTGGCCATGCCCTTATCTGTCAGGCTTGGTTTCAATCTGTAGCTCGGTTGGATAGAAAGGAGCTTAAATCTATTATCTCCAAGCGAATCAGCGATATCAGCTGAACTGATACTGTTAGTTCGAGTTCGTTTTATCCTAGGCTTTGAGCCATTTCCGGCTACTTGGACGTCAACCTCCATCGAATACGAGCGAGTTAGTTATCGAAAAAGTAGATTAAACTAACTGATGAACTTTTACAAAGAAATTGTGAACAAATCACAGTAGTTTGATAGTGCTTGTAAACTTGATTTCGCAGGAATAATGCCCGTGCTCTGACCTGCTAAGTCCCGTTGAAGCACAGCAAAAAAATCATACGGTATCTCAATTCAATTCAATTCAACTTTATTGAGACGATGACAACTTACTTATACAATAAATATATACAACTTAAACTATGCATGTTTACAAGTTTGGCAACTCCCAGGGCTGTAAAGTTTTGCCTTGTGCATGATATTTCGTAGTATTTTAACCAATAGTACAATTTCACGAGTTTGTGTATTAATTAAGATATGATATCTTCTCGTTAAGTTTTATATAAAGCTCTTGCTCCCGGAGCTTTGCAAGTGTTCTTATAATTATTGGAAGCTTAATAGCTATTTGACTTAGAATAATAATAAGGTACATCAGGTAATATACTTGAATTAAGACTATTACAGAGGTATATGAGTTTCGTAATATGAGAATAAGTTATTTTGTTTTTGATAAGGCACTTAAAGTCTACAACATTTAATATATTATTTTATATGAAATCACATTACATTACAGTGAAAGGAAAATTATCCTCTATTTTGGCAAGATGAACTATTCTGGTAAAACAAAGGAACTAAAGCAGATTGGTCATTACCTGCTAATATAGAATCTAAGTCAATTGAGTCTATACACAAAGGAGATAAATAATTTTCAGAATTCCAAGGCTCTCTGGATAGAGAAAAAAACGTACTACTTATAAGATCATTATCTATATAGCGTAAATTTGTTACGGATTTTTTCATAGCTCTTAAGGAGTATCTCATTAGGGGTTCAACTCCGGACTTATCGTAGATGTAGCTGTTCGCATATTTTTTGTTAAAAGATTGGAAATGTTTGTTAATACTTAAGCGCAGAATTTGTCTTTCAAACACTTCAAGCTCTCTCGCCACCGACGGTGAGAACGAAAACCAGCACGGGAAGGCATAGGTCACAACCGGTCTTATTAGGGTTTTGTAGAACAACAGCTTGGTTTCTCTTGAGAGGCCGCTATTGGATCTAAAATACGGCGCTAGCAATCCTGCAACACGCTTGGCTTTAGTCAATGTAGACCTTGCGTGATTATTAAATTTGAAAAGGTTATTGAAATTTATACCTAAGTATTTAATGTGTGTTTTGAATGGGATCCTAGCGCCATCGACGGCAAGATAAAGATTTTTACTGTCCCTCACCACTCCTGGAGGTCCTTTCCCTGATGCATTCCGGAAGCAAATACATTCAGTTTTACCGATGTTAAGGTTTAAACCCCATTTTTTATAGAATTCGTTAATTACCTGAATATGAGCAGAGACGGCTGCCAAAGCATCGTTGGGATATCTCGCGTGAGCATATACCATGGTATCGTCAGCATACAAAAGTGCAACTGAGCTTGATGGAAAGTCTGGCACACGCAGGAAGTGAGGAAAATCATATAAAAATATGTTAAAGATAAGAGGGCCCAAGATTGAGCCTTGAGGAACTCCGCGCTCAACTTTCTTTAATGTGGATTTTGATTGGTTGATTTGTGTAAAAAAGGATCGATCGGTAAGAAAACTGTCTAGGAGTTTAAAGATCGTTGGAGAAAGATTGATTTGTATTAGTTTAAAGAGAAGACCATCCCACCAAACACTATCAAACGCCTTTTCAACGTCCAGAGAACAGCTGACAGTACATTTTTTGTTTCTAAGATTTTGAGTTATGTCACTGTGCATTTTCAAAAGGGCGTGCACCGTGGAGTGTCCTTTTTTAAACCCAAACTGGTAATCTGAAATAGGATCAATGCCATTGTTTAAAGTATTTTCAATTTTATTGTAAATTACTCTTTCAAGAATTTTTCCAGCGTTGGAGAGTAAAGCAATAGGGCGGAAGTTTGAAATGTCGATATTATTAGGTTTTTTCCTAATCGGAATTAATTTCGCGATTTTCCAACTTTTAGGAAAGTAACCATTATTCAAACAGTTATTTATGATAATGGCTAAAAACTCGATAGCAGATTTGGAAAGTTTCTTTAGGAGAAAGTTTGAGAGATCGTCAGGACCAAATGACTTCTTGGAATTATTGTGGCTGAGGATATCTTTGATTTCTCCGGTGGAGGTGAAGAATTCAGGGTACGATGGAGACAGAGCAGAGTTGGAAATGTCGAAATTAAAAATTCGAGGCGGTAAAATGTTTCTAAATTGATCCACTGTAGTTTCCACTTGTAGCACCAAGTTTTGATCGGAAGTAGGCCGACTTTTACGAAATATTCTCTCAAAGTAGTTTCCGAAAGTCGAAACAATGACTGGTTCAGTGGAATAAATGGTATTATTGATTTTTAACGACTCACAAGAGGAGCTCTTTTTCCCTATGAGATTGTTAATTTCCTTGAAGGCGGAAGGACCTGGTTTAATTTTAGAGAGTCTCTGCTGAAGTTGTTGATCAAGCCAAATTTTAACTTTCTCTTTAATTATTATTTTTAGGAGTGAAATTCTGGCTGAAAGCTCTTTATAAGATTGGTTTATCCTATTATAAGTAGCATGGAAAATTCGTTTTAATTTTTTTTGCCACTTATGTTTAATTTTGAAGAGGTTAGTAATATCCTGAGGAAGGTTTTTATATTTATTAAATGATGGACTGATTACTTCAGAGTTATTTCGAGCAACATTGTGTATAGTTGAGTTGAGACTAAGAATATAGGAGTCAATCTCTTCATTAGAAAGGTTTGAAAACTCTGGAGGGAGGCGATTAGCTAACTGAACGTCTAGGTCATCTTGGAATTTCTTCCAGTTGGTTTTTTGATATGATATAAAGATTTCTGGTTGCTTAAGAATGTACACAATTTCACTCATGTTTAAGTTTAAAAGAATTGCGTAATGGTCAGAGAATGATGGCAGCGTAGATATATTAAAATTCGGGTTCAATTGGTCAATAAGACAGTTTGAGACAATAAAGTGATCCAAAAAGGAGGAGCCATTTGGATACGAGGGACTATTAGGCGAAAGAAGAGAAAATATATGGCAGGATTGTGACAACCACGCTTCTAAGGCAATACCATTCATGTTCCTAAGAGCATCACCCCAGGAAGGACTTTTAGCGTTCAAGTCTCCGCCTATTATTGCTCCGTCATAGTTAGCTGCTATTACGCTGATTTTGTCTAACTCGGTAGTGATTGCTGCACGGGTTAAATTAGTCGGAAGATATATTGATCCCAGCAGAAGCGCTTTCACCGAATCATTCTTTTTAAAAGAAATCGACAGTAAGATACAAGGGAAATCGAAGTTTGTTGTGTCAATTAAATTAAAGAGAAGATCTTTTTTTAAGGCTATTGCAACTCCCTGATTAGAATCGTTACGGAAAAAGTTATAGGAATCTAAATGAACTTTATGATTGATTTTCAGGTGCGTTTCCTGGAGAAACGCAACGAAAACATTGTGTCTTTTTAATAGTTTAAATAGATCGAGGCGTCTACTATTGTCCACCAAGGAACCGGTGTTTAAGGAGATGAAATGTTTACCCATCAAAGTTATTATTGGAATTGAGGATTACTTGGTCTAACAATTCCAAGTATGCCAGTCTCTTCATTTCGATAGAAATACCGCTGTTAATGTTCTTCATGAACTTTTTCACCCTTGCCACCAAGGAAGTTATATCCGAACCAAAAAGTGTAGTGGAAAGATCGAAAAAATCGGAAAACAATCCCTTAGATGCACCTGCAACAGAGGAGGGAGTTAGGTCAATACAAGAAGCGGGTTGCTTATTCTTGACAATGTCTGCGTAGGATACTCGAGTGTGTCCTACACCACTATTATTGAAAATTTTGCATTCTTGGTTTATCTGACTTATTTTCTCTTTATTTTTATTTATTAACTCCCTCCTTCTCAGCAAGTACATTTTGTATTGTGGACAGCCACGGAAATTTGCGGGGTGCCCAAAATCTTTACAGTTGATGCAATAGGCAAGGGAACCCTCTTTTTTTATATTTTGGCACTCACCCGGATTGTGTCTCACGCTGCACTTCACACAGTTATACTTTCTGGCACAATTTTTGGCCAAGTGACCGAAGCTTTGGCAGCGCTTGCACTGCATAGGGTTGTTATTCTTTTTGGGTTTTTCCCAAGTAATACGGGAGTAAAAAAGGTATCTGAGTTTAAGAATTTCATCAGGGATCTTACCAGGGAGAAGTTGAACAAGAAAGAGATCAGAACTCTCGTTGATTTTTTTTTGTCTTTCAGTTAGGAATGGAGAAACCTTGGAGACCAGATCTGGAATAATTACGTTGAGCTCCCGCCTGATCTCGTCCCCACTATAGTCTGATGTGAGACCTCGAAGAATTAACGAGTGTGATTTATCCTCACTAGCTGTGAAAGTATGAGCTTCAATGTCATCACTTGCTTTTAACATTTCGATAAGTTCGGAGTGAGACTTGTGATTATTAACAAAAAGTTTGCACTTATATTTATTAATATACTTAACTTTAAAAACTAATTCTGGAGCTTTTTCCTTTAAGCCTTCCGTGAGTAGTTTGATATTCGTCTTGTAGAGAATAATAGGCGGGCAGAATTTTATACCCGAGAAGTTATGCCTTGATTGCTGCTGTTCCGTTTGGTTGATGTCTTTCTGACGAGAGTCCGTGGTGGCAGAGACTGTAGCGCTGCTGGATATCAGGTTTTGTTTGCCGGTGGCCATGCCCTTATCTGTCAGGCTTGGTTTCAATCTGTAGCTCGGTTGGATAGAAAGGAGCTTAAATCTATTATCTCCAAGCGAATCAGCGATATCAGCTGAACTGATACTGTTAGTTCGAGTTCGTTTTATCCTAGGCTTTGAGCCATTTCCGGCTACTTGGACGTCAACCTCCATCGAATACGAGCGAGTTAGTTATCGAAAAAGTAGATTAAACTAACTGATGAACTTTTACAAAGAAATTGTGAACAAATCACAGTAGTTTGATAGTGCTTGTAAACTTGATTTCGCAGGAATAATGCCCGTGCTCTGACCTGCTAAGTCCCGTTGAAGCACAGCAAAAAAATCATACGGTATCTCAATTCAATTCAATTCAACTTTATTGAGACGATGACAACTTACTTATACAATAAATATATACAACTTAAACTATGCATGTTTACAAGTTTGGCAACTCCCAGGGCTGTAAAGTTTTGCCTTGTGCATGATATTTCGTAGTATTTTAACCAATAGTACAATTTCACGAGTTTGTGTATTAATTAAGATATGATATCTTCTCGTTAAGTTTTATATAAAGCTCTTGCTCCCGGAGCTTTGCAAGTGTTCTTATAATTATTGGAAGCTTAATAGCTATTTGACTTAGAATAATAATAAGGTACATCAGGTAATATACTTGAATTAAGACTATTACAGAGGTATATGAGTTTCGTAATATGAGAATAAGTTATTTTGTTTTTGATAAGGCACTTAAAGTCTACAACATTTAATATATTATTTTATATGAAATCACATTACATTACAGTGAAAGGAAAATTATCCTCTATTTTGGCAAGATGAACTATTCTGGTAAAACAAAGGAACTAAAGCAGATTGGTCATTACCTGCTAATATAGAATCTAAGTCAATTGAGTCTATACACAAAGGAGATAAATAATTTTCAGAATTCCAAGGCTCTCTGGATAGAGAAAAAAACGTACTACTTATAAGATCATTATCTATATAGCGTAAATTTGTTACGGATTTTTTCATAGCTCTTAAGGAGTATCTCATTAGGGGTTCAACTCCGGACTTATCGTAGATGTAGCTGTTCGCATATTTTTTGTTAAAAGATTGGAAATGTTTGTTAATATACGGTATCTCAATTAGTGCCGAATTGAGTTTTTGAGCGAGGTGAGTTCAAAACTTCAAAAATCAGCTGTTCCTCTGAGGGTATTACGTTTTTGGGCGGAGCTAAAATTTGTTGAATGTTCAAGAAAACGGCTGTTTCAGGGTTGATAACACTCCAGTCCAACACTCCAGTCAATTGCTAATATTAAACAGAAAAATTTTTAATTTTAATGGAATATATGAATGATTCTAGTCTAGTATCTATCCTAGTTTTCTTTCCAACAACTAGAATTTTCTTTGATTACGGTTGACGTTATTCTTTGCCGGTTACAGTCGAATATATTAGAATTATAATCAACTCCTTAATAACAAAAGTTTCCTTTGTCTTCAATCGCAATGATGAAGAATATATAGAATTCTAAACAAATATAGTTTAAATGGGAAATACTTCCAAATTTGTATGAACATTAAATTCCCATATTTTAAATTACAATTTTAAATAAATATATCGATATGTACATTGTTAATTTGATATGGTTTTTATTTCTATATTTCTACACAATTCAAAATAGCTTTTTTTACCCTAAGTCGATGTTTATTTATGTAAATTAAAGACATTAGTTGAATAAACATTATCGAGCAATTTTCATGAAAACCATTCGAAAAACAGTCTTTCTTGTCTTGCCCTGGGCACCCTGTGCATAAAAATATTTAGCAAAATTTCAAATTGTAGAAAATGTATACAGTATTTATTCACATTTTCTTAAATTCACATTGTTTTTGTTTTGCTTTTACACATTACTATTATAATAGAAATGTTAATAGAAAAAGGATTAATTACGAACAACAATTCTACACAGCATTAAATTAAAATGCCATAAATTACTATAAATTGATTACATATGAATTTAAACTATATACATATGTATAACGTAATCTGTTAAAACTTTATTTTAGTTTAATATTTAATTAACTTTCATTTCCTTTGACTTCCTATTGTGATTTAATAGATTGTGATTTTTACTTCAGAATATACACGAATACTTCCGTGATGTTTAATAGATTTCATTCTCTACATTATTCGCTCTTACGTTGCTAACAGACAAGCATACAAACAGAGAACCAGAGAGGGAAAAATAAGAAGAAAGAGAGAGAAAAAGAGAGAAAAAAGAGAGATAAATATTAATATTTATATATTAATTCTATTTAGGTAATGATAGCAAATAGTTACCTAAATATGTTAAATGTAGTTGAAAGAATTATTTGTTGATGCAGCTAAAATGTTTAAACAATTTTCTAATAACTATGAAATCGAATGTGAACTGAAATTTTCATGAAATGTATAAGATTTTAAAGTATTATTTGGCTTGAGAAAATGTGAAAAAACAGTGGTACGTTGACAGCCATTTTGTTTGGAATCAGTACATCACGTAGGAACAAATGGTATCGGACTCGCTCTTACCAACGTTATGTGCCGTGCCGGTAAGAATAGGTCAGCTATTCATATTTTCGGAGTTGATTGAAAAAATTTCGAAAATGTATATTTGACGGCTTCCTAATGCGAAACGCGCGTCTTGGTCACTAGTGTATAAGAAAAAGTGATTAATTTGTGGTAAAAATTGTTTAAACAAATAGTATTTTAATGTATACATTTAACTAACTGTTGTGTTGTAGTGCTTTAACATAATTTTATTGAATTCGTATGGAAATAGTTGTGGAAAATCCAATTGAAAGTCTTCTAGACACAAAATCAAAAAGTTTAAAAAGAACAAGCATAATAGAGTGTTGGAGGATTTTTCTCTTCATAGTAAGGTTTTTGGTTCTTCGATAGTGATTGAATTGGGGTTAGAGTAAAATTAGGCTTTTTTGTTTATATTATGTATTGTTATATATCTGACACAGTATAAAGTCAATACATTTGTTCAAACCGTGTGAATAACCTTGTCCATTGCTACTTGTTTACAGTCAGTTTTTAATTTCAATGGAGGTACAATTCGTTTAATATATTTGACGTTTTTATGCACATGCAAAATCTTTTCTCGATTTCCAGAAGTAGAAGTTTAAACAGTTTGTAATTTGGAGCTTTGAGTTTGAGTATTTATAAAAAAAAAGATTTCTTTGCATTTTGCGCTTATCTCAGAAAAATGTAAAAGTTCTATACAATTTTTCTGGAAACAACAATACAAAAAACAATACAAAATTTACAAATAAGCAAACCCGTTTGATGTGTTCGTTTATTCAATGATGCTTGTTTAAAAAAACATACTAGAAAGCAACATGTAATTGGATTATAAAAACAAGGTAATTTAAGGTCTAGAATACCTTTTTTTGTACAAACTTACAATCTGTAAATAAAATAAATAAATAAATAATTTTTAAATTTCCAGATCATTCAAATTCTGTTATATTGGACCATTATTATTATTTATGATTCTGTATTGTATTTAATCTCACACTTTGCGTCTTTAGTTTTACATTTGAGCACGTCTACTTATTTCTATTGGTTACTTGTTCGCTTTTATTTTCTTTTAATTAGTCTTTACCTTGAATTACCATCTACATTTAGACCTTCTGTGTTACAAGATAATTTCAATTAATATTGTTAAAAAATTTGGCTTAAATAAGGCGCTTGTCGACCCCACCAATGTTGTTGTTGTTGCTGCTGCAGTTGTTGTTTTTGGTGCTGACTCCAACAACAACAACAACTTTTGTTGATCTCTTGTCGTTCCAGAGTTATAGCCCTTTAATGTTGAAAAAGTTCAGGTCTGTATCTCCTAAACCTTACAAGATATCTGTATGTTATTGATATTACTGGAAAGGTAATTGAATTATCTGTCATTTATGTAAATTAATATTTTGTCGAAAAGCGTTCAATTTTGGAGAAAAATGGAAATTTAGATTTTTCGTACTATTTTTTTCCATTCATTAATTTTTTTCTAAGTATAATGTATAGGTAACCCACATTATTATGCCAATAATAAGAAAGTACAGCCATTTACCTTTTCATAGACGTATATATCTTCGGAATCAGTGTAGGATCTCAGGAGAAAACGCATATTTGATAATTGAAATCAGGTACTCTCATAAAAGTGAAAAATCGCGCGATTTTTCATACAAATTTTTCGCCTGCGGCGCTACTTCTTCTCTCTCTCTGTCTGTGATCTCGTAAAAGTGAAAAATTTTTATGAAAAATCGCGCGATTTTTCATAAAAATTTTTCGTCTGCGGCGCTACTTCTTTACCCTCCATTAAAAGTTAACAATTATTATTAACAAGCACGAATATCCTTCGTCGCAGGATATGACGAAAAAAAATTTCTCTGAAAAGTGCACATTTTAACCAAAGTAATCTTTGAACCAAATTTATCTCTTTTTTATATGACTTTCGTTGCCCTGAAGAGGACAGATTTTCGTTTTTTCTGCTTATAGTATGTCAATACTTACGCGATTGTGATTTTAAAAAGTGGTTTTCTCCCAAGATCCTGGACTGATCACGACGAAAAAACCATATGTCGAAAGCTAAAAGCCTCTACTTTCTTATTTTTGGCATAATTATGTGGGTTACTTTTACATTATACTTAGAAAAAAATTAATGAATGGAAAAAAATACTGCGAAAAATCTAAATTTTCATTTTTCTCCAAAACTGAACGGTTTTCGACGAAATATTATTTTACATAAATGACAGATGATTCAATTACCTTTCCAGCAATATCAATAACATACAGGTTTCTTGTAAGGTTTAGGAGATACAGGCCTGAACTTTGTCAACTTTAAAGGGCTATAACTCTGGAACGACAAGAGACCAACAAAAGTTGTTGTTGTTGTTGGGGTCAGCACCAAAAACAACAACAACAACATCGGTGGGGTCGACAAGCGCCTTATCTGTTCCAAAAATTTATTTCCGAAATTCTTGATTTTTAAAATTTTTAATCCAAAATTTAACATATAGAAGAATATATAAGAACTGTTCTATCTAAACTATCTAAAATATAAGAATTAAATACAGACCTAATGGATTTTAAAATTAATTAGTGGAACATCAAGTTTAGTTAGAAACTTGTTAATAATACCGAAGTTGTAGAAATTTGGTTTGCAACACTGTCTGTTATTAAAGCGTCTTTTACTGCAATCCGGTCGTATTTTCCTTACGACGATGAAATATACTGCACAAATCTACTGTTCATGCATTGAATCCTCATGAGTGAAATCGCAATATGTATTCAACTATGTTCGAATGAAATGCAATATTCGAAAATTTCCATTGTTGGGATGACGATGATTTCTTGTTCGTTCTTCCTCAAAGAGCTCGTCCGTAGAAACTAAAAAAAATTTTTTTCATGACGTCCGTTGCTCGTTTTGTGTAGTAGTGGTGAAGAAAAACTTTGCAATAAAAATTTCAGATATTTCGGATAAATTTGTACTCTAAAATTATGCAAACGATGGATTGAAAGTGTTGAAGAACACTTGTATGGCAAAATTGTCTGAATTTTAAAGCATTTCTGTGTAGTTTTTTAATTGGCAATTTCTGAGTAGAAGAGTGAAAAAAATTTGTTCCGCCTTCCTCTTCACGTCGTTTTTGCACTGGTTTAGTTTTGTTCGTGTGGTTGGTTGCCTTGATTTTGTACACCTTGTGTGTTTCGTCGCGAACGTTTCTAGTTCTAGCAGAGAGCCGTTGCGTCTGTTACGTTATGTTTGAGTAGTACATATGGAGCATATCACCCCACCGACGGTCATATCAGCCGGTCTTCAATTATCGTTCACAACAGCTGTAACATGCAATGGAAATCGAATTCACTTTGTTTAGTTTGCCTAAGTCGTTACGTTACGTCAAAAGTAACATTTGAGTAGTTATCCGGGTCCCTTAAAACAGTAGAAGCATTTCCGTAGAAGTTCACCATTTGTTGTAAATGGTGAAAAACGGATCCGATAAAGTTAAACTGTACAACATCTGGAAGGAACTTGGTTTACTGTACAACATAAAAAATGTGTGCGCGAGAGATCTCATGAAAATGTGTTTTTATACAATTCGCGAGAGAGTAAACGCCAACTAACATGCGAACAAATGGGACAGCTTGTTGGCTATGATGTGCAACCAACACAGCCTTAAAGTGAGTGAAACAAATACTGTGATTGCAGTGGATGAAATGAAAGAAGGAGAATTTGAAGCTTCGAACAATTTGATTCGAAAAGATACAGCTAGTAGAAATGTGAAGAACATTATTAATTCTTAAATTTTAAATTAAATACAAACAATGAAAACAAAGGAAAACCAAACATACGCAGCGGTGTTTAGAGATAAGAAAGCACTCACAGAAGTTAAGTGGCTAAACAGGCGTGGATAAATGCAACAAAAATTAGCTTTGCAGACCGCTGTTTTTCCCACACTTATTTTCAACTCGGTGGGTAGCACTATTCTAATTGAGGACAAAATACTCATTTTTTAAACTACAAAATGTAAAGAAACGACGAAAAATATATTTTTAATTATGCATGTTTGGAGATATATGGATTGATATATGCAAAATATAATAAGGTGAAAGCTTTCCTGCCCCATAAAGATCAAATGTATATCAATAATAATAAATGAGGAATTCACGTGAAATGTGTCAACGTCGCATTTATCCATGTTTCCATACTGGCGTGAATATTCACGCAAATCTTTTAACATTTTGCCCAACAACAAAATGTATTTTGTTTTTGTTGCTCAGCACCTTTCTGGGTTGTCATATAGTGTTGGCTTTCACCACATGATTTTCAACATTTTCCTTCGAACCGAGTGAGATGACAATTTCAGTTCGTTGACATCTGGCATATATTTGTTTCATTCTCTCAATATTTGAATACCAATAGTAGAAACCACAACAGAGCTGCCAGTCTAGAAAATCTTTGTCGTACTGAATTGAAGTAAAATGAAATGCGAATGTTATTTATGGTATGTACCTTAATAGGATGAATTAGTTGAATCAGTAGCTGCGTTTTTTTAATGAACTGTATAGATCTTCGCCATACAACTGACACTTACTCAGGTTTTACCCAGGTCTCTATCAAGGTTATGGGGAAATTTTAAGATTTCCCTCTATTTTGAATGTAGCCAACTTCACGAATTTCAAAAAACGTCAAAAAATTAAATTGAAAGATATTTTTGTATGGAGACCTGTGTACTTCATTAAAAAAACGCGATTAAGATTACTATAGGTATGAAAGATTATGCAATGAAGTTGTGCGCGATTTCGATTTTAGCGAAATTTCCCTCGTCGTTCTTTTAATGAACTGGATCTTCAGTTATTTAAAAAACGCTGCTAATGATCTATACAGATCTTCGCCATACAATTGATCAGAATTTGCAACCCAGGTTTTGCCAAGGTCTTTTTCTGGGTTATAGGGATATTTTAAGATTTCCCTCTTTTGTTTAATGTAGCCAGTTTTATTTTCTACTGAAAATTGTGTGATCTAAGTATTGTTCTTACATCGCTAATATTTGTTTTGTTGCTAATATTTTGTTGAATCGGCTGTTTTCGAATTTACGAAATTAACATCGACGACGTTAACGTCATATCACAGCATTTATTAATAATTATTAAACATGGTATATTACATGCATGTATTGTATGTATTTAGTTTTTTGCACCTTGTTTTCCTGTTGCCAGCAGAGCAGTGCGAAAGCTTGATGAGCAGAGTTATATCAATGTTTGGCATTTTCATTTGTTGCCAATACTGAATGCCGTGTATGTATCTGGAATCGCCGCCAGTGAAGTCAGTCATTTACTCACTCACGCATTCATTCACTGCCCATTGTCATTGACGTTGATAGTAGGTAAAGTGGATACTGCTGTCCGCTCGCTCGCGCTCATCTGGGTGCATTTCAACACTTAGTTTGTGGTATCGATATAGATACAACGAAAGGAATTGATGAAACATGTTTTCCTTTGCAATTGAAAACGAAAATAATGGAATATAATTAAAAAAAAGTTCGCTAACTTATTAAAATTCTTTTTAGTTTTTCATGGATTGAATACCTAAGGTGAATGCCAAAACTAGATGGCTAGCTTTGTATTGTTCTTATTATTCCAGTTTTACCTGAAAACTAGGTTGCATTCCATATTTTCAGATGAGTTTAGTTAGTGCGGAAATATTTCATTCAAAAGAAATGTTTGTGTTTCTATGCACTTGAATAATCTGATTAACCTTAAAAATAAGGAAAGAGAATTCACATCTGTAAATTGGGTGTGACTATGAAGGGAGTTGGAACTGATTTTAGTTTCAAATAAAATTACAAAATTTCGTATTAAAAGAGAGTTACGAAAACGTAGGATATTTTCTCATGGTAACTTTTAAGAAATTCGTTCTTGTTTAGATTGAGTGAGCAATAAAAAAAGTACAGGGAGTATAAATATGTATTTTAATTAAATATAATAAAAATCTTTTTCGCTAGTATATTTTCTCCCCTCAAACTTTATATTTATTTTTGAGATATTCATAAGGAAGACTATATCCTATTTTTGAATGATTATGTGTCCAAAAAAATTCATTTATGTATTATGTATTGCTATTTATTTTGCGCATTCGTATATAAAAGAGATCTAATCTTGATGTTTCTTACAGAATCAACGTAGTTGTCTGCTAAGTATTTCTTCATAAAGTTAAAAATAAAAGACTAAAAAGTAGACCAATTAAAAGTTAAAATAAATTGCTAAATTTAAAGATAAGATTTGCATAAAAGATGTCGAGTTGTGTAAGCTGACTAAGCGTTCTATGCTGTTGGTATGTCATTCATCGTCATGGATCTTTCATTAGAAGGCGTAATTTTTGAAACATTATTTTTTTGTTTTCCTTGCCATAAAATGCAGTCAATTACGAAACAATTAAATCAGATTGCATTGAACCAAGTTATGGAAATCTATGGCGCCACCTACAAACTAATCTATTTCCACAACTCCAGACTCCAAAAGAAAATTGAAAAATAAATTATCATTGACAAGCATAAATTCTATAAAACGTAAACGCAGTCACAATTAATTAATCTACCTTCTTCCAAAACTTGAAGGAGTGTAAACCAAACAAACACATACACAGAATATACAAATTGTAACAATTCATCAGAATTGTCTTGGTGCGTAACTGCGCGTTTTAAAGCAGCAACAGAAACCGAAAAACTTTAAATAATTAGAACGTAGATAAAGCTAACACGCCCTAATCATCCAGCCAGTTGAAAACCATTCTCAAGACGATCTTCTTTACTTAAAGTAGAATAACACAAACAAGAAAATGGCCGAAGAAGCACCGCCGCGTAACGAGCCGTACGTCGAGCCGGTTAACGGTATCGTACAACCACCTACTGTACCGCCGCCTGATCGACCTGGCCGCAACACGAATCAACTTCAATATCTAATAAAAACGGTAATGAAAGCTATTTGGAAGCATCATTTTTCCTGGCCGTTTCAACAGCCGGTCGACGCCAAGAAATTAAATCTTCCCGACTATCACAAAATTATAAAACAGCCGATGGATATGGGAACTATAAAGAAACGATTGGAGAACAACTATTATTGGTCTGCCAAGGAAGCGATACAGGACTTCAACACTATGTTTTCGAATTGCTATGTGTACAATAAGCCCGGCGAGGATGTTGTAGTCATGGCGCAAACGCTCGAAAAGGTTTTTCTGCAAAAGATCGAAGCAATGCCAAAGGAAGAAATAAAATTAGAACCTGTGACGTCAAAGGGTGGTAAAAAGAAGCCGCGCGTACCTGGTAAGCCTGCCACGGCAAACACTACAATATTGGGCGTTAATCCTGTTGCTGCTGTGGGTTCTGTAGGTGGCGCGATTCGCCCTACGCCGCGTCCCCTTTCAGCGTTAGGTGGCACTGTGTCCTCCACTGGCGGCACACCTTCGGTCGCCACACCTGCCATTCCACCAATCGGAACTGTACCACCGCAAACAGTGCCGGGTAGCACAAATACGACGACAACAGCGATGCCTGTTTCCACGCTGTCCGGCGCAGGCAGTTTGATGCCTGTTGCTGCTGGTGGCGGCGTTGGCAGCATTTTACCGGTAAGCGGCACAGCAGCTGTATCGACGCATACGTCACTAGTAGGTTCTGGAGCGTTAATAACGGCCAGTGCATCTAGCGGCGCTCTGGTCAATTCATCATTGATTGATGGTAGCGTTGCTACAATTGCGCCTGCAGCTATCGCTGCATCAGCAATATCAGCTTATCATGTAAATAGTACGGCTGGCGTTGATGCAGTAATACCGCCTCAACAGCCTGCCAAAATGAAAAAAGGAGTAAAGAGAAAGGCAGACACAACGACACCAACTGCGAATGCGTTTGAATCGCCGTATGCGCAAATCGATTCCAAAAGTGCGAAGATAGCAACGCGACGAGAGTCAAGTCGACAGGTAATGAATAAGAAGGTAGGCGCTTCTTTGCGTCAGTTCTCTGTGTGGTTAAAGTAGAAAAGATGTTCAAGCTTTTTAAATACAAAACTATTTTTATTGCATTATTTTATTTATTCAATAGTACGCTGTATTGATTTTCCGTCAGAGTCTTCGGACAGTTCATTTAAAACAAAAGAAAAAAATTGCTACTCTAAAATCTTGGGATTCTTTCAAAGGGTTCGACATCATTTTGTCACAATAAATGATTAAAAGAAAATTATCCTTTCTATCTTTTACACACGGTCGCGCCTTCAGTTCAGTTGTATTTGGAAAATATTTTTATTTAAAATTCTTCCAACCTTTGACAAACATTTTAAACCTTTACTCTGCAGGATCTAACATTCCCAGGATCCGCTTATCCGATGTCGCCGCTTAGCGTTCCGGGCATTGTTGGCGGGGCTGCGGCAGCAGCTGCTGCTGCCGCTGCTGCTGCGAAAGCAAAAGAGAAACTTTCGGACGCTCTGAAGTCATGTAATGAAATTCTCAAAGAACTTTTTTCCAAAAAACATTCGGGCTATGCTTGGCCTTTTTATAAACCGGTTGACGCGGAACTTCTAGGGTTACATGATTACCATGACATCATAAAGAAGCCTATGGACTTGGGTACTGTGAAGCGAAAAATGGACAATCGTGAATACAAAAGCGCACCGGAATTCGCAGCGGACGTACGGTTGATATTCACCAATTGTTACAAATATAATCCACCAGATCATGATGTCGTCGCCATGGGCCGCAAATTGCAGGATGTCTTCGAAATGCGTTATGCCAACATACCCGACGAACCAGTGGCAAATGCACATGCCGCAGCTGCAGCTGCGGCGCATCACCATGCATTCTCAACGTCTAAACATGATGCTTCCGATTCGTCTTCAGACGAATCTTCCGATACAGAAAATGAATCTAATTCCGACGAAGAACGTAATGCTAAATTGAAGTTACTCGAAACGAAGTTGCTCGATTTGCAGGAGGAGATGCGCAAATTAATGGAGGAGGCCTCCAATAAGAAGAAGGCAAAAAAGAAGTTAAAAGAAAAGAAAAAGAGCGGTCCTATTGTAGCACACGGTGGTGGCATTACGCAAGTAGGTGGCGCATTAGGCGCTGGCGGCGCCGGCGTCGCCACAACTGCCGGTGGCGCCAATTTGCATGGACACGATTTGGCCACAGCGATGGCTATGGGTCAGATTGGTGCGACTAAAGGCGGTGCACCGCTGACTGGCGTTATGGCCGGTTCAGCTGCTGGGGCAGCTAATAGTAAAGGTGCTAAAGTCAAAGGACAACGCGGTCCAAAGGCAGGAGTTGGTCCCGCAGCGATGGGCGTTGGTGGAGGAGCGGTCAGCACTGGTAACAAGCGCACTAAAGGCAGTGGTGTGACAGCGACAACCGGTGGTGTCAGTGGTGGAGCGACAGCCCGTGGAAATAATAAGAAAAAACCTAGCCAGGTAATGAATTTCGACTCAGAGGAAGAGGATACGGCCAAGCCAATGTCCTACGATGAGAAACGACAGCTTTCGTTAGATATTAATAAATTGCCAGGTAAAGAAAACAAGTCGAGTTAAAGATGGGAGATTTATCGTAACATTTCTTATTTTTCAGGTGATAAGCTTGGACGCGTTGTACACATAATACAGAATCGGGAACCCTCTTTACGTGACTCCAATCCCGATGAAATTGAAATTGATTTTGAGACACTGAAACCGTCTACACTGCGAGAGCTTGAAAGCTATGTAGCCTCATGTCTACGCAAAAAAACTCGTAAGCCTTACTGTAAGTTTATCCCAATGACACGCACTACTAGAGAGAAAACAATTACCAAAAAAGCTCTATTTTTTTGTCGCAACCACAACTACAAATGAACATAAGAGAACAAAACAAGACAGAAAATGTGAATAACGTTATTAAAATGGCTTTTTGTTTTTTTGTGATTAAAGTTAAACTTATTTATCTTATTTTGTTTGTCTGTCTTTTGGAAAGTTCTTTAAGCTCTTCACTTTTAAAATTTTGTCTTAGCAACTGTAATTGTAATGTAATTTACCCCCAAGCTATGACTTCCAACTTTTCCTAAACCTTTTTACATGTTCGGCAAGGCTTTTCCTTATACTACATACAACACATTTACACATCCGCCTGTTCATATACAATACGATATTTAAGCACAAATTCATGCACATAACACCATATTCAGTTAACTTTAAGAACACTTAAATAATGTTACACGATAGATGGATGAGCCAGAGTTTTATATATTAGGATTCCTTTCAAAAATTGTTTTTGGATAAAAAAAAAACCAGAGTAAGGTATGTGAGTAGCTAATGTGTTTTGGTACGAGCGAATTAAATTTCGAAGTTATTGTGGAATTAGTGAAAATGGATGTGATTAAGTTGGAAAATCGAGCCGCAAAATCAAGTTGGAATTTATATTACTTCGCTTCTGAGCTTCCGAGATTTTAATTGTTTGGATGAATTTTTCTTCGCATAAAATACAATTTTTCATAATGCTTTATCACAAATCCTAATCCTTGTATTTTCCTCTTTGCTACAGAGAGCCGCAATATATTACCCTTTTTAATTTAAATTAGAGTTAAAGTGAAAGAGCAATTAATTAACTTTTAGCGTTTTTTTACAAGTCCTTTTAAGGATAAATATATATATAATACATATTTTTCAATTGAATTATTGATGATAAATATCTATAAATGAAATAGTAGTGACTGTGTTAATTGGATGAACTAAGCATCGCATCATTTTTATATGTATACCATTTTCTTTAGCTTTAATCTTTATGTATAAATTTGCATGTTTGTAGCTGTATGTTTATTTTCTCCTGGACGTTTTCTTTGATCTCAAACACATTCACGTACACGCATATACTAAAATTCTTCTGCACACATTTCTGGACACAAGCATTTTTTGTAATTTCTGAAATTTTTTTTTGTATGAACAAAGCTAAGAAAATATTTTCTCAAAAAAATAACTATGTATTTAACTTTTACCACACGTAACTAAAACGTTAATTAAATAAAATGTTTATTTAAAGAAGAGTGCATACTTGCATGATGTCTACAGAATAAAATCACAACGAGTATTAACAAAAAGGGTTCTATGGCTTTTTACTAACTAGTAAAAAAGTTATAAGTGCAGAGACTAACAATCGTGGTTTTAATCAAACAATTATTGATTTATTAGTATTAACATTTTGAATGTTTATATGAATATATTAATTGGACGTGTGGTTATGTTGCCAATTCTCTTAACTTTAGACAAAAAACCTTCGGGGAAATCCAAGGATGAGCAAATGGCTGAGAAGAAGCAGGAGTTGGAGAAGCGGTTGCAAGATGTCACCGGACAGTTGGGCACTAGTAAGAAGACAGCAAAAAAAGGTGCGCAAATTCATTTATTATATGTAAAAGACATGAAAATATGATGATTGTGGAGTCCCCGTTTCTACCCAGTTAGATTTATTTCTTATCTTGAGTAGAAACTAGCTGAATGTGCTTGATTGATTGTAGTTAAGTAAAAAGTTTATTCTAAAAAAGATTCGTTATTTTCTCAATTCCAGACGAAACATCCAATAAAGTCGAAGCAATTCAACCCACAAATCGACTATCTTCTAGCTCTAGTTCTAGTGATTCCTCGTCGTCCAGTTCCAGCGATAGCAGCTCTAGCGACTCAAGTGACAGCGAAGCAGGTTAGGGCGCGATTGTTTAACATATATCCTATAGTATCACTTAACATTTGATTATTATTATTTACTTTTATGATTATAAATATGTTTATTTAAAATTTTTCATAAAAATGCATATATACATTTATATATAATGTATATACAATCAAATTAATATTACTATTACAACAACTTAATTATTTGTTAGAAACTAAAAGGCGTTCAACTTTCTAATTATTCGAAATTGAAAACTAATTAAAGAGAAAGATGATTGTCTCCACTAAACAGAGCAGAAGAGATGAAAATATTGTTGCAACTATGTTATTGTAAAGTAGTTTTTTATTAATTATTTTAAGTTGCTATACGTGCAAGGTAAATAATATTTTTTTATTAAACGCGTCGTTGAAATAGGAAGCATGGACAAATTTTTAAAAAATAATAAGAAAGCTTGAGTATTTTCCATGCGCGCTCGTCCGTATTTATGTATGTTTTGGAAATTGTGGGTTTTTATGTACACATCAGAATCATACTCGTTATGGTAGTTAGTTTATTTTATTAAAATTACTAAACATAGAATCATGCTATGAGTGGGTGAGCGACCTGGAATCTAACAGTTAGGCATAAGTTGATCTTTAAACTTCTTATCAACATTTACATTTTTTTAGTCATGCTATGGATCATGTTTCAGATTGCTTTCTTCGAACTACAGAATTGTTTCTTTGTTTTGATACTTTTACTCTATGCTTACGCATAGTCTAAAACGGTTTTGCTAGATGTACTTTGCGACCAGATTGCGTCCCACTTTATTGTTAGAAATAATATTGAGTAACCAGAGCGCATGGTAACACTGCCAAGCACTTTTCTTTTTTATTAGTAAATATCGTCTCGTTGTTAATGCGCATATAACGTGTAGGCTTAACGGCAACATATCCATGCCAGTAATTTTCCCCCATACCATTTTAGAACTAAGTTCTATTCAAAAGTGCAATATATCGGAGGTTTGATTACTACCGTTTCGAAGTTTTCTTATTTTAACGCGATCCGAGATTAAATAGCACCAAAACAATTTGCAAAATACGTATGTAGGTTCCATACAGTGTTCTTCACTGCTGCTGATGAAACGCTCTCTTAACTTACTTTTATCTTATTTGTAATAATAGTAATGGTAATAATATTTTTAACATAGTTTTGCTCTAAGTTATTTTCAATATCATTCGTTTTTAGACGAAATTAATTTTTAACATCCATTGCTATAGAACGCTTATTTATTTTGTAAATGTAATTTTATTACATTCATTAGAACAAAATATATATATTTCTATATAAATATAAATGTATGTATGACTTACATGTGAGTGAAAAATCGTGAAGCAATTGTGTATTGGGGGCAGCCAATCAGCATAAAACAATGAAAAACTTATAAATCAAACAAATAACCAACCCAACCAACCATCAACAAACCACGCCATCGTCTTTAATTACGAAATATGAAAATACAAATGTAATTATAAATTAAATCAGTAGTATAATACGTTGTCGAATACACAACACAGCACATTTACCACACAAAGGTGATGTAAATGTTGTTTGTGCTTCAGTAAAAAAGTATATAATTGTAAAGCAACATTTCTAATATATGTTTTGTTTAACATCTACAAAATAAGTTTTTCGAAAAGGTATATATGGTATACTTAGTAACATATCGAAAAGTTGGAAAATCGGATTTGTAAAAATCTTAATACGGTTAAGATTTTTTGAGAAGTTGTAGAAGAATAGTTGTACACAGACTCGTATATTTTCAATTTTAATAACTATAAATTTTAATAAAGTTATTAATTTTTATTTCATAACCTTCTTAAAACGCATCTACTCAGTTCTGTATGATCATGTAAAATTGTATCACAATCATATTTAGCATAAATTATTTTTGCATTCCTGATAGATATTTTGACAGATTTAGATTTTGAAACTAAACCGAAAGATTCTTTTGTGTAGACTTTATTTCGAAAAATTATCTAGTGATTAAATTATTGTAGAAATTATAGATACCCTTCGAAGTAACTATTCTGTTTTCTGTCAGATATTTCGCTTATTTGATAAAACTTTGCTGATCAAGTTCGAGATGAAGAACTAGAAAGAGTTCTAGGAGTGAGAAAACTAAATATTAACATTAATTTTGGCTATTTTTGCTGGAAATTGTATTGTGTACATTCGCTCCAAATTGTAAATAGTCAGTTAAATGAAGTAAACTCGATGAAACTAAATCTTCATCGAATATTTGAATTAAGTTATAAAGTTCCAAAACAAAAATAGACGCCGGCTTCATTAAAGCGGATAGTATAGACAGGTGTGTGTGTGTGTGTGTGTGTGTGCGGGTGTATAGATGTGTGGACGTGTATGTGTGTGGACGTGTGTGTATGTGTCTGTATGCTTGTGTAAATCCAGTACTCTGCCTAGAAGCATGCCATATCACCTAATATTGTGGGTAAATGTCTTCGGAATTAAGACACGATTATTTTGTATCGATACACAGCACATAAAAATTCTGAACTAATTAAGACTCCAAAAATATACAGTACAAAACTGAAAGCAGCTCAAAAAAACCATTGTAACTAAAATAAGAGATGTGAATATCGATTGTAATTTGGTAACAAACAAATTTAAACTTATTTTTTTGTTTCTGAATGTTCGGAATCGAATTTTCTCTTCAGTTTGGCTTAAACAAATTTCAATTAAATCATAACTATATAAGTTAACTAAAATAAATATACAAGAAAAAACTACAAGAGAGAGATATTATGCTAGAATACACTTGCAGACAATGTGTAAAAAGAGCTAATGCAAAATATATTGATGCAAACATTGAATATTTACGTACACCCGATAATAATGAAGCAAAACGAATTCAATATTATTTAAACGAATTAAGGACAAAGTTTATTGCAACCGGTTACATGTTATTGGTTTCAGATCTCAAACTTTGCCAATAGTATCTCCTTATAGATCAGTTTGTCCTACTTAATAATTAATATTAGTTAAATATTAAGAAATCGGCAGTCATAAACTTCCTTATTTTATCTCCATTATAAAGTGTTTAAGATTGAAATAAGTTGGAAGCCTCTAACATTACCTGGGTCCTGATATTTTTGTTCGATTTGACTAAGTTAAATTTCAGATTTTATGGTTTTCATGAAAACATGTTTTCTTAATCGTAATGCCATTAGTACTTGCGTATATAAAAACTTTAGCTAGCATAAAAAGAGTCGCGTAAAAACAAAATTATTAAAATCTCGCATGTATGTATATATGCGAATATTTGACCTGTTAATCATTCCGTTATACCTATTTTACAAATGGATTCAATATGTTGGACGACGTCCCAAGAATATTCCGATAGTGTTGTTCTGTATTTCCGTCAAATCTATCAAATTAACAACATAGCTGAACATTATTTTCGAAACTATTTAGTCGAGATTACAGTTAGTTGGCATACAGTTGTTAATTTTTTTAATACATATAAAATAATATAGAAGGGGTGTAGGAAGGGGGGGAGAATGAGTTTCAATGGGTAGGCGTAGGTAGGTGACTCAGGACACAGTGATATGATATTCATTTCATATTTGTATAGTATTTTTAAATTTAGTTCTTATACTTACATACTGTTATTATTTACTCCTACGTGGAATCTAGTTCTTTATTTACGCTGTTTGAAATTTACAAAAGAAAACTGATACACAAAACTGCACTGATATAAAAGAATATTCGTAAAATGAACGTATTAATAAAGAAAATATATGGCAAAGTATTAAATAAGAAAAGAGTTGCGAGTTTGCACGCAAAGTAGAGAGGAGGCAGAGATTATAATAGAAAACACGAGATAAATAAGAATTTAATTTCGGCTGTCGGCTTTCCCCTTTACACATTGTTTGCACGTATTTTCTCTAAAATCAAAAGAATCAAAAGAAGAATATAACAGTAACGAAATCTAAACCGCAAAAGTACGGAAATATTTTCGAGTGAACACACTGAATGGGACAGGATAAGATGATACGTAATCATTGGATATCCTAAAATTGCAATAAACCCACAACGGTTGTTCTTTCTGTGTGTGTATATTCGAAGTTTATTTCATTAACTTATGATGATGTATTGTGGTTTTATAATTTGCTTTTATCTAGTTTTTTGCAGTCAACAAAAAAAGCTTAACCTCCAACTGCACCACGAATGTTTAAAAAAGTAAAAGCTCTTGAGATTTCTTTTAATGTTGTAATGTAAAAATGACGAATAAACTGAAAGTGTTTTTAACTTAAGAATATTAATAGAATAGTTCCCAAAAAAGTATCGAAGCGGGAGTATCGAATGCATTTTATTCGACTGTAATGAAGCCAACATAGCATTTCGTACAAAGTTTTATTTTGTTTAACACCCTCATTTTTGGAGAAGGCAACGCAAAGATTCGGCAAATTATAACTGCGGCAGCGTGTTTCTTAAAGTTGCATCTTTACTATTTAAAGCATTTTAATGCAAAATCGAAGCAAATACTTTAGATTATTGTTGCAATCTATCTATTGCAAATAATCTTCCAGCAATTACATTTGTATGTTATTTCACGGCATTACTACTCTAATTTCATCATGACATGAAAATTAACTTGAAGACACTAGCAACTTTGAACTTTCAAATGAAAGTATTCTAATATTTAGCCAATTCACTCATTCTCTATCTGGTTAATAACTGGTAACTAACATAAGCAAATTGCAACTTTTCGCTGCTAAGATTTGCTGTATTTTTGCTACGGAAGCAATGAGACAACAAATCAACAAGTACATATACTTATATAGATAAATTTTTTGTAATTAAGAATAAAAAGTTGGATTTTTTCCGTTCTGCGTTTAAGTATAAAAATAATTGTAAAGCTTAGGGAACTTGATTAAAAAGTAAAAGAATCACCAAGATAAAGAATATATAAACAATAACGCACGTTATTAGTATCAAAAATAGAAAAATTCCCGGACGAAACTAAGAAAATAATATGCTTCAGTTCTCGAGTAACAATTGTCCTTGTTTTGCGGCCCTGTTAGAGGCAAGTAACACATGATATACCAGTATATTAGATGAGAATGTTAACTACGAGGATTTCATTATTATTAATTAAGTTAAAAGAATTCATTATATTAAGTTAAAAAAGCATAATTTTGCAGCAAAATTAAAATGTAATTTAAATTAGTTATATGTAATTTACTACAGTTAATGATTAACACTAAGAATGAAAACATAAATGAAAAATTTACACAATAACTGAATTTAACGCTAATTAAATTCAAAAACACATCTCTTGAATTTAACTTGAATATATAATTGCAAGAACATTATGCGAAACGAAAACAACCACTATATACATATAAATTAAAAGTAAATAAAATATAAGTTCTATTATTAATTAAAACAAAAATATTTCATGTTTTCTTTGGAGTCATAAAGTAAACTAAATAGTATAAGACGATGGCTCGCAGCTACGTTGGTTTTACCCTATGTGTCAAATCTTGAAAAAAACAACAGAAAAACATCGTATTTGCTCTGTCCCATTCTTGTACCATCCATTCACTCACATACAATTCTGTTATGGCACTGTATTGGTTGGTTAGATCTCTCTTTTTGGGTGCTGCCAATTTGCTTCACGATTTTTCTACTTACAGCTGTTGTGCGCGCTCCTTAACCCTTAAGTCCCAGGTATTTATTGGTGGTCTTGTGTTTTAGTTTTTGTCACATTATGAATTGTACTGTTTTCATACTTAACTTCTTTAACTAGGCGATGCTGATGGACGCCCAGCGCGCAAGAAGAAGTCCAGAGATGCGAGTGTCAACAATGTAAGTAATACGAATTAAGGAAGATCATAAGGCCAAGCTTAAGAAAACAACAAATGTGGGTGGTTAGCACTTTAAAAGCTCCGATGTTAAATTCTATATACAGAATTTAAAAGAAACACTGCAGAGCTCTTAAATTGATTGGTCCAATTAATTAAGCTGCGATCGGTCGGTTGTCTTGCTTTTTCGATCGTATCCATTGCAGCGACCTAACAACTACCTAATAGACAACACTCGCATATACGAGTACGCAATACTTGCAATACAATGCGAAGATCACAACACCTATCATAATCCTGTTGTTGTTGTTTGTTTAACTGTTGTCGTCGAGCTTTTGCCTTTGTTAAGCTTTTTAAAGCTTCCCGTTATCCCCCTCCTATAATCGAGACTCTGCACGGTACGTAAAGGCACTGCTTGCATTACTTAATTTTTGTTCTCCCCTCTTGTCGCTGTTGCAGGTAAATCTAAATACTACGGTAACTACTACAATCATCCCGACGAGTGGCATGCCAACAGCAACAACGACTGTCGTTGCTGCCGGAGCTGGCGCCATACCACCGACATTAGCGGCTCACCAAATACAAACGACATTGGCGGCTGTGACCACAGCGGCACCAAGCAATCTGGGTCCAGCGGCAACAAGTACATCACTGATCAGCGGCAATGCAACAACAAGTAAATAATCATTGGCTACTAGCAGCAAACCTTGCCAACCAAGCACTTTACTTTTGCTGCAATTGATTAACCTGTGTTTCTAACTTTTTTTTTTATATTTTTGCTCCACTTTCACATTCTACCCGCTCATCCATGCTCATCACTTGTTTTGTCGCCGCCATGTAGTGAGTGTCACGCTAACCGCTATAAACACAAACACCAACACCATCTCTAACATGCTACCGGCAACACTTAACAATAACAACAACAACAAGATACAAGTCACCACAGCAGCAGCAACACCGACATCGGCAGCGACGGCGATGTTGCCACAGCCTTCGCCTAAATTAGGCATGGTTGTTAGCGGTATAGTTGCTAGTACTGCCACTACTTCCGCTGTTGCAGTTACTGGTGTTGCACCCACGACTACAACAACAACGGCAAATCAGCTAAATAGCAGTGGCAGTAGCAACTCAAGCACTAGCAGCAGCAACAGCAGTAGCAATAGTAGCAACAGCAATGGACCAAATGACTTGACAATGTCTGCCGCTGCTACTGTTGTTGGTGCCGGTGCAAATATTGTTGCAGCACCAACAGTAGCTGGACCACTCGGTCCGAATCTAAACTCCGCGGTAACAGTTGCTGCACCATTACACACGACCACCACCACCAATGTTGGCGGCATACGTATTGCCAGCAACTTGCATAAGCTACCGAACGATGTTGCTGGCGGCGCCGGCATAGCGAACGACCTTTCAATGTCGGGCAGCAACTGCGGCTCAGCCACAAAAATAAACACGCTGGCCAATACGGCTAACAGCAATACCAGTGCCACAGCAACATCACAAGCAACGCTCGCTGCTGGTTTAAAACAAATTCCACAATTTGACGATCCCGTTGAACAGTCACTCGCGTCGTTGGAACAGCCGCTACTCTCTGCGGCCGCAAAGAGTGTTGCCGACAATTTTTTGATGGCTGGTATGAATGTACAGGCGGCGGCAGCAGCTCACATTATGTCGCAACAGCAGCAGCAACAGTTGCATGGCCAACAACAGCAATACGTCGGTCACCACCAATCTCATCAGCAACAACAGCAGCAAAACCACCAACACAGCAGCAATCAGCAACATCATCATATGGAACTTATGACGGAATTGTTGTCTAAGGGTGCCGCAGCGGCAGAAAATGTTGCAGGCATGAATGGCAACCACTTCCCGCTTATTCAACAACTAGGTCTGGTGGAGGGTTTCAATAATCATTTGACCTCCGCCATGGCTGCAGCAGCAGTACAGCAGCAATTTCACCACCAACAGCAACAACAACATTCGCACAATAATGGCTACAACATTGCCGATTTAGCGGTAGCGAATGCTACCCTTGATGGTTTAGTGGGCTTGGGCCTGCACAGTAGCGCCAGCGGGGGCCATGTTGGTGCTGGTAACGCTGCCGCTACTATGTCATCTCTCTTCGATCCGCTTCCCCAGTTGGGCGGGGGTCGCAACGATAGTCATTTGATGGCGGCAGCAGCTGCTATGATGATGGGAGGTGGGGCGCCTGGTGGATCTTCTGGACTCTCGGGCATGTCCAGCAGCTTGGGCGGTGGTAAAAAGGATAACCATATTGGTGGTTTGACTTCAGCCGAGCAACATCAACAGCAACAGCAGCAAAACAAGCTGCTCATTACACCAAAACCAATAGAGTCAATGATGCCAAGTCCACCAGATAAGAAGCAACAGCATCAATCGCAGCAGCAATCGCCTTCCGATTTGAAAATACCCGGGGGTGCAACTGCAGGTGGTGGCCCCAATCAAGCAAGTTTTGCACAGGCTTTCAAGTCGGTTCATGAGCAAAATCTTAAGAATGCTAGCTCCTGGTCGTCATTAGCTTCGGCTAATTCTCCACAGAACACGCCAACAAATAAGGCCAAACCTGCAATGGACTCATTTCAGCAATTTCGCAATAAAGCCAAAGAGAAAGCAGATCGCATGAAGCTGCTGGAAGCTGCCGAAAAAGAGCAGAAACGTCAAAAGGAAGCTGCTGAGAAGGAGCAACAACGTAAGCAACACAAACAGCCAGGTGGTGGGGGCTCCATGCACCACCATCAGCAGCAAGCGCCGCCACATGCGGCAACACAGCAGCAGCAACAGCATCACACACATGCACAACAACATATTCAGGCTTCGACTATGGATGTAATGGAGAGTGGCAGGTAGATTCAAATTTATAGTTAAACTAGATTAAAACCGGGCTTATAAATATCTGTCGTTCAATAGAAAAAGTGTACAGGACCCGCAGCCGCCACCGTCGCGGGTGGATGATATTAAAGCGTCGCCGCAGGACTGTGGTTCACCAGGAAGTGCACAGCAGTCTCCACAAGATCGTGCGGCACACAGGCGTGCTGAATTGCGGCGTATGGAGCAGGAGCGAAGGCGACGAGAAGCGGTGAGTAGTTGCATCGGAATGGTGCCAGTAGTGGTTGAAAGTAACCAAAGTCGAAACATTCTTTTAATGGGAACATTATCCTCCGATTTTTAGATGGCCGGTCAAATCGATATGAATATGCAAAGTGATCTGATGGCGGCATTTGAAGAGTCGCTTTAATAAAATTAAGTGTTAAAAGTTTAAAGAAACAAAAGCTACAGTTTCCGTGATTGCGAATCGGAAAGTTCAGAGAGCGATGAAAACGTTCTCGTTAACCATTTTAAGATTAAGTTAGTTTTAAGTGTAATAATAAACAAAAATAAAACAATCATTAATTAAATTAACACAATGAAACAAAAGAGAAACCAGAAAAGGAAGACTAAAAACTAAAAATTCAAAGGTGTACCATACCTACTATATAACCCAATATATATATTGGTATAGTAACCCAATATATGGTGAAGCATTGAGGGAAACAGCAGTTCGTTACTGATGGATTATGTGCTGAAGGAAAACCACTACCGGCCACAGTCGACGAAGTATAATCAATATAATTTATACATAAATAAATGATCGTGTATCAATTACACAATTCCTTCTAAGATAAATTTAGTTTAAACAGTTGCGCGAAAAATATATTGAGGAAAGTAAAATTAAAATATCAAGAGGATGATAAAATAATAGAAACTGTTGAAGTTTGTATGAAATATTATGTTATGTAAAATCACGATTCTTTTTTTATTATTTAGTTCAATAATTGAAAATATACACCAGCTCATAGACACACTTTAAAACAAAGTAAAAGCATTAAACCTGTACATACTATCTGTACCAAAAACAGAGAAAAGATTATCGGCAAGAAAACAACAATTTATACAATTTAGGCAAATATGTATACAATATATGTACACACAAAGGCAAAAAAATTTAGCCATCACGTTTATACACACTTCTATACACCACTTATTTTGTTCTAGCATACTATATAATAATAGGAGAAAAAGTTTCGTTATCTTTATTATAATTACTAAAATGTATGTTTTATTTTTTAAAAATTTAGTAATCATTGTTTCAAATATAATTACAAAATAAACATATACACACCTCATGTATATATATATATATATATATATACATGTAGATATATTTTTTATCTATACACATATACTTTCTTTAATTATCTTTTTTCTGATGTATAATGAACATTTTTGTCCATAAGCATATACATAATTATATATAGATATTAATTGTTGTATTTTTGTTATATAATAGTGAAAGAAATCAAGTAAAAAACCCAACACATTGCGAAATGCTAAGTAATTCTTTTTTAGTAATTAATAAGAGAAAAACAACAATAAATTTAACTTAAATAAAAAAGTAAAAATTCTTTAAGAAAAGACAAAATCAAATGTTTCATTCATTAACACACAAAAATAACATTTTCCACATCGGAATGTGAATGATACAAATAAATTAAGAACGATTTCCAAACAAGAACCTAGATGGCTTGGTCTTTTAAATAAAAACTTGTAAATGTCGATTTAGAAATTTAATGGTTTCAATAAGTTTTCAAGTCACTTTTTGTTTTATTTAATTAACAAAAATTATGTGGTTACCGAAGTTAATAATTACAAGGTATCTTAGAATGAAAGCAAAAATATACATAGATTTTAAAAAATAATACTTAAATACTCATGCTATGTTTTGGCTCGGACTTAAGATATGATTTCTTTGTTTAAACGCTAGTTCTTTATTAACACTCAACTCAACTGATCTACAGTCAACAGAAAATTTCGAAGATATGTTTTATTTCTATTTACAAAGACCCAACGTGTACCGATCGCTGTGAGTTAGGCGCTGGTTTTGGAGACAAAGTTCGCTAACTGGGATTTCAGCGCGTCTATCTGGCAAAGCAACTCGATGTTTTGTCGTTCTAAATACGCAGCACGTATGGCGATCTCGTCCTCTTTAATACGGCGGCGATCGCGTGACTTTTTAGCAGCGGCGTTGTTTTTGCGACGGCGCTCATAGTAGGCGGCATCTTTCACCTGGTTGGTGTTGGCATCTGCGTTTGACAATTGTGCACCTCCGACAAGCTTATCGAAGTTGCCCGCATTTGAATCACAATCACTGGACTCCTCAGCGGCATTGCGTTCATCTGATTCGCTGTTGTGATTTGAGGAAGAACCTTCATGTATGCTGCCGTTGCGCGAGTTCGTGCGACGCATCTTTGGGTTGGTAATGGTGCGAGCACCACCATTCGAGCTGCGTATCTGATCCAACACGCGTTTGCGGTACTCAGTGTAGCGTTCAACGCGCGGGTTGTCCAACAGCACATCAGTGGCCGCGAAGGTGGCGGCGATGACGAGTGGATCGCGTGGGAATGCTTTGAAAGGGCGTGTTGCTTTAGTGTCAGGCTGTAGTACTGGCGAGGAAGAGATGGGAATAGCATTGACCGTGTTGCTTCTGGTCGGTGTTAAGGTGGTGATTGGCGATTTATTTTCGTAAATTGGTGACTGTGGTGCGGGCAGTGCGATTTGCAATTGAGAGCCACATCTAGGTGTGGCTGTTGTGGTAGGCAGCGCTGCAGTACTGAGAGAGGGAGGCGGTGAGGTGGGTTCCTGTTTCACATTTGGGTAGTATAGAGCTGGGTATAAGGAAGCGGCGAGTTCTTGTGTGTGCGAAGTGTAAAACGGATGAGCAGATATATCTTGCGATGTTTTCTGTTGGTTGCTTATTGGTGAGCCGCCGCATGGTGAGTTGTTTCCATTGCTGAGAGTGCTTCGATCGGGCGAGGGTGTGTTGAGCGGCGTCTCTACCGAATCACAACGTCTAGAGAGATCGAGTACTTCAGGGGCTGCGTTGTGATAGGTTGGTGACTGATGATGGACGCCCATAAATTGTTGCAATTGTTGCTGGTAGGCGTAAGCAGAGTAAATATCCAATTGCGGGGTAGTTATTTGTGGCACCAATGACTGTTGGTGGTGATGGTGAAGACGCGTGTGTTGAGCGTGGTGATCTGCGAGAGAAAACGAACAGTAAATTATTTTGAACGTGCAAACTGAACAGGAGAACTGAGAACAAGAGAGGAAACAAATAATAACATTTATAGTGTTTTTCATAAATTTACCGTTTTTGAGATCAAATAAAAACTGTCCCGACAAGATTTTCTCGTGAATCATCATTTTGTACTGCCAATCTTCTGAAGTAATCCTTTGGGATGATAGCCGACCGTAAACTCCTTACAGTAGTATCTGCTGACTTTAAATAAACGAACGAAAATGCGGCAGTCTATCGGCTCTCGTTGGTTAGTTCTCAATGATTTCACTACGCGCAATGCACAGCAATTTATACTCGCACGAGTTGCTGCGCCGAAGCATTGCGCTGCGCTCACACATTTTCTCTCTCACTTCTGGTTTTGTTATCGCTTATATACTTGGTTATATTGAGTGTCGTCCTGCTATGTCCTTTAGCGTGCATTCTGAAGCTACCTGCTTCATTGGCCGAGGAGGGGTGAAAATTGCCTCGTTGGGTGGGGCGGCGAAAAGAGAGAGGAAGACTTCTGGTGTAACCTTTGACCAATTTGAGCAGCAAGTGTGAGTGAGAAGCCGCGAGGGATGCTGATGACGTCTTGTATGTGGTATCTTTAGAAGGGTTCATTTCGTTGTGTTAATCCTTGCGAAAGTACCTCATAAAACCGAAAGCAGTATTCTGCGAAATATTACAGATACCTTTCATGTTCCGAAGCCTTCCATTTTTGCGTTTCGATTTTTTCTTGATAGAGTGGTACAACAGTTATTTTTACAAATCAAAACTGAACGTGTTTTTACTTTCAATCCTTTGTGTAGTGATCTACACTCTCTCTGATTCTTGTTCTTCCTATGCAACATTGTTTTTAAATAATTCATAAGATTGCATTAAAATTTGGTCTGAGTATACTTAAATAAGTTTATTGAAGGCTAGTACCCGAAGCTATTGCTTTTCGTAATCCTTCGCGTCTCCATCGAATAATACTTAAAAGAAATAAACTATTATTAGTTGCGATTCGCATTGTTTACGCTAACAAACTTTTGCCTGTTCCTTTGTTTGGCAATTTTCTGCGTTTATCCCTTCTTTAAAATAGTCAGTTCATCGAAGCTGTGGATGTCGTCGATGTCATTGTCATTATATACGCATGCTCACAGCGTGAGGACCAGCTTAATCCTGGCGGCTGTTCACCGGCATTCAAATCCTTTACTTAAAGTGTGCTTAAGATTTGCTCTCAAATTAGTTATCGTTGAAGTACACCTACACGTAGTTAGTTCGAGAAATCTTGTAGCTGTGTGCGTCTTCAAGTAAATCCTTTTCCTCGCAGCATTGGCATAAAATTGACAAAGTTGTTATAATAATCCTCGCAATATGCAATTCTGTCCTGCGAAATAATTGTCCGTGACAAATTCTCGTAATTCTGACCTCCTTTCCTCGACTCGTCGGTTCAGAGCGGCCCACGGCAAAGGAATGGTGCGGAATCCATGCGAATCCTTTCTTTGCTGCATTTACTCAGCCTTTGGCGTGATTACGAGATCAGTACGCATCATCCTCGTGATCTTCTTGGAATTAACTTGTTTGTTGAACATCCTATTGATTCTAGGTTTGCAAATTAAAGCCAAGCCTGCTCACCAGTGCATCTACATACTCCTACACCAAGTTTTAAGAGTTTGCTCTAATTTTTCGTAGTTTTCTGAACGGATTAACACTTTAGCTACCTAAACTGCAATGGAATACTGTAACAATACATATTTATTGTACATAGAAGCTGTGCATATGTACATTAAGTATGTGTATTCACATCTTATATAAGAATAATTTTGGATGGAAACAATATTTATTTTGTAAGAGTATTAGTGAAAATTTGATTTTGAAGTATGTAGAGCCCTTTGGGATGGGGAATAAAACCATCCTTTCGGTCAATTAGGTGATATTTGGTTCTCATTCTACAAAAAATCCATCCTTCCTTTATGACATTCAATTTTTTTACAACATTCACTGGGAAGAAGGCCGGAGACAAAGTATTTCTTGTTAAAAAAATGTATTTGAAAAATGTTGAAATTATTTGAAGGCCTGGTAAAAAATGATGCAATAAAACACTTTTTAGTAAATCACCGAAGAACATGACCGACCTTTTGTGAACGCCTAAGTTTTTATTTCTAGTGCTAAGCCTTTCCTAAGCACCCTCACTAGAACATGTTCCGGACGCAGTTAAGCGGCTACCTAACAGTAATAAAAAACTGCCGTAAGGTCGCTAAAGGGTTGTACAAAAATTGCATCTCTGCCAACGTCATGAAGGCAGGTCATAAAACAGTGGTTTTTCTGCTAAAAAGGACGACAATTTTGCATTTTAAGCAACTCTTTTTTATTGCAGTAGGTTGCTTTCGTAGAACTACAAGGGTTAAAAAGCAACCATCCAGCTACGGCATTTAGACAACCAGGTATGTATTCCAAAATAAAAGAATAAAATTGATTTTTTTATATAATATATTTCAAAACAATTTATTATGATTACGTTTCAGTTTTTTCAGTATTTTCAATATAATTGAAGACAAACCTATAAAAAAGTCGTTTTTTTTTATTGAGAAGCCGTTGAGGTTTTCATTGAAACACTTTTAGATTGCAACCTTCGAAGATGATGCATAGCAGTTTATGACTCTTGGCAAAAGTATAGATAACGACGACCTTTTGATGTTCTTGTAAAAAATCCCATTTAAAAAAGTTTTTTCTTAAAAGGTTAAGGATTGTGTAATAAATTGTTTAAACCCGTTCATAAACCCCTTCATACATACATACATACATACATGTACGAGTATATACTCTACAAGGTCGGTCAAAGGATTGCACAGAAATTGCATTTTTTATGAGTAGCATCTCCGAGAACTTGACGAGGCATTCATATTCTGTAGAAAAGTGTTTCCAAAAAACATTTCCAGGAATGCTTGTCACTAACTTCGGGTAACTCTTTTTTATGGCATTTGGCGAAGAAATGTGAACAATGTTTGGGTTTTATTAGTTTCTAAAATCATTTAAGCGAAGGGTTTTTAAGAAATCTGAATAAAACGTAGCATAGTAGTTTATTGCAAAGAAGAGGTGCTGCTGGATATCCGTATAGCCTCAAATACTGATAGTTATTTAGAGATCTTGCCAAATTCACATTTTCTTTGACAACGAAATTCGACAACGTTGAATTGTGGACAGAAAATACAGAAACCGCTCCAGCTCGGTTTATGTTTACTTTCCCAGCCTCCAAAATATGACGGATGCTTTGTTGGAAGCGTAATATGCACAGATAACAGCACAGCAACTTCAGGAGCAAATATTAGCAAGTATCAGTGATAACGAATTGATTTCCTTTCCACGGTATTTGATTCTCGTCGCGAGTTTTAAATATGAATGTAATTTCCACCACTATTTGCAGTTCTCACTCAAGTCAGCGTTGACTCTAATGCGGAACAATTTACTCACAAATTCTAATTTTGTCGCAGTCGAAATATGAGAATATTATAGAGCATTTTTGCAGACAAGAGTTCTGGGCTGACCTTGTGAATTGATGTCGTTAATGCTTCTCATTTGCGAAATTAATTTCAATTCTTTAGCATATAAGGTTCTTAAACTGGAAATCCTGCCGGGGTACGATTTCGCATTCGTGAGCAGAATCAAACACTTTTTGCTGATTGTCACTCTGTATGGTCGGTAAATCGTGTATTACGTACTACGAATTAATACGAAAAGTAGTTGTTATTTCAAGCCTTGCTATTTTAATAATAATTCAACCCAAGGAAAGCATTCTAACGTTAAATAGTCTTACGTTATTTGTACGTAAGTAGTTCCGAATCCAATACAAGTACAATTCTACTTAATTTTAGCTTTTCGTTTAAGGTATTGAACTTTCTCGGAAATAAAATGTTTATTATTAGTTTACTTAAGTCTGCATAGGTTTTTCCTCTAAAACAACAAAGATGTCTTCGTCTATTTGTTTTTGTGTTATTAGAATGGTGCATTAGCAACAACTGAGGGCTCAATAGCAGTCTTCGGGATAAAAAGGAGAGAGGATAAGCGATAGTCATTAAGTACAGCACTACATGGATTAAAAAACTTGTTGGCCATCAAGATTTGTTTATGCACAACTCGTATGTGCCCATGAAAAAGACTACTAAAGTACTTGGCCACTTGGCGTTGCTTTCTTTAAGGTTTTCGGTTTTGTTTTTGTCAAGAAGGACTTCTTCACAGAGTACAAAGATTCATAGGTACAGGTACTTCCGAATGTTGTCCATTCTTGTCTGGGCGGAAGTGCACTCGTGCTCATTTGCTGTCCTCGCTCTCAGCATATTCAAATTTTGAGGTCTTTGCAACGTAAAATAAAGGATTCCACACAAAGGGAGCAGCGGAAGCAGCAAAAAAATTAAATCCTTTTTAATTGCTATCATAGTATTTGCAGAATAGGCTTCGATTCGCAAACATGCAAGTAAATAATCCCTCAGCCCAATTATGGATATGAGCTGGTGGATGAGTTACTTAAGTATCATCAGCCAAGAAAAGAGAACGATTCCGAAGTTCATTCATAAAACTAATGCTTTGCGAAAATTATTCAAGCACAAAGATTGTCCAACGATTACTCGATTATCCTAGCAGAAGATTATTAGAGTTGCTCAATTAGTGTGGTTTTGAAGGTGATTTCGGCGGACGGGGATAGTTGCAGAGCACATTATGAACAGGAAACTGATACATATTTACTTTTGCGATCTGAGGAATCGAGAAAAAGGAAGAAGGGCCCTTTTGTGGACATCTTAGAGTGGAAAAGAGCAAAATGGAGCGAAAATAATAGTTTTCAGTTTATTTACGAATAATCTTTGCTGAAATGTACTTAAGATGTTGCACTTTGGATATGTGGTTGACTGCATAAAGGGATCGTAGTGGCTGAGCGAGGTAAATACACATCTTGATTATTTCAGTCGTTTGGCAGAGTTACACAGAAGTACAGAGTGCATTCATAGCATTGTACAATCTTTCTTGAAGTATAATCCAGGTTAAACACAATAAAGAACTCAGAAGCTCCACGACTTATAAAGTCTTAAGCCCATACTTATTGTAGTTGTACTTAACTAGATTTGGACGAGTTCATGTCACAGAGAAATACTCGCATACAGGCAATCGAATGCTCATATGTACATATAAATGTAGTTGTAGTTGAAAACGTTAGCGTCACCAGCTAACAGTCAATAATAACTTCTGACAGTCCATCATAATCGATGAGCCGTAGAAAATGTGCAGTTCCGTTCATCGTAAGGAACCAAGCGATGCCACCTACAAATTGCCTTCAAATGATTTTATTTCCTTTTAGTACTTTATAATACTTTTGTGTAAATTTTCGCATCCAGCAGCGTTATTAATCGTATATGGTGACCAAAACCAACGAAAACCGAATTCTCACCAACAAAAACCAGGAATTCAATAATGACAAATTTTGGGAGTGAGGAGGTCCCGTTACTAATTTCACTCTTTTAAGTTGTTTAACAACCGTGTTTTGAATCCGATATCTGAAATAGTTAACGGAGGAAATGCGATTTTAATAGCCCAGAACAGTCAATTGTGGATGGCTTCGAAGAGAAGCCATTCTATAGTAATTTTCTTCGAGGTAGGACTTGTATTCAACTTTTGATATTAACTCATCTTTTATTATTAAACCACATGTCGAAAGTGAATTTCCCGTTAATTCTAATTAAAATAACACCAAACGTCACTCTTCTGCTTTTGCATTTCTGTGTTATTAAAGAGTTTTCTAAAAAAGACACATAATTGTGTATGCTCAGAATTTTAATGCTTTCAATTGGAACCCGTAGTTTTGCATGACATTTTCGATTTTAATCATCGACATCGCCATCTTGCAAAATGTTCCCACTCAACTGTCAATTTAATGTGAAAACCGCATAAACCGTTATCAGTACCCATCATTCATCATCCACCCTGGGACACGCGTCTGTCGTTAAGTACGTATGTATGTGTAAGCTTCATTAAACAGAGCGCTTCCCATCCATATCATACATACATGGATATACTCGTATATCGTATATACATATATCGCATGTAGCTATGTGTATGAATTCAAAGTAATCCCAAATAAATCTGGAAAACGTCTATAAAGGACTGCAAATTAACAAGAAAGAGTGATGAAAAACAAGCGCAGAAATAATCTCACACTCCTCCGATAAACAAGGCCAGCACTCAATATTAACTGTCAATGCAGTCTGATTGAATATCGAACCAATCCCATGGTGGAATATTGCTGGCAATCTTGTGGCCTTTCTTGAGCCATCAGAAAATCGAAATTCGAAATTCTTGAAAACAATCGAGTACCGTTTTGGCCAAAGCACCGCAATCGAGGTATTGAAAAGTATTTCGTACAATTGCTGTCAATTGAATTCATTCTCATCTTGACACTTTGTCCGTCAGAGCATTTCACCAGACCCCTTTCTGCTTAACGGAAGTGTTTTGTTCCGTTTCTCGCACATATCCTCGTACTTTATCTAATCTGCTTCGACAACAGCGAGATGCATACATCTTTTTCTCTCTGGTGTTTAATATTGCTCACTTTATCCCCCAAAACGACGCTGCCAACAACAACAACATTTATCTCTCCCACACAATAACCGTTCCTTTAGTGGCAGATTAATGTCCAAAATATGAACTGCATGCAAAATCCTTTCTTTACACCTTTCAGATGCTGTATTTTACTGTTTGTGTTTGTTCGTTTAGAAAGCCGAGAGCACACTCTACGAAGGCACTGAACAGTTCTCAGGATTTTTGCACTCTTTCGCTTTAATCGGTTTAACCATCGGTGCTGAGAATTTGTTTGAGCCACTGTTTTTTGAGGTGTGAAAGTGTGACTTTCAGTAGAAAGGATGGCGTTCTTTTGCAATAACTTCGATCATATTACAAGCGGCTGGATTGTTTTTTCCGGAAAACTCTCAGAGATAAAACTAGTAACTACTCGTATTTATGTGTGAATACATAAAATGAAGACCTGTATGAAAAAATATTTCCGGATTACAATTTATGATATACATCGGAATTTCCATTGATATAATAAAAGGTCAATCATAAACATATATATAAACATACATATATATATGTATACTATACGATATAAACTATTCAGTACTTCTATCGGCAATCACTTTAATATTACAATTTAATTTTAATAGTTTCTAGAAAACAAAAACTATTCTTGTAGTGTGAAAACGAATCAAATACAAATTTAATAACGCCATTTTTACGCCACACAGCGACCTAATAAACTCGCTCCCTCCCTCGTTTGCAATCAGGACGAAATCCAAAATGGAGTTTTTGAGGTTGCCTTAAAACCGATTGCGTGATTGTGTGAGACAATCACACAACAATACAATACGAGAACACAAACCAATCAGAGTAGAGAACATATACATACAGCAAGAAAGCAAAATTAAACACAAAAACTTCGGCGAAAAAACCACCCTAGCATTAATTTTTACTTCGGAAGAACTTCATTAATCTGACCAAAGGACATGCAGTGTGGCGGCGCTTTTTAGACAGCTGCAGGAATGAGTGGGTGTGAGATGCTTGCTGCTGCTCACATATACATAATTGCGAATTACGAGCATCCTCTGGGGGAGGATGACCCCCACTCTGTCATCCTCCTCTGTCTGGACTCTGTCATCGTGGCGACGGTGTTAACGTTGAATGCAGCAAAGGGTTACTTAATTATTATTGCAAATGCTCGGTTTCTTGTTATGTGGTTGATCCGTCCGTTCGGCTGCCAGCCTAAGTGCTGTTGTGGTCATTTTTGCAAATTTATTTCTGTATTCAAGTAGCCACAGCAACCAAGCGAGCTGTGGACAGACTTTTGTGCTAAATTGCTGTCAATCAACGAATTCCAACCCTTTGCAAGGCCTCTGATGATCTACGAACCGTTGTCCCATTGAAGTTTGCTTGAAACACAATAGAAACGCTTCGTCTTTTATCGATCGATTAATGCTTTACTACACTCGGCAAAAAACGTTCCAATAACTCACTAATAGTACACCTAATGACTTTGTAGTATAATAATTATTAGGTTTTCCCTATTAAAACAAACTTTTCTATTAAATTTAATAGGTTTTGAAAATTGAAGTATTATTATTGCAAAAAGACGCGGATTATTATTTTTTAATAGCACGAAAGTTCAATACAATAGTCAAAAACTGATAATTTGTGGTGTAATATTGACCAAAAATTTAATAGAAAATACTATTGAAATCCTATTAATTTAAGGGATTATTTTTCTTAGTGTAGGAAGAAAGAAATTTTAGTTATAAATTTCCAATTTTGATGTCATTGAAATTTTTTCAATTTAATACATACATCGATTATATGAACTAATGGTTGAAGAGCTAATTCATTTAATTGAAAACTTATTACGTGTATCTTGACGACAGAAAGGGCCCAAAAGGGCTTAAATACCCTAGATGACCTCTGTTGAAAATCCTGTAAAAATGACCCTTTATAAGGATAGTAAAGTGGGCAGCCACGCCTATTATTAGATGGACAACAGTATGTATCCTATATTAACAAATGTTAAGTTGGTGGTTGTAACTGTGGCTGGCTCAATGGCCTCAAAAAGGGACGATGATCAATGTACATAAATAGTCCTCTATCCTTGATGCAATTTTTTCCATGCGTCACAAAAGGAAGTACAAGCTTAATGTACTTCTGTATATAATGTAGATGCATATGCATGTATATTAGCAGAAAACACACCAAAATATAAATTAAAATTGCTCATTTAAGGGGTTCACCATTAGTTGTTCATGCTCACTTCATGTATTGCAATAATTCATTAAAGCCTAGGAGACGATTACGATAATTCCAAACAATGTAATTACTCAGACATTTCGGAACGAAGCCACAGATCCTAGATATCTAAAGGATTAAGTTACAGGGTATAATGTTGATATTATGGAAGAATGCGTTCAACATTTTTGAGTAATTTTTTCAACATTTTTCTGTAGTAAAATTTATGTACGAAATCGATTCTTCGTCAAAATATCAAATATTTATTAAAAATTCCATGGGTTTAGCTATTCGGCGGTATTGTTTTCTTTGGTACCACGTGCCCATTTATTGTTTTAACTGTAGTACTGAGTACTTTTCTAGAAATAAAAACAATTTGTACGAAACATAAAGTTACAATATGTTGTGTATTAAGATCTTAAGGCACCATATAGTTCCCAGGCAGTGGAAGTGTATGTATGTGTGTGCTCCGTAAACGCCCCTCGACATCGAACTCGCCAAAGACTACACACACACGCACCATATTTAAGGTCTCAGCTACGTACGTTTTTCACTCGCATGTTTTTTTGCTGCAAACTCCACGCATTCAAAATAAACAAATTGTTTGTTTTACGTTGAATCCTTTCATTGTCCTGTCCTCCCATACAGAGGAAAGTCATTATTTGTGTGATCCAAGAGCTGTTTCGGATGCTTCAGCTGCATTTTCCCAAACGATCCTCGACTTCGACTGACCACACTTTGAGTTCAATTCAAATACTCGTGCCTCGCATGTTGCAGCAGCAATCGAAAATTAATGAATCTGCAATGAAAGAGAATCCTTTCCAAATTGTTTTTGGAATCTGAGCGACAGCATGTGCCAACTGTTCCTCCAACGGTTCTTCTGTCTTCCCGATCGTATTTCAACTAACAAACGATTGCCAAAAATAATATTATTTTCCAATCATAGTGCATATTTCTCGGTACTTGTTTTAAACAGAATGTCGCCGTTTGGAGTCCGCTGGCTTTCTGCTAATGATTAATGTTGCGCTGACAAATTAAATCTGTGACATTTACATATGAAAGGTCTCTTGTTGAAGTCCCTTCTATATTCCTTTCTGGCAAAGATTTCTCAATATCTAAGATGGGTCAATCTTAGATAGTATCCGAAACTATGTACATGTGTCTGCATACCACGTGACCCGTGATTGTACGAGCATGCAAATTGGACATTTTTCTGAAATTGACTCTAAGGCTTGGCAGGGTATTTCAACTGGATTTCCGTACAATACGACAGCGTGAAATTTCCAAAAGAAAGATCTTCTAATTGTGTCCTAAATGCCAACCAAGTGGCTAACCATGAACGAGAAATACTTAATATTAGACAAGATAATTAATCACACGGCTCTCTGCAGATCGGATGCCTTTAGTTGTTGCCAGACGCAACAGAGACCGGAAAGCAGATTCATTAACTTCTGTGAACTATAACATGTGACACTGAATTTATGGAAACCGAAAGTGAAAGAAGGTGGATGCATAACTCGAAATCATTGTCTGATATTCATCCTCAAAAACAATAAGAAACAATAAGAAATTTAAGCTTTTTAGCAAAGTAAAAGTTAGCCTCGAGCATTGTGAACAAAAGCAAAGAAATATACATAAATTTGAATGCTGTATGATTGTAATACTGAGTAGAAAAGTATAGCAGAATACAAAGAATAGAAAGTCGCAAATGTCGTGAAAATTTTGCAGCTGAATTCCAGATTATCTTTTCTTTATATCTACGGACGAGTATATATGTGTGTATGTATGTACATACCATATTTGACCATTCGAACTTCCACTTTGCTGTGGACTCTGTGGTCCAGCCGTATTTACATTTGTTAGGTTAAATGCTCGTTTGGTGCATCACTAAAGGATTACAGTAATTATTAAAGAGAATTGCAAATATAATGTTCGCCGATAGCCTGTGCTAGGCACAATGCACAGCGTCTTAGAGGCGTGTGCGCGACGCGAAAGTCAAACTTCGTCAACAATTGTCCTAATTAATCCAGCCCCATAAAACTGACATCTGTAGTCAGTTCCTCCCTAGTCGGAACAATGGACAGCTGACTGCTCAATCCAGTAGCCCAAAGGAGTTAAGGTTTCATACAGTTGAAGCATTTCACACAGCAAAGCCATAAATATGGGAAATATTGGATTTGTAAATCAGGTTAATCTGGCGGAGTGCTTAGCACAGGTAGCGCTTTCAGCTTTAGCGAGCCAGCGTAAACGACGAAGGAGTGATTCAAAACACGTTAGGAAATTCTTGATGTTTCGAAGCCATGCAAGAGGTCGAGTTAGATGTGGACTAAGTTGCCGACTTACTAGTTTAGTTAAGGCATTTGGAGATATTTTAAGCTAATCCCATGGGATTAACTCAGATTATATTCGTGATGGATAAAGAAAAAGAAGCATGCAAAACAATTAAATGATCTAAATGATTTAAGACTCTACTTTACCTGAAATTAGTGGCTATGTTTAAATACATCCAACATGTTGCGTTAAGTTTAAATCCAACCTCGTATATAAGATTTCATAGATACGAGTATGTATTTCATTTATTCCAAAAATATATACAAATATATATACATACACACACACACACAGAAGGAAGCTTTCCATTTTGGAAATAATATTAAATAATTAATTAATTAATTATACAGACATTTACCCATGTATGTATGAAATGAATATGTTAGCAATCTCTTGTGGCAACTTTATGCGTAAAATTTTGTTTGCGGCTCACGCCGAGCACGCTTTTACAATTCTCCCTGCAGGGATTAAACAACGAACCATAGCGGTCTAGCAACGTGCCAAAGGATATTCGAAATGATTTTGATCGATTTGTCTCCACGTCAAGTCAATCGCATGAAGGAATCACACGCATTGAAAAGGGTAAGAAATTCAGTTCTTATATTTTTTGTGGTATTTCCACCTGCTGATATTTTCTTTGTTCCGAAGTGTGCGTGTTTGTGTGTGCGACAAGAAACAATATCGACCTCTCGAATATTATTGCCGCCTACGATTTTTTGTAGTTCAGTCAGTTGTTTGCATTCTTGGCAGGACTTTTTCTGCTATATTCAGATGCTATTCATTCTTTTTGTTCGATCCTTACACATCGATCTATTACAAGGAAATTATCGCATCGCTAGACGTTCTCGACGAAGGCTGCTAATTGGGCGGATTTTCTTTTCGAATTTTGTTTCGAAGAAATGACATGGCTGTATTATTGTGTATCCTTAACAATACGTTTTTAATTTGGAGGCTTGATACTTATTGTGATTAAATTGTTATCTCCACTCTATACAATAGAAATTCATAAAAAAGCCATTGCTATGCATAGATGACATATATACCCATAATCAGAACATAGACAGTGTCTTTTTTATGCTTTTGTGCCTTTGTCTGTATATAAACAAAGAGTTTTTATTGGTTGACACAACTACATCGTGTTCTCGTGGGTTTAGCTCCTTGTTTCACTCATTGAAATGTATTGCCGAGTCTACATACGTTCCAAAGGAATACTTCTTTATTTAAGTTTGAAGTAAGACATGCACTGAAGATCGGTAGTCTTAAAGAACATTACGTCAGGGTGTCAGGTACGCGTTAGATTTTACAAGAATTTTCACACTTACGACACAAAAGGATTTGCGAGGAATTACATTTGTCGGATCATTATTCGCAGAAGAATTGCCAAATTTAATGCCAATGATGATCTTTTTACGTCTATACTTTTACATCGTAATCTTCGATCCTTTTCTGCATATTTTGCTATTTTTTTAGGGTTACCCGAAGATAACTCCTACTTCTATGCATGTCGTTTACATTTCCTTTTGTTTCCTCTGCGCACTGTTGACTTAAGGACATTTAAGGACTTCTCAACTGCAGTCTAATTGTTGGTTTTGACTCAGCAGAAAATTAATGTCTTTGTTTTACGTCGTCTTACAGTTGAACGCTGCTGCTGAGAGACCGCTTGTGGCTTTAAACTATTTTTTTATGAAAAACTGATACTCACTGTCGTTAGTTTGTGGTCAGAGCTGTCGTATGGTGAGCAAGTAGAGAATGTGCTTTCTCAGTGCTCATGCCATCTTACGCATTTTATTAATAACGGGTAAACACGTGAAGGTACACATTTGTACCTTCCAGAAGAGGACCTTATTTTGATAAAGATATTGAAGATTTCCATTCACTACTGTAATCGGACTCGCTTTGAACTTGCATTTCATTTGGATAATTCCAGGACCCGCCAGACCGGACCTAACTGTTGTTAAGTTCCCACAAACGAAAACCGTTAGACAAGCGTGTTTGTCACAAAAGAAAACATCATCACCATTTCTTGTGATGTTTACCCTTTGAAAATGCCGACTCAAATAACCGCAAAATAACGGCAATGATTGAGCTATTCCTGCAGAAAGGATTTCTCCCAAAAAATTAAGCAAACATTTCAAGATAACAGCAACATGGTCAACAACTTTCAACCAGGTCAACTAACATTTTATGCTGAGTCAAAACTAACCATTAAATTGCATTTTAAAAGTCCCTAAATATCGTTCAAACAAAAATAACGCAGGAAACGGACAGAAACTACTTTTCTAAAGCCATCTACAAAAGTAACGTACGGAAAAATGCATGGTCAACAAAAGCCAATGGAAAACGCAAAAATGCCCATTTGAAAAGGCATCGTTATATGCATAAAATGTTGTACAACGTAATCTGCTTGATTTGCTTAATGTTAAAAAATAAGAATAGTTATCAGTTTTCTTTAAATAAAAAAGAGGTAATATAAAATCATAGGTAATTTCTTTATTAATTTTATTGCAATGGTATTGGAGATTATTTGGTATTGGACATTGTATTTGGATGCATACAAATACAATCAAGTTACTGTATGTATCCCATGATAAATACATATCTGTACATATACACTTATACTATAGTAGATAAGTGAATTCTAACACATACATATATAATATAAATGTGGTTGTACAAATCTTTCGCTGAGTAGTTTAATTTCATCCGTGACTTTAGGTATGTTCATTGAAAATTAACATCATCATCATCATTGAAAATGGTTTGAAAACAGCTTCGAAATCCCGGATCTATGGATTCATGTTGTTTTGATTGGATTGATTTAAATAAAAGAACTCTGTTTTATTTCGTTATCATTGCGTTTATTTAATTTAATTTAATCGAAAGCGTACTACTTTTTAATAACATGCGGCAGATCGTACACACCCCGCACGCACTTCAGCTTCACACCAGGAACGTCTTGCAGACGACCCACGCGACACAGTACAATGTTGTGTTCCTGCAGGTTGTGTCCAATGCCCGGAACATAGGCCAACATTTCCTTGCCGGTCGAAAGGCGCACCAGCACACATTTACGATTCGCGGAATTTGGCTTCTTCGGCTTTTTAATGAGGGTTTTGAGTATTACGCCTTTGGCAAAGGGCTTACCATCAAGTGGTTGACGCGGTGGCCGCTTCTTGAAATGTGGTCCAGTACGATGCATTTGCTGCAGCGAAGCCATCTCACGGATGGAATTCAGGGTAGAGTGGACAACTGAAATGAAATTTAATAAAACTCATGGATTTCCTTAAATATATAGAATAGAACAAAATATAAACTATATGTAATAATATATTACAGACCTAAGACCTAATTTTAGGAATACCTTAAACATTTTCAATAACAATTGCAACCTCAACGTGTCACGAAACTGTTTCGTAGCACATTGTTTAACTTGAACTACAAACAATCCACTCGCACCGCCAATGGGTTTTTTCCAGTTTTCGCATCCGGTGATGCGAATCTTAACGATCTCAGTTAACTATTATAGACATTTGAACAAGAAAACTCAAAAGGAAAGTAAAAATTATTATCCTTTCGCAGGATACTTCAATGCAAGCATGCAAAGTATTGTATATCGCGTCTGATATGACTGGTATTCAGTCCGCTCATCCGACTGGTAGCCATGTCTAGCATTTGGCCGCAATTATTAAGGTATGTTTGCATGGGTTGACCATAACACCAGACTTTTACAGAGATTAGCTCAATGAGTGTTTTTTATTGTCTTCGTTTTCATTTTTCCATTGCTTTTCAACCGTATTATTGTTGCCATTCTCTTTATTATTCTTGGTTTCGCCTTTTACCAAAAACAAAGTGAGCTCGTACAGTACAGTTTTGATTTTCTTATTTTTGTGTGCGCGTCCAGTTAATCCTTCGCCTCGACATGCTTGGATGGCATCTGGCGTCAGCGTCCATACTTAATTCTATAAACGAATGTGGACAAAGGAACGTATTGGGTTGGATTGCAACCCTTACATTTTATGTTCATACTCCTAAATTATATTCTCATACCTTACATATGTATAGTTTATATATATGTACATAGATTGAAACGTCATATTTAACAATCTAGATCTAGTTGCCATAGAAGAAAGTTGTAATTTTTGCATGAATTATGTGCAATGCTATATTATTTTCCATGAAGTATATTATTTATTTAAATTACAAAATTCTCTATTTGATTAACTGTTTAAAATTATTATATGTATATTATAGTAAATTGAATAAAAAGTATCATAAGTAAAAGAGGATCATAAGTAAAAGTGTAACGAAATTCTGTTAAGGTATTTCCTATACATATGTATGTATGAGAATAGGTATCGCCGTGATTAATCATTTACATATAATATATAACAATATATGTATATAGTATAATAATAATCATATATGTAACTAAAGAATCTAATTTCGTCACAACTTCAGGAAGGCATGTTAAGGAGTTAGTGTCCTTTGAACAGAAAAAGGGAACTTTAAAAGCATAAACTGTAATGCTACGAAGAGTTTTTAATGGTGCCAACGAAAAGGTTAATTGTGTTGCAAAATTTGAAATAAGATAATTTCTATGGTCCCATGACAGCATAAAGTGCAGCAATAAATATACAATAAATAAAGTATTTTATTGAATCTACAAAAAATTATTGTAGTTTAGACCACCCGGTCAACCGGCCGATTGTTCAAAATCGCCATTGTTTATTTAAATCAATTTCGGTGCATCACACATATGCACTGAGTTGTCGTTTCAAAAAGAGACTGTAAAGAATCGCAACGATGTGCTTGCATTGTTGCATTTTTTTTATGAATATTGAGTGAAGGATTAAGCGTGTGAATGCATTGATGCGCACTTTTCCACAAAAAAAAACAATCATGTCGACCTCTTTGTCCAGCGACAGATTTGCACACCTGTCCATTGGTCACTGATAACAGCTAGGTTTCGTTTCTTTTATGGGTGACCCAAACATTAAAAGCATTGGAATTGAAATGCAACATAAAAGGATTTAGAACAGAGTTTCAATTCAAATGAAAAAATATTGTAGATACCCACATGGAAATTTTACTGATGGTGTAAAAACCATATTTAATATTATATAGCAACCACTGATAGGATCGCTGTTAACCTTCATTTCAACCATATACAATAATATAAAATACGTCAAAATTATAAATATGAATTAAATTCACAAATTACACGGTCTTTCATTGGGCAATAAGAAAGACAGTCGCAGAAACTCCATTATATAGCAGCCACTGATATGATCGCGCTTATCTGCCGTCGGACAATCACAAATTATGCTTCTAAAAAGGCTACTCTGATATGAGTCCGGTAAGCGATACAGACCACGGTTTCCAATCAGACTATTGCAGTTTTGGAGGAGGTGGAAAAATACTGTTGAAAATTGAATTCGGAAAGACTTCTTACAGGGAGATGTCCAATGGAACTCATGTTCTGAGGTGCAGAACAGTAAAACCCTAGAAAAGACGATACGAAGACTATTCCTCGAAGAGCCAGAAATCATATGTACGTATGCGTGCCAAACACGCGCCACTCAAAGATCTTTGGGATTTGAAATTCGGCGCATTTCAGACAATACAATTATCAAATAAAAATATCGTACCAAATAAACGACCCTAATTAAAAAGGGAAAACCATTAACAACCATTTTGGCAAGTCATGGCGAAATAGATCGAAAAAACCCCATAAAAAGGGTTTCCATTACATTCTCGTGCAAATACAAACAAAACAAACACCAAGGTAAGCACACCTGCCGTAAATATAGGTCACCTTTGGTTTGATGTGGATACCTAGTACTTTTATCAATATTTAGTAAATTTGTTAAAAACTATTTCATAAGCTCGGTGCACTCAGACATAACAGTAACAGATCACTTCACTTACGTGTCGTTAGCTGCTTCGTAACATTGAAAGTTTGGCGCAGAAGATTCATGTTTTATTTGTTCTTACATCAACTCTTAATTTATGCGATACACTTTAAAAAGTATGATTTAACTTTTTAATTAAAAACAAACAACAGACTTCCACGCGAATCTCCACCGATTTGATTTTGACGACGATGACATGCGTCAGCCGTTCTGACAATTGCTTCTATAATATCAGGTTTGTGTATTAGCTAAATATAAATAAGCTGCCACCTTTAGCATTCCTCAAAATCGATTAAGTCCTAAATGCTAAAGAAGTAGTAAGATTTACAATAAAATTACCAGCGTATACCATATGAGAGACATCGCCAGTAGTAATTTGATAAAAGTATTACTTAATAAAAATATGAATTTTAGCGACTGCTCAACGACTTTTTGTTGGTGTAAAATCAATGGAAATTTGGTGCTCGCTGGTCGCTTACCCTAATAATTCATGTAACTGGTCGCTGTGGGATCTAAATACATTAAATGGTACGTTTTTATTACGCATGGTTTTCAAGGATTTTGCACGTTATTTAATTTATTAATTGTATTAAATAGTACTTTTAATTTTAATAAATATATTAAACACTTTTTTATTACGCATTATTGTGTTGTTTAATATATGGTTCTTTTTTATTACGCATTACTGTTGTTGTTTAAGTGCCTGTTAATAAGAATTTAAATTTTTTTAAGGGCTATAACTCGATAACTGTGCAGCAGCAAGAAAAGTTGTTGTTATTGTTGTAATTAGCATAAAAAACTAAAGCAGCAGCAACAACAAAATTGAAGCTTTACAACGGTAAAGTTTAGCTCAAAAAAAGTATTACTTTGTTACGTGACCCCGGTTGCTGTGTGCTCTTCGGCTACGGCTTGACTAATCGCCCCAGCTAGCTCTATTTGCAGGGCGGAGTTGTTGACCCGTCAAGCCATCCGCAGGGGTGTAACAATAACTCATATTTAAAACTCACATATTCTCATATTTTTTGTTTCACTTCTGCCTCACCTACCCTCTGATGGTTCGTCCTGTTTAACCCACCCTTCCATGTTCCCCTTTTCCTCCTCACCAATATGATCGCTTAGTTATGCATATTCCTTATCTTTATTACAATTATTATTACTTATTAACTAGTACACAATTTTATCTCTAATTAAGGTTTTATATTTATTACATTTATAATGAAAAATTTTCATTTTTCCAGGAGGATTGAATTCCCGCCTGGGTGGGCGTGAAGTTGCCACTGTCGGAACCACGAGTACGTTGAAAAACTGACCCCCTTTGTTTCCTACTTAGGAGAGCTCGCCGAAGTGGTTTGATTACCCTAAAGTTGGCGACGTAATCATCGACGTTGCCCCCTTACTTTTCGCAGCGTGAATTACACGAGGGTCTCAAAATCCTGGTTGAGGTTACATATACGTAAACCAATAATAACAAATTTAAATTTTACACACTTATAAATACGAAATATTATACGCTAAACTGCACGATGTTCGTAGGATTTATATGCTTACTATATGGACGTGATACGAAAATTGCATTACAAAAAATACTATGACTCAATTAATTAATTAATAATTAATATCTATATAATAATATCAATTTTAAGCTGATGTCGCATATCTACTTGGAACCGAGTGATGATTATTTATGGCAAAATTTGCACTGTTTTGGTGATTCAAGCACTGCGTGCAAATTTCCACCACCCTGTGTTCTATGGTTGGTATGATTTTTGTATGTTTGTAGGTACTTGTATTTGGCGGCTTGGGTAAGTTTGAAATCTTTGAATTTGCTTGCCTATCTATGAATACCTCGATATTAGGTTCTCTTTTCTTTGTTTCAGATGCGGTGAAGTCTCTTAGGTGTTCTTTTGCGTCGCTGGATCACTATCCGGAGCTTCGTTGGAACCTATCAGGCACGCGGTCTGTGGTAGCTGTTGGACACTTTCCTATAATTCTTTGTGGCGCCTTCTGCTTTTCTCTAGTGACACCTTCCCCACGATAACTTCTTTAAAATCTTTTTCGCCCACCTCTGTTAGTAAAAAAAAACTTTAACATAAAGTTTAAACTTTCAGCACTTTTTTTTGTTTGCTTTCGAAAATAAAAATTCAAAGTCTTAATAAAAATTTTCCGTGCTTTTTGCTTGACGGTTAGTATGCGACTCTCCTCATCTATCACCTAAAAAATTTCTTTTCCATCCCTTCTTTCCAATCTTTGCCAGCGACTTCGGTAAATTTCCTGCACATAAACTACCTATTTCCACTGTTTTACGGATCATTTCCACTATATACCTTTTATATTTCGCATTTCCCGTTGTTGCTAAGGCTTCACCATTTTCTGTATAGAAGCATTTAATTTAAAAAAATTCTACTTGGACGGACATAGTCTCCCCCCTTCACATTACTCCCGCCACCAACAATTTCCTAATAGAAATCATAAATTTTCGGTTTCGCAACCAGGGGCTCATAATTGTCTAGGTAGGAAAACTTCTTGCTCTCTCGGACAGCAATTCATTCACCCTGTTTCATTCATTAAAAACTTTCCTTTCCAACTGGCAATGCTGCTACTATGATACCATACTAGTTTACGGCAACTTGCGTGAGGAATGCTACTCTCCAAAAAAAAAACGCTTGTTCACAATAGCATATTAAAGGCTACTCTGCGTCATATTTTGACAAATGTCATTTCAAGTATAATTTTCAACCGCAATGCGGATATTACACTACGAACATTGTTCGAAATAACTAAAATTGTTTTTGCTTTCTGTACAAAACTGTGAACCTTACGCTCTCAGATTTCCGAGTTGACTTCATCCAGAGAGGATAAACTTTTGCGAAGCAAAACAAAACGTTTGTGGTCGTCGACAACAAACTTCGATTAAAACGGTGTTCTAGTGTGCTGAAACAAAATAGTACTCGCGTTTAGGATTGAAATAAGTGCACTTTTATTGATAAAAGGTATTTCATGTAAGAAAAATTATCACAAAACAACTCCGTAACTTTGCTTTGTATTTGTAAATATTGATATTTGTTTGCTCTATGTGTAATCACAATTCTGAACAAAATTTTGAGAGAGAGCAAAAATGGTTCATCGACAACAAACAATGTTTATAGTGCAGTGCTGGCCAAAACTTATACAATCATATTTTGTGCATGTGTGAAGCGTTGAGAGAGGTTTTTTTGCGGAAAAATTCTCTCTGCGCGGTACACTGAGAAGATTGTTGTTTGGGGGTTGTTAAACTTTAAATTATGCAAATGATTTTGCAATGAAAATGCGCGTCCCACCTTTTTATTGCAAATCATGCATTGCGGTTCGCCTAAAAAATTTTTAAAGAAAAAATAGTGATTCTCCCATTCCTTATTAAACATTTTGCTCAGTGCAATCATAAAATAGTCTGTTAGGATCTTGCTTGCTTGAAGTCTGCACGTCGACTGACTCACTTGATACGAACGATCGCTAGTGTCGGTGTGAAAACCCGACGACTTTTGTCGTGTACATGTGAATAGCCGAGAGAAAAAATTAGCACGCGTGCCTATGGCGTGGCCAGCACTGTTACCCCGTGGTTATGCTATCGAGCAAAACTTGGTGGGAAATTACTCTCATTTTTGTGATCGGAGTCCGTGCAAAAAGAGTGGTTACGCTTGTGCTTGGCCCACGCTTGCTTTCTTCAAAAATATATATTTTTTCTCACCTTCAACAGCAACCCGTCTACTACACAAATGATAAAACGTATTATTTGCGGTGTAATTTTCGACGCGATGGAAGACCATATGTTTATATTAATTGACATATGCTTAACATATATAAAGGCGTAATATTTTGGGACAATAATCAGAGGAATATAATTGATAAATTTATCAGTTCATTCCATTTTTTCACTCCATTCCACTTTTCAATACTTTCGTGAATATTGAGACTAAGCAACACCGGTTTGCTTGGTGTCCTCGGTGTACGCTAGACCGAGTTTTCGTGCTCGGTGTGTGAGAGTGATGTTGAGAACAGAAAAATATCCCATTCTCTCTTTTACACACAAAACAACAAAAAAAAGTCCTACTTGCCAAGCAAAACTCGATAGCATAACCACGGGCTTATAGTGTAATATCCGCACAACAAAACTCTGATTTTGGGCATTGCGTAGCGTGAACAAAGGCAGTGTGCTGGTTGATCATTAATCTAAAATTAATTAATCTAACATTAATCTAAGTTAATAAGGCAATGGAGTTTTGCAGCGCCCAACGTAGGCCATCGCCCACGACTGCTATTCTCATGCTCATCTTACTGTCTGCCGGGCATTTGGGATAACAACTTGCGTTCGCATTTATTTGTACACACCGTCTATGGAAAACCTAACTTCTATCACGCACATGAATACCAAACAGCAGAATGGTACAACACAATAAGCAACCAGAAAAAACAAACAGAGTGCGACACTCGCTAGCATTCCATCATCCGTCTAAGTCCAGCCACCATTCACTACTTTCGATCCAGGACTGGTCATTGCTTGATATCTTTCACATGATAGATGCCAAGCGATTTACCATTGAGCGATTCGAGTTCATACATATTATCACCCAGTCGCCTTACTACGCGACATTTCGAAAACTTTGGGCAAAACTTTGCATTAATATTGTTCTTGAAATCGCTTATCACGAAGTTGCGCTTGTAAACTTCCTGTCCAGGAACGAAACACACTATTCTTTTACTTTGGTTATACCTGACAGCGCTTTTTTCGTACGCACTGTGCAAGCTGTTTTTAGCTTCTCGCCACAACGCTAACTGATTATTACTTGCAGCTCTGGTTCACTCAAGGAGGATAACTTGCGAGCCAATTTGTAGTCTGTGCCACACAAGAACATGTTGTACCCGAACAGTGCAAAAAACGGCGATACTCCTATGGCTGAATGCACTGCGCTCCGCAAAGCGCATTCTATTTCTGGCAAGAAAAGATCCCAGTCTCGATGGTCGGTATCTAAATACGATCTGATCGCTGCCAGTACTGACTGGTTAACTCGTTCTGCAGCATTGGATTGCGGTGAGTGGACTACTGTTCTTATGTGTGTAATTTTAAATTTATTAATCATTTTCGCGAATTCTTTGGACACAAATTGTTTGCCGTTGTCGCTGTGGAGAATTTCAGGCACGCCAAATTTATAAAAAATTTCTTCGGTCAAGAATTTTATAACATTCGACGTCGTTGCTTCGCGAATGGCTTTAAGGAACGTAAATTTTGAGAAGTGATCTACCACAATGAAGATATAAGAATTACCCTTTTTGGAACGCGGATATTTACCTAGGAAATGTACATAAATTTTCTGGAATGGCCGGTCTGTTACCACTTCCTGGCCAATTTGAGGACGCAACTCCTGGTTGGATGTTTTCGAAGTCTTAGAGATCACACAATTTTTTATATAGTTACGGACTTGTACCACCATTCCTGGCCAAAAGTAGAGCTGACGCAACCGCTGTAAGGTCTTATATATACCGCCGTGCGCAGCAGTTTGCGGATCATGCGCCTTCTCTATCAAGTGGACCCTCAAACCTTCAGGTACCCATAACTTCCAAGTGAGGTTATCACATTCTTCTCTTCCTTCGAAACACGTCCTTTTAAACACCATTCCATCTTCAACCCTTATATCTGGTAGTCTTTCATTATTGTTATTAATAGTTCCAATTAATTGCAGGTACTCCGGTGACTCAAATTCTGTGGTTTCTATATCTAACAGCATTGGTTCAGTCAGTTCACTTGCTTCTATTGATCTCGACAACGTATCAGCTACAATATTTTCCGCACCCTTTCTGTGCTCTATCTCGAAATTGAAATGCTGCAGCTGCAGTGACCATCGTGCAAGTCGCCCGCTCAAATCTTTCAAGGACATCAGCCATTTGAGGCTTGCGTGATCTGTCACCACTGTGAAAGGTAACATCTCTATGTATGGACGGAAACGTTTTATCGCTGATACTGCGGCTAGACACTCCTTTTCAGTAACGCTGTAGTTTCGTTGATGTTTGTTCAGTTTCTGGGAAAAGTAAGCAATTGGACGTTCTGCACCACTGTTGTCTAACTGAAACAGCACCGCTCCTATACCTATATTCGACGCATCACATTGTATCCAAAACCTTTTGTTGAAGTCGGCGTGTTTGAGTACTGGAGCCGTAATCAGTGCCTGCTTCAATTGGTTAAATGCTTCAAATGCTTTTGTCGTCATTTCAAATTTATTCGTATTTTTCAGCCTATCACTCAACGGAGCAGAGATTGTAGCGAAATTAGGTATAAAGCGCCTATACCACCCAGCGGTCCCTAAAAAACTGCGAACTTCCCTAACTGATCTAGGCACAGGAATTTGACGAATGGCGGAAACTTTACCTGGATCTGTTCTCAAGGAACCTCCACCAACTATATAACCTAAGTATCTCAACTCTTTAAAACAAAAAAATGATTTTTTTAATCCTATAGTTAGATTAGCTTGTTTTAAGCATTCTGCCACTTCTTTTAAAATTTTCAGATGAGAATCGAAATCAGCGGAAATAATCACTAAGTCGTCGAGATATACAAACACGTTGGTTTTTAATTGTTGTGGTATCACCTTATCCATGAGACGACACAGACGTTGTGCGGCGTTGCAGAGCCCGAATGGCATAACTGCAAATTGGTATAGAGGACGACCTGGTACTGTAAAAGCTGTATATTCCTTCGACTTCTCATCCATCTCTATCTGCCAAAAAGCAAATCTATCTCCCGTGCTCACCACGCTCCTTCTCCGGTTTCGAGCAATTTGGGCATTTAGGGGTGATCACATTATTCAAACCGCATTTGTAACAAAATATATTTCTATCTGGAGACTCGCAGTCAACAAACATGTGTCCCGACCTACGACAATTCCAGCAAATTATTTCTTTTGCCGCCTGTGGTGGCTTCTTTTGTGGCACTGCCGCATACGAAGTTTGTTCTGAGGTCACTGCCTCAATCGCTAAGTAGTCGCTTTCACAATCTGAATATTCCTGATTAGTATCTTCGATATTTATCTCATTAAAGCATTAACCACAACCAAGGCTACAGGCTACAAGCGGCATCTGTCAAAATTACATTGGCTCTTATGGGGAACAAGAAAAAAAACATTGATTTCCAGTGCCGCTACGTATCTGCGGTTAGCCGCTACGCATCTTGCAGCTAGCCGCTAGGCTTCACGCCGCTTGCAGTCGATCGAGTTCTATTTTCCTCTGGCGGCGTAGCTATGCTTCTTCTTCTTTTGTGTTTGTTTACGTTTTACATATAAAAAGATTTGCGTTTTGACATTTGCTGCTGGCTTCACGCCGCAATCATTGGAAGCACTGAGGTTAGTGCTGGAAGTTAGCTACTTTTGCAGTTAGTAGCCTGTAGCCTGTAGCCTTGGTTGTGGTTAATGCTTAACTGTCCGCGTGTAGTTATTGTTTCTAGCTTGAAACGTTCTCATATCGTGGCGCGGATACGTTCGTTCGATTTCATTGCATTCTTCGCGTAATTGCTCCACGGAATACACTGGCATCGGATACACTATTTTGCCTACATGCTCCCTTAAATTGTTCTTTATCATTTTTACCAGTTCTATGTCGGGAAGTGGGATTCTAAGTCTTGACCTAATTTTGCACATCGTTTGTATGAATATGTCGTTTGACTCATTTGGTCGCTGTTTTCTTGCATGTAATTCCTGCATTATTTGAAAGTCGGACCTATTCGACTGATACTGCCGTAGCAGAGCAAATCTCAAGGTGGGCCAGTCGTATATCAACGAGGTTTTCAAAAACAGCCAAAACCACTGCTTGGAAACGCGTAATTATAGTGCAAAGGATTTCTATTGAATTGAGGTGGTACTGGAATTTGCATTGGATTGTTAAAGTTTTGCTGTTGGTAAAACGGATGCTGACTATCAGTAAACCCTTGCGCAGAGTTCCTGTCGGCGGCGTCGATGCCTGCACTTGCCATATTTGGCCAACTTTTGGTTTGTTAGTTTATGTTGTACCCCGTCGTAAATTGCCTATCTTGCCCTCTAGAACATCCACCTACATCATTTCTCCATTTTCCGTGACTTGCTCTCATTGGTGTTTTCTCCTGTTGATGACTTACATATGGATTTAACATTCCCACAATTTCTTTTCTCATCTGTTCCAAACCTATCTGAATACCTTCCTGAACCCTTGCCTTTATTGCTTCATTTAAGGATGATTCAAGTCGCGTCACCATGTCGGTCATATGTGTATCTTCGACTTTCCTATTTTCTTTAGAATGGTACCTTGCTTCATCCGCACTTACGCGCGGCGTTAACGACAAATCTACTTGGGACCTACTATATGTGCTGGACTTTGGTATGGCTCCTTGTTCCTTTAAATCGTTATTCGGACGGACATCGGCAGCTGTTCCTGCCATATTGATCGAAGGATTCTTGGGTCTAACGTTTGAAATAATTGTTTCGGACAAATCAAGAAATTGAGCTTCGCCATCTGACATGTCTTCCTGACCTGGTTGTATAGACATATCCATTCTTTTGAGAGGTGTATTTTCTTTAATATGTTTAAGCTGTGGCGATGAGCGATTTAAGTCGAATTGTACGTGCTTTCTTTTATGGCACAGTTTCTTATAAATTTCCCTTTGTTCGATCCTATTCATCACTTAACTTCTACCACATGTACACGGAGCGTTGCGAGAATAAAATAAAACAATCAAAACTATGATCTAACAAACTCGGATGTGATTATTAAGAAACCATTAACTATTGAAATATACAAGGGTGCACTACTATAGCTGTCGGTTCACTTGATTGGTAAAATTTTAGGTATTTAAATATGACTACACTATAATTGATTTAAAATAATATGAAAATATATTTTAAACTATCACCTTTACATACGATCAATACTATAACGATAAATAAATAATATAGATAAACACCTGAACCGTGGAATTGTACACCAATTGATTATATTGTAAATAAATGATTAAATAAATAAAATATTAAATAAATTATTAAAGAAATGCAATTTAAATAACAATTACCAACACCTAACAAATAATTGATCACTTTGATGTGCTGAATATTTAAAAAAACTAATTTAAATGATTACCACTGCGTGTATCGTAATGTGTAAGTTTAATTATGTAAAAACAATAAGGTAATAAAATACAACAATTAATACTTATATATGAAATTTATATTTGAATTTATTTTCAGAAATGCAGCGGGGAGGATCTGCAGAACATGGATCCCGGGTTTGATTAATTATACTAGGATTAATTTCGGACGATCGTGTTTTGCTTTCACGTTTGTCATCAGAGGGCACCACTGCTACATCTACTCTTAGTGATGTTCCTGCGCTCCTACTAGCTGCTGCTATTGGATTTGACTCATGGAGCGTTCCAAGTCATCAGATTTTAGCTTTTTTACCAAAAAATCATTTCAACATTTTTCTACATTCATCTCTGCATGCTGCATCTTGTTCCTCCGATTATTTTTAAATTTAATTTGGTGCAATTGTATTTTCAATTTTTGTGGCTCACTACAAGTCACCAAAAATTTCGGAAAAGCAAGGTCAGCTGCAGATATGAACACTGTAACTCACATTTATGGTATTTCTAAACGTCGGTTGGTCATTCGCAGTATCCCGCAATTCCGGTGCTATTCAAACTGATTTGTTATGCCCAGTTAAGTCACCACCACTACGAAACTCGGCGAATGATCGTCCGAACACACGCCATTTTACTTTCGCATCACCTTGCGGTTGTTCATCGGCAGTGACTCCTGTGTCTGTGCATTTGGACCTGGCTAATTAGCCATTCCAAGTCATCAGACTTCGGAGTCCCTGTCGAGGAAACACCGCTTTACTTCTTCTTTGGCCTGTGGTTGCTTGTCAGCAGCGCCTCCAATTGCATGCGCAATTGAGCTTGGCCGCATTGCCAGCTCAAGCCGTCATGGTTTGGAGACCCTGCCGAGAAGAAACCGCTCAGCCGTGCCTTTTGCTTGGGCGCCATATTGTTACGTGACCCCGGTTGTTGTGTGCTCTTCGGCTACGGCTTGACTAATCGCCCCAGCTAGCTCTATTTGCAGGGCGGAGTTGTTGACCCGTCAAGCCATCCGCAGGGGTGTAACAATAACTCATATTTAAAACTCACATATTCTCATATTTTTTGTTTCACTTCTGCCTCACCTACCCTCTGATGGTTCGTCCTGTTTAACCCACCCTTCCATGTTCCCCTTTTCCTCCTCACCAATATGAACGCTTAGTTATGCATATTCCTTATCTTTATTACAATTATTATTACTTATTAACTAGTACACAATTTTATCTCTAATTAAGGTTTTATATTTATTACATTTATAATGAAAAATTTTCCTTTTTCCAGGAGGATTGAATTCCCGCCTGGGTGGGCGTGAAGTTGCCACTGTCCGAACCACGAGTACGTTGAAAAACTGACCCCCTTTATTTCCTACTTAGGAGAGCTCGCCGAAGTGGTTTGATTACCCTAAAGTTGGCGACGTAATCATCGACGTTGCCCCCTTACTTTTCGCAGCGTGAATTACACGAGGGTCTCAAAATCCTGGTTGAGGTTACATATACGTAAACCAATAATAACAAATTTAAATTTTACACACTTATAAATACGAAATATTATACGCTAAACTGCACGATGTTCGTAGGATTTATATGCTTACTATATGGACGTGATACGAAAATTGCATTACAAAAAATACTATGACTCAATTAATTAATTAATAATTAATATCTATATAATAATATCAATTTTATGCTAATGTCGCATGTCTGCTTGGAACCGAGTGATGATTATTTATGGCAAAATTTGCACTGTTTTGGTGATTCAAGCACTGCGTGCAAATTTCCACCACCCTGTGTTCTATGGTTGGTATGATTTTTGTATGTTTGTAGGTACTTGTATTTGGCGGCTTGGGTAAGTTTGAAATTTTTGAATTTGTTTGCCTATCTATGAATACCTCGATATTAGGTTTTCTTTTCTTTGTTTCAGATGCGGTGAAGTCTCTAGGTGTTCTTTTGCGTCGCTGGATCACTATCCGGAGCTTCGTTGGAACCTATCAGGCACGCGGTCTGTGGTAGCTGTTGGACACTTTCCTATAATTCTTTGTGGCGCCTTCTGCTTTTCTCTAGTGATACCTTCGCCACGATAACTTCTTTAAAATCTTTTTCGCCCACCTCTTTTAGTAAAAAAAAACTTTAACATAAAGTTTAAACTTTCAGCACTTTTTTTTTGTTTGCTTTCGAAAATAAAAATTCAAAGTCTTAATAAAAATTTTCCGTGCTTTTTGCTTGACGGTAAGCTTTACACTGAAACAGTAGCAGAACGAAGCTAGAAAAAGCAAAAATTTCATTCAAAAGCCATAAAATGCAAAATCGGAAGCAAATTTTTTTGCTTGGTGGACGGACGGCTGTCCATGTTTTGTTATTGTGAAAGAACAAAACGAAGACGAATCGTTCTTCTCTTGCACCGTTCTTCTCATTGCCCGCTGTACACAAAAAATTGATCGATTCTTTCTTTCACACTTTATCTGGCAACCGAGTGCTCGATCGATTAACTCTTCTTACGCATATTCAAATACGAAGTCATACAGAATTCAACAACCTTATAAGCATCAAACATTATCAAAAGCAGTTCGAGTCCAACCAATCGGTATGTCTCTAATCGTCGGAACTCCAAATCAAAATTCCTCTGCGTTGAATTCGCCTTTGTAATCTCTTTATGATACATGCTCGTTGACTCAAACGAAGACTCATGCAAAAGAATAAGATAGCTTCATATAACTGCGCATCGTTGCCGACATCAGTATTGCTATTTTCGATGTCTTGTTGCCTTCCTAAAGGCACTATTGCCTTTTCTTACAATTCAAGCCTTTCATTGCCTTCACAGAAAAGCAACGCAACACAATGTCTTGTGCGAAGCAGGCAGTCACGTCTTGTTCGGGTAGTTGCTTTGAAGTGTTCGTGTCAAATCGTTCATTTGTCCACGACAGTGCACAGCAAGGCAATACTGTGGCATGGTGCCTATAGCAATTCAAGACATCTTGTGCAGCTCTCTAATTCATTCACCCTGTTTCATTCATTAAAATATTAGTGGCAATGCTGCTACTAATATACCATACTAGTTTACGGCAACTTGCGTGAGGAATGCTACTCTCCAAAAGAAAACGCTTGTTCACAATAGCATATTAGAGGCTACTCTGCGTCATATTTTGACAAATGTCATTTCAAGTAAAATTTTCAACCGCAACAACTTTTTTTCCACAAGTATTACTATTTTCGAAGTACACAATTTCTGAAACAAGAACGCTGGTATGACTGTCAGAAACAGACAGATGCTGGTCTGTAGTGAGAGTATTGACAAATTTTGTATTTAGTATTTTACATTTAAATTTGCAGTAAAAAATAGAAATGGCATCAATACGACGTGATGTATCCCCATTTATTCAAAGGATACGTGCCTTCTTACTTGGCGTAAGTTCAATTTGACAAGTATGATTTTCTCGTAATTTCCAAGCATTTGTTATGTAAGTTAAACAATAAAATGAATTTTTTACATACATTTTCTTTAGCGCGAACATACAGTAGCACTGCGTTTTGAGGATGCAGTTTCTAGTCGCACACAACCACCTCCAGATATACCTGGTGGCCCAGCACATGTACTTTCGAGCAATTATTACGTTAACCGGGATGCACGACGCTTAGTTGCACCGCCAGTTGACGTTATACAACAAAAACTGTTAAAGGGGGAGACAGATGGTAAGCCAGCTAAATTGCCAACTCCAGGACAAGTCTACCAATGGGATTAGAAACGTACATTTCAATTGTCATATATAATTGTTAAAGAAGATTGAACGATAATATAAATGATAAATTTTTGCTTACATTCATCAGAGCACAATATATTGTATTATTCCTAAACTAAATTATTTATTAATTAAATTATCCCTAAATGGTGGTGTATTCGAATATAAAGTATAACTCCTGCAAATTCTACTACGATAATTGCATTTCCGCAGTTGCACTGGATCCCGTATGCAAACCTCGACACTAAGTTTTACATCTACATACCCAAGGGAAGAACTCGAAATGATGCACCCTTTTTCTGGCTTTACTTATAAACAAAGGTCTTCAGGTCTTACTGATTTCTTTATGGTTATCGTAATTGGTTGTGAAAGTTAAGACTGCAAGTTAAGGCTCATAAAACTTTTAGTTTTGGATGAGAACCAAATAAAGAAACAAAGTGCGGTATTGGAAATAGTTTTAGCCACAAATTCTCGCCAAAGACCATAAAAAATAAATGGCATTCGCTTCTCAAGATGATTACATTATTCAATTTTTTAAGGTCGGGGAGAATTTCGTAGAGATCTTTGATCAGTCAAGTCCAGTGATGTTAAAGAAACTGTGCACATGCGGATGGTAACATAAATGGACAGTCATAAATATTTTTTCGGTTATTTGCTGAAATCGGCATATATTTTATAATCCGAACCTGAATATGTATGTATGTACATATATGTATATGCTGAATTGAAACTTTTAGTCATTAATGTTAATCATGCTCTATTGTATTGAATTGATCTATGTACGAATTGTGCTATTTATAAGATTCTATAATCTTAGGATATGATGGTTAAATAAACAGAATTTGAATTTTAAACCACTTCATTTACGGCGTAGAAGAATTAACAAGGAGATGGTTGAAACATTGCAATTTTTCTCTGTGCATTATTTTAGCAATAAGTATAAAGATATTTCTATTAGATTAAACTTGAGTACCTGATAACAATGAAAAGCAAGTAAGAAACCAGTAGAGTTTGCGCTCGCATTCGTCCAGGTTGTGCGGTTTAACAACTTTATGGGTGATATTATATAATAAACGATTAAATAAATTTCCAAATCGGTTTATTATAGCAATTCATTGTTGCGAGTGTGAAGTGGCGCAGTTATTTTGCTGACCTATATACTATACACTAGAACTTTGTTGAAAAAATGATTTTAGAAATATGTTTTTCATTTGTGGCATTCATTTTGCTGTGGGACTATTTGTCCAAGAAGCGCAGAAACGACATGCTCGGATACATGGCTGGACCACCAACCGTGCCTCTTCTCGGTAATGTGCTAATGTATCGCGGGAAGGGTCCAGAGGGTATGATGCAAATTTTTGCAATAGGTTTTGTCATGAAGCACCACTACATACATATGTATGTATCTTCACTTTCATTTCTATTATAATAGAAGTCATGCAATTCATCATAAATAATCGACAAACATATGGTTCAATGTATCGTGTTTGGATTCTAAACCAGTTGGCTATATTCTCCTGCGACCCCAAGGATGTCGAGGTTATACTCAGCAGCCCGCAATACATAACCAAGAGTAATTTGTACGATCTGCTGCACAATTGGCTGGGATCAGGGCTGCTTATGAGCACCAGTAAGAAATGGCATTCGCGTCGCAAGATCATTACGCCGGCATTCCATTTTAAGATCTTGGACCAATTCGTGGAGATCTTCGATCAGCAAAGTAAAGTGATGATAAAGAAGCTGTATGCACATGCGAATGGAGAGACAGCAATAAATATCTGTCCGATTATTTGCTCAATGGCTCTCGATATAATAACAGGTGAGAAAGAGATGTAAAGAGAGTAAACAACTTGTTCGAAGAGCTCTTCAATTCAACACAGCGGTAGAGATCATCATGACAGCATCAATTATTTCTTGATGATTTTGTGTCGCCAATGGCTTTACTCTTCGATTGATCTTTAAAGTGTTTTGAAGAGTCAAGAATCATATCAATTTATTTTCTTTCAGAGACTGCTATGGGCACGAAGGTTAATGCTCAAATGAATCCAGACTTCCCCTACGTACAAGCGGTGACGACGTAAGTCGAATGTCATCGCATATATCCCTGAAAATTACGTTCTTTTAACAGAAACTGTTTTACGGCCAACCAAAGAGTATTCCGTTAATACCGCCTGGCTTTGTGTTTTCTACTATTTATGCTAATAATTTCCTTTATAATAACTTTTTCCAGAGCCGCGAACATCATCACTAAACGTTTTATTAATGTCTGGCAGCGCATGGATTGGTTGTTCCGTCTTACATCACCCGAAGAGGCCAAACGTTTAGACGACAGCATCAAAACCATGCATAATTTCACGGAACAGATTATTAAGGAGCGCCGCCGTACTTTGGAACAGTCTATCGCCGAAGGAACATATAAACCACTAGAAGATGAGGCAACAGATCTTTCCATCAATAAAAAGCAACGCATGGCGCTTCTGGACGTACTGCTGCAATCAACGGTGTCCGGTCAACCATTAAGCGATAAAGACATACGCGAGGAAGTAGATACATTTATGTTTGAAGGCCATGACACTACTACAAGTGGCATCGCGTTTGCGCTCCATACGATTGCGCGGCATCCAGATGTGCAGCGGAAACTCCTCAATGAAATATCCGCAGTGCTGGGTGACGATAGGGATCGTCCTTTGAGAATGCGTGAACTTGGGGATTTGAAGTTCTTAGATTGTGTAATTAAGGAATCCTTGCGATTGTATCCACCAGTTCCAATAATTGGACGCTATTTCACGGAAGACGTAGAGTTAAGTGAGTGAATTAATGTTAAAATAGTTTAGCACAGCTTTCAAGGTTCTTCTCGTAGACGGTAAACGTATTCCTGCAGGCACCAACTTCACTGTGGGTATCTACGTAATGCTACGCGATCCAAATTATTTCCCTGATCCCGATGATTTTAAGCCTGAACGTTTCTCAACGACTGAGGCATCTTTGGGCGAAAAAGTCAACCCTTACGCTTATATTCCATTCAGCGCAGGACCTCGAAACTGCATTGGCCAGAAATTCGCAATTTTGGAAATGAAGACCACCATTACTCAGATATTGCGGCACTTCGAGTTGATGCCATTGGGGCCGAAGGTACAGCCAATGATGAACTTGATATTGCGTTCGGCAAATGGAAATTATTTAGGCTTAAAACCGCGAATGTCTTAAGAACACATAATAACTATTCGCGCGGAAGGATTGTACTTTGATATACATTAGATTGTTTTTATTATTATATACTAGCTTGCCCGTTGCCCAACTTTGCTTCACCACATTACCTTACATCCTTCCCATCTTCCCTCATTTAAATGCTTTAACATAGAAAACTCCGAAACTACTGCTTTATTTTTTTACTTTTTTTATACGTAATAAAATTATTACCATAAAAAATCTAGCCCATGTAGTTTTAAAGTTATTGAAATTTTTGTCAATCCTTCCTGAACCATTTGCCACTCCCATTTATAATTTCAGCTTCCTGCTCCTCCAAATTATGGCCATTTAAGACATTGCCACGCCCCCTTTGAACTTTTTTCAGGTTTTTTTTTGTATAAACCTTCTCCGGACTGGTACGAAAATATCTTAAAAATTCGCAAATTGGTACAGCGGTTCTCACGTGATGAAATGACAAACAAACAATTAATTTTTATATACATATAAGATTATTCAAATGTATGTATGTATATGATTTGATTTATTTAAAAGTTTAATTTTGAATCGCATAAATTATTAATTTTCTTAAGGGATAGAATTATTATTTTTACAACATTGCCAATAAAGAAACAATAATTTTTTCGTTTCAGAATTAATTTTGAATTCAAATTTTATCATTCGTTTTAAGCTTTATTTGTGGTTTGTAGTTGGTTCAAATGAATTTACAAAAAATATCTCCTACGACAAAAAAAAGCTTCCAAAATCAAAACGAATCAATTATCATTCTTCCTTCCATTCTCACTCGCAATTTTACGCGATTTTTATGGCTTCGTAATTATTGATGATATATACAGGTTGTTTCGTATAAGAGGGAACAAAAGACTAGGGCGTGTAGATTTGGTTGAGAAAAGAAAAAATATTGTATGGGAGGGTGGTCAATTTACCCCTGCTTAGACGGGAGAGGCCATTTTATAAAAATCCGACTTACATCGGAAAAAATAATATTAAAAAATAGTGGTTCGATCTAGAAAACTTTTGCTTGCTGATTTCCAAAGCCAAATATCCGCTTCTTAATATCCTTTTTAAAATAAGTTCCTACGTCAAACTGTTTTTGAGAAAATTAATGCCCAAGTTAAAATTTGGAATAAAAATTTCGAAAAAAAATTATTGGTCACAATTTTTTTTTAAATTTCGGTATTAAGTCTAATCAATTCTAGAGGAAGTGTTTCAAACACGAAGGATCTGTTTTGTAGTTTTCGAGAAATGTGAAAATTACGAACTAAACTCCTTCCGCAGGGCAATCTTCTTCCATATTTTTGCACCAGTAATAAAACACAAGTAGACAAAAAAGTGGTATTTCAAAGGAAAGTATGCTTCGTAATTTTAACTTTTCTCGGAAACTACAAAGCAGTCCTTCCGTTTTGAAGCATTTTCTCTAGAATTTGAAGAAAATTTATACATCTATATATATAAAAATGACTCACTTCCTGACTCACTTCCCATCAACGCACAGGCTAAACCCTTGGACCTAGAACGGTGAAATTTTGCACATAGGTTTCTTTTATTACGTATACGTCAAATAAGAAAGGATTTTTCAAAATGTTACTTCTAAGGACTTCAAAAAGGACATACACAGAATTTTTTCTTTGCACAGGCTAAACCCTTGGATCTACAAAGATGAAATTTTGCACGGAGGTTTCTTTTATGATGTATGCAAGGGAGAAGAAAGGATTTTTCGGATATTTTACTTCCAAGGACTTCAAAAAGGACAAAAACATTACGCTTTTGTTAGCCATCAAATATGGATTTTCTTTTTTTACGAAAACATCCCGCGTATAAATGCCTAAAAATAATTTTCAGGATTTTTCTAAATTCATGCTCTAAAGGTCCAAAAAAGGACATCATTTGGTAAAAATATACCCTATCACATAATAAAATAAAACGAAGCATGTTATGAATTTTTGACATGTGTCAAAGAATATACATATGTATTACAATATATTATAACAATATTCAAAACAGAGTGCTCAAGTGCTACGAGATTGTAAATTAATAGTTTGGGATGAAAGTACAATGGCACATAAAAGCAGCTTCTAAGCACTGAACACAACTCTAAAAGATATTACAGTGAACGATGACATGATGGGTGGAACAACTGTACTATTAGCGGGAGACTTTCGCCAGACTCTGTCCATAGTGCCGAGAAGAACTCGGGATGTATTAAGCATTAAATCTTTGGCCCTTAATACAAAAACTCTACCTTAAGAAAAACATGAGGGTGCATTTAAAGGGAGATGTTTTCGCTGACCAATTCTCTAAACTACTCCTGCAAATAGGAAACGGAGAATATCCGGAAACTGATGGCAAAATTCAAATTCAACCAAATCTTGCCTCAGTTGTGTCGACCGTTGACGAGCTAATAGAACGAATATACATATCCGGATATCCAAAACCTACACCATGAAACAACAGAGTGGTTGAGCGAACGTGCGATTCTTACATCTAAGAACGATCAGGCATCAACCATTAATGACAAGTTGCTGAGGTCATTTGAAGAAACATAATATCTGTACAAATCGGTGGACACAGTATTGCACATAGATAACGCTATACACTATCCCGTGGAGTTCATAAATACACTTAACCCACCTGGTTTACCGTCTCACAAACTTAACTGAAAATAGCAGGATTTGATCTTAGGCAAGACTGCTTTTCACATGCCAGCAACTGATGGCCAAAACTATAATTCAGTGTAGAAAGAGATACATTAATTAAAACTAAAGAGCAAGAAAATGAAACAAAACATTTCTAATATTTTACAATAAAAAATTATAAAAATATAAACACATAAAAAACATAAATAAAAACATTCCAAATACAATGTAGTATTATAAAATAACATTTTATTTCCCGAGCAATGCCGGGTAGTTAAGCTAGTATTAATATAATTTTTTAAAAAAATGGCTATACAAATTTTTGTTTCCAAATTTGTTTTTGGAATTTGAAGTTAATTAATTTTCTCAAAAAGTGTTTGACATAGGTATCTAATTTAAAAAGAAGATTGAGGAGCACATATTTGTCCTTCCAATGCAGTATTAAGGAAGGATTTAGGTGTAACTGTAATTTTTTAATATTTTTTCCCGATGTTACGTCGGATTTTTAGAAAATGGCCAACAATATTTTTGAATTTGTATTTTGTTTGTAAAAATAAAAATTGTTATCATATTAGGTTGTCAAATAAAATTGGTTAACTAAATTAATTTGGTTCCGAAGCTTTTGACTTTCGTCGAATAAAATATTTTTTACAAAATTTGCATATCACACTTGGCGCGTTGTACACTCAAAGAAATCTGTTAATATAGAAAATTTGTTCAGTTCTTTTTACTGAAAGTTCGAAGATTTTTGTTTACAATATTTGAGTTAGTGAAAATCAATTCGAAACATCAAAAATTAGTATGTGCTCCGAAATGTAGCTGGCATTACGAATGTCTTAAAAAACCAGCTTAAAATTATTTCGATAGTAATAAAAGAAACAATCACTATGCCGTCTAAGGCCAATATTATTATTCTTGTTTGGCAAATTTTGCACGATCCTCTCTATGAACTTTACCGAGCCTATGTGTTATTTAAACCTGATCGTCATTTGGATATTATTTATAATAATATAATAATAATTTAGAATCGTTTGGTATAAATTTACTTTATCGACGCAGATTCGATTTTTTTTTTGTTGCTTGTTTTGGAAAATCCACCAACACCATCAGTTTCCGTCGCTTTCGTCAGCTTATCTCGTCCTGAGTTGTCTTTTGAGTTGAAAAAGATACCTACATTGGTATAATTGGAGAGGTATTCAAATTACAATATCTTTCATTTATGAAATTTTCCAACTTCAAAGCGCTATAACCTAGGAACCAGCACCTATTTAATTTTTGACAGCAACTAAAACAAATTAACTAAGTTCAGATGGCGTATCTGTGACCTAGTTGTCTTTAACAATATTTCTGCTGGCTGCATTCTAGATTCACTTCTGGCAATGCGGGGAATAAAAAATGTGTGATACCTATACAGTGGTCACTCTCTAACACAGTTAGAGTTAGTGTCTCTCTCTAACACACAGAGTCAAATCTAGAGTTCAAAATACCAAATCTTGCATGCGGTCAGAGGCATGCGGGCTGAAAAGTTTTATGAAAAGCGCCATCTACACGTCAAATCATAATACCAGATGTTTGATTTGAAATTTCAAAATGGCAATACAAATCATCAACGAAGTCATTTTCAAACAAAACTTGAAGCGGAAATTTATCAGTTTCTTACTGCAATATAATAAAAAATAAATAAAATATGCAATAAATAAAATTTTTGCAATTTCTGTGAATCAAAAATATAATAATTCATTTAAAAAAACAACAATTAAAAAAACCAGTTAAAAACAAAAGATTAATAATCACTAAAAATGAAAAATATAAAAACATTAAAACGAAAAACGGAAAGTTTAAAACCAAAAAAACAAAATATTCAAAAAAGAATAAAAATATTAAAAATTTCATAAAAAGTGGAGCACAAAAAAAAAAATAAAAAAAAGGAAGTGGAAAATCTATATATATAAAAATGAAAGGCCCATCAACGCACAGGCTAAACCCTTGGACCTAGAACGGTGAAATTTTGCACATAGGTTTCTTTTATGATGTATACGTCGAATAAGAAAGGATTTTTCGAAATGTTACTTCTAAGGACTTTAAAAAGGACATACACAGAATTTTTTCTTTGCACAGGCGAAATCCTTGGATCTACAAAGGTGAAATTTTGAACGGAGGTTTCCTTTATGATGTATACAAGGGAGAAGAAAGGATTTTTCGAAAATTTTACTCCTAAGGACTTCAAAAAGGACAAACACATAACTCCTTTGTTAGCCATCAAATATGGATTTTCTTTTTTCACGAAAACATCCCGCGTAGAAATGCCTAAAAACCTTTTTCAGGATTTTTTCAAAATTCATCCTCTAAAGGTCCAAAAAAGGACATCATTTGCTAAAAGTACACCCAATGACATACACAATGACACACCCAATGAAAATAACACGAAGGATTTTCTTTTCTCACAAAAACATCTCGCGTATAAATGCCTCAAAACCATTTTCAGCATTTTTCAAAATTCATCCGAAAAAGGACATAATTGTAAAATTAAAATAAACACATAAAAAACATAAAGAAAAACTTACCAAATTAAAAATACAATGTAGTATTATAAAATAATATTTTATTTCCCGCGCAATGCCGGGTAGTTAAGCTAGTATTAAATAAGAAGTGAAAATTAAAAAGAACAACAAAACAAGTGGAGCATAAAAAAAAGAATTGTAAGTACTTGTAATTACGAATTTATTATTATTACTAGCTTAACTACCCAGCATTGCGCGGGAAATAAAGTATTATTTTATAATACCACTTTATATTTTTAATTTTGTATGTTTTTATACCCTACACCCGAAGTGAATAGAGTATATTCACTTACTGCTTCTGTTGTAATATATTATTGATCAGCGTGACCTCCTGAGTCGATTTAGCCATGTCCGTCCGTCTGTCAGTCCGTCTGTGGAAATCACGATTAGAAGAGAACGAATAGAGATATCTTCTTCAAACTTGGGACGAATATTGTCTATCATTAGAAATTCATCGGTATTGAAAATGGGCAAAATCGGACCATTACCACCCCTACTTTTTATAGTGAATATAAATTAATCCATGCTTATAGCTCAATTTCTCAGCTTGTAGAACGAATTTGCGGTTGAAATTTTGTCCTTTTTGAAGTCCATAGAAGTAACATTTCGAAAAATCATTTCTTATTCGACGTATCCATACTAATATATAAAAGCGAAAATCTGTCTGTCTGTCTGTTATAACAAAAATATAACAGCATGTAGGAGTCTAATGTTTGGCAGTTGAAAACTTTCCAAAACAATTTTTGTTAATTAAACGACTAAAAAAGTGATCAAATGATAGAAAGACTGGTTTCTCTTAAACGATCAACTGAATTAAGATATTCGTATGGGAATATGAGCCCCTTTCGTGTTAAGAGCTCAAATTCATCATCGTTCATTCATTAGTTCATTGGTTGCAAACATTGCATATGAAGCTCTTCATGTTGTTGTTTTTAAAAAGATATCACTTGCATATGAAGCTCTTCATGTTGTTGTTTTTAAAAAGATATCACTTGCTTTAAAGCAAGCTTAATATTATTTTTTTCGATGTTAAGTCGGATTTTTATAAAATGGCCCCTCTCGCATAAACGGGAATTGACCCCACCGCCCTCCCATACGATTTTTTTCTTGTCTCGACCCATCCTACACGCCCTAGTTTTTGAGCCCTCTTAGGCGAAACACCCTACACCTAAAAGTTTTGAAATAATTTAATTGCATAAACGTTTGCCCGATTTATGTTTCGAATATGGAGTATGTTTAATATTGTAGTATTTTATTTAGATAAAGTCTAATAATAATTATATTATTAATTAACTAGTATATAAGCCTGACTTCGCCAGGAAGTTATTATTTTTTATTTATTTCGTAAAAAAAATTGCGAAGTCTTTTTGACTTTCTCACCTTACACTTTTTTGATTTATTTATTTTGGAGCATCAAAAGTAAAAAATTAATCGCAATTAATATCGATTGTTTGTATTTTATTCAAATATTGTTTGAGAATCAAGTTCTCTTTTATTCTTTGAAGTGAAAGCACGTATTTTGATAGAGCTGTAATAAAATTTTGAGTGTAATCTATCATATCGGTAATATGATGTCTAAATCTGTGCCTTATTGTTCAAGGTGCAATAAAGCTGGAGATTCTACGTCTAATCTGTCATGCATTAGTTGTAATAAATTTTTTCATAAACAGTGCATTGATATTGATGAAGCTGCATATCAAAGCGTATTAAAATTTGAAAATCTTTCTTATTCTTGTTCTGATTGTCTTAAGAACAAATGTGATTTGCTTGCAATAGTTTCTGCAATGGCAGTGGATATTCGAGAGCTAAGTAATAAGCTCTCTGAGTTATGCTCAAATTCTACGAAAAGCAGCGAGATTGCTCAGCCATCGTCGGTAATGCAAGCAAAAAAGAAACAGAAGTCAAAACCGGTTCTTAGTCCCGTTGATGCAAGATGCACGCGATCTCGTTCGCGTACTCTTTCGTCTCAAGCTGGTGTTGTTGATATTCCTCTTTCCTCTGTAGCCAATCATACTCTAGCTGAGCCAGTTGAGGTTGCTGGCAGCGAGAATAATTCTTGCGTTGATGATGGAGTTAAGCTAGTGGAAAGAAGGGGAAAGGGAAATAATGTAAACAGTAATAGTAATAATCGAAAGAGAACAAAAAAGATTTATGGAACTGATAATTCATCAGAAATTAAGGTTATGCAAACTTTTAAGTGGATTCACTTGTCGAGATTCACTGCTGATACTAGCCCTGAAACCATTATTAAGCATGTCTCTGGAAGAACTAAAATTCCTGATGGTCAATTGAAATGCTTTAAATTGTTAAAAAAGGATGCTGATTTAGCGTCTGTAAAGCACATAAACTTTAAATTTGGCTTCCCAGTGGAAATGTCTAAAACTGTTATGGATTCTAAAATTTGGCCGTGTAATGTGCAACTGAAGCCGTTTATCCGACGTCCAAAAAATGGTACTGTTGTACCGTCGATCGAAGAAATGGAGGGATAGACATTAGTGTTGTGAATCCTTGTCATCAAGATCTTGTCATTTGCTATCATAACTGTGGTGGGATGCGCACAAAGGCATCCAAATGCAAATTTTCTCGTCGGATATGTTATACGATGTCATAGCGATTAGTGAAACTTGACTATCGTCAGAATATAACTCTGGTGAATTTTTTGATCTGCAACAATACGATGTGTTCAGGAAAGATCGCTGTCCATCTAGTTCTGGTTTGACTAGAGGTGGTGGGGTGATGTTAGCCATCCGTTTGAAATATTCAGCCAGAGGAATCAATTTGATGCAACATCCATCAGAAAATCATCGTTTTGATATCGATCAATTAATTGTAAAAATTTGTTTAGATTCAACACAAGAATTGTTTGTAATACTTAGTTATGTACCACCTAGCAGCCCTCTTGAGTTATATAAAATTCATGTTGCTAATTGTATTAAGACTATCAATGGGCTAGGGGATAATCAGTATGTTGTTATCCTAGGTGATTTTAATCTCCCTAATATTAAGTGGGCCTTTGACAATACTTTGCATTATTATTTGCCTTTTAATGTTATGTGCAACTGTGAGATTGAGGTTGTTGACAATCTGGCCGAATTTCAGCTAAAACAAGTTAATGGTGTTTATAACCGTCATAATAAATTATTAGATCTATTATTTGGGGATAACGACATTATTGCGGATGTCAACAGCCTGAAATCTCCTGTTATAAATGATACGGAGCATCACTCTGCCATACTTTGTAGTTTAAAATTTTATAGTTATCTTAAACCTACCTGTAATTCAGATTTAGTGTTCAACTTTTTCAAGTGCAATTTTTTAGAGCTGTCTAATTTTTATTTCTCAATAGATTGGGTAACAGTCTTAGATAACGCGGATCTTAAGTGTAATTATGAAACTTTTGTCACTAAATTAAGGGATGGTATGGAATCAGTGATTCCCAAAAAACGTGGTAGAAATTCTACAAAACCTAAATGGTTTAACACAGAATTGACTCGTCTAAATAATAGTAAGAATAAAGCTTACAAGCGAATTAGATCAAGTAGTGGAGTTTGCACAGACCACCATTTATTGCAAAGCTACCGTTCTCTTCAAAAAAGATTTGATTGCCTGAATAGATTCCTTTATAGAAATTATATTAGCGGGATAGAGAATAATATTAAACACAATAGTAAATCTTTCTGGCACTATTTCAATAGTAAGAGGAAATCGTTAGGAATTCCAAAAATTATGCACTACTTAGGAAAACATTCCTCTGATCTTCCTGAGATTTGTAATATGTTCGCACAATATTTCCAATCAGTTTACGATCCTCAATCAGGGCCCTCTGGCAGTAGAAGCCAAGTTGACTTAGCAGATAGCTCGTTTGCCTGCAGTAATATACAATTAACGCTATCTGAGGTTCTAGATGCGCTTAAGCTATTGAAGTCCGATAAGCAAGATGGAGGCGACGGATTCCCGCCAATAATATTTAAACATTGTGCGGAGTCTCTAGCCCTGCCATTGCTAACAATTTTTAATCAGTCTTTGAGGTCTGGAATTTTTTTACCCTGTTGGAAATATTCTTATATAACACCGATTCATAAATCTGGTCCTAAAGACGACATTCTTAACTATCGACCTATTTCAAAAATTCCAATAATACCTAAGCTATTTGAAAAGTTAGTATACCATCGGTTATCGTTTTTGGTTAAAGAAACTATTTCTCCTTTCCAACATGGTTTTATGGCTGGTAGATCTACCTCCACCAATCTTGCATTATTTTCAAATTATGTCTTAAATAGTTTTGGGCATTAGGGTTATCAATGTGACGTTATCTACACTGATTTTTCAAAGGCGTTTGATAGAGTGAATCATAATGTACTCATAAACTTAAAAGATTTGGTTTTCACTCTTATATTTTGGAGTGGCTCTATTCCTATCTTATAGGACGTAGACAAACTGTTAGAATTGAAAATTGTCTATCGGATAGTATTTCAGTTTATTCCGGTGTTCCTCAGGGAAGTCATTTAGGTCCCTTACTTTTCATCATATTTATTAATGACTTGCCTGACTCAATCAAAGCTTCTCGTTGTCTACTGTTTGCCGATGACTTAAAGATTTTTAGGCATATTTCTAACAATCAAAACTCTATTGATTTACAAGGTGATCTGTATAACATACAGTCTTGGTGCAAGAGTAATTTGGTCTATCTTAATATTGCTAAGTGCAATCACATGTCACTGTACCGACGTACTGATCCTATTATCACGCATTATGAAATTAGTGATAGTATTCTTGTTAAAGTTACTGAAAAAAAAGACCTAGGTGTGCTTTTTGATCAAAAGTTTAATTTTTCTAGACATATTGACTATGTTATTGCAAATGCTAACGTTGCTTTAGGTTTCGTACGGAGAAATTCTAAGGATTTTAAAGATCCTTATACTTTGAAAGCTTTATATGCAACTCTAGTTAGACCGAAGTTAGAATATTGTTGCATAATATGGGACCCATTCTATGAGATTCACTCCTCTAGAATAGAGCGCATTCAAAGGAGATTCACTAGATACGCTATCTCTTTGTTAAATTGGAGTATGGACATGCCGTCCTATAAATCTAGATGTCTCTTGTTGGGTTTGCAGTCTCTCCAAACACGCCAGAAGATCTATGGTGTTTCTTTTGTAAGAGATATTGTTTGTAGTAGAATTAACTGTTCTGAACTATTAAACCATATGCAAATTGATTTTATATTTGTATTAGTTATAAGTGAATTTTGTATATTGTTAGCTAGTCGGTAGTCCATAAGAAGCATGTACTTTGTTCGGATGATAAATAAATAAATAAATATTTCTTAAAAACAAAATTTTTTGTGATAACCGTCGTCTCCACCAGCGGTACTGGCAGTAATTAATTGGGAATGGTATGTGTGACCTCCTTTTAAAAAGTTGACCGCGATTCCCGTGGAGGCCACAGGTAACGCTATATCGCCGATATACTAATGTTCATTTTCTAAGCAACTATACTCAACACCGCCAAAAATAGTCACAAACAAAACAAATTCAATGAAATTAAATTATTATGAAAAATTATTAAATTTTTAAATTATTAAATTTTAAAATTGTAAAAGTTGTCATAATAAAATCGGACAAATTAATCAGCACAATCTAAATACAAATTTCCTCCCAATACGATTTTTTGCAAAGAAATGGCGAAGCCGTTTGGATTTTTGAAGGTTTGCGATTTTTCTCATCAACATTAGATGCCCAGAATCATCTGTGAAAAATTTCAGGTTTCTAAGAGATGTGGAAGTCCAAAAAAAAAGTCCCGGACAAATTTTGCTAACAGAAACCCACAGGGATTTTATATATATAGATTACTAGAGTAACCCTGCCCGCGTTGCTGGACAACACAATAACATACGTTTACGTCTTTTTATTAGAAATTAAATTTTCTAGAAAGAATAGACATTTTCCTGAAAAAGAAGTGCAAAATAATATAAATTTTTTAAAGTGAGAACATCAAGAAGGAAAAAATTTATTGCAGAGCCTGTTGCCTGTGACGTTCAGTGTTCGTTCACGACGTTGGTGCATAAAAAGAATCACAGAGAAAGCTGGCGGTGTCGCTACAATTCGGCATTTTTGTGTTTATTTTCGAAATAGAATAAAATTAAAATTAAAATAAAACTTTGATACCCGCATAACGGCGTGGTTCAGTGTTTTTAGGATTTTTACATTTGTAAGTGATTTCAGAACGAAACAAATTCATATAAATGTAATAATGTACAAAATTAAAAACATATTCGTTTTTTATTACAATTTAGAACAATTTTGTTTTAATACTTAAACTCGAGTTGTATTTTGTAAATCTTTCTATTTTTCTTAATTCTTTTTTAACAATTAATTCTGATTTATTTAATTTCAGTACAATATAAATGGATTTAATTATTAGAAATTAAATATGATCACAATGGTATCATTAATAAAGAATCAAGGCGTTCTACACTGGACAAATTATATTCTGATTTCAGAAAGCACGAAAATTGCGATTGGTGTTTACACTTTAAAGTAAATACCATTATTCAAGCGCACGGTGCAGTTTTAACTACTAATACAAATTATTTCAATAATTTGGAAAAAACAGTAGAACTTCAGGATGGAAAGGTCCTCTGCAATGTCATTATGCCTAAGCAGGCAAAGGCTTATATATTTGAAATAATAATGAAGTACTTTTACACAGACAGCCTGCACATTGAAGCCAATGACTTCAAAGAAGTACATGAAATGGCTGAGATCATGGAACTACATGATCTTGATGGATTGCAACAGAAATAATAAGCGCCATCATGAAAAAAAATGCAATTTAGAGCCAAGCCCTTCCAAGCATCGAAGAGAAATCACCAGTGTAGAAAATGCGCCAAGAAATAACCAAAAGAATACGCCAACGCAGTATGCTGGCGTGGACATTGGCCATGTCCAAAATCCATTAAAAAATGTTGACTTAACGCCAATGCAGTATGCTGGCGTGGACATTAGCCATGTCCAAAATCCATTAAAAAATGGTGACTTAACGCCAATGCATTATGCTGGCGAGGACATTAATTTAATGCCAATGCATGTTTCCATGAAAAGCATTCAAAATGCGCCAACGAAGGACGAAGGAGATGCTGCTGAGAGATGGCCTCCTGGATGACGCCAACTCAGATGTTGGGCCAGAGTTGGCGTCTAATTCAAAGGTAAGGATAAAAATAATATTATTTTTTAATTTATTATTGTATATATATAATTATTTTAACATTCGCTGCAAGACAGGGTATATAGTTTATAATAATATAATACATAATTATCAAAACTAATATATAAATGCGAAAGTCTGTCTGTTACCTTTTCACGGCTAAACCGCTGCACCGATTTTGACGAAATTTTACATGGAGACACCTTGAACCATGGGGGTGGACATAGGACTATTTTATAAAAAGTCGACCTCTAAATGATTGAAATGGGCGTGGCAATGATTTTATGAAAAATTTCACACAAAACCAACAATTTTAATCTCAGTAGATAAAATCTAAAAATTGTATGTTTCATACATACATTGAATGCTGGCAGCATTCTAGATTCACTTCTGGCAATGCGGCCGGAATAAAAAATGTGTGGTCACACACATGCTGTAGCTATACAGTGGTCACTCTCTAACACACAGTCACATCTAGGAACACCAGCGAATCCAAAGTAGAAATTCCAAAAATTGTGAATAATTTTTAACTGCGTTTGCCGAGTCAGTTCCATTTTGTCGGCTGTGAGAAAAAAAATCACATTACCCCTTGATTCGTGCGGTAGTTTTAAACAATTATATTAAAATTGTTAGGTAGCATTTTATCTAACACAAGGCAAAAGCTAATTTTGTAAAAAGAGTGTAAATATAGAACTTATATTTGACAAAAAAAACAGAACATTTTAATTTTTCACTTGAATCTCATTACTGCAAATCTTGCTGAATATTGCTAATTTGTGTGAATAGTGTTTAATCTGTGTCCTCAAAAACACAAGTATTTCATATAAATCAACAGAGAATATATTGATTAATCAACTTAAACAAACAATATAAATTTGCGCGAATTTCGAATGTAATAGTTAGTTTTTTCTTGAGTTTGCTTCCGCTTTTGTTAGGCCATTTTGCTGGCTGTTCATTTGTTAAACTTTTGCTACAATTTATGAATGTTGAATAAGGATCCTTTTCCATGAAAAATTTTTTGTTGCTTGTACAGCATTCTCAATTTTATGTTTCCTTTGGCATCACCTAGCACCGAAACCGCGAAATTAACCGGACAGTGTAGAGAAGGAAGACTAGCAAAAACTAGTCGGCTCATAGTAAAATTTGTGAAAATAGTTATTTCGTTTTTAATGAATACACAACGAAGTGTTTATAGTTTTTCTTCAATTAAATATAGGAGAATGATTACAAAGAATACTAACCCCAGAATAAGGGGAATAATGCCAATTTGGTTAAAATCTAAATTTTAATAAAATGAGAATTTGCAGTAATAATTTTAGGCTTAACAAAATTCGAATACATTTTTGTTCATAAAACTATACGACAAAAACGTCTTGCTTTAATTTAAGCTTTTGTTTAAGCGCTTATTTAGTTGTCGTCTCATCGCCAAAATTTGTATGAACTTATTTATTTTTTTTTTCTTTTACAGTTATAATTTAAACATTAAAAAACAATTCAATAGAATTAATCAATTAAGCACCATTCCTCGTGAAGAATTGACCAAAACCAAAGGTACTGATGTATGGCAATAATATGAATGGTGGTGGTGGTGGTGGCCATATGCCCTACGGCTTCAACGGCTACAACAGGTCGAGGTAAATTTTTATTCCATACAAGTTAAAAACTCATACCACAAAATTATGTATTAATATGAATTTATTTACTATAATTTGGAACTAACCTATAAATGAAGCAATGAATACAGACACTGAACGTCGCCGAAACCGCGGACAGTCACGAAAATTACAAAACAATGATAGCTTGTCCATGATAGTAATTTATTAAATTATAACTTAAATTTATATTTTTTCGGTGATTATTTAATGTGAGGCTTAAAAATCTACTATATTATTTTGGAGTTATGGTTGTCAACCAAGGATTCTGAAATCATTTGGTTGTAAAGCCTTTTACACAGCCTTTAAACGTATGCAGCATAGAAAATACAAGCCACTAAGCCACATTCACTCGCGGCCAATTTGAACATTTTGTCTCGTTTTCAATGGTATTTTTCCGTTTCTTGCCTGTTGTATTGATTTCTTCTTATAATTTAAAGCATAATTCTTCATATTGAACTTATGCTAAGTGCAGTAGCTAGGTTAAAATTTATACTCGGTTAAATTTGTTGTAATCGGCAGAAGCAGAACAAAAAAGAGACGGCAAGAGAAATAGGAAAGATGGAAATGGTTTTTCTGTGTTGCTTTTAGTTTCTTTAACATGCTTCATGCGGAAAAAATACTGAAATTTTGTCGAAAATTTCTTAAAATTTGGCTGTTTGGCTTAAAGTTTCTGTGCACCCGCTTTCTTCAAATACTTGACCGCATTTCATAGCCAACACAATTTGTATTAATTCTCAATTTAAAGTTCCTCAAAGATTCTTTGCTCCCATACTTTAGATTGCATTTTGAAATTATTATTCTCTTGAATAAATTTTGTTCGGATGCATATTTCTTCTATTTTGACAAGCGGCCGTCCCATTGTACGCCTCCAAAGGAAGGGAAAAGGAGGGTATGGGGGAAGCGTACAGCTTATCATATTACCTCAAAGAGCACCGTACGAAGCTCTTTATGGCCTTCCAACCCTTGATGCCCACTTCCTCAAGGGTAGTTCTGTGAGTGGAACCCAATGTCCGTAGCCTTACCTTGCAGAAGGCAGGGCAGACACATAGATAGTGCTCTAAGGTCTCTGGCTCTTCCAGACAGGACCTACATGTGTCGGAGCCCAGGCTACGTAATCTCCGTAGGTGACCTCTGAGTTTATTGTGTCCTTTCAGAATGCCTATAATGCTCCTTAAGTGGCCTTTACTTCTGGATAGAATTTTCCTAGTTTGGGCCACGTTAGTATTTCTCCATAGTGTTAGCTTGGTTAAGTTTAGTAGTTTACGTAAATTAGTGTACATTAATTGAGTAAAGTAATTAATAAATATTTTCCATATTTGATGAATCGACCCAAACATATTGAAAATATTAGAAATAAAGCAATAAATGTGCAAATTTACTGCAGTGCACATGAATTTTTTGAATTTAAAAAGACGAATATGGTTGATGTTCCATTGTATAAAATCGAACGCAGTGAAACAAACATGTGAGGACAAGGAGGGAAATTACAGAAGTGTATGGTAGAATATAGTGTATTATCTATGCATCATATCTTCCCATTAACTAGAAAACTATAAATAAGGATTTAATAAGGCAATTAAATCCACTGGAATTTGAATGTCTCTTTCTGCATACAGGTTTGTTTGATGTAATAAAACCTAGCATCGTCAAATTAAAGTCTTTTCAAAAAATGTTCGCCATGTTGCGAGATTTATTATGTTTTAGTTATGAATTCCTCATTTATACACAGGAATTATGTACATCAATATTTACTCCGTGGCACACGAATTTCAGTTCCATTATCTCAAATTTTACACTTCGTCAACCTTTGCTCGAAACAAGAAAGTAGAACCCTTCGCCTGTCATTTCTACTACGTGTTACCTTTTTTACAAAAACAACCCACACATACTTCCAAGTCGTTTGCAGTCCGTTCGTTACATATATGTATGTACATACAGTCGGTTGCTTTTAATCTCGTCCCTATTCCACTTAATTTTGATAGTTTTTGTTTTGAACATGGCGCTGGTTAAATTGATCTCAACTTCATCATTTTCCAAGCCTCTATAAAAAATATGCAATTTAACAATGTTTTCCTTCTTGTCTCGTGGTTTTTATATCATGCAGGTCGCATTTTTATATTACTAAATTCCTGGTTAAAATTGATTTCAAAATAAGCATCGACGTTGATTAAATATTGGATTCAATAGAAATAACTAATGAGGGGACAACTATTTTAAGAGAAACGGGATCCTTTATGTATTCAAAAGTGAGCAAATTTTCAATCCTGTATGAGTGACATGTATTATTTCAATGTTACGCATACGTCCTGCAATCATTGTATAGCAGGTCGCACGCTTGAATATACTCGTCATTCGGTGAATAGTGAATCACTGATTGAAAGTTTGACACCATGTACGGGTATGTATATTTTTATACAATTAAAAATCCTTCATTTATGCACTCAATCTGAGTGTTTATTTGTAACCGATTTAAAGTTAAACTATAAAAAACGCAAGTTTTTTCGTCCTAACTAGTTTCAAGAGGAGTGAATAAACTGCACTATTGCTGTTGTTGTTGCTAGTGAGTAAGTAGCACCAGTACTTGGAGTCATGACAAGACCTTGACACACTGCAATCGTATCCCCATTTTGCATTTTACTTTTATTGCTCGTGGATTATTTTTTTTGTCCACTTGCTTCTGGATATACGAAAAAACAAACAGAAAGAATCAAGTTCTAAATAAATGTCTCAAAAGGACCGTGAAATAAAGTACGCTGCACTAACGCACTTGTGGCAGCCACTCGGGCTGCAGCGTCCTGTGTGTTGATGCAAGCTTTTAAAAACGCTTCACTCGATGTCGCCAACTTTATTGGCATACATGGAATTCTTTTGTTGGCTTAATTCTGCTTTATTGAAAACAGACAGTTTTCTTTTCGCTTAGACACAAACAACTTTAAATGATAGTCTGATTTCGCTAAAAACAGACCTTTCGTTTTTGTGGTGATACAATAACACAATTTATCATCAGCTCCCATCTGGAAAGAAAGAAGACGCTGAGAAGATTTCATTTACAGAACGAAAAATGTCCCTCATTCCGAACGGGAATGAAATAACTGTTGGTAACGAGAGCTGAAATCTACTGTAGAAGAATAAATGAATCCTGTAATGATCCCGCATACACAAAAACACATAGATTAGGGATGGTTAAACATAAAGCGATACATGGCAACTGTTTACTAGAACTGGGTAAAATCAAAATATGAAAAACGACATTGCTGATATCCTGAATGGCGCCTTGACGATTGGAGTGTGAGGATTAAATTGAAGGCGACTTCTTTTAGACATGGCGCGTTTTTGCCGTTTATTAGACCGAAAACAAATATACACTGCTGAAGCTAACTTCTTCATTAAGTTAAGTTAAAAAGCAACCGCTTTTCTAACTACTTTATACAAACTACACTAGGTTGAAAAAAATTATGCACACAGGGATTTAAGGAAATCATTCCTTAAGAAGAACGTAATTCGCAATGTTTGTAATAAGAACGAATATATGTATGTTGCTGTATGAGTGTTTTACCAAGAGTTTACTTGAATATTTCGGGAAATTCCTTGGTAGACTTCCTTCGATTTAACTTTGGCTCCGTTCTACTCCATTTACTAGTTGTCATTATAATCTAACATTTAATCCTTCGAATAACCTTGCTACGACTGTGCCAAAAAGTTTTTGTGTTTTCCGAAATGTTTCTGTGGCCTCAGAAGTCTATAGAAAACTGAAATATATTAGAAGAAATCAATACAACCTTACTAATGTATGTATGTATCTATGTTTGTTTTTGTGGAGACATAAATATAAAAATGGCTGTGTAAACGGTAGTCGCCGCCACGCATCCTTCAGCCCTGACCGAAAGTTAAAGAAATCACTTTCATTTGTGTCCAAACAATAATTTGGCGCCCAGATTTAAAGTAAAACCGCTTTTACTGAATTTAAGGAGCATTTCAAATAAATATGACCTAAGACAACTTCCTTCCTGCATAGTTTCAAGTCCCACAATTTTTCCTGTGCTTAAGATGATTGCGTACTATACATCGAGGAATCTCAGTCTGCACTCGTCAGACCTGAGAGAATGACTAATTAAGTAAATATTTGCAACATTTACCAATTTCATAATTTTCTTCAATCAGTAAATCATTCGCCTGTTTATAACTTTAAAATATATTTTATAATTAGAATGTATTTATAATAATAAGTATATCGATAATCATATTCTGATATTATTATTTATTACTACCAATTTTTGTTGTTTCAGAGGTTTTAAATTTGTACACTAAATGTTTCAACTCTATCTTAATTTATATTTAACACATATTCCTCTGTCTTTTCTCCCTCTTTGCAGCGGTGGACGCATGTGGGGTATGTCCCATTCACTGCCTTCTGGAATGGTTTGTATACGATTTTTAAACTAATAAACACCTCTTTTTCCCACTAAAAAGTTACAAATTATAATTTTTCACTTCATTTTTTTACAATAAGTTTTTGTCTTCTCATCGTCAATAATAATTTAAATCACATTCTTTTATTACTGGATTATTTCAAAGAAAAGAAATATATTGACTATGGGGCACACGCTTTTCTTTTCTATATAACAATGAAATGAAGATGGTCAAATTATACAGTTAAAATATTATTAAACCGAGAAACAACACATAAATACAACAATTACAGCATCTCACATATAAACAACGAAGCCGACAGACTTAACTACAATATTATGATAACACACGAAAGAGTTGATTGCAGAAGAACACTAATTTCCCAAATTCTCAGTACATAACGATACGCCCTCAACATAATAAATTGTCTAAAATACTTCATTGCAAATTTAATATTGCTGTTTGAAAACATACAGAAAGTGAATATTTTGATCGTCTTAACTGCAGAGAGGAGAGTGTGGAAAAGGTCCTCGTGTAGTTTTCCAAAGTAAAAAGAAATCCACTCTGTATTTACGAAACACTTGTTCCTTATGGGACAATAAATTTGGGGTTCGTGCTGCTTAAAAAGCGACGGTCTTCTTGCAGTTTATTCACTTAGACCGATTTGCCCACATCTGTACGTAAACGGGTTACATTACCTTATGTTACAATGTCATCGTCTATTGTCACATCTTTTCCTCGTCAGACATCTTCCTTTGGTTGGCGCGTTGAACTTTGAACTTATGCTGCCAGCACTCACAGACACAAAACACAAAGGCATGCAAATCGAGGTATCCGATGTTATGACTTTCGTGTGTGTGTTATACACCAGAAGTTCCTGATCAAATTTCAACACCTAAAGATTATTAATACGCTCAGTAACACTGTTTACACTGTACACATTTTTACATTTCAGCCAGACAATCAAACCGTTCAATTTATATGAAAATCAACTTTTTTGTGTGCCCCGTGTTTTATACAATAAATTCTTTTATTTCTAAACATAACGAATTTTTATCCAGATGTTTGTTGTTTTGAAATTTGAGAATGTTGAATGAAAAGCCTTTTGGTTAAATTCTATATTATTTTATGTGGTGTTTTGTCATATGTACATGTTTGTTATCATCATATCTTATTTTACCAAGATTGTTGTGATTGTTGCTGTTTAAAAATATTTTTCCTGAGAATGTAATGCTTTTGAACTTTTTTATACGTACATATGTGTATGAATAAGTTTGTATTTTCATGATATCGACCAATTACAATTTTTCATTGAATTTTTGAATCCTTTTGCTACATATTTGTTGAGAAAAGCAATGAATTCAAATTTGTACTAGTTCGAGAATGCCGTTACTTTTGCATTGAACACTACTTGTTGACGATGTCAAATGTGAAGAGTTTGAGCATCTCTATTTATTAAAAGAATGAAAATAACTCCATCAAAACATGTACTAATAACGTTAAACAACTACTTCAACTTCTTTCTTATATGAAAGCAAAAGCGCCACCAATGTTCAAAATTCTTTGAATTGAAATTTCAGTCACGTTATGCGTTCTCACCGCAGGACACAGACTTCACTTCGTCGTACCCAACTTCATCATCATTGAATACGCGTCGTGTGTACAACGATTTCCGTGGAGGTGGCGGAAGTGCTATGGGTTCCGTTGGCAATATGGCTGTCAGTACAAATTCTTTAACGGGGTACGGTGGTGGTGGTGGAGGAGGCGGTTATGGAGGAGGCGGTGGTGGAGGTAGTGGTGGCGGCGGCGGTAGCGATGGTTTAGAATGTGGCGGCGGTGGAGGCGGTGGCGGCGGCGTAAATGGAACCAATCTTATAGTCAATTACCTGCCGCAAGATATGACAGATCGTGAATTATACGCATTGTTTAGAACAATTGGTCCTATCAATACATGCAGAATAATGAGAGATTTTAAGGTGAGAGTGGTGTTAACGGACTGAGTCAGGTGTAATGAACTTGGAGAAAAAAGGTCAAAAGACCGCAAAACAGTGTTGCAAAATTCATACTAGAATGATGCAAATACAGAAATTATGTTTAATCATTTTTCGAATCGGTAATCGAAGACTATTTCGATTTTTTAATTATCTACTGCGTCTGTCTGTTTGTCTTGTGACGATGTAAATCTTTTCGAACTCTCGCTTCTACATTGAAATCGCGATTTTTTTAAGAAGAGGCCAGTTTGTTGGACTTAAGACTTTGCCTCTATTATTTTCAACACTGTTGCGTTTTTCGTAATACATTCACGCTGCTGTATCTATCAAAGTTGATGGACATTTTGAAAAATATGTTCATGCTTTTTATAAACTTGAGCGTAATTTATTTTTTCTAAAAACATGTAATATACCTGGGACCGTTCATCCTTTTGTATGCAGACTGGATACAGTTTCGGCTACGCCTTCGTTGACTTTGCTTCTGAACCGGATTCACAGCGTGCGATAAAAAGCTTAAACGGCATCACTGTCCGGAATAAGCGATTAAAGGTAAGTTCAAACCTTTTAAGTTTTTAAGTACATTTCTTGAGACGCAATTTTTAATTGCACCTACGAATTGTCTGTCAAGAATGAGTTTACACATTAATAATAAATTCCATTTTTTAATTTCCTTAGCAAAGCAATACTACTTTTTGGTTCTTAATAGAATTTTCGTTTTAAAAAAAAAATTTAATGCACAATCTATGAAATATGCAACAAAAATCAGGATTACTCAGTTTTTTACCTGTCAAGTAACCTTTTTCACAACTCTTTTGTTGATTTAATATGCATTGCTTTTACCATTAACCGTTTAACGATAACCGTTTTTCAGTGCTCGGTTATCGTCGTTTCTCAGTTAACCTCCGTTTAAACGACACATTGAGTTTTTCAGTACAAGATTAAACGGCGTTTAACCAGCCAATATTGCTCAGTTAAATTTCGGTAAATTTATCTGTTTAATAGATAAAGAAACAGCTGTTTCTTCGAGTACAGACATTTACCTTTGTTCAAAACTATGCTAATAATTTTGTTTATTTGCACCAGAACAACTGTTCCCTTTGTAAAAATGAAGATATTGACAGGTGCTGCCAAAATAGGTTGACACATCAACTTATAGTAACGAGTATATGCTAAATACTCGTTGCATTTAGATAAATTCGCTATGAAATATAGAGAAGATACGTTTTACATAGATAAGTTAGGGCCAGTTTTTCAGTGCTCGTTTAAACGGCGTTTAGTTAAACGTTAAATAAAAGTTAACTGAGATTTGAGTTTTACAGTGCGAGTTTAACTTATCTATGTTAAACGTATCTTATCTATATTTCATAGCGAATTTATCTAAATGCAACGAGTATTTAGCATATACTCGTTACTATAAGTTGATGTGTCAACCTATTTTGGCAGCACCTGTCAATATCTTCATTTTTACAAAGGGAACAGCTGTTCTGGTGCAAATAAACAAAATTATTAGCATAGTTTTGAACAAAGGTAAATGTCTGTACTCGAAGAAACAGCTGTTTCTTTATCTATTAAACAGATAAATTTACCGAAATTTAACTGAGCAATATTGGCTGGTTAAACGCCGTTTAATCTTGTACTGAAAAACTCAATGTGTCGTTTAAACGGAGGTTAACTGAGAAACGACGATAACCGAGCACTGAAAAACGGTTATCGTTAAACGGTTAATGGTAAAAGCAACGCATATTAAATCAACAAAAGAGTTGTGAAAAAGGTTACTTGACAGTTAAAAAACTGAGTTATCCTGATTTTTGTTGCATATTTCGTAGACTGTGCATTCAATTTGGATTTTTTTTATTTTTTTTTTTGGCTTTTTTAAACTGTTGTAAGTACTGCAACTTAAGGTAATTGATGAACGAAAATTCTATATAGAACCAAAAAGTAGTCTTGTTTTGCTAAACAAATTGAAAAATGGAATTTATTTTCAATGTGTAAACTCATTATTGACAGACTGTACATTTCTGAGGTTTGTAAAGCTTACCATACCACTTTATTCAGGTTTCATACGCTCGACCTGGCGGTGAATCAATCAAAGACACAAACTTGTATGTGACAAATCTTCCACGAACAATTACTGAGGATCAATTAGAAACAATATTCGGCAAATACGGCAACATTGTTCAAAAGAATATCCTGCGAGACAAACTCACTGGCAAGCCTCGTGGCGTCGCATTCGTAAGGTAGCTAAAAGCCGCATCGGATTTAAATTCAATTGTTCATTCAAACATTGGAATTAATTGTTCTATTCTCGCAGATTCAACAAGCGCGAAGAGGCCCAAGAGGCAATCTCAGCACTAAACAATGTCATCCCAGAAGGTGCTTCGCAACCACTGACCGTGCGTCTTGCCGAGGAGCACGGCAAAGCGAAAGCACAGCACTTTATGACGCAATTGGGAATGGGTGGTGGCCTCCCTCCGCCGCCACCGCCGATGAATGCCGGCTTCAACAGCATGGTGCATAGAGGTAGAAATCAAAAATCACGTTTCCAAAAAATGCATCCATACCAGAATGCACAAAAATTCATTTAGATTTCAAAGCCTTAAAATCCAAAGCGAAGCATTTTGGTTTTCAAAGTATGATTGAAACCACAGAAAATACACGAAAACATTAAAAACGATTTATTTTAGAAGAAATCCAGAAATGGGGAATTTATTAAGATTCTTCTATACTTTCTTGTTAATTTTTAAATTAATTTTTTCAATATTTAGTTGCCGAAACCTTCGTATTTTCCGATAACAAATTTTTGCATGTATTTTATATTTTACCTTGTATTCTTTTATTTTTATCATTATAACATTTGGACTTTGGTTTCCAGCATCAAATACATTATAAAATCGTATTTTTTCTTTTATTTGTTGTGAGAAGATTTGTAAAAACAATATCAGCAGTAAAGAGCTGCAACATATACATAAATATATTTATAAAGTTAATAACGAAACGAAGGGTTTCAAATAAGACACGTAAAATCAAGTTATAGCGACTGGTTAATTGTTATATACCGGTAAATTGCCGACATAGGGTTCAGTTTTACTATACTACTAATTACTCTGCACCCAAAGCTACTGTACGGTGTTCCATCGAATAAATTTTCTCTAAAAAGTAACATTTTGTCCTGTTGGATAACTGAATGAAGTTCCCACGAGCATTTTCTATAAAAGAAACTTCTTAATAGTCCCGCCAATTTAAAACCTGCCGTTTATACATGTTTTTGAATGTACTTGCAGTTTTGCCTTCAATTAATGAAGATTTTGATTTGAGCTTGAATTGTAATCATAGTCATTAAGTTTGTAGCTGTTCCGCCCTATAGAAAAGTTTATTTTAACCTTCCATAAGCCAATAGGGAAATATTCATTATAAAGAGAAAAGAATTACTCGTAACATTACAATACTGCATTTTAGGGCAGCATTCAAGATATTGCACGAACGAACATGATAGAAATATAAAGAAAATGTTGATAACTTGTATCACAGAACCTGAAAAGGTATCGAAATCCGATATATTATCTTGAAAGCTAATTTTCACTACCAGCATATCTTTAAAAATCTTCAAAAGCAGTCTGTAATGAGGTACATCATACGTATGTTAGTTCTTTCATATACTCCAATATTCCAGATATAATTGCCGAAGTACACAACCTGCATTCAAACTGTGCTACTATTTTATTGTATTTCGCATTAAATCAGCCGGAAGGAGGGATGGGATTCATTATTCTAGTAGTTAATAACTGCAGTTGTATTGAGAAACTTTTTTACAGTATTAGTCTGTAACCTACTATCTACTTTTCATTAATCCATATACTATACATAATGTAGATAAAATCAACAGGACTATTTTAATAATTTACTAACAAAAAGTTAGCTTGATTTAAACTTTAAAAGTTTGAACGTTAAAAAATTTTTACTCTGGGGAAACATTTCATATAAAAGTAACCCATAAAATAAAGGCTTAAATAAAGTCCGGTTATAGTGTGCTGATGGGAAGAGAGAAAATAAGTATAAAAATGAACAATTGAAAATATCAAAGAATCAAAGCAAAATTATGAAAATAACCATTTTACCCTGAGATAAACTTTCTGATGAAAGTTGATCGTATGGTTGAAAGATTAAGTAAAAAACACATTTATAATAATATGAAAAGTATTCATGTATAATATGATATATGCAATTAATTATTACAACTTTTAAATGGATGTTTTATGCAATCTTAGTAGTCTTAGCAACATATAAAAACATTATTAATCATTATTAATAAAACATGAAACAAATTTTTTTTTGTTTTTTTAAGTGTGTCGAAATTATAATATTCGTGCATCGTCGTTCATGCATGTCAAAGTGGCTTTAAAATGCTTTCGCGACTCCGGAAGACTTAATCCACGGAGATGACGCTTAAAATACAACTTTCAAGGTTGGCTAATGTAGAGCCCACTACTCTCAATAATTTTGTATGCGTTTCAGCAGCTAGATATGTGTTTTATCCTGTCTTGTACTATATTCACATGGACTTGGAATTTGCAAACTCGATCCTAAAAACGTGCTCTTGTTTTCTTGGGAAGCCAATTTTTTTGTTTTTTTTCTAGGTTAAAACCAGCTAACGCACAAATTGAAATGGTCAGCGTGGTAAGTATGCGCCGACCGATATTGTCGTGTACGTGCCATATACGAAGCCAATTTGTATTGAAACTCCGCCGATATCGGTTAAATATTTTTTTGAATTTTTTTATAATAGAATTGATTTTTTTATAGGAAAATTGATATGAAGATTTTCAAACATGCTCAACACGAAGGTGAGATTTTTTTTGTTTTTTTTAATGATGTTTATAAGTAAAATACATTAATTTAAATAATAATAATAATGAAACACTTCAGTAAAAAGTATGCTAAAGAATCACTTGTATTTTGGGAAATGTGTATATTAATCATTATGTCGTAAGGTCCAAACCTTTGCTTCCCTAACAAAGGTGTTCATGTATGTATATACTTCTATCTATTAAGTATTTTCATCTATATATGATTACTTAATATAAGTGCATGTATGTGTGCGTGGATTTTTTTTGCTTCGCGATTAAAAACATGACTTAAGAATTAAACTAAGTACACACTTCTAAGTGACTCTATTGCTTCAGTAATGAGCATAAACATAAACATGCAATTCCACGAGATAGCTGATTGCTGATAGCAACATTTGTCTCCAGTGCTCGAATATTGGCTCAGACGTAACGTTAAATGCAGTGACGATGTATTGAGTTGTGTTGGAGAGAGTAACCAGCTTTTCTCAAGAAAATGCAATAGAGCAAACCTGAAAGTGTTTGCCTAACGCAAATTCGTTGAAATGTTTAACATCGTATGAAGAATTACATCGTTGATTGCTTTCCGAAAAACTGCAGTAGGAGGGATAATTGTTAGAATTTCCTACTATAGGTAACCTACTAACCTGATACTGCACACTGAAACTCCTACATGATGGGCTCGTGAATTCGAAATGCATTTTATTCGTAGCAGCATGTAAAATAAACATACGTTGAAAAAAAAACCATCGATCATCGAAGTGTTCACCAAAGTTTTTGAAAATAATGAAACTCGAGTAGTACGATCAATTATTCCGAACAAAATAAATTAGTGCCAGATTTTGTGGAATAGGTTTGAAATTTATTTGTCAAATTTTCGTTTTATCATCAATTGTTGAACATTAAAAAAAGGAATTCGCGAAATCATGCACCACTTATTTGTTTGTACGTTTATTTAAAAGTTGTACGTATCTATTATTTGTATAATTTGTATGTGTAAGTATTATGCTTCTATAAGTTATACGAACAGCTTATTTTTACTGTTTACTTATTTATTTATAGTTTAGAAAATTAATAGAATAACACACCTTCTCTGGTCTTGTGATAATTTTTCCCGCTTTCCTTTCTTTACATGCAGGCTACAACTACGCAGGCCTCATCGATGGGCTTTACAGGAAGAAGTCTTACCACTATCCGTACTTATAATTCATAAAAACCGCGCAAATGCTTTTGTAAATATGTAGCAATTTACCGTTACATGAGTATGTTTTAAGATTAGTCTCTTGGACACAAGAAGTTGCTCAGAAGAAACTTAAAAGTACTCTAAAAAGTACGAATAATTAATTAAAAATTCCAACTGTGTTATAGATGAAATAAATATATGTATTAATCTCTAATTTGTATAAGTACCGAAACCAAAATGCTTTTTGTAAATAGAAATACAGATAAGTTAATGCGAAAAAAGTTCAAGAGAAAACTGACAAAGTATTTTAGATTTATTTATACCTGAAACCGTTTTAAACTCAAAGTTCCATACCGAAACGTATTCTTTCTGCTTGTATTTATTTCGCGTCCTCTACTACTTTAATGTTATATATATATATAGTACAATATACTGCATATAGCTCTCTTTAAATACACTAGTTTATATACTCGTATATTATATACATATATATATTGTATACATATATAGAATAAGTAACCTCCAAAGTGTACCTACAACATGAATCTTCAGTTGCTTGTGTTTGTAAAAACAAGCAACTTAAAAACTAGTCTCGGACTGTAAAATGTTTTAGTTTTAAATTAATAATTTATAGGTTATGTATATTTGTGCCTCTATTGTTGTTGTTATTCTTTACATGTGTAAGTGCAACACCGACTGAATACATAATTTTAAATACATGACATTCGACTCAATTAACTTGAAACATTAGGATGCATGGAATGCGGCTAAAAGAACGATCATTTAAAATTTGGTTCATGGCGACAAGCAACAATTCATAACTTGGACATACTATAGAACAATGTCTCATTCCTATAATGATAGATAAGGGAAAGTTACACTTATCCATTTAATTTGTGTGACTTCTCATTAAAGCGATTACTATAAATTGTGTAAAATTGTGTTGGCTGATAACAAATGTTACTGGAATTTGCACATTCCCTGCGATTTTTAATTTTAATGTTTTGTTTAAATGTTGTGTTTTTGTTTTGTTTGAATCCTTTTAAGTATCGCAGTATTTACTATAAATAAATGTATGTATTTATTTTTGCATGTATCCGTAGAATGAACCAAGTGAATTATGTAGGATCATTCAAACTCCCATGTTGAGCTTTTCTCACAAATCCTCAGAACGGTTTACTAAAATCTTGAAAAAATAAAAGCAGTTTAATTGGCTTAAAAAATGTTTGTAAAATTCAGAAATTAAAGTTTTTAAAGCGTCTTACGTTGATTGTTAGTTTCAGGTGCACGATACCCACTCCAAAGAAATGATATATATTGTAGTCCTTAATTACTCGTTGATTGTTTTCATTATACTATGTTTGTGTTATGTTTATAAAATTGTCAAATAAAGACCAAAGCTGTTGCATCAACAATCTATTTTGTTTTTCATTTGGAAAGTAATTTTAAGTTGTTTTTTTTTTTTGTTTGAAATTGCTTTCATGCGTTAAAGGAAATAAAATTTAATTTTTTAAAAATTATTACACAGTTCTTTCAAAGTTTCAAAATTAAAAGCTTTTGTTAGCAAATCCAAGAATAGAAAACATGGAATAATGAAAGCACTCTAAAAAATAAGGATTATTTAAGAATTGAAATATTCACAAAAATAAATAAAATCCAGCCCCTGATTATTATATGCTGATTGAGAAATATCACCGAGTGTTCAGTTGTGTTTAGCAAACCTAAATAAGTTCACCAAAAGTTGTTGGGGGTCTGCGATGGTGCTTAGTGCCCAATGCTTCTGCAGCAGCCAATGTAATTATCGCAAAGTTTGGGACCACATTTTCATACACTCACTATCACTAACTTGATTCTCTGTTAAAGGATCGCTCGTTCATCAGACAGCATCTACACGGGTGTGGGTGTGGGGGGGTCTCGCAGCTTCGGCAAAGTCGAGCATTCGACATTTTGGTTTCAGTGATGACAATTGATTCGCATTTTGAATGAATTTATAAAAGTAGGGCGACGAGAAGACGAAAATAAAAGGATTATTTCGATTTTTTCATTCATTTTAACTTTGAGACTGATAGGAAGTCAAAATAGTTGTTTACACATCTCGTACTCAATCTATACTCGTATATACTCCATTACAAAACAAATATATACACAATAGTACATTACAGAACTCAGTACACGGCCGGATCATATCATTCGCCAATCATATAACCGTTTCCATTAAATACTACATTGTTATCCTTCGAACGGAACTGAACAGTTTTCGATTTAAAATTTAGTCGTTGCAATCGATAGGATTCATTCAATAACTTGGTTTACGCGATTCAAGAGTTCAACGTCGATTGGTGTATGGTACATGAATAAAATACGACTTCGGTAGTATTTTCTGAAACTGCCAACAACTTCCCCCCAATGAATGCTCGAATAACAGCGAATTCCGTACACACACGATTTAGCTACTAAGGTCTAAGGTTAATATTCTATAAACTTGGGTTACACGACAATATGAATTAAGAAAACATTCCTATTCTAGAAGGTTATTTGAGTAAATTTCTAAAAATTATGATTTCAATGTTGTTTCGTTGAGCGAACTCTGTATAAAGTTGTTAGAATTACGATAAAAGAAAAACAATAACATTTCCTAATCAAGTTAAGAAAAAATGTGGTTTTGTGGTTCAAATGTAAAATTACATAAATTCTAAAGTTTTTATAAGAAACGAAATGGATGGGAAAATGAAAAATCTTATAAAAATTTTGATTCGGCATTGAGTAGCAAAACTAGATTTAATAAAACGATTTGAAAAATATAATAAAAACTCAAAATTCAGAAAGAGATCAAGAAAACACAACAACATCAACTGCCCAACAAAGATTTACAATTATGTATTATATATTGACTAGCAATGCTGGAGCAACAGCAGCAAAACAAAACTACTGAGTAACTAAAACCATACCATTAATAAACACATACATTATATGGCATATAAGTATAAAGAATCACAAGAATATACGTTAAATCCGGTGAAACGAATTTTTAACTAGCAAACTAAAGACAGTTCTTTTGACAACTGTGAAGATCGGGTATGACACACATACTTACTATGGCTCATGCTATGAAGATTTTTTACCAACCTTGCAACCAAGTATTTAGATATATACGATATATGTATAAAAAGCGAAACTATAACAAAGCTTCATTTAGTCATTGAATATTGTTACGATGTATTTTAATACTTTTGCTGCCTTACTTCTGTACGCATTAATTTGAATACTTTTACTCCACAACAAAAGAATTTCTTGTTTTGTATGTTTACAATATCAGATCGGTTTGTAGGCTAGCATAACGAAGGATGTGTGAGCCTTTAAAAAGCATTAAAAGTTCAATATTACGTGATAAATTTTGCAGCTTTGTAGTATTATAGAAAAATTACATAAAAATGCAAGGACATCGATTAACATGAGACTTTACACAGCAAGATACTACAAAAAATACATCCGGTTCTTTGGGGCAACCATTTTACCCAAAGATTTTTAATTAATTAATAACATGCAAGTTTATAATCTCTGCTAATCGCTAATTCCTCTGTTAATTAATCTCCTTTACTTTTTCTATTTTTTTTCTACAGAAAATGTTTACCACTTGTTATAAAGGAAATTAGATATCCTTGTTATTTATACACCTTCGAAATTGTTATACATACATATAAATATATATATGTAAATATAAGTATATATAAATATATATTTACAACTTACTGTACTCAAATTAGGTTATGTAAAGAAAGATTGTGAAAAACTCCCAAACTGTATTCCGAAACTAATCGTTTCTAAAACCGAAATCAATAGTGTATTTATTGCGTTTCAGATTTTTCTAAAGATATACCTAATTATAAACATTTAAACAAAATTGGAAAATTAATAAACAACGCTAAGATTATAAAATTTAGAACAATGAATTCAAATAAAACGAAAACAAATGCGAAACGAAGAGTTTTAATGCTTTGCAGCCACGTTTAATAAATAATTCGGCGTAATCCTAAAGCAAGGGAATTTTGATAAAAACTAACCACTTTTCTGCGGATCAGCTCGAAACGCATATCTTCGAGATACCTCAATCGGAATGGAAGCAGTGCTTGGCCAGGATGATTGCTTCAAACGTATGCAAAAGTTTAGCGATCATCAGCCGATGGCCCACCCTTTAAAATATCCTCTATAATAGAATACAACAAATTGGAGTATAATAGAAATACAGATTAAAATTCGGGATGTTTTGCATTCTGGCAGAGAAGCCTTTCCAAATGCACAATAAAATTTAGAATGTTCGTTTTGTAGGCCATTTTTTCATATTTTTGGGCACGGAGTTCTTTATACGCATTGAGTGATCGATATACTATATATATATGTACTTAAGCTTAGTACATCTTCCAAGAAATTTAGTGCCTCACGAGTACAAGACGATGCGCGCAATTAATTTTGTCTTCAGCACAAGCGTTTTCTCTTGCATTTATTAAAAAAAAATATTTTGGGATGAATAACAAGGAAGATATTTCTTTTATAATATATACGAGTAGTTGAAAGAACAACACGTTGCTCTATGAAAGAAGAAAAACATACATACGAGTGCTGGTTTTCTTTAAGATTAGTTAAATTTTGAGCCCATATATAAGGCAATGAGTCATTGCACCTGCACTTCTCTTGGCGTACGAGGGTTTTTAGTAAAAACCCTTTTTACACGCGCCGCGCGAAACATTCGGTTGGAGTAAGCTTTGTAAACTTTGATGCGACTACGTAAGTGATGTAAATACTACGGATAGGGCCCGTGTTCAGTGTAATGCTAGATGATTAACCAGTTTATTGAACCCTGAGCAATCTCGGCGAGTTTAATTAATTAAAAAGGTGTCGACATAATTGGTCGCTGCTGTCATTCTTAATGAATGCAATGCGTGTACTTAGGCATTTTTGGCTCTTGTTTTTCTTAATGATTGCAGTAGTACGAGTACTTAACGAGTGTCACTTAAGGTCGCTTGGGGTTATCTTCTGCTTCCATACGTTGTTTTACCCGGAGGCTTAAGCATCGTCATCTACTCCCAGTCGATGTTTGCTGCAGATCAGTTGCAATCCGAATTCGCCGGAATGATTTTCGCAATCGCAATGCTTTGTGTACTCGCCACAGGTCTGTGGTTCCTGAAGAAGTACTCACGCATTTGGTACTTGTCGCAGAGCTTTTCTGGACCACCAGCATTCCCTCTCATCGGGAACGCCAACCTTTTCCATAATTTGCAACCGGAGCAGTTGCTCGGAGTGTTGATGGAGCTGATGGCCACTTACGGAAAGACGGTGAGGATGTGGGTCGGATGCGAATTCAGCCTTTTTATGTCGGATATAAAAGATGTGGAGTTTGTGTTGGGCACCACACAGCTCCTAGATAAGTCCAATGAGTACAGATATTTGCGGCCATGGCTGCATGAGGGTTTGCTGATCAGTAAGGGAAGGAAATGGTTCAAGCGTCGCAAGGCGCTGACCCCCGCTTTTCACTTTCGTATCTTGGAACAGTTTCTGCATGTCTTCGATGTGGAATCTCGCATCATGTTGCAGAACTTGCATCATGTTGCTGCCAAACAGACTGCAGACCAGGAATGTGAAGGCTTCGAACTGGGACACTGGATTAATTTGGTGACGTTGGATATTATTTGCGGTGAGTGGTTAGAAGACACTTCTTTTTTTTAAGAAGATGAAGGAAGAAGTGATAGAAACAAAGAACGATTTTACTTCTGTTTAAATATTCGTACGTAGTGGTTAACCGTATAATTATCAGCAAGATAACCGATAAGTAAACGTTTTTGTACAATTAAATTCCAATATACATATGTATGTATATGTATATAGCAGGCAAAGGTCAAGTGTCAAATAGAAAACATCAGCGAGAGTTGCAGTATCCAGCTCACCTGAAAGTGTGCTCTTTTTAGCAACTTCTGTCCCACGTACGCTATCAGTAGACCCACGCAACCTATTTTTAAAGTTTTTGCAGAACATTGCTGATATGATTAGATTAAGCGAGTGGTATTAATAACTGATTCCAAGGTAAGTCATTTGGCGGTCCCAACGAATTAGTCGACTACAAATGATCCTCTTGGTCGGTTTGTTGCTACTGTTCGGCGGCATCGTTGCCGCCTGGGCTCTATACTTTTTTAAGTACAAATACATCATAGATGTCACGAAGGACATACCGAGTCCACCAACATTACCGCTAATCGGGCATGGCCACTATTTCATCGGAAAATCTCCCGAAGTGGTAATCAGGACCACTGAAGGCTTCTACGAGAATTACGGCACCACATTCAAAATCTGGCTGGGCATGGAGCTGAACATAATGATTGGCGACGTTAAGGACATCGAAGTAGTTCTCACTAAGGCCCTGTTCAACGACAAGGCTGTGGAATACGCCACGTTGGAGCCGTGGCTGCACGAAGGCCTGCTGGTGAGCAGTGGCAAGAAGTGGTTCCAGCGCCGAAAGGTCATCACGCCGGCATTTCATTTCAAAGTCCTCGAACAGTTCACGGATATCTTCGAAGAACAGTCAAGGATACTGGTTCAGAATTTAACGAACGACTCGCAAATGCAAAACCGGGATGGATTTAATTTGTACGATTGGATTAATTTATGCACGCTGGACACCATCTGCGGTAATCTGCATTCTTTTAATTAAAAAAAAAATAGGAAATGAGTACTGAGTGGAGTCGGAACCCAGATATTCTTGAAACGGGGAACATATTCGTTTGAAAATTTAGTTGCTTAAGAAAGTAGATAAAAAGTCTAGTACAAGTATTATATCAAATGCAACACTGATCAAAACATTGGCGTTCATTCTTTTTTCTTTTCTTCCAGAAACTGCTATGGGCGTCTCTATAAATGCACAAACAAATGCTGATTCCGACTACGTCAGAGCTGTTAAAACGTAAGCAACTGAACACTCCTTTCCTTCAGATGTAATCGAACTCCTCCGTAGCATATCCACTGTGTTGCACAAACGCATGTTTGACATACTCTATCGCTTGGATCTAACCTACAAATTCACAAAACTGGCCCGTGAAGAGAAGCGTGCGCTGGCTATTCTTCATGGCTTCACCGAGAAGATCATCATACAGCGCCGCGAGGAGGTGCTCAAAGGCTCTGCTGGTCATGAGAACCTCGGATACGATGAAGTGGGCGCTAAGAAAAAATTGGCTTTCCTTGATATACTACTCCAGTCGGATATCGATGGGAAACCTTTGAGCAACACCGACATTCGCGAGGAGGTGGACACTTTTATGTTCGAAGGACACGATACCACATCGTCGGCGATCACGTTCTTCTTCTATAATGTAGCCCTTCATCCGGGCTACCAACAAAAATGCTTCGACGAAATCTTGTCGATTTTCGGCAAGGACAAAACGAAGCCCGCCACATTTGAGGATCTCAATAAAATGCATTTCATGGAACTGTGTATCAAGGAAACGTTGCGCATGTTTCCTTCGGTGCCGCTGCTGGGTCGCAAAGTAAATCACGAGTGCGAAATCAGTGAGTAACAGGAAAAAAATACTTAAATTATATAGTTAATTGCATCGCCACACAGATGGAAAAATCATACCCGCCGGCACTAATATTGGCATCTGTCCACTGTACATGGGCCGCATGGAAGAACTTTTTCCAAAAGCAAGCGAGTTCATCCCCGAGCGCTTCGATGTTGTTTCCACTGCAGAGAAAATGAATCCGTTTGCTTTCATTCCGTTCTCAGCGGGACCACGTAACTGCATTGGCCAAAAATTTGCCATGTTGGAAATGAAGAGCATCGCTGCAAATGTGCTGCGCCATTTCGTGGTCGAGTATGTCGGCAATCCTGCCGAAGAGCCGCAGCTGGTAGCTGAATTGATACTGCGTACAAAGGATCCGCTCAAGTTTATGATTAGGCCACGTGTTTACTAAATACATACATGTATTTAAAATGTATTTAACATCATCTAATGATATTTCTGAATGGAAAAGGATTTCCAAGACAAACGAAGCTGGTTTCTAGCATTTAAATATCATTTGTATTATTGCCAAAAATTAATTAACAAAAATAAATCAAAAAGCAACGAAACAAGTGTTAAACCTTACAATAAAATACGCCAACTAACTGCAAATCACTTTTACATGAGTCATTTACACGAACAGCCATTAAATGTTACGAGAAGCAAATGTCACAAATAATCTGTCATAAAATTTTACAAGTTCAAGCGCAAGTATTTCATATATTATATGTGTCTATAAATATGTCTAAAAGAAGGAGAATAGATCGCCAAGTCCACCAAACGACGGCCGTACATACTGTACATTAGTCTAAACACACAGCTGTGTGTACGTATAAGCATTGATACAATTCAGTCTGTTTATGGGTTTTTAAGCATTCCTTTAAGTCGTTGAGATCGTCGTCGAATAGCCACTAATTTACTGTGAATGAATGCTTAAAACTAGATTCAACTCGTGCTTGAATAAACTGAAAAACCTAATTACTTCGAAATTAATTATTAATTTGTGTGTATACTTCAGCCGGAAGTTTCACTCACTGCCAACAATTATTTGCGTAATTCAGAAATTAATTATTGGAAGGAATTTCAGCGGAAATACGAATACCAAAAGCAGAGGGCGCTGTCGTTTACATCCCATACATTTTCGTGTGTCCACTTCATCAATTTCAAAAGACTTGATATAAACAACTTAAATTCGGGATCCACATAAGAGATTATTTTTAAAAATACGAATACAATATAATTATAAATCAAACTCAAGAAAAATCCAAGCATTTAACCTTGAGCAAAAGTACTGACGAAAGTTTTTATTGAAGTATTTATTTGCTGAAAGAGGAATATGTATCTATATCATGGGTTATATTAAAACAACAGCAGAACGATTTTACTATAAAATTTCAATAACAAATGAAGAAAATAACATTCCATTCCATTGAACTGAAGATTATTGAGACTTCTGCTCTCGTTTTGTTTATTTGCGTCATCAGTGAAGAGTGGATCTTTCGTTTAGGCAAAAATACCTTGCGTATAAATAAGCTCGATATTTAGACGGAATGGAATGACGACACCGTGTGTATACGCATTTATATTTGTGCAGTTGCCACAAATGGAAAATCATTAAATGTACATAATTAATCGGAATGTTAAGTCCACAATTTGTAGAAACAAAAAAGAGATAACAACAAAAACACAGCGTTTTGAGAAGCCCGAGATTAGTAAGATTGCAGCCGAAAGTTTTATTTTAGTGGTAAAAACTTACATTTTGGCTCCTCACGTTTGGGCACCGGCGAAATGTTCGTTCATTGACTTCATTCGATTTAACAGAGAAGACAAACATATTCTATTTACGACGAGGAAAACACAACAACATGTCTTTACAATAGAGTTACAGATGATTTGTAAATGAGATCAATCAACATTTGAAAATTAGTTCTTATTTCGTAGTTTTTAAGACTTTTGCAAGTATTTACATGAAGTTTAGATGTTTGCCGCTAGTAACAATAGTAACTAAACGCCTTTTTTATTAACCTTTCCCTTCACTACTTTAGCATTAGAGCATTATTGAGTTTTCCTTTCCTAATTTTTGTGGTGGTTATCTTAAAAGATCCCTGCAAAATAATATATTTCTATAGTATAAAACAAAAGCGAAACAAGCAAAATGGTCTATCAAATTGATTAGCTTAAAACCAAAATAAGATCAAAATAATAGAAATATTTGTGAATGAATTTGGCTGATTTCAGAAGGAAAACAGCAACGAGTGCCAACAAAAATTCAAAATATCGTATATTTGGGAAAATTTGTGGCAGAAAAGAGATGTAAACGAGGGAACTGAGCGAACTGAGACTATCTTAAACATGTTTGTTTGCGAGCGAATGCAGAAGAAGAGATGTTCTCTGAAGTGGTCTGGGATGCCATCTCTGCTCTTTCACTGCTGATGTTCCTCATCGTCACACTTATAAAAGCACGTCCACCGTGAAAAGCGCTCACTTTTGTCCAAGAATTTTGAAGGAAGAGGAGCAAATTTCCTTTGCTTAAGCAACATTTTTTAAATACTATATTAAGTATAAGAAGAGAAAAGATAATTTCAATAAAAAGTAAAACTATAGTAAATAAATATTTAACAGACAAAATAAGAATCCACGCACGGATATTACTTTTTTAATCTAAATATTTTCCATATAAATCAGTGCGAATTTTTCACATTGCATAGCAAATTCGTCGACGGTGCAAATAAGAAATATAAATAAAAATATCTCAGCAAAGTTACACATAAGAAGAAAAGAATTTAAGAAACTACAGAAAAACGCATCCACGGGGGAAATTCAACAAATATACTGGTCGTGCTTTCTTTCATTAACTCTCGATCGAACTTTTTTCACGAACGCGATTGTGTCAAAAGTTCAGTGGACCAAAAGTCTTGGCATTTGCTTTAGAATTGCGAAAAACCAACAATTTTTCGAAATTTAATAATTATATTCAACTGTACTGTGGAAGAATTTCACCGCAAAAATGGCGGATGTATCTCATGAACTGGGCTCCTTAAGATTTGTGGTGGTAAGTTTAGTAATTAAATTTTTAGCAAAAAACCCTAAAATTTAATTGAATTGTTGATTCACTTGAGAAGTATAATTTTAAAGTATATGTAAATTTTCGAGTTTCATTTAACAGAAATGTTCATCAATAACAATATAATTCAAATTGAATTCTCTCTCAGAAGTGTTCTTCTTTGAATAATTTCGATACCAATCCTTAAGGTCAGAAACCATCTATTGTTTTATGAGGAAATAAGATAAGATTCAGTCGAATTGCTAATTCCTGGTGTTTCCCGAAGCATGAAACAACTGCGCTGGCGACTAGAATTTTAAATCGAAAAGCATTTCTCTCAAACTGATTCACTGCTCGTGTCTGCAGAAACAAAGAATGATTTGTATTAATTACTCGTGTATTTTAGCTAGTCTTTAGCCATCAAACCTTAAAATGATGCGTTCCAATCTTTTAATTATAATGGTCGCGAAAAGGAAACCAATATTTTTCTTTTTTTCTTGTTTTGTCTATGATAATGTGAATATACAGCAATTTTTTTAAGACGAAGAAATGATTTTTGGCACATGATGTGCAGCGAAATATAAAAAAAAATTACACTTCCTCCTTCTCGAGTGACCTTCAAAATAGAATGAAAGTACTAAACGCTTGCTTCCCTCTATCGCTGAAACGTTACTTTGAGTGTTAATACATACATATGTACATACATACATGCATACATAATGTACGTAATATACAGTGTGAATTCTTTTAATATTATAACATATATTTAATCGAAGCAGCCAGACAGAGGAACTGACTAACCATTTTTAGGAATGCAGACAGTTCAAGAGCGGCAGAATGGACACATGTTTGTTTATACATATTTACGTATGTATGTAGATATGTATGACTATTGTATGGTCATGCGACGAAGTTGAATTGATGTTGGTATTCGGTTTTGACAAAGGATTATACTCTGAAATCATTCAATTCACCTGCATCCGCTTTCGGTGAATTCAAATAAAATATTCATTAACGGATTCTTGGATTTCATTTCTTGCCACACTTTTAATTCAATTGTAAACGAAATTACATAAATTCGTGGTATATGAGGCATTGGATGAATGAAAATAAGGCGGGAAACCGCCTTAAATCGGTTTTTAATCTGGTGAAAACCGTAAAACAATACTGGGAACTGGAGCACTTTTCTTTCCCTCATTGGTGAAAAAACATATTATGTACTTTTTCTCAGGTGAAGAAATCTGTGTCATTCCCACGTTAGTAAGAAAACTGAACAAAAGCACTGAATTTGCATTTCAAATTTGAGAAAACTAAAAATTTTTGTATTTATTGCATAGTTTTCTATAAATTAAATTGGATTACATTAAATACAAGAATGAAAAATGTACTGCATTATTTACAGATTGTTTCAGATCACCAAAGTTTTTAAAATCAACAAACTTCACTTAATATTTTGTTTTAATTTCGGTTTGGTTTCCTTTTTTTCTCCTTTGGTTTCCCTCTGATTTCGGTAGTCTTAAAAAAATGCAAAATTCACAAAAGCCCTCAGAAGTATTGCACAAAACTGGACTGAATTTAAAAGAACTTTCTAATGGAATGGTTATTTTTATTGCAGGACTCGCCGCTTTCCTCTAAAGTGGCCATGTTCAACAACCAGGCCAATCAGCACGTGCAATCGCAGTTATTAAATCCCTTCTCTAACAATGATGGGCGTTGCTCGCCGAAGCCGCAGTTCTCGAAGGACGAATACGGAAAGTGAGTTCAGTTCGAAGTCCCTCGGAACTTTTTTGAATTTCAAATTTTTCTCTCCTATTTGCAGACCCCTGGCCGGCAGTCTGACTGAAATGCGTGGCCAGAAGGCGAACATTCATGTGATGAAAGAAATGCTGGAGCTGTGTCAGATCATAGACTCGGAGGGCTACAGTGTCAAGGACGAACCCTCGATGCGCGTGATACCATTCGGAGAGCTCTTCAATGTAAGCAAACATGGAGTTGTGAAGACTAACATTTGTTCAATTACTAGTTCTTTATTTAAGTCGTTAATTCTGTATACTTTCAAAATTATTATTAACTGTCATTACTTCTATGTTCATTACCGCTTGTACACCACACCCCGCAGATTTACAACTACATCTCGGACAAAGTTGTTGGCATACTTCTGCGCGCACGAAAGCACAAACTCGTGCAATTCGAAGGCGAGATGCTCTTTCAACGACGCGACGATGATGTACCGGTCTTTTTGCTGCGGCCCATTCAGGAGATACGTAAATCGCTCGAGGTGAAAATCGAAGAAATCAAGCGTGCTTCCAGTCCGCTCCCACAGGCAACTTCAGTGCTGCTAGACAAGAGTGCGCAAACGCACAAACGCAAGGATGTAGATGCATCAGTCCGCGTTCCATCGTTCTCCTGCTCGCCCTCACCGTCGCCGGCGCCGTCAGTCACCGTTTCACGTGCACCAACGCCGTCACTACCAGTCACGGCACCTGAAATTCTTGTAACTGAAACAGAGCATGAGATCGAAGAAGAAACGAATATTTTAAGGAAATCGGAGGCAACCACAGATGCTCTGCTTAAGAACGTAGAAGCGGAGCCAACCACAGGAACAGTTACAGTACAGGAACAGTCCTGCGAGTCAACAGAGAAGCCAGAGCCAGCCGAGCAGACAAAACAAGCCTTGGAATGTGCAGAACCCAAAACGGAAATAACAACTGATCCATCGCCCAAATACACAGAACCAGTCGCAGTTGAACTTCCAACATTAACTCAGTCGGTAGAAAACAGTTCGACTTCGACAGTCGAGACTTCAGCTCTTCCCATTGCTGATAATTCCGAGGATCATAATGCCGATGTCAACAATACAAGTAACAATAACGATGCTAGTCACACGCTGCTGGCTGCAGCATCCACCACAGAAGCTATCGAAAACTTCGACGTGGCCACTGCAATTAGCTCTGAAAGTCTTGCGGCGGTTTAGAGGCCTCACAAAAAGTTTCCTTCCGAATATCAACATTTGATTTTAGTTATTAAATTAAAAGTGGAAAAATTTTTAGTTTTTTTATAAAAATCTCACCCAATTCAATTATGCTCGTATTTGAAAAATAAGTTTTAGACCTAGATATATTATTTACATACGTATGTACATCTAAAAATAGAAAATTATAAATATATACTAAATAGAGACGTGTAAATTATCATATACAAACAGTAATGCATCACGAAATAAATCCATTGGAAAAACCAACATAGCGTTCACTATTGACTTGACTACGTTCAGATAAGAAAAAAACCAGTAGCAACCGCTTGCATGGGAACCTCCTCTGTGGGAACCTCTCATAGCTTCAGTTCTCAGATTTTTGAAGGTTGCTCTATGTGTGAGTACATATCATAAATGTAATGGTTGCATATTTACTTCAGAAATTCCACTGCTTGAAAACCATGAAAACCATCCTCACCAGCTCTGAGGAAAGCATCTTATTTTCGGATCTCGTTAGATGACTTAAGATCATATTCGAACAAATGAGTAAAAATCTAATAATTTTTGTATTCCTACCGTTTTATAAGAATTCTACTATTTATTCCCCAAATAATAACTGCGTTTGTTTCATTTGCTGTAAAAAAGTTTATTTTCAAAATTCAATCATCTTGTCTCATCATCTTCACATGAAAAACACGTTCGGCTGAAAAAAAGTAGCTTAAGAAATGGAACAAAAACCAAATAATTAATAATCTATTAAAAATTTAACATTACTCGCTCTCGCAACACGTAAGGAGCAGCCAGCTAATAAGTTAAACAAACTAAAAAATTGTAACATTATTTTTAAAATTGTACAATAAAAGTTTAAAATCTGTGCATAAGTAACAAGTGCACAAAATAATAAAAAAGTCAAAGTTTACAGAAATTTTGTTATAAAAAATTAAATAAAAACCTGAATTGTTTTGTTTTTACGCACATTTAAGGGTGCGTAAAGATGTGAGTGGATCTTAGACCATGAGCTGGTCAAATCGAAAAGTAAGTCAAATAAGAAGCATAATAATAAATATAACGAATGCCTACTATCACAGAAAATATCACATGTTTTTCGTTTTAAAGTCCCTAAGTTTTCTCTTTGTACACGAGTGCGTAGAAATAACGCTCAATAAATGCATTACATAATGGAAATAATAATCACATTTCGGTATATATTTATTTCTTTAAATAGCTTTTGCATAGATGTTTGAATATTTTAGGTCTTAACTCTGTATGGTTTTATTATTATCGATAAGTATAGATTAAGATTATTCAAATAAAATAAGTCATTTTAAAGAAAATTAAAATCATTTTAGTTTTCATATTGTAAGTAAGTAGATTTCTACTTTCAACATTCTTTTTAGAAATACACATTAACTTATATACGAGATAACTTCTCGTTTCTACATATTAAAGGCCAGAAAAATCAATTCTATGCTTCTATTCGGTTTCTTCTCATATAAATTGTTCAGCAGCTTCTGGCATAAGGAACAGATTCTGAGTTCCGACGATGAAGTTCATTAATTAATACGCAAATAATAACGCAGCACTCAGAATACAAGCTTTTTGGAATTCCCACTAAATTTAAACGCCGATTTAATTAAACTTTTACCTTAGATTAGACTGCAATAAATATTGATTACAATTTGAAAACATTATAAAAATTTTCCACACAATTTTACACGAGTAAATAGTTTAATCCTTCTTAGTGAGGATATCTGATAGTTAATAGAAGTGCTTAAAAATGCATAATATAGTAAAGAAACTTAAAACATTCTTTTCTGTTATCGAATTGACATTTTGGTTGTTCGATTCAGATCAAGATATTAACTTGCGCAGTTTATTTCTATGCAAAATTTAAGTATACGCCATATACATTTGAAGGCAATTACAATAGCAATAGACTGCTTAAATACATGTTATGTAATAAATATGCCTTCAATATTTCACTGATGTATTAATTTTAAGAATATATTTTCATTGCAAACATACTTAATTGTTTTCCCTCGTATGAATACATTTTTCGTCATTTATCATAAAATCTCTCATCAAGTATTTGCAATTACCTTTAGAAGCATTTGACTGCCATCAGCACGAATATTATACTCGTGTTTTTAATTACTACAAACACATATTTTAATTATCTTAGTATCTACTTTTATTAATTAATACGCAAACTCCTTCCTGAATATTTTTGAAGGATAACATTATGAGCGCCCCTTAATTGTCGCAATGTTCACATATTGGGTCACTTTTAAATGTAATACAACTTACGAAAAATGAACTAATGCTAAATAAGTTCATCAAAAGTTTTTAAAAGAAAATGTATCTCAGTTTGGTGGCGCTACACACAAAAAAATAGTTCAAAATATGTATTCTTCATGAGTTTCCACAGCGCCTATCAAACGTAAAATTATATCCACGAATAATTTAATTAAAATATTAATAGAAAATAATTACATTTAAAACAAAATTGATTATTTTATATTTGGACTACTTAACATCCTGAATTTAATTAAATAAAAGAGCAGTGTTTATTATCAGAATCATGTTCTAAAATTTTACTGCTTACATGGAGCCAAATATTTTTTGTTTATAAAAGAAATATGCCAATTTTTAGTTGACATTGTTTTTAATTCCATGTTTGTTTTAATACATTGAGCCTTGTAATGTAAACAAAAAAATTTGGTTATTATATAAAACCAAAAGAAATGCTGTATTTATTAAACAGACATAAGCACACAATTACAATTCATAAATCAAATCACACAGAGATTTTGCAATATTACAATTTAAATGAGTTCTAATAAACTAAATTAAAAGTGTACAATATTTTGCTTCTTACTTTCGCTGCAATAAAAAGTCAAAAATATTTATTTTAATCTTCTTTACTATTAAATCTAGATTTATAAGGTCAAATGTAACTATTGAAACTTAAAGAACTATGGTTATGAAGTGTCGAGGGGCTGGAGGAGGGTCTAATGGTTAGTACATCTAGACTTCTGATGTGTACATTGTTATAATATACAAAGTACGCAATAGACAAGTTTCGAACGATTGAATAACGTAACGTATAGCTTAAGTTAAGTTGTCAAAAAATAAAATAAGTTAATTTAAATGTCAAATGAAGTGAAGCTTTGAAGCGATTCTTTTAATGTACAAATTTCGTTCCAATTTTATACTAAAATAATTCAACAGTTTGCTTAACTAGCTTCAAAATTCGTTGAAGTATAAAGTCCTTGTCGTCAAGCTAACATTCGAGATATATAAGCCAGCACGTTAAGCTTAACTACAAGCTTAAGCTTAACAAGAAATGTTCATAATATTAACTATAAGAAATGTTCACCCGTTCATTGAACGCAGCTTCAAAAAAAATAATTCAACATTAAACTTAACTTAGAAAGAAAAAATATGTAGTTGTATAGGTTTGTGTGAAATGCTTAGATAAATTGATTAATAATTAAATACAAAGTCTTAGAAAATATTCGTTTCTATAAAAAAAATGTAACAAATAAAATGAAGTAGAACTTTTGATGATATTTTTAAGACTTCACAATTTCAAATTCGGTTTAAATAAAACAGCGAAACAAAATATAAATGGTTACAATGATTTGAATTACATTCCATGTTTACAATGAAATGTTTACAATGCGATAAAGTTTCAACTGCAATATTGCCGGATAGCTTGCAAATACACTTTACAGGTATACTTCATATCAAAGTAATAAAAAGTGTATAAAGTAACTAAACTAAAGTATGTATGTGTATGGAACTTTAATGCAATGTACTCTCCTAGCGTCACACCTAATCGCCAGCTGGCATATTTAAATATTTAGCTAAGTAAAACATTTTATCTCGTCTTTCAATTTGTAGCATTAATTTACAATTTATACGGTGATTATAAGAATTGTATTTTACGCCGGACTCTGTCAGATCACTAAAATCTAATTATTCTTCATAACAATACGCTGTTGTTGGGATTTCCGTTGGGATTTGTTGTTACTCGCTTCGCTCATCTTGCTGCGGGCATCCAAACGTTCGAATATTCCCTTGGAGTATGAGTTTGAGACGCCACCAACTCTGCTGTGATTATCACGATGATTGCTGCTGCTATGACGACTTCTGCTAGCCGACCTTGTGCTGTTGCTTCCATCTTCTCTGCGGCTTCCCGATGACGACGACTTCAGAACTACTCTGCGATTTGCAGTTGTAAGAGGCTTTTGGTTTGATTGATGATTTCTAGAACTTGCATTTGAAGAGGACGAGTTATAGTTGTTGGATTTGATGCTTGGTGGTTTAATAGGCTCAGGCGTGGGGGTACGTGTGCGAGGCAATTGCTGTTGTGGTGGCGGTGTTGGCGATGCTAACAAGCGATCCTCCTCATCTAACATCAACTCATCTTCATCGTAGTCGAGCTCAAATTCGTCATCGCTAGGTGACGATACATGACGAGTATATTTAGATGCCAAGGACGCACCTGTGGGTGCTACCACCGCGGTGGTGGGTGGTGTTGAAGACATCGTATCCAGTTTCAGCACTGGTTTAATGATAGCGGTGTTGCTGTTAATAGTAGTTGAGTTGGCGCCACCAGCGTTAGTTAAATGCTCGCTTAATGTACGTTTTGCTTCGGGAAGTATTTTCGCAGTTGGTATTTGTTTTCGTAGCTGTTGTTGGATAGGATGCTGATAGTGATCGCTGTTATCTTCGTTATGACGCTGTTGTTTCTTTTTGAGCGATATTATTTTACTCTCCGTGACAATAATGGGCTTCAACTTGTGTGGCTGCGGATGATCCTCATTTGTGTTGCCACCTGGCGTCGCCGGTTTATCCTGGAAGGTTTTGTTTAAGTTCATGTTAAATTTTTGCTTTCACCTATAAGCTTCCTTCTGGGCAAACACAAACGCTTTACATTCAAACGCTTGTACTATGGAATTTTTTTCAAAACCCTATTATGTTTGTTGGCATTGACTAGAATCTGATCGCAACTAGATTTAGGCTAATTAAGAAATTAATGCAAAGCTCCAAATTACAAGGCGACTGATATCTGGATTGGCGGGGATTTTTTATTATTAACTAAATTGACAAAAGGTTTAACCAGAGACTTAATGTGTCATAGTCCAGCAAATCGGGAGCCCTGGAATAATTATTTTCGGCTTAATATAAGTTGGGCTCATAGGTATTGCGGTTATTGCCTAACGGACTAAGGCCACGCAGGACCCAAAAGTAGCCGAGGTTATTATACAGACCACTCTCTCCTACCGCATATCTTGAAATTGGTACCTATGTTAAGTTGCATTCTGTACAACTCATTTGATGGCTTTGATTGCCACATGATTCGATTCAATGGGTTATGATACCGTAAGATTGATTGAAGACCAAGACTGGTATCAGAAGAATAAATGTCTTCAGTTTCCCGGCTAAACGAGAACTTATTCAATGGGCATGAGTGATTCAGCTGTTAGTGTTCATTTTGTACTGGGGTAGTGCGCATTTAATTATTAAATTGAAATTAATAATTAAATTTTAAATGGTCCTTAACACGATATTCTTAAATACGTACTTACCTCATGTAGTTTCACTTCAGCCGCACGACGTCGCCTCATTTCTTTGTCTCGAAGTATCTTTTCGCGTAATGCTTTTTGTTTCTCAATTTCCAAGCGATAAACGCGTGTTTCTTCGTCCTCTTCGACCTACAAATTAATTAAAATTTCAATGAATTGAAAAACTGGCGTTCATAACGGTATATCATAAGATACGTTAGTAGAAAAGTAATCTCTCAAATTTTTGCATTTCATTTAAACTTACATCATTTCGGTCTCGATCTCCCCCACGACGACCACCTCGAATTGGTAGTGGAGAAAGGCTTCGCCTGCGCTTGGCATAATTTACAGCACCGCCACGATTTTCGAAATCGCGATCTCTGCTGTTAGCCCGTCGAAAACGATTTCCACGACTAGCATTGCTTACTCCGTTGCCATAACCAGTACCTGGACGATCTCTTTCCCGCTCACGGTCTCGACTACTGGCACGTCCAGGACGTTCGTTTTTAACTCCACGATCGCGCTCGCGTTCGCGTTCACGCTCGCGTTCGCGTTCACGCTCGCGATCAATAAATCTTTCACCGGGTCCCCCTGTACCAACACCGCCAACACCTATTACACGATCACGTTCTCTTTCGCGTTCACGTTCAAAATGACGTGCTTCAATACCACCAGCGCTGCGCTTTGGCGAATAGCTTCTCTCACGTGTGTGGCTACGTGAGCGACTGCGCCGTACTAGAGGCAGAGGTGAACGTTCATTTCGTCGCTTCTCAATGTGTTGGCGATTCTTAGTGATGAACTCTTCTTGCTGTCGTAACAGCTCTTCATCACTTTGTAAATGTGACACATGACTACTTATAGTGGACATGAATTGTGTTTCTTTGATAAACTTGCTTGTGGCCGCTTCCACCCCGCCTTTAAAGTTGGGGTTTATGAGAACTTTGCTGGGACGCACGGAAGCTGGCTGCATCGAATTGCCAGATGGCGGTGCAGATTGCGTAGGTGTCGACACATTTGGTGCGTTACCTAAACCTGTTCCAGCGGCTGGTGCATTTACTGGTGTTATTTGCAGTGATGGCGTCTGTGGATGACGTATATGCGGATTATTACCAAAAGCACCAGGATTCATTGGCATTCCATGCGGAGGTCGTTGCATACGTAAGCCTGGACGCATACAAGGAACACCAGGTATTTCAGGGCGGTAAATAAGTCCCCTTGGAGGGTTCAGTAGTCCATAACTTAGATTAAACGGTGGTGTGCCGCTGCCTGGACTGTAATCACGAGGTCCTGAAGGGTACATTCCGGTAGGACCCGGACGGAAGCCACCAGGGCCTCCTGGACGATAACTGGGAAAAGGGTGACGCTGTTTTAATTGCGGTGGGTGGTGTACATGATTATTGGGGTCGTGCAGATGGGGATGAGTGTTTAGATGATGTTGTTGTTGTGATTGTGTAGCTGAAGTTGCATTTACGCCAATGCTTCCTGGTGAGTGTGTTACAAAGGGATTAGGTGGTTGTTGTTGTTGTTGTGTTGGGAATTGACCTGGAATGAGGGATGAATTTGTTTTTGAGGGAATTGAAGGCAAAATATCGCTTGGAAGCAATCTTTCAAGAGGTTGAGGCAGCGCCAGCGGCTGCAAATGCCGGAAATGGGCAATGAGTGGAAAATTACCATGTGGAGGATAACGTAGGAGTGGGCGCATGCCAGGATAAGGACCGCCGCGCATAAAATAAGGACCGCTGGATCGTAAGAGTGGATTACCACCACGCTTGCTATGCACAAATCTCGGATGATTTTTATCTGTAAACAAATAGAAAATAATTCTTACATTAGTTCTATACCTCTACTTATGTATTAAAAATTCCTAACTAATTTTGTAAGAATTTTGTTTGTTGGCACAGCGGTTCCGTCGAAGTACCTTATTCTGTGTATTCGTTGGTGTTTGTACCCTACACGGAAGTACAAATCTTGCTTACCTGGCGATAATCCAACCATGTGTGCAAATTCGCGTTCGCTTGTTATCTTTATGTTGGTACGTTCTTCTCGCTCATCATCGGGATCTTCGCGTGGGTCAGAAAATTCGCCACTTATGGCAGTACCAGCGGTAAAGCTTTCCTGTGAACTTTGTATAAACGAAGGATCTGTGTGCACCCCGGTGGAACAACTGATCACTGAGGAATGGTCCAATTCCAACTCTTGGAACTTCAAGCTAGAACTTGAAGAAACCTCATCAGTGTGTGTGCTTGTTTGATGATTGGGCACCTGAAGCTGTTCTGATGGCACCAGGAGCTGCTGCTCTTGATTTGGTGGTTGTTTAAATTCAGCGTATTGGTTGTGCACAGGATATTCCTCGCTGGTCGAGACAGCAGCCTCGCCATGTGTTGCTCCCATTGAGCCAGTGCTTGGCGCTGAGGAAGTTACTTCAACGTTAGCCTCAATCGCTTCGGAGGGTGCATTCGCACCGCCTATATTTGTATTTGAGGTGGCACTGCAACCTGCATTATTTAATTGATGATCCTGTATCTGTGATTGTACCCACTGTTCCGCATCTGCTTTCAGCTGCTGCTTTACTTCGTTGGTTACAACTGTTTCCAATTCTAGATTCTCCCATGTTAGTTTACATAGAAAATACTTACAGATCCAACTTACCATCGTCCGAGAGTAACAGCTCATCTTCGTCGGCCCCGTAAAGCGCTTGATCGTCAATATCATCTCCTAATTCATAATTTAATAAATCGTCACTGAAATTAGAACCACAATACAAATGTAAATTAGTATGAATTATGTTGGCAGCAATCTAAATTGTCACGGTATAAAACTGTAATGGCCATTTTTTTTTCCTTCGTGGTCGTGACGACCCCCGCAGATATGACTATAAATTTATTTTACAGAATTATCGTACATACAATCTTTCACATATAATATATTCTTATACCATTAGAACACAATACCTCATCCGAAGTTAAATTATCTATATTCTAATGTATTTCATATATTGAATATAAACATTTACAAACTTACTTCAAGTCGGACATCTTGATAATCACAAAATTTTATTGAAACACTCTGACTTATTTCATGTGCAATTTCTTTTTCACCAACAGAGTGAATACACTGAAAAAGAGTGAAGCACCAGCTCGATTATCACAAAAGTTTCAATAGACAGACGTGTTACACCTATAGTTAATAATCAATTAGACGTTGATGCAACTGCATTATCGACTACAACGTTTGATATATATAACAACGTTTGATATATATAATGAATCGTACCATTTCTACTTTGATTTACTTTGATATTTTTTTCTCTCTCTTTGGAATTATTTAACGTATATTATAACTTTTTGGATTTCAAATATAAGACCAGTTGAAGATTTTTCTGAAATTTAGTATGTTTTTCTGCACACAGAAACTTTTTAAGTAGGACTACTAATACTGTTAGTAAGAATAAAAACATAAAAATATTAATAACTCATTTTAACAAACACACAACATTCCACTCCTTCTTTGTCAAGCACAGTACCAAAAGTAGTAAATTTTATATAAGTGCACACTTACGCGTAAAGCGAATACTTCGCTGATTTAGTTTGCACCGAAACTATGTTTCAGTGTCGAATATGTATCGAACGAAGATGATTATATAAAGATAAGAGATTTAACCAATTAAACCATTTTAGTAAAGGAGTGAGGGGAGAATTTTAATATAAAGAATTTTAATACATATATACGTAAATACGCTGACCTTAAATCCAATGCTGCCATTCATACCAATGCCTTCATTACAATGCTCCCATTACTTCACGGGGTTTTTTCAATTGATCTCTCTCCACTTTTTCGCTATCTTTTTCGCAATTTCGCTAAAAATTTATTTTGCAACGGTGAAAAATGTGACGCGAGCAACTGTACACTTCTGTGCTCTCGGCAACTGTATACTTATGTGTGTAAAAATTATTCACTCGATTTTGGGCCCAACAATTCTCTACACTTGAATCTAGAGTGTAGACTTTCGACCTTATTCATCGCCTATCTCTCCTGAAAAGGTGAAAGTATGTATATCTTCAATAGAATCTACGTGTGGCTGGGGCCATTTAAAAGCATTTACGTGGGACTGGGGTCATTCAAAAGCGTCTAGGTGTGACAGGGCCATTGAGTAAATAAATATAAACAAACTGATAAAAGTATTTATCTGTCAGATAAATGAAATTTGTGTTTTTATATTTAACGTAGAAGAGTAAATAAAAATAAAACGTGTATAATAAACGCGGAACATAGTTTATGTAGCAGCAAATCTATTGGTTATTTCCCTGAAATTAATATACATTTTGGAAATTTCAGTAATTTACATGACTCAGATATGTCCTTAGCATCAACAATTAGCTCCGGCGATACAATCGCTCATCGCTTACAGCCTTTGTCTGGTCCGCCCGTGCAGACGCCGCTGATAGAGAAACTATACATCGGCTTGGACCAGACTCCACATTCTTTTAACCTTCGTGAAAAAGTGCTGGGAGCTGCTGGTGCCAACTTGCAGTATATCAGTAAAGAAACTGGGGTGCAAATCTCCCTTCGCGGTATAGGTTCTCTTTACATCGAGCCCAATAGTAATACTGAACTACAAGAGCCGCTTCACTTGCTTCTGGAACATCAACGATATGAAAATTTAAACTCGGCAATGGAACTGGCCAAAAACTTGATTGAAACTCTTCATCAAGAATTCCGTCAGCTAGAAATTGGAACGCAAGTTTTGTCTTCTCCGCATATTCCTACAGCACAACTTAATGTACCACCTCTAAATGTGATCTCCAGCGTTCCTCCTCCCTCTGTGACGGCACCATTGCTGCAGCATCAGCAGATATCGCTTGTACAACACCAATTCCTTCCGCAAAATGGACTGCAGATGCAACTGGGTCAAAATGCTATGATTATTCAGCAGCAGCCGCCGAACTTCAACATGCCACCACCACCGCCACAATCATCCTTGTTACCGATGAAGCCAACTAACCAAATTCAATGGCAGTTTCATCAGCCACCTCCTGGGATGTCAACACAACACGCACCCATAATTCTGAACACTCAACCGCAAGGTCTCCAGTATCAATATGTTCAACAAACAACAACTCGCGACCTGCAGGGTATAAACTTCCCCATTCCAAGCGGAGTAATTAATAATAATTGACGACTTTTTAGGAAATCAACAAATTACCTTTCAGCCGATTATACAGCAAACTCAAATTCCGATGCAATCCCAACAACAATATTTTACTCTACAGCAGGGTAATACAACGTACATGATACCTCAGTCGTCTATTTTTCAGCAAGCACCCTTCGGAACCCACCCGTCCGCACAGCTCTCTATTATTCATCAGCAAGCCACCTCTCTACAGCACGCGCCGCACTTGCAAGTGCACTTACCACCAGTGAATGCTCCACATACTACTCCAAATGCACAGACACCACCGTCGAGACATGAAGCTAAGACTGACGCACACACTGACGCTCTACCGACGTCATCCTCTTCCCTAGGACTGCTTGATAGCGGAGCATCTGTCTCAGTATCACATGAAGACGTCGTTGCCGAGCAAGTAGACGGTGGAACTGACCAGCCGAATAAGTTGATAGTGAGGAACTCACCACGGGCGATGCCCATAACTAGTCTACCGCCACCTCCTATAAATATGTCGGTTCCACCGCCAGTGCAGCATTTCGTTGGCAACCATCTGTTAACTGGATCCACAACAATGACCAGTGCTATGTTACCTCAACAAGAAATGGTCCCAGCGACGCCGAATGTACAGCCGAATTCAATACGTAACAGCAACAGCTGGCAACAAGCTCGGGGGCCGCCGCCACCTCCACTGGGACAGACACTAACTGAAGTGCAGCAGTTGCAGTCTATTGGACAGCAGCAGCCTTTCGCTATGACATTCACACAACAACCATTACAGCAGCAGCCAACACAACAGTTTGTTCATTTGCAGCAACCGCAGCAGCAACAGACGCAGTTCGGTGTTATTCAAACATCGGCGCTCAATAGCGTCAACGCATTCCAACAACAACAAATACTTCAACTTCAGCAAATACAGCCACAAAATGCACTGCAAATGGCGCAGCAGCAAATTCACTATTCACAACAACAACTAATGCAGCAGCAAGAAAAGCAACAACAGATTTTTTATCAATTGCAACAACAAATGGGAGAACAAGCGCAAGTAAGTTTACACAAAAATTTGCATTAATCTGAATTTAATTTAATTTTTAATATTTGCATTTTTAGATACCAATGGATAGTACAAGCCAAGCTGCATCATTTTCACGCCCCGGTCAAAAGCGAAGACCAGCAAACGAATCAGTGATTTCTTCGGCTGGAGGACCGCCTCCCAATCAGAAAGTACGCGCCGGCGTGGGGTAAGTTCACAATGAGAATATTCTATAAAATGTACTTTTAAGCGAAAACTAATGTTTATCTTCATCGACATCAATGTTTTTTCAGAGAAGAGTGTATATTAACATATGTAAACCTTAATTAAATTAATCTGCACTTTCACTCAAATATAGATATTACTATCAAGGATTCCAATAAAAGTGGGCAGTGCGGGGGCTACAGTTTTCAAAACTTTCTATATGTATATTAAAATTAATCTGTATTTTAACTAAAGCTTTAAGAATTTTAGGAAATTCTTTAACACAAAAGATTCCTAACCACGTGCGGAAGTTTTACGATGGATTTCATTACAATTAGCTGCTTGGTTTTTAATTTATCAAAAATCACAAATATTTAAAATGTTTTTGGAAGTTCTATTAAATATATTTTAAAACTTATTCAGCTCACAAAGCAACATGACTAACATCGCTATGACATCGGCAAGCACTGGAAATGCATCAAAGATGGTCGAAGCCGGTGGTGTTTGTGGCCAAGGTTTGTAAATAAAATGAATGTATAAATGTTGACTAAGTCTCCGGATGCTGAGAACTTCCAAATGGACGAAGGTTCATACTGCTTGGGAAACACATAAGAATAATTTAAATTTGTATGCTGACTCATCTCGTATATAGTTTTTGTATATTTAATTTTTTATGCATGTTTAAGTATAATTTTTTCAACAGATCGACCTGGAATTGTAGACGCCTGGAGTCCGTTTATCCCAAAATATTGACCGAGTCTAATTAATTATTTGCCTGTTTTTATTAAATTATGAAGCATCACGATCCCGCGGAAATAATCTCTGAATTTTATTTTGTACATTTTTAATATTATTTTGTATATAAGAAATACAGCGGAGTCTTTTGGAAAATGCTACAGTTACTTCATTAGCTCTAGAACCAGATACTTAAAGCAGAAAATGATCCATTAGGATTTGAAGTCTAAAAATCATTGATATTGATATTATGTACTAACAAATTATTTAGTTTTCACATTTCATGGAAATTTGGTAATGTTCCTTATTGTTATTCATTTCTTAGGTAGATCAATGAATTCATCACAGTGTCTACCACAAAATCATCAACTGCTCAAACCAACTCATATCGGAGTAATGCGCTATAATCAGGACCCGCATAAACCCGTCTTCGATATAGCGTATCCGCCGCCTCGTGGACCCCGACCAGCACAGCATCAAACGAATCAGCATTACTTAGCACAACAACTAAAACATCAACAGTTGGCAACCAATAGCTGCGGACAACGAATGCAGATCATACCCGCCACCCAACCACCTCCTCTACCCGCTTCAAATGTTTATAGCGGTGGCTCTGCTCCGAGATGAAAGCTAATGGTAGAAAAGCTGTAAACCGTAGAGTGACAGAACAGCATAAAATCTGAAACTGCAAAACGATTTAACAGATTTTGTGTAATCCGATTGTAAATAGTTAAAGGAATAAATATTTTTGCAAATGTATTTTGAAGGTCTTTTGCTTTCCAAACATCTTTCCGGATAAATTTGTATGGTGGGTGATTCCCGGGATGCTTCCTCGGATATCAGTCTTTCATATGGCAACGCTGCAAGTCTGAAACAACCAGTGTTGTCGATGGATCATATGTGTCTAAAATAGATTATTTATTGGGAACACGGACACAAAGTTCTAGTTTACTGATTGTACTATGTACTAATTTATTGTGTATATATTAGAAAATGTATCAACACAAGGAGAACAGAACACAGCTCAGTGAATATTTCAAGTTGTTTTGTATTCTTTTTTATAAGCGATGAATATATAGACTTGTATTTGCAAAACTGTACCTTGTTTACAAATAAAGGGTAAAAATAATCTTTTTTATGAACAAAATTTGATTCTAAATATGGACACATTTAATCTGAAGCAGAGGACACATATAATTTTGTAGAGGCAACACTGAAAACAACAACACTACTACTACGAGCTCACTCAATAGTTTAACGAACAAATCTGTTAGTTGAAGTCGTGAAGTGGTGGTTGTTGTACTTGTGCTGTTGTAGTAAAGGCGCGCGCGCGTTGATGCGTAAACAAAAATTGCGTAAATCGACAGCTGATGTGATATGTTGCTACAGACAGACATAGTACCGTCTCACATAAGAAATGCTACATACGTAATACGCTGAGTTTCCAAAGTGATTGTTTTGTGTACGTCGCCGTTTATAGTAATATAAATCATATTCAGTTAGAATTTGATTCTAATGTCAACATTAGAGTCACGATCTATTTTATAAAGTCCGGATGCAAAACTCAAACAAACAACAAGAATAAAAGTGAATGAACACCTCACTTTGCACTTCAAATAAGCAAATTTGTAACTAAGTAAAACTGATGATGTGTGCAAATCTGCGTTGTGTAAATAAAACACGGGTTATTAATTAAGTACACAGAAAACTAGTATTAAATTACGTCAGCGCATGCAGTCATAATACACTGAGAAACTCGAAGTGTGGAGTTGAAGAGTCCTCTTTATACCCTACACCTTAAGGTTAAGGGTACATATATTGACTTTGTCATGAAATGTGTAACGCATAGAAATAGAGAAGATAGCCATAGAAAAGTGTATATGTATATTCTTGATCATCATCACCTCCTGAGTTGATTTAGCCATGTCCGTCCGAAATAGAAAAGCAGAAATATTCTTTTTTATGGTGTGCAGGTTGGTATTGAAAATGGGCAAGATATGTGATATAAGCGTTCGTTTTTGAGTTATGACAACAAAATTCATTCCTGGGTATAGAGTAGCATTATCCGTTAATATGCCAAATATGGGAGTGATCCGCCCACTCTTGGGTTACACAGGCAAAAGAGGGTCTTAAATGGTAATATTGTTAAATATATATGCTTCCTGAATAAAACTTTATATAACAACTTATTTTCCAAAAAAACATAACAGCAAACCTGAGCGCGGTCCGCCCACTTTTACACTACTTATACAGTATAGCTCACGAAAACAAATTTATTACCACGGAAATAAAGTTTAAATTTGAACACAATAATAAAACAACTAAGCTAGTTATTTTGTTTTGAAAACAGGTAACGACCACGCTTACTATATATACAGTGGCGTAGCTGGGACTCATGGATCCCGGGACGGTTAATCAACTTGTAGCCCCAAAAATTCCTACAATTCAATAAGTCAATAGCCCCACCCCAGCCCCACACTACCTATGCCACTGAATTTATACCCGTCTGTGATTATAACATAGCTTTCCTTATAACCACATACAAACGCAATGAAAAATCTAGGGTATCTAAGATTCGGCCAGGCCGGATATAGCAATCTTACTGGTTTTTAATACACTTGGACCAACCACTCTTTCTCCTTTTTTTCCTAATACTTGCGTAGTTAAAATGGTTAAACATATTGCGAAAACGGCAGCCGCAAACGGCTCATATTACATATACAAATACACTCTCAGAAATTGATATTCTAATTTGGAGAATTTATTATTTTAATATAATATATTATTTAACATTATCCATCTGAATCTGCTGCAACAATTTCCTCTTAATTTAGATTGAGTAACTTACCTCGAGTAAACTTAACGAGTGTGTCGTTTGCGCAATATTAAACCAATATAAACCATTTTAACTACGCAAATATTAGGGCAAAAAGGTGAGAAAGAGTGGTTCCAAGTGTATTCAAAAAGAGAGTACTTTTGTGGTCTGTGAGTGTGTATTTACATCGGCGGCTGTATGGCGTGCGTCCATTCTAATCTATAGTACAATGAGCACTAATGAATAATGTATAATTCGACGTATTACACCCTACATGAGTACTCTACATGATATATTGTATGTAGTTTCACAATTTTGTACATTCTCGGAAAACACTGACCTTGGTTTAGATTTTTTCAAATTGTTTATTAACTATGTGTTTGTGATTCCATAAGTACTCGCTATTTTAGTTCGTGAAGAAACCCCGCTTTATCAAAAATAGATCGTACTCGAAGCATTTAAACATGTTCAATGACGAATGAATTATCAAACTATTGATTGTTCTTAAATTTAAACTATAAACTGCTTAAATTAAGCGTAAGATTTAACAAAACATGTGTATGAATAAGGTTTAGTGTTTAGCTAATTAGCTTTTCTTAAGCTGTATTATAGGGATGAGTTAAATGATTCGGACGTAAATCACCGATGTAGTTAAATAAATGTGGTAATTTTAGGTTCCTCATCTGATTTAACGCTGTTCAGTTCAAATTAGTTTCATGATTTAGAGGAAAATCGTTTTTTGTATCCATTATAAATGGTAAGCAATATAATAATAATACAATATAATTTTATAAATGTAAATACAGTTCACACTATGCAGAAGTATGTATATATATACATATATGTAAGTATGTAGTATATATGTATATATACACATAGTATGTGTAGACTGTATAAGATTGTGAATTAGTAAAAACGTACCAAAAGATTTCATTATCGCAGCGATATTTTTTTTACAGTCTTCTCTGGTCCGATGATTCTTAAAACAACGGGCGGGAACCTGATTCAGTTCAATCCTTGCCGAACGAGTATCTTTAATTTCTTTTACGTCATCGTACACGTGTTTCTTGTTGTTTACAGCTTCGCTCAATATACTTCAATTAGAATTGTTTACGAAATTGTGGTTTGGGAAACTAGAAACACTAGAAAACTAGATTAATCGAATTTTCGTTCGAATCTAAACATTTTTATTGTTATTTTTACGAGAAAAAAACTAATTAAACGGAGTCACGTACCGGGGCAGAGTTATATGGTGAAGTGGATTTTAGCGTTGTATTTATTTTCCTTACCATAAAAATTTTCCGTTGAGGAGGAAAAGATAAAGCTAATCGATTTTCAATTGATTTTCCGACTCTTTGGCTCATCATCCGAGCTAATTGTATCTTCGGCTATTCATGAAGAAACAAACAATTGGCGGAAATCGAAAATATCTGTAATACCACAGAATAAATAGTATATACAGATAAATAGTAAATAGTAAATAGTAAAGAAATAGTATACTATTTATTCTGTGGTAATACGAAAGACTAAAGAACTAATAAATTTTAAACAGTTTAAAAAAGACAGCTATTTCTTGTCGGTAAAAGATAAATAATTTATAATTAATGATGAAACTTAATTTTTGTCTATTTCTTTGTAGGTATGGCTAAATGGAAGTTTCTTTCGAGACAATAATTTATGAACATTCCAACGGTATAAAAAATCACGTGTTTCACAGTGTTGCAAAATATCTATAACATAATTCTTAAGCATAAAATAAAATTAAGAAGTGTTCAACATATTCAAGTACCTGTAAATACATACCATTTAAAGTTACGGTAGAAGCATAACAACAGTTCCTAAAAACTAAAGCAAATGATGTCTGAGGAATCCAATTCGGCTGACGTCAGTATTCAGAAATCAACCATAGTAAACAATGATTCACCTTCGAAATCAACTGCATCGACCAAGAAAGCTCTACAGAATACTAATGAAGCGTGTGCAAAGAAGTTCACAGAGGGTGGACCTATCATAGATAAAAAAAATCCATTTAAAAACAACAACTTCTCGAAAAAATATCAAACTAATAAGGAGATATATAAAAATGCGCTGAACTCGCTGCAAAAATCACTTTCAGATGACCTAATTACCACTGAAGATGTCTTGAGACAATCCAAATACGTCAAGACATATATAAAGAATCCTGACCCCTACTTTGTATACGACCCGGAGGTTTTGGCTCGAATTAAAGCCGATGAGCAGGAACGGCAACGTGTAGCAACCAAGCACAATGGTGCGCTGAGGTTGACGGAAGAAATCAAATCTGTTAATGGGACAAAAAACGTACCTGAATTAAGTCTTCCGTATAAGAAGTGTTCCAAGCCGAACTACCCCAATCTTGCGGACATAAAAGTAAAGGTGGGCACAGAACTAGATGGTACCTTTTTAAATCCCACTGAGGTAAAGACCAATGCGAAAAAGTTTGATGAGTGCGTGAAGAAGATTAACTTTAATTTCGATGAATATTCGGAGGACATGGATGAGCATTTAAAAAATAGCAGCGTTGAAGAAATATCGACGACTATCGAATATGAAACACATTCCAATAACCGGACAAAGTATAACAAAGAATTTTTATTAAAGAGTATTAATCCGGATTCTCAGAATGGTGAAAATTGTGCTGAAAGTGGAGTAAACGTAAATAATGAAGGTTTATTTTCAAACACAATTAGATCGAAAGAGTTTAAGAAATATCTGAAAAATAGAGGTCTCATGTTAGCACCTCAACGGACTTTGAACGGGGGTAAAACCTCCCTTTCAAATGGAATCGATTCAAGACCAAATAATACCCCAGTTCCGAAAAAACCCGAGCACCAAAACACCTTGAAACAAGAAGCGAGTGATCGTGACAGTAGTTTAATGGATACGCCAAAGAAGGTTAAAAAGTCTTCGCTATTTCAGCGCCTCTTAGCTAACAACATATTTTCTGTCAGGCGTAAAACTATCCCCAAAGAAACAGTTCCTAACCGACGGAGTATGTATGACTCTGGTAGTATTTTACACGTAAGTGGTAAAGATGACCGACAAAGGTCGACAAATAAACGTATTGTATTAGAAGGAAGGAAAGAGCACAGTAACTCTGGGGAATTCAGCTACAATAGCAACCCCTTTCGGGATGGGGAAAACATGAATGCTGGCGACCATCCAGATGGTGTCCAGCGGAATCGGCCCGAAGACTACGATCAGTCACCTGCGCATTCGGATAATCATTTAGTAAAAACCGAAAACAGCTATCAGTCAAAACATTACGCTCCCCCTATTAAGGTAATTAAGAACCGAACTCAAATAATGCCGCCGTCTCTTCAGCACACCAGAGTCTACAGCGAACCAACTGACAGCTCGCAGACTTTTGGGCGCACATCTTCAATGGATCGAAATGAAATATTAAAGCGCAGCAGAGCAGGTGGAGTCCAGCGACCGTTTCAGGCTCAAGAGTGCTTTCCAAGCAGATCCCCAACTGGAAGTGTTTTCCCTAGTGGACCAGTAACAACTTCCACCCCAACTCGACCTCCGAGCTCAACTGATTCCGGACTAATACAATGCGCTTCGTTGAGCACACTAACCTCGAGCCTGCATGATGACGAAATACAACCAACGGGAGCCAACGCCTCCAAAAACGAGTTTCTTGCATTGCGAGCAAAGCAGAAACTACCACTTACTAAAGATTGCGATTTGTATACGAAAGTCCTCAATCGAAAACTTAAAAACAACGAAAACCTGTATGAACGATTACAGCGAACCCAAGCAGAACCGTCTGCCCTGCAGCCGATGTACTCCGCATTATATCAGAGTCGTCCATTTGTGCGCGGCGACCCTCAACGAAACACTTTCTGTGGCGTTGGTCGGGATCCAAATGTTAACTTTAATAACTGTGCTACGAACGAGCAAACACATTCTGAGAGTAATTTCCAGTTGAGCCATAAGAACACCCTTGAGAGGATTCAGTCCCACAGTTTAAGTGGACGCAACAGTCTGAGTCGCGAAGAAATCATGGACAAAGTCAGACAATTCTGTCGTAATTCGATGCGACGAAAAACCGACCATCAAATTCAACCACCGAACTCAAATACAAACCATTATGTAGTCCAGAATGGTCCGGAGGAAAAAGTAGATCTGCAAGACTCACCGCTTATGCAGAGTCTACCGCGAAAACCTCTCGCGCACGTGCAGTCAGTGTCAGCCGAGTCATCGGACGTCTATGCAAATATTTGGAAAGATAAAAAAATGCCGCCGAACCAAACGGTACCGCAGCGAAGTGTTCAAAACACTAACAATGGCATTATTGCTAACAAACCACAGGAAGTTTTGTCAACCGGAAGAACGGTTGTTAACAGAACACAACTGAAATCATGTTTGAATACCTCGCAAGTCATTCCAAGAGACTCTTCCGAAAATGTTGATGTCAGTAACAAGAATTTTGCGGTAAACACTCTGAATTAATTATTCAATGTACACACTAATTAAATTTACAAACGCTATTTATAGCACACAAGAACAGCAACCGAATCTCCAGCTGCGATGTATACATTTTTTCAGTCGCGCCCATTCGATGGGCGCAGTACACCATTAATATTGGAACGCTCGCATAATCTGCAAAGTCAAATATATCGCCCCCGACATGAAGGATCTATGATTCAGTATAATGTTAGGAATCATCTGTTAAGGCACTCGAATCTACGCTATGGCCAATATTTTTCGGATTCAATAAATTTTCAGCCGGACTCTTGTAACCAAAAAACCGATGTTCCTAAATCAGTGCAACAACAACAGCCATTGCAGATATACGCCCACGAGCAATATTTACCGGAAGTTAATGAAAACGAAGGTCCTAAAAGACTGAACTTTACTAGTAAGTAAAAAATTCCATTAGGCAGTCCTTAGGCTATCCTCATTAATCCCATGCACCCTGCAAATAATGGTCGGTCATAAAATCTGACTCTGTCAACTTTGTGGTTCACGAAAACGTCGGCGTATTTTTTAATAAGCCAACGAAAAAATTAACCTTAATAAAAGAAGCATTTTATGAATGAACTGTTTAATTGAATGAAAACTCTTTACATTAAATGATACAACTTTATTACAACCGATTACATTGGATTAATTGCGGTTGGACCTTAAAACAACAACCACAATAATTGGCAACTCACTTCCGCGGTGAGTGAGTGAACCAACCCTCATTAATTACTGTCGGCGTTTCGAAATTACATATGTACGTCATACTGATGACGACAGAGAATATCGTTGTCATTCTTTCCTTCTGCCTCAACAATTTGGAGCGTTACAATCCCAAAGCATCCCAGCAAATTTCTGCGCACGCTTGAAGCAGTAAGAGACTTTTTCGTATGTGATTTGAAGGAATGTCTGGGAATTCTCGTGGAATAGCATCGAACACTCTTCTAGGGCGGATACTCCTTTAGGATATACAAAAATTGTTCTGCATTAATACGACTCGGGCGGATAAGATATACAGTCTGGAAGTTTGCGGTGTCTTGGATGAAGTTTTCTTGCCGAAAAACAGTTTTATTCTGTCTGAATTTTAATAAATATATTAAGTAAACGAATCAAAATCAAAGATGTAGCATCGTAGTTGTTCAGAAGTGGTATTCACACTTATTAGAGAATTTTTTATATCTACGTATATTTGACAAAAGGTGGAAAAATTTCTTTCGCTTAATTAAAAAAATAGCTAAAAGATATATTTTATTTTGTTTAAATTTCAACCTCAAGTGAATTGATAAATTTTTAATAGTTTTACTCGGGATATAGTCTAATTAATGTATGCATTTACTTATCTTTGCTGGTGAAAAAATCATAGAAAATTGCTGCTTAGTATTCAATTCAATTTTGTGGAGATCTTAATTTCCAAAATTACACACTTCAATTCAAAAAAGGACAAACCTTAAACTCCAAAGTAAAATTTCATTAAACATTAACTTAAAGTATTAAAACTTAATACAAGTAATCAATAAAATTTAAATTTCATAGCTACTTAAATATTAACAGCTTCAAGAGAGAAGAGAGATACATATGTATAAAGCGTGAGCGCTTTCAGAAATGTGTATGTGTTCTTCTTCTACCTTCAGTGGTTTGTCTCTTTCAACAGTTTCTTTAGATTGAAACGCGTTCTCTTAACAAACAGGTCGAATGGCCCTGTTTAACTATATTTCAGGAAGAAAGCACGACTTTTAATGAATGAAATTATGGTCATTAATTCAAATTCAAACAAAAATATTACATGAATCCAACCCACGTCAGAACAACATAAGTTGTGGAATTGTTTTGTTTACAATTCAATGCTAAACTCTAAACTCTCTCAGAACCGAGTATAAAATGCTTAATGAAGAAGATTTATTGTGCATCGGTGTCAATTTAAGAAACATGTTTCAAGACATGCACCTGTATTAGTGAAAGAGATCATAATCAAATAAGGTGTAACTTCAGCCAAATATATTCAATATAGTATTCAAATTACAATATAGAAAATACGAGTAAATATGTTGATACGCTGGAAAAGTAAGGATAAAAGTTCCGCTAATCAGACTGGCAACAGCAGCAGCTCCTCTAAGAAGAAGCGCAAAGGCCGAGATGGAGGTAAGCTTGAGATATTAGAGTGTATTTCTGATGTTATTACTTGAGGCAGAGCTAATTTTGAAGAGCAGTGCGTTGTGGTCAATATTTGGAGAGCCATCACAAGCAGACATTATTTGCAGTGCTTGCTTCCATAACAATCTCAGCACTGACTATCCGACTATCAAACATCTTTTGACGTTCCTTAACAAAACAATAAAAACATGTTTCATATTTACTTCTAAATATCATTTGTTTACATTAGAAAGAATTTTAGAATTAACATTGCCGATTTTTGTAATTTCAGAGGAGGACTGGCAAAATGAAAATAAATCTGGGCGTCAGCAGACAAATGATCAAGGTTTGTTTAAACGTTTAGAAGGAGAGAAGAATATATTTTAACACCATACGGCAAAGTGTTTGTAGCCACAATAATTAAATGCAATATTTAATAACTTTCACAGTTAATGACGAACGTCGCCGTAGTTCGCGTCGAGAAGATCCACGCCGCCACACGTTGGGCGGTGACATGTTGCAGTACGGGGTAATGCAAGGGCAACCACAGCAGCGAGCGATGGATCTGGAGGTAAATTATGTAAATCCTTAGTACATATGTATATACATACATGCCATATACATATGTATGTATGTATGTACATATGTAATATTTTGAGCAGTGTGCGACTCTAAATCGGGTTATATTCCAGTCCATCTATTGTTAATTCGGTTAATAATAATCTTAGGCTCTAGATTATTCCAGATAAATTTGAGCGTTTCTTTCATTTTGCAAATAGTAAGCTTAAAGTATTGAAAGTACGGAATAATGTATAGTTTCTTAGTAACTACGAAAGTCTCTGATACTTCACTCGTATTTAAGAGGATCCATCTCGAGCCATTTTAATAACGTCCGCAAAATTTATGTCCGCTCTTTTCTTCTTCTCGTTTATTTCGTCCACTACTTTCTTAAGATGGGTTTGCGAACACAAAAAAATAAGAAGGTAAAATAAATTTTAAATAAATGGTTACTTATGATAATGCATAATCAGTAAAAAACTATAGTATGTATTATTATTGAACCTCTACAATTTTCAAAGGTGGTTGCATGCTGTTATAGTAGTAGTTACGTAGTATGTGCTCCTATCTATTATATGTATATTTATTATGTTTCTGATGCATGCGTATTGTTGTTGTACTCGGATATAGCAAAAATATGTACAATATGTTTGTATGTATTAATGCACATATGTATATATAATACATACATATACATATATAATACATACATACATATAATATTAATTATATTTGTTCATCACACAAACTGAATAGAAATGAAGAGTTGATCTCGAGGAATTCGCTGGATACGAGTATACAATTTTCATAAACATTTAATTTTCGATGCCAAAAACTTGTAAACTTTATATTGTAATGGTTAAAAATTTGTCTGTATTAAAATCTTTTTGCCATAAATCGTAACCAAACATTTCTATGCTTAATATAATACAACATTTTCCACCGCCCACTTTATAGAACCAATCCGTACGAAGCTACGCTCCCGTTAACCAGGGCCCTCTCTTCGATGAAGACCCCGGAATTATGTCAGAAGTGGAGACGGCCAGCACAGGTTTTCGTCGCGGAGGAAAACAGCGCTCATCCTTACCCGTGGTCCGAACCCCATCAAAAACGTTGGAGCGCCCTTTGGGTAGGTCTCAATGTACAAACAATTTAACGATAAGTATTATAGAGAAATTTAAAATTTTTATATTTTCACACAGGTCTGGTATTCTTGCAATATCGGTCTGAGACAAAGCGGGCCCTGCTTCCAAACGAGATCACTTCCATTGATACGGTCCGTGCCCTCTTCGTGCGTTCCTTCCCTAGGCAACTTACAATGGCCTATTTGGAAGGTCCTAATGTTAAGATTTATATACACGATGCGAGCAAAGATATGTTCTATGAGCTTGAGGACGTGCGTTCACATTTACGTGAGATACGTGACCGCTCCGTACTGCGATTGTTTGAATCAAATGAGGTGGCCGCTCCACCTCAAGTTCTTCCTGGAGGACCAGGCATACCGCAGCCATTGCCTCAGGCGGTTCCTATGCAATGGGATCAGGATCAGGTGGGTTATAATGATAGGACATTAAAAACAAATATAATGTTTTGATTAAAATTTAAATAAAAAATCAAGAAGTTGGCTCCATATTGAATGATGAACATTTTTTTTATGTTTCCAGAGTTACTTTAGCGAACCTGAGTTTGATTCTGAATATCAACATCAACATATCCACAAATCAAAGGTGAGTCAATGATTTTTAAGAAAAATTCAAGATTATTTACTCAGTTTTGAACTGGAAAACAGTGAAAATGTGTAACGTAATAGTTTCATTTAAGGACCTCTTGACCTTAAAGGGACTCCTATCGTTTAACTTTTATTTTAACTAAACGATTTTATACTCACAGCATTATGGTTTGATTACTTGAAGTAGAATTACTCGTCTTCTCAATTAAAGAATGACCTATTTTAAGTTATATTTTTATTGTTGAATAAACACAGTCGCTTTATTAGCGATCTTATTTAATTGTCTCTTAATCGTGACTAGTGGCACAGGTTGGCTTCTTTGCTTCTGACAAATTATTTATTTAGAAATTTCCACATCGTCCTACGCTGGAACCTTTCAGGGCATTATCTGGCTGCGCAATGACGTCCTTCCATGCAAATACTACGGCACCTTGGAAAGGTTCCAAGTCACAGTTTCCGCATAGAGTCATTACTGCCTTTACTTCGTCCTCCGCTGGTTCCCGATCGTGCTCTTTCACTTCGTCTTCGATATTCATTTTCAGTGTCAAATCGTTTTTGAACTGTTTTCCACCATATTCAGCCAAGCCATCGAATTGATAACCAAAAGCATCGATATTTGATTCATCCACAATGGAGCCGTCTTGCAGCAGCACGAGTTCACGTTTGTTGTGTGTTTTCACCGCGTCAACACCATTTGATTTGACATCCTTGAAGGACCTTTGAAGGGTCTCTGGATGAGCCTCGCGCTTAAAAAGCACGCTGGTCTCCGTTTCGTCAATGATCTGTACATTGCTGGGATTATTCAGCGAATTGAATGTATGAGTTGCGGTTGTGTGTGTAATTGACGGGCGTGACCTTGGCCCGGCCGGTAGTCCTATTAACTGTTGCGTAACCAACCGTGAGCCAGTGTGGAACTGACCATTAATGAAATTAGTATGAATGGTTACAGCATGGTTTTCAGGCGCACCATCTCCAAAACTTTTCTCCGGCTGTTGCTGCAACTGGATACTGCTGCCCCTGGTACTGGATGGCTGTGCCGATTGCGCCAAGTTTATTCGTACATTTGTCGGAATTTGTCCGCTTGCGAGAAGACTATGCATTGGTAAGGGACGATTTATCTGGAAGGTAAGTTTTTAGTTCGTCGAAATCGAAATCGGATGCATCAGTACCAACCTTTGGCGGAGCCTTCGTTGTAGTGGACAACTCCTGGCCTTCGTGACTGAAATGATGCGCATGATGGTGCTTGTGATCACGATGAGCTTTTCCAGCACTTAATGCAACTCGATAAATTTGCACCAAAGTCAGTTCAAAGTGCAGACCCATCGCAACTTCTCCCGTTATTGATGAGCCACCGGAAAACAATTGCCCATTGGATGGTATCTTGTGACCTACTACCTAAAAATTGATAAATCAATGAAAGCTGAATTTCGTCAAATTGTCATAAAGTGCAGTTTAGATCTTAGTTCTTTAGTGGGCTAAAGTTATATCTAGAAAGTTAGGGAGGTCGAAGAATATTCACGAACTTGCTTGCTTAAATAACACTGGCCGACAGCCATTTTGTAACGGGCTGTTTGACAACATATTCTAAAGGATTTTGGTCCGCTGATTCCAAAAATGATAAAATAAAAAAAATGAAACGAGCCGTTTTCGAGATAATCAGTTTTTAAATTTTTGGCCACTTTACGTTAAGGTCCATCCACTTGAAGAGCCACTACTACTGACATATGTAACCGATTCGATTACAACTAAGATTAAATTAAAGAGGAAGGATGCACGCATATTTTTGGCTAACATTACTTTGAAATCCGAAAGATAGTTTAAAAGCTTTTGCTGAAATCGTAACTTCAAAAGAGGAATTTTTTAAGAAAAAAGACAAAAAACTGCTATATATCTATCTGTATGTAAAAATATGTTCCCGAAACTTTTTTACCCTTTTTATTTTTTATATCGATAGATTGAACATTTACGCGAGTTTTAAGCCTAACTCTCATCTAGACTCCTTCCCGCAAAATTTGGTTGCTGTAAGCGACGAGGATGTGAAAGATTCCACCCGCAAATGATGGCAATTGAAAAGCGCTATGAAGGATCCTGGGGTGCAACTATGATGGCGGACTATTGCTGGAGTTTGACTAGGGAAACACCAACCCACTTATATAAGCGAAGAAGCACAAATAAAAATCATTTTTAATTTAAAAAGTATTTATTTATCTTTTTTTTCAAAATTTAGTATTTTTTGCGAAAAGCACTAAATTTACTTCAACGCGCACCAAGAAACCATTTCTGTGCAAATTTTTTGATATTAGGCTTAAAACTCGCGTAAATGTCCAATCTATCGATATAAAAAATAAAAAGGGTAAAAAAGTTTCGGGAACATATTTTTACATACGGATATATAGCAGTTTTTTGTCTTTTTTCTTAAAAAATTCCTCTTTTGAAGTTACGATTTCAGCAAAAGCTTTTAAACTATCTTTCGGATTTCTCAGTGATGTTTGCAAAAAATATGCGTGCATCCTTCCTCTTTAATTTAATCTTAGTTGTAATCGAATCGGTTACATATGTCAGTAGTAGTGGTTCTTCAAGTGGATGGACCTTAACGTAAAGTGGCCAAAAATTTAAAAACCGATTATCTCGAAAACGGCTGGTTTCATTTTTTTTATTTTATCATTTTTGGAATCAGCGGTCCAAAATCCTTTAGAATATGTTGTCAAACAGCCCGTTACAAAAAAAAAGTGTTCATTTGTAGGCTAGTGTAATCATTGATATACTAAATGTTTAATAATATAAACACATTCACTTCTCTTTTCCAAATCATTAAACCGTTTATTGTTCAAACAGACTGCGTTTGAAACCTATTTCAAATAAAAAATAAAATTTTCAAGTATCACTTGATCTCATTTCCTTCAAAAATGTCATCTAGCGTGATGAAGATCATGAAATGTGAGGGTTTTTCTTCCGTACCTACTCAGGGTCGTATGTTTCGCATCTAAAGAGTGGGAGGGCTTAAGTTGTGACAACATAAAGCAATTTTAGAAAATGAAAGTTATATCAAATACAATGCTTCAACGTCAGGTAAAGCTTCATGCGTTCAAAAACGATGGTCTGTAAAAAATGTTCGCAATTTATAGAGATCTATGTGTGTATGTATGTATGTATGTGTGTATGTATGTTGTCTATGTAGGTAACAATGTGTGATTGCGTCAACGAAAAAGTTTATGTAATCGACTCAGATTGTAACTACAGGTATTGACAGCTGTTGCTTATTACGTTCATGCGTCACATATACGAATGCTGCTCTAATACAACTTTTGAGATAAACGGTTTGCCGCTCAACATAGAAATCGTAATTTCGTGTTACTTACGGCGTTGTGAAAACCGCGTCCAATCCGTTCTGCGCGAAGCCAGACTTGCCACTCACCCGTTTTGCCATTCCACGAGGTGCAGATGTGATGCCACTGCCGAGTGCGCAGCGGGTAGTTCAATCTTTAAAGTAATGAATGCTTATCTAATAGTTACGCATTTAATGAACAGCCTTTACAACCAACCTATACACTTGTTGCCCCTTTATTGCCATCGAGAGGAAACTGGAATTCTTGGAGTTCGCCACCCAAAACTGCAGAGCGCGTTTTTCATTCTCGGCTACGACGAGAACAACCAAATCTTGTTTTATTTTCAGCCAATTACATACATATTATTGAAATACTTCTTATAACTATTTATCATTACATGTCAAAATAATTGGGTACGCTTAAACGGACACTCCTATGATTTAAAAACCGATTTTTGAATCTTACCAAATTGGAATAAACACGAAATTTATTATTATTATAATTATTAAATGATATGTTAATATCCATAAATATTTGCTTCTCCAACTTCTGGTACTAACACATATCACAACGCCAAATACATATGTATATGTATGTTGGCTGAATTTTTTGGCCGAAATCCATAATTTCATTAAAAATTAAATAAAACTGAAAGATCGGAAAGAGAAAACTTCACTTATGTAACTGTTTTAGTTTGTTAGGAGCAACTCATTCCACAGCTTGTCACTTCGTCACGGTTTCGGATGGAAATCCGCTCCTTTCACTTTTCAAGTTTTTTAATTCTCTTATATAATAACTAGTGTTGAGTCAAGTTAGTGTCGTGTTTCATTATCGACGCGGTATATTTTAAGAAGGAATTTGAAATAATTTAATAAATTGTTGTTAAATACTGTTGCAATATTTAAATCGATCTTGGAAAATTCTTCTCTGGCGGAAACAAAAAAATCAAGTCACTCACCAGCATAGGTCAACATTACATGGTCACCGCTGTGGTTGGTGAAACGCATCCAGTAACAAATTGTGAACTGTTCCAACTCTGGAATCTTGCTGTTGTAGTGCACTGTGCCATCACGGTTGAAGGCAAACTTCTGAATACTGCAAGAATCCTGCGGGGACAATTTCGGAGAAATTTCGAATCATTGAAATGCTAACGCAAACATTATGCTTCACCTCTCCAAGTACGCCCATCGCGTACTCTCCTGCCTCCCCGTACTTGTAGCCGCTGTCCTCGGCGCGAGCATCTTTTGCACCAGATGCAGTATGCGCCGCAGAAAGCGAAAAAGCCTCATACCCGTCGACACCAGCTTCCACGGATGGACTCAGAGGCAATGCTGCACTGTGACCGACGACGGTGTTGTGCAATTTGAGCTTGGCGCCAGGATGCGAATGACGGATGAATGAACTAAACTCTGCACCGCTTCCTGACGGGCCAACTATTGGCTTCCAAGCATAACAACCGCTTTCGTAAGTAAGAAACAGTGCAATCACCTGGACGAGGTGTAGAACCGACATTTCGCAGGATTTCACTAGGAATCGTGGTGTTTTTTATTTGATTCGATTTGGTCGCGCAGAGCCAATCGTTTCCACGACGTTTTCACAACTTCAAGCTTCACGATAAACTAACTGATGCCCACAATCTGTTACCTCATCATACGCATGCGCAGACGATTTTGCTACAAAAAGCTTCAGCCAGGCACACAAGCTTTTCTGCACGTATATCGCCCGCAGAGATCGTTTCACGATTGAACAAAGTGCCTGTGCCAACAAACAGGTATCGAAGCGTGCCTTTCAATTCATGCAGCCTACTCGCAGCACTTCCAGATGCAGCGGCACTGATTGCTGCGTGTAGGATGCTGATCCGATGCTTTTCCGATGACACACTGATCTGGTGTACATTTAAATCGATGTACTTGTAAATAGCTCGAAACATTTCCTGGCGACGAGCCGTAAATTATTTTAAAAAAACTGTGCAGCCCAAATTACCAATTTCGAAACCGGGATTAATCAGCTGGGTTGAGTCGAGTTTTTTCAAGGGGTTTCATTCGAATATGTATTACTTTTTCGGTTTTATGGCTCTACGGTTTACCAAACAAAAACTCATCAGTTTCAAAAGGCTACACAATTCAGCCACAAATAAAAAACCGGCGTTCATGTTTTGCATTAAGAATGTAATTTCACGTAGTATGTTTACATGTATGTATAAACATTCTTGTATGTAGATGTGTGGAAACGCTTCTTGCAACAAAAAACAGTGCTAGCTGAGTGCGTTTTAATGAGCCAAATGTTGCATGTTTTATTCGGTTGAGTAGCAGCAGCAGCTACAATAAAAACTTCATTTATTGGTTTCAAGTCGTCTTCTCGCCCCGATGCTATTGAGTTCACTTGACCACTCTCACTTTGTGGCCTCCAATAATCATTCTTAGATATACTAACAACATACGGTTCCCTTTACTTAGAAACTTTGCTGAACTCTTTAAAAAACAGCATGGAAAATTGGTACAATTTTTTTCGCTGACTGATTTGCATTGATTATTTACAAGTGCGTAGTATTACAACAAGAATGATCGTCGTTAATGTTTCTTGGGTTCTGAATGAATTCCACTTTGAACTCTCACATGAAATGTGTCTGCGATGATTTATCACATCCACTTGTTGATGGTCACAGAGAAAACGTCAATACACGTAAACTTGTACACAGGTTGCATAATTTTAAAATTTGCATATTTTCCCAGTGAAATTTAGAAATCGCAACACTTGCACGTCTTCTCCAGCAACTCGTTTTCTGTCTGCCCGATTGACGTCCACAATGAAACAGGTGGTGGCACCAGAGATGGTCAAGCCAATGAAATTATATAATATGTAGTTAAAGCAAATAGTTTTTTACAATTATAAAGTCTTTACAAATTACGACATTTCAATGGATGGACATTCAAAGGTGTAACGGTTGTGAGCTGCACGTTACTAGCTTGAATTCAAGTTCTCTTTAATCTAAGTGGAAGGTTAGGATTATGCGCGGTTTTAGATCATTGCTATCTGCTGCACTTTAGTAATGGCATTTACAAATTTTCCTACGTAGTAACACAGAAAATCACTCGCTCAGTGATTATAATTAAATATTAGTTATGTAGGTGAAGTAATTAAATGTTGTATAAAGTTTTTAATTTATCTACCGCTAAAAGAATATTTCTATAATCTCTATAAATCGCGATGAGTTTAGTCTATTATCTATATAATCTAGGAATTAAAATTAATTAAAAATTAAATTATGAATAAAGTGTCACTTATGATTTGACATCCATATGTACATATGTATGTATAATGTGATTTGCTAAAAGGTTGTACTGTAAAGGTAGATGAATAAAACATTCTCAAAGAAACAACTTCATAAAGATATGAAATGTGATTATTCAAAGCATAATTATAGGTACTAATAATAGAAAATAAGATCCGGAAAATAACCCATAGACTTGCCATACAAACCCCACTTTTGGAAAGTATGGTTCAAAAGTAAAATCCTCATCCTAGATAATTGGCCTTAAAGTGCTTCACTAAACAAAATGAGGTGAGAAAAGTGATGATTTGAATCAATATGGTGGTGTCGATATGGTGCAATACACGTGGTGCAATTTACTCGTATATTGCATTTTATATATTTTTTTGTTTTTATATGTATTTTTTTTAATTACAATCAATCAATATATGCTCACAAAATAACTCTATTTAAAGAGCATGTTGTTTCTTGCTACTGAAGTTGGAGAGTATCATTAACTAAAAAAATATTGCTACAAGATTCAGTAAATGGTAAGTTCTTAAAAGAACTTTATGAGTATTTGGGTCAGGGACTGAAGTTGAGACATATTTATGCCTTTTTTTATGCAGCCATGAGTGAATTTGAAGCCACAGTTTGGATTATTTATTTGTGTGCAAACTAAAATTTGCAGAAGAGCGAATTAAAAAAAAACTGAAGAAGATTTGATATAAAGAAGTTGTATTTTCTAAAAACAAGACTTAATAGCTCGGATCATATGGATTCCTAGAAGTTGGGTCGATCGAAGGGTCGATTCGTATACTTTAGTGTTGTATAGTGTACATAAGTATTTGGCTTGATTTTCTCCGAATTTGTTGATACTATATACTATTATTAGATAATTTATGCAAAGTTTAAAATATTTTTAATTCCATCACATTATTTTTTACACGTTTAGTCTGGAAAACAACCTCCTTATTATGTTGGCGCATCACAAACCTTACCACGTGGCATGTATTCCGATCGGAACAAAGTACCAATGGGTAAGTGTTGATGCAGGTGTTTTCCTGCATTTTACTTGTTTCAACAATGTTAATTTTCCCCTATGAAGTTCCTACATTTGAGTAGAAACAGTAGACAGTTTTAACAAATTGATTTAATTTTACCAGAAACTAATGCATGCTGATTTATATTATTAAATAACTAAGCGACTTGTATTGGCTAAACTGTGTAATTGTTTTAACAACTCTCCTGGCATCGTTTAAGCCAGAGTTCCATTTCTTCATTTACGATATTTACAGCTGTTTTTAGCATCGTGGTCTGAAATATTAAATCCGAGAAGTGTCACATCAAAAACAGTCATAACAGACATAATTCAATTATTTCCTATAATTTTCTCAATTCTATATACCTAATATATGTATGTACATATCCTGTGTATTTTTTTATAAACATTTTTTGTAAAAGCCGAGAACGCCGAGAAAGACGGCGTTTTTTAGATGTTTTCTAACACGTTTATGATTACTTGTTCTATGTAATCAAATCTTTGTACGTACAAAACCACATACATTCTTCAAATTAAAATTGTACCTCATGGGGTGTTAATAGTCATCCCAAGAAATGCTGCGATAATAGTGTTTTATGTATTGCCTAAAAGATTAAAACATTCATTCAAATTCCATCAAATGTTCGTACATTTCTAATATCTAAAATTTGATTCGTATGGATATTTAAAATATAAAATACAACTTATATTATATTATATGCCAAAACAGGAGCACCGGCCAAGCCGTTAAGATCGTATGGCTCTAGGGGTAATATGGGACCTATTTTTCCCTATCCCCCGGATCAGCTTTACAGCATCCCAGGTACTTTATTTGTCTCTTTTGCTTTTGTTTTATTTTAGTTATTTTTTATGCTTGTATAATTACGGGACCCTTTCATTTGAAGCTTCTTAACTTTATTTATTTGTGTATATCTGGGCTGATGAGATCAATATTTTCAATAATACCACATAACATTTTCCACATCTACTTCTTATCGTTTCTGCTTACTTTTGTATTTACGAGTATTTGATGGCGTTCTAATTCTAGTGCATAGTTATAATTTGGTTTGTTTGATTTGGTATATGTATGTAATTGCTAAATCTAATTGGAGTAGCGAGCGTTTCTAGCTGTTCACTGTTCAGTCCCTTGCAATTTATCTCGACAGATGGCTACACAAGCTCTCCTGAGCGAGGAACCCGAGGAAGTTACGAAGAGCCGTACTACAGTCAATACGGTACCCGGGGAAACGTGGCCCCAGTTATTGATGAAGAGACCAGGTAAACTACTTTCGAGGGGCGTGAGACTGTACTCCTGAATTGTGAACACTTTTTTGTAGTGAGGTTGCCATCCCTGAGGATCAATATGCTTTATACGGTATGAAACTGGGTCCTGGACGTATACCACGAACTGCAAATCAAATGTATGATCCCACAAGGTTTGTTCAGGAATTAAATTGCAATCAAATTGAAAAAAGAACTTAAAACTTAAGAATCATATGCGTTTATATATAAGAACTAATGTAAAAAGAATTTTTAAAGAGAATAGACGTTCGAAGAAATAGTAGACGGTGAGGGCAAGGATTTAGATTGGGGTTCAATGGTTTAAGTTAGATTGATTGATTTTAGATCGATGAGTAGATCATTTATCATGTTTGAGTTTGATGTTTGATGAGGATGAGTTTGTATTTTATTTCCTGAACTTCTAAAGAGTTTCAAAAATTCCTGGAGTATTTAAAATTTGTTACAATTCTAGTTTTCGAAGAAAACTTTAAGCACTTTTTTATATCTAAATCTTGACATGAATTTCTGTAAATGAAAACAGTGTCTTGGACAGGTCCATTGGTGTTGGAAACGCCAGTTGGTCCTCGTTCTCCACATCAGAGTAACCATCATATCTGTGATCATGAGCTATTCCCAGGTTTACTCTTTGATCTCCAGTGAGACCAGCCTCGGCGTATCTGCGACTTCGGCGATAGATCTTAATTCGTTTGACGCCGCTGTTGGTGGTTGTTGTTGCCGTGGCCACTGGGTGGAAATAAGTTGTGCCTGTCCATTGCAAGTGTGTTAAAACATCATATAAAATGCAACAAATCATATAAACTGCCTACTAGAATCAAAATTCACATCTTATCCACAGTTTAGCGTGGTACTATCCTAAGTTAATCATCGTTAAGGTAGTTTTTACGAATACATCGCTGACTACATTTGTTCAAAAGATGTTTTAGTTAATTTTGACCCTAGTAGACGCATAAATAACAACATTCTTGTAAAACGAACCTTTGCTCTTGATGGCCTGAACGATCAAACAGAGAAGGTAGCCACCAAATGAGAGAAACGCGAGCGCAGTTATTGATATTTGAAAAAGAGTCTCCAGTTTAGACGGTTTCTCCTCGGGGTGCCAACTGGGATGCCAATCTACGGCGGCTGCATCAGTGTCGTAATCTCTAAAGGAAATTCCTTCATTCAGTTGATGTTATCTTATGCAGTGCTATGAAACTTAGAACTCACCTTTTATGCGCTATCAACGCCATGGCTGCTGGCTTAGCATCGCTATCTTGAGACCTTACTGAAGCTGTGCGATGCATAGGAATTTCCGGCATTGTTTCTGAATTCAACCACTTTGCATCTCCTGTGACACATCTATTAGTGGACTCGCAAGTACTCGTATCGTTAAAAGCCGCCATTTTATCTAGTGACAACTTCAGTCGCAATAGTTCTGAGATACGAAAATCCTGAGGCAAACAACTTGTAATGGATATCAACTCATCGTCTGGCATATTGGAGCCACAACAAATGCTCAGAAGCATTGGCAATATTAAAACTTTCATGACAAAAACAGGCACCTAAAACCTTCTGTTTGTCGTCGGTTTACTAAATGAATCAAACTGATTCGCAAGATGTTTCCTAAGCTAAGCGTACTGCTTAATGTGCAACATGTGTGATATTTCTAGTGGAATGAATCGGTTGCTATGATTTCTCTCTTATTTAATGACTGAGCTGCAACGCTTTATTTAGACCAGAACGACAAACAGTTTAAAGAAATAACAAGTGAATTAGTGTCATTTGAAAAGCCATGATTTACAAGTCGTTTTTGATTTGACACTACGACGTCTATTTTTGAAGATAAACTTTTTAATTTGAGAATATCAGTCAATCAATATTGCAGAGCAAGGGTTAAGAACAATTATTACTACATACAGTATATTTTAAACGCATTGTATTTGTAAAAGTTTTCATGTATTTTTTGAATGTTGGTGTAAATCTGAACGGTTTATTTTCCGTCTTCATTTCCTTCCAACAGACCTGAAGATCTTCATCGCATTCGAGTCGAGCACATGGAGCGCCAACTGGCCAATCTGACTGGATTAGTGCAGAAAGCACTCGTAAATCAGAACCCCCAAATCGCGCCGGCGGCTGTCCCAATTATGAACGCCAACTACTTGGGAGTGCCGACGCAGTGTAGAGGTAGGGTCGACCCCTAATTGCAGCACTACTAGTATTCGATGTTACATCCTTTTCCTTTATGTACCTAATTTTTTTTTTTGTTGCTAACACTGTGTTCTAAAAACAACAAGAATTACGTTAACACGTTCACCGAAAACACGTCTTGATGCACGTCTGCAAAACTATCCACTCTCTCCCTGCAGTAGTCAAAAAAGTGGCTCTTTGCAAACTTTGATTATTTGTTTAATGTAAAGAATTCGAAATTCACCTGTTATATCAATGTTACAAATACGATTATTTATTTAGCTATGAAAACCTAAGAATAAAATTCCACGTTCAGTATTCTTCAGTTCAACTGCATATTCTTAAACTGATTCGATATATTTTACTTCTAACTAATCTAAGGTTACACATATACTTTTGCATGGTTTCGATAGTTTCCGAAGTACATAATGTAAAGCTCAAATACATAAATATTAATGTGAACAAATGGTACAGGTTTTTGTTTGCTTTCATTTTGGTTTGAAAGGATCATTGAGGCTTGTTTATTAAATATTGGCATTTGTACTGTGTGGCAATAAATCCTCACCGAGAAATTTCGATGTTATAATCAGCTATTAAGGTGGAATTTTCTAGATGGTGGTGGAAACATATATGTAAATATTTAGTAAACTTAATCCTTGTGCCCAAGATTTACACTCACTCAACATAAGCTTAATCACTATAAGTTGATATTCTTTGCTTCAACTCAATATAACACAATAAATACAATAAATTACACACACATAATCTAGTCTAGGACAAAGTGCAAGACTTCTGCACATATTATTGCCCCTTTTCGATAAACTACCTGATGTACAAATATTTGGCCACAACCTCTTTGGTCCTGTATATATTGTATAAGTATATGTGTGTTTGTGACCCCAGTTTATGACTTCTTCCGTGACCGCACTTTGAACTTAAGGTAAGTAGAGCCGACCAGCAGTCGCCCGACATTTCAACACTTCTTCCGCTTTCTTTTCTGAGTGTTCTCGGATGTAGCTTGTTCTTCTTAAGTATTTTTCATATAATTTAACCTGCCTCTTGAAACTAAACTCATGCTCAATAAAAAACTACCCCATCCATAGCTAACGGAACTGGAGAAGAGATCTACGTTAGGGAAAAAGCGCCTAAACTGGGAAAGAGTTCATGTCGTAAGTGTGGAGCTAAAAAATATGTTTTATTTGTATCTGTATTGTATCCATATCTACTATATAAATAGCTGCATGTACTAGGAACTACCAACTAGCTCCTATATATACTATGCACTTCCCCTCACCTCCGATACCCCCGAAAATGTTTGAACCGTCCTTACTTATATCTCAACGATCAATTGCAGATAAATCGGTCTCATTCGAAAAATCCGTATCATTTAGCGATGATATTCAAGGAGTGCCAAAGTCTCACAGCCCTCAACATGCTGGTAATAAACAAACTCTTAAAATAACCGCTGTTTAGTTTAATATCTCGTTAACTTTGTTATTTCAGTTCTGTTGAAACTTTATTATTGTGTTTATGTGCGAAATTGTAAATCTTGTAAATTGTTTTCTTTACTTTACACAAAATTACTAAACCTTTAACTTGTGTGGTGGAGGAACTATTTTAAATCCCTCTCTAAGCTATCTTAAATTTCGATTGCTAAGAATTTAAAGAGAATAATTTTGTCAGCAATGAACACATTATGTACCTGTATAGGAATAATTTATCATTATAGTTAACTCAGAAAATTATGAATAAATTATGTAGCTTAACAATTAGTATAACGTGAATAAAAAGCATCCTCATCATCACCATTCTAAAGTATTTCAAGTCGCTTTATTTCCTTGAATTGAACTTTATATTTATAAACACACGACAAACGATTGTAGGTAAAAAATATGCATGCATAATATTTATGTGCATATAAATTTTATTGAAACAAAAGAAAACATCCGTTAATGAGTAAAATCGAAAACCTTGATTTTTTTAATATTTTGTTTAGTGAAATCTTTCTTTAATATTAACCATATGTACTATTAAACTGCGTATATCTTCAACATACACCATATGTTGTAATTATAATTTTGTTCTCGTATCTACAACACAAAATAGCTGATTCCAAACCTACGAAACCGGCTATAAAATCCTCAACCTTGCCACGCACCTCATCACAAGGTAAAGTATTGCGGAGTTCTTAACTTATGCCAACAGGGCTTCTTTATTTCTTTTCAGTTTTGAAGGTAATACGACTTTTTCGTACACTTTAATTGCGCTTTCTTTTGCCATACACACGCTTTTGCAAGTTTTACTTTAGAGCAGTCAACGATCAAATTGAACTCAAAAGAGCTAAACTGATTGAATGTCCTTGTCTCCGTTTTCCGTACAGAACGTGATCGTCTCAAGCCGCCTCCGCCTCCGAAGCCTATCGCCTTAACTCAGACCCATGCCAGTTACCGCGCCGACATTGCGCTGGCCCCGGAAGTATACAACCACCTGCGCGGGCTGCAGAAGAAGGCCAAAGACTTGCGAATACAGTGCAGCACACTCCGTCGTCTTTCCCAGGCGCAGGCAGTAGCTGTGCGCGAAGACATCAAGGATGCATTCATTCGCATTCGGGCCACTCTGCTGGCTAGCAGCGGCAACTATTGGGACCAACAAGGCGACCAGGAGAAGACGCGAATATCGCGCGAGGAGGAGCTCTACAAGCAAGAGATCATACGTCTGGAGAAGGATCTCGGCGACTTGGAATCCTCCGTGGAAGGACTGCGCGGCGAGGTAATCAACCGCAGAACTCGGGTCAACATGGCTGCTGTGGAGGATATGGCCCTGGTTTTAAGTAGAGCAAGGTAGGCTTTATAAAGATCATCTGTCAACTGGTCATGGACTCACGCGATTAATTTCATTTGCAGCAAGACTGTCGCTGAGTTGAAGCTGCGATTTCCTGGACTATCTAATGGAATGCGGAACCTGATCTCCAGCGAGATGGAAAGAGTGGTGCGCGAGGAGAAGTTTCTGAAGGAGGAACCGGACAGACTGGAATCTGCTCTAAGGCGATGCAAGAAGCTGACAGGCACCTTGGTTACATTGAAGAGGTTCATTAATGCGCATATAGTACATAAAAAGACAGACATAGACAACTATTTGGCTTTATATATAATTTCATTTCAATTACTGAAACTGTAACAATTACTTAGTTTAGATAATAAGTACCACAAGTAACATAAAACTAAAGCTCTCAAAACTCTCAATGGCTCACCAGACATAAAAAAGAGTAGAGTGAAGAATGAAGGAAACTTAGAATAGATTTGAGAAGAATTTAAGAGTCTCAGGGAAATCGTTAAAGTATACTTCTAGTTTGACACAAAGCATGCACGTTCAGAAGAGAGTGAATACAATCTAGCATAAATATTTTCCACCTCCCTTGCAGATTGGCCAGCGTACAGGAACAGAGGCTGCCGCCAAATGAGCCGCCTACAAATGAAGAGCCACCGAGTTCGACCGAGATACCCACTCCTAACAAGGTGAGAATTCGCACGTATGAGAAATACTTAGATATGTAGGTGCCTGTATATGTACTACAATCGCTAACGAAAACTTATATAGAATAAGGCACCACAACTAACTATAGTATGTCAATACTTTACACTGCCCTGAGTAACAAAATTCTTCCCCTTTGATGCCACAGGCCAAAGTCGTTCTTTGAGTACTTACATAGGTAGTTAGGTGTAAATTAGGTCACGCCAAAATATGTTTTTATTTCCAAGCCGGCTTAATTACATACCCTTTGCGGTGCGGAGAAATTAATGAGAGAAACACGATTGTATGGACTACAAGACTATGGTAAAATACAACAATAGTTATACCAACAATGGGCCTTGGAGAAAATTGTTGCTACCAACATATGTCTTCACAGATTTATACTCGTCGTGTGACCGTTAATAAAGCGCCAATAATAAATCATTGAAAGAATGGTAGGGTGAATCTCCAATCGATTTGTAATTATTTTTAGCATCGCCAAGAGAGTGTCCTTATCAAAGGACCTCATCGCGCTCCTGTTAGGTCCCAATGCAGTGAAATTTAAAGAGTTCGCAAATGACAGTAAACCATTTAAACCAGTAGTTTAGCTCCACGCAAAATACTCGTATGTCTTTAATTTAATACAATAAATAGTTTATACCGTTATTTTTATTTCTTTTTTTGTGATTTTGGCATAGACAGTAGTTTTTCCTCTTTAAATTTACATTCATAACTTATAATTTGCAAGCGACTAAACTTTTGATACTCTACATAATCATTTCAGCCTTGAATGATTTTCATTAGTGACTCCAGTTATTATTATTTTTATTATCCAAACCATCATTTTGCTATAAATTTTTAAACATGTGTGCATGCGTTCTCACCTACCATTTAACTGAATTATTTGCGCATTTTTCATTTTAATTCGCAATTTTAGCTTATCTCATTTTATATCCTAATCAGAGAAGCTCTGCGTGCAATGGTGAAAATTGCCTGCATGCAACGTCACTCAAATATTATTGCCTCCTTTTTGTATTGATTTTATTCATTTCTTTTAAAAAGAAAGCGTTATTTTGACCTAGTTTTAACGTATGATTTCCAAAAGATCATTCTTATTTTAAAGAACATACTCACTGCTCTATCAATCGTCACAAAAATGTATTAAAATTCACATTTGCCAACATTAAGCAAGTTATTGAAAATATCAAACATTTCCAATGATTAAACATACATATTTATGTATAAATATATAAATAGTACGTCAAAGCAGAGGATGAAAGTCACATATACTGTAGTTAAATAGGTAAATCGTCGGGTAGTTATGTAGACTACCCCTAGAGGCGTCGCAACAAGATGCATCATTGATTTCCTTGACTTAACACACTTTATGGAGATTTATAATTCTTGAACTGACCGATTTAAGAAGCGGATATTTAAAATATGTCACTGAACCTAATTTGAGTTGACAAATGACGCGTACGTATGTAGGTTAAAAATAAGATCCTCCAATTTAGCTTAATTAAAATTCGAACAGCTCTGTTTTTAACCATCACTTCTGTGGTATTGTTCTCTTCTTCATTTTCTATCAATATAGTTCAACTGGCGATGGAGTTCAAACTTCAAAGAGGCAATAACTGAGTAATAATTAATTTTTGAAATTAGTTTTTCGCATTTCTGTATACATTTTATTTGTGTTGCTTTGATGAGAACTAAGTCGAGCTTTTAATTAAAAAATTCTAAGAACTATATACACACCATATAATAACAACAACAGTAATGTAATAAAGCCATCAAATTAAAGTCTAACTTTAAATAGTTTAATGTTAAATGGTTTTACAGACGTCGTTCAAACAATAATTTGGTTTGCTTTTCATAATTTGATTGAATATAATTCTTTTATTACATAAATTTACTATAATATATAAATTGTGTGCATATTTTCCGAAAATTATTAGTATGTATTTCTTTCACTTTCCTTTGATATTTTGAACTACTTCGTTTTCTAAATCGTATACATTTGTTCAGTCTCAGTGTTCAAATCTCGTTCACAACCCCGCCATCCTTCATTATCCCACTACCTCAGTTAGTAGTTTCCTTGATCACATGTGTGAGCTTACTAATGGAAAATGTCCTCATTGAATCATACAAACCTACGTACAAATCTCGACCGATAATTGTCACCACGTGCAAAAGGGGCAAAACTGAGAAATATCACTTGTATTACTCATAGCAATGACATCTAATTAATTATTTACGCATTTGGAATCCTACAGAGAATTTAGTAGTTAAACCATTGTTTCTGTTCCGCCCGCCCTTCATCATCCGTACATACACACACACATACATTCGTACTCATGTGCATAAAGCTTCATATGTAAATGTTTCCCCAACACACTGTCGTCATTGTTTCTATGCCATTGGTTTGGCATATTTTCATTTTTATTAATTGCACCTACTAATTATGAAATATGAAATTATGAAATAATTATTTAATAATAATTGTTTTAAGCACTTTTGTGATATATTGAAATACATTTTTTTAAACATACATATGTCTACGCTTACGTCACTCGGATATTATAACGTGCAAGTATCTCGATAGAATGATATGGCCAAATATATGTCGATAATTGTGTAAATTATTAGATTGAAATAGTAATAGTTGAACGGAATATTGCTTGCATTTTGTACATACTTTTAGTTAATTACGATAGAAGTTTGAATCCAAATCCAAAGAAATGTTTGTCTAGTGCTGCACCTTGAAACGTGTCACTTCATGCTGCAACAATTAAAGCATGTGAGGATGAACGAACCCTGCGGATTCTAGTTGTGTTGAGGTGTAGGAAATTCGGAAGCAGGCCAGATATCAAAAAACTTTTACATAACAAATGTGCTTCACAATATAGACACGAATAATATCCGTACGCAGATCTAACCGCGCTATATTATATGTTATAAGTATGTAATAAGGTGCGAATACATTGGAAATGATTGAATTTCACAATAATATTTGGTGCAAATCGGAAAGCAAGCACAATCTCTAAAAATACTGAATCCTTCATGACAATCATGAGAAATATTCAAAATCTATAATTAAAAAAAAATAATAATAACAATAGTAAGGAGCTTTTTCCAATCAGAAAACCAATTCATAAGACACAAAGACTCAAAGAAAGTGATGGCTAATGAGTGCCAGGTTAGGTTACCTTACATTCTACAAAATCATAATGCTAAGCCTCACTTTTACCTTACTACAGTGAGGGCAAAGCTCATCAATACGAGTATCTGTTTAGTTGTATATTAAGCTGTTACCGTTATCCTTAAGTTGTATGTATGTCTGCATGTCGCACACGAATACTTTTTGGGGCTTATGTTTTAATTACTAGCATGTTAATTGTTACATTTTCTATAGCAATAGAGCAAATTTCTGAATTGTTTAGCTTTCAAACGTTTCTGAGGTCATTAACAAAGGCAACATTTTGAAAATCTACCGAAATGCCTTTACAACGTTTCATACAACCGATAGTTTTGATTGGATAACTAATACTAGGTTATTAAATAATGTTCTCGCTAGTGACGTTAGCTACCCAGCTTTGACTTAAAAGCTCTCTAAATCATTGACCACTATTTTAAAAATCAAAATTATGTACATTATATACATCATATAATTACATCACACGTAATTACTAATTCGCATTTACTCGTTGTTCATGTGTTAACCTAGAATACTAAGTTACTTTTAATAACTAATCTAATAATAAGTTACTTTTAGAGCGATCTGAGACGGTAAAACTGACTGCTTTGAAAAAAGTTCGCTTTTTAATTTTCATATTAGTGCAAATATGGTTACATATGTTATCTTATGAGTTTGTTACATATAACTATGTATTTTTCTATTTGTATAAATTTGATAAATTTATCACAAATTTGTATAAATTTTAAGTTTTGTCATCAGCAGCCAGTCCCAACTCCCAGGATGGGGCCGATCAATGTCAGCGGGGGAGTCCCACCCGAAAACGCACTCGATGCTCTGTTAGATGAACTTCAGACATTCGCCAAACCCCTTAATCAGCACAATGATGTAAGTCATGTGCTCTTTATTTGTGTCATATTAGATTTAATGTTCATTATGTTTATGATCGTTTATTTGTATGATTGTTCACTTGTACCACAGCTTCGTCCCGACGATTCCACATCTGATGATAGCTCGCAAATAATTCTTAGCACAGTCACCACACAGATACCGCAAGCTTGCCTCTACACTCCGAACGACCCAAATGCTGCACCACATGAACTGCAGGAGCAGTCGAAAACTGCGGCCGCACCACTGAACCCTAATTCCAAGATGAACGCGAACATGCTGCAGGTGAACGCCAACTTAGGCAGTCTACGGCGCTTGCACTCCTACCCTAGTGGCTCCGACACAGACACCTCGCCCCCACAACCGGCAAGGCTTCCGGGCAAGCCACCAGTTCCCGAACGCAATGCCGAACTTCTTTCTAAGGTCAATAGCAAGCGCATTCCGCCTCCACCACCACCTCGCACAAGCTCACGCAGCCCCTTGGCTAGTCCCACAAGTCCCAATGTACCACACCGTATGCCACCACTTAGTGAAACCGAGCCTCTTATGGGCAATGGAGCCACCGCAGGTGCTGGTCAAGACGGGAGCGGAAACTCCAGTGGCAACGAATCAGGCAACGACCAGGTGCAGAGACAGGTTGCGCTCGAGCGGCGCCATCAAGAGCTTCTTCGCAAGCAGAAATTGCTGCAGGAGCAGTATCTTCGCTTGCAGCAGATGAGCAAAATGCCCTCTGTGTCAGCAATGCCACCTCCACCCTCCGAAACCTTGCAATTGAAGAAGACAGGCAGTGAGTCGAACTTGCCCAAAAAAATGGATCTTAGCATAGCAAACTCCACGGGCTCGATGAAGAACCTCAACACTGAGGCGATCTCCTGCAGCACAGGCTCAGTATCCGAAAAGAACGAGAAAAACATCCAGTTGGCGAAACAGCAACTAAAAAAAATTCCCAAAGCAGGAGTTGGTCTCATAAGCACACCACAGACCCAGAAAAACGAAGCTGATGGCAGTTCTGCCACTTGCCCGGAAACGACCCTCAATAACAACAGCAGCAGCAGCATTACCACCACCATTAAACAGGTCTACGAAACTGAAATTCTATAGCAAAAATGCAGCATAGATTGGAATGAGAGAAACATCGATTTTTAAAAAATGGTTCATTCAGTTGTTAATTCCGACATTAAGTCATACATACATAATATAAGAATAGCTCATGTAGCTCAACTACTCATAATTTAACAAAACGTCAGCACATCGTATCGTACATCTGTATGCATTCATAGAAGATGTAAGAAAGTCCAAATAGTTTTCTTTGCTGCTCACAGAATATACAGGTATCTAGTTTTTAAAGTAGCTCACTTTAGCTTTTATTTTAGCCTTCTCACAAGTGTACAACTTGATAAAATTATATACGCTATGAAAAAAATTATATACGGGGTGCTTTTTATATATACGATTTTTTCCGAATACTACATATATTACAAATTGTTGGCGTGTATATCAATTGGAAAATATAGGAATTACAAATTCATACTATTGTAGAAGCACATGCATTTATAAAGGATAATAAACAGCAGCATATATGTAATCACCATATGGTACATAAGTATATTGTATTATTTGTATTATAATGTATTAGGATCACGTTTAAGAGGCATTTGACGAGCATTTATTTTATGAAACAAGCACAATTATACAAATTGTAATTATTATACATTTTGGTATACTTTATTATGTAAATATATGATATATATATACATTTATTTGGGAACAAGTATAGATTATTTCAATGTTTTCAATACATTCACCACTCTCTTGCCGAATTCATAGATCTTTTCTAAAAGTTTGTTTTAATTTTAATAAAATAATAAATTAGACTACTTTTACCAATTACGTTAGCTTTATTTTTCCTTTCGTTTTCGTTGAGCAAGTTTCCATTTTACCATACTATTTTATTTAGGAGAACATTTGTAAACTTTTGTATATGCTTCTTTTAACTCTCCATTAAATTTATAAAGAAGGTGCCTAAAAGCTACATATTAACAACGGCAGTTTGTTTTGAGAATTCACACCTACCCTGATATGTATATTTTTGAACATCTTTTGTTTTAACAATCTATATTAAATTAAATCAATCCCAACTGGGAAATCTAAACACACACTTTTCTACAAGCTGTCGTAATCCAATTCAATATTAATCGGTATTTATTATAATGATATAGAATTTAGTTTGTCCAAATATACAAATAAATTAGTTAAATCTGTTTTCAAAAGATGCAGGCTTGTGTAGATATACATATGTATGTATGTGAATTGGAATAAGTACAGTGGGTAATATATAAATGTATTTTTGTAACATAGTTAAAGTTACTTTTCTTTAATATAAATGGCATTTTTAATATATGTACGAGTGTATCAAATATGTATTTCCGAAATTAAAAATAGCACAATTTTAATAAAAGATTTTTTAAACTTCCACATCATCACCACATTTAAAATAATGGTTGCATCAAGTGAACTCATATTATAAACATTTTTATCCAATAAATAAAAAAATACAACTTTAAATCTTAAAAATCACATATACTGATTGAGCTAAATCAAAATATAGAATATAAAGTGTATTATACAAGCACACGTGAATAACAACTGGTTTTACTTGTCAGTAATTCTCAAAGTTTTATCAAATGTACATATCGACATATCTAAAGAAAAGTTTTGATTGTTCATTTTTATAATGCCACGATAATGTCATGGCCACTAATTAATGAGTACTAGATGTCAATTAGGAACGAAGCATGTACTTAATTAATTCTTAATTAGAATGTGATTAATAATCACAGACTGTGTGTAATCTGCTATTGTTTCCATACATACTCGTACTATGGTTTGACTGTCATAGACAAAAATTATAGTCAGTCAAAATGGACAGACCACCAGTAAGGAACAACCGATATTTCTCAATTCGGAAACGATTCACATATACAAATAATTTGCAAGCTTGGTACAGACGTTTCCATCTAGCTATAAAAGATACCTTTTCAGAGTATACAAACAGGACCAAAGTCAGCGGCATGTGGCTGCTGAGATCCAAAAATACACACTGTGTATCAAGGTGAGCATCTATAACTACTATAACAGATCTCAAAATTACTCAGAAAACCTCAGGTGGTTATGGAGCACTATCCTGATAAATTTGTTTTTGCTTGGTTGGTTCCTTTCGCTTCAATTATGGCTAAAGTTCTACTCGTACCCAATTTTAAACACGATATCGTCAGATCTGCCCATCACAGATGTGGCTTTTCCTGGCGTCACAATCTGCAGTCCGAAAGTTGTTAGCTCTGAACGAGTTAAACGTTACATTAAGGAACTGTAAGAATAAGGAAAAAAGTTATATTCATTGAATTACAATATCATCAGTTTTAGTTATATTCCACCAGAATACGATCCATCAGTTGTTGCCGATGGCTTACAGTTCATTAATGCATTTACCGATCAGAACTGGGAGTCACCAAACCATACAAACTCTAGCGTTGCCGATGAGGTTCTACGTCTAAACAACGTCTCTATTTATCAGGCTTCTTTGAAATTAAGCGCCGGATGTGACGATTTTGTTAAAGGGTGCTTCTGGGGTGTAACCGAGTTCAATTGTCGACAAAACCACGAGTATCTCTCCTTCATACCCACCACTTCGTACCTGGGCCCATGCTGCTCTTTTAACTATAACCCAAGGAACACCTCCTTTGTGCCTTTTTCATCAGGCATCTTCGGCATCGACGGTGGCCTAACTTTTATTGGCGTTGAGGGTTCAACTAACTCGACAGGACTTATTGTACTCGTGCATCACCCAATGGATTTTACCACCGAAGCTGCCGCATCTGTTGTAATCACATCCAAATCAGAAAGTTTTGTAGAAATTTTACCCACCGTTCAGAGCTCCTCAATAGATGTCTTGGAACTGTCACAGCAAAAGCGCGATTGCTTAACATCAGACGACCTAGAACTGTATAACTATAGGCAGGCCGCATGTACGTTGTCATGTGAAAGTGAAATTATGATCAAAACTTGCGGTTGTCATCCGTATCATTTGCCTACGGTGAACAAGGACAGGTTCATGGACAAGGAATGCAAACTGAAGGATACAACTTGTTATTCAAAAAATTACGGCAAGAGTGAAATCTGAAAAGCACATAGAAGACGATAACCTTTAACTTTTGCAGACAAATTCAAAAGCGTCAGATGTAATCAGTGTTTGCCCAACTGTTACGATGTTACATACTCGACTCTGTCGTATAAAACTGACTTAGAACTCCACAACTACTCCGTCAGCTCCCTGTAGTAAGTTAATCAGTTAATTTTTATATAATTTTTCATCTATACACCACCCACAAAGGTTGTAATTGGCTTGTAATGGTAATTTATCTTTTAGTTCTTATCGTAATTTCACTGAAGATACTTTCATCGTGCGTGTATATTTGGCAAAACAAGTTGTACCCTCCATACGCAAAGTAACCGTGATGTCATGGATAAGTTTGCTGGGTATGTATCTCAAGTCCAATTAATAGAAATCATACTACAATACAATCTTTCAGCTGATCTCGGTGGAGTGTTCAATTTATGCCTGGGCTTAAGTGTTGTTTCGCTTGTAGAATTTTTCTATTATTGTACATATCGCTTGTATATAAACTATGATAAACAGACAACTGTGTTTCCCAGCGTAGAAACGGTAACAAGCAAACGAAAATACTAAATAAACTACACGAATTTATTCAAAACAGTTATTATTTATTTGCCAATTCTTTAATTCTTCTTTTTCTTCCTGTTAATCTTGTTTGTTGCTTCTTGTTTGCGTTTATTAGCTATTTTTGTATTATCTTCTTCAAGAGGTTCATCACTGCAATTAGATAATTAAATATTATGGTAAGTAGGAAAAAAGTATACAATACATTCATATGTAAATACACATTTGAAAGTTCTTACCTCACAGTCTGCATTTTATCAAACAGTGCATCATATTCATCATCAACCTCAACTGAAGAATTATGATGAGCAGGCAGAGCATCATCCTCCTCCTCCTGTTCCTGATTCTCTTTTTTCTCTGCTTCGTCGTTAGTGTTGTTCCTTTTTTCAGTTGATTCCCGAATGAGTACACGAGTTGCTTTCGATTTAACATAGCACTGATATTGCAACACACAAGAAGTAACATCGTGCACTCTTACATAACGATCTAGTGAGGCAGAAGCTAAAAATTTGCCAGTTTCGTCTAGATGAACGTCACTTATACTGCCAGTGAAGCCTTTATAGGTGTGAACAAAGTTTTTCATGCGTCGTATGTCAAAAGCCTTTAAATCGCTATATGAAATTATCAAGAGTTCTAAATCCGTACGAAAAAATGTTTAATACCTTTAAAATACCCATAGTAGTACCACTGTAAATGTAGTTGTCCCTTGCCGCCAGTGTTGTGAAACTCATTTGATCTTCTGCGCTGTACGCTTGCACTGGCCTTCGCTGCTTCCGTATGTCATAGATGCGTACATAACCATACCGAGAGCAAGTAACTGGCGTATGTGAATCTATAAAGCCCACATCACTATCCCATACTGGTACCTCTAACTGTAAAAAGTCATTGGGTAAGTTCTTCGATGTGAAGATTTGTTTTTGCGATTCCATATCAAAAATTTTTAAATTATTTGTCCGCCCTTTTCCACCAGTGGCTAATAACTTTCTTTCCTCGCGACACTGTCGCATATGCGCCATATCATCCCCAGCGAGGAAAATCTTGTGTGGCAGCTCGCGAGACTGCGGTAGTAGTTTCTGTACTTGGCCAGTGCCGAAACCACCTATTAAATATTTGTCGTAACGGGCTAAACCGACTATAGGAGACGATATAAATTCAACGTCGGTCTGCACATTTTCGGATAGCAACGAGTGCAGTTGTGCTACCTGATCAGCCCTGCCAATTAATATTTCCGACTGGTCATCGTTTCCAAATTCCAAAGTAGTGATCTTGGACTCTTTCTTCAGTCTGTTTATATCGTAAAGGTTTTTTTGATGAAAGGGTCTGTCATTATTTGCCGGATTCAATTCTATAAAAAGGAATTCAATGTGTGTAGATGTGTGCGGCGTTGGTGATTTTAAAAAAAAATGTACTGGAAATCTTTATGAAACCCACTTTTAAAAGATCCTGTGTGTGTTCCAACATAGATTTCATGGTTCTGTGTATAATTCGGATATTTTATGTTAGCAGTTGTCCACTTCATTTTATATAAATAAAAATATACAACATAACACGTGCAAACACATGAGCCACAACAAAATCAAATCTCTTGATTATTTACGTGAATGTCAAATTCACAAGCTTGTAGATAGCAATAAGCCCGTGGTTATGCTATCGAGTTTTGCTTGGCAAGTAGGACTTTTTTTTATTGTTTTGTGTGTAAAAGAGAGAATGGGATATTTTTCTGTTCTCAACATCACTCTCTCACACCGAGCACGAAAACTCGGTCTAGCGTACACCGAGGACATCAAGCAAACCGGTGTTGCTTAGTCTCAATATTCACAAAAGTACTGAAGAGTGGAATGGAGTGAAAAAATGGAATTAACTGATAAATCTTTCAATTATATTCCTGTGATTATCGTTTCAAAATATTACGACTTAATATATGTTAAGCAGATTTCAATTAATATAAACATTTGGTCCTCCATCGCGTCGAAAACTACACCGCAAATAATACGTTTTCTCATTTGTGTAGTAGACGGGTTGCTGTTGAAGGTGAGAAAAAATATATATTTTGGAAGAAAGCAAGCGTGGGTCAAGCACAAGCGTAACCACTCTTTTTGCACGGACTCCGATCACAAAAATGAGAGTAATTTCCCACCGAGTTTTGCTCGATAGCATAACCACGGGCTAAGTGATCAACATTTACGTTGGTTTACATATTACTGAATAAAATATAGAAATAGTATGTATGCCGTTATAAAGTTAACTTAAATACCTTTCAGGAAACATTGAGATCGGCAGGGGAGCTCCAATCCTGTTGTTGTTGTTGTTTTGGCGGTGGTTACAACAACAACAACAACTCTTGCTCACTTCCGGTTCCGGTGTTATAGCCGTTTGAAAATCGAAATTTAACCGCTTGTATCTTCTGAACTATAGCAAATATCAGGTTATAATAGGTAACGTTACAAAGGTAAATTGAATATCTTTCATTTATGTAACATAACTTTTTATCGAAAACGTTATAGTTTTCGAGAGAAACGTAACATTAGATTTTCAGTACTTTTTTTTCAATTCAATAATTTTTTTCTATTTAAAATGATAAATTAATCCACATAATTTTGTGGAAAATAAGAAACTAGAGATTCTTATCTTTCTACGTATATTTTTTTCATTATTATAGGTGTAGGAGTGCAGGAGAAAACGCTTTTTCTAACATAAGTACTCAATCCTTTTTTTAGAATTCTACTACTACACTTTGTATGAGTTGTTTTGCCTTACTAGTTTTGCAGCTATGTTCGCGGTGTTTACGAAAAAAATTGTACGAAACCTCTGCTTCTGTATTTTGAGGTGAGTTCGAACCGATTTGACAGACCGGACAGCTGTGCGCTCGTTGATTGCTCGCTGAGCGTTCGTTTTGTAAATATATAATTACTCTATTGATCAAATGTCTTTAACAAAAGTTTACGATGCCCCAACTGCTTTTAAGTGCCTGAATGGGATAATAAATGTTTTTAAACCGGCTGACATGAAGGTTTCGCATGTAAAAGTAGCGATATTCCATAATATAACCAAAGGTAAAACTTTCCAAATATAGTGCGTATGAGTATGATAAATTATACAAAAATAGACTTGAACGACATGATTTTACGAGAGCCAAGGACATGTGAGAACCAGCATTTAATGCTCGAATCTGGTGGATCTCAAAGACCTGTTCTGCGTAAAATTTCGAGCTTCTCTGATCATGAGCTGGCGGTTGGACCTCGTTATCAAATACAAGACATAAGGTGCAGTCCAGTTGCAACACTTGGCACATACACCAGTGGCGTTTTATGTGAGTCATTTATAGATTCATATAAATGTATAGTAAGGTTTTGTTCTATTCCAAGTATTTGGTATCAATAAAGGCTTGAAGAAATCTTCCCAAATACAACGCAATCGGCTGATACGGGTCTATCATGTTACTGGCTGTCTAGGAACTGCGACAGAAACGTGTTTTCACGATTCACGTATCACAGTTCGTGCGAAATATCATGTTCATCCTGAACACATTACCGCGCTGGCTTCTTCTATGCAAGCTTCTCATCAGCGGAAAATGTTTGAACTATGCGGTGTTGATTTACAATCACAAGCTGCCTATGAAATTGCTTGCAAAGGTTTAATACGTCCAGCCGACAAATCACAAGCTGTTATCTACGGATTAAAGCTCATCGATTTTCAACTACCGTCTTTTACATTGGAAATTCATGCCATAAATGAAACAGAAGAGTATTTAGCAACACTTATACATGAGATGGGTATTGAATTACGAACAGTGGCGCACTGTCGGGCTATAAGATGTATCCGACATGGTCACTTTAACGTGAACGATGCGCTCCTGAGACATGGTTGGAACTTAAAAGGAGTGTTACATAACATGCGGGTACAAAAGAACGTCCTCATAGAGCATCCTTATTTGCTAGAACAACAAAATATTAGCCTACAAACTTAAGCTAATAGAATTTATGCTTCCAAGCCAATTAAGATTAAGAACTTTTAACTCTATTAATAAAAATTTAAACAAAAATATTAAATGTTCTCTACCATAATAAAGAGGTATAAAATATATAAAAGGCATTTAAAAAACAAACAAATATACATATGAACAAATAAATGTCGTAAATAAAATAATTTATCGTTATTTACTGTTATGATAGGTAGATAGTTTCTGAATTTTGTTTAAATAAAATGTATAATTTACCTATATACAGGGTGTTTCGCATAAGAGGGCTCAAAAGACTAGGGCGTGTAGGATGGCTCGCGTATGGGAGGGGGAGTCAATTTCCCCCCGTTTAGGCGGGAGGGGCCATTTGATAAAAATCCGACTTAACATCGAAAAAAATAATATTAAAAAAAAATGGTTAAACCTACATAACTTTTGCTTGCTGATTTTGAAAGCCAAATATCCGCTTCTTAATGTCCTTTTTAAAATAGGTTCCTATGTCAAACAGTTGTTGAGAAAATTAATGTCAAAATTAAAATTTTGAATAAAAATTCGGAAAAAAAGTTTTTGATCGCCATTTTTTTTTAAAGTTACGGTATTTAGTATAAATATTTTTCCGACCATAAAATTCTCTAATCAATTCTAGAGGAAGTGCTTCAAACCCGAAGGATCTATGTTTTGTAGTTTCCGAGAAAAATGAAAATTGTTTTTATTTGTATTTATAAGTATATTCGTTTATGTTGTTTTTATTTTTGTAAGAAATAAATGTTTGGTTTTATTTTTATTAAAAAAACATAATTATTAAATTTAATAAAAGGTTTTCCAATAAGGGGTTTAATTTTAAATAGCTATGGTCCTGTAAGCGTGGTCGTGGTGGCCATTTGGCTGATGTTGTTTTTCATTATTAACGGCATACCTTCCTCTTTATTACGAAATAAACATGCGATAATTTATCTCAAAAAATGGCATTTTTCTTTGAATATCAAAATTACACCTCTTATTGGAAAACCCTTTACCTAACCAATTTCTATCCATCTTCCCCATTATGTACTATTTACATGTTAAGATACTTTGATGGAACGTATCCCCCGCGTTAAGCGGGGTCATACTGTATGTCAAATATTATTTTGTCGAAATCCATCACGTTCAAAGAGAAACACATTATCTGTCATTTATGTAAATGATATTTTGCAGAAGAACGTTCAGTAGTTTTGGAGAAAAATGCAATGTTAACCACAAAAAATTTATAATTAAGCCACAAAATTATATAAGTATTAAAAACGTAGGGATCCTTAGCTTTATACGGGAACTTATTTCACCAGAATCGATGTAGGAGTTTGAACTGAACTCGATCGTTTAGCGATCACCGTGGAATATTTCATTATGCTAGTTCATTTAAAAAACAACAACAACAATCAATTGAAAGTGGCAGATGAATTGGTTGAAAAGAGAAAGCAATATCGAACTGTCAAATTACTGGCATTACAACTAGCACTAGCACTAGCATTAAAAATATTTTCTTCTCCGAAACATATGTTGACGCAACGCAGTAATTTCGGTTTAGCTCAGCGCCGTTTTTAAGAAGCACTGATCAAGGCAACGCACGACGGAATAATTTAGGTACCATAATTAATTGCTTAACGTAAAACTACCATTATTTTAAATATTTGGTTATTCAAACGTTTGGGCATTCATTCTTTAGTTATTTCTCAAAACTTAGCAGCCGGCAAATCAAAGTTCGTTTTCATTATAAGAATTTTATTTTGTGGGTATCGGCTACAATATTGGCGTATATAGTATATTAATTAATTTTCTTTTATATTAATTAATGTAAATGGAATAATTTATTAAAAAAAGATTGAAATTTGTTAAAATATGTAATTTATCCAATTCCCTTCGTTTTGAAATGTAAAATTTCGCATTACGATAAACCTAAAGAAGTAAAACTGAAAGGAAAAAGGAAACATTTATATTTATTTTAAAAAAATACAATAATGACATTAGTAGATATCGCAAGGACAGTGCTTCCATCTTTAGATGATTGTTTCCGAATTAACATATACAACAAATAATTATATAAGGAATAACAAATCCTGTAGTCTGCCGAATTGCCCTTATTCACATAATTAAAATTGTTAATTAAACTAATATACTACAAATAAATAAAATTTAATTTTTGTATTTTTTATTTCATTGATGACAATTTATCAAATACGATTATTATTCGCCGATTAATTAATAAATTCAACTGTAGCGAATATTTATCGACATCACTAATGTCAGCCAAAATGCTCGGTTAACCCAAAATTGGAAATACTGTCATTTAAAAATTCGTCGCGTACGTTTACAGCTTCTGTCCCTTAGTTCAAAAAGAAGTAAAAACCGTAATATTTTAAAATTCTACCGTTAGAGAAGACAAAATATTCAATTATGAAATTATCGTGAAGAAGTTTCGATAAATACAAATATAATTCAGATATGTGAAGTTTGTGCGATGTGCATACAAATGTTTGTGCGTGTAGAAAACTTAAAATTTATTTCTGCACAGACAATTTGCTAGGCTAAATTGACGCATCCTATAATATAACTGTTTGTTTTGGAGAAGCGTATTGGTTTGTGGTATCGCCTGAAGTGTAATTTTTTATAGATATACATAGTTTTACAGCACTGTTTCGAAATATTTGAAGACACAATAATTTGTCTTTTATAAATTAAAATACTTAAAGAATTGGTTAATTTCCATAGTCGATCCCATTGCTGAATATTTTTGTATTAAAAATTCTGGACCTGTCGAAAGTTATCAGTTTGAACAAGATTCAAAACGTTAAACGGAAATATAAAAAGCCTTAGTTGTAGCAATGGAGAAAAATGTTCAGGCAAAAATGCAATCAATGCAGAAGTTTGTTCCCTTTCTACATAAACTCCAAGAAATGCTCCAGTTAGAGGAGGGCAATGAAGACAAATTGGTGCAAATACAAATGTTCAATAACCTACTTATTAATCCACAAAAGATGTGAGTGAACAACTTAACACTCATAGCACGAGTAAGCCAGCATGAATTAATTTCCACCGATTTCAGGGTTTCTGTTGAACAACTAAACAATTGCGAGGCTGCCTTACTTCACCTCTATGATGGTGTGCATCCTGCTGAAGTATTGAAATCAAAACCGGTAAATAAAGCTACCTATGTTTGAATATTTGAAGTAATAGGAGAAAGGCAAATTGTTTGAGTTTTTGGGACAGGGAAATGATCTTATCTTGTTTCAGGACATCTCCACGGATCTGACGAAAACATTCGTTGATGTAATTGTAAAAGAACGTTTAAGTGTGGTCGCAGATGTTTTGACGTACGGAGAAGAAAGAGTGGAAAAAAATTGTGCCGAAATAGAGCAAAAAACGAAAGACTTTAAAAAGGACAAAGGAAATTATGATGATAAAAAAGATATATTTATTGAAAATACTCATTGTTTTGAAGAGACTGAAACGTACCAGATGGATGAAAAACATACAGATGCGTTTTCTATTACAGATTCGGATGACGGTGATGTAGAGGAGAATGTTGAAATTGTCATGCCAGAAGTTGAATCAGATGAAATGATACTACCCGATTTAGCTGTCGAAATTTTAGTTAAAAATGAATGCATAGAAAAGAATCGCGAATTGCATGAGTTTGAAGAACCAGCAGTAGACTCCGAACTGATTGCTTTCGAGTCAGGCAGTGACAGCAGACACAATGGAAAGGCCGACGGTGATGATCCACTAAATGTAGAAGGAAATATAAATGGACACATCATTTCCACAGAAGCACCCTCTACTTATGAGGACGATGACTTCGACGAAGTACAAGTTATTGAAACTAGAAACTCTCCCATTTGTATAGATTCGGATGAAAATTCAGATAGTTCGCCTTCAAACAACACAGCTAATCCAAATATCCAAATCCAAACAAATATTTTAGCCAATAATTCTGCAAAACCGGAAAGTCGTAAAATGCCTTCCATCGTCCGAGCTCGGAAAATAAAAAAATCGAAAATCACATATAATACGAACAAAAGGTATAAGTTACGTCTAGAGCAGAGCTGCGTCATTGACACCATTGATTTAGTGGACTCCTCAGATGAAAAAGAGCCAATAAACATCAAAAGCGGTACAAAATCGCCAACAAAGCGTCGTTTGCTAGTCAACGATATAAAACCAACAAATCGTATCATCACTTCCCTCAGCCCAAATGCATCTCCACTCAGGGACACTCCGCCCAAACGATTGAACTACTCGAACATATCGACTCCTCAGTCGAACTTTCTTAACGCTGTAAGCCTACAACCTACGAATATGGCGAATCCACCAGCATTTTCAGCAAAACTTTTAAATAGAAATGTTATAATACCGAATGCTTTCTATGGTAATCCGCCGGATATACGCAATCAACCAGTGAAAGCTCTAAAGGGATCCGCACATGTAATCTCAGCGGCTGCTGATCGCAAAGTCATAACATCAAAAGAACAGATATACCATCGCTGGCTCGATAATTTTCTAGTAAATTTTGCCAGTCCACTTCAACTCGCCTCGCATACTTGTTTCGTGTTATTACAACGTGTGCTTAAGTATAGATCCTTACAAAAAATTAAGGAGGCACGTACAAACCTCAATGCTTTGGCGCTACGTCATCAGACAAACACATCGCCATCTAGTGTCGACATACAACTAATATTGGATCTACGCAATGTATTCTATAAAAGTGACTCACAGCTTTCTGAAGTTGGCCTAAGTTTTTGTGAGTTTGCCTCAAATTACGTATTTGGCAAAGTGGTGCCACTGACCACCGATATCAAAACAGGTCGTGTAACTTCACGTACCCGAAATGATGAAGCAATGGTGCAAAACACATCTACGCCTAACAAACAATTGACAGTATCAACAAAAACTTCACTAAACCAAAGCAATAGTTGGTCGAAGAGGAAGCAGAAGCCAGACGTGGATGAGTACACACCAAACAAGCCTGTTTTGATCGCAGCTGGAAGAGGAGACACTGGTTTGGGTGAACGCAAAAGATCGCTGCGTAGGAATCGAACAAAGTGCTACGATGATAGTTTCAGCTACAACGAGGATCGACACGAAGAACATGATGAAGATGACAGTTACGCTGCAATAAAGCGTAAGATCGAACAAAAAAGACAAGAAGCAAAGCAACAGCGAGAAAATATGGCTAAATCATTTGAAAACGCTTTTATAGAGGCCTTTACCAAAAGTAATAGTAACGGTAAGTAAAAAAATTTAACTTCTATGAATTTAAGTTTTAAGTTTAATTTATGAATCTTACTAATTTGCAGCGAATTACTCGAATCGTTCAACATTATGTACGACAAAGGATCCTGGTAAAGATTTTAGCGCTTTACTTACAACTCCTGTGTTACTAGAGGTTGGTCTGAACTGTAGCAAAGGCACGGTAGTTATGGATCATGGTGATAATGATGACAGTCTTGATGACGGCCCAAAAGAGCATCGGATTTACAAAGTAACACCTTCAACTCGATGTGATTTCTCTAAAAGTGATGACGATAATGCAGTGAAAATCACTTCAGCCATTTCATCTGAAGTTGTTAATTGCAGCGATGGAAGTGATGACATGGACGAAATTGAGTACAAACATTTCGATCCTGCGTCTGCCCCTAAAAACACGGAAATTTCGATGCATGCGAATTCGAAACAACATGATCTCTGCGTGATTTGCCGACGATATGTCAAGCGCATTGTGCACCATTACGTGAATGAACATCGCGGCTGTGAGATTTATACGTCGCGGTTGACGAATACACAAGTGACAAAACTTCGCCGAAATTATGGGAATCTGGCTGAAGCGCACATGTACAAAAATGGACAAATTCAATACGAGGCAACGTGTGTGTTTTGCCAGAAGCGTTCCCGTTTTATGCTATCATATTGGTACCAACACTTCACCATGCATACGGGCGAATACGCCTATCATTGTGATGGGTGTGGCATTCAAAAGCCAACATATCCTTTACTTCAAGCACACATTAAAACACCGTGCCGTCGTGGTGGTTCCGTCAGACAAGACTTTATATTCGATGAAAATACAACGCAAATCGATGGCCGTGTTTGTGGTATTTGTAATTATGTGCAGCTTCATCGCAGAAATATGGTGAAGCATCTTCGCACTCAACATGGTGTAAAAGAAATACTGCCCAAACATATACAAAGTGTCGTACTTCTAAAAACTCCTCCAGAAAATGTCGACACATCTAAGAACGTAAACAACCTCAGTGAATTAAAACTAGATCTAGGTTCCTCATACAATACTGTTGACACTAATGTATACGACTCTCACGAAGACGATTCAAAGACTCAATTCATTTATGATGATAGTGACGAAAGCGATGACTTGTCGTTTATGATTTGCGGAATGTTGGACGTACAAGTACATACCGAATAGTGCAAAATTGAGCCCTAAAACCTCGTATTAAAGAAAATTATATATGCTAGTAATAAGTTTAACAATTCGTTTAAGAGAATGTATACATTTATTTGTACGTGAAACTCAAACTGTGTTTCCACAATAATCTAGTTTTCTTAAGATACATTAATGTACATATATACATTTAAAAAGTATTGTACAATAAGTACTTAATTTTTCCGAAATTTTCTGTGCCCAGCGTATTAAATAAGATATTGAGCAGTCTCGGAAGAAAGCTACGTATTTTCAGTTCTTTGTGTCATTATCAATCTATTTATATTAACTTAATTATTAATTTTTGGGCGTTGTCAACAGTGTCAAATAGACTCCATTTTTTAAAACTGAATAGTTTCGTTTACGAGGAAGGTTCGTCACTTCCTTATCCAGAAGTAGCAGCCATCTCTGAAATGACAGAAATTATCCAGAAGTAATTCTACAAAATATTTGTATTTTGTTTTTCTTTCTAAAAATATTGCGTATTTTGGTACTACATAATTTATTTATCGCTTTGCGACGTATAAAAATAATTAAAACTACAATCGAAATCGTCTTCAACTGAAGTTATTTATATGAAAAATGGCCTTGAATAATGTCTCGAAAGATAAATTTAAATTAATTCCACAAAAACTAAAATTAAATTTTATTCTTCGTTAATAACTTAGAACATAATTAAACCAAAAAAGGGAAATGAAATATGACTACGAAAACGAGAAGGTGATATTATTAGAACTAGATTTGTAAGGCATTTGTGCTGATATTTTGCATTCGTAGTTTGTATCTGTTGAGTGTTGATATTGCTGCTCAACTAAAGCTGCTAAGCTGTAATTAAATATTAAAAAATAAACAATTAAACAATTCTCTAAACTATTTTTTTTAGTTACAATCTTGTCCTTCAGTGCGTTGGAAGGACCCCCGCAATTGATTGAATACTTAATACTTGTTGATTTCGTTTGAATTTGACCCATCGCTTATACTAAATGGGTCTATCCCTTGTTAGAACCCTTGGTCCTTTTTTTAAAATTCTTATTGATCTGAATTTTTCATTAACTACTATAGGTTCTTCAGTTTGAATCGTGCTTGATGTATCATCTTTGGGCTTCAGAAGGTTGCAAAGGTTTATACAACGTATTTTGTGGGGCGGAGACTGTGGCGTTTTTTCCACTTCATTAATTCGAGCTTTAAACTCTTCCGTACACACTACATCATCATCTTCCAATATTTCAACGCTGGAATCGGACTCGTCGTCTAAATCGTTGATTAATTCGCGTTTGACTTGTATCATATTTGAAGAACTATAACAATTCCCTTCCTTCAACCGCTTACTTTTTACTTCCTCACTTGGCGGTGTTAAAGTGCCAGAAGACCGTTTGGTTCCAGTTGTTGTTTCGGCCGGTATAATATCCAAATTTAACGGAGTAATAGTACGTACCAAAAGTGGGTTGTGAGACAAAAACTCACAACTTGTTTTTAATTGGCAGTCAGTGTGATTGCTAGTATAGTGAAAATTTATATCGCTGAGTTTTTGGAGCGAAGTATTGCAGAGTTCACAGTAATATTTCAAGAATACGGAATGCACTCTCTTCAAATGCTTAATGTATGTCTCGGCGTTCAAATTGGAAGCGTTGCAAAAAAAGCAAATTCGTGTGGTTGAGAACGTCCTCCAGGAAGCGGCAAAAATTACACCAAAACTAGCAAACGTAGCTTCTGCAGAGCACACAATTTTCACGTAAGGAACATCACGATAATTGTGCTCCAGTTGTATGTGGGAAGAGAGATTTTGTCGGCCAAAGTGGTGAAAGTTGCAGACACAGCAAATATAAATGAAGTTATGTAATTGCATGTGTTCTACAATCGATTTCCAACCGGCAATGAATTCAATATTCTTTAAACATTTGTAGCATTTGAACTTATTTGAAGTGCTGACCGGGTGACTGACTTCTAAATGCTGGAACAGCTGTTCCTCATTTCCTGAAATATGAACACAATCATTCACGAGGCAATTCTTGGTGTTCTGCAGATTTGGAATTGAATATGTATCCAGCCAATCGGCATCATTCGGTACTTGCCATGCAGATAGCAACTTAACTTTTTCTTCATTGGCTAGCACCTCCAAACGACAAGCAATAAGCTCTTTCATTGCCTGCAGAAATTCTAGACGCCCAATATAAGCTTTCTCATTAATAATAATGTGATATGAGTGGATAATATTGAATTTTACGATTTCAAAGCGAAACCGATCTCCTTCATTGTGATCATTTTCGAAATGTGAAACAGAACTGCTCTCGTTGCAAAAAGTCTTTATGCAATGAAAACACACGTGCAGATGGCGGGAGTGATGCTCAAAATGCTGTTGAAAATCTGACAACGTTAGCTCATTGTGAGTAGGGCAATGGGGGCATCGTGCTAGAATGCAGTTGTGCCTCAATGACATGTGGCGCGACCATAGCGTATGCGTTGAAAAAAACCCGCCACACGTTGCTATTGGGCAATGGTAGAGCTGATCCGGCTTTATTCCCGTATTATTGGTTAGTTTATGGAGCAGAGCACGCACAGTCTCCTCCCAAATGTGTTCCAATTGTGCTGCACTAGGTTTAGAATCAAGCTGATCAGGTATTTCACTTTTAAAACACTCTACTAAATTGTTCACACAATCTACTTTTCTGCAGCCATCCAAGCCTAAATCTACGCTGCCTGTATTGGGCTTTCGAATATTTGTTGGATGCACAATTTGTCTTATGTTCCAGAGCTTTAGGTTAGATACTGAATCCTCCTGAAATATGTATACTTTATGTCTAAAGAAAACAATATTTTCCATTTAAGTAATTCTAACCCTCTCTTTGTTTTTTAAAGTTCTTTCGCAAGCGAATGCTAGTTCATCAGGATGATTAAATGCCAAATGTCTCTGCATGTCGGTCTTGTGGAAAGAGCTCTTTACACAGTAGATACAAGCATATTCCTCAAAACATGAACCGTCAACTTGACTATTGTGATCTTCTTCCAAATGCTTTATTAATGACTTTGTAGCAAAGAAACACCGTGTACAGTCTGGAAGGGCGTATATATGTAAATGAAATAAAGAAAAATAAGAAAATTTAATGCTGAAATATGAAATGAAGCGCATAAATTGTTTGAGTTTAAAACTAAACAAATATTATTACAGTGAAGGTTGAAGGTAGACTACAATTACAGTTTGCAAACTTAAATTTATATATGTATAAATGATAGCTCAGAAGTTAAGGGAACAAACCAAATTTTCAACACAATACTTCTAATTTGTTGCACCATTTGAATACTAAATAATATGTTAAATTATCTATAAGATCCAGTGGAAAATTTGAAATTCGCGGTCGAGTAATGGGTGTAAAGGTCATGGTCATGGTCTGGTCATGGGTGTAAAGATTTCGACAAGATGAAACAATGGTCAGTCAATCTCCTCCAGGACCAAAAACGTCAACAGAGATCACAGAACACATTCAAATAGAAATTTTTTTACGTCTTGGAAAATAAATTATACATCACCCTCATCCGTACAAAATGCAAATCGTTCTATAATTATCCACTGGACACACTTTAGTAATATAAATACTTTCAGAGTACATATTATATATCTACTTACAAATGCATTTTAGTTTCTTGACATATTCTAACATAGACTTCGAGATTTCCGGCAATTTTTCGCTTAATGACTGAGAGTTTCCAACGCACTCGTAGACAAAAGGGTCATCAGATTCCGTGGAATGTAAAATGGAATAATGTAAAGCAACGTTACCGGGCTCGCAACTACGATAGCAGCATGTAGGGCACTGAAAGCAGCTGCGGGAATGTTTCTCTTTTATATGGGCAATTAGTTCATGTGCGCTGCCACATTCGCCATGTTGCAATTGGCAATAACTGCACTCTAGGAAATCCACTGCTGTATATTTACCACTGTTGTGGTCGTTAAGATGTTTTAACATTTCACCATCTTCATCTGTTGAAAAAAAACAAGTCGTCGAGCTGCATTTAAATAAGCCAAAGTATGGTACATCGCCAGAATAAGTACGATACTGCGTGTGGACAGGATTGCGACTTAAGAAAAATGGCGTAGTCGTAGTCACATTCGAATTGCAATCTTCAGATTCTTCCAACTTCACCTCTGATTTTACAACAATCGGAAGAGGAACTTGCACTTCACTTTCAATTAGGGTTGTGGAATCAGTTTTCTTAATCTCAAGGCTAGTTTCTTGTATTGTGGCAAGGTTAGCTTTGGATATCACTGTTTTGTGAGCACTAGGAATAGCATCTGTCTTAAGACGTGGCTCACAACAAAGTGAGTGCTGCATTGAGCATTCTTGCTCAAGGCGATCTTCTTGCATTGGGGTGGGGTTAGCTTTGGATATCACTGTTTTGTGAGCACTAGGAATAGCATCTGTCTTAAGACGTGGCTCACAACAAAGTGAGTGCTGCATTGAGCATTCTTGCTCAAGGCGATCTTCTTGTATTGTGGCAAGGTTAGCTTTGGATATCACTGTCACGTGAGCACTGGGAACAGCACCTGTTGTAGGACGAAGCTCAGAACCAATTAAGTCCTGCGATGAGAATTCTTGCGAACTGCTAGTTTTTTGCGTTGTAGTGAGGTTAGCTTTGGGTATCACTGTCATGTGCGTACTACAAACAGCGTCTGCCTTAAAACGTGGCTCGGAACCAAGTGAGGCCTGCGTTGTGCATTTTTGCGCAAAGCTAGTTTCTTGCGTTGTAGTGAGGCTAGCTTCGGGTATCATTGCCAGGTGAGCACTAGGAACAGCACCTGTCCTGGGACGTGGCTTAGAACAAAATGACTTCTGCGATGATAGCTCTTGCTCAACGCTAGTTTCTTGCGTTGTGGTTAGGTTAGTTTTGGGTATCACTGTCATGTGAGCACTAGGAACTACATCTGTCCTAAAGCTCGACTCAGAACAAAGTGAGTCCTGCGATGACAGCAGGACAATAGTTTCTTGCGTTGTGGCGAGATTAGCTTCGGATAAGACTGTCATGTGAGTACTACAAACAGTATCTGCCTTAAAACGTGGCTCGGAACCAAGTGAGTCCTGCGTTGTGAATTTTTGCGCAAAGCTAGTTTCTTGCGTTGTAGTGAGGCTAGCTTCGGGTATCACTGTCAGGTGAGCACTAGGAACAGCACCTGTCCTATGACGTGGCTTAGAACAAAATGACTTCTGAGATGATAGCTCTTGCTCAACCCTAGATTCTTGGGTTGTGCTTATGTTAGCTTTGGGTATCACTCTCATGTGAGCATTAGGAACAGCATCTTTCCTAAGACTCGACTCAGAACAAAGTGAGTCCAACGATGAAAGCTCTTGCTTAACGATAATTTCTTGCGTTATGCTGAGGTTAGCTTCGGATATCACTGTCATGTGAGCACTAGGAACAGCATCTGTCTTAAGACGTGGCTCAGAACTCAGTGAGTCATGCGATGAGACTTCTTGCTTTACAACTTCGGAGTCGTACTCGTAACAGATATTCTCATTTACCCTCTCTGTATGTAATGTCTCTTCAGCATGATTCAAGAACTCATCTTCTTCAGTCGGCATAAGTTCGTTGACAATTTCGGCATCGTTGATCGCAGCTGCAATATATTTCTGAACATTGATCGGTTCGTCACTTCCTTTGGAGTGCTGTTCGCGCAGATGTTTGTAAACGTTCGCTTCATTGAGCTGCAGAAAGTTGCACAGTCTACAACAGTGCAGGTAGATAACCATAAGATTGGAGGGATATATATAAAGCTTCTGTATACGCGCTTTGCGACAGGCCTTGACGTGGTTCTGGTGTGACTGTATGTCTGCACGAAAGGGTTTCTTAATCTTGCAGTTGTAACATTGGAAGGCGTACTCGCCAGTGTGAGTCGAGTAATGAGCATGAAAGTTAATGAAATAGTCGACTAATTCATCCTTACAAAAAACGCACTGAACTTTGTATTTGGCCATACATTCAGACGCATTGCTATTACATTGTATAGCGAAAGGAAATGCATTTTTTTGTAGGTTTTCGAGTTCTTGGGTTGTCAGACGTGACACGTAAGATTCGGTCTTGTGGCTCCGAATGTAGTGGTTAACTAGATTCGCTGGTTTTACTTTGCAAAGAACACAGGATGTGGCTGTTCGTTCCGTCATTTGTTCGTCTGTGTTTGGCAGAATTTTTGATTTCGTTTTTGTCGCTGTAGTAACAGTTTCGATGTCTACAGGTGCATCTCTGGCTGCTGCTTGCACAAGTTGTACATCTAGAACTATTTGCTCTGGATGCGCAGTCCTTCTGCTACGCAAATGATGCGCTATTTCTGCTTGTGTAAGGCGTTGTAAAAGCACAACAGGTTTGTTTTTCAAAGCGGCGGTTTTGGCCTTTTTGTGCTGAAATTTAGCAAAGTCGAATGTGTCGGTATCTGACGAAGATGTCTCACTTGGTGAAAGCGTCATCTTTTCGCAGACATTGTTGACTGTATCAGACTGTGAATCCAGCAATAATGTTGACATATCTTCTTCTGTGCACGTTTTTCGGCGTCTTAACACTGCAAAAGCGGATTCGGTATGTTTTATGCTCGTTTCCATTGAGAGATTAAAACTAGAACGGCGCTTGGGCAGCACTTTTTGTATGCCAATATCACTTAGGTCGCTCTCGATACCTTGCTGTCCGTTAAGCTGTTTTGCTATGGCATCACGTGCAGTTTCACTGGATTTCCGTTTGCCCGTAGCAGAAGTAGTGAGATAATCTTTAAACTTGTTAAAACCAATAACACTGCACTCGAGTTCCTTAAATAAGCGTGTGAACATTTTATTCTTGCGTTTTTTATCATTGTTTTTTGGTGTGATTGTAAGAGAAGACTTTGTTGCTTCATTAACAATATGATTTTCAACCGTGTTTAACGTTGAACTATTTCCGTTCTCGTCTAAGTGCTTTGTCTTCATCAACACTGTCGACTCCTGGGCTAATTCTCTATTTGCCTGTTTTACGCATTCGACAGTATCCTGTTGCTTGGTGGAAGCTCTTTGATGTATGTTGTTCGTGCTAATTTTCTCTATTACACTCGTATCCTGTCCCTTGGTGAAAGATTTTTTATTTCTGTTGTTCGTGTTGATTTTCTTTATTACATTGTTATCCTGTTCCTTGTTGGATGCTCTTTTATCTATGTTGTTTGTGTTAATTTTCTCTATTACACTGATATCCTTTTCCTTGGTGGAGACTGTTTCATTCATGTTGTTCGTGTTAATTTTCTCTATTACACTCGTATCCTGTTCCTTGGTGGAAACTTTTTCATTCATGTTGTTCGTGTTAATTTTCTCTATTACACTCGTATCCTGTTCCTTGGTGGAAACTTTTTCATTCATGTTGTTCGTGTTAATTTTCTCTATTACACTCGTATCCTGTTCCTTGGTGGAAGGCCTCTCATTTAAGTTGTTGGTGTTCATTTTCTCTAGAACATTGGTCTTAGCTTCTTTGCGACGTTGCATTTCTTCTGCTTGGAGACGTTTATAATCACCATACGTTCTGGGTTGCATTGGAGCACTGGGAAACGGCCTCCCAGAGTGTTTTTCGGTATCAAGAATTCTTGTTTGATGTAGAAGTTGTGGAACTAATCCAAAGACGGGCGAATTCTGAAAATTTTTTAAGTGTTGCCTTACGCGTGGATCGTTTAGGTTTATTTTTACACCGCTAACATTAACGATGGGGTATGTGTTTGATGTTGAATAGTGCTGAACAGAGTGTAATTGCGGTGCTTGTTCAATTTTTTTTAATTCCTGACATGGTAAGAATTGTCTTTGATTTATTGGCTCAATAATGATGCCGGGACCCGTATTCATAGTATTTCTCCTAAAGGTTTCGATGTCAGGTGAAAAACTACTTCTAGCCGTATGTGTGTTTCCCTTAAATAGCTTTGGGCTAGGTGACCGTGTCTTTCTGTACTCACTGTCCTTAGCGGCAAGTTCTTTTAGGAAAAGATTAATATTGCCAGGGTCCACATTGTTACATTTCATTAAGCTCTTAAAAATAGCAGTCAATTCCTCTATATCCAATTTCTCTAAATTTTCATTATCACAGGCAGTATTTGAACACTGCTCATTTTGATAAATTTTATTAAATTCTTGTGGATTAGAAGAAGTGTCATCAAATATTGATATAGTTTCTAATTGATTTTCTGGTCGAATAACAACTGGATCGTCCCTATATTGGTTAGTTATAATAGCGGGATTTAGTTTTTTGGGATTGTGTTCGTTGAATTCCTCTCGTCGTGTTTCTCTATTTTGAATTATTTTCTTAGAATGACCTATTACATCTGAATTGTCCTTATCTCTTGGATTGTGATTCGAACGTCGTGTGAAAAGTGGTTTTTCTAAATACCCGAAATCTTCTCCAATATATATATCGTCATCATCGAAAACCAATTTATCACTCTTATCATTAGCACTACTTGAAAGTGTTTGCTTATCTTTTCCGTCTAGTGTTTGTGCTTTATAACAAATATTATTAACTCTTCTTAAGAGTGCTTCCGTTTCTTCATCTAAATTTTCTCTGCTTATATCGTTTAAATTTTCTCTCTTGGAAAATTCCGCATCTTTTTCCAAGTTTTTATCAATATTTTTCCCCGAAGCTTCGCTAGCGATGTCGCTTTCAGTATCTATGATTTCTCCGTCAGACAAATCCAATACATCGGCTATTTTAGGCACTTTTGATAATGTATTATGAGAAGAAATTTCTTCTACATGAACTTCTTCGACATCAGCTTCTTCGTCTGAACATAAATTAATCGTTTCAACTTTGGTTTCGACTTTCTTGTTAAAAATGTCCATTACATATTGAGGAATTTTCTACGCAATAAATTAAAGTTATATTTCCAATAATAATAATCTACTTTTCAGTAGACACGTAAAGGTAACCACTTTCATGGTAAATGTACCACAATTAGAACTTACCTTATCAACCAAAAATAAATTTCTATATTGGGTTAAAATAGATTGCTCCAGCTTTTCCAAGACTTCCACAGTAAACCTAAAACGTTCCAAACTATGAGTACTGATTGACAATCGGCAAATAAACAACGCCATACAAAGTACAATTAATTTATGGATAATAAAACTATTTCTTCCCCTGAACGCAAAGAAGTCTAACACTATCCTAACGATATTTCCCGATAAAATACTGATATCCACATCTACTTTAATAAGAAAAATTTTAATATTGCTTACATCTTATTTTCAAGTATCCATCCCTTTATTTGCAACATTTTTTCGTATTTTTTTATGTCCAAACTTGATAAATAATCAATGAAAGGAATGTAAACCCGAAGATCTTGTATTCTTTGAAGATTCATACCAATTGTTTCTGAAAAGAGATCAAAATATAAATAACAACAGCACAATTGTATTTCTTTATTTGAAATTTGGCTCTAAACCCTAAAATCAGTGGTCAATAGAAAATATCCATTGTAAATTACGTGAATTTTTAGGCATATATGTATGTATGTATGCATAATAATCCCATCGGAGCAAGCAATTCGAAATTTGGTGAACTGGATCAGTTCTTGATAAATTAATTCAGTTCATGATATTTAAAATAAATTTGGTCTGCCAGACCAAAAATAATTCGGTCGAATGAAAACATTGCTGCTCTTCGTGAAAGTGTTGCTAATAAACCATCAGCTTCAATTCCACGTCGTTCTCAAGAATTGTGCATTTCTTATGCCAGTTTGTAGATAATTTAGCTTAAATATTTGTATGCTTTCACTATCCAAGAGCCACCGAAGCTCTTGTGGATTTTGGTCGAGGATTTATGGAAATTATTATTTATGGCTGAAGTTAAATGGAATCGACACAAGCAATGTTTATTTTCCACAAGACGGAGCTACGCCATACATAACGCGTTAAGACATAACTTTATTGCGATCGAAATTCAATGGTCGATTAATTTCAAGGAGTGGTGATGTGAATTGGCCACCAAGTTGATGTGATTTGTTTCCATCGGAATTCCTTGATCGGGATTATTCGAAAAGCAAAGTTAATGCAACCAACAATATACAGTATTCCACTAAAGTCTTCGTACAGCACGCGGTTAAAACTTTATTGATAAAAAAAGGGAATGTGTGGCAAGAAATTAAAAAAAAATTTAATACAGCTTTATTTATTAAGCCATTTCCTTCAATTTAATAAAAACATAAACCAATTTCATCAATTAATTCAAAAGTTGTTAACGAAAATCGCAACAAAGTCACTGAATTAGCTCCAATAAAGTCTTCGTACACTCACAAGCAAAGTAACTCAAAATCCTTATAAACTGTGAACTTTTTTTTTAATATTTTGTGGGGTAGCCTATATTTTTAAGGCTTTAAGACGGTCCGGCATCGATTCCACAACTTTCTGTACAGCGTGGTTCGATTTTCACCCATTCCTCCTGACCACCGATACAGTGTTCCACTAAAGTATTCGTACAGCACTTGGTCACAACTTTATTGATAAAAAAAGGTAATGCGTGGCAAGAATTTTAAAAAAATGCAGCTTTGTTTATTAAACCATTTCCTTCAATTTAACAAAAAATAAACCAATTCCATCAATTAATCCAAAAGTTATTAACTAAAATCGCAACAAAGTCACTGAATTAGTTCCAATAAAGTCTTCGTACACTCACAAACAAAGTAACTAAAAATCTAACTAACTAAACTAAATTATCTTGCTGAAAATAATATTTCTGAGATACGCCCAATTTTCCAGCACTTGGCTTCAAATTTCTTTTCAATATTTCGATGTATGCACGGTGGTCCATAACTCCCTCAATTATTTCCAAGATACCAACGCTACTAGCAGCCATACACCCCATACCATCACTCCGCCGCCGCCATATTTTACTGATAAATCTAACAAATCGCAAAAAGCGTGTGGGCGTCGCTTGTAAACCGCGACCGCCATATTTTACTGATAAATCTAACAAATCGCAAAAAGCGTGTGGGCGTCTATTGTAAATACCAAAATGCATCTCTCGAGTTTTGGCGGAATGTTATATTCTCCGATGAGTCGAAATATAACATTTTTGGGTCTCTTGGCAGACTTAGAGTGTGGAAAAAACTGAAAAAATCTTACAATCCAAAAAATACAATCAAAACAGTAAAATATGGCGGTGGCGGAGTGATGCTATAGGGTGTATGGTTGCTAGTAGCGTTGGTATCTTGGAAATAATTGAGGGAGTTATGGACCACAGTGCATACATCGAAATATTGAAAAGAAATTTGAAGCCAAGTGCTGGAAAATTGGGCGTATATCTGAAATATTATTTTTAGCAAGATAATTATCCCAAAAACATGGCTCACAACACCAGGATGTACTTGGCGTACAATGTTCCAAACATGCTCAAAACACCACCACAGAGTCCTGATCTCAACCCCATTGAGCATATGTGGAATATGCTTGAGAAAAGGATGAGGGCGCATCATATTAGCTCAAAGTCTCGACTAAAAGATGTTCTTTAGGAGGAAGGAAAATTTTGATTTTCGAATTGATGTTTGTAAACATGTTCGTCTTGATCATTTGGCAGATATGGTTTTTTACACATAATTATACCTCATATCATATAGATAATACCACATAATTTAAAAAAAACAACCGATAAAATTAATGTCTTTTATTTTAAAAATTCTTATAGCCTATTTTGGATAACCCTGTATGTATTTTAAAAGTGACAAGAGAAAGTATCTCAAAGGTTTATTGTTTGCGCTATGTTATGTTCACAAAAAGGAGTGAAGTTAGGCAGTGAATGCTTTCGTTTTGTAGGCCGCTTTCGAATGCTATGCCAATCTCATAGCTGAATTTATTCAAACCATTATTAATTCCTTAATTAATTTTATGACTTAAAAGTAATAAATTGATATACAGTGTTCCACTAAAGTCTTCGTACAGCACTTCGTCACAACTTCATTGATAAAAAAAGGTAATGCGTGGCAAGAATTTAAAAAAAAAATTTAATGCAGCTTTGTTTATTAAACCATTTCCTTCAATTTAACAAAAAAATAAACCAATTTCATCAATTAATCCAAAAGTTATTAACTAAAATCGCAAAAAAGTCACTGAATCAGTTCCAATAAAGTCTTCGTACACTCACAAATAAAGTAACTAAAAATCCTTATAAACTGTGAACTTTTTTTTTAATATTTTGTGGGGTAGCCTATATTCTTAATAAGGGCTTTAAGAAGGTCCGGCATCGATTCCACAACTCTCTGTACAAAGCGAGGTTCGATTTTCACCCATTCGCCCTGAAGAACATCATTTAGTGGAGACTTTGAGCTAATATGATGCGCCCTGATCCTTTTCTCAAGCATATTCCACATATACTCAATGGGGTTGAGATCAGGACTCTGTGGTGGTGTTTTGAGCATATGTGGAATATTGTACGCCAAGTACATCCTGGTGTTGTGAGCCATGTTTTTGGGATAATTATCTTGCTGAAAATAATATCACTGATATACGCTTCATTTTCCAACTCTTAGCTTCAAATTTCTCTTCAATATATCGATGTATGTACGGTGGACATAGCTTCTTCAATTATCCCCAAGTTTCCAACGCAATTAGCAGCCATACACCCCCATACTATCACCCCGCCACCGCCATATTTTACTGATAAATCTAACAAATCGCAAAAAGCGTATGGGCTTCGATTGTAAATACCAAAATGCATCTCTCGAGTTTTAGCGGAATGTTATATTCTCCTATAAGTCCAATTATAATATTTTTGGGTCTAATGGCAAACTTAGAGTGTGAAAAAAATCGGGAAAATCTTACAATCAAAAAAATGCAATCAAAACAGTAAAATATGGCGGTGGCGGGGTGATAGTATGGGGGTGTATGGCTGCTAATTGCGTTGGAAACTTGGGGATAATTGAAGAAGCTATGGACCACCGTACATACATCGATATATTGAAGAGAAATTTGAAGCTAAGAGTTGGAAAATGAAGCGTATATCAGTGATATTATTTTCAGCAAGATAATTATCCCAAAAACATGGCTCACAACACCAGGATGTACTTGGCGTACAATATTCCACATATGCTCAATAAATATATAATAATATAATAATATGCACTGTATAAAAATATTAATAGGGATGTAAAAGATCCACTGGTTTCAATCATTATTATTACAATCGAGTATAAATTTGGACCGCTTTTTCCGGGTTTTTGAGTTTGGGTTTCAACTTACTTGTGAGCTTATTATTAACAGTAAAAAAATCATTATGTTAGAATATTAATAGTTTAAAGAACAAGTTCGACTGGCTTTATTAAATACTCCAATTATTATTATTATTACAATCAAGATTAAATAATGAACGTGTTTGCTTGCTAGAGTATTGAATATTCTCTGACAGAACTTAATATTCTTTCATTTTCTTTCATTTTATAATTGTTTATATGAAATCAACAGTAAAGAAGTGCTGATGTCATCTCGTATTGTGACTGCAATCAATATAAGATGATTTACAATACAATTTATTGGCTGTAAATTTTTTAGGTGTATAAAAAAATCAATTATTTTGTACTTTTTTTCATGCAAATATTAATAACAATATGCTAGTGTTGATATGCAGTATTGTGAATTGCAAAATTACCAATAAGCCAATAACTATATTCATAGGTATTAGAAGTATAGGATAGGTCGGTTAGTTTCTCCTCAAGTACCTGTAAAAAACATCGTTCAATGTTTTTGACCGTTAAATGTTTTATTAAAAAAAGAGTAAACATTTCGATTATTTCATTTGTTTTAACACGAATTTTTAAAATTTTTATTTAATTTTTTATTAAAAAAATTAAATAAACAAATTTTATAAAGAAAGGCACCGATGGTCCACCCTATATAACCGTATATTTATAAAATGTTGACAATCGCATCCGTTTAATATAATTGACACATACACATAAACACAATCAAGGAAGCAAGATGCAGATTTATTTTTTGACTGTCAAAATTACACGGGCTCTTATGGAGATCGAGAAAAAGTTTGCTTCCCTAATTTGCTGCCGCAATTTGCATCCCGCATCCGAGCTAATTCTAATTTTGACGGATGCAAAAGAGTTCTTGTTCTTCTTCGTTGTTTGTGTTTTTGTTAACATTTCATTCTTGTTTCTATTTCACCTGCTGTAAAATTATGTGAGTATTTTTCTGTTGCATTTTTTTATTATTATTCTGAATAATATATTATTTAAATGTATTTGAAATATATTTTAATACAGATTAAAATAAATAAACTTCGAGAATTATGGTTAGAATGAATATATTGTTCTCTACTGTCTAATATTTGACATTTCATATTTCTGCTTCCCGAAAATGCTGCTATGCTATTTGGCCATTTCTTTCGCCCCTAACTTGAATCTGATTCTTGCGTCCCTGATTGTGTTTAAGGCTATATGCATTGTTCGCATCTAGAAAACCTCTTCAATGACATTTAATGACATTGCAAATATACCATACTAATACTATACCATACTATTCAATACTAATGTATATTTGACGTACATTTTATAGTCAAAACGATTTAGACTCGTTTTCACAATATTAACAAACTAAAAAAAATATTAATAATGTAACATTACATTGCTTTCAGTAATTAATTCGTAGTAAAAAATCTTGTAGTTCCAGCCATTAAAAATGTAAAACGAAAATCGAGAAACATAATTGTGAGAACTTATCTTTAAAATAACAAATAGTACAATTAGCGAGTTCAACGAGTTTACTTTATGTTACATTTTCGTTTGCATATGAGCGCAACGGTAATATTACACCAAAGACTAAAAGACTGGAAACTGGCTCATTTCGTGAGCGAGCTCAAAAAATGTCAGTCCGCGTGCTCACGTACAGTGTCCTTTACGAAATATTCAATTTTGTGCAACCACTTTAGTGGTTTTCAGTGGACTTTCTGGCTTAGTGCTATGAAGAAAAACAAGAGTTGCAATCCTTTCAAAATATTTTTCTGAGTTTTGTAAATGAACCTCCGAGTTGTCAACATTGCATGCATTTTTTTTTATCTACTACATCCAAGTCTAATTTCACTAACACATTCAAAGCGAGTTGAGTTCCTAGTCTTGTAATCTTTGTATTACACACTATTGCACTTCAAACTATAAAAACGCGTTCTCTATATATACAACATAAATGTATACAAAAATGTATATATTATATATATGGATAGTGCAAACATAAATGAATTTGTTTGCATATAAACACATATGCAAATATCTAATACATATTTATATATATAATATATTCTAAAAACCTTTATCATTATATGTTGTTATAAACTATAAGACTGTCCATTTAGCACAAAGCTCACTGTTAAAAGAATCAAACAAATGTTTCAAAATAGCAAATCTATAAATATCGAAGAATAACCCTATCGACGATACAAATATCAACCCGCCTCCTTCGACATCAAAAAGTTAACTGAGTAAATATATAATACAACTAAAGCCAGAATGACTTTGACCTACCCATGGTTGCACGAGTAAAAACCCATCGTATTTGAATAAAGTTGAAAAAATACTTTTTGTGGTAAATGTACTTTTAACATCTGAAAATTTGGTGCTACTTTTTGAAAAAAATTGCTTACTATACTTCACTAACACTTTTTACTCGTGGTAGGAAGGGGGTCAACAAATTTGATTCTGATATGTAGAAATTTTGTTTCTCAGCTGCGCCAATTCGTGGATGATAACACATTTCTTAATTTTTCTTTTCAAGAATTTCATATAAACATTGCTTCGTCGTCTCCTTTCAACGAAACGGTACCTAGAGCTACTTAAAATGTTGACTTTTGGAATCACCTTGCTGCTGTTTCTTCCCTACTTTTTCAATGTTGAGTAAAACATCTAACAAGTACCCAATAGGCACATACTCCAAAAAATACTCACTTTCAAAAACTCCCAATTCGTCTTCTTCCTATAAAAATGAGCCAATAACGGTTCTCACTTTCAAAAGTAAAAATTGTTAGAATAACTTTACTCGCTCTACTTTTGTTCTTATTGTAGTTTTTGGCGCTGATTACAAAGCCCTTGATATTTCAAACATTTACCGCTATATCCCCTAAACTGTTAAAGATATCCAGATAGAATGGCTTATAAATGAATTTGAAATACCTTATATTTATGTTAAAAGTCCCAAATTACTCCTAAAACGATCCCGTCGATATTTGCAATGCTTACCGCTATACCCCCTAAACTATTAGAGATATCCGAATAGGATGGGTTATAAAGGAATTTGAAATACCTTCTATGTTAAATAAAATTTGGTCGAAACCCATGTAAACAAACAAAAGTTGGTTTCGTTCTGCGCATGTACGTCATAGGTGTGAAATAGAAATGTACGTCATAGATGAAATTCTATATCTAGCTGGGAGAACAAAGATAATTGTCGAACAGATGGAAAACGGAAAAAACTGCGTTTACTATATTTTTCTTTAGAAGTATAACAAAATTTCACTGCGCACTTCATTACTAATGTTCACTCACAAATGAAGCGATCCTGATGAAAAAAATATCCTTTTTTTTATTTGACACCATCCTCCGCAAGACCCAGTGATCAAAGAGATAAACCAGCTAAGACTGTCTCTTCTGTATTCGAGTAGTATATAGTATAGTATAACACTCCCTGCGAAGCGGATAATAACCATCTTCGCCTGACGACATGTGGTGAGCTCCCTCCACCTACGTACGTGTTCAGAGTACAACCTCTCGTCCATTAAGGCCCTGACCTTCCCATCGCTAAGAGCGACTTTCGGCTCAGGCCTGCAAAAATAGTCTGCAGCCCCCTCCTTAGCAAGAGTGTCCGCTTTCTCATTCTGTTCTGTGCCTATGTGCCCTTTGACCCAACAGAGTGTTACCTTGTTGTACTGGGCACACTCATTGAACTTCCTGACTTCGTCCACGCCATGCTCTTAATCACTGCCTGGTTATCCAGGTGCTAGCAGGATTTTGGCGACGTCCAACGCGGGTCGATAGCTCCAATCTATCGAGTTCGTCTTACAGATATGAGCAAAGACCTTTGCGGAAACCTTGGGAGTTCGGGTGCGGGCGGGGTCATTAAAGTCGACGTGATACAATCCGAATTTCTCACTGAACAGAGGGCAAAACAATATGGAAATGCAATAAGAGAGAAAACTATGAAGGAACGGCGGAGAACCTGAACCTACCTGAAGCCAGCCTTCCATTCGTAGCTGTCCAGCATGCTCCATGCAATGTAGCCCTGCACATTGGCACCGTCGTCGATGGCATCGAGTACCGAGGTCAGATACGAATTGAAGTAGTCGACTCGCGCGAAGTCCTTCAGGCCACCCTTGTCGCTGACGCCGTTCTCCGTAACAATTATAGGCGGATTGCTCGGATTGTATAAATATTATTACTATTTTCATGATAATTCGCTTCAAAGCGTAATTCGGTACCAAAAAACATAATTCGGCTCAGTGTAATTCGCGTAATTCGGCGCACCAAATCGCTTCAAAACATAATTCGGTTCCAAATCAGCATATATCAAACATAATTCAGATCTCTGTTCAAGCGTAATTCGGCACAAAATTCTGTCAAAACTTAATTCGGATCTCTGTTCAAGCGTAATTCGGCACAAAATTCTGTCAAAACATAATTCGGATCTCTGTTAAAGCGTAATTCGGTACAAAATTCTGTCAAAATTTTTTTCACCGCATAGGTTGCGGGAAACTTTCGAATGCATTTACACATTTATATTTGTGAAGCTCGACGTTTTCCCGCGTTGCACAGGTTGGTCTTATATTTGGCCGACCATAAAATGTTATGCACAGTTTTATCAGATAAGTTTTAGGAACAAAATTAAGAAATATAGGCCAATTATACATTTTTTTTATGATGATCAATTCATGATCATTTTTCTTTTATGCATTGTAGATGCATATATATGCGCACTGCTTGAAAAGTGTTGAACAGTGCTGCCACAAACGTGTTCATGAAACGCCATCTATCGACATGAATATAAATAATATCCCGTTAATTTAATAAGAATTTAATGGAATTAAATTCCCAATTGATACTTTGATTAGTGTGTTAACAAAGTGATTTATTAACATAGCAAAGCAAATAATTGATAGACATTTAGAGACAATAACGCTAATATAAAATAAAAACAAATAAGAATAGTTTTATTCGAAAGTAAGTGCAAGTGCGTAAATTTAAAGTAATTTAATTTCGGTTCTTTATTCTGGTATTCTGCACCTGATCGCCAATTAGATGTTCCAGAGCATGTATCGAGATGTATGTGAAGATGTTGAAGACATGCGTGCTGCACTCAGCATGCACAGTCGGCCGTCTGCGATCAGTGTTGTGCCACCTATCGATGATTCGCACCCTGCACATACCATCCATAGGCATGCAAACATCGCTGACCTTTGCACAGACAATGTTGATAATGCGACCATGTTCTGTCGCTGGTAACCAAAGACTACAAGACTGGAAACTCTTCTTATTTCGTGAGAGAGCTCAAAAAAATGTCCGTCCGCGTGTTCACATACAGTGTATGTGAATTTCATGGTGAAATTGTCGGCTTGTTACAAGCTAAAACAGGCCAACACAAAGCATGATATCTGAAAAGGTAAACCGTTTTGCTTTGTTACCACACCGCCACAAAATGATGGGGTGAGTTAGTGGCAGGGATATCAATGACACAACTTTATTACTAATTATTTTTTTGGTTTTTAAGTAAACATTAATAGAAAAACTACCTTGCATTTATGAGTTCTCGAGGTTTTGACGATTTCTAAGCTGTTTAGAAATATTAAAAAGTAATGTAAACTTATTTGTTTTTGTAATTCTTCATTTTTCTTTTATTTAAATTAAAATGTGTTAACACAAATAAATTTACACTTCATTTATTTAAAATAAAATTAGCTAAACATAAACAAATTCTCAATTCATGCATTTAAAATTAAATTCATTTAAATTAATGACCAAAATAACTAAAATCACAATTATCTAAATATTAAACTAAATCAAACATTAATATTCAACAAAACATGTTGAATACGTTGGCATCTCTTTCAGCTAAAAAGACGCGTGGTAGGTAAAAAACAGCTGACTAAATTTGTGAAATGAGCAATTTTTATGAATTTTAACTTCGTTTTACTTGCAAAATAGTCAATATTGTGCAACTATAAGACTTAAAAAAGGTTCCCTGATCATTTCTAGAAGCATGCGTAGGTTTTAAAATGTCGCCCTGGTCTTTTTTACGAATTTAAGAAATCATATTTCTGGCTTATTTCTATGAAGAAGAACAAGAGTTGCATTCCTCTCTCAAAATATTTTTCTGAATTTTGTAAACAAACTCCCGAGTTGTCAAAATTCACTCCCGAGTTGTCAAAATTACATGCGTTTTGTTTTTGTAATCTACGACACCCAAGCCTGATTTCACCAACACATTCAAAGCGAAAAAAGAGTTTCCAGTCTTGTAGTCTTTGCTGGTAACCAGCCCCGCGCCAAACAGCGTTCCTATGCATGAGCATTGCCGCCGTCCTCTTAATAAATAAGTCGAACGGCAGCAGACCGAGTATCGCCTCCAGAGCGAAGGTCGGGGTGGTGCGCATAGCTTAGAAAGACTAGAGGTCTTAAAATTAAGAATATTGAATAGACTAATTATACATTTTTTTGGGAAAAAATTAATAAATTGCAAAAAAAATTGATAATTGTAAAAAATCGTGTTTCTCCAAAAGTAAAAAGGTTGTTGTTTTCGACAAAATTTTACTTGACATAAACAAAAGGTATTTCAAATTCCTTTATAACGATATCAATCCTAGATTTTCGGCGAAATATAACTCCATAACTATATTAGAGCAGAAGTTGTTGTTGTAATCAGCCCCTAAAAGTACAACAAAAAAATTGGTGTGAGTTTCTAAAGGTAAACTTAAGCCAAATTTTCTATCTGTACTGATATATTAAATTATTCATATATAAATATATGCGTACATCATCCTTTTAAATACTTACATTTAGGTAAATTTTTATGTACTCAATACCAAGCCAAAACGTCACAAAGGCAATCAGCAATGATTCAATTAAATCAAAACAATCGATCATTTCCACTCTTCAATAGTTATCACGTAAATGCAAAAATGTATACGTGGCGAGTGTTTTCGTTTGCTATTATTCCATACATTCTGAAATCTATTCCGCTTTTTTTGTTACTTTTGCATTCGCTTTTATACTACATTTTTTTGCTGATTCGGAACTCTCCTACCCCAGAAATTTCTCTCACGGGAAAGTGTTCATTTTTGCTTTCTGCTACAAAGCAACAACAAATTTTTACTCATTTACACTTCACCCAAGTTGAAACACAGCCCAAGCAAAAACTGAATGTAAGTAAATACTATATAGAATTCATATTATTATTTTTAAATCTAAACATTGCAGAAATAAGTGATCCAAAATGCAAAGCCCGAAAAGCACAATGATGGAACTAATTGCAGAGGCAAGGAGACAACATTTCTTCGCATCAATTAAATAAAAGTGTATTAACGATGAACTTGCGATTATTTTTACTACTTTAGCCCAAAAATGAAAAATTTTAATAGTTGGGCTTGTTAAACTATGTGCAATTTTCCATTGAAAAAACTTCGTGTAAGTAAGGGCCTTATCATGAATACTCACTCGATCGAAAGATTCGCAACGCCAGCGCAGTCAATTCTGCTCGAAAATTGGTATCATGAATAGTTTTCGACCGTCTTCGTCTGCCTTTGCAAACACAAAAAAAAAACATATGAAACGTCAAATATGTTTTGCTGATTTTGTTTGCTTGCAGACAGCACAGTGTTGCCATGTTTGCAATATGTTTAATATCTTTTTAAGTAATTCCTAAAATCGCAGTGAAAGTACGCGGTGGTGGTGTATGGCAACAATATATACAAAACAAATTGGAAATACAAAACAATTGTGAAATACATATTAGTGAACATAAAATTCCTTGCATTTATATAATTTGTATACATTATCAGTGAGTTTTTTTCAGAGATATTATCAAAAATAGTGAGTGCTTATGAACATTTTTGCTCAATTATCTATACAATCACTTATTTTTATTTGTTAGGAATAATGATTCCAGGACTTATACTACATAGACGTCGTTTGTGGGAAGAGGATTTGGTTATGCGTATCCACAGAAGGAAGTTGAGGGACATTTCAATGTTTTAGACATGCCGGAGCTGGAGCAAGTTATATAATTTATTTTAAATAGTATTGTATATTTCATATACAGAGACCGAGGGCATTCAACTTTGACCTGATGACCTCCCATGTATTCTCCCACTGCTGCCGGTTACTTCCAAATAACAGTTGTCATTTTGGGCCGTTTCCGCAGTTCCTTCAATAGGCAATTGAACTGCTCGCTTCTTGTAACTTTTGCGCTGAAAAGGAAATTGAAAAATGCATATGAGTAATAAAATTTGTATGTTTTTAAATAAAAATTAGGTAATAAAAGCAATTTTTGCACTTTTTATCGAGCTCATAACATACCTTTTCATTTTTTTGCTTTGAACTATAGAATTCACTTTGGCGATATAAATTTTTTGCACTAGACGACAGCTTTTTCTTTTCGTTTGGATTTGACAGATAGTTCGCACGTCTTCGTGTATTCTAAATACCTGCAAAATCTGCACAGCATGTAAAATGCCTTTAACTATCGTACGTCTTCGTGTTTTGGTTTTTCGGCGCAGCGTCGACAGAATTGAAACAGCAAAGCGTCGATTCTAAGCAAAAACGACGAAAAACACAAAACAGAATCGGTGATAACTTCGTACGAGTGAGTATTCATGATAAGGCCCTAAATATTATTTAGAGTTTATATTATTATTTTTAAACCTGAAGAATTGCAGCAAAAAAGTGAACTAATGCAATGGCCGAAAAGCACAATGGATATACAGTGTTCCACTAAAGTCTTCGTACAGCACTTGGTCAAAACTTTATTGATAAAAAAAGGTAATGTGTAGCAGGAATTTTAAAAAAATTTTAATACAGCTTTGATTATTAAGGCTTTCCCTTCAATTTAATAGAAAAATAAACCAATTTCATCAATTAATCCAAAAGCTATTAACTAAAAACGCAACAAAGTCATTGAATTAGTTCCAATAAAGTCTTCGTACACTCACAATTAAAGTAACCAAAAATCCTTAAAAACTGTGAATTGTTTTTTTTTAATATTTGGTGGGGTAGCATATATTTTTAATAACGGCTTTAAGACGGTCCAGTATCGAATCCACAAGTTTCTGTGCATAGAAATCCACTCGTGGTTCGATTTTACTCCATTCCCTCAGAAGAATTTCTTTAAGTCGAGACTTTGAGCACATATGATGCGTCCTGATCCTTTTCTCAAGCATATTCCACATATGAGCCATGTTTTTCTGATAATTATCTTGCTGAAAATAATATTTCTGAGATACGCCTAATTTTCCAGCACTTGGCTTCAAATTTCATTTCAATATTTCGATATATGCACAGTGGTCCATAACTCCTTCAATTATTTCTAAGTTACCAACGCTACTAGCACCCAAGGTTTATAGAATAAAAGGTTGCGCCAGTAAACAAAGAAAAGTGGTCTCGTTCTGCGCATCTACGTCAATAAGTATTTCTGAAATCACTAGGGTCCCGACACACGGTACAAATGCCAAACTTGAAAAGTGGCATGAAGAAGAGTTAGAACAGGTTAAATGGTACTCGAACGCTCCGATTATGTTGTTGCTTTTCTGTTGTTGTAGTTTTATATGGTACTTCACTTCATTATTCATTATTGGAATAATAATTCACACAATAATTCACTTCAAACATTCACATTAAAAATTATTGCTATAACGAGTGTGCAGGCGCCTCGAAACAAGATTTCAATACAAATACTTATTGACGTCCCTGTCAAATAAAAAAAATAACGGACCTGGGCGTGGCGCAACCTTCTTTCTATAAACCTTGACTAGCACCCATACACCCCCATACGATCACAACTGCATTGTCAAGCATTCACACACGTTCAAGCAAGTTGTACGATTTAATTTTTTCGTTGCTGTCGGGCCCTGATACACGCGTCATCAGTATGAGCGCATCACTCACGCTGATTGGTTGATTTCAAAAAGTGGAACAACTTACGATCCAAACGCTCATGATGCAAAAATTTTGGCTGTCTCACGATCATCAACCAAACACATGCATACAGAACTCGAAGCAGGGTCTGAAAATTTTTCTTATCTCTTGTGCTTTTATTAAATTAAATTAATTCGGTTTTTTATTTTTAGGGTTTTCTTAGAAATTTGCTGTTATTGTTTTCTTTTATTATCCATTGTAGCTCTAGCAATTTATTTTTGAAATGTAAAAATAGCCTGTACTCCTATTTAAAAAAACAACTGACCCAAAATATTTACCCATAACCAATGAATTTTCTTGGAAATATAGAAGAAAGGATGAAACGTTTTTTAGAATTATAAATAAAAAACAAAATACAAAAAAGGTCGCCATGCTCTTGCTCTCTTTATATTTTTTATATATCCTAATCCTTTCACCTGTTGTTCATTTTTACAACTTGAAAATACCTGTAAAAAAGGAGGCTGGCGAAAAAATAGAAAACAGTTGAAGGTCATTACAAAAAATAATGGAAAATACAATTAAAAAAGTTCGAAGAATGCGATCTCATAAATGGTAGATTGCATAAATGCAGGCATAACAGACGGTGCGTCAACGACAACATTGCTGCTGCGACCAAAGACTACAAGACTGGAAACTCTTTTTTCGCTTTGAATGTGTTGGTGAAATCAGGCTTGGGTGGTGTAGATTACAAAAACAAAACGCATGTAATTTTGACAGTTCGGGAACGAATTTTGACAGTCCGGGAATTTGTTTACAAAATATTTTGAGAGAGGAATGCAACTCTTGTTCTTCTTCATAGCAATAAGCCAGAAATATGATTTTTCAAATACGTAAAAAAGACCTAGGAGCCAGTTTTAAAACCAACGCATGGATCTAGAAATGTACATGAAAGCTTTTTCAATTCATATAGTTGCACAATATTGAATATTTTGCAAGTAAAACGAAGTTAAAATTCATAAAAATTGCTCATTTCACAAATTTAGTCAGCTGTTTTTAACTTACCATGCGTATTTTTAGCCGAAAGAGATGCCAACGTATTCAACATGTTTTGTTGATTATTAAGGTGTGATTTAGTTTAATATTTAGTTAATTGTGATTTTAGTTCTTTCGGTCTTTAATTTAAATAAATTTAATTTTGAATGCATGAATTGAGAATTTGTTTATATTTAACTAATTTTAATTTAAACAAATGAAGTGTAAATTTATTTGTGTTTGAATTTAAATAAAAAAAATGAAGAATTACAAAAACAAATAAGTTTACATTACTTTTTAATATTTCTAAACAGCTTAAAAATCGTCAAAACCTCGAGAACTCATAAATGCAAGGTAGTTTTTCTATTAATGTTTACTTAAAAACCAAAAAAATAATTAGTAATAAAGTTGTTTCATTGATATCCCTGCCACTAACTCACCCCATCATTTTGTGGCGGTGTGGTAACAAAGCAAAACGGTTTACCTTTTCAGATATCATGCTTTGTGTTGGCCTGTTTTAGCTTGTAACAAGTCGACAATTTCACCATGAAATTCACATACACTGTATGTGAACACGCGGACGGACATTTTTTTGAGCTCTCTCACGAAATAAGAGGAGTTTCCAGTCTTGTAGTCTTTGGCTGCGACTGACACGTCAAATCAATCACTCCGTACAGTGCTTTCGTTGAAATGAAAGCGCTTACAAACACACTCTCAACCGCTTGCACGTACACGAATTTGAGTCATGCATAATATTTTGTCGTGTATCACTGAGCAACTTTAGAGCTTTATTTGAGACACGCACAATGATGACCCGTGTATCAGGGCCCGTCGACTGATAAACATCAACGAAATGGACAGCGCAATTCTAGCAGCCATACTAATTGATGAGGTTGATGAAAGAGAAGAGGAAAGAAAAGAAAAGAGAAGGAAAAAATTATGGATCAAAGAATGGAAAAAAGAAAGAAACACTTTTAAACACACTCTCTTGGCAAAGAAAATTCAGTTATGTAACTTCCCCATATGATTTCAAAAATTTTTTTATTTATATTTTTTATTTCTTGATTTCTTTGAGTTCTCTCCTATAGCATGTTCTAAAGTTGTTAATTTTTTTAGAACGTCCAAAGTGGCATTTTTATCGATTTCTCTATATTTCATAAGAAGACATTCATAAGCTTGTCATTCAAATGTTTCTTTTTATATTCATCGCTTTTCACTTTCCATAGTTCTGGAAAATCTTTGCAGAGGTTTAACCCTTCTGTCGATAACTAGGTCTGGCCAGACCTTTTGCATTTTCAAGAAGGCTTTTTTAATATTAATCTCAAAGCACGGTTGACGAAACTTTCTGACTTTGTTACTGTACGTTTTTATTATGATTATGTGCGGAAAAAAAAATTCAGAAAAAAGTTTTTAGCGAGAAAACGCGTTTTTTCTATAACAACCCCTAGAATCAACGGACTAGGTCTGGCTGGACCTAGCTGGATTTTCCCACATATCATATGTGAAAACGTTTTTATAATTCATTGGAAACAATATTTTTTGTAATAATTAGGTTCCTCCCACTGATAATTAGTTTATTTTTATTGCACCATAATAAAAAACGTATTTTTTACGGATTTTCACCTAGGCATTTAGTACCTGCAATTGCTCTCTAATTGTTTTATGGCGCTCATTAGGGCACCTGAAATTTTTTATAATTATACAGAATATTTTTTAAGGAGTTTTTTGACACTCTAGGTAGTTAGCTTTTCAGTTCAAAAGGCTATATAAATGAAGATGAAAAGATCCTTATTTTCATTGCATAAAAGTATTTTGAAAGGGTTAGAAGCAATATGTACATATATAATTACTTGTTATAATGGCTGAAGATCTTCAAGCATTCAACTGGCGGCGAATGAATGAAGAGGAAAGAGAGGAGTATCTTCGACTTGTTGAAGAAGTACCAGAGACTTCTGACTTGGAAGATTTTAGTGGGGACGACGATGAGGATTATATTCCTGAAGAAGACATGTCCGATGGCGAATTGTTAGTTGGAGGAATCAGAGAAATTGAGGATAGCGAAGACGACGATGTTCTGGAAGAGCTGCATGCTGAAAATGATGGAGTTATTCAAGATATGAGTGACGAACTATCAGACGAGTATTATTTGGCCCGCGATGGAACCAAATGGTATAAGCAACCACCAGCAACAGGTCGCCTAAGAGCTCATAACATCATTCGAAAAGTCGGCGGCAGCGGAAGACGTGGAATAGCTCGTAATCATCTCAGCATCTTCAAAACGATCATTTCTGAAGATATGGTGGATATAATCTTGCGACATACAAATAGAAAGGCGCAGACGGTAACTGCAAAACTCAACGAAAGCAATCCATAAACCTATCACACGAGATGAACTGAATGCTTATTTTGGTGTTTGTCTAGCAACAGGTCTGAATCACGCAAACATGAAGCATGCACGAGAATTATAGAAAACAAACAGGAATCCTGTATTTAGATCAACAATGTCACTATGTCGATTTTGGTCTATAAATCGATTCATAAGGTTTGATGACTAAAGGACTCGCGCAGAGCGCAATAAATCTGATAAAGCAGCGCCCATCACCTAGAAACTGCGTATACAACGGAGGATGTTATAACCGTCGATGAACAACTATTCACATGCAGATGAAAGACAATATTCACATAATATATTCCTTCGAAGCCGGCGAAATATGTATCAAAGAGTGGTGGGTCGGTGATTCGAAGAAGGCAAAGAAGACCAGCAGCAGAGATCTATTGACTTGGGCGAAAAAGTGCTGCTGGAACTTACTTCGAAGTACATAGCTAGCGGGAGGACGGTCGTAGCCGACAACTTCTTCACAAGTTTTGACGGCGTGGAGAAACTGCGGGATTCAGGATTGGCTTATGTTGGATAGATCGAAGGATAAAATTAAAAAGGAAAATCCAATTTTCCTGCAATGCTTGCGGATATGCTGTTTGCTTACAGCGTAGCACCAAGATATTTAAATGTAGTAACTGTTTTAATGAATAATTTCATATATTTATAACAATATTGATGTAAAATAATAAAAACGTAAGAAAAGACTTGCTAATATTTTTAAAACCATCAAAAAATGTAAATTATTTAGCTCCTTTCCGGTTATTTTCATACAAAACGTATGTAGGTCCAGCCAGACCTAGTCCGTGGATAGAAAGGTTTTAAAATGGTTATGGACAGAAGGGTTAAAAACTCCTTCCAAAAATCCGTATTTATGTCGTCCGAACACTTCGATCACATTTTTCAAATGGCGTTTGCACCGAGTCGTTTTGTCTGCGTTCACACGATCAAGCAAGTGGTCAAGCAGAGCGAGTTGGATGCCAAAAATCAAAATCGTTTGATTTTCATACGATTTGACCTTCAACTTGTCGTATGAAGCGTTCACACATACGACAAGTCGTCAAGCATCACCAAGTTGTACAACAAATCGTACTGTGAGAAAGCCGCTTTACATTAGGGTGCGGGCAGAACTGCTGAGGGGAAGATAAAACAACGTGTGAAGCTCCGAGAAAGCTTGTTTTGCGAAGAAATCTCTTGTACACTGAAAGGATGGCAGTACGGCCGGTGTGCCAATTAAAAAATTCAAAAGGAACAATAAACATTAATGGGAATGATATTGTGGTCAATATTGATCAACAAATCATACATTGTGGTACGCATAATTATTTTCAAAAAACAATAATTGATTTTTGCAGTGACAGTGCATTCATAAAACTGCGTGATGTGTTCCAACCCGCTTGAAGTTTGTACGCCGATTGACTGCTCTATATATAGAGCTGAAATATTATGTCTGATATATGTACATAGTTTTCATTAATTCATCCTCTGTCAAACGTTTTATATACAATTTCCATATTTTCTAGTACGCCTAAATTTTGCCCTATGTTCTGAATATGTAGAACCATTTTCTGTTATGTATTATTTCGAAATTAACTTCGTTTTAAGCTTGCAATCCGATCGGAATTCACATGTTCGAAAGGAATACAATTCCGATTCGAACTTTTGTTATAATCTAGCTGTTTTTGAAGAGAATAAATTTAATACCAATGGTGGGTGTCACACTGGGCATCTACGCGCCAGACTCACACGCTCTGATTGGTTGATTGCAAAAAGTGGAACAGCTTTCGATCCACGTTCGCCTCAATGTTAGCGCTAAAATTTTGGCTGCCTCACGAGCGTCAAACACTAACACATGTATACAAACTCGAAGCACGGTAAGAAAATTTTTCTTATCTGTTGCCTTCTCATTTCTATTTTGTTATGCGTAGCAGCCACAGCAAGAGCTTAAGAAAACATGCATGCCGGTAAAAAAAAAAATGTATGGAATGGAAAAACCGGCTGAATTTGTGTTTTTTCTTACATTACTGTTTTCGTTTAGAATTCTATTGTATTGTAATTTTTATTATTATTAGCTCTAGTAACTTATTTCTTAAATATTAAAATATTGCCCATTCTTATTTTAACAAATTTGCTCAAAATATTTATCAATACCCAAAAGAATATTTTGGAAAGAAAGTATACATTTCATAGAATTACAAATAAAAAACAAGATGCAGGTAAAGCTTGCAATTCCTCTCGCTCTCTTTCTGTCAACCCTTTTAAAACTTGAAAATTCCTGAAAAAAAAGATGTTTTCGAAAGGGTAAAAAACAGGTGAAGGTCATTGCAACGAATAATGGAAAATACGATTAAAAAATTTCGAATAATGCGAACTCATAAGATTCCAATATACGGTAGGTATAGACAGACAGTACGTAAATGACAACATTGCTGCTGCTACTGACACGTCAAATCAATCATTCCGTACCGTGCTTTCGTTGAAATGAAAGCGCTTACAAACACATCTCAACCGCTTGCACGTACACGAGTTTGAGGATGCGCACAATATTTTGTAGTGTGACAGGGTGTAACGTAAACAGCTTTTTCTGAGGCGGCCTCAAGATGTCCAATGTGACACCCACCAATGTGACACCCACCAATGAGTAATGAGCTCTCTCTCTTTTCGCGTTGAATAAACAACTAAAAATGTCAACAGAATCGATTGTGTTGTGCGTTTCTTATTTGATGGTAAGTTTTCAAACATTTCCTTGCATTTGTTCATAGGACTCTTATTTAGGTAAGAGCTTTCGAAATCAATGGATTAAAATTAAGAGCACCTATTTGGGATTTTCAGAGGGGTAACCGAGAGTGTGTCAGTCGCTAAATTCTGAGACCACAGCAATTGCATGGACATCGCAGACTCGGCGTAAATAAAATTATGCTTGGATTGTAACTAAAATTTTAAAATAACATTAATTTAATATTTATAGATAAGTATAAGGAACTGTTAGTTTTCTGTAAAAATATATGTATATAACTTTTGAAGAACTCATTAACAAAACAATAAAACACACCAAAATTCATTTCTTCCAGAAAATTCCGATAAATCGGAATGCAGAACACCTCAATTCCGATCAATACGCAAATGTCGGATTCAAACATAGGAATACAGAACACCTCCGTGCAAAATTGATCGGAATCAAATCCGAATCCATGTAAATAGGAAGGCTTTTTCCTGCCACACTGGTGAAAATATTGGAACCCACGAAGAAAATTTGGTTTTTGAAAAGGTGCTTCTTCTGTATACTATTTATTCCGTGATATTGTGCAAATACCTATTTACATATTTATATACATAATATATTCCAAATACCTTTATCCATATATGTTGTTATAAAATGTCCATTTAGAAAAAAGGTCAATGTTAAAAGATTCAAACAAACAATTCAAAATAGCAAATGCATAAATATCGGAGAATATTGACGCAGCAAATGTCAACCTACCTACTCTGACATCAAAAAACTGACTGAGTAAATGCGTAATACAAGTAAAGTCACAATGAATTTTACGTACCCATGGTTGCACGAGTGAAAAAACGAACGTGTTTGATTGCAGTTGTAAAAATACTTTTTGGGAGAAACAAACGTCAGCATCTGAAAATTTGTAGTATTTTAAAAAAAATTGTTTACTATACTTTACTAACACTTTTCACTCATTGTAGGTAGGTGTGAACAAATTTGGGCTTAAATCTAGATAAGCCCCCATTTTGTTTCTTTTTTTACCAGATATGTAGAATTGTGAGAAAATCCGAATGGTGAAAAAAACAACTCTGCTCGCGATTAACGTGGGCGTGAGGGCGTGTATACATATATACAAAACTGCATGTACCCTAGCGTTATGGGTATCAAAAGAAAGGGTTATGGGTTTTCTTTTAAAATTGATGGTGTATACTGAAGTCCGGTATACCAAATTAAAGGTAATGAAACGAATCTTTAAATTTATGAAAATAATTTTATATTATTCATCTACTTTTTAAGAAACGACGTTTCAAACCCGACTTAACATCGGAAAAAAATATTAAAAAATAACGGTGATATATGGATCACTTTTGCTTATTGAGTTTGATAGCCAAATATCGGCCTTCTAACATCCTTTTTAAATTAGGTTTCTATGTCAAACAGTTTCTGAGAAAATTAATGCCAAACTTAAAATTTGGAATAAAACTTCCAAAACAAATTTTTGGTCGCAATTTTTTTTAATTACGGTACAATAATAATAATAAGATCCAGATATCACCGTTATTTTTTAATATTTTTTTCCGATGTTAAGTCTGGTTTTTAGAGTCGGAGTCGGTCCCGCCTAAACGGAAATTTCTCGGAATTCCCAATTCCTGCAAAAAAAGAAAAACAAATCGGGGCTAATGGGCTAAAGTGGATTTGTTCCATTTCATATCAACTTTGCTTCGTCTTCTCCTTTCAACGGGACGGTACTAAAAATGTACCTGCCTAGATTTACTTAAAATGTTGATTTTTGAATTCACCTTGCTTCCGGCTGTTTGGGCTGTCTAAATTTTCATGTTTAGTAAAAAGGAACCAATAAGCACACATTCCAAGAAAATACTCACTTTCAAAAATTTCCGATTTGTCCTCTTCTTATAAAAATGGTCCTCACTTTCAAAAGTAAAAAATGTTGGAACTTTACTGTTAGAAACTCGCTCCAATTTTGTTCTTTTAATTTTTAGCGCAGATTACGACAACCATATTGTTATCTCTTATTGTTGTCCATATTGTTATCGATTTATAGCCCGCTGAAGTTTGAAATTTTTACCGCTATCTCCTAAACTAGAGATAACCTGACAAGATGTGTTATAAAGTAATATTACATTCCATTAATGTTAAGTACAATTTCTTCTCCCATTCTTTAATTTTTTCCTAAAAAGAATGTTTTAATTATGATGGAATACAACGTTCCGCATGTAAACAAGCAAGTGGTTTCATTCTGCGGATTTACGTCATAGGTGTTTTGAAAAAGCACTTCGATCACGGGTTGAATGTTACTAAGCGCTCTGATTATGTTGTTGTTCTTTTTTGTAGTTTTATACGGTAACTCCAACAATAACAAGTTTTTTCCCGTTCTACTATGGTTTCGGCGGTTTGTTTAAAGTTCTTTGTTTAGCTGGCAGAACTCCTCGAAAACTTTCCATCTAATGTTGTATTTGGTAATTATTTTGTATCAGAGATAATGAAATAGGACACTTCGGATTCGCCGCTCCAAAAATCGGTTTGACGTCTATTTTTTATGAGCTGTTGAATTCATGTACACCAGAGATAATGAGATAGGACACTTCAAATTCGCCGCTTCAAAAATCGGTTTGACGTCTATTTTTTATGAGCTGTTGAATTCATGTACACTACGCGTGAGAGCTACCATATTGTTGTTCTTGTTTTCTGTCTTTCAGTATGTTGAAATATCAGCTGTTTCATGTTTCACCACGGATTCGTTTAGTTATGAAATGATAAAAATACTACCCTCTAAAAAATACTTAATTGTCTCGGATAGTAGATCGGTTCTTACTGCGCTGATATCGCATCGGAGATCATACACGCATCCTTACATTCTTCAAATCATTTCGTTACTATATGTTCTTAAGTGTTCGGGCTACCTCATTCACTTTTTATGGGTACCAAGCCACATGGGTATTGAGGGAAACGAATGTGCTGATGCGATAGCCTCAAATCACCCAAGTTATGATACCAATCGCCTCCCGATATTCCACAAAGATCTCAAAGCTCTTCACAAAAAGATTCACACCGGCACCTGGCAAACTGACTGGGACAACTCCGCCTATGGTCGACATCTCTACTCCATCGCCCCAAGAATTAATGTTCCTCCCTGGTTCAAACACACATCCCTCCCCCGCTCTCACATAGTATGTATAAATAGATTAAAAACCAATCATACCAGGTGTAAGGACCACCTTCACAGAATTCGCATAGTGGACAATAACTTGTGCAGTTGTGGCTCCATTCAGACCACTAACCACCTCATATTTCACTGCCCGAACATACAACCATCACTCAGACGTTCGTTAATTACAGGGCTGCACCATGAAAAGGCCTACCGTCTCAATCTCACTCACCTATTAACTTCTGATAATATCAATGTCCTCAAGGCAATATTCCATTTCGTTCATGAAGCCAAAATCACCATATAAGAGAAGCTATAGCCAAGAAGCAATTTTCATCACACTCTCTACATTCATTACACAACTTATAATACTTTGTAAAACATTTGCACAAAAATACATATTATAAAGTCATAGTCCAATTATTTGTTCAATTGCTAATACATTGTAAACATTATATTATACAACTTATAATTTTCTGTAAAATTGTAATGGCATCACCTCACTAATATTGTTACGCTACTTCTGCACAAAACACACATCATGAAAGCCACAGTCCAATTATTTGTTCTATGGTTTATTGCTAATACATTGTATTTATTATATTTATATTACATTTATTATACAACTTATAATTCTTTGTAAAATTGTAATGGCATAACCTCTCTAATACTATTATGCTACCTTTGCACAAAACATACATCATAAAAGTAATGGTCCTAGTAATTGTTCATAAATCCTTACGCTACTTCATATTTTACAGTTTTCTAAAATCTTTTTTAACTTATGTAAACCACACTATCCGTAATAATATCAGGCTACTTGCGCCTAAGCACATTTGTAATTCTACAGCTAAGTACACAATTATCTAAAGCTCAACATACTATATTAAACACACACAACAAGGACCTTAACATAAGCTAACTGGCTTCAGGAGGTCCTTTGCAATTCGCAATGTGGATCTGGATGACCCACATTTCTATATATATATATATATATAGTTATGAAATCAGCTTGGCTAGACGCAGCATCATTTAAACGGTTTCACTACTGTATGTCGATACCATCGGTGGCTACACACTGTGATTTCTCATTTTGTTTCACAAGTCGTAAACACGTGATGCCAAAGTTTGTGTGAAATTGACTGAATATCGAAATGTTGGCCAGAGTGAGAGAAAATATGAACACGCGTTCGGCAAACTATGTTGCTCTTCTTTCGTTTGACAACTGCTTTCTTGTGTGCGTGCAATGAAACTGAGAAGCAGGGTCTATTTTCAAAAATTCTCTACACTCGATACCAGAGTACTTGATACTTTTCTCTTCCTTCCTCATCTCTCTCTCCAACGAACTGAGTGAAACCGCTTCTAAAAGATACTGCGTATAGCCAAGGCCATTGGCTTTTAAAATATAAATTTCACCATATATAAACAAAGGTGGTGAAGTTTTCCAAACCTAAAATAGTAGGTGCGAACGGATGTTTGGTCCCCCAAGTGCATGAACAACGTATAACAATACATAATTTTCAAAAATATTAAAAACCAAATGAGAAAATATAAATGCGATCATTCTGGAATTATTAATCGTAATTTTCTTTGTCAAAAGGTGAACAACTATGCATTTGCAACGAAAAATTAGCACAACGACAACTTTATACCAAAGTAAAAATAAGAAATAAACAACCAATACTTGGTAAAATATGGAAGCATATATTAATTACCATTATACGGAACGCGGAGTTATGTTTTATATATATTTTACACATATAAAAAGGATAATATTTTTATTTATTTGTTTTGACGTTTCGTAAACGGTCCCCCGAAAAGCAGATTTTGCATGCGTTCATGCGATCAATTTATTTTCGGCGAAGTACAAATTTTTTGCACAAAATCACAATTTTTTATCGTAGTGTTAGTGAAAATGCCATAGTGTTTTGCGACGAATTCGAAGTGTCCTATAGCATTAAACACAATTGGAGCAACAGGATACAAGATACATTTTTAGCTGTCAAATTTACATGGGCTCTTATGGAGATCGAGAAAAAAGTTTGCTTTCCAGTTTGTTGCCGTGGTTTGCATTCCATTTTGTATCTTGTCTCCGGGCTAATTTCTAATTTTGACAGCAACAGAATCATCCTTGTTCTTCTTCGGTGTGTTTGTTTACATTCTGTCATGTAAAATTTGACAATTTGCAATGTGGGGGGTGTCACACTAGGCATCTTAATGCCAATTTATTTAAGTTAATATTTAACAACATTTTTATTATTATTATTACGAGCAATTTATTTCTGAAATAGAAAATATACGGCATTCCTATTTAAAAAAAAATTACTCAAAATATTTATCAATGAACATATGAAATTTTTGTTGCTGAGCAACAGTTGCCCAGCCATTATAATTAACGCCATGGAATTTCTTGTTGCCTGGAAATGTTGCTGTATCCTGTTGCTCCAATTGTGTTTAAAGCAATAAGCATTAAACACAATTGGAGCAACAGGATACAGCAACGTTTCCAGGCAACAAGAAATTCCATGGCGTTAATTATAATGGCTGGGCAACTGTTGCTCAGCAACAAAAATTTCATATGTCAAATTCTTAATGGTGGTGTAACACTAGGCCACTTGAGGCCGACTTAGAAAACATTCAACTGTTTCTTACATTTTCTCCAACAACCTTTTTTAGAGGATTTTCCATTCCTTTTAGCAATTGATAAATATTTTGAGTAATTTTTTTTAAATAGGAATGCCGTATATTTTCTATTTCAGAAATAAATTGCTTGTAATAATAATAATAAAAATTTCGTTAAATATTAACTTAAATAAATTGGCATTAAGATGCCTAGTGTGACACCCCCCACATTGCAAATTGTCAAATTTTACATGACAGAATGTAAACAAACACACCGAAGAAGAACAAGGATGATTCTGTTGCTGTCAAAATTAGAAATTAGCCCGGAGACAAGATACAAAATGGAATGCAAACCACGGCAACAAACTGGAAAGCAAACTTTTTTCTCGATCTCCATAAGAGCCAATGTAAATTTGACAGCTAAAAATGTATCTTGTATCCTGTTGCTCCAATTGTGTTTATAACTGTCCAACCACAACGATGCGACGTCGCAATCGATTGCGATGTTCCTATAGAAAAATGGAATGGAACACGTCGTTGAGCTCTCTCACGTCGTTATAAAATTTTCTAATTTTCTGACAACTTCTTCCGATTTTCTCATTTTTTGAAAAACAGTATGCCCTACTTTTCGATGAAATTCTTCAAATTCCCCAAAAAATGTAAATAAATTTGACAAACGAATTGTCAAACAAGGAAATTATTCAAATTATTTTTATTTAAAACAAAATGTAAATAATGCTGTAAACACATAGAATGTAGCTCGGCGACAATGTAGCTGCATCTTGTCAAAATTACACAGGCTCTTATGGAAAACGAGAAAAAAATAAAGTGTAGCCGCTGCCTCTGCCAATGCCGGCGACAACTTTGGAAAATTTTCCAATTTTGTCGCTGTCGCTGCTCTTGTTCTCCTTCTCTTTATGATTGTTTACATGGTATTTAACATTTGATTTAATATTTTGAGGCAAAATAGTACTGCGTGAGTTTTTATATGATAATTATATTAAATTAAGCTTTATTTATCTATTACTTTTTATTTTAGAATGGATTTTGCAGATTTGATTTTGTAAAAAATTAAACCAGCTGTTCTCTGCGGCGTCTCAGCAGCGCAGATTTTTGACAATTTGCTGAGACTGTTGTAGCTGAGCTACATTCTATGTGTTTACAGCATAATTCATGACGAAAGATGTCACTCATTCGAAGATTTCGAGAGAGAGAAATCGTTATCGTTTGCGACGTCGCATCGTTGCGCTGTGGTTGGACAGTAATGCTTATCTCATTATCTCTGGTGTCTATGCACCAGGAATGTATGACGTCTTTTGACGCCGCTGTCAAACGAAAATAACGGAGCTGCGCGTTGCACAATCTTGTTTTCCATCATTCTTGCAAGAAATGGAGTTTACGGTTTATTGCTACGGCTACGGCTCTTAAAGAGAAAGAGAGAGAGAGGTGTTTTACCATGAAGATGTAGTAAACAAGAGATAGAAAACGGAAAGTGCATGCTTGCATTACTGCTCCAATGTTTAGCTATCACACTATCTTCAATTAAAATTCCCGAAAAAGGCGCCTTTTGTAAATTATTTTCATCGGTACTTGTTCGGCATTTCATTTGATTAATGTTTTTACAATTTGTATTTTTATAATCGACCGAAACAGGTATTAAGTTGTTTAGTCATACATCTGCAAAAGAAGTAAATAATTCACTTTAACTTCGGAGAAATAATCTGTTTTTGTAATGACGGACGAATGCATTGCAATCAGAAATGCGACCAAACGAAACCAAGATAACGCTGATGCAGCAACAACGGATGACGACGAGTTAAGCTCTGGTAGGAGCATTGGGTAAGTTTTATCAAAGGTTAAGTTTAAAAGTGTATATTTTTAATTAATGAAAAATATATGCAAATTAATATTTTTTATGTTCTATACCAATATTTTTACATGCAATATATACACCCAATATATATATATATACCCAATATATATATATACACCCAATATGTAGCTAACGTTATTTTTTTCACTTTCTGTAGTTACAACATTTACACCGCTCACATGTCCACCGAGCGTTATGCTACAGAGTATAACATGAACCACAAGAATCGTGGTCTTGCTTTGATATTCAATCATGAACATTTTGATATACCGTCACTTAAGCCTCGTGCTGGAACTAACGTCGACTGTGAGAATTTGAGTAAAGCTCTCACAAAGTTGGATTTCGAAGTGATTGTATATAAAGACTGCAAATTAAAGGAAATTATAAAATATATTGAGAACGGTACATTTCAAATTAGTTAAAAAGGTTTAGTTTTCATAAATGTTCCTTGTTTTTAGTCGCTTTAAAGGATCACAGTGATAATGACTGTATTTTAATAGCAATCTTATCACACGGAGAATTAGGGTATATCTACGCCATGGATGTTCAATACAAATTAGACTGGATTTGGCACTATTTTACTGGACACACTTGCCCCACTTTGGCCGGCAAACCAAAATTGTTTCTGATACAAGCTTGCCAGGGAGATCGTTTGGATCCTGGCGTACTCATGCAAAAAACAGAAACGGATGGCGAGTCTTCAATGAGCTATAAAATCCCTATGCACGCAGACTTTCTTATCGCTTATTCTACAATACCAGGTGAATCTGGAACTCTTTTAAAAACTGTAATGTATAAAATTATATTAATTCGCAATATTTATTAAGGTTTCTATTCCTGGCGTAATACAAGCAATGGCTCCTGGTTCATGCAATCGTTGGTACAAGAATTAAATTTAAATGGAAAAAATCACGACATTCTGACGTTGCTAACTTTCGTTATTCAACGCGTTGCCTTGGACTTTGAGTCGTGTGTTCCAGACAGTCCCTTAATGAATCAACAAAAACAAATCCCATGTGTCACATCTATGCTGACGCGCATCCTTCGATTTACTGATAAAAGCAGTAATGCTGGTTAAGTTAATATAAGACTAAGACACCACAAAGATTCAAGAAGTAGCGACATATTGATTATAGCTATGCTATGCTACCAGATTCTTTGCTTTCGGCGTATCAAATATATCTCAACGATTCCAACGAATATTCAAATTTTAATTATAAAAATTTAAATTAGGTTTAATTATTTAGTTCTGTTGAATCTATAGACATAATTTTGGTCTAAATTGATTTATTTTAATCTGCATTTAAACTGAATTTAAATTGAATTTATGTAATTTCAAGGAATATCGAAATTTAGTTATTTTAGGTTAATCCATTAATATTTATTATTTACAAAGTGTAACAAACGGCTTACTATTGATGAATTATTGTACAAATTTGGAACATATTAATAAATAAATCAAAATAATAATGGTATAGTTATTGTGCTTATACTTTTTAAGAATAATATATTTGAGCTTAAGAATTCTTAAGTGCCATTTTCATTATAACACTCTTAACTTCAGTGTAGTTTTGGAGAGCATATTCGCCATTTTCGCGGCCGTGTCCTGACATCTTGTATCCACCGAATGGTACCTGTGCCGCAAGTGTATTGTAGGTATTCACCCATACTGTGCCCGCACGTAACCCTTGCACAATGTAGTTCGCTTTATCGATGTCTTTCGTAAGAATAGCCGCTGCCAAACCATATTCTGAATTATTTGCTCTCTCGATCACTTCGTCTAATTTTTTGAAGCGAATTATTTGCTGAACAGGGCCAAAAATTTCCTCGCGGGCTATAGTCATGTCGTCACAAACGTCAGCGAAAACAGTTGGTTGTACAAAATAGCCAGGAAGACCTTGCACGCGACTACCTCCAGCTACCAACTTGGCACCCTGCTGCTTGCCACTATTAATTAGTTGTAAGATCTTATCCATCTGCTCCTGATTCACTTGAGGCCCTTGTTCCGTATTTAAATCGAAAGGATTGCCGACGGTCCGTTGTCTAGCACGCTCAGCACTACGCTCGACGAACTGATCATAGATCTTATCCTCGACAAAAGTACGAGAGCCTGCACAGCAGCATTGTCCCATATTAAAAAACAGTCCGAAATGTGATGTTTCAACGGCATAGTCCATATCTGAATCGGCCAATACAATATTAGGGCTTTTACCACCGAGTTCCAATGTAACTCTTTTTAGATTTGATTGGCCAGAAGCTTGCTGGATAAGCTTTCCTACCTCTGTAGAGCCCGTAAAGGCCACCTTGTCAACATCTCTATGAGAAGCTAAACATGCACCAGCATCTCCGAAGCCCGGCAATACATTTACAACGCCCTCTGGGAATCCAGCCTCTTTAATCAATTGTGCAATATATAAAGATGTTAGACTTGTTTGCTCAGCTGGTTTAAGGATAATTGTGTTTCCTGTAGCCAAGGCAGGACCTAGTTTCCACGCCATCATCAAAATGGGAAAATTCCATGGAATGATTTGAGCACACACTCCAACGGGTTCGTGACGTGTGTAGGCAAAGAAATCGCCATCCATAGGAATAGTTTTGCCATGATTTTTGTCAGCCCAACCGGCGAAGTAACGTAAATTTTTTATAGACATGGGTAAATCGACATTGTACGACATGGCATAGGGTTTGCCATTGTCTAACGTCTCCAAGCTCTTTAAATTAAATGAACGTTTTTAAAGCAGTGCATATTTATATGCTAGATAACAACATACCGCCAAATAAATTCGATCGCGTTCAATTAAATCAGCCAAACAATTTAACAGAACTCCACGATCAGATGCATCCATTCTGCGCCATGGAGATCCCAACCTACAAGAACAAGCAGAAAAGCATAAATTCCTGGTTACTCTGCGTTATACTATGGACCAACATACTTAAAAGCATCACGGGCTGCTTTTACAGCCACTTCAACGTCTTCTTTGCCTGCGCACTGTATTTCTGCTATTTTTTCTTCTGTAGAGGGATTTAGCGTTTCAAATGTTTTCCCCGATTTGGCCTTGTGCCACTCATTATTGATGAATAGCTAAAATTAAGAAGCAAAAGCATAAGATAACCCTGCAACCTAGGATTATCGACCAATTCGTTTTTAAAATTATCGACTTGTTGAGTACATTTATTTGCATAGAATTTTGGGCGACCAGATTGACTTTTGAACATTTTTTAATGAATGTGTTATCTCTGATCTGTTTTTGTTTACCTCATAGACAGGCGTTGATACAATGGATTCAAGTTGGAATATTCTAAAGTTAAAATCATCCTGAAATGCATTGTTTTATGTCGTAATTAAAAATAGTGTCACCTTCAGCCTGGTCGACGCTAAAATACTCTACACCTTCGTGATCTGTAGGTCGAATGGAAACGTGAGATAACTACCATAAATGTACATATATTAAATTTTTCTGTAGCTACCCTGTCTGTATACAGGTGGAGCACGCCCGGATAAGAACTATCAGAGTATTATAAATATATATTTTAGATTGTCCCTCTAGCATTTTTCATTCGTAACACTTGAAAACAGATAATGTAATAGTGGGTGAATAACGAGCACTTTCTGTAAAGAGTGAAGAACATTTTATAGCAACTGTTCGGAAACTAAGTATGTATAGTCGTTAAACCACTTCGATGCACTATAGCAAATTTTTAAAATAACGCCAAATTATATTCGGATATCTTTATTCATTTTCGCTCAATAGCGATTTCAACGGACAGACATACATATTTATACCTGCTACGCATCATTCTGTGATACCGAAACGGATGTACAAATTTAATATAACCATTATATTAATTATATAACTTTAAAACTTTTGATGTAGGGATAAAAATCCACGGCTTAAATAGGGCGCTTGTCTACCCCACCGATGTTGTTGTTGTTGCTGCTGCAGTTGTTGTTTCTGGTGTTGACTCCAACAACAACAACAACTTTTGTTGATCTCTTGTCGTTCCAGAGTTATAGCCCTTTAAAGTTGAAAAAGTTCATGCCTGTATCTCCTAACCCTTACAAGATACCTGTATGTTATTGATATTGGTGGAAAGGTAATTGAATTATCTGTCATTTATGTAAAATAATATTTTGTAGAAAAGCGTTCAGTTTTGGAGAAAAATGGTAATTTAGATTTTTCGTACTATTTTTTTCCATTCATTAATTTTTTTCTAAGTATAAGGTATGAGTAACCCACATAATTATGCCAATAATAAGAAAGTAGAGCCATTTGCCTTTTTATAGACGTATATATCTTTGGAATCAGTGTAGGATCTCAGGAGAAAACGCATTAATTGCAATCAGGTACTCTCATAAAAGTGAAAAATTTGTATGAAAAATCGCGCGATTTTTCATAAAAATTTTTCACCTGCGGCGCTACTACTCTCTCCCTCCATTAAAAGTTAAAAATTATTATTAACAAGCACGAATACCCTTCGTCGCAGGATATGACAAAAAAAAATAATTGCTCTAAAAAGTGCACATTTTAACCAAAGTAATATTTGAACCAAATTTATCTCTTTTTCTATGTCTTTCGTTGCCCTGAAAAGGACAGATTTTCGTTTCTACTGCTTATAGTATGTCTTATAGTATGTCAATGCTTACGCGATTGTGATTTTAAAAATTCGTTTTCTCCTAAGATCCTGGACTGATCGCGATGGAAAAAACATCTATCGAAAGCTAAAAGCCTCTACTTTCTTATTATTGGCATAATTATATGGGTTACTTAGACATTATATTTAGAAAAAAATTAATGAATGGAAAAAAATAGTACGAAAAATCTAAATTTCCATTTTGCTCCAAAACTAAACGCTTTTCGACAAAATATTATTTTACATAAATGACGGATAATTCAATTACCTTTCCAGCAATACCAATAACATACAGGTATCTTGTAAAGTTTAGGAGATACAGGCCTGAACTTTTTCAACTTTAAAGGGCTATAACTCTGGAACGACAAGAGATCAACTAAAGTTGTTGTTGTTGTTGTGGTCAGCACCAAAAACAACAACAACAACAACAACATCGGTGGGGTAGACAAGCGCCCTATCTGTTCCAAATCCACATTGTTCTTTTGGTAGGTTGTTGGGTCTAACAAAAAACTTTATGAATACAAATGTTGCGTCCAACTTAACTTAGATTGCATATCTTCTGATCACTCGGCTATTAATTTCTACAATGTACAGCTACTTTGGAATTTTAAGGTTGAATACAGTAGAAATAAACTAGTTGCTCCTTGTATTTTGCTTTAATAAACTCTAGCTAGTTACTTACTCCTGTATATAGAACATCTGGAGTCGTGTGTGGGTTTGGCAGGGCGCCGAAATTTGCTTTTTGGATAATAGAATTTCCAAAGAATTTACTTTGTGCACGACACAGAACACTTGAATGCCGTAACCGCAACATTATCTTCCAAGTATAGAACAGAACTAAGATTTCCAGAAAACTGCGGTAAATACTTTTACGTAAACTCACACATGTGCAAATTTGGATTTTCTGTGTTTAAGCTAAGCCTCACAGTTGTACTAAGGCCCAAATTACATTGAGGAGACTATTGATTATGAGGATTGCAATATATCCTATGGAGGGTTGCTGTTGCCTTGTGTTTTTGGTACAAACCGAACCTTTTTTGGGTGAATGTATCCCATTATTGTCTCGTCAATGTAAGTTGGGTCTAACAGAAAAACGTACTCAGAATAGTACTAACGAGCACTTTGTTGCTAAAGTTCTTGCGAAAAATTATCCCTTTGTATCCGTATGTATCTTATCCGTCGAAGCTTTTTACCATTGCATTAGTACGTTTGTCGCCACAATCAAATTATTTCAGAATCACCGGGAAAGCTCACTACAAAAGCTTGATAAACATAAAGTTGCAAAAGCAACTTGCATAAACAAAGCGTTTATTTAAAACATGAAGCCAACAAAGTTTTTTATTTCTACTCATAAAGACAATAAAGCAAATAAACAATATAAAATAAAGAAACCAACAAATTTAAATGTATTGTTTAAAATTCACATTTTAAAATGACGCACTTCAAATTTTAGTGGATGATGTAGGAAAAAAAGTCCTCTTTCAAATCCTCAATAATTATTTCTTCGATCAAATCGAAAATGGTAGAGATTAAGGCTGTAAATGATTTGTGTGTATCCGAATGCATTTCTATTGAAATGTTTTGGCTAATAGAAAATAAATTAATAGCTAGGTTCCTTAATAGGTAAAAACCGCTACAAGGAACCATCTTGATCTGACTGTACCAAGGCGACAAGCTTCGAAATGTTTCACAAACTGTGTTTAATTGGTACGTTGCCGGAAAAAGTATAAACTGAAATTATAAATAGCAATCAGGCATATTTACTTTTTTAATTCAATACAAATCTATTTCATGTTTCATTATATTTATAGTATAAATATATTAAAATATAGATAGCTTATCTTTCGTTTTTCGTGTGGATTGTTCTTTCGCCAACGAGATCTCTTTATGTTTCAGATTTGCTAAGTCGTTTTTTGCAGAATTAAACTGTATCTGCAATCGTTTGTACACATCTGTGCCCACAGCATTTCGTCGCATTGATTCTTCCATCTTTGCAATTTCACGTTTTTTCCTCCGCATGTTATCTGCAACGCGAACACTCTCAACATTTAACGATTTTGTCGTTTGCTTTTGTAGTGAAGGCTTGTCGCATTTTGAGGATACATCTGCTATATTTTGCCTGTCGCCACCGTGTTGGAAAATTCTACCATTAAGAAAGGAAAATACATCTACACTCCGCTTTTCACGCTCGTAAGCTCTTGCGTTGAGTTCATCGACCTTTTTTTTATTACGTTTTAGTTTCTTTTCTATACTGAAGAGGTCTTTGGCACCGTTGGCACATTCCCGCAATTGCATACAGTAATCAAGGGAACATCCTTGGGGCAGAACTTGGCCAGAGATGGGTGTAATTATTCCCTGTCCATTCCAGCCTAGTCCCGTACCTTGTATGTAGCCCATTTTTGCCATTAGCTTAGAGCCGATGCCCTGTAATGTGGAACGATTTTATAAAGACAAAAAGTAGATAAAAATGAATATATTCATACACGTGTATGCTTTTCCCATTCTCCCAATGGCTGACTTGGTGAAAATGTGAATATATTTTTCTCTACAATACTTGAATGTCCTGTTTCTAAATTATCCAATTCTTCAGTGTCCGCATTCGTACCTTCGTCAGAAGAATTTTCGCTAGAGAGGTCTTCGTCTATAAAACAGGACTTCAGAAGTAATGCCTTGGTAAAATTTGAATAATTTGGAACAAACCGTGAAATATTGGGAAAAGATTCTCAAATGGGAGATTAATTTCTCGTTTTTTGTGCTTGTTTTCCTCCAGACGAATGCGACATTCTTTCTCGGCGAAGTTCGAGAACAATACACGCGCTTTGTACCAAATGCGATCTTGCATCCTTGCCAGCACTACACAATTTCGCACCAGCTTTTCAAAGTCAGGCTCTTTGTATTCACGCAATTCGTTAAGCGGTACTGATTCTCCATGCGAAAAGTGGCATTTGGTATCATCGAATTTACACTCGCCTTCAAGGAGGTACGTACATGGGAGCATTTCTTTGTGTGTAGGGTTGGTAAATAATACCCGTAGAAATACATCTGGCAAAGATCCAGTGGATAGCTCTGTTATGTTGTCAATGCCGCAGATAATAGCGTTGTGATAAGCTATTGATCCCCACGAATGCTTATGGGGAGCCGAACACTTCTGGCCGATCATCGATTCTAATTGTTTCTATAAAGTGGAAAATATTGAATAAAGATATTCGCACATCTGATGTGTCTGTATTTATATGTTGAGGATGAACGTTCCTTAACAGTACCTGTTTACCTTTAGCTTCACCAAATCGGACATCACATCAGTTTCATATCTTTTTGCAAGTGGTTTCTTTTTCGTCTCATAATTAAACTTCGTTTTCTGATCGTCGTTTGTTAACGTATTTTCTTCGAATGCACCTTCATCTTCACCCAATTCTGAAGTTTGTCTAGTTAACTCTATCAATTCCAGTAAATTTTCTTTAAGAGCTTGCAAAGAAACTCGGTCAGAATCACTCGTCACCGATAAAAGAGCTCTGTCCACAGCTTCTAACTATAGGTTATATTAATGCTTATACAGCTTAATTTTAAGTCTAAATCAGGAATACCTGCGATTTGTAATCCTCCATGTTTGAGTCCATGTCCAACTATTCTTCAGAAAACATAAAACTAAAATTTCAGGTCAGAATAAAACAGTCGATTAAAAATTGTAATGAGTTGTCCATTACAATAGAAAAACAATTTATTACATATTATACACAATCTATATATTTAAAGATACATTTTGCATTAACTTTCTCTTTTAGATAAAAAATTAACAAGGGCTATTGGAAATTATGGTTACCCTATTAATCCACACTTCACGCGAAGTACTCATCTCATTAAATGTTTATAATATTATAAAGAACCTAAACTAAATATAAAATAAACAATTTAGTTCCTTTTTTCATAATGTTGCCAATTAGTAGAAAAATTTTAATTTATCAGAGTATCAATTTTTGCGTTGGAAATGTATTTTTTGTTGATCTGATGAAAAAAAGTTAAAAAGAAAAATAAAGAAAAAAGCGTAGGCTTAAATAGGGATACTCCCGGAATCGCCAATCGTGTTGTTGTTTTTGTTGTTATTGCAGACCCTAACAACAAAGAAGTCATATTCTGCCCCCCTGGTTTTGAATTATAACCCTTTGAAATTAGTTTCTCTACATCTATAGATATAGAAAAAGATATGCGGTATATAGAATAATTTCTATGTAGAAGATATGCGGTACAGATCTATACCGTTAGAAAGGTAAGTTAAATACCTTTCATTTATGTAAAGTCAGATTTAACCGAAGAACGCATATTTGTGGAAAAAACAATTTTAATATTTTTAATACCTTTTCCCCATTAATAAAGTAAAATGTGAAATTAAACCACATAATTTTGTGAAAAATAATAAACTAGAGGTGATTGGTGGGTGTCACATTGGACATCTTGAGGCCGCCTCAGAAAAAGCTGTTTACGTTGCACCCTGTCACACTACAAAAAATTATGCGCATCCTCAAACTCGTGTACGTGCAAGCGGTTGAGATGTGTTTGTAAGCGCTTTCATTTCAACGAAAGCACGGTACGGAATGATTGATTTGACGTGTCAGTAGCAGCAGCAATGTTGTTATTTACGTACTGTCTGTCTATACCTACCGTATATTGGAATCTTATGAGTTCGCATTATTCGAAATTTTTTAATCGTATTTTCCATTATTCGTTGCAATGACCTTCACCTGTTTTTTACCCTTTCGAAAACATCTTTTTTTTCAGGAATTTTCAAGTTTTAAAAGGGTTGACAGAAAGAGAGCGAGAGGAATTGCAACCTTTACCTGCATCTTGTTTTTTATTTGTAATTCTATGAAATGTAACCTTTCTTTCCAAAATATTCTTTTGGGTATTGATAAATATTTTGAGCAAATTTGTTAAAATAAGAATGGGCAATATTTTAATATTTAAGAAATAAGTTACTAGAGCTAATAATAATAAAAATTACAATACAATAGAATTCTAAACGAAAACAGTAATGTAAGAAAAAACACAAATTCAGCCGGTTTTTCCATTCCATACATTTTTTTTTTTACCGGCATGCATGTTTTCTTAAGCCCTTGCTGTGGCTGCTACGCATAACAAAATAGAAATGAGAAGGCAACAGATAAGAAAAATTTTCTTACCGTGCTTCGAGTTTGTATACTTGTGTTAGTGTTTGACGCTCGTGAGGCAGCCAAAATTTTAGCGCTAACATTGAGGCGAACGTGGATCGAAAGCTGTTCCACTTTTTGCAATCAACCAATCAGAGCGTGTGAGTCTGGCGCATAGATGCCCAGTGTGACACCCACCATTAGCTTTCCACAGCGATTCCGGGAAGCATGTGGTTGATAGCCGTACGACTTGTAATATTCCAGTCAACCTTATAAATTAAAAATAGTAATGATAAAAGTCTGGCCACGTAGTGTCCGCCATTTTTCTTTTTTGTCTAGCAGTTGGTAACTGCGATTGAAAATTCGTGGTTATGAGAGAAAAATCTCAAACAAAGAAATAGAGTTTTTGCCTCATATAACTGTAGAAATATCGGAATCATTAGACGATTCATTTTCCGTTGAGATTATCGAGAAAAACGCGTCCATTAATAATTAATACGATGGTTGACGCAGCACGGCAAATGCTCGACGAGTTAATGGGACGCAATAGAAACCTTCATCCATCCGAAGCTACTCGAAAAGTAAATTGGGATGATCCTGATGTGAGTGCATCTTTAGCAAAGACTGTAATACGTATTTGTATTAAACATTTTTTCCTGTTATATAGTTTTGCCAATATTACATGGTCAACTTTTGTCCCCACGATCTATTTGTAAATACACGGGCGGATCTGGGTCCATGTTCACGTATTCACGATGACGAGGCCAAAGAGATGTACACGCAGGCCAGACCCGGTGCTCGCAAGCGCCAGTTCGAAGACGAATTTTTGCGTTTTTGCAATAGCATGTTGAATGATGTTGATAGGAAAATTGTGAAAGGAAAGCAGAGATTGCAGCTTATGCACCGCGATCAGCCAATGCCTATTCATCAGTATGTTTCGAAATATCAGGAACAGTTAAACAACATAAATGCCCGCATTAAAAAGTTACTTTCTGAGGCTGAAGAAGCCGGTATACGTGGTGATGTCGACCAAGCCCAAGATTTAATGGGACTGTGTGAACAGCTCAAAGAAGAAAAGGAGGCGCTGGTGGCGCAACATGAGAACAATACTAATAATATTCCTGCGGAACGTTCAGATGAGGGACCTGTTGAGAAATTGCCCACTAGTCCGGAAGAATCAGCTTCCGAAACAGGTAAGGAGGAGAAAGATAAAAAGTTTTCATCGTGGATGCAAGATCTAGGCACGTTGCCTGAAAAACAGATGGAGGTTTGTGAAACTTGCGGTGCCTTCCTTATTGTTGGAGATGCACAGCAACGCATAGAAGACCATCTAATGGGTAAGCAACATTTAGGCTACTCAAAGTTACGCAAAGCCGTGGAAGAGTTGCATGAGAAGCGACAGAAAGAACGTGATGAGGAAGAACGTCAACGACGAGAAGAGCGAACAAAGCGAGCACCAGTTAACGTTCGTGAAGATCGTAACAGGTTTGTTTGTTACTTCTTTAACATATACGTGCTCTTTATTTAAAATAAAATTTTCAGAGATCGTCGTGATTATCATGACCGTCGGGGTCATTCACGTGATCGCGGAAGCTCCCGACATAATTCGGATAGACATAGGCGTAAATTCCCCAATCTATTAAAAATATATTAAAAATTATAATAATTGATTTAATGTAGATCATAAATCGTCACATCATCGCCACCGTTCTCCATCCCGCACCAGACGCCATCGCAGCAGCCATGCAAGTCGCAGTCGCAGTCGTAGTCGTTTCTAAAAACGGCGTATTAATAACACGAGATTCCAGGATTGAGGTACCGAAAACATTACAATATTTTAATTAAATATTAAACAGAATTCTGTTGCGAGCAGTATATGGTGAGTAGAATACATTTTTTGCAATATATATTTTTTACCCTCAATTATAAAGCCTCTGAAATTTAGTTTCTTCCTAGACTGCTCAATACGCTGTGCGACAGTTTAGTGTATTGGCACAGGCAGTTAATTTATTTTTGTGATATCCTCGGGGCTCGAAAAATTATGAATGTTTATCATGGGAGGTATAAAAACATTTGCACTCTGCTTAACGTAATATGTTGCGTATGTTGCAAATTACATTTTATAAAAGTGTAAAAATGAAAGTAAATATCTTCTAATAAGAAATAAGTAATAATAATTGATAAATATTATTATTTTCCGACTATTCACCCTAATATTCAACGCTTAATGGTATTTCTACGTCGAATCATGGATCAGTACTACTTATTCGTGAAGACGTTACGAGTTTTCACAGTGGCGATGCTGTCCTCTGATATCCTCTGACTGCTTTTGTTTCAGACTTCTGAGCTCTACATGTCACACCAAGATATATAGTATAAATGTAGACAGTTAATAAGTGTTCAAATAAAGACATCGCAAAACATATAAAAAACCAAATAAATTCATAGTGAAATGAATTTGAATGGTGCTATAAAAAATTTATTAATTGCATTATAACCTTTTTTTAAACAAGTTATTTAATAAGCGATTTTGGTGTCTGCTTTTAAATGAATTGATACTAACTTATTAGCGAATATAATATTTAATTTATTTTCGGAAAAATATCTGTATCTCATATGAGGGAAGTATTTGTATCTCTTAAGGGTTGAGAAGGAAATACACAATAAAATGTGGTTGACTGGGCATTTGAGTGTTGCCATTTCTAACTGTATGTAATTCCGGCATTCTAAACGTTGTCATGTTTCTTGCCAGGTTAGTGATTATATTCTAATATTATTTTGTTTTCGATAAATATATTTATCTTGGCTTCAGTGAATCTATAAATTAATAGTCAAATATTGTTAAATTTTTGGATCCTCTACCTTGAAGTACATGGGTATCATTTCTGTCCTCTGATTCTTGTTGTTTTGTGGCGATTAAAAAATACATTTCGAACGTAGTTCTGAAATATGCAGGTATTAACTTTCATCCATAATACGTTATTAGCTTTAAAGAATTTAATTATTCGCATTAACATTGAAGAAAATCGAACGGATGAAGTGTTGACCATGTGATCTTTTGTAGTGATCATATTCAGATCGTGTTCCAGTCGATGCCTGAACACTTGAACGCATTTTTTCTCTGCAACCATTATCCAGAAAAAAGGTACTTTCTAATTACTTAAAATTTGTTATCACTTAAAAATGCCTAAATTTTTAAGATTACATTTTAGTTTCGGTTTTTATGCGAATAGAAAGAAACTGTACCCACTTTGAAGGCGTATCTGTCTAGTAATAAATTTTTCTACGCTGGTACCATTATATTAGCAAGTGGTGACATGTACCATTTAGCATGTTAATCGAAATTTAATACATATTATTAAAGTATTAAAAAGTGGAATTTTTATATCAACCATAGGCACTTCCAGAGGTAATTGAATAATTATACAAAATTGAAATACATTCTTATATAGGACTTTTGTAAAGAAATAACATCGCAAGATGTTAAGGAGTGATAACGAAAATTTTACTGAGGTAATTGCACAAGAAATAATTTCAAATAAAATTATGTATAAAAACTTAAATTAAAAGTTGAAAATATGATTGCTAGTATTTTTTTCTCATATTACTGATTAAATCTTGTTGAATTCTCATTGCAAATAAATGGTTGCTCTGAATTTTAAACTTCCTTCCTGATTGCGTTTGGTATATAGTATAGGAGAGCTTCAGCGCAAGTGGAAGAAAGAACATATATATAGCGAAATGCAATTATAATAGTACGGGCTAGTTTCTCTTTTTTATTATACAAATTGTGTTGATTTCTTAAATTGATTAATTTGGTTTATTTTTACTTAATTTCTAAACAAACTGATTAATGAACAAACGAGGACATGTAATTCTAGGACTATCTACATAATTTCTTGATTTGAATTAGTATTTTGTTTGATTCCTATTACTTTTCTTATGTGCCTCAATTTTTCTAAAAAATTCGTTGCTTTTTTGAACATGCATACTTTACCTATCCTTGAAAAATTAAAGATTAGGACACTGGATTTCCATCTAAATAAAAGGAGAAAATATTAGACAAATAAATAGTATAAATTAGCTAACTCGAATAAAGGTAATCGTCATATTTGTACTAATGGAACTGATAATTTTTAATTTTTTTCAATACATATTGAACAGATTTGTAGGCTTTTTGTTTCGTGTACGGACGAAAAACTTACTCTTCTGCTTTTGATTGTAAAATGCGGATAGTTTATAATTAAATGAGTGCTTTTGGATAAGAGAATTTTTGTAATATTCTACAACTTATTTACAAATTTGTATAACATATTTTTATTTCTAAAGAAAGCCCATTTGTTCACACGTTATGGCCTAATAAACGCTTAAATCTTAGTCAAGCAAGATCATGGTTATAAATTTAAAAAATTACGGAATCAATTATGTCCATATATAGATAAATGCTCTTATATTCTAGTCTACAAGCAAATTGTATCCTTCTTAACTAATTTATGATAAAATTTTCCAGAGAATTCACATCATCAATAAAAAATTTAACTAAAGGATCTAATAAGTAAAACGAAGTTTTTTCAACATAATGATTAGGAGCAGAACGTAATAACAGGAGCAGGTAATAGCAGCGGAAAAATTACACAAACTTATTTGTTAAAACAGCAGGCGAATTGTGGAATGAATGAATATACTGCCCTGGAATTTTTCTTTACAAAAACGAGGTGATTCACACATTTTAATTCAACTCTTTTTTAATTGTTTTCATTAAGTTGCATAAAATAAAATTAAAAGTTTTTCGAATGAAGATTCGTTAGTATTTAATCGTGTTTAGATATTTTGTTTTGCACTTTTGAGGTGTTGTACATTTTTTCTCTTCACCGATTTTTCATAAATTTACATTTCATTCTAAGCAATTCGATGGAGTCGAAAAAACCTGGCAACCCATTGATTAGCAAACTATTAATGTTAATCAGAAGTTTAGTAAACCGTTCTGTATCCATCTGCATTTCTATAAATAAAAGATATATATAAGAATAAAAATTGACAAAGAATACTCTGAAAGAATGCTATATTATTCAGTTGATTCTAGGACAAATATACATTAAGTATATAAAAGTAAGTACATACTCAATATCTTAAGAAAAATAATCAACCCACATATCCTGAACAATGCTCATAAATTGGTTTGAGCATCTCTTAATAATTCCTTTTGAATTCGATGAACTTTATTTTTTCGGTTGAATGCTTTTGATTAGTTTTGCAATAATTTTTGGAGTTGTTGCAAGGATCAACATCAATATGTTGGCAAAAGGATTAAATGGGATGAAAAACTTAGCCCAATCCCAAAACAAACACCAGACCAAACAAGTTTCTGGTTTACTAATGCGTCTGCTCTTCGCGCTGTTGCGACATTTGCGTGGTTTGCAACAAATCCACAACAACAAGGAATTATGGGGTGCAGTCAGTTGCAGAGATATGTATATCCACATGTATGCACTATATGTATGCGTGATCGTTGAAAAAAAACGTCGCTTATGATTTATGCGACTTTTTACTCTGCAAACTCACTAACAGAATGACTGCTGGTCACACATTTTTTGGAACTTTTTTGTACATGTGTATTTAATTGAATTGGCGAAATTCTTAAACAATGTCCAATATCGAACAATACTTTTTAAGCGGCAATCTTAAAGGACCCTTGTTGTTAGTGGCGGTGAACAATTGAAGTAACATTTGCATACTTCTCACTTGGTTAAATACAAATAAATGTACGAGGAAATATGTGAATATGTATGTACATTGTGTATATTTGTATTTATAGATTTTTTTTTATACATACAATTACAATTCAACCATATACATGATGGTGCCTGCGAAAAGGCTGAGAAGGGTTGACATTGCGCTGCAATTTTATCGAATTTGGAAAGAGACCCTCCCAAAAAATTACAGTGAAGAATTACTTGCAGACGAAAAATATTAAGGGGCCCAAATATCTGACAAGTCGACTTGATGGAATTCGTTGTGGAATATCGTTGGGAATGTAAACTTGAAAAAATGTCCCATAAGTCGACGCGAGAAACGGCTTCATCCAATTTATTATGCAAATCAGTTTCAACTCAGGCACAAGAGAATTAAACACATTTCTTTAAGCTGTTTGTTAAAATTCATTAAACTGTATATATATCGAAATATTTTTATCGATCGTAATTACTTGTGGATAGTCTTCGACTTTTGTGAAGTGAAGAGTCGAAAACAGCTGCTTATTCTGACCCCATCCTCGAATATAATATCCCTCACAGGCCAATTTTCCGCACTAACATTCGAAAATCAAAACCACAAATCCTTCTATAGTAGGAAGGACATCCAGCATTACGTACCTTTCTAATGAATTGCGTAATTTTTCCACGTAAGAAAATACACCTTTCCTTCTTGGACTTACACAGTCTCTTAAGGATCTCCTCATAAATGCCAAATAATTACAAAAGACCCGGAAAATTGTCAATGGCATTCGAAATCCAGATAAGCCGAGTACAAAAGGAATTAAATTGTCCTGCGGAAAATGTCCCGTGTCAAAAAGAAAATGATATGTGAGCGAACATCGATGCGCAGATGTTGGGTCAGAATTGCGATTTGTAGGCATCGCCTAGCAATTGTGTGAGATTCCTTTAAAAACAAGCCGACGCATTCTCTAACTAACTAACTTTCTTCGGCTATTTTTTGGGAGAAGTTTTAACGGTGAGTAACTGGGAGTTACTTATGTAAATTTTTTGCAACTAATTTGTTTAGTTAATGAAAATCAATTTGCGGATTTCACTTACAATCTATTAAACTGTTGTTCAGATTATGTTATTCTTGGAAATCCTCTTGGATGGTATTAATATGTATACTAGTGTTAGTTGGTGTGTTCATTTGCCGAGTATAGATTCCGGAATGTTTATCAACTTATGTCCAACATGACACATGTTGATGTGCTGCAATACTTTTTTTACATTTCCTATTCACTCTCTTGCAGGAGAATTTAAGTTGCTACTCTATCTCTTTATCCATCTACTGCGATCTATGTTTGGAAATGGAAGGGAGGTTTTTCTTTGAAGTTCAAACAGACACATTGCAGGGTAGTTAGTTGGCTCTCTCACCAGGTAACATTCACGTCTTGTGCGCGATGCCGAACGGACGTGCTCGAAGTCGGTAGCGATTAGAACATTTTCCATAGGTTCATATAATAATAAATAATTGTCATTGCTATTGCTATTGAAAGTGCTCCAATTGTATCCATGGATAGATTGATAGATTTAAGAATTAAGTGAAAATACATGCAGTTAAATAAGAGTGCGCTTGTTATTTTAATATTCAATCGATTGACTAAATACATTTAACGAAAAAACTTATTTGGGATTACGTACATTAGATCAGAAAAGGTAAAGGTATTGCAATACAAGACAATCCGAAACAGAGCTAGTTTGTAGTTTAGTAGTTTATATAATAACTGACTAAATATTATTAGTCAATTTATAGTCGGAAAAATTATACCAAAAGCATATTTATTCGTTCTTTGTACCTCAGAGTCTTTAAAATAATTAATTGTATGTTCTAAAGCTTTATAATAATAATTAATTCATTAATTCAGTTCATTTCTAACATATGTACATAACAGTTCCAACTTCCCTGCATTCAGCAATTCACCATGTACAACAAAAAGGTGGCTCCGATTTGAATTCTTCGAGTGAATTTTTGCGCGCTAAATTCTTGCAAAATCCATGACAGCAGTCGAGTGTGAGCTCCGGTTTCCTCCCATCCGTCGTGTGTGTGCATGTGTGCCGCGCATAGCAATTACTCAGATTTCCTGCTTTCATTCATTGTTTCTGTTTCTGTTAGCGATGAAATACCAACACAGACATCGTAGTGTAATATATGTGCGCAACTCCAGCTGATGATCCTGTTTCGAAGTCGCGGAAAGGGACTTTGTTGCTGAGGCAACTTGATTTGCTTTGATTGAAGTTATAAGTCGCATTTCAAATTAAAGATTAATCTGGCCTCTTTCAGGTTTTGCTGAATTCACACACGTTTTACGTGTTAAGTTACGCTTCAAATGTGTGTTCATATTAAACGAAGTTGCAGTACTAAAATTTTAGTATTAAAAATGAAAAGATGCTAATTTGCGTAATGAATAAAGTACTACGGGGAACTCTTTCATCAGAGTGTCTACGCTTTCCACAAAGATGACAAATAATTGAATAAGAGTTGAGTCCGTGGCTTTAACGACCCCTCTGAGAATTTGAATATTTCACGATTAAGTAATTGTTCTTATCTGGCGTAGATACAGAATTAAATGTCGACTGCGAGTGAATAAAATCGTATGGCGGCAATCCTCATATAGTTGCATATCCTTTACCTTCGTTTAAAGGGAACGTTGGACGAATGTACAAGTTGTGAACATAATATTTTGGGCCTTCGAATCCCGACATTTGAAGGATGTAAATGGTTGTTGGTTGGTTGGTTAAATGGTTGTTTGCTGAACTAAAAGAAAAACAATTAAATCTTATTACAATCAACTTAATTATGGGTTTGCTTTGGGTCATGTCATTTTACTGTGCTGTATTCCCTCGCATTTATTTACTATTGGAATTTCTTTATTTTTTAATTACTTGTCTGGATTACTTTTTTCCATTTTTAATTATTTTATGCACTTTTAAAATGTCACAACGGTTTTTTCATTGCAGTTGTCATTTTAAAAATGTTGAAATGGGCTGTAAACGGTTCGAAGCAATCATATCTGCCCGCTGTAGGCGAATACGTGTCCATGCACCAACAAAGTACTGGCTACGCTGGTGCCTCCCGTCGCTCCTTGAACTCTCTCATTGGAAAAGATGTTGCGGTGTGTACAAATGTCGAACGTCGACGTCTGCGACGTAAATCTTCTGACATATGTTCTTTGCGACGCAAAGTGCGCTCTGAAGACAAGGAGAACCAGCTCACTTCGACACCGCTGCCAGTTCCGATGCGCCGCTCATGCAGTGCCAGTCCCTCGCATAAGTTGGGTGGTTTCAAGGATCTGAGCAACATTGCGCCTGATATCGTTTCAGGGAGTCCGATGTTTAAACAAATACGCCAGTACAATCGAGTTGCACCAACACTGGGTGTGCCGTCCAACCAGCTTCTCAGATCTGTTCCAGCGAACTACGCCTCAACGCTACCTACTTTCGATGTGGAGTACTCTCCGTGTGGCCACGTACCTGGTCCCGCCTTGGCATTTCGAGGTATTGGCATCGCCGACACATATTTTGAGAAACCTCGCTATCTGACGCAGGAGTTCCATGAACTCAATCGCCGCTGTGAAAAATTAGAAACATGCTCGGCTGCAGGCACAAAAGTTGAGCAGGATGACCAGGTGGTAAAAGAGGAGGAGTTTTCGCCCTTGAGTTCCTCAAAGATGGGCGACATGACGTTGGAACGCATGATCGATGCCATTCTTGAGAGTGCGCACAAGGAACGCAAAGTTCTGAAGTCCTCCAAGCAAACTGCTTGTCTGCCTGTAATAACGTATGCACCTGCTGACGATCCTGCCAGCGATCTTCATGAATTCTGGGATGTAGCAAGTAATCAGTATCAACAGAGAGTGCGTCGTATGATGAGCGCCACTGCCACCTTCAATGAACGCGAAGTGCGCTCGCCCCAAGCAACCCACTTAAAAAAATTGAGGAAGCACAAGAATGACGTATTTCGATTGAGACGGCAGCGTGCTGTACGGCGCAAGCGCAAAATGACAGGTTCCGCTGGACTGCAGGGTTTAGATCCGTTCGCGGCGCTAGGTGAAGATCACGTCGATAAACAAGTGCGCAACGTTAGTCCCGACAGTGGACGCAACTCCTCCAGTGACTATGAGGATGACTGTGTTACGTTAAATGTAGAAAATAAAAGCTGCAACCACCTGGACGGCACCAAGCGACGTCTAAGCTTTTCAATCAACGACCTGTTGGAACACTAATCCGAGGCGTTCGAACCAACATCCATATATCAGTGACTTCATGTCTAAGATTGACACAAAGTTCCTGTTCACTAACCTCGGTTAACCTCTTCCTTAACACAGACTGCATTCATATTATGTGTTTACAGATGCGCTTATTATTAAAGATGTTAGTTGGTTATCTAAAAAGTAATTACATAAGAATTTTTGGAGTAAAAGTTCGTTCGTTACTTGCCTTTATTTATTGACATTTATTTATTTGTAAATATCTAAGTAATAAGTAAAATTAAGATCTGCCGTGATAAAATATTCGAAATTAAGTTGAAAATGAACTATAACGAATTTAATAAGTAAATAAAAAAGATTTATAATTTAAATAAATAAAAGTATAATAAATGTATGTATAATAAATTTTTTTTATTTTCCCTCCTTAAAAGCACTTTAAAAGAGTTGAATGTAGATTTGGGATATTACAAAAATCCGATTAAAATAAATTATAAAAATAGCCCGCTGCATAGAAAATATGAACTCTTCTGAAAAAAAAAAAAATAGAATCGTCGAATTCATAAATTTGTAACGAAGACACGCTCTGGCAAGCAGCAGGACCACCTGTCCGCCAAGTCTTGGTTTATAGTCGCTTTTCGTTGACGAATTTCTCTGAAATTCACATTGTTCACATTGGAATAGCGAAAAAGTGCCATGAATGCATGGAAATTACGCCCTATTATATACGCATTCCAAATACAGGTATACTGTTAAATAACATCCCCGTCCCCTTTTCAGATTGGACCAGAAACTTGCGTATGAAGTGGAACTAAGTCCACATTTATTTGAGATCTACGAAGTACATATCCTGCGAATCGGCAGCGAAGCGTTACTAAATTATGCTTAAGTGTTTGGCCAGTAGTAGGATCTTATAATGAAATGCTGCCTTATAAATGACTACATGGTTTCTACGATTGCGCCATTATTATCGGGGCGTAACATGTGCGTAAGTAGACTTTATTGTTTGATGTGGTCGGTTGAGTCGTCGGTAGCTCCTGTTCAGAAGGAGCACACAACTGTTCATGAAATGCTCATTCTTCCCATGAGGATAGTTTATTGAGTCCGCCTCTAGCAGGTCCTTGACCGGTCTACTTCCACAATTTTGGCGTGAAATTGTTTAACAAAAGCAGCCGTTTACGTGGCGTAAAGCCACAAACGCAGAAGACAAAAGTCGGTTGGACGGTGCACCATATGGGACTTGCTTTTAACTCAGCTGCTGGCCATAGCATGCAGTTTCATTGGTGTTTTATGCTGAGCATCCACAATCATGGAGAAGCCGACGCTTTCGCTGGGTGAGACTGCCTAAAAAATTCGTCGAAATTCTTACATTAACATTAACACAAGAGAAGCTGTCGCTGAAGCTGAACCAACAACAAATGAAAGCTGAATAAAATCAGCGCGTTTATTTGTTCCAACGCAGCAGCTGTCATGCTCCAGATCACATTGCTTTGAGGTTTCTCAGCCTTCACTGCAACTAACGCATGTGTACCTTAAAGACATCGAGCGAACAGATCCAAGCTAGGGATATTTTTTGTCGTGTTGTTGTGGCTAACAATTGAAGAATGACGTATTGTGTGCGTCAATCTTGTAGAACACACACTGTACACTTAATTTAATCGAAGCAGGGACTGCAAATCATAGGAAGGACTCAAATCTTGAACAGCGACAGCTGTCGTCTGCATTAGTCAAGAACCGGCAAATGGCGCAATGAAAAAGCCACTTACTCGATGGTCGGCGGGTCACATCATGTGGGAGAAGTGAAGCGCAAGTACCTTGACTTTGACTGAGTGCATGCTAGTTACAAAGCGTTTAGATGTAAAGACCAAGAAATCTTCAGACAGATTCGAAGTCTCAGCTGAAGTTGCACAACTGTAGTATTAATTCTGTTGTGTTTTCTACTCTCCATCCGCAGGTGTAGGTTTATCCACGGAAAATAGCAGCTCTGCTGGTTATTATTATTACTAACAACAGCTACCACCATCTAAGGAGTATCTTAATTTGCCACTTTTCTGCATTCTACTTCGAATTGTCTGGAAGGGCCAAATTATCTCCTACAAAAAGAATATATGCGGCGGAAAACGGTTTCTCTATATTTCATTTAGTATGTGATGATTAATAGAGTTGAAGGTCGTGCGACGGGCAAAATTATCTATCGACAGAAGTGTAGAGAAACTGTAAAGCATACCAAAAGGGCGCCAAATATAATTGCACGCTTTTTCGGAGCACATTTTCACTGCACGCACACACATATGATGCCTTGCGTAATATTCTTCCCTGAGCAAAACTAATTCTTTGTAGATCATCTCCTGTGCATTATCCTTGCGACTTCGCACAATCAACATCTGTTTGTTACGAATCAACGAAGAAAAGAAATGCAGGCCGATTGCGCCAACACAGGATGGGAATAAAAAAGTATTGCCGGCACTTCGTCCCTTTGACTGTTTGCCCCGTCGCACACATCTTCTTGATAAATGACTATTGTCTGAATATGCATAGAAATAACTTGTTTTGGGTTTTTCCGGAATGTGTTACTCGGCAAGTTTTACATTTAAATCACTCATTTAACACGTTCTCCAAAAAGGATTTGGGATTCCTGTTAAATGCAAAGCACGAGTACAAATACTACAGTAGTCGGCAGTTTGTCTTAGATTTTCGTAATTATGATTGCCACATCTGGCAAACGAAGTAATCCTACGACAAAGATTAAATTTGCACAATCGCAACATGTTAAACTTTGTCCTTGCTTTAGTCTTTTAAGCCCTGTCCTTGCTCAAGACGACACAATATGCATCTTGTCTTTTCCTTTCAAAACCACATACATACATACATTTTTTCAAACAAAATGTGTTGCTTGTCTCTCCGACACGTGCGATAGTTCTGAACCTGTTTTGTTGTACCTGCTGCGTGCAGGTGGCTGGCATAGGACGGAGCAGGAATGAGATAAATTAGGCAGATGGATGTGATGCAGGAACAGGGACAGGAATGAATGTGTTATTAGCTCTAGGGACAGTTTTATCAAAGGCTCGTCTCAAAGTCTCCTCCTATCACAATAATAACAACAACACCACAGCAACTTCTTCAGATGAGGGTCTACGAAATAAAATGAAATACTTTGTACTATAAGAGAGAACATTACAACATGAAACATACTAACGTATTAATTAAATGTTATCGTAGAACAATTTAGTTCAACAACAACTGGACCAGCATTTCGCAACGACCAGCGCTCTGAATAGGTGTGTAATTTTATCTTGATGAAGTCATTGTCACCGGACATGCATAGAAAAATGTGCCATACGCATGTGGGCCAATATTCAGTTCATACGGAAGCCACTAAACACACTCGAATTCGAACGAACAGAAGACCGAACAGTAATCGAATCTTTATTTTATGATTTGGTATTCGGCACCTTGACCCGCATTTTTTCGTTTTGTGGGATACGCGTGCGCATTTAATATCCACACGAGGCGCATGTGTACCAAAAGGAACGGATTATTTTGTTGCAATGGAGAACCCGGCGATGATTTTTTGATTATTCCTTCCCTACTTCAGAAATACATACATTTACACCTTTATGCTTTATGCTCTACCCTCTACCTTTATATATGTATGGTTATATGTGTGTAATGTATTTCCGATCTCAATGCACATCCTCACTCGTGGCAAACTTGTTTTGTAAAGGATCTGTAAAGTTCATTCGTCTTGTTTCTTGAATGAAGGAATGCGAAATTATGCTGGTCATAAACGGTTAAAAAGCAATAAATGAAAAATCATTAAAAATTAGCACGCAAACAAATTGCATTTAGAAAGGAATCAATTAGCGTAACTTTGTGCAGTCGAGTTTGTATACAAGGATTCCATAGTCAAATAAGCTGCAACCTTAACTAAAATATGCATATTATCCCAGAGTTTATGTTGTCGCAGGTGAAGTAGTATTCATTGAAGTATCAATTATCCGATTAATACCACAGTCCATCGACTTGGTCACCGACCGGTGTTTCAATCAATAGCCATATCTTGCAGCTGCTGGTTTTTCTTAAGGTAATCAGGGAGACGCTTCTCTGGCTGATAAAAAACCGCTGCTTACCCGCGTAAAATATAAATAAACCGCCAAATGTTATTCGATTTACCTGTGTTCCTTCGTGTAAACGCTTCTTGGGTGTTACATAAACTTGTTTGGTTGTTAATTGAATTAGTCTGCTCATAGGTTTGTCATGTCAACATTATGTACCAACAATAACATGTATCTAAGCATGTGCATAATGACTTTAGAGAGTTTACTAAAAAATTCATCCCCCCGTCATATTGACGACAGTAACCCGCCTATTCGATGACATCATTACATACCTCATAGGAACGATGATAAAATCTTATCACAGTGATGATGCAAATCAGCCAACCACTACCACCAGCACGAAACAAGGGGTGGATAGTTGGCGTGATCCTTTGGTTAGTCATTAACTTGTAACCCTTCTTAACTGCCACTAGCTATCAAAAATGCGATCAGCTCGTCGGCGGCGTCTGCCACCCACCCACATGACGGTGACAGATAAAACAGCATTAAAACAGGATGAAGTTGACGATTGTTATTAGAAATCGCGCTTTTCGCGCTACGGAGAATAATTCTTTATGCCTAATGCCATTGACCATTTGGTACGCTTGACACCTCTGAATTCCACATGTAGACATGTTTATACGTGGTTCTGCAAACTAACACAGCGCCCCAGAAAGTTTAAGCGAAATTTAGGTTACAAGATCTCAACATGCAGTCAATTACAGTGAGTTGATTGCCGTCGAAGTGCACGAGTGAATATCTGAGGGTCGGCCGTTGTGTTTGGTTAGTTGTAAATGATGTCCATTGTGTCAGCTGTTTAGTTGTCCGTCCATTAGGTCTGTGTTCCACGTGTAGTAAGTTACTAGTTACATGTCTACCATAATTAAAATCGGTTTATATGAGCGTATAGTACACACATGGTATGGTAGAGCATTGCTTTAGTGGTCCAATCGGTGCATTATACTTGGGTACTTCTATTCTTACCTACCTTTATTCTTTCGTATTCTTACCACCAACTATTCCACTACTCTTTTGTCTTATGAACAGTGGAGTGGAATAAAATGGATCTGACTCGAGAATTATTTTTAAGCAAAATCGTCTTTATTTTAAAGTAACAAACTCGAAGTATGTACATCTTGATCAGAACATAAATACTTAAAAAATAAAATATTTATACATATTCTTGTACAACTTGCAATAATAGTGTTTGAGGAAGAATTAATTGTAACCTGAGCTTAATTAACAATGCTATAATGAAGTATTATTGTTGTAATTTTTTATTAGAACGATTGTAAAAATTATCAATTACAAAATGAATTTCCGAACTGACTTTAAACAGATTTTATAATTCAAATAGATGATTCTTCATTAGACGTAATTTGTGCTTACCAATAAAAATGTTTGTATATATTCTCAATGTCTATTTGAATATTTTCAATTCTATTCTAGTTCTCTATGAGAAAATTTTGTGTTAACGCTAACATTTCAAGAAATTTACCGAAATCGGCGGTCGCTGTGATAATCTCTATCTTTTGTAGCAGTCCCTCGTTCATGTTCTCGATACCGACGATACCGTTCGTGACTGCGACTACGACTACGACTTAGGCTGTGATTGCGGCTATTCCGCGAATGATGTTTATGCTTATGCTTTTTTTTGTGTTTCCCGCGATGGCTTTCACGTTCTCGGCTAGTATGCCTCTGAGCAGAAGAGGCTGGCGAGTAGTCATCCCGCCGACGATGAGATGATGCTGCCACCGATGGATGATAATCACGATCATCATGTTCACTACGATAATTGCTAATGGAAGTAGATCTGTTGGTAAGTAAGTAGTCGCGATTTCCTCCGCCACCGCCTCGGCGCTCATAGGCATCATCTACAGTCTCAAAACCACGAGCCCCACTGGCACCAACAGTAGTTCCACCTCGTGTAGAATTCAGTTGATGTAAGCTGACTTGATTCTCTCGGCAATAATGTTCCACCTTCTTCTCAATTTGCTTTTGAATTGGCACTGGAATGCGAGGGAACAGAGTTGAAAACCAGTCGAGTTTTGTTAAAAACTGATAGACCATTTGACCAATGCTCATGATCTGCAAATGTTTCAAATTAGCTCCCATCACTCTCTCTGTCAGGACATCAAATAAATTTGGTTCATACTAGCGACTCACCTGGCCCCCACCAGCCTTAACATCGATTTCTTCATCGTCTTGAAAATAGTCCTCATACCAATCGTATAGATCAGCTGGCGGTTGCGTGAAACGTAAGTACATGAAGCCTAACAGTTGCATTTAATAAAAATTTTACATAAATGTTATTATTTATAGCTACAAGTGATGCAGCAGGACATACCTGGCTATTTTAATATTCATCTTATTAATATAATATATTGAAATAAGAAAACTCAAGATCTATATAGATATGATGCGTGTGAGACACACATTCGACTTACCACCTACCTAGAGCCCGTATGTAAGGCGAGTCTGTATGATTTAAAAGTCCGTTGACCTGTTTCCGCGTTAGACGCAGTGTGTAAAGTTTGTAAAGCAAGCAGAAAGCTGTAGAAACTATACCACCAGCGCCGACACCACGCACCTGCAAATTCAATGCAAGTTAGCTTCAAAGTAAAAGATGTTAAAATAACAGACATTTGAAAAGGTTCTGGATTAAACTTAGTTCTATGTAGTAAAAGTAACCCAAATTAACCAAGTAAAAGCCGATCTTTCATATATCTATATAAATATACTATGTAAGAAATGTTCAAAACGAAATGCTACATTTCATAAACTCACACCACCGCACATTCCCGTCTGCCCGGAAGTCTTCCTAGATCCACGTTCCCAGGGCTCGAGATGCTTCACCTGGTAATAGATTTCATCGACCACTTCGTGATACGTCTTTAGTTTGAAAAGGTGAACTAGTCAAATAGAGTGATCATTTTTAGTATTTCTCACTCAAATATGACAATAAAATACATATTTCTAAGCTGCAACTTTTACCTTTCCCGACGTACCTTTGAAATAACTTGATCCTTGTATATTAGCTAATATTAAGGGGTTAAGGTTCATGGTTGCTTCATTTCCCCACAATGGCAGAGTATTGTGCTGCTTTCCGACCTTCTTCGAGCCGGAACTCGCATACTGAAATTCTGCGAAAAAGTCAATGAATATAAAATTAAGCTTGAAAACCAAGTTATAGGTCCCTGATACCAACACTACCTTACCTTCTTCCATTTTATATATGTAATGGACGTGGCTGCAAAGTAAGTAAACTTATTTTAATTACTTTACAGCTTTAATCGAACTGAAATTTACAAGTTCATAAACAGCCTCTACTAATTTCTTCCTCAATTATTAAATTAGTAAGGAAAAATGACAATTTGTCTAGAAAAAACGCGCCGGAGCCATTGACGCTTTTTATTCGAAAGTAGTGCCAAACCCTGAGTTCAATTTTCGAACAAATAACCTACACAACTTTTCAATATGTATCATGCAATAAACTATGTATGACACTCTTTTTTTATCTTAACCGAAAACACATGTGTATCTGAGCTGCATGCGTTTATTAATGCAGTGATGCAGTTGGAAGAAGTAATAAAAATCTTGATTTACGTTTTTCTCGAAAACTATAAAGTTTCCGATAAAATATTATTTTACATAAATGAAAGATATTTTGAATACCTGTGTAATGACACCAACCGCTTATGTGCTATAGTTTAAGAGATATTGCTCCGTACATTTTAATTTTCAAAGGCTAACTCCAAAACTACATGAGCGCGAGAAAACCCAATGTTGTTGCTGTAGTATCCGTGCAAAACAACAACAAAATTGGATTGGGATTAAACTAGCCGCAACACACAACAACAAAGTTCTCACTTCACGCATTCTGAAATACGCCAAAAGAAGAACTTCAGAATTCCAAAATTTTTACCGAGTTGATGACACAAATATTTTCATGCGGTTCAGGTACAGGTCTTCACCGTGAAAAGTTTAACAAAATCCTTTCTACCAAAAGGTATAAAATGGGACTTTGCAACAGAGATGTCAGTCTCGAGATAATTGAAGAAATTTCGTCTTCATCTGTGCCCCGATGTGCAGGCCGGAGACACACGGACTCTGAATGAGCCTTAACAGGCTGATTCAAAACCAGTGATGTTAATAAGACTAAGTATAAATGGTAATAATTGTACATACTTTCAATTAATAAAATAAAGCTGCGTGTTTTTAATGAACTATATAGTTTTTTGACTTTACGCAAATACTTGGGCTTGGCAACGTGGGCGGACAATGTTTACATATGTTTTATCCAGGTCTCTATCTGTGTTTTAGGGAAATTTTAAGATTCCCCCTCTTTTTTGAATGTAGCCAATGTCACGCACTCCTAAAAACGTCAAATAATAAAACTATAAGAAAATTTTGTTCGGAAACCTGTATAGTTTATTAAAAAACACGATTAAGATTATTCTTCGTATGAAATATTAAGCAATGAAGTTGGGGGCGATTTCGATTTTAGCGAAATTTCCCTCGTTGTTCTTTTAATGAATTGGAATGGAACTTCAAGTTCATTAAAAAAACGCAACTGTTGTTAAAATGAAAAGACATGTCCATTTAGATCTGACAATTACAAACTATAAATACAGGACCGTGTGGCCTAATGGATTGAATCCAATGGATTTGTCTTTTGGTGGTGGAGTCCTGTTGGACTTATCATCAGTGATTTCTCGAAAATCCCGGACGCCCGATTAGTGGTCGAGGAGGAGGATCCGTTGATGTTTGTTGTGATTTTTAATTTTAAAATTTACATAAGCGAATAATATAATAGTAATATAAATTGATGAAGTAATTCTAATTTATTTAGGTTTCTGTAATTGGTGTTAATATATTAATTTAGGTGATTTCAAATAAAAAAATTTCAAAAACGAGATATTTCCAAATTTTTTTTGTTAATCACAGCGCAAGCTACTAGTGATCGGCCTTAAACACACTTAAGTGTGTTAAGAATTCTTATTTAACAGTTTGAGAGCTTTGAGAGGAAACGTCAGATAGTTCGGCCAATTCGAAATTGGCTTCAGGTGGACTTGGATTTCGAAACGCGTTTCCTGTCATGAAATTTATTTTCTTCAAATTCTAATCGGATTGTTTTTTTCTCGTTATGATATATAGATGGTACTAATCTAAAACTTCACGTCGCACAGTGGCCGGTTTTTCAACTTAGCGGTCAAAAATCCATATCTTTTGACTCTCTTGGAATTTTTAATTCCGGTTTTTTTTGTTGGATTCTTCTAATCTTAAGCTTTAATGTGAGACTAAAATCATAAAAATCGATCGTTGAAAACCAGAGATATGAGAGTTTCAATCAGGGTACCTATTAAAATTTTCTTAAAAGCCAAAAAAAGAGATTATAAAAATAATACGTTTCTTTTTATTTAATGATTAAAGACTTTTTATTATCAATAACGAACATACTAATAAAATAGATTAATAAAAATAAGGTAATAAGTAAGGAACTAATGAAAATTAAACAATTTTTCAAAACATTCATTGATAGAATTCCGCTCATCTAGTAGTAAATTTTGTGCATCACTATCTAACTCGATTGAGCTAGATTTCCATTTTTGGCGGATATTCGAAATATATGGATCGGATGTGCACAGCAAAACTGCAAGCAGCTTCTCATTGGTACAATATCTTGAAATTTTCCTTGTGTTGTGTTCACGAAAGAATCTGTAATCCTTGTTTCTTTTTTCTTGTGCTTCTTCAAAAAGATCATCAAAAAGATCAGTGGAAGTAGACTATTTTCAATAATTTGCTCGCCATGATAAAGAATTTTATGAATTGTTGATGGCATATTCCTCCAAGGATATTTTTCGTTGTAAAGTTCTGCGGTTTTCTTTGCATATTCACCAAATTTTGCATTCCATTATGGCATCAATCATCCTGCTGCATGCTACAACTTCTCTTATTATTTTGAATCGCTTAATTAATTCAATGTGCACACTTCTAGCGGTGTTTCCATCATTTGTATTTCCCTCTCCTTGCTTTGGCTGATCAATTATTAGCCAATGAATTATTATTTCACGATATTGTTCCTGTATTTGGCTTTTTTTCAGCTTACGTTTCTCCATATTCACTGCATTTTGTGTAACCGTTCCTGTTGCTCCGAATTCTAAATCATAGCCCAATTTGAGTATATGTTGCATAAAACGAATTCTAGTGTGAAGAGGCGACAATCCGAATTCGTATGGCTCTTCAGAATAATTGGCATATGCTGGTGCTTGGCTTAGTGTATTCGAGGTTTGATGGCATATAATACAGCTAGAGGATGCCTTAATATCAGTTAATGCTTAGTTAATGCTTGTCCGACTTTTCCATCAATCATGGTGAGCAGAAGTTCGAAATCTATTTGAATAATATGGCCATGATACTCAAATAGCCGCGGCTGAAGTTCATCAATTTGCCTCCTAATTTTATTAACTTCTTCGGTTATCACATGACTTACAAATGCAAAGACTTTTCACATAATTCTCTTCCAATGAAAGCAATAATCTGCTCACATTTACAGTACATATGCAATAAGAGCTAATTACCTGATAATTAAAAAAATCCTAATTACTGCAAACTATCCCAGTACCTTTCCTACTTTGAAATATATATATAATTTGAAAGAAAAGTATAACACTAACAAAGAAAAAAAACGGAAAACATGCTAAAAACGTTTGCAGTGTGTGTGACTTTGACTCATATAATGGGCTCTAGCGCCCGGTGGGGCAAACCGATGCAAAAAAAAATTGGTACGGGCTTTTAGAGGAAGCCTTCAGCTTTACAATGGTGTAAAATTTGTTTTGGAGCATTTTGGAGCGCAAAAGTCCTGCTCCAAAATACGACGAAATTTAACCAAATTTGGAGCATTTCTGGAATTCTTGTTACGTAATAACTATACCACAGTTTTACTCAATTGTAACAACATTTGACAACGAATCTACCCAAGAATTTAATAAAAAAAAACCGGAACTTAATATCTGAAATATTGACAGAGATATGGATATCTAAATCTGTGAAAAGTTGAAAAAATGTGTTTATTTTAGTTGAAAATAAAAAGTGCTGTCTTTTATTGCATAGTTACTAATGAAATAATCAAGATAAAGCTGTAATTTTGGCTCCCTAGGTTCTCAGGTTTCTACTTTCATATGACCTAACCCATTTTGAAATCGGTGACATTGAAAAAAATGACTTTTGGCCGCTAAGTTGAAAAACCGGCCACTGTGCGTCGCTATGGAAATATAGATGGCACTGATGACATTTTTTTCTTTTTAATTGATGATATGCGTTACCTAGTTTATCTTATTTGACTAATACAGAAGATTCTGACAAACCTGTGAAGACCATGCATCGCTGTCATTACCGTTTTGAATTCAAAGATTTTATTTACTCGAGCAAAAATTGTATTTAATTCTTAACAGTCAAACAGTTGATATTTCATGACACAACCATTTTTGTGTGTTACATTATGAAAAAGGAACGCAGCTATTATAACTTCCCCATAACTTTCTATGCGAAAGAAAGAATACACGCTATGATCTATACCTTCAACTTTTACCGCATATCTTCATTGCGTAAAACAGAGGCATCTACAGGTAAATTACGGGCCACCGTATCAAAAACTTCAAAATTATTTACAAATGGCAATTCAAAACAAAATCAAACAAGAATCCATTTTCTAATTGTGAAAAACAAATTCCATTCCTTGTTCATATATAAAATAAAATAATTAAAGAAATAAAGCAAAAAATTGTGCAAAAAATAACCAATGCTAAAAAAATAATTAACATAAAGAATTGTTACAATAATTGCAAAAATTAAAAAAATTTTAAAAAAATTGATTAAACTTTTTTTTTTAAAAAAAAAAAATAATTAACTACTTACAAAAAAATATAAAACCAGTAAGAAAGCTATATTCGGCCTGGCCGAATCTTAGATACCCTACACCTAAAAGTTTTGAAAAGGGCGGCCGAAAAAGGGTAGGGCGGCCGTGGCGGTCCATTCTGGGCGGCAGTTGTGGAAATCAAGTATTGACTTATTGAATTCTAGGAATTTTTGGGGCTACAAGTTGATTAACCGTCCCGTGCTCCATGAAACCTAGCTACGACTCTGTATAAATAGTGGGCGTGGTCATTACCTTTTTCAAAACAAAATAACTAGCTTAGTTGTTATATAATTGTGTTCATTTAAACTTTATTTCCGTGGTAATAAACTTGTTCTCATACTGCTATACTGTATATGTAGTGTAAAAGTGGGCGGACCGCACCCAGTTTTCATGTAATAATGTTTTTTTGTAAAACAAGTTGTTATCTAAAGATTTATTTAGGAAGTTTATATATTTAACAATATAACCCTCTTTTGCCTGTATAACCGAAAAGTGGGCGGATCACGCCCATATTTGGCATATTAACGGATAATGCTCCTCTATATCCAGGAATGAAATTTTGTTGTAATAGCTCAAAGACGAACGCTGATATCACATTTTTAATAAAAAATAGGCGTGGTCGTGGACCGATTTTGCCCATTTTCAATACCAACCTGCACACCACAAGAAACAATGTTTATGCAAAATTTTATCACGATATCTTCACCGGTTCTCCTGTGATCGTGATTTCAACAGACAGACAGACAGACAGACGGACGGACATGGCTAAATCGACTCAGGAGGTCACGCTGATCAAGAATATATATATGGTAGGGTGTAGGGTATAAAAAACAAAAAAAAAAAAAAACCATGAAAACTTAATAAAACAGTGAAAAAGAACCAATGCAAAGTAACCAAATAAAAACAAAAGATAACTAATTAATAAAATTAAATACCAAAAAAAAAAAAATAATAGATACAAACAGTGAAAAGTGCAAAGTAACCAATTAAAAAAAAAATTAAATATATAAATTGGAAATTGAAATAAATAAATTGGTAAGTTAAAAAAACCAACGAAACATTCCTATTGAACCCAGGTTTATAAAGGGTTTTCCAAAAAGAGGTGTAATTTTTAATAGCTAAGGTCCTGTAAGCGTGGTCGTGGTGGCCATTTGGCTGATATTGTTTTGCATTATTAACGGCATACCTTCCTGTTTATTACGAAATAACATGCGATAATTTATCCCAAAAAATGGCACTTTTCTTTGAATATCAAAATTACACCTCTTATTGGAAAACCCTTTACATACTTCATTGTTTTCGATTGAATTTAAGAATCAAACCGAATCAGAAAAGAAAGCAAGTATTTAAGTACGATCGCGCTTCACTGATGGAAAGAGTGTGAGTGTCATGAGCTTATTTGGATCTATTAAAAGACTGGCTTAAAGTAACGTGCACATCACAAATACTAACGGTGGAAACTTTCACTAATAGTTGTAGGGAGTTCCATAGAGACGATGGTCATAGCGGTTTAAAATCTATGCTAGGAATCCTATGTAAACAAAAGCAAGGGCTCCAGATTTGCCACCTAAATGCTCAGAGCCTATCTCCAAAATTGGATGAATTTAGAGATGCATTTACTAACTCCGGTTTAGATATTATCTGTGTGTCGGAGACCTGGTTCCACGTCAACATTGATGATAGCATTTATAAATTGAATGGCTACCGTATTTTCCGATCAGACCGTCTGGGCCGTCTTGGTGGTGGTGTGTGTATTTATGTTCGTAACAATTTAAATTCTAATATCAAAGTAATTTATTTTCACAAAATCATAAAGTCCTGCTCAGTACTACTTATAGACCCAACAAATCTATTTGCCTTGACCCATTTCTATCGGTTATAGAGGAGCTATCTTGCAGTTACCCTGAAATAATAGTCTGTGGGGACATGAACTGCATGTCGTAAATCCCAGAGAATCAACTGAAATCATCAATTCGATGTCCTCACTAAACTTGAGTCTAATAAACAAAATCATGCCATCTCATTTCTCCAAGTAGTCCGCCAGCTTGATTGATCTTGTATTCGTAAGGAAGGCCCAAAACGTACTTCTTTATCAGCAACTAGAAGCCCCAGGCTTCTCAATGCATGACTTGTTATTCTTCACATACTCTTTCAGTCCGACAACAACCAATTATAAATTTCGATATAGAAACTTCAAGGACATTGTTTTCCCTTCACTGCAGCAGGACACATATGCAATAAATTAGCAATCTATTTGTCTTATGCGTAGGGTCAATGATCAAGTTTCGAGAATACTTTTGTATGGGTAGACACAAATATAATGATTGTTTTTACTTATGCCAAACATATACAAGAATTCCCAAGCATTTAGTGCGCGATAATGCCAACATGATTATTATGTTTAAGCAAGATGAGATGAACATGAAGCACATATACGCTGATCATGTCATTCACCTATAATATGGGTGGTTACCATTATATTCATATTAGTATGCTACTTATCTTCCAACTGATAACATTAATATAACTAAACTGTTCAAGAGCTGTTTAAAAGGTGTTTAGAGCTGTTCAAAAGGTGTTCGAGCTGTTCAAAAGGTGTTCAGAGCTGTTCAAGAGCTGTTCAAAAGGTGTTCAAAAGCTGATCTGATATATTGTATGTTGTTGCTAAAATGGATGACAAAATATTAAAAGACCTGATCAAAACTAGACGCATATTAAAACAGAAATTTAAGAATATAAAATTAGGAAAAGCAGATTTAGAGAATGAATTAGAAAAGACAATTAGCCACATCACAAAACCTCTAAAAGAAATAGTCAAGCACTCCAATACAAATTATAACAAGGATAAGCATAACATTAAAAACAATAAGGTACCACTAAAAGTAAAAACAAGTACTCCAGCTAAAGCACGAAAAGTCGATTTTTCAAACGAAACTCTTATCAATAGTAATGACGAAGAAGACGACGACTTTTTCTCGCAAATAGAAGATGCAGAAGATATAGTGAATAAATCAAGGGAAACGAAATTATTCTCTGGACTCGATACTACAAACGACGATCCAAAATCTACTGAATCAATTCTCTATTCCGACTTAGAACAACAGAATCAGTTGGATACCACATATGGCCCATACAAGGGATCTGATGGTAAATGGCGAATCGGTAATAGCCCTTTCTCATTACGCGATGATAAAATAATAATATCCGATAATAGTTGGAACTTTACACCAGGATTGCTGCAATTATTATTCAGCAAAGAACCATCAAATTATGACGATAAAGATCTGCAAGCTTACAAAAGTATTTTACTAAATACTAGTGCTCACAAACTTAATTTTAACAGCAATGAACGAGCAAAGGGAAGTAGAGCCTTCAAATACACCGACATCATAAAGCCATTATTAACTCCATTGGCTACCTCACAAAATCAAACTAAGGGAAGCGGTTTAATGAGTGTTAACAAGCAAAAGCCAAACTATATATATTGGGATGATCCAAATGAGTTGGTAGATAGGTTAAGCTTTTAGTATCATCACAATCTGCAGGACACACCAATCACAACAATGAAATAGTTTCAATACTCGAAGAACTTAGGGAATCTAATATAGTTGCATAATTATCATATAAATAACCACAATTTTCATAAATATATATAATTGTAAAATGGGCGTCGACAAGTTCGGCCATTATTCCGTAGAGAGGTCATTAAACAAGAAATTAAAAAGAAATTTTACAAGAGCTTTGGGATTCAATTTGGACAATGATAAAAACTTGGATCTCCATTGGAAAGGGTTAAGGAATATTAATGCTCCTATCGAAGACAATGATGCAGTAACAAAATTATTTGTTGAAGATAGTATGAATCGAATCAAAGTGGAATTTCAAAGAGAAAGCAATTTACTAAAGCAAAATATTTACAAAGAAATCAAACAGACTCACATGCAAATTCAAGCAGAGAACTCATTAGTAAAGGAAAAAATAGATAAAGACATTGAAAAAGTTAACAAAAATCATCAATTACTTGTTTGCAGACAGATAAAGGTTGAATTGAAAGAAGAAACCGATATACTAAGGGAAAAAATAGACAACGACATTAAGCAAGTCATACAAAATCTACGGTCACTTGTTGAAAATAGTATTACTCCGATAAGGGATTATTTTAAAAACGAAATCGATATACTAGGTGAAAGAATAATTAAAGTCGTTGAAATCATATATGTAAAACTCCGAAACAAGAAACAACACGTTGAAAGTAATAACAAGAATTATGCAGGTGATATAAGCGAAGGGCTTGAGCGGTTTACAAGTTTCGTAAATGAAGAACTAAATAAAGGAAATTCAAATAGAAATGAAAGTTGTCGATTTGATCTTAAAATCCGAAGATGGATTAGAAGATAAAATGCTTCAGGAAATATAAAAAATGAATAGAAACCCTAATATGTCTATGAAGAGAGGTTTAGTAGAGGAGCTACACAGGCAAGCTCGTAAGAACTTTAAGCGGAGGCGAGTAATAACCAAGGGAATAGATGATCTCTGGCAAGCAGATTTAGCGGAAATGGGTAGTTATTCCACATATAATGACGGATACCGCTTTCTTCTCACTGTAATAGACACATTCTCGAAATATGGCCTTAAAATCCAAAAATGCTATTGATGCTACTAAAGCCATGAAATCCATACTCGATTTAAGACGAAAACCAATCAATTTACAAACCAATCAAATTTGAAGAAATTTTTCAACTTATTTCGTTGAAATTTTATTTTTTAATGAAAAAAAAGTATATGACGAAGTGAATATGACGAATTTTTTTGATCAGCACCATCTATATATCATAACGAGAAAAAAACAATCCGATTAGTATTTGAAGAAAATAAATTTCATGAGAGTAAATTATATGAGGGAAGAGATAAATAATATCTCATCATATATCTGAACCAAATGACGTTTAGCAGGCAATGGAAACGCGTTTCGAAATCCAAGTCCACCTGAAGCCAATTTCGGACTCCAAGTCCACCGGAAGTGAATTTCGAATTGAAACCCAAGTCCACCTGAAGCCAATTTCGAAACCCGAATCCAACTGAACGCAATTTCGAAGAGAAGGAAAATGCTAAGACAATTAAAAATGTTGGATATGTTCGAACCGGTTTTTTGACGTGTGAATGCAAGGGAAATTGGTCGCAAAATTAATTGTTATTTAACAACGTCATTTGGTTGGCAATATATACATATATATATATATAGGTGTGGAAATGGAATAGATTGCGTTTATGAAAAGTATTAAAATCGTATACACAAAGAAACAGGAAAAATGCATCATTTAAGAGATGCCGTATAAATAATACTTTTCATGACATCATCAATGTTATTGCAAACATCAAAAGAACATATGCGAATTATAATTTTTTTAAATAACACATTTATGCCTTGAACACATAGGAAATCGCACGACGAATATTTCGGTGCGAACTGTCGGAATCTTCTGCCGCAGCGAAGTTTTGGTTTGTCAAAATCCATGTAAACACACACAAATTAGAAGAACAAGAGCGACGACTGCGAACAAATCGCATCCAGATCGATCGCATCTGCGATTTATTCGCAGCCGCAAACAGAGGCAGCGACTAGAGTTGAGCGATCCCGTGATTTCTCAGCAACGTTCCCAGTGATTACTACTCTTCCGTAACGGTGATTTTATGTAGTGATTTTCAATCACCGTGATTTAACCGATCTGACTAGAAATCTGGCAACGGACCGTAATATCTTCAATGTTCACGGACATAAATTATTATATATTTTAACTATATATATACAATATTACAGATAGCATTGTTTTTTTACTATGATATAAATTGAAAATATAAGAGTAAATATAACTTGCGTATATATTTATTATAGTATATCGTACATAGTACTCATGAAATTAAAAATAAATAATAATAAGAATTTTATCATTGGCCTCAGTCAGACGAGCCTTCTAAGCATTGCCTTACTAGAGGTGAATAATTAACCATCTGCAAACAACCAAATAGGGCTAGTGACTCATGAGGCGTTGTCTGTCATAGGCCTGACGTTCTAACGAAATTAGTAAACAAAAGAAATCACCGATCACTGAATGAAGAAATGTAAACAAAACGCAAGATTTAAACATATTTTATCTTTGTTCCATCCACATATCCATATGTTATCATCCACATTTTCCATTCTGAAAATACTTCCTTTAGAATATAAAACAATTTATTTGTATAATAATATGTAATATAAAACAAAAATACTGTTCTGAGTAGAATCACTGGTAACGAAATCGTTTCATGAGGAAAAGGAACAGCAGTGCTCAGTAACGAGCCTGCGTTCTCGTTAGTCATGACAGCGAAAAAGTGGAAGAATAATATAGAAAAGAACAGTTTGCATGAAAATCACTGGTTCCGAAAATCACTGGTGCGTAGAAGATTCGATCACTGCAGTTACCAGGGTTACCAGTGATTTATAAATCACGGTGATTAAATCACCGGTACGGAAATATCACTCAACTCTAGCAGCGACGTAATTTTAGTTTTTTCTCGTTTCCCATAAGAGGCCGAGTAATTTTCACAGTTCGCACCAAAATATTCGTCGTGCGATTTCCTATGTGTTCAAGGCATTACCTATCAAAGTTTTGAATAAGTTATTTTTATAGCATATTTTTAATGGTGCATTTTAATTCTAAATACCTTCATTGCACTTACCAATTGTTTACTTTTGTTTGGCTTTTCGGAACATATCGGGCGTCGTACAACACGCCCAATTTTTTTGTTGTTTTTGTTGTTGTTGTTGTTTTTGGTGGTGACCCCAAAAATAACTTCAAAAAGGGGTGGCTACTTCCGGTTCCGGTTTTATAGCCGTTTGAAATTTGAAATTTACCTGCCCATATCTTCTAAACTATAGCAGATATCCGGTTGGCATGGGTGCTGTTCTAAAGGTACTTAGAGTATCTTCAATTTATGTAATATGATATTTTACCGAAAAGCTTATACTTCTCGAAAAAAGCGCAATTTAAAATTTTTAGTACTTTTTTTGTGAATTCAATAATTTTTTTCCAAGTAAAATATGTAATCAACACATAAAATTATATAAATCCTAAGAAAGAACAGATCATTGGCTTTCTACAGAAATTTACTTGACCATGATCGGTGTAGGAATTTAGGAGAAATTGCATGTCAAATGTCGCCATAACGTAAGTATGTAAGTATTTTTTGTGTTTGTACTATACATTTTTTAAAATATTCTTACTATACATGTTATACAATCGTGTTCGTTTAAATACGTCTTCGAAATTGTAAGTTAATTCGGGGATTACCGTTATTCATATTGTTCTTGGAGTAACGATTCTACGAAATTCATTTATGATTTTTGGATATTTTTGTGTGCGGAAGTTGAATAAATTATGAGTTCTATTAAAAATCTCGTATAAATTTATAATTTATTTAACTGTGATATGGATGGACCGAATTCGGTAGATTCGGATACCTCCGACGAGGATATCCTTTAAATGAAAGGAGAAAAATAAAGAGATTAAAAATCGCGCGATTTTTCATAAAAATTTTTAACTTTGCTTTGTACGCACGTAATGTTGTTTTATTTTAAAGTATTCGTAATGTAGCGCCGCAGGCGAAAAATTTTTATGAAAAATCGCGCGATTTTTCATAAACATTTTTCACTTTGCTTTGTACTCACGTCGGTGTGATTTTAAAAATGCAATTTCTCCTAAATTCCTACACCGATCATGGTCAAATAAATTTCTGTAGAAAGCTAATGATCTGTTCTTTCTTAGGATTTATATAATTATATGATTAATTACCCATTTCACTTAGAAAAAAATTATTGAATTCATAAAAAAAGTACTAAAAATTTTAAATTGCGCTTTTTTCGAGAAGTATAAGCTTTTCGGTAAAATATCATATTACATAAATTGAAGATACTCTAAGTACCTTTAGAACAGCACCCATGCCAACCGGATATCTTCTATAGTTTAGAAGATATAGGCAGTTAAATTTCAAACTTCAAACGGCTATAAAACCGGAACCGGAAGTAGCCACCCCTTTTTGAAGTTATTTTTGGGGTCAGCACCAAAAACAACAACAACAACAAAAACAACAAAAAAATTGGGCGTGTTGTACGACGCCCGATTTATGCCGGCTTTTCTTGAAAGCTCAGCTGTGTATGTAAAGAGGTTTCTAGTCCTGATTTTTCGTTTATAATCAAGGGAAGTCCGGGAGTTTGTAGACTAGAATTTGGAGGAACACATATCTTAAGATATGCAAAATATAAGTGCAATAAGTGCAAAATAAGTCTGCAAAAATGTACTTGCTTTAGCTTGCAACGTCAGTAGGTATGGATAATTTTGTGGGCCGAAAATATTTCAGTTACTAGGTCAAGTTTGGCTTAACACAATTGCAGATGTTTATGCACAAATATTGCTGCTTGTAATAATATGTGTATAGCTGAACTCCTGCAGTTATAACTTTTATCTTCCATCAGCCTTGAGAAGGAAAAGAATGGCGGTTACGATAAATGTTAATTAAAGTCGCTCAGTCCATTATTCTCGTGTTTCGTGTCCATTATTCTCTGAGTAACAAACCACCTACATATTTAAAATGGTTGATTTATAATTTCATTTGGAGCGTATTCTTCTGGTATAGCATCATCAATTCGCTGACCAGTTCAACTGCACCAAACCGTATTAATTAAAAGTTGTCGATTGTGCTAGCGTTGTCTTATACTTTTCAACACGGACCTGATTTAGCAAAAAGGTTGGAATATATATAAATATATGTATGTGTACTCTACATTTATTTTCTCCTACAGCCGATGACATGTCGACTACATCGACAGAAGATAGTGACGAATTACTGGATACGCTCGCTGAAGAGTTGCGAAATATTCAATCGGTGATTCACGTGACGCGGGAGAATATTGATGCTCTTAACGCGAAGTTCGCCAACTTACAGGAGCCGCCACCTATGTATATAACCGAGTACCAAGAGCTTACCTCCAAATTACACGACTTGGAATCAAAGGAGCATGAATTAGTTGAGCAACTTAGCAATCAACAAGAAGAGATCGCATCGCTGTCGGAACAGCAAGTGTACATGCAGGAATGTAGCAACCAACCGCATTACCAAAACCAGCATCATTTCAATCATGACCAGTACTTCGTGCATTATCAGTATCAACAACAATATCAATATCAGTATGGGCACATGCACCATATGGAAGCGGTTAGTTTTAACTAAATCGCTTACACCACAAACTTCTCTATTATTAAGTATAATCATTGAGGTTTTAAGTTACTTCATTAAATATGTGTAGAATGAAATATGTGTTGGCTACGGCGATAAATGAATTATTTTTAGACCAGACTTAATATTTGTTTATATCTTGCAAAAACAGACCGACAGCATGAGCACCAGTGGGAGTCATTACGGAACTTTAACGCGTCAACCAAAAATTTTACTACGCGCCCATTTGCCGAATCAGCAACGGACTTCAGTCGAGGTTGTTCGTGGTGTGCGTCTGTGTGATGCCTTAATGAAAGCACTCAAATTGCGACAGCTGACGCCCGAGATGTGTGAGGTGACTACAACATTGACCGGGCGGCATATCATTCACTGGGATACGGATATTGCAACTCTGCAAGTTGAAGAAGTTTATGTAAAGCTGCTGGACAAATTCCCCATTATGACCCATATCTCACATCAGTTTATACGAAAAACGTTCTTTTCATTGGCTTTCTGTGAAGGATGTCGTCGCCTGTTGTTTACCGGATTCTTTTGCAATCAGTGTAATTTTCGGTTTCATCAGCGTTGTGCAGACAAGGTTCCAACACTGTGTCAGCAATTTCCAATGGATAACTATTATCAACGACTCTTGGCACAAAATCCAGAAAACTCTGTTGGCATTTTGCATCCTGGTCGGGGTGCCGCACTCGCATTCCATGTGGGTTTGCTTTTCTTTAATAGAATTGACTTGAGCATTTTAAATATTTAATAAAATTATCAGAATCGGCATCCACGTACCATCAGCCATCAGGACCGATCGAATTCAGCTCCCAACGTGTGTATAAATAACATAAGACCATTAACTGAAGCACAGCGCACACTTGCGCAAGTGCATGCTCCCTTACAGGTGAAAATTAAGATACTGACCTATAGATACGTATTCAAACTTAAATTTTCCATTTTGTTGACTATTTAGTATCCAAGTAATGAATATTCTACCTCCACGCAAGCGTCGCCAACGAGTACATTGAAACATGTGAAGCGACAACGTGCGCGATCCGCTGATGAAAGCAACAAGAATTTGTTGTCACCGCGGGATGGAAAAGGCTCTGAGGAGAATTGGGTAAATAATACAATTGAGCTGTTAACTCTCTCAGACTCTAACGAAAATATTCTAATAACATTCAGAATATATTGGCGGAAGAAATTCTTATTGGTCCGCGCATTGGCTCTGGCTCCTTTGGGACGGTTTATAAGGCGCACTGGCATGGCCCTGTTGCTGTTAAGACATTAAATGTGAAAACGCCCAGTCCAGCACAGTTACAAGCATTCAAGAATGAAGTGGCAATGCTTAAAAAGACACGACATTGTAACATTCTGCTGTTTATGGGTTGCGTTTCGAAGCCATCTTTGGCAATTGTCACGCAGTGGTGTGAGGGGAGTAGCCTTTATAAACATGTTCATGTTAATGAGACGAAATTCAAGCTGAACACACTCATCGACATTGGTCGTCAAGTGGCACAGGGCATGGATTATTTGCACGCAAAGCACATAATACACAGGTGAATTTTCAACCATAATCATTGGCGAATATAATTAATAAAATTACATTGTATGTGCATTTTTTAGGGATCTCAAGTCAAATAACATTTTCTTACACGAAGATTTGTCTGTCAAAATAGGAGACTTTGGGTTGGCCACAGCAAAGACACGTTGGTCGGGCGAAAAGCAAGCAAACCAGCCAACTGGAAGCATTCTTTGGATGGCACCTGAGGTCATTCGTATGCAGGAGCAAAATCCATACTCATTTCAGTCGGATGTGTACGCTTTTGGTATTGTAATGTACGAGTTATTAGCTGAGTGTTTACCGTACAATCACATCAACAATAAAGATCAAATCCTATTTATGGTTGGTCGGGGTTTGCTGCGCCCTGACATGACGCGGGTTCGCTCCGATGCTCCACAGGCTTTAAAACGCCTTGCAGAGGATTGCATAAAGTTCGATCGGAACGACAGGCCACTATTTCGGCCTCTGCTCAATATGTTGGAGAACATGTTGCGCACGTTGCCCAAAATACATCGTAGTGCCAGCGAACCTAATCTGACACAAACACAACTGCAAAACGACGACTTTCTGTACTTGTGTCCAAGTCCAAAAACGCCGGTGAATTTTAACAATTTTCAATTTTATAACAGCGCGGGCAATATCTAGCGCTGCAGCCAGACCTTGAATGGTTGTGATGAACAAGTAATATTAAAATGGCAATATAGTGCCAAGGAAATCAAAGAATAACTGCACGGAGCAATGATGGATTTGTGATCGTCGGTGTAAAATAAACCCATTAAGTCTTGTGGTAAAAAGCTTTGTATAATTGGGAGTTGTAAATAATTGTAATAGTGCAGAAAATTTGTACTTACTGTTTGTATATAAATGCAGGAATTAATGTCTGCAATAGATAATTATAAAAATTGTTTTTGATTTAGTATTTATCTTGGTTTGTGCAGACCTCCAGCAAGCGAATAGGATGAAATTGATTTGACTGGTAGTACTGGGCCAGTACTACTGGCTACACTCTGTATAAACTTCTGCTTGTGATGATTACCTCTTGTAGTCATCGGTACATCGTGGGTCTACTGTGATTTGCTCGGAACGACAGATTCTGTTTGAATTATTAGACAAATATTCCCAGGATCATTTAAAATGCCATATAAAAGTATAATAAAAAAATCGGTATCGGTAATCATTACAGTTCAAATACTATATACTTTAAAATATCAAACTACATCTCAAATAATACGTTTTCTCATTTGTGGGCTATAATCTAGTTTCGTGCCGGAAGGCCAATTTCGTTTCGTTGCTGGTTGTTGTGCACGGTGACTCCAACAATAACATCGGTTTCTGTCGCTCTCGTTTGATTTTGGAGTTATAATCTTCTAAACCTAGCGTAACCACGGCCTTAGAATCATCTGATACACCCTGTTGCGTTCTGTTTATCGTTAATTTCGTTCAGTCATCGCCATTTAAAAAATCGAACGCAACTTGATGGTAGGAGAAATAAAAGAAGAAAGAAAACCATTCAAGTGTAGGAACATAAAGATTTGTCGCCGAAGACATTTCCCTTTGTCTTAAAATTGTAATTTTCTTCCGCACAGTTGGTAAATAATTTAGCTTTTTGTATACGATTCTGTAAATAAGTGGTCTAACAATACATACAGAGCGATACTATTAATAAGTGTTTTAATGGGTTAATTGAAATGTAAAAATATGCAATTGAAAAACTGAACAGGCAATATTTCTCTACTTTGTTGTGTGCTTTGGCTGCTCGTTTCTTTGAAAAAAACTACATATAGCAAGTTGAGAAATTTATGATCGAAAATATAAATGATGCTATGCGTTGTGGAATGGAACAATATATATATATGCAATCTTTCGATGTTGAAAATCTATATACAACCACAAAATGCAATATGCTTTACATTGATACTCTGAAATCAAACTCGAACCGTGAAAATCATTTTATAAAATTGTTTAGCTTATGCTATACATGCCCTTTCATTCACCACTCCTTGTTTTTACATTGAAGACCAGTTTTGTATATATCAGCTCTCGTAAAAATTATGTTATCAAAATATTTATTATGATTGCATTTTATTTTTTATAGTTTTTATTACGAATTTAAATCGTAAAATTGCCACGAGAAAACATGGAGGATCCAAATCGCATGATGGCTCACACAGGCGGAATGATGGCACCTCAGGGATACGGGATGCCTGGCCAGGATGACGGCCAAAATGCAGGCAATGAGAACGAAGTACGTAAACAGAAGGATATTGGAGAAATTTTGCAACAGATTATGAGCATTTCGGAACAATCCTTGGATGAAGCGCAGGCTAGAAAGCACACCCTAAATTGTCATCGCATGAAGCCAGCTCTATTTTCAGTACTATGTGAAATTAAAGAGAAAACAGGTACATATATCATATATAGTATTGCAATATATAGGTAAAGTAATTTTATAAAATGTTTCACAACCTATGTAAGTGTGTATGTGGCCGCACACAGTCAAACAACTAAAGAATCTATCTTTACAATATACAGGGTTTTTTCTATAGGACTGAAAATATGTGTTGGCAACACATGTTTACAAAAGCCATTATGTATGTCAACCATTTCCCGAATATTTTCTCGTCCTTTTAGGTTATCCTTGTAAATATACGTACATTTATACGTTTTAATGCTCGTTTGCTTTCTTCAAGTAAGGGTTTTTAAGGGTTAGAAAGTATAAGACAATAAAATGTACTTTTGTTTTGTCTTGCTATTGTATCTTTTGTTTTAATATTCTTGTCTTTTATTCTGGGTTTTGAATTAAATTGTTCATCTTCTTCATCTTCATGATGAAGGTGGACATGATGTAGGGGACATGAGGAGTTTCTGTAAATAATAATTGTGTTAGTGGTTCGTTTATGACCTTGAGTGAACCTAATATTTGATGTTCAATATTTTCAGTACTTTCAATTCGAAACACTCAAGAGGAGGAACCACCGGATCCACAGTTGATGCGTCTTGATAACATGTTAATAGCTGAAGGGGTTGCTGGACCCGAGAAGGGAGGTGGGGGTGCTGCTGCTGCATCAGCCGCTGCAGCCAGCCAAGGTACGTATTTGATTGGTTTGAGCTTTTCTATGGCTTTAAATGCCTGTTTTAGCATTAATCATATGATGAGCACAAATTTTTTTAAGTAGGTTCTTCCCTGTCCCTAGATGGACAAGACAATGCAATTGAACACTCTGACTATCGTGCAAAACTCGCACAGATCAGGCAGATCTATCATCAGGAACTGGAAAAATACGAGCAGGCTTGTAATGAGTTCACTACTCACGTTATGAATTTGTTAAGAGAACAGAGTCGGACGAGGTGCTAATTACATAGTTGTGGAGGTTATATTTTATTAATATTATTAAAAAAATTCTTACAGACCCATTACTCCCAAAGAAATCGAGCGTATGGTGCAAATTATTCACAAGAAATTCAGTTCAATTCAGATGCAGTTGAAACAGTCGACTTGTGAAGCGGTGATGATACTGCGCTCACGATTCCTTGATGCTCGACGCAAACGTCGCAATTTTAGTAAACAAGCATCAGAGATCCTCAATGAGTACTTCTACAGCCACTTAAGCAATCCATATCCATCCGAAGAGGCAAAAGAAGAATTGGCTCGAAAATGTGGCATCACAGTAGGTTTTCCTCTTCTTAGAAGTGCTATAATAAAATTGATTACATATATATTTTGGTAAGGTCTCACAGGTGTCCAATTGGTTTGGCAACAAGCGCATTCGTTACAAGAAGAACATAGGCAAGGCTCAAGAAGAAGCCAATTTGTATGCCGCGAAAAAGGCCGCAGGCGCTTCACCATACTCCATGGCTGGCCCTCCCAGTGGTACCACCACTCCCATGATGTCGCCCGCACCTCCACAGGACTCGATGGGTTACTCAATGGGTTCAGGCGGGTACGATCAGCAGCAACCATACGACAACAGTATGGGTGGATATGATCCCAATCTGCATCAGGATCTCAGTCCTTGAGGACGGTACTAATGGTACTAAAGTCCATTACATAGTGACTTTGATTTTATCTTTAAACTATTTTTATGTTTGGTTATTGTATTTTCCGCGCTCATACTCTTATATTTGTACCGAATTATGTAGATTTTAGTCCTGGTTTTACTGCTTTTTGTTCACATTCAAAATGCAAATTTTTCAAATCAACAAAAATACGTAACTAATATTTAAGTCAACCCCAAAAAGGTAGAAACAAGCTTACGAGTATTTATACTTGTATAAAATATTTAACTGAAAACTTAAATACTAAAAATTAAAATTATTCGATGTATACTAACACAGTAACCGCGTATACTACGAGGACAAATCAGTCTACATTAAAAAATATTCATTAACGAATTAATATAAGCAAATCTTAACTCATGTATACCACAAGCAGGATCCAGGAAAAGTATGTATACCATTCAAAAGTAATATTAAAAATATTGATAATATTTACAATAAATCTATACATTTACACAATGATTGATCTTAGGACTTTATGCAACAAAAACGTTGTATATAAAGCATAGCAGAAAAAATGTATACGATAATATGAAATAAATTAAAATATTAATGTTAATTTTAGAAACAAAAGTATAGTGCTTTTAAAAACAAACAATCTAGATAACGTTTGTGCTATTGTTTTGCACATAGTGCCAATCAGATTTGGTGTTTTTTAAAAATATTAACGAAGTAACGCACGCAGGCCAGTACATGTCCATGTTTTCCGAATCCTGTGAGCATTAATTTATAAAGTTTGGCTGCAATACGTACTCCGAATTTGTACTTACCCGTGTGTCTGTTTGTGTACACGATTTTGTATGGACAATTAAATGGACACATTTGGAAAAACTATTGAAATATCAAATTGAAATATAGTAGAGGTATTTGCAATATTAATTAAAAAGTTTATAATAATATACCTAAGTTGTGAGGAACATTTTTATTATATGCAATACTATTTTAATCATAATTGCTGGTAATAAAATGCAACTTTATTGAGCAATTTTCAGTATACGTATAAATGGCGAACTCAAAATTATTCCATATACATACCATTTTCCTAAAGTAAAATATCAAAAGTCTTGACCCATCTTCACTTATAACTAAAGTGGAATTCAATTTATCAATGATCATAATAAATCAAACATTTGTGGCAAAAACTGCAGTATTCTTTAATTTGAACTTCACCATTTTCAGCTGTGACCTTGGATCCTTGCCTTCCTTAACACATCTGTAAGGTGTAACTATGAGAAAGTAGCCATGAAAGATTCCTTTCGCCGCATTGTCTATCGACTATATACGCACCTGTTACATGCACGATTAATTCGCTGTTATAACAAAATTGATTCGAAGCTTTCGGGAGAAAATAAAAAACAAGTTAGTTCGTATCCTAAATGTCGGCTTAATTCTTGATAACTTTGCTTTAAACTTAGCGTTAAACATAAATACAAAGAAAGACTGCTCAAAAAGGAAGCCACAAAATATAAACGGCAAACAAACAGTAAGCCAAGAATCTGCATTCCAGCTCTACTGGAATCTGCTCTACCTGAGGTAGAGCAACAAGTTGAAATGCCTCCGCGAATCAGTTTAGTTTACTCCAGACTTACAAACGAAGTCGTTGTGTTCGTCCGCATACGAAGTATTTGTGTGTTGTAAAAAAACGCCAAGTCGACATTCCACGGCTAGATTAAACACTCTCAAATACAGCTGCAAAGAGTGTTTCTCCTAAACCTATAATTAACATACAAATAGGAACGAAACAAGCAGGTATTTAAAATGGTAAAGAATTCTTCGAACAACTGCAGCAAAGAGTTCAGATTTCTGTTTGCTTAGGCAGCAAAAGTAAAACGAACGTCGTGGCATTTGAGCCATCGCAATTGGCAATAGAAAATCATTTTGCACGAAGAATTCAAAACAAGTAAAACTACGTGATTTCCGTTTTCTGCGTGTCTGTGTTTAGTGGTATATCTTTTCTTAAGAATTGGTTGAAATGAAGGAAAAGTGAAAAAATTTAATGGCTTAGAAAATCAAGTGTGGAAAGCAGCCATCTTTTATTCTTACTGCAGAGCGATCGTGCAAGAGTTAGTTTAAGAGAAGTCACAATACAATATCTACTTCAGAGCTAACTTTTAATATTATGAATTTACTGCACCTATAAAAAGTAATAGAACAGAGGCGGAACTCATATTTTTGGCCACTGCGTAGGAAAAGTTTGGGGCGCTTTGTAATTAAAAAAGATGCACAATAAAAATACCACAGAGTGTGCCCTATTGTCGTGGCCCCGCGTTGTGTCGTGCTGCACCTGAAAAGTTTCGCCACTTAATAAAAGGCAAGGCAACTGCACCTAAAATTACGCCGACACATTTTAAAGCGTATTTTCTCTCAAGTCGCCTATTTATTAAAGTCAGTAGGTAGGCCAAAAGTGAAGGAATGATATTGATGTATATGAAATGAATATTCCTAAATAGTAGCAATTAACGTATTCTTCACTTTATACTCGTATATAGTGAAAAAGCCAATTTTACGAGGATCGGAGGAGAATAACTTGTAATGCGGAAAACAGTATAGAACTAAAACATATACAAAAGCATGTATGTATGTGTAAACATAACTAACTCAATAATTCTTAAGTCGAAATAAAAAAAGAGTATAAAAATCCCTGCACTTGGTCGAAAGTTGTCCCATCTGATTTGATTTGCATCGTCCTGCGTCCTTTGAAATCAAATCGAGGTCAACCGAAGGATAGCTATTGTAAATGTAAAATGTTCAAAATCCCAACTAGAACGAGTTTCGAATTCGGATGAAATTCATTCTCACACAATGTTCCATTTCGCTTTAGTTTCACATTCCAGTTGCGGTCTTAAATCTTTTGTTTTCCGAAAGATGGCATTCTTGCACACATTTTTTATTGTATTTGTTATTCGCTGAATATCTCGTACACTTCGTTATTTACATCGTTGCGTCGTGCCCATTTTTGAGTGCTCGCTAGAATTAAACGCCGTGTTTTCTTGCTTTACAAGCATATAAGCAGATTTTTTTAAGTGTAAAGCAGATTTTATTACAAAATGTAGTCGGAGGGAACGTAGTAGGTTTTTAATAGCGTTTTTGAGACGCAATACTTGTAGTATAGATAAGCTTAACCTTAATCTTTAACTTTGACTGTTTACTATAAAATGAACCAGGCTTAAGTGCCACAAAGAGCCGTTTAAGTTAGGCGTTTAGTACACAGAAGCTTGTCTATTTGTAATGCATACGTTCACGTTCACTGAAATACTTTATTCAATACCATGAGTTGGATTTTATAAGTCTTACATGAGTGATGAATTGAAGTAAGTTAAAATTATTAACGAGTGGAGGCGGTAAATTACTAACATTGCACTTTGCAGACAAACATATAAACTCGGCAATGAAAAGCATCGCTTGAGTTGGCCGCGATTATTTCTCCTAGGTACGTAGTTTACTCTGTATTAATTCCCAACGATCAATGATCTAAGATGAATGTTTAATAACTCTTGTGGCTGATACAGCGTTGGTTGCATGTCGAAAAATTCCATGCTTATTGAATAATAATTTCTGTTCTGCTCATGGTTCGGGTTTTATTCGTAGAAAGTATGTTTTTATATTTTTGGTCTTTAAATATTCAAATAAAATACTAGATTAGATTTCGATGTTATTGAAATGGATGTTTACTATGCTAGGCCGAACGAAGTGATGTCGGCGATCATAACTTGTAACGAACTTGACTTGTAAAAGTGAGTGGACCACGCCTATCTTGTATCCACAGCATGTAGAAAGAAATGCAGATATTCGCCATTCAAATTATGCTTCTACGAGTATAACTACAATAGAAGTATGTATTTAATATCTAATATAAAGTTAAATATTTTTTTAGAATAACTGAATGTAAACTCGTTAAACACTGTAGCGTTTGTTTTCATCGACAACTAAATAAACATGGGAATAATATTAAGTTTGTAGGCAGAAATATGTTTGTTAATGTGACTGTTTGCCATTAAAATCTGTCTGTCAGCTTTTGGTTTCTGTTTCAGCATCAAATGGAGCCGAATTTCTTAGCAACCCGTTTTGACTTCAACAAAATGAATTCATTTATTCAATTTTAACAAACAAATCATATGTGGAGTTGAACGTTTTGACATGGAAACAACTGTCAGGTGAAAGTTTCTTGGAATGCGTTGAGCATGTCAAAGCATTCCGAACGGTTAGGCGTTTAGCACTTTGGAAGAACTAAAATAAAACATAAAAAAATTCAATAGGCAATCATTCCCAGGTTCTTTCCTACTCTTATCCTATATTCTTATTATGAATGCATGCTACAAGATCTCAGTTTAAACATTGTATCAATTATATATCTCTTCCGGTTATTCACAAATTAAATATGTATATTTTACGTTCTATATTTAAGTTTAAACTAAACAAATATTGGTACCGGGGTTGGGGCATCGTCTGAATGGAATAATAAATCTGTGTATTGAATGGTCTCCAAAGTGAACGTGAAATGTGCATAAATCTTAACATGTTCGCGTACCTACTTATTATTTTTGTCGTCTTTTTCCCAATTGGTGAATGTTTTCACTACTTTCACCGAAAAATAAACACCGACGGCAACACCTAAAGCATGAAAACCACGCTAAATGCATTCTAATGGATCGATCATTCGTGTTAAGTTCATTTGTCAACATTTGCAACACATGCCTAAAGCTGTATGTGTAAAGAAGGTTTTTTAAGATGCACTTTATATCTACATATACATATATTATCGCAATATTACTCATGGCAAGAATTGCTAAATGTTTCTTTATTTTGTGATTTTTTCACATTCAAATTAAATAAGTTTTTAAGAAGATAACCAACTGACTGAAGACTGAAAACTACGTCTGTATTTCTTAGTGTCGTGCAGAATTAATTCCAATAGACTACATTTCTAAGTTTCATTTCATGCCTCTTATGTTTTATGTCGTTGTATTGAGCTTTCATTGACCCTGATTTTATTCGTCAACAAAAAGAAAATATATTTATTTTATTAAGCAAACAAATAGATCCATATATAAATATTCCTATGTGTATATATGTATATTAATTGAGATTTGTGCAACAATGCATTACTAGTACAAATCTTTAAAACTTTTCAAAAATGTAATAAATTCCTGACGAAAGGCCCTCGCTATGAATCGAAAGACTTAAGCGATAAACTCGTCCTAAAGCAGGTGAGCCATGGGATGGTTTCTTTTTAAGATTACTTTTCTTTTGAAAAATTAAAGGAAAAAAATGTTTAATTATTTGTATTTAAATAAGTACAATTTTAAAACGAAACCACCTTCAAAATGCCCCCTTTTAAAGATTTCAATAATAATAATTTTTTTATCATTTTTTTACTTTTAGCAATGAAAACAGGAAATCTATATGCTTGAAGTCAACTAGTAGGTGACTAGTAGCTAGTAGTAGCCTCAACTAAGTTGAGGTAGAACCATTCGATATTATTGCTAAAGACATCACCGGCCAACACCTGCCTAGAAATGGATTGGGCCGAAGGTGATTTGATTTGGTTTGATCCAGGAGTGGGCCATCCGATCCCGGGCGAGATACAAGAAGTTCATCGTGCAGCTCAAGTGATTGTGGTTCAAGCAATGATTAAAGGAAAGGTGAAGATAACCCTCTATATTTTCAGAAAAGTTTCTTAAATGTCGATTAATCTTGCGTATATATTGGCTTATGTTAGTTTTGAACGACATGTTTAAAAATGAACTCATCTCTTAACTTACTGACTATTAACACTTTCAACTAGTATGGCTTAATTTATATACATATATGTATACACTCTATATATACATATACAATCATATACAATCATTGTATACATATGTATACAATCACAATATACATATATGTATACACTCGTTTATGGACGAGTGTGACAAAAGCCCCGTTCATGCTTATACGTTAGCAATGAATTCATGATTGTCAATAGGGTTGCCATCCTTTCTCAATATTTCTAATAATTGCAAGAAAGAGGTTTCTACCAGTTTTTCCAGACGATGCTCATTTTAGTACAGAAAAACTTGACTAGAATTGCAAGTGCTTCGAGAAGGAACAAGTTTCAGTTGCGCCTGCGTGTTAACACTTCTCTTTGGTTTCGGATTCATCGTCCAGATCTCTTCCTTTTAGTTCAGTTTCGAACGCGTATAAGACATAACATCTTGTGAATGTCGTGTTGTATTTATTTATTGAACATTTCAAATTTTTACGACTATATAGACATATATAGATTGTATATAAACAGGTCGTATATTAAAAAAAACTAGTAATTAGGCACTCGCTTCGACAATCTAAGTCCGATGCGTATTGTACGCTTCCACCTCGAGCCATGGCAACGTTGCGGGTCCATCACTCCAAGTCCGGCACCTTCGCCGTCAACAGCAATTTTATCTCCGCATGTACTGCGTCGCCAACGGCCATCAAGTATTGAAGACTTTTCCAATATGACCAAAAACTCTACAGGTTTGCATTTGAAACACTTGCGCCTGAAGGAGAGGAAAACTAAGAACCGATATCCGCAGAGTGTCAAGAAATTGTCCATGCTTTGTAGTGACATCCTCGCAGAATATGTTTGTATTAAAGAGAATTTATTACTGCGAATACTGTTGGCCTATATATTAGCTTGAAAGATGCTCTCTATTTTATCTATATCTAATTTAAATGCAATCTAATGCCTCTTATTTGCCTTTAGACACAAACTTTTGCGCTCCAGCCAGGTGAGGGAAACCTTCGCCCACGCCAGGACTTAGGCAGCAGTGGCGTTGAGGACATGACCCAGCTGGACGAACTGCACGAGGCCTCTCTATTATGGAATCTGCGATTGCGCTACGACAGGGGCCTCATTTACACTTTCGCGGGTAGCATTCTAATCGCCGTGAACCCGTACAAAATGTTTCCCGACTCTTACGGTCTGGAAGTGGCGAAGCAGTATGCTGGCAAGCCATTGGGAACCATGTTGCCACATTTGTTTGCTATTGGCGCTGCTGCACACGCAGCGCTGCCATCGCCTCAAGTGGTAGTCATATCTGGTGAATCTGGGTCTGGAAAGACCGAGTCGACGAAATTGGTGATGCAATATTTGGCCGCCGTGGTGCCAGGTGGCGGGTCAGCATCAGCTGTAATTACCGAGCAAATTCTAGAAGCGGCGCCTTTGCTGGAAGCATTTGGAAATGCGCGCACTGCTCGAAATGACAATAGCTCTCGTTTTGGCAAGTACCTAGAGGTTTACTTCAAAAATAGTGCCATTGTGGGTGCGAAAATCACTCAATACTTATTGGAGAAGTCTCGCATAGTCACACAGGCTCCGGGGGAACGGAATTACCACGTCTTTTATGAGATGCTGGGTGGTCTCTCTGAGGTCGAACGTACCAAATACGGTTTACTGGAGGCAGATAAATACTTCTATTTAAATCAAGGTGTTTCTGATTGTGCACCGGGACGTGTTGACTGGCAATCATTGCAAAGTGCGATGCAAGTTTTGGGCATTTCCGAAGTCGAACGAGAAGGAATAATACGCGTTCTTGCATCAGTACTTCATTTGGGCAATGTTTACTTTCATCGACGTCAGTTACGCCACGGCCAGGAAGGAGTGGAAGTTGGTTCAGATGCAGAGATCAAATGGGCTGCCCATTTGCTACAGATTTCTGCGGATGGCTTGCATCGTGCCTTAACAAGTCGTATAACTGAGGCCCGCTCTGAACGCCTGTATACTCCACTGGGTATTGACCAAGCTTTGGATTCCAGAGACGCCTTTGCGAAAGCGTTGTATGCAGGTCTTTTTAACTGGCTAGTATCGCGCATAAATGCCATCGTTCAGAAGGGTGGCACACATGATGCCTATCGAATTTCCATACTTGACATATTTGGTTTTGAAGATTTGGCAGAAAATTCTTTTGAGCAGTTATGCATTAATTATGCAAACGAAAATCTCCAGCTGTATTTCAACAAACATGTTTTCAAATTGGAGCAGGCGGAGTACGCACGAGAGCGCTTGGAATGGGCGCCACTTACTTGGGATGACAATCTTCCCGTCATCCACTTGCTGGCCAAAAAGCCGGTGGGTATTTTCCATCTGCTCGATGATGAGTCAAATTTTCCTCGTGCTTCCGACATGAGTTTTCTGGAAAAGTGCCATTACAATCACGCCCTTAACGAACTATATTCACGTCCACGCATTGGAGCTCAGGAGTTCGGCATAACCCACTACGCCGGCCAGGTGTGGTACTGTGTTGATGGCTTTCTCGATAAGAATCGTGACGCTCTTCGTGGCGATGTTCTGGAGTTGTTAGGATCAAGTAAACTTCAGTTAGTAGCCGATCTGACTAAGCAATTGAGGGCTCAAAGAGATTCTGGAAAAACGCTCCCGAAAGGAAGTAATGGCCGCTTCGTGACAATGAAACCACGTACACCTACCGTAGCTGCTCGCTTCTCTGACTCCCTCCAACAATTATTACAATCAATGGGACGTTGCCATCCTTGGTTTGTGCGTTGCATCAAACCAAACAATGAAAAACACGCACTCAAAATGGACATGCCCTGCGTTTTGCAGCAGCTACGATATCTTGGTATGCTGGATACTATTCAGATTCGACAGAAGGGATACCCTGTACGACTCAGGTTCCAGCATTTTGTCGAGCGGTACCGACACTTGATGCACGTCCCGTTGCCCAGAGGAACACCGTACAGGGAACTTTGCCGTACATTATTGGAGTCATTACCACGCACTGGAATCGAAGGACCCGATTTTCAGTTGGGTGCTACACGGGTTTTCTTGCGCGAAGCTTTGCATCGTGTGTTGGAAAGCGGACGCTCGGATCGTTTGCGTTCAGCGGCTTTAATAATTCAGAAGAACGTACGTGGAATGTTGGTGCGTCGTAAGTTGTTACGTAAGCATAAAGCTGCAACTAAGATACAATCCAAATGGCGCTGTTATCGTGATCATAGGAAATATCGACAACTACGTAAAGGAGTGCTGCATGCGCAGACGTTGTGGCGTGGTAAGCTCAGTCGTCAGCTTGCTACGAAATTACGAGCCGAACATAAACGGCGCCTTGAAGTTCAGAAGGCACAGAAAGAACGCGAAGTTAAAAAGCTTGCAAAGGAAAACCTTGAACGCAGTCAAATCGCTTACTTAGATATACCGGCTGAGTTGGCGTTTATATTCTCAAAAATCGATAGTTGGACTCCTGTCCATGGAGATCGCCACCTCGTTAAAGTCGTGGGCACAGTTCCGGGACCACCGCAGTCTTCCGACTTGCCTGAGGACTTGGATCAGTTTTCTTTCGGAAAGTTTAGTTCAGTATATTGTAATGGCTTAAGGCTGTCACCCAGACGCGAGCCCATTACTACGCCATTCCTGACACGCGCAGCATCTCGGGATCAAGATTTTCAAGACTCATTGGCAGTTTTCAAACTGATATTGCGCTGGGCGAATGACACCAATATGGATGTCAAAAAAGAGAAGATTTTGTCCGATTATATAGTACACAAAGGCATATCCTCGCGTGGCTTGCGGGACGAAATATTAGTGCAACTGTGCAATCAATCATATCGCGCTGAAGAGGTCCACGCTCAGCGAATATGGCTACTCATGGCACAATGTTTGTCCTCGTTTCAGCCCGCACCGGCTTTTAGCAAATACCTGATGAAGTTCATTTCAGAAAATGCACCAACATTAATGAAGGATCTTCTGTTGAAGAAAATTTTGCGCAGCACAACCAGTAATCAGGCCAGCGCTTGTAGAAACTTCACCTCGTCCTGGGTGGAATGGCGTGCCACATCTCGTATGTCTGATATTGCTGTAGCACTTACGCTAACAGATGACGTAACACAAACGGTCGCGATCGACTCCTGGACTACATGTGAGGAGGCAGCATCTCTGGCAATTTCTACTTTGGGTATTTCGAATCAAGGGTGGACAGTTGTACTTGATGATGGGAAATTAGTTACGGATTCCTGTGGAATGGACTACGTGCTGGATTTGATTTCAGAAAAAGAACTCTTCCCCGCTTTTCCTGCTATCCGCATTGATTTAATGAAAACAGGAAATTCATTTTCCAGAACTGTATGGCCGGAAGTAGAATCTACTAATCCCAAAAGACCCCAAGTTCCTCCTCCTGAGCCACCGAAAATTAAAGTATCTACTTCTTTGGAAGCACCCATTCCGGAACCACAAATAGAGCAGCCAGTCAGAAAAACGTCTAGAGATCTACTCTCAAGAAGCTCAGCGTTAAATGAGCGCTACTTTGAACAGGAGAAAACTCGATCGAAGTCGTTGGATGATTTATTAGCTGGTGATGATGCGGATTTAATTCCTATACCAGAACCAGAAAACCTAACCAATTTAGGCCTTTCTAGAAGTCGTTTAAATGAACGCTATCATTCGGCTGAACGTCTTGCACCGATGGGAAAAGAAACTGGGCCGCGCTACCAAAAGTCTCAGAAAGCAAGTCGAAGGTCACATACAGGATCACACTCAAGTAAATATATGGACAAATCCGAGTACGCTACGCGTTCTTCCGCAATGTCGGACACAAGTGAGGCTCCGTCACTAGCTTCACATGTACGGCGCGTAAGGGTTCCATCGCAAGCTTCTGACGTCGATCAATTTTTGGACGATTTATTCAGTCCTGTACTAGACGGATCGTTGGATGAACTATCTGATGCAAGGTCCTTAGCAGCGAGCATCAGGGGAGGAGGACAAAAGATTGCTGACGGGAATTCCTTTGAACAAAATTATACAAGTGATTTCCTCGAAGCTTCTTTATTTTTGGATAAGGATATTTGTGGTCTTTGTGATCCAAAGACTCTGAGTTTGAAGATAAGGGGTGGAGGTGAACAAGTTGCCGAAGAGAAACCTTCTTCAAATTTAGACGAATATATAACAGGGCTGTTTAGTCCAATATTTATAAGTGATGCTGTCAAAACCTTATCGGAACAAGCCGAACTTATTGAAAATATCAAAGGTGGTGGCACCACACACCAGCAAAGCGCTTCAACTGCTAGTTTAGTGACATCACCGATTGTGAGCCCATTGATGGCCAATGTGGATCCTGAGAGTCTTATGCAGATGGTAAGCATTCAAAACGATTCTGATCCGAATGTTTACCAACATCAGGTGCAACGTGCTTTTCTGCAATCGGCAATGGCTCAAAACTTACAAATTCAGCAACAGCTTCTTGCTCAAAATCAGGCCCTACAAACACTTCTAAGTCAGCAGGATACCTCAGCAGGGCCTACATCTCCGCCCTTGCCTACAGTGCAATCTACCAATCAACGGCAGGCAAAGAATTCCATCCACACCACAACAAATAAGATTAATCTCAATACAAGTCAGACTAACGTACGCCAACAAAGCTTCAAGTCCCGTATATCACAGTTCGCAGACATTGGGCAGAAACGTAAGGTTTCATTGGACAGTGGAGGCTCAATGATCCCGATACCTCCACCACCTCCACCCATGCCACCACCAGTGGAGGCCAAAGATCCGTCCGAAACCAGGCACTTTCTTGATCCTTACGGACGTGCTAAGACGGTACGAATAGGCAAATGGCGCTGGCCTCCGCCGCAAGATGGGCCACAATTCGAAACAGAGGAGGACTTTTTTGCATTTAAAATGAGACAAAACCAACGCAAAACAACCCCTCAATCACAGTTTCACAGTAGCAGTGGCTCGTTAAATGGATCGACCGTGGAATGGGAGGAGTTTGAGATCGACTCGTCGAAGCCGCCATCACCATCCACAAGTATGCCACTACATCATTCCCAAATGGTTCGAACATCCATCAAACTAGAAGCCTCAGTGAGTAAACCTGATAGTAATTCTGTTGGATTCGGTAATGACCATATACAAAAACAAATCACGACCGCGACCAAAGTGTCGAAAAAGACCTTTGAAATCGGTGCCGAAAGGCCACCACCGGGGAGTGTTGGTAAATTGAAGCTTAGTTCAGAAATGCGACAGCGTTTGGAGCAGGTTACAGCTGGACATTCGGTTCGTTCCACCGTTAGTACCAAATCAGAACAGCGCGCACCTGCCAAGTTAGAGGACACACGGAAGTTGATGTTGCAACAGCAGTTAACTGGCAATATTATTGGCTTCAGCTCGAACAACAACAACAAAGATTTGACATCGGTTCGCACGCAAATAGAACGCATGGAAGGCAAACTCTCACCAACGCCAACGTGGTCCACAATTGTACCACCGGCACCCACAGTGCCGGCGCCACCGCCTCCTATTCGCCCCCCAACAATAGCACCTCCTGCACCACCACCTGTCCCCAAAAGCCCACCAGTTCATAGCTCAAAACACGAGGATCACGAGTATCGTGTGCAGGGAGAGAAAGATATACCGGCTTTTATTCAACGACAGGAGCGTGACACTTTTGGTGTGCGTCATAATTGGAGTAGCGGCGAGATAACAAAGGAAGAGTATAATTCATGGGGCAAAGCCGAAGCGGCTGAACTTGATATGGTATACGAGAGCACGTTCAAGAAAGAAGCAGTAAACGAGCGTGAACGTTCCAGATCCCGTTCCCGTTCTCGCTCTCGGTCGCGTGATCGTGATGACTTTTCCGAATCTGTTTGGGATCGAACTGAAGTTGAGGGCCCCGGTTCAAGCGGCAGCGACCGTGAAAGAGAGAAAGAGCGGGAAAAGCGTGATCGCATCTACGAAATTCGCCAAGTAGAAAGAGAAAAGGAAAGCAACAAAGTCTATCAGCCGGCGCCACCAAAAGTCATCACGGCCACAATTAGGCGAGAGGTTGGACCAACGGCGAACTCCTCGCCTACCAGGAAGCACATGCATTCCGCAGATGCATCCACATCCAATCATACAGTAATGGCCAATACTAGTGCCAACTCAACACCGGTTACTTTCAAAACGCACATGGCCCAGAAATACGAAAAGGAACGCAAGCGAAAATCCTCAGCCTCCACTCCTGTATCGCAAAGCATGCGATTGGACGAAGAAACCGACGGCGGCGAGGAATGGCCATTGCCAGCAATACCAGCACCTGTCCCTGCCCCTCCATCGCTCAAGAGTCCCGCAACGGCGTGTCTTACATACAACCGCGTGTCGTGGAAGCTGCGTGTCCGGAAAGAACTCTTCTATCCGAATGAAACAATTGGACCACCCATCGCCCTCGACCTGCTGTTCCTGCAAGTAGTCGCTGACGTCTACGGCTTAACGCCCTGCATGCGCCTGTCGCCGCAAGAGAAGACGGCAGCTATAAATATGCTGAATGGGCACGGAGTAACCATCGAAACGGCTCGCGCTCGCAACGTGCGCGCCATCATAAAGCGGCATTTGGTGGACATGGCCAGAGGGTGGCCGCTGTACTTTGCACGACTCTTCATGGTTCAAGGCGCTCCACAGTATCCCGAGGTCTCGATTTTGGGCATCTCCCACAACGGCGTGTATTTAGCGCGTCGAGATGCCGATTATTTGATAGTCGTACAATCCATGTCCTATCACGATCTTCTGAATGTGGTGACGTTGCCCCGACCGGCTGCTCTGCAACTGAACTTGCGATCCGGCGCTCATTTGACTCTGCATGCCGCAAGATCAGCGGCAATACAATCATTGGTATCTGCATTTTTGCAGGAGGTTCGCAAGGTAAGTAAATCCATCCGTCCTCTTATAAATATCCAAAGTATTGAAGGTTAAAATACTGTACGAGAGAAACGATCAATGTTCGTATTATTATAATAGATCATGAAAAATCAAAACCAGATCCCGGCCACGAATTGATACCGAGTATTATTTCAACGCGATTAGAAATTCGAACAAGTTGTGGCAATCGTTGGCGTTTCGGTGTCCAAACTGGTTGGGATCGTCAATAGATTGCGCTTCATGCGACCTAACAATTTGTTTGCTTTAATTCCGATAGTAGTTGCTGTTGTTGTTGTTTCAAGTAGCCTGCAACTGGACGGAGAAATCAGCATTTTTGAAACATTTGCAATATTTAGTTGAAGTTATTTACGCAGAAAGCGCGCTACATTCGACACTGGCCGACACTGGTTGCTTCTTCTAAATGTTAATAATTCCGGTACATGGTACTCAATAGTATTACTATCGTACAAAGTTTAAGTATTTAAGTTGAACACAGTGAGTATGAAAATAGGCAGAGTCACACACAATCTTTGCTTTTGTTTTCATATTTTAATACCATGAGTATTAAACGGCTTTAGTAGTTTAACTTGCCGACAGTTACTAACACATTTAAAAAGTAGTGGAATTTTAAAACCCACCGCTTAAACGATATAACTCGAGGTAAACGACCTTACATTCATTACACATTATAGTAATGTCTGTACTAGTATAAGCTTCCCCATGAAGCTTCCCTATGACAATTTAATGAAAACAAACTACAATTCTCTGTCTGTGGCTAAACATGATACATGCTTAATAATTATTCATAAAAAACACTCTCATCTGACGGAATAGCTAAAAAATTTGTTTCTGATGCTTGTACATATGTATGTGAATTCCCGCAAACGGGAAAAAGTAGTCAAACCATCTAAGAGCAACCTGCAATATAAACGCATTGAGGCTCACTCTTTTATCTCTTCTTTTCTGCTGGCTTTCGTTAGACGGCTCTCACTCGTAGCTACCTGTGGCTATGCGATGTTAATTTCTGCATCGGTTTAACCAGCTTGTCCATAACTGTTGCTCTGGCCATTGGCTCAACGTAATGGTCAACTGATTACACTCAGCTTTTTATATGTACATTCATTCGAGAGTTACGCGTTCAACATGATCCACACTCGCAGCGGATAGAAAATTAAGCAAATTAAATTACATTTAATTTCTAGAAATGATTTCTTTAAAAAATAACCTATTCTAGAATGTGCTTAAACCTTAAAAAGCAGGTCATATGAAACGAAATGCGTTCGCAATGCAATAAAAAGAGAAATGCGTGAATCCGGATCAATGAATAGTTCAGACATTTCGAATTTGTGATTCGTGCTATTTTACTAAATATGTTGAGTAACAAAGCCCTTGAACAGTGAACTTGTGTCAGTGGCATTCCGCAACATCACTGGAATGGCTCAAGTCAGTTAGCATTTTTGCTCAGATACTCACAAATCCACAGCCGATTGTGTGCGATACGAGTTTCTGCTAAATCCACGTCATGCAATATAAATGATAATAAATATGTAGCATATTTTGGTATATGAAGCATTCAATGTACCAGCATTTTGCACACCGACATCCAACATCTTTGAAATTCGCATGTCATTAAGTTTATTGCAACGTGTTTAACTTCTTTGTCATCCCTCACTTCAACCTGTGTCACTAACAAGATTATACAATCTTCGGTAGTAAATTTAGGAGATTCAGAAAGAGTGACTCTGTTAGAGTAGATTCCATTGTAGTATTGAAGTATTAAAATAGTGAAACTTGGTCGAAGGAGGTTAGTGGATGGCTTGATGGTGATTTCCAATTGGAGTTGGAACTCATACACGTGCACTTTCAGAGTTCTAAATTTCGCGATTTACGATTAGAAACGGAAATGTAAAAAAACGTAATGGCTCGAGTACAGTTCTCTTGGTTGATTCGAAATCGATTGCCAACGCTCAAAATGAAACTAGAATTTTCACTAATCTCAATAGCAAATTGAACACGAATCTGAACCTGAACCTGAAACCATCAGTTGTGCTAACAAAAAATACCAACCGATTTTTCTCATTATACACTATTCGTTGCTCTAGCAGCAGCGATAATAAAACTTTCACTCGCTCTTCAGCAAGTGGGGAGAGGAGGTAGAAGAGGAAACACAACAACAACACAAGTGACAACAACAAAACGAATCTGAAATAATAAATAATAAATAAAAGAAATAAAAGAGCCAATTGATTAAAAATCACAACACCGCAGATCATCGCGATCATTCAAAAGCGTGTTGAATGAACGTGTTTCAATTGAAATTTCAATACTAGATGAGCGGTCACTACGTTAAAGCGTACCACCGGGAAAATGTCGGAAAGCGTGCGATCGACCAAATCGTCTGCATCCTCGTCAGGCATCTCAACGAAATCTCAGCGTTCCTTAATGAATAAAACCAAAAACAATAACAGCAACAGTAAAGACTGTGTGGTAGCTAATATGCCACCGAGAACATCGCAAACGTCTGCTAGTCTGATTTGTGCTGACGGTTCAAGCAGCGCTGCTCATAAAGTGGAGTTGTCAATGAGCAGATTGCGTAAAGAGAAACTCGGTAACCCGACCTTGGTCCAAACACCTACGAATAATAATGAGAACGCTGATTGCAGCAGAGGCCAAAGTAGAATTGGTTCCAGCTGTGTGACAACGTGTGTAAAATGCGTTCAAAATGGCTCGAAAAGTCGACATCATCTGACTTCCTTGGACTCCGCCAGTAAACTTACTGAAGCCAACGGCTTTGAGAATAATGATGTGGTCTACACAGACTCGGATGACCCGGAGATCGCTCACATAACGGGCACAACCGCAGTACAAGTGCACAGGCGTCACGACACGGACCAGACTCTAGACGACAGGACGATACGAAAGCTGAATGCTCAGTGTGAATCACTTAAACGGAACCTTAATTTTGAGGTGGCTTGGAACATGGAACCGGATGGCCTGAACTGCTGTCCACACGAAATACATAATTCTGCTGAGACACAAATGGAAATCAGGCGGAAGCAGCAACACCATAAATTGTCGCATTTAAGCTTCCCAAGTAATCTTAAGTTCGAAAACTTCAATAAAAACAACTTGAAAAATCACAATAAATTGATTGACAACAACCAATACAAATCCAATTCAACCGATATGAAGGTAAACAACAGCAGCAATGAACTTGATTGTATTAAGCTTGATGTGGAAAGGAACAGTAGCAACAACACCGACAGCAGTCATACGCAAAATGCCTATGATTTAAGCACCGAAGTGACCGAAGAGTCTTCGGATCCACAATCCAATCCAAATTCAAATACGGTTATCGGAAAAACTCGTCGTTTGAGTGTTGCCAGCAGCGGTTCGACAGGGCGCATGGAGACCATATTGGAAGAGCCAACAGAATGTAAGATTTCAGTTAAGGAGATATTGGCAAGATTCGAGACAATGCACATGACAGAGGTAAAGGGAAGATGGTTCATTTAAATTTTTTAAACAAATGCTCATTCATACCCATCATGAAAACACAAACGTACACATCGATTTATTTGTAATAATGTGTTATGTATTTAGTTGTTAGATTGGTAATAAATACATACTTGAAATTTAAAAACACGCTTTTAGCAAAATATTACTAATCCGTAGATTAATAATAATTTATATTTAGGCACATTATTATAATTGTTTCTCTTACTAAATTATAACTTATATGTCGCAACCTGCCATGCGTAGGGTATACAAAGTATAAGAAGTTTGAAGAACTCCAACTAAAAAGAAAGTTGCTCTCGGTCATTGTTCGAAATTCGGCGTCCATTTGAAATTTAAATTAAAACATTAAAAAGCGATTCGCTTGCGCAAATTCAAAACAATTTCGTAGTATAACTATAAAATAGCATTTCTTTTTGCGTTCAAACTGAAGATACTCGCACATATTCACATTAATTTATAGTAAAATTGTGAAGAATGCACATGAGTGATTTTCTATGTTTTTATAAAAATACTTCAACTAAACCATTGTTCAAATCTAGACCAGACAAAAAGATTATTTAAACGCATATTTACACCACCAGTCTGGCCAGATGAATTCAACAGACACACCCCTTAACCTACACTCTTCTATGTGTTTTCTGTTTTCCCGAAAGTTTCCGCAATTTTAATGAAATTAATTTAATTTTCAATTAAACTATTTAAACAATTAAATTACAATTAAAACTAAAATTTTCTTTTCTTTTACTATAATATTGCAACCTAATTCTGTATCAATATTAACTCCCTTGTGTCAAGTATTGAGAGAGTGAATGAGGTCATAATTCTGCAAGCATTTTAGAGCGAATTTCTTTGGCTTTAATGCTGCCCGCAAACACGTAAAACGGTTAAAGAACTGGAGTTAACGCATCAACTTGACCCAATTGCCGTTGTTGCCTTTACAGCAGCTTCGTATTTCTGCGTTCTTTACTGCATCTGCCTTTAGTAGTTGTTTGACGTACATACATACATACATACGTATGTATGATTAACGTCATCAGGATAAGAATTATGCGTGCTTCCAGCGCTGACTTTTCACAGTTAAGAACAAATGCTTGCAACAAGCGTTAATTTGTTGCTACAACAAATCCGAAACATGGAGTGTCTACCGAAAACCGTTTGTTATAGTATATGATACGTGATTAAGTTTTATTGCGTTATGAACGTATGATTCGAGCCATTCAGGACCTCTTTACAAGACTTGATAAAAATAATGTTGGCAGCGATTTTTTCCTAAATTTCCAGTTTATTAAACCTTATTTTGTAAACATCCAAGAGCGTTTAACATTATCACTTTCATCTCCAGGCTCAATCCAAAAACTCAATGTTATCGTCTGGTGCTCGTGCAGCTGCTCATACTTTAAATGTACCCATTGAGCGGCTCGAAGCACGTCAAGCGAATCCACGTGAGGTTCAGCCAAGTGTCACCTCGAAAGCGGTTCTGGCTGGACGCGATGTGGCATCAAGGAAGTCACCACCTCATCGTCGCAACAGCCGCAGCGAACCTGTAGACACTCAAATACCGTCCCAACATCATACAGGCGCAGAAGTAGGTGCTTACGGCGGCACTCAGCTACCCATCAGTAGCATAGACGACCATGTCGATCAAGCTGAGCCACAGCATTACACGAAGCAGCAGAGTTACCTCCACTCTTCGCGGAAACCATCCACCAGCCACCACACACAACAAGAACAACAACATTCTGTCATAACATCGGATCAGCACCAGCACTTTGATGGTAATATTGTGACAGTGGAAGAAAGTCCTGGGACGCCACCGTCTGTAACGAAGTATTCACTTCTGCAGTTTGCAATGCAACACTTCCGGAATGAGTAAGTTCCTCTTTAATCCGAGTCAATTTCTTTGTTCAACTAACCCCGATTTAGTCAACTATATGACAACAGATCGAACTCCCGCGAATATTCCGGTGAACGCAATGATCGCCGTGCGTCATCTAACCGCTCGTATGCCGAAATGGTCAAGTGGCAGGGCACTCCGATTCGCACGCCACTACTTCGACTACCAAATGACCTGACTCCCCTGGCTTTAGAATGCTTCGAGTGCATACTTCGTTACTGCGGCGACATTGCTCTGGACGCCGAATTGACAGAGGTGAAATGTGTTTACACCGTTCTGATGGTAAGTATCTGTGGTGATACAATACTTCCTTAATTCTATTTCTCCTACGTTGCGTCAACAGCACTGTCACAAATACTTAGCATTGCGTGATGAAGTCTACTGCCAGCTTATGAAGCAAACCACAGCCAATCGCTCACCCTGCCCGGATTCATCACAACGCGCCTGGCGTTTGCTTAGTATTTTGGCCGCTTACTTCGGTTGTTCGGATGCTTTACGACCCTATCTCATGGAACACCTCACTTCGGCTGCTTCAGATCGTCGTCGCTCATGTCACGGAACAGCGGCAGTTTGCTTAACAAACCTGCGAAAAACCGCACGATGTGGAGGACGAAAGAATGTTCCAAGTGTAGAAGAAGTAACCGCTGTATCGGCTGGACGATCTGCGCGTCGACAAATCTATCGTCTTCCGGGCGGTGCTGAACGCGTCGTCAACACGCGTTGCTCGACTGTAGTCGCAGATGTTATAACTGAACTCTGCGCCTTGCTGGGAGTTGATTCAGAAGCTGAGCAGCAGGAGTTCTCCTTATACTGTATTGTGCAAGGTGATGCTTTCACCATGCCCCTGGCGGCGGATGAATACATCCTGGATGTGACTACAGAACTTCTTAAGTCGGGACAGCCGTTCTATTTAATTTTTTGTCGTTCAGTGTGGCACTACCCGCTGAAGCGTGATCCCGCCCCAACGGAACTCTACATTGAAGTGCTCTTCAACCAGGTGGCACCTGATTACCTGGAAGGGCTTCTGCTTGAACTGCATGGGAACGGGGTCCCCATGCCTGAAGTGGTCCGTGATATGGCTCGTATAGCTGCTTTGCTTCATCGCGCAGCTGATCTTAACCACGTGCCTGCGATGAAGGAAATTAAATTCCTGCTTCCCAAACCTGCTCTGGGAATACGAGAAATCCGGCCGGCTCAGTGGGTGGCATTGGTTCAGTCCGCATGGCCGCAAGTTGCCTCTCTCTCTCCGGGACAGGTAAAAGCCCAGTTTTTAAATGTGCTAGCTTCGTGGCCTCTCTTTGGCAGCAGCTTCTTTGCCGTGAAACGTATTTGGGCTGAGGAGGGACCGCATGTCGAGGAAAGTAATCCAATATGGCGCGATTTAATCTTAGCGCTTAACAGGTGTGGCGTTTTGTTTTTGGATCCCAATACCCATGAAACACTACAGCATTGGCCTTTTATGGAGGTTATATCGACAAGAAAGGTGCGAAACATTCACATTACAACATCATTATTGCAATACACTTAATCAATTATTCTACAAATTTATACGTATACGAGTTAATAATTTCATTATAATATTTAGCAATTAATGAGTGATTTATAGTATAATTTTGTTTGAATGTTCATAGGTACGCTCTGAGGACGGATCCCTATTTCTGGACATGAAAGTGGGCAACCTGATGCAGCAGCGTGTCATACGTGTGCAGACGGAGCAGGCGCACGAGATTTCTCGCTTGGTGCGGCAGTACATCACTATGGCGCAGATATCTCAGCGCGACAAACGCGACCCCAATTAAAACTTTCTTTTGATCATATTAAAATTATTTATATTACTCAACTAAATAGATTAAGCTTTTAAGTTTATTTAACCTGTCTTAAGTACATTTTCACATTTATATTTGCCAAAATTTGCGTATTATTCTTTAGAAAACGAGACAACTTCAATTTGGTATATAAAAATACTGTAGTTTTTGTTATTTGTATCAAAAATAATTCACAAGGCGCCATATTAAATCAGAAAAGTTGTAAAGTTTGGTTGAAACAAAATTTCTGTTGTAAAACCAGTTTTTAAAAATTAAATTTATAATCGCATTGTTAAAGTTTCCAATAAAACTAATCACATACCCAAAGTTTAGAAATCAATTCTTAAACATAGTCGTTTCCATCAAAATATGGAATAATTTTTGAACATGTTGCAATACTTAATACTTTCTTGTTTGTGGTTAAAAGTTAATGGTTTGTATTCAATCCATTTTAAGATATCTTTTCAACTGGGAGAAAACCTTCAGTTTTAAACAAAATACATAGTATCTAATTAAGTCTCTGAATTTTAACGAAAACAGTATCTGGAACTGTTTTGACCAAAAACTTGACAATCCACATTAAAATAATAAATAACAACATTTCAATGAAAAGTAATAATTCGAAACTATTTGATAATTAAAGATTTTTCAAAGTTAGTTTAGCCAATCACAAGTAATTAAGTAATCCTCTCACTTAATCTACCATTTCAATGGGGGCTTTTAATTTTATGAATCTATTGACAAAACTTAAATACTAAACTGAAACTAAAAATAATACTTGAAACTTCTGCGCCATTAAGTACATCTTTCCTCCTGAAGCTCCACAGGTATTTTGTACGCATTTTGTGCCAACAGCGAGACCAACACCATCTCGGTCAGAATCAGTAGATTTATGATGGCTATATGAACATATTATAGAAAGCTATTTCATCAGAACTATTGAAAAACTATACACAAGAAATCGTACTCACTCTGCTTGTAGATTGTATGATTGATGGGATAGGCACCTCCCAATTGAAGTCCATCTAACTGGTTGTCCAGCAATAAATACTGCAGCTTACACAGCAACAAAATGAGTTGAAGGCAGAACATCTTTTTCTTAAAAATCAAAAGTAAAGCAAAATTAACATGAATTATTAATCAATATGTACTCCCGATCTCTTGGAAAATGTTTATATCGCTTGTTCCTAGAAGTTTACTCCGCGACACTTTACTTCCCTAAAAATCACACTTTATAAAAGCCACGTTTTTTGCTTACCATGAGGCCATATCCTGCATGGATTTTGGTAACCATCCGCACCGTTATATTTAATCCCCAGAGGCCAATCATGATGGAACCGATGATGAAAGGCGCAAAGTACATCATAACATTTGTATACAGTTCCTGCAAACGGTAATAATCTGCTCAGATTCATAGGATTCAGATTAAGAGTGTTTCTACTTACCGGCTCCTTGTAGTAGATAACATTCAGCACCATCAATATGCTGCCCTGTGAGAGTGGCAGTTGCCAAACCATGTATCTTAAAATGCAGAACTTGCTCTTCGACGGAATGACTGACGGCAGGCACAAGCAGCAGCAGCAACACGGAGGCGTGTTGATCAACACCGCCTCACCATCGGTTTCCTTGATATAATTTGCCTCCGAGTCCACATAGTGGAAGCACAGGCGCTGGAATACGACGGCTGCAACAGTGAAGGACAAATGCATGACTGAAAAAGAGATTATTGCTTTAAAAGAATAGAAAAGAATTATAGAATAATTTATTTATATTTTATTATATTTTTGAACCGAGTTCGTTCTTTGCATTTTCAATGTACCGAAAGTAATTTACTTTTAATTTACGCACTTGCACTTACTTTTTTGAATAAAACTATTCTTATGCCGTAGGACATGATTCTCCACCTGCAAGGACAGATTAACCACCTACCTGTGTTGCAGATGAGCCACGTCCTGGGAATGAGGACGGTGACTACAGCCGCTACTGAAATGATCGGGTACATGGCACAGAGGAATGTCGATGGCGTACGCAGCTTCTTGGTGAGATTACTTCTAAGCTGGGATACCTGCAAGAACACTTAAAGTACCGAAATACTTTACGAAATACACTACTTACTGTAGTGCTAAATATAGACACATTTAAGATAAGCAGCAGAGCGGAGAGGAAGATCGAGAATGTGATGAATGGCGTCAGGTCTGTAAAATGCGGAATTATGTTGGTATGAGGATATAGTACCCTAAGAAAATGTTTAAGAGGAACACCTACTTAAGTAGTAGTCCGAGAGACTGGGATGCGCGTAGATCGATTCAATTGTGGAATTCATTGCCTCAGTCGATGACATTTCTGCTTCTGGCAAATCTGTGTATTGTATCTACGAAGCTTCAAATCATTCTAAGATGCTAAAGATTAAGAGAAAGATTTCAGAATAATAAAGCATGGAAACTTGGTTCGCTTGTTTAAGTTGATGATATCGCGAATTCTTCGTCGCAAAAAGCAAACAGGAGATGAATGCTTCCATTTCATGAATGTTTGCAAATCATAAAAGCTGACAGAAGATAAGATTGAGGAATACGACACGCAAAGATACGAGTGGTATAAAAAAATTGGGTTATCGAACGATTAATAAAATAAAAAAATGGTCATAAAGTCCATCCTTTCCATTTTTTAAACAATAACATCTACGAGTATGTAATTTCTTCATTTGAAAGTGTTGTAAAGAATTATAAAATAAACGAACATTTATAATTTTATTCGATTGAATGTTTGAATATGAAAGAGCATTTGAATGTTGTGGAGCACATTTGAACAACGCACACCAACGCACTGAGCACCATCGGTTCGGAAGTGGTAACCTCTGATCTAATGACGACTGCTTGGCGCGGTTGTGGAACTTATGCGGATTTCAATAAATGTCGTATACCGCCAGAAGCGGATATCGTATTAACTTTACACGAAAAACAGGTCAAAATTTGACTCTTGCATTTTATTTGCTTTAGACAACATTTTATTAAATACCACGCAGTGATCTGATTCCAAATCGAGACTAAAAGTCAAGAGCCCCCCACAACTGACACCATTTCTTAATGGAAGTATTTTTCCACCGTTTTTTATATCAATATGAATTATTATTACGTTCTGCATGTGCTTATCAGTCAGAGTTTAATGCGTTATATTGCTCCACTTTGACGTAACGTGGAGTCTGAATCTGAGATTGATGTCTGTTGATGAAAACAACCATGCTTTTCAATGCTTGGAGCTTTCAAATTTTGCTTAAAAAGTGGCGATACAATAAACTCGCGGACGCTTAGATGCGGGCGGGTTCCAACTGATGCGGAAATAAATTTGCCAGTGCTTTGTATATCCTCGATCTTAGAAACATGCAATCACGAGTACTTCACGGGTGAGCAGCTCGACACTTACAAGTTGGAGCAGTCTTTTTCTTTTAGTTGTTGTTGGTAGTGTTGTCTGAATTCTAGTATAGCTGGTCGTTGTTGTTGTTGTTATGCTTTCCGCCTCTGTGAAACGAACATACACACCACACAGGCATTCGTGGTAAAAGACCGAAAGCAGTGCCGACAGACAGACAACTTCGCGGATGAATGCCGTTATGTGGCAATGTCTGTCTCACATTTGCAATCGCTCAAATTTGCGATAGTAATCAGTATTTAATCTACGAATTTAATAAAACAAATTTACTTAAGATATGAAAGGAAAGTTCTGATATACAGAAGAAATCTCATTAGAGTTGAAGTAACCGAAATTCTACATTAACTCATATCGTATATTAACTGAACACAGTTTATATTCAAATTAATTTTTGGTTGAATACTGTTTGTAATTTTTAAGTAAACTTTAATGAAGACAATAATTAATAAATAATAATAATAATAATAATAATAATAATAATAATAATAATAATAATAATAATAATAATAATAATAATAATAATAATAATAATACTTCGCACAGAGCAGAGTGAACTCAGCTGACCGAATTTATCTGGCGCTCCATTCATTCAGTGATGTAAGCTTTTTAAGCGTGTTTCTACACATTAGCTTTGTCGTTTATTATTTGTCTATTTGTGGCAGCAACACTAAAAATATTGGCTAACAATCAAACACATACATACACACACACATGAGTATATCACGTTCGCTAATGATGATTAATACGGATCGAACGCTGCAAATTCGTGCATAATTAAAAGAATTAATGCAATTCAAATGTTTGAAAGAAGGTTGACTTTAATTTCGAAAAGAAATCAAGAACGTGAATTCGGATTCTGACTGTTAATGATCATGTTTCGAATAATAATCTTTCTTTAGTACTTCGTATGCATAAAACTTTGGCACTCGACGAAGAGATCATAATTTGCCTCAACTGAGCATCGTTCACCGAAGCGAAACTCTTGTTAACTGTTCCTTTGAAGTGCGGCTGATGCTGCAGCAGCCGTTGTTTTATTAATTACTCTAATAGTTTAACAATGAAACAGACCGCTAATTAGTTTGTTTTGTAGACGCTTTGTTCCAGTGCACGATTTTGGCCACAAAACATGTACACTTGTCGTTCCGTGTTTGAGTATGCGGATTATGTAACCATTTCGTGTGCCCCTTCAGCAGGTTTTCGAGCTGTGAGTATGCTTCAAGTCTCTACGTTGTTTTAGGCAACTTTTATTTTCAGCTGACCGGTTGACTGAAGAGCCTTGAACCGAGTCTCTTATGTTGTGTTCGAATATGAAAAGTGATTTGTTTTTGGCAATTCGAATTTAATTGGAAAAACCCTCACGTTATTTGATTTCTTATTTGAAAATAATAACGATAAATTCTGTCTACCAATTTTTATGTTTTTAAAAGTGTTTCGGCAGAGTTCTCAGAGGCCCAGCATAGTTTGCGCAGCTCTCATATTTTATAGTTGTTACGCGATCACATCTTTTCACGTTTTCTGCACTCTTTATTCTTCGCTTTCTTGTGCATTTTTGGCACAATTGGCAATCGCAGTTCACATGCATATTTTATGTACATACATATGTATGTCTACGTAACGAGTTCATATATGTATGTATGTACATATTCTTAGCACAACTAATTGGGATTCAGTTGGTCGTTTATTAACGCCCGAGTCCGATTTCAGTGTATTAAACAGGTTGCGGAAAAGCCCTTTAGGTCATCTGCAAAATTGCACTTTTTGGGTTGCCTTTTTTACTAATAAAACTGTTACTATTCTGCAATTGGTTCGAATTGTTTTAATCGCTCACTTGATCAGTTGATGACTTGATGAGAATAATCATCAAGTCAGGTCGACTTACACTGTCTACAAGTTGTTGTTGTATTCCTTCTATCTGAAGTTTCGTACCAAACTGAACTGAGATACAATCACTGCACATATTATTACTTTCGTCTTTAGTAACTATCGTGGTATTTTCACGAGTCCGTTTAAGCCAGGGCAGTCTGAGTCCCTGGCGCTTTTGTCTTGTCTCACCACGTTTAAAGCTGGTCGAAGACTGCACACAGATTTGGGAACATCAGCCCGCACGATCGCTTTGCGTTCGTTGTTATTTTCGTACATTTCAGTCAAGAGCTTTTGCTTGTTCGACCGACTAATTGAACATTTATATAGTAGATGGCGTTGTTCATCAAATCGATTCGTATGCAGTTAATGAAAAATTAATTTTTGATGAATGTATTCGAAAGTGGAACGTACAACAATTATTTTAAACATTGCAATAGTTTAATAATCAATTGATTGGAACCACTTCTGATATGCGCGTCTCTATTGCCTCAAATTATTTAATCTATTTAGAAAATCAACTTTGGAAGTGCACATTAAGGAACGAACATTGTATTAGGTACCTCACATTATGGTATACTGATGTATAGACTGGGTATTAATTATTCGTGTAAGAAATTCCGATTTAATTGATTACCTTTCAACTGCCTTCAAAAGATCACGTTTGAACTGAATGTGGCACAGTTTACCCCGGACTCCCATGTGAAGGCACAACAGCCCATATAAACGGGGTGCATCTGTGGGCTTTTTCGATGATTACTTCCTCAAAAGTGATCCAAAAGGCCAACTCGACTAGAGTGTGTTCAGCACTACTCAAAGAAGTACATGATAGGTTCCTAACCTCACACTTCAATGGCGTTGTGATCTACCCGAACATACTGTGTAACTGCCTTTAATCGCATACTGAAGCGCATGAATGGAATCCAGTAAAAGGCGTCGTTTATTCGAATTAATGGCGAATCTGAGTAGAAACACGACTCTAGTGCTTCTTCGAACTTCTTACAAGTGCTCTTTGAATTCATGAATACTGAAAGAAACCCTTCTCCTTTGTTTCCGAGGACAATTCGCTGTATTTTGGAGTGATATAAATTCCACCTTAATTGCAGTTGCGAAACATGGTGCAAAGCAAAGTTTGCAAGTGCGTTTTTCCGAGTTCTGTGTTGAGGTCTTAACGAAGGATGCAGGAGTGCGTTTAAGTGCGATGATTTAATCCAAGTACTACGCAAGCAGAGTATATAATGTAGTACGAAGTTAACGTGTGTACTTGTACATTCCGAGTTTAATTAGAATCTCAATTAATTTCAAATAAAGACTCATTTCATTCATTATAGTTTACATTGTCAATTAAATTCAAGAAATAGTTGGCTATTAAGTGTTACGTCTCGGTGTTAGTGAGCTCTGACAGACACAACAACAAGTCATAAAGGAGGCTTCATCAGAAGCTGCACGTAAGTGGAAATCTTTCTCGCATCTTGCAAATGATCAAGTGCGACAATGAACCCGCCAATGTTCCGTTTCTCGTCTTCAACCAACTTCCTGGGAGTTTCTAGTCAGTATTTTAGCACATGTTGACACCGGAAGAGTCTCCTGTAATTCGGGAAGTCGAAACGAGGACGGAAGACGGCGACAAGCCACACTGTACACTGTCTGTACACTGTGGCTGTATTATCCATAGCAACAGGGTAAATGAGGTGTATTTATGTATGTATGGATATGTACGAGTAAGTGTGTGTATGTGAATTGTGTGTGTTTGTGTGTTCCAGGTTTAGGAATAAACTTTTTCAATTTTAAACTGCAAACTTTTGCACTAAGAAACTTTTCACTGGAGGCACCCTCTGAAACATCGTTAGAAGGATGAAGACATTAATTATTATTATTATTATTCTTGTTATTATTATTACAACAACCACAAGCAAAATTAAAACTACACCACAACTTAATTTAGCCGTAGCTTTCGATGTCAATATTTTTCCATTTTTCAACTAATTAGAGTGAAAGTAATTAAATATTTAATCTAAAAAGTAATCATATTTAAAATTCTGTGTCTTTTCAAAACGAGGTCATTGTAAATAATGATGCTAAATATTTGAAATTTGGTTCTAATTTTGAATTGGAGTTCATCGCTGTTATCGCGGGACTGTTTGCAGTACTAGTGTCAAAGTGAGTAAATTGCGAGACTGTTTTGCACATGAAATCAATCATCTTCCATTTTGATCAACACGCAAACGCTCGCTTCTCACCTCGTTCACGGTCGTTAACGTTCGAACATGCATCATCTACAGGTTACGAATTTCCACTCATTGTTCTAAGATGCGATGATATATTATAATTCGTTATTTAGTCATTTTTGAAATGAGAAATTATAATCATAAGATTATCAACAGTAATACGAGAGCCAGCCACCCTAAACGAAATACTCGTACATGTGAATTTATGTGTAGTGGAAAACACTCACGGTCATTCATTAAAATTGTATGAGGAGCACATGCGCAGTATAAACTAGTATATACTCTCACCAAAGCTATGTATAGTATGCGGCTAACTAAACTTTCTCAAGAGAGTCTCAAGTAATGTAGTGAGTGATATTTGTTAGTTGAGTGAATATACATTACTTATCTCTCATCTCGGAGCATTAACGATGGCGACTAAATGAGAAAGAAGACGAAGGAGACGACTAAAGTCCAGAAGGGGGACGGGGCGGGTCCTTCGGGTCTTCTGATTTACTCTTGCACTCGCCCAACAGAGAGAAAAATAAACATTCGGTTATTCGATCGCTGGAGATGAGGAAACGATTGATTTTTGATCTTTATGTCTCTAGCAAAATTTGGCCACCGTCTTATAAAGAATTCTGAGCACCTATCCACGGTCATCAACAATTCAACCATCACTAATAAATATGGTGAAGAAGAGTTACCTTTATTTTGTGCTCCTTCATTTATGTTCGCCTGGTGGATCGCCTTTTTACTTCATGTGAGTTTGTATGTTAACGCTGTCGATTTGTGTATTTATTGTGACCCAATTTCTGGTTACGTATCGTGATAACTTGGCACTTTTTCAACGTTGAAGTTTTATTATGCGTTGAAAAACTCCTGATGGATGCAATCACTCTACTGACTCATGTATTTAGTTACCACATGTACATACATATAATGACACTGAACTTGATTTGATTTTTCGATTCCATTTAGAAGTCACGCTAAAGTTGCAAAGCACTTGAAGAGCGGATGTCGGAATATTACACAAAATGGACTCTGACACTCTGTTCAATTTTTAACGCGCAGCAGAAGCCGGAAGTGAAGAATGAAGCGGATGCTACTCACTTCGAAAATGTGAAAGAGAGAGAGGAAATATGTTGGTGTCTTGAAGTCTTGAAACATTGCAGTCGAGGGCGTCAGTTTTTATTGCTTTTTCTCCATCGCTTTAAACAGCTTTTAAAGATTTATATTCGGTAGCATTTAATTTTATTTCTTTAGAAGCGATAGAAATTCTTTAGAAACTAAAAAGTGGCAGCTGAAGATAGCAGATGTAAGTTTTTAATTAAATATTAAATAGCTTATAGACAAATAATCAAATTCAGGACTAAATAAAGAAATGAGAACCACTCCTTTGTTGCCGAATGTCAGAAAATAGCGATTAAAATCCTTAGTAGTGAAGTGTTCATTATCCGTGTGGTTGACACCAGCGTTTGGTCACAATTCCTTTTCGAGGAGCACGCAGAACATTCATCATTAGCGACGAAAACATTAATTATCAGGACGCCTGTGAGGTTATTAAATTCGATGTGACCACACATCCAACCAGCGACGACACACCCAAAAACCGCAGAATGTGGCTATGAAATTTAATTAGCAAATTAGTTCACTTTTGCGAGAAACGCGAGAGTTAGTTACTGTTAACGCAAACTAACGTAAACTCAGTTTTGTTCCTGCAAATTTAAGCGTATTTAACACTGAAAGAACTGAACTAAAACAAACACTACGTATGCGTGGAGCTCGTAAATATAGTTTACGGTGTACCATTTACGGTTGCAGCATGTCATGTGTTCAAGCTAACTACTGATGCCACACCCTGTACATGTCCTGCCTCACACCGAATGGCGAATAATAGATGCATCTCCTGCTATTGAGCACGTCCTGATGCAGCTGTCCATGTGCATTAATTCGATTTTTAGACAACCTTGTCTACCTGAAAGGACAAGTCACAGGTTCGGTACTAGCGATGGCTGCCGAGGCTTTAATTAAATTGTTGTGTACCACTTCAAGCAAGAACCGGCCAATTCACACCGATCACACCAACTATAAACTTATGAGTGTGTAGACAAGGAACTCGACGCAAGGTGACGAGGTATCGCATTAAAATAATAAAATTGAATTAGTGAACAACAATTTTGCATGCTACTGGTTTAAAACTTCCACACGAAGGAAAACGAAGGCCCAAATTAAGTACTGAGTCCATGAGCTGCCCATTTCATCACTATGGAGTTCATGGATTTCATCACTATGGCTTCTGTCTGTTCTTTAAAGCTTTTAAAGGCATCAATAAGTTAACCTCACTTGTGTTCTCTTCCCTATAATGTCCCTTGATGGCCGTTTACGGTGTCAGCCACTCGTTGATCGCCGTTTTCAGTCAGTCAGGATGTTTATGGTTGTCTTCTGCATATCATTACATATCATTAGCTTCTATAATTCTGTACTGGTTTAGACTGACGCGTACCAACACTCAACCCTTGGTCGATGTCAGACTAAGCCGCTTGAGGCCGCCTTCACTCACGATGATTGGTTGGCCCACGTCACATGGCACGAATCAACCAATCAGCACGAGTGAGTTCGGCCTTAAGAGGATCAGTCTTACGTCGGCCTATACGAGACATTAGCTGTATGCTTACTTCTCTTTAATGAATTAATTTAATTTATTCCTATTTATTATTATGTCATCCGAAGCAGTATCAAGGAGATAGTTGAGCCATGGATGTAATACTGTTCAATGCTGACGTCTTCATTGGTTGACTTTCCTGATATTCAGGTGTAATGTAAAATATTCCTTACTTTTCCGCAGATGATCCACAACTGCTTAAATTTTTGCAAATATTACTTTGGTACCATCCAATCGAAGTTGCAGCATGTATGACAACAGGAAAAATCAATTTAGCGACATTAATTGCTACGAAAACTTCATTTGTAGACATATGCTTGTATGAGTTATGAATTATGTAAGTGGTAACGCATTCGTCACGGGCCCAGCTTCGAGTGCGTGCTGTAGGAAGCCTTGAATTGATCCACCTTTTGTTTGGACATGAATGCACATGTTTCTGAATGTGTGTACGTGTACGTACTCATATATGACATTGTTTATGGTCGAGTGGAACATTTTCAAATTATTTCCGACACTCGACACATATACAAACAGTTGAAAACGTACGAATGTATATTTCCGTGCTCTGCCAAATACCATTCAGGGACCAAACCTGAAACACACATCATCAAGAATGGCAATGAAGAATGGCAGCCAGGCGCTTAATACATCTCATTTTTGGACAACTAAACATCATGAAATAGTTTACGTTTGTAAACTTGTAAGGATTTGTAGCATGACATAAAACCTTAGTTCCTTGCTTATACTCTCTATTAGATGTCTATGCTTGTATACTATCTGATCCCTTCGTATTCAGTTTCCAAGTTGTCGATTGTCCTTCCTGTTAGCGAAGCGTCGGCTCAGTAAAGCGCTTTAGTCCTTGAGCTGATGTCCCTGTTATAGCAAGCTATTTCCACAGGAAATACGAAATACTTTCGACGTATATTTTAATGGCTCTTGTTATCCAACTAATCAAGTATGCGTACGAAACTTCAATGAAAAACAACAGTCGACGTATTCCAACTCCAACCTTTAACCGAATATAGTCCATCGAAGACTGTGATTTCAAAGGCAACAAATTAAACCGGACGGATTCGTGAGGAGTGGCCACTCTACCTGAGTAACAGACCAAAGACTAGCGCCAGAGATGACCGCTTCCTTTGCTTGCACTTACTATAGATTCTATACTATAGAAGGAACTCCGAAACATATTCGAGAATAATTATTTGCGCTCGGGTTTCTTTGTCCAGCTATAGTATACTTTGTTATATCCACTGATTTTGGTCAAAAATTAGAGCACTTTCGAGTTTATGTTTTTGTATTTTGTTATAGAAGCACAAACAAACGTGGTGAAACACAAACAGTCCTCGATTTCAGTTCCGATAGGATTCCACTCAATGTCATGCGAGCTTGTTTCTCGTTCGTCAACCCGAAGGGTGTTGCATTTGCGTTGAGATTTCCGAGAAGCTCAGTACGTTTTCGCGGATGTACCGAGTAGGTTGCCAGTTAAGAAAGTGACGGAACGTTTACAGAACTAAACAAAAGTGCCAACCCCAAGTTACCCCCTAATCAAGAGGGTAAAAAGAAAATGTATAAACTAGACATTAAAATTGCGTAGTTGTTCTGAAAAATATTCATACAATTTATCCATGTCATGGAATTAAAGACTTCTAAACTTTTAATCGGTTGGAAAAGCAACTTCTAATCTTATAAACAAAACAAAACAAAAAGAAAAGAAAACGTGTAGCCAACGACAGCATGGACATACGTATGTATGTACATAAATACTCGTAACTTTGAAGACATATTTTAACATTAACCGAAAATCGGTTGGTTTTGCACAAAGTATTGTAGATGTGACTACAGTCTAGAGTCGTGTAATAACAGCAATCGCGTGATTGAGAAGCATCTTCTAATATTCTAAGCATGTAAATAATTAAAATCACAGAAGTTTATTATTCCTCGTGAATGAGTGATGCTTCTTAATGGAGAAGCAAGGAGTCGTTGCTAGTTAAAAGATGATAACAGAGCGTACATCCTCATGTTTTAGTGTTCCTTATTTTTCACCCAAGGATTTACACTTCCACACAAACACTTATAATGGATGGTGATGGAATTCTTATATTTTGCTTTAAAGCATTAAAGTCAAATCAATATTAACATCAGACAAAATAAGTTTTTATATAATATGGGTTGTACGTTGTCTATGCTAAGGTCTAAGCAGGAATCTTATATCCTGGAAAACGTGCATCAACTACAAAAATTCCCCTTCCCTCTTCGGTTGTCACCTTGCTAAAATGTGTGCAACAGTTCGATTTGCATATTGACACTCTAAACCCATAAATAACTCTAACTTTTATTGTATGTTTGAGTGCGAGAACCTGCTGTCAAAGATCTCGTACGAGAAGAGCGCAGAGTTTAGCGTATGACTGACTACCCGCCTGGCATTCTTTCATGCTATCTTCATGTTTATCAAGCGCCCTTTCAGAATAAGTAATAAAATTACAGTTTCATTGTGGCAGTGTCCTTGTGACCGAGGATGTGTTGCTGCCGTGAGACGTCTTGTCATATTATGGTACCATGATACAATGCATGCATTGCATTGAAACGAATGCATGCAAAAGTATTCGCTTCAGGCTGCTGCTGTCTGTTGGCACAAAAGCGCTTATTGAGTTATCTATTGTGCTTTGTGATTTCCATTCAAAAAGAACAAACAAACATCAACCAGAGTAGTTCTAAGGAAGTAAGGCATGTAATTCGGGCAGTTTTTATATGAAGCCTTCCTAAGAAACTAATTACTGAAAATAAAGGTACATATTCGAGATCTGCCGACTGTAATAGTTTCGCATAATAGTAATGTCCATAGAAAATGATACAGTATACTCGTATAAAGCATATGAAATAACTCATATCATGTAATAATGATACATTAAACAAGAAAATATGAGCAACGAACAAGGAAAGCAAGCGAATGAATAAAAGCAATTTATTTAAGCAAGAAAATAAGTATTTTAAGAAATAAATATCACAATTGTCAGCACGAAGTTGCATATATTATATTAACTAAGGTCTAAAGATGAAACCAGAATCTGATTTCATGTTATCTTTTCATATTTTATGTGTCATAGTATTGCTGTGCACACCAAACTTCCAGCTATTAACGTTAAAAAGTTTCCTTTTAGCTATGCTTGTTGGTGGAAGATTCAAGGCCACCACCCGAAATCAGGTAGCAGGTGTTCGCGTAGAAAGAACACTTGTCTCAAGGTTGTGGCTGAAGCCATTGTTTAAAAGCATCTAAGGTGAGCACTTCTATGCAAATCACACGAGCTTAATTGCAACGAATAAGAGAAATAACAAAATCCACTGGCTATGAGTAGATGAGAACCACTTGTATGGGTTCTGTTTCACGAAAGCAAGGATGCTTCAGATGGGAACAGATACTTGTGCAGGTAGAGACGCAAGCGGACTCTAGTATTGTTCTATTTTTGATAAGCCGTAGCTTACACCGAAAGGTCACAATTAAGTGCGAGATATAAGATATACCTGCTATCTCAGGCTTACATAACAGTTGCTAAGACAGTGCTGCGAACATGGGGTTGTATTTAACATTGAGACCAATATAGAAATGCAAATAATTGTAGTACATATGTACATATGTATGTATGTATGTATGTATGTATGTTATATATTTGCACTTGCATAACCACTACTACGTTCTTCTTATACAAATATTTGATTTCTTAGTATTCCAAGTTAGTAATCCAATATATGCAATTGAATGTAAATTAAAATCTTAGAAATATCAAAATAATGGAACAGAAGCACGCACAAAAGGAAGATAAAAGAGAAGCTTACAAAAGATTCCATGCGATTCTATGCATTTAATATTTGCAGCTGTCCGAGTCGTTGGCCCACAAACGCATCTCCTAACCAATTAGAATAGAATTCAGTTTATTCATGTTTCCCCCTCCCCGTTCTCCTCGTGTTTCCTCGGGCATTCTTTTATTGCAGTAGCAGCAATAAAATGCCATTAAATAAACTTTTAAAAATACGCAGCAGTCGAGGAGCTAATAAACAGAAGTGTTCGTGTGCGTGCACTACACTACACTTCAGCTCGCTTGGATGCTTTCACAAAAAATGGCAGCGAAGTCGAAAGATTCAACAATCGAGTTGAAGCACCTTTCAAAATATGTACACGTACAAATGTTTAAATAGTAAAACAGAACAATTAAAATAAATGTAACAACGAGTAAATCTGCTGTCTGAATTGTATGTCATATCCCGAACATATACCGGAATACCGGAATCGCGTTGAATCTTACAAAGCAAGCCTTTTCCCATTGACGCTTTCGGGGATTATGTGCGAGCCACTGAAGTCATTTAGCCAAACTATAGAAAATATTTGGCGCCTTTCAATTATTAAAGTCATTAGTTTTTAATGCTAAGTAGGGTTTTCTATTTATTGGACATCCACCAAGAAACGTCCAACCGAATATAATAGCCATTTATTTATCATGTTGATATAAATGCACATTTAATGGTATCGTATTTCGTCTCCTTGTGAGTGAGGGAAACCTTGAAAATGCTTTTGCTCTTTATTGTTATTTTGATATAACGGAATTAATAACTTGGAAAATATTTGAGGGTGTAACTGCATATGTTAGCATTCATATTTATCTCAATATGAGTCCCCTCGGGAATACTTTTGGCGCCCGCAAGTTGTTGACATCTTTCGTGTCATTGCATCGCTTTTATTTCTCCAACAACAAAGGAAAAAGCACACAACATTTTAGTTGAGAGTCTTTATTTAACAGAAGGTTCTTGAACTCTGCCAAAGTATTTAATGCAAGGGTTGTTGCCCTTTTAGCACAACCCAGGACTCAAGTTCTAAATGTTAAGTTAGTTAATTTGAACCGAAGGATTAATAGAAGGGAAATTATTCAAGGATTCAAGGGAAAATTATGCCATATTACAGCATTAGTACATATTTTAAGTTTCGACTCATCAATATTTGTTTGTTGAATTATAAACAATATCGTTCAAGGCCGGCAGGATGTTGGCTAATAATTCTCTTTTTATAGTATAGTTAAATGTCAAGCTCGCCTATCAGACGGTTTCTTATGCAGTGTTATCAAGATGGCGATAACAATATGTGTATAAATTAAAACAACATGCAAATTAACTGTCGAGTTGGATGCAGCAAATACTGCATGTGGACTGCATCGGCGAAACGCTTCGCAATCAAATATTATTTAAGGTACACGTAACGTTGTATGTACTACGTAAATAAATGGTTAACAATAACCAAGGTAAAAACCCTGAGGTTAAAACAAAGAAAACAATAAAATAAACAGTGCCATGCAATAAACAAATTTGTTTATATGTACATATGTATATACGAGTATATAATAATGAGTAGCTATAATAGTTCTATTTGCGGTGCACCATAACACAGTGTAATAACTGCAACCACAACCACCTTTACAATCTACGGGGTTCCCCTCATTCTGCGGACTGAAACCGTAGTCCTCAGGAACTCCTGCCTCCGTAGTACTCGTACCACACACGTTTCACATCACGTTTTTGTCGCTTATATAACATCGGTCAACACATAGAAAGAGTGAACAACTCATTAAATGAACTCAACTCAAATGAGTGACCACTTTTGTGTCTTCGAAGTTTGAATAAAAATTTGACAATGATAATTAAAAATTTCACAATGATAATGCTCGTTTCCAGAAGAGAACATCAATAAAAGCTAAGCCAAAAATCCATGTAGATTGCAACTACATACATATGTACTGTAATAATTGCCCCAAAGCGCAGACAAGAGACACATGCGCCTTCGGTGTCCTGATGTTAAAGAAAGGGGAGGACTTAATTACTTTCCTCCTACTGAAATTGAAAGACGGAGTGCGGAAATGAGAAACGAAATTGAAGCGGTTTGCATTGAAAGGCCAATGGTTTTTTGAAACCATTTTAAAATTAACATATATTTCTTTAAACATATTGTACAGTATATTAAGCATACTTTAAACATTGATATTAGAGTAAAAAAGCAGCGAACCAAATAAAATTACTTTTATTTCGCCCGAAACTCAGATCCATCATTAAATCGCTACACTTGAAAACACTTAAAATTTGTAAACTCGTTCTATTGCTTACTCCTCTAATTTTTACCAGTTTCCTTTAAAAGTAATAGGAATATTAATAAATAGCTTCAGAATGTAGTTGAAATTTACGCCATACGCAAATGAAGAACAAACGGACCAGTAGAAGTGCGAAAGTGACCCTTAATAGTGAACAAGGACGTTCGAAGTGAGTTTAAAGCAGTGCGTCAGAATGCAGTTTAATCAGAGCTTCGGTGAATCCGTCATCAACACGCCGTCTGGTGCATTGCTACCGATTTTAGCGTGTCCTGGAGGAGCCGATGTCGCCAACTGCAGTAGAGGAAACGCTACAGCTATGCCGGATAATTTGCTTGAAATGGAATTCGAAATGGAAGGCGAAAACTGGCCACTCGAGCAGCTCGTGTCAACGGTTGTACCTGTCTTTTTCGGTATCATTGGATTGGCCGGACTTCTTGGCAACGCGTTGGTCATTCTAGGTGAGTTACAGACTTTTTTTGTTATGCCACCTTACATCCAGGGACTGGACCTGGATCGCTGACCTTGTAATGGTAGATTATAACTTTTCTATGCATTGATTTCAATTGAAGATTAGAATCTAGATTTGTTTTATATTTCAGTCGTTGCCGCCAATCAGCAGATGCGTTCCACTACCAACCTGCTCATCATCAATTTAGCCGTTTCGGACATACTTTTTGTTATCTTTTGCGTTCCGTTCACAGCCACGGACTACGTACTGCCCGAGTGGCCTTTTGGCGACTTGTGGTGTAAATTCGTGCAGTACATGATTGTGGTTACCTGCCATTGTAGCGTGTACACTCTGGTTCTGATGTCATTCGATCGCTTTCTCGCCGTGGTACATCCTGTGACCAGCATGTCCTTGCGAACAGAGCGAAATGCACTCCTGTAAGTTGCATGCTGCATTCGTGTAGCCTCAGTTTTATCTCAATCGGCTTCAGAAATGACATGACTTTATTTTTAGAGCAATATTTCTGGCCTGGATTCTGATTGTAAGCACGGCGATTCCAGTGGCGCTGGCGCATTCAGTAAGAATCTATCAATTTCGGGGAAACAACTACACGGCGTGTGTCTTCTCGTCGGATGAGGAGATTTGGAACCTAGTTGCTTTCCAGGTAACCATTATGTAGTTTCTTCGAAGGATACAGAATACGTAATATTTTTGCCTCGGAGTTTTAGGAACCAAAGATTTTTACATTTATACTGATGGTATATTCTATTCTTCAGGTTTCCTTTTTGTTGTCCTCATACGTGGTGCCGCTGACACTTATTAGCTTCCTGTACATGGGTATGTTAGCACGCTTGTGGAAGAGTGCACCAGGTTGCAAGCCATCGGCGGAATCGAGGTACATAACTACGAAATTTGTTGCTGCTTTGTAGCAATATATATAAATCTTAAAAAACTAACACTTGAACTCCAATTACTATTCGAACGTCTTTATTTTTACTGGATTTAATCAATCGTATTACTAAATCATCACATGATATGATTATATATGATCTTTTTGGGCTGTATATGTATATCTTTATTTTATTTTTTTACTTCCTTTTGCAGGAAAGGAAAACGGCGAGTTACCCGAATGGTCGTTATAGTTGTACTGGCCTTTGCCGTTTGTTGGCTTCCAATTCATGTGAGAATGATGGCAAATAACACGACTCATTTAAGGGGCAAACGTATCCTTCCCTTGCAGGTTATTTTAGTTTTGAAGTCTCTGGGACTGTATGGGAACTCACACGTTACGGTTATTATACAAATTATATCCCATGTATTGGCCTATACGAACTCCTGCATAAATCCTATTTTGTACGCGTTCCTTTCCGACAACTTTCGCAAGGCTTTTAGGAAGGTAAGTTCTCTAGAACTCCCGAATGTTTGGAGTAAATACAACATTGTACCTATTTTCATACTTTTCAGATTGTCTGGTGCGGCAGGCCCCCTCCACTTACACAAGGGAATCAGGTGACCAAGACTACGAGGACCACTGGCAACGGCACATCAAATGCCGAAATGCTATAAAATACATACACGAGATAGATAAGCCGTTAAATACTGTTCGGTTCTATTATTTTTCTGTAAACCAGTGTTTTATTAAATACATAATTCTTAAGGCTTTAATTTAAAGAGAAGTTCCTGAAGTCGTTTACATAACCTTTTACATTTCTCATAAAGATTCGATTTAATCTAACCGCACAATTATTTGTACTATGTAAATTCATGATCATTTTAAGAAGAAAGTATACATATATTAAAAATGTCATCATTCAATAGTGACCGTAGTTCCCGTCGCGCCTTCTTTGGTATTAATTGTTAAGGTTTTTGCCAAAATAACATTATGATTTCCTTTTATTTTTGGCGTTTGATGATGATATATATTTATTTTTTAAAAAATATTTTTTTAATAAAGTATTGAAACTTAAAATCAAAAAATTCCTCATTAATTTAGTTGGTTATTACTTAAGTTATAATATTTGGATACATACATATGTACATACGTATGTGGAGATTTTGATTAATAACAACAAAAAGTGATCTTTTAAACTTCAGGCAGGCGAAGACCATGTTAGATGAACGTTTAGCAGACAGTAAATTTTTATGGTTCAGTGTCCAGTATTTGGCCGAAGTCTATATGAAAAAATAAACTAAATGTTGTCCATATCATTAAAAATTGACGTTGTGTTTCATGTTGAATGTAGGGTAACCTCGCTAATTCTGTTCCCAACGTCACTCGACTATAGTCTAGCGATGCATTCTAACTACTCTGCATTCTGGAATTGTTGGAAGTCTATAAGGATTTATAAATATCAGTCAGTTGGCTGAACGAGAACGATTTTGAATTTCTCTTATGAATGAAATTCGTTCATTTTCTTATCGGAAGAGCAAATTATTAAATGATTATATCGAAAATCGACCGAAAATCAAGATTTATCAGGTCAGTTTTTTGGGAATCACGGGAATGTCGATTTTGAGTCAATATCGTAGTCAGTACCGACCGCAGCGTAGCGATAGAGAGCGAGAGAAACAACTACAAACACATAGAAAGCTTTCTGTGTTGTCTTTTTTCCTATCTGGCAACATTGATTCAGTCTGTTGTCCTCAAAGGACATACAAAGCTTTTCGGTTCGCTCAAAAACGTATAGAAGTCGTAACATTAAGCTTAGGAGAACGGAACAAACTTCTTATGTTGTTGCACAGCGCAGAGAACTCCTCAAACTAAAAACGTTCTGTTGGAATTCTTCAAGGAAAATATTAAAATTTCTGAATATTGAAGCAAAGGAATAGTCAAAAATTTGCAGTGAAAGGAGTAATAATAGTAATTAAACTATTTAAATAGAAATCTAAATCTTTCAAGAATAAAGTTTTAAGTAAACACCAGCAGCAGGAGAAGAAGTTCCTTGCGTGAATGCTTTAAAGGCGACAACGACGACGACGATTGCAGGCAGCAGTTCGTTAAATTTTCGTCATTCAGGGTGGAAACCGTGCCACTGACCACACCACAGTTTTTGTGGCTTGTCTACTGTGAGTGTTCGCGTGTGTGCGTTTGTTCAAAGTGTCGAAAATATTAAATTTAAACGGCAATAAAAACCTAGTTTAAAATAAACATAAACAACTAGTTTTTGCGATAGAAAACACACCTAAAGACATTCGCATAAAACACGAACAGCCTACGTTCGACCTGCAATGTTTGGCGAAATATTATCGAATTACTGAAACCTTAGTCAAAGCCAGAAGAACTACTACACAAAATGCACTCGCAGGACTCTTACGACGACAGCAATATAGATGATGAGGCGCGGGATTTACACAACATGGGCTGGCCATTCCTGATAAAGGTAATGAATTGGAAGGGATGACGAAGTGGTGCGGATCACCTACTATATTATCAAGATGAAGAGGACAATAACACAGACCTTTCGATACGAAGGCACCTCCTCGTGATCCTTATTCCTTTAATTAATTATTAACCAACTTAGTCTTGGTTCCAACAATTGTGCTGAAGTTTTGTTCCAGTTTCGGTAAAGAAACATTAGAATGTTCTTCTCTTTTCTTTAAAGTTTAAACATACAAAAGTATGTATGTGTGTGTGTGTGTCCTTTCTTTGGTTGACTTTGTCGCGTTGTCTTCCTAAACGTTGTGCATTTTTGCGATTGACCCACTTTTTATTTTCCTTCTGGGTGTTTTGTTGTTTTTGTTGTTGGTTGCTTGTTTGCATCCACTTAACGTGTGACGCACTTGCATTCTTTTGTATTATTTATGCTGATAAAATAGAATTGCATCTTGTTTGCCTGCAACGATGTGTGTTTGCGAGCTAATTAATGAAGATTTTCATGATGTGAAGAATTTAGCATAAAAACCATTTAACATAACTTTTAATACTTTAACTTAAATGATCGAAATAATAAAACTAGGGGGTCGGGGGTGGCAAAATTTAGGGGGCGGCAGTTTTAGAAATCAAGTATTGACTTAATGAATTCTAGGAATTTTTGGGCTGCAAGTTGATTATTCGTCCTCGCCTCTATAGAAATAGTAGACGTGGTCGTTTTCTGTTTTCAACAAAATAACTAGCTTAGTTGTTTTATTATTGTGTTCATATTTAAACTTTATTTACGTAGTAATAAAATTGTTTTCATGAGCTCTACTGTATAAGTAGTGTAAAAGTGGGCGGACCGCGCCCAGTTTTGCTGTTATAATGTTTAGCTGGAAAATAAGTTGCTATTTAAAGTTTTATTCAGGAAGTTTATATATTTAACAATATAACCATTAAAGACCCTCTTTTGCCTGTGTACCCTAAAAGTCGGCGGATCATGGCACATTAACGGATAATGCTATTCTATGCCCGGGAATAAAATTTTGTTGTCATAACTCAAAAACGAACGCTGATATTACATTTCTAATAAAAAATAGGCGTGGTCGCTGACCCATTTTGCCCATTTTCAATACCAACCTACACACCATAAGAAACAATATTTTTGTCGTATCAATAAAAATTAAATTTCATCACGATATCATCACCGGTGGTCCTGTGATCGTGATTATAGAAAGAATATATAAACTTTTCTATACCTATCGTCTCTATTTCTATGCGTTACACCTTTCGTGACGAAGTGAATATACCCTTACCTTAAGGTGTAGGGTATAAAAAAAGTAAGAAAAAACTAATTAAAGTACATACATTATATAAAACTTTAGCGATATCCTTGCACGCCAATAAATTTGAAAGGTGTTCCGGAAGCTTTGATTAATTCAGGATCTTGTGTATTCAAGCTTTATGGATGGATATGATTTACGAAATTGTGAAACTCTGTCCTCTTTCAGGGTATAATGGAAAGTCCAGCTTGTGCCAGAGTTATGCCGGATACCATGTCAGCCTTATTGTGGACGATATCGGCCGTGTTTGGTATTGTTTACGCGTTGCTAGGTAAGCGTGGGTTTCCGTTTCCATCCTGGTGTCTGTTTGTGAGTAATACGAACCATTAAACAACAAACCTTCTCTTCCTTTCCCCTTCACTTATGTAGTTAGTCTTTAACTTGTGTACACTTGTTTCAGTAGAGTATATTTCACAGGTTATCGCTGCTTACGTGCTGTGGGCTTCCTTAGCGGACTCCTAGTCGGTGCCAATTGCGTCTTCATATTGCAGGATTTTGAGATCACTTTGCTGGGCAGCCCAGCTGATTCGGCATTGGCCATCATAGCTGGCCTACTTGGTGCCGTTCTAGGCTCTGCCCATCCTATTGCATCGGCGCTGGTTTCAGCGTTTGCCGGAGCCCTCTTGGCAGCCGTAGCAATGGCAATATGCGTAGCCACAATGCCGGAAAATGAATTTGGAGTAAGTAATGCAAGTTCCTCGGGTTGAAAAATAGAAAAATTTTGCAAACCGAGATTAGAATCAATCAATTGACAAAAAATATTGCAAAAGTAGCCTCGCGAGATTTATGTAGCCGTTGTGGGTGGCGCTGTCATCTTCTCCGTACTGACACTGTGCTGCGTAAAATACATCACCATATTGGCCACAAGCATCGTTGGGACGGCCATGATTATTGCATCCGTGGATTTCTTTGTGAATGGTTTGGAGACAGTCAACTGGGTACAGTTATTCTATTTACTGTGAATTTAAGTAGCAGCTTCTGATTCTTGCCAATTCTCAGATACTAAACATGAAGCCGAACCCGGCTCCACCGCCCTGTTACGGCGGCATTTTGATATGCGCCTGGCCTGTGTCCATCATAATCAGCCTCATGGTACAGTGTTTCATCACTGGATGGCGCATTAATCACCGCAAACGAGCTTATTATCGACATAATCATATGGTTCAGTGCAATGCGCCACGTCCGCCCACCCGGCCGCGCGAAACCCGTGAAGAGGCCCGTCAACGGAAGTTCCGTTACTTATACCAAGTGCGCACTGCCCGCGGGGATATAATTTCGCAGGTGATCCCTTGTCTGAAATACTCTGGTTACCACGATTAATTTGTACATCGCTTGCAGAACTTCGTCTCTGCGTTGCAGAAACGCATACAACTGGGAGGTACTGAAACGCCCTCGGAGCGCTCCATCAAAACCAGCTCTAATGAACGAAACACCTTCCGCAGTGACCGGACACATTTCACCACCATTCCGCCGGACTCGGAGTTGTGCGACAAAATAGAAATCGGCCGTGACGTAGGATAACAAACAAACAATAGCTACATGTAAGCTAAACCAGAGCACGGATGTCCTCCAGAAATGAGGTGCCTCCAAGGATTAGCCTTTTATTTGATGCGATTAGTAGGCGGATGCGGACTACGATGACGTATTTTAGTTTTGTAAAATGTCGACCAAGTGTTGGTTGCCTGCCGTGAACGGTAGAGGGCAGGTAAACTCTCGGCGTACATTTTAAGAAACCTTTTTGTTTCGGAACTGTTAAAGGTGCGCCTTAAACCAGGGAGTGATTTTAAGTTAGGATCAAATTCTAGTAATGTTTTTTTGGCTGTAAGAAAAACACTGTTAACTGCAAAAATAGTTTATTTTAATGTGACTAATGTGTTTATTTTAATAGACTTGGAAAGTTATTGAATTTCAGCTCAAAATAGTCTTAAAAATATGTATGACGATGTTTTTCTTCCAATATATTAAAGAACAAAATCAACTGAACGAGAATTTCAAGGATATACTGTGAATAGCCTGCATTAGAGGACTAAGGAAGCTTTTTCAAGCGATCAAGAGCTTTTCGGTTCGTTTCCTCTGCGACTTTTAAAACTAAGTTATGCATAGGAATTAAGGCTCATCATTTATAAATAAACAATAGATTAATAATCACTTGTATGTATTAAAACTATTTGGTAGTGAAAAAATTGGATGTAGGCTACTAACAGCATGTCACGGGAAACGTTAATTCGGGCGATAAGAGAAGTTCAGGATCTAACAAAAACTGCCAATTATTTGAACCATCGTTTAATATCTCCAACTTGCACTCATATTTAACGTGTTCCAACCAATGGAGTCTTTATTACTCAGTTCGAATGAGTACAAAATCGTCTTATGATGAATGCTCCTTATTTATTATTAAACCTAATTTAAAGTAAACATAAGTTAGTGATAAGTAAATGTTCTATAAGTAATAACTGCGTGGCTATTTAAAGAACTAGTTTATGTTAATCATGTATAAACAATTTTCCGCTCCATAGTTTGCACACTAGTAATGGCGAAATCTTACCTAAATACTTGAAACTATTAAGAAAACTTATTCACAATGTGCGCGGTGTGCGGCGAACAGCAGTACAAAATCAACTTTAGTTGTAAAAATGATTGTAAGTCATAAACGAATAGTATGAGTTTGCTAATGATTGCCTATGAGTGTAGACATAATCACAACAGATGGCTTCAATATTAATAATAAAATAGAGAGGGTGTAAATCAATTTATTTTTATAAAAACTTCGCCACAAACAAATGATCAAAAAGCAAGTGATTTAAATGCCACTATAAAAGTGTGAACGGATCTTAAATTCTGTAGATGTTCATATAAACAGTGGACATATTAATGTAAAACATACAGTCACAGTTTTTAAAGTAGCATCCTTAAAGTTCCCGCGTTAGATGCTCATGATTAATCAAAAAGTTGTATACCGAAGAAGAGTGGCACTTAAATTGCGAGTTCCAATAACAATGCCATAAAATATAAATAAAGATATTTCAAATCTTCGACTTCAATAAATACAATACGTATCAAATATATAACACATGAACAATTGTGAAACATGCAAGTTATATACACTTATATAAAGTAACTTCACAACAATTCAAACTGAATTACTTGTTGATTTTATTATAAATAGCATTCCAAAATAAAGCTACAAGTAAAAATTATGTTGCTTCTTTTAAATTTCAAGTTTTTCTTCATATCAACAAATTGTTGTTAGTCAATTAATTACTATTTCGGCGCTAATCACAAGGAGTTTCTAACAATAAATACGAGTTATTTTATTTAAAAATTAGAGCATGTTAGAAATGTCCATATCTTACACATTACATAGCTTGGCATTATCATAATTTTAAACTTTATACATTAGGTACTTGAGATATTTGTAACACTCGAAGGTCATGTAGAAAATAGACAAATATTTTCTAATTTCTTTTGGGTAAGAAAAAATGTTTTCTCAATGTGAAATTCGTACTGGGAACCATAACTTCATCATTAACGCCTCGTTTGTCCGTGACATCTTTTGTTACCGCAATTAAGACATCCGAAATCTGCATTCTATGTGAAAACAATGAATCCAATATTATGAGTGTCCTGTAGTCAACTGGACAAACTTACTCATCAGCCAGTTCATCTATTTTATCACAGAGAGATTGTATGAACCACGAGCCCGTGGCCGTGTGCCGTATTGATGCATGACCGGGCACCGTGGACATCGCTTTTATGACGTCAACATAAGCGTCTGGTTTACTGCTCGCAGTGTATGATTTTGTGTTGGTTTCCTGTTGTAAAGATTGTGTTTATGCGGGATTAATTCTTATAGGAAAGACAGCTTACGGTCGCTGATTGGTCCTTTTGACATGCTTGCACGATTAGCATTTTTGGTTTTGCTTGCAACGTATCCAGCGTAATTATGTCCTCTATATCAGCTATTTTCACTGGAATGCTATTGCATCCATAAATAAAGCCTACAAAAAAGTGTTAGCCTACTAAAAAAAGTGTTGTTGAACTTAAAATAACTCAAGTATTACCATCGATGCCATGTGACAGGATAGCCACGATGAGCGAGTCGAACTGAAAACTGCGGAACACAGTCTCGCGGATTTTAGACAACACTTCGATATGTGTCAAATTATCGAACTGAAGCACTTGGTAACCGAATGAGGAGAACACAGTTTTAAGCCGTTCCTTGTCCATGTCGGTGCCCTTTCGTTCACGCAATTTTTTTTGTGGCAATAAATCCTGAAATGAAATTTATATTTGACTAATCTAGATAATATTTAGATAAAAATTCCTGTTGTTTGGAACTAGTACCCGAAGTTCTGGGTCGCTGTCCTCGTAGAACGTCCTCTGATTTATAATCAAAATAAATCCTGCTGATTCTTTGCGCACTACGTAGCAATTGGTTTTATTGGACAGGCTTATTTTCCTTACATCCTTCGCTAGTAGAGCAGAGTTGTTTAGGGTTTGTATTTCTAAAGTTGGTTTGTAATTTTTCGAGCTGTCTTGTGTTATTTCCCCCAGCTCAGTCGGTAGCCCCACCTCCTTTTCGGCAGTAATTTTGTCTTCGGTGTTGTTTCGAATTGTTTGCTCCAACAGTTCCTTCAAATTGTGTTCTTCTTGGAGTTTCAAATACTCGATCAACACATGCAAGTCATGATGGGATCCTTGGATTTGAATTATTTTGTGGGACAACCAGTCTAATAGGAATATTTCCAGATAGTTGAAATCATAGAAGCGGAGATGTTCGTCTGCTTTCTTGCATTCATTATTTATTGTGTTCACTAAAAGACCTGCTTTTGCGGGTGTCATTCGTTCGCACAACACGTATAGCGCCTTTACGTACACGTTGATATGCACGGCAAGTTCTGGAATATGTGGTAGATAGTGCTTCCGTAGCTCCTCCCATTTGAAGCCTATTTTACGAAGAACTTGCTTTGCTCTAATTATAGCCAAGGCTTCGATAACAAACGGCTTCCAATTGGGATTTATCGTGGCGTATGGTCGGAGCAAGTTGGCTCTCCCATCTGGTAATGCATTGAAAGTCACCAGTAGCTTTTGCAATACGTACTGAGCCCGAACCGGGTCATCAGCATAAAGGAGAAATCCTAAGGAAACCTATAAGAACCAAAGGCTTTTAAGGCTTTTCAGCGAAATATCGTAAGCTATTCTGACTCACCAGTTCGTAGTAACACAAATCATTTTCAATGTAATCCAAATCATCAACATCGAAGCAAACGAGGTGTAAAATGCTTAGGGGATTACGGTGGAAATTAGAGGACAGCATTGATGAGATAATTAAATTTTAAATGAAGTAAAAAATTTAAATTAAACGCGAAAATTAAAAAACGCATTAAAAGAAAAATAACATAAACAAAACACGCAGCTACAAAAACATCCAATTTGAGATAAGAAACGTCAAACATTTGTTTATTTGAATTTCGAAGTGGACAGCAACGATTTCGATTTCAGTATTGTCAACGCCACAAACTGTTCTGTTCAAATAAAGTAGAATAATGTAATCATAGCTTAGGCCGCGGTTACGCTACCATGCATACTTGGCTAATATAAATTTTGTTGTTGTTTTGTGTGTTTGCCGTTCTCTCTTTTATACACAAAACAAAAACAAGCAGGGAGAGTAAACTTCCTACCGAGTACTACCGTTCCATTGAGTGCTGTGAAAGTTAGTGTTTCCTTTTTCTTTTGTGCAGTAGAGGTCACACTACCACTCTTTATACTGCTGTGAAAAGTGCTAACGGTGAAACAGAGTTTCGGTGCAAACAAAACGTCGTAAAAAAGTTAAAATCTACATAAAATCGACTACTTTTTGGGCGGTGGTTGACAAAGTGTCTGGAATCATGAAGTGGGCTGTAGTGTGTTTATAAAAGTGCGTTTTTAATATTTATTTGTTTCCATACTAGAAGAAAAAGGGAACAATAACTGCTAATTCACAGCACTCAATTAAGCGTTAGTGTGACCCTCAAGGCATGAAATCGGTCTTGTCGCTGCTTTGATGCCAGACCACTAGAAATCAAGTCTCGTCGCTGCTTTGATGCCACTATAATTCAACAACCATTAAATGTAATAAAAATATGGCATCGCTGCTAGGATTGACATTTGTACGTCTTCCTTAAGTATCATTCGCGTGATTGTGGGCGATTCGTTCTTTTATTAATTTTAATGAAGCACTTTCAATTCTTGTTTTAATATTTATGATGGACGTGAACAGCTGCAGGATCTGCCAAAGCAAAAACCAGGACGGTGACTTTGAGTGTTTGTATGAGGATCACTTACAAGAACTTTCATCCACAGGGCGACTCTATGAAGAATTGCTTGGAATTCACGTGAGTGGCTTCACTTCAAAATGTTCCAAACACACGCGATAATAATAATTAGATTATGCTTAGATTGATAGAAACACATCAGTATTTTTCCCCCAATATCTCTGCAATAGCTGCGTCCTGCAAATAAAGCTCTTCAAGAAACTTAAAACCAGAGCGAACAAAACAATAGATGTGCTTCGTGCCCTATATTCTTCGAAGGATTCGAGCGTGGATTCAGAGCAGGCAACCCTCTATCAAATTCTTGAGTTTAAATCTCAGAAAGAATTGGACTCGGAAGTAAAAATTGAGGAATTGGAGCAGCAGGAAATGATCTATGCAGCAGAATCAGACATAAAATTTGAGCAAGCATTACCAGAGGAACATGTGGTCGAATTGGACTACGAGCAACTGGAGGATGATAAGCAAGAAGAAGATCACGAAATCTTGGACGTAATTGAAGCTTTAGAACATGAGCACATTCCCGAGCATCAGCTTGAATCGGCACTAAGTGCTGAGTACGATTCTGCTAGTATTGAATCTGACGAGTTCAAACTTCGAGACGAGGATAACCTTAGAGAAGAAAATGACTCTGATATCAGGGAATGCAACTTTGCAGAAATTGTAAACGAGAACTCTGAAGAAACTACAACACTGGCTGATCACATTTTCATTGATGTGCATTATCTGGATGATGCACTGGACGATCCCGAGTTAAATGTATTGCTAAAGGAAGCCACCAAGCGAAAAGCAAATGAAACAGATAAACGGCACTATTGTAGAATGTGTCAAACGCAGTTGTCTAGCAGAGCGGAGTTCCTAAAGCACAAGTAAATAAAAACTGGCAGTTCATCCAATCCTAAATTCGGTAACCATATTTACTCCATATATCATTGCAGAAAAGAATATCACTCTATTAAATATCCGTGCGTCGAGTGCGGAAAGGTGTTTCAAACATCTGATGCCCATAGCGTTCATCAGAAGCTGCACTCGGGTCAGCCTGCTTACAAATGTGACATTTGTACCAAGACTTTTAATCAGAAGGTGCACTACAACAACCATATGGCGAAGCACAACAATATACGAAATTTCAAGTGTGAGTTCTGTGGAAAAGCCTTTATTACGAAAGGAGATCTGGCAATACACATTCGAACACACACCGGCGACCGCAGATACTCGTGTGACATTTGCCGTTAGTACAAAATATTCCGCTAAATTACAACATTTTAACTCCATAAGTTTCGTACCCACAGATAAAGAATTTCTTCTTCATATTCACATGAAAAATCATCGCTACTCGCATTTCGAAAAAGAGTTTGAATGTAAGATATGCCGACAGAAATTTGTGTCGCCCTCTACTTTACGCACACACACACTTTCCATACACGAGAACGAGCCACGTTTTCAATGTTCCTATTGTGTGAAAAGGTTCAGGCGAAAACATCATCTAATTGTAAGAACAATAAACTTAAGCTTCAGAATTTATATATGCATTTTTTCCAGGCGCACTATAAGGTTCATCGCAAGAAGTTTGAACAAGTAGAAGCACAAAAGGAAATGTATGACGAGATTCTGCAGGATGACGTCATCAATAATGTAACAGAAGAAGGCTCTGTAAATTACTAATGCCCTTTTAATACGCCATACGCCGTCTAGGCCATCTAGTATACCTTATTTTATTTGGTTATTTGGTTTTCATTATAAGATAACTTCTGAAAACGGAACTGACTAAGAACTAATGTTATTTGCTAAGTTAAAAAGTTATTAATAAAGGGAAGTATATGAAATACTGATTTCGTTATGATATTTTGTAGTTCGCCGTTATGTTCGACATACAGTAAGAAATTTCGATCTATTGCATCCCTGAATAATCAGTTTTTTCCGCGGCTCGATATATTAAACGTGGAGTTTATTGATTTTGACATTTCCTTAACAAAAGTATTTGTTGGAATTTTCACAATTTTATTTTTTTCACGTGCGTGCAAATAGCAACGAAAGTTAGCAACGATTTAGGGTGGTTTATTTTGTTCGTTGCTGTGTGGAACGTAGGTTTGATGATTTTAGGAAAAATTATTAAAAATAAACGACAATTGCAATAAGAAAACCTAATATGCAGTTTTGAAGGAAAAATTATGGTCTATCTCCCTGGATTATTATAAAATATCTAGTAATTCAATAAATCAGACTAATTGGGCAAATTTTAAAAAGAGTATGTGGAACCCAACAGAAAGTTGGCATTGCTGGGGTTTAAAAAATTTTCTACCTAAACCACGCCTACCCTATCTTAAGGACTATATTTTTACACATTTTTTGACACTGCAACGAGTAGCCTAGCTTGCTTGGTTTCAAAGATATTTCCAATAATATCCTCGATGCTTCAAGAGCAGCTGCTGGAAATTGTGATGCGACAGGATACCTACCAAGTATGCAGTTCTAAAGCGAACATCAATTGCAAGTATAAAAAATAAAACAACCATTGTAGCCGTTAGATTTAGTTATATATTAAAGAAAATCCTTACATGTATTTTAATCCTTTATTTTGCTCGCTACTAATATCGGCAGCAAGACACTCGGAAATGAAAATTTAGACACCGGAAATGAAGTTTTGGTTCCGGTTTGTCAATGCATTTATTTTTGGCGGTCCCTTTTTCTGTGAATTGCGAGTGTTGCCAACTCATATGTATTATTAAAATTTAATTAATATTATGTTAATAATATAGATTTACTTTTTTAGTACGACTTCTATATATCAACCCAATTGCATATGAACGTATATGTGAATTTTCTAATTTGTTGCCAAAAATTATCTTTTCTTAGCGTTTTGAAACCTTATTCCTCCTTATGTGAGTCCTCTTTCGATCCCCACAGCTGTCATTTTGTCGACATTAATCCTAATTCTATAAAAACGCATCTAATTGTAGTATCATTTTAATAATCGCTTTGTTTACCTTTTTCATTTCCAGGAAAAGCACTTCTTCATAACAGATTGTAAACAAAGGAGAAAAACATTTTCATTTCCACTTTTTTCAGGCATTTTAAGACCCATAGACTTCGTTTATGCATAAAAATTTTTGGAAAAGTCTCGGCTTTCCGCCTATCGAGTTGTCATTGTGGACAACTTCTCCTAAGTGGCCAGCAACGGTACTCGACCAATCTGGAGAATTATCGGGTTTATATCTAGAACCGAGCAAGCTAAGGCAATAGTTTTTATGCACAAATGTGAAAAGGAATATCCTCTTCCAGATAGAACAGGTGTCATTTAGGTCGAAAAGGTTTAAATAGGTCAGCAGCGGTTCTGAACTTTCTTTAAAATACGTGTAAGGATTTCCTTTAATATATAAATAAATCTAACGGCTACAATGGTTGTTTTATTTTTTATGCTTGCTATTGATGTTCGCTTTAGAACTGCATACTTGGTAGGTATCCTGTCGCATCACAATTTCCAGCAGCTGCTCTTGAAGCATCGAGGATATTATTGGAAATATCTTTGAAACCAAGCAAGCTAGGCTACTCGTTGCAGTGTCAAAAAATGGGTAAAAATGGTGGTTTAGTTGTTTAGGTAGAACATTTTTTAAACCCCAGCAATGGCAATTTTCTGTTGGGTTCCACATACTCTTTTTAAAATTTGCCCAATTAGTCTGATTTTTTGAATTACTAGATATTCTATAATAATCCAGGGAGATAGACCATAATTTTTCCTTCAAAACTGCATATTAGGTTTTCTTATTGCAATTATCGTTTTTTTTTAATAATTTTTCCTAAAAATCATCAAACCTACGTTCCACACAGCAACAAACAAAATAAACCACCCTAAATCGTTGCTAACTTTCGTTGCTATTTGCACGCACGTATTTTTTCCCCGTTTTTCGTTTCTACTTGCATTCGCGACTAAACAGAAAATTTGAAGCCACAACTTTTAAGAACATTTTGGAAATCAGCAGTAACTAGCGAAATAAATAATTATTTCAGTTTTCAAGAATAAGAAGGTTTTAACAAGTAAAACACAGAAGTGAGTAAATTGTATACAATGAAAATGACGATTGCAAATGTTCGTGTTCCACGTAATTTCTTTTTCTTTTACTGCTTGTACTAGTGACCTCAATTTCTAAATCTTCTTCATTCGCTCCCTGCAGCTTTCATCCAATTTACATCATCACAAACGAGATTAAAGCTTCTTTTTCTCAACATGGACATAATGGACATTCAAGCAGTCGAATCGAAGCTTAGTGACGTCACAGTGACACCGATACCACGTTCCCAGGTTCAAAATTTCTACAACTATCAACAGCAGCGAGAACAGCGCGAACAGCAGCCCCAAATTCAGATTTCTGCCATTCATCATGTACCACGCGATCGTTCAGGCGATCATCACGCGCACTCGCATCACCGGAATAACGAAACATTTCGCGATGCCCACAGTATCTACTCGAAACGAGATCGTGAACGTGATTATCACCAAAAATCCTCTTCCACGTCGTCAGCTGCTGCGGTTGCCGCTGCTGCTACAGCCCTGCAGTTCACGCAACTGCAACAACAACTTCAGGCACAGCTGGCGATGCTTCAGCAGCAGTCCAACACGACGGTGTCGCCGGCTGCAAGTATTGCTCGTGCAACGGCAGCCGCTAACAACAACAACAGCAACAACAACCATACTATCGACCTAAGCACCGACTCGCAGTTAAAGTATCCCACTCAGTCTACTTCTCCAGTCATCAGCACTATGCAGACTTCGGCCAACATCACGACACCAATGACTTCGACGGCCAGTCTACCGACTACGGGCTCCGGCTCAAACGGACTGAGTAAGTACGCTCAGCTGTTGACCGTAATCGAGGAAATGGGGCGCGATATACGACCCACATACACTGGCTCTCGCAATTCCACCGAGCGATTGAAGCGAGGCATTGTGCATGCGCGCATCCTGGTACGCGAGTGCCTAATGGAAACTGAGCGCTCGGCGCGACAATGAGTGGAGGAGTGCCCGGATGTTATTGTGCTGGAGTAGCACATGCCTGATGTGATTATTCCGACGGATTTCGAGGTGGCACCTTTGATTCCATTCGCAACTATTAGTTTACTGCCGAGATTGAGTTCGAATTTATTTGTTGCTTTTTTGTTTTCGTAACAGACGATCGCAATCGACAAGTTCTGTAATAGTTTTCATCTGAATCTAAAGAGTTATTCACGACTCATCGCTTCACACTGCATACTATTTTAATGAGGGGGATGCTTTGAATTTGTCGAACTGTATGCACTGTGCTCGCAATAGAAAATAAATCTTCGAAAACAACTCTCATGTTTGGAAGAACAAAATCGCAAATAAAATGTTTATTCCTAGCGATACACTTACTATTAACTCATAATTTAATCACTCCTTGCGAATGTCGGAGGAATTGCAAACCTACTTTAATTGTACATACTTCATATGTCCAGCATATTAAAACTTGTGAACTAGCTCAGGATATTTTAGTAGAAAACAAACACAAATTGACGACCAGCAACTACAACAACACTAGCGAGATATTATTAGCGAATCGGGAAATATTTCAAAATACTAGACGCTGTATTTTCGATATGTACCATGTATACCAATTTATAATATCAATGTTTTACTAAGAAATACACATACAAATATAGTATTTATTTGATGTATAGTGTAAGAAGAAGCATTAGAACACGATTTTAGGGAGTTTAGGCAAATGTTTTTCAGGTTCAAATTTTAGGACAAACATGCATTCAAAGATTTTATATGCACATTAATACAATAGTTTTTTAATATGTACAACGTGTTAAATATTAAATAAATAATATATGGAAAATAACATTTCAAACTCGGATTTAGTTTGCTTGAAGCAGGGAGGGCGAAACAATCATGACCATGGTTTATAATGCAATCTTTATTTCAGTTAATTAAACACGCTTTATTCAAGTACAAACAACGTCGCAGCAGCAGTCGGGATACGCTTTAGAGTAATCGTAGGAAGTGAGGCGGCAACCACGTGGAAGCATGATGCGATCACAACTGAAGGAAAGAACAATAATCTTACATACAAACGAGTAAATTCAAAAATTATAACTATTGAGTTTGCATGCATAACAGAATAAAGTGTTATTTAAATATGATGTATTAAAGGTGTATTTATAGACGGATAGATATAGAAACTATTTCAAGACTTAACTGTTTAATTGCCAGAACGAAATCATCTCTACAGCTCACGGCGATGCATGTGTTCTCGATGTGCGTCGGTCGCAAGGTTTCGTTAACAGGGACGGCCAAATCCAGTTCTTCGTAGTAACAATGCAAGGGCAGCACTGAAAGAGAGAAATCCATATGGAATGCGGCATTGAAAAGAGCAAACCGACAAGGAACCTGATCAGAGCCAAATTACCTGAATGTTTGGTGTTTCCGTAGTACTGCGTCGAGATGGCGGCGGAAAGCACGAGCTTAGTGCAGATTACAATAAGAAAACTGGCTGAAAATGTTGATGCGCTCATCGTGTGGGATTTTCAAATGATTTAATTATTGATTTTGGAGGCAGTTCTATGAACACTTTTAAAAACGATGAGGAATATTTTTTTTTATATTCTTGATTCCAAACCACTTGACTTTGCTGTTACGAGTAAACTGTGTTTATTTCGTGCTATTTACTAATTTAACGTTTCCGCGCTTCGCATCAAGTCTAGTTTCATGACTAATATTTAATTTTATGCTAATAAATTTGTGCCAGCTGTAAAGTCTCACATTCAAGTTCAGCGCTTTCCTTTGAGATTTAAATTAATTCAATAATGATCATGACGATGATGATGATTTGCTCTGAGATGATGCCGAAACTTCAACATCCTAAAGTGAGTATTCTTAATATTTTAAAGTGCTTCTTCAGAAAGTGAAAGGCTCCCAAAAATATAGAAAGAAGAAGAAACCGTCAACTAAAATGTAGTCATCACTTAAATACATCATTTGCTATCACTTTTCACCTTATAGTATATTTCTATATATACTTAGTTGGCTTTGAATCGTTGAATGAATGATTGATCGAGGAGCCTCGATCGAGTTTATCCAATAATTGGATCAATGCCGGAAACTGCGAATAATGTTAATAATTAATAATTACTGAGGATTATAAAAAGTATTTATGTAGGTCAAAGTCAAATAATAATAATATTTGTAATAAAGAACCTGAAATGTGAACAGTCAATAAAAATTATTTAGCAACCTTCAATTCGGTTACTGAATTTTTAGTCCAACGGTTCACGGAACTCCGACTGTAATCAGGTAAACGAGTTTTCGCAAAAACATCTCAAGTAATCTTATTTTAAACTCGTACCGCTTGAAAGAAAAGCACTCGAGAAGAAGCTTGGAAGTCGTTTATACAAAATATTAACTGTTGTTGTTGTTGCTCTGTGACAAATTATCGTGGGAGAGCGAGCATCAACAACAGCGTCCGCCAGAAAAGCGCATATACTAGAATAATAAATGCCCGAGTACGTTTTTCGATATAAAAAAGTTTTGAAATAAATTAAGTTTGAAGCTGTGGAAACAATTAAATGGATTTAAGCAAAAGCAAGCAGGGTTTTAAATCAAAAGCATTTTGGTTGAAGTGAAATATGTACGATTTGTAATTAAAATAACTACGACTGCAGTCGTAAATGCTGCTCCTTAAAGATTGCATTTTAAGCATTAGTTAGCCATACAAATGCAATGATTACTTTAATCTAAGCTAATTTCTTGTGATAAGAACGAATCTTGTGCAGATAAGAGTTGAATTGTATTTCAATTCTAACATATTTAAAGCCAGTTTTTTGGAGACAATTTGCGAAGTAGTAAAATTATTTGGTTAGCATTCATAATTAAGTTTTTTTGGTCGCACTCTGATCCACCATCGTTATCATCATTTTCGAAAATCCGGTCGTTCCTTTTTTCATATTTGAATAATTTATTGTAAGAAAATCAAACAAAAGCAACAGCTTTTATAGCTTTTTATCGTCTCCTAGTAAATAGCATATCTGCGGCTTAATTAAAAGTAGACTTTTTTCCCAACAAAAGTATTTATTATATTGTATATAAAAGCAACAACAATTAATTGAAGATAATTCAGTCGCAAATTAAAACTTGTCGAGAAAACTCACACGTCCGAGCGATTGTCTAAAGTTTGAAACGCTGTCGAAAGTTGTTGATGCATCTTATTTTTAATTGGTGACTAAAATGTTTAAAGAGATGACAGCGAACAAGTTTACGATTTGTATCGCTCTCGCCTTCCTGTTGTCGCTCGCGTCAGCCGACCTCAGATACCGTGGCAATGCGGTGCACCCTGGTAAGCGAAGAGAATCAGTGCTCCACATCGAATTGAGTTCATTTCCATCATCTCCGAGTTTAGATTATCCCGGCCATTGCTATTACGAGGAGCTGAAGCAGCCAATCGCAAAGACGCAATCGTTTAAGCCCATCAATATCGATGGCCACTGCGCGTCGATTTACTGCAGGCCCGATTATGTCTTGGAGCTGGAGTAGTAAGTATCTCGGAAATGATTGAGCCTGACTGGGGTCCGCTGAGCCCGCCTTAGCGCTCTTACGGACAGTGGTCGAATGCCCAGAGCTAAATTCGTGGACTTATTTTCACATCTTCTTTTAGTTGTGGCCGCCACAACATGATTCCCAATGAAACCTGCCGAATTGTATCCGACATGCGCCATCCGTACCCCGAGTGTTGTCCGAAGCTGGTCTGTCAGCCAGACAATAATTTCATTTGAATTCCAAGCGGAAAACATTGGTGCAATATATTGAAAAACTTGCCAGCAAATTTAACTAAAAGTGAAAATATGTTTGCCATGTTTAGTAGTAGTAATAAAATATCGGTCACACATACTTTAAACCGTGTTATTATTAATACATATTTATAAAAGATATTATCTCAGTGCGATTAGGAATTCTAAGAGACTTCAACAAACTGGCGTAAGCATGCATCTTTGCTGGTCTCAATTAACCAGGAAGGTCGAACAAATTAACTCGGAATAAAATCAAAACACTTTGTAAGTACATAGTTTCAGTTGTAGCTGCTGCGAGATCGAATTTGATGGTGCGGAGTTCTTGTCACGTGACCAACTGGAGGGGCGACCATCGGAAAACTTCCGATCCGAAACCGTCTTCAATCAGCCAGCCGATGACAGCTCTGGCAGCACATCGGAGAAGTGATCTAATCGCATCTGCTCCGTTGTTGCTGAAATGTTATTGCGTTTCTACACAAGTGTTCATATCTGTCCCGACAATCTCAAGTCTATGCAAGCCTCCCCTAGTATAAATAGAATACTCGATGCCAGCTGAAGGTTTAGTCTGGAGATCTGAGTTATAGCGTTAAGTCGTTTATTTGTTCAATTGATCAACTCGCAAAATGAACGCTTCCTTGGCTTTAGTTTCTTTGTTCTTCATTGCGCTGGCGACTTCAGTAAATGCAGGTTGGAAAAACATAGACCAGTATTTTGAAAGGCTGAACAAACTATCTCGAAGTTTCCTACAATATTTAAATTAAAAAAAACATTTAACGTATTTTTAGTAGATTTTTAAGTCGTAAAAAGACGTTGTGACAAAAAACATCCCCTCGATTTTTCTATTCGTTTATTCTAGCTTCGGAGCCTGTTTGTGGCTATGAGAACTCGGGTGGTGAGATGGTTTTCCTGAAGTACTTCCCGCTGCTGCAAAAGGGGCAGGATTACGTGGACTTCGGTCCTGATGGCAAGTGCGTAAAGCGCGCCATGTGCAGCGAAACATTCAAAACGGAGGTGGAAGAGTGAGTCGAATCCATGTAGGGGAACATCGACGGCGACATTTTTTCATTGTCTGTTTTTCAGATGCGCCAAATACACCGTCACCTGTGCAAATAAGAATCGCTACACTGGCGTCTTCCCGGCCTGTTGCATCAAGTGTTAAGCGCAGTCGAAACAGGAAACTTAATAAAAACTTTCATCATTTATTTGTACTGAGTACGTTTATTACTTCAATTCAATTTTAGAAAAAACCAAAGTAGTTACCAAAACTGACCAACCTCAACATAAATCGCATTGCTAAATTTTTTTGCTCGTTGCTCACCTTCGAGTGATGAATTGAAGGAATATTCCATGAAATCAGCTTTGAAGCTCCGCATTTTCCTCACTTTTCAAAATTGTATTTAAAAGAAAGTCTTCAGAGTGGTTCTTTGAATGAAAACACAAGCAAGAGTTTAGCTGGCTGCTGTTTAATCCAACTTCGACTTGGTTCTATACATTTGCAAGCATAAGTAAAGAAACGACTTCCTTTTAACTACAATTTCATTTATTAGGAATTGTTTAAGTTTTTATTATAATCATTTGAAAGAATTTGACAATAATTTCGAGTATATTTAACATATAGTGTATACAAAAATTTTCAATTTAAATAAATTGCGGTAACATTAATAATCTACGCATAAACAATCGAAATCGCGTCGAAAATGAAATCAAAACTCAACCATTGCGGCATTTATAGTTCAACGCAAGTATTCGAAACTAGTTACAAGTTTAATCCTTGTATGTTGAGTTGCTGCAAGGCTGGCAAAATGTTTAAAGTTGAATTTTATTCATCGCGCTCAATCATACACAGTTTTCAAAAGTATTAACAAGGATACGCGACGTAAGCTTTGACTTGCAGTGGAGTTTAGTTGGAAATATTGGAAAATTAGATGAGAACATTAGGGCCAAAAATGTGTCTTTAGCAAAAATATCGATGTTATTCTTCTCTCGATTTCTATTAATTTTCTTGTATCGTATTTCGTGTTAAATTGATTTTTTGTATCCCTTAAGCCCTTCTCTCTTCTCTTTCCAGCGGAGGGGTGGGCGATATTGTTATTAGCAGCAGCAGCAAAACTCTTGTTGAAGCAATGTTGTGGCGACTCGTTTCTAAATTTGCGTGGTTGTTTGTTTGAAGTTGAGGGTATTTTTGTTGTTGTTGTTTATGAATTAATCTACAAATCTTCATCTTCCTCTGGCAAAGCGGTCTCCTGTGCCTCCTGCAAATCCTTCTCGATCTGTAATTGCCAATCTTTGTCCATTTTAACCTCTGGCGGTAGCAAGGCTGGCATAGCGACGAACTCGAGGTTCGGATCCCCTACGAGTTTACGCGCCAACCAGAGGTAAGGCTTCTCGAAATTGTAATTTGATTTGGCTGAGATGTCGTAGTACTGCAAGGCAACGAAATGAAAGCATTAGAACGCAGCTGCGGGAAAATGAATGGAGCGAGTTGTGGCTTACCTGCAAATTTTTTTTTCTGTGGAAGACAATGCTCTTGACCTTCACTTTGCGGTCCTTGTTGTCAGCCTTGTTGCCGCACAAAACGATTGGAATATTTTCGCACACGCGCACCAGATCCCTGTGCCAGTTCGGGACATTCTTGTATGTAACGCGAGACGTGACATCGAACATGATGATGGCGCATTGTCCCTGAATGTAGTAACCATCGCGCAGACCGCCGAACTTCTCCTGGCCGGCTGTGTCCCAGACATTGAAGCGAATGGGTCCGCGGTTAGTGTGGAACACCAACGGATGCACTTCCACGCCGAGCGTAGCGACGTACTTCTTCTCGAACTCACCGGTCATATGGCGTTTGACGAATGTGGTCTTGCCGGTGCCACCATCGCCGACCAGGACGCATTTGAATGTGGGCATATCAACTTCTTGGGCCATGATGTTCTAGTTAAACTCTGCAAATTAATCAGTTAAAGCTGAAATAGAGATATTTCATCAAATGCAATTCGTGGGATTCATTTAATAGAAGATTACAGTTGAATGAATATACATAAGTACATATTACATGATTGTATAATATAAAAAAATAAAGAAGAGCAGCTGTTGTAGTCCTTGTACAATTATTATAATAACGACCGAATAAACAAGACTTCAGGCCGAAATTCAATCACAATAAATTAGCAATAAATAAATATTAAATTTCTTTTAGTTAGTTCACAGTTACGACTAGACGAAGATCCTTTCTGTAACAAGGATCAACGAGAACTGAAGTTCGAGGATAGCTGAAGGAGGTAGAAGGGTCTCGTGTGAAACGCCAAGCGCCTTATAAACACAAGACATTTTGTGATGTTGTTGTTACTCTTCTTATTTATATACCTACACTGCGCACAGCTGTTGCAAGGAACGAGTCAAGGACACTAGCGAAGAAGGAACAACCAAGAAGCCAGAACACAAGGAAGGAAGGAGAGAGCTCGATAGCAGATGTGAATAAACGAAGACTAGTGAACCAAGGAGAGGGGTCGGTCTTGCAGGGGGAAAGAAGCAAACGATTTCGTGATAATTAAAATTGGCAACGGCATGTCACATTGAATGATTTTATTGATTCAATACCTAAGAATTTGTAATGGTTCTCTTGGGATGCAGTTTCTTTGTGCTAAATGTGTGAAAAAGGATTTCATCTTTACATAAGACACCCTCCCCCCAACGCCATTCCTTTTTCTTTCCACAAATTCGAATGCTTCACTGCCGTTTCCATCAAAATGCAGTTACGATTATACTACTTGAAGTGCTTTATTTTAGATATCATTTTATTTCTATGTTGCCTTTTTCAACACTACGGAGCTTTCTTCACGTGCAGGGATCAATAAAGCTCGTATTTGGCGCCAAAATGTATGCGCTTGAAAGAAAATTTTCAGTAAAAAAGGAAAAATATGAACGTTCTGTGGAGCATGTTTCTTTAAAAAAAACGAAGAACAGACCCACGTTTTGAGTAAAGCCAGCGCATGGAAGACGGCTGCGACAGCGCTGCCAACAGTCAATTTCACTGATATAAAAAACGAAGTCGATGACGTATTCAGCGTGAGCCACGAGAAGCTTGTCAAAATGTGAACGATGACTAACCTCAAAAAATTTGTTTCGTCAATTTTGCAAACATTTTTGCATCAATTTGGGGATATAAAAAAACACGCCACAATGCAGAAGAGTAAACACGTTTTTTTGTCTCGTTTTCGTTGCATTCGTGTTGAAAAAAAATGCAGGTCGGCTCCGGAACAAAAAGCGTTCAATGGCCTTCCGGTGGAGCAAATAGACGCCACATTTTCGCAAGTACCCAGCTTTTTATAAACGCGCCACCGAACAAATCGTTTTCAATACAGACCTTGACAATTGGGACTGCGACGTTTGCCGTAAAAAAAATTTGCTGGTTTCTGAACACTTTTCTTTGCACTTACTTTTTTCTCCGACGACGACTTTCCTCTATAGAAATCTTAAAATTAATGAAACTATAAATTTTATCGTACAAAATTATTGCGAATATTTTACCGAATCCAGAAAAAACTATAATACACTGAAGTTTAACGAAGCGGTTGCTATTTTATTCGGCTTTTGCTGCAAGGTTTCGTCAAATTTGTTTTGTTGTTGCATGGAGCGACGTTCAATTTAAACTCACAGGTTGGCTGCAATGATGAGAGCAAGTTGGCTGTGTTTTGTGGTCGATTTAGCAGACAAAATTGCAACACCAGAACTTAGTTGGCAATTCAAAATTAAACAAGTAGTGAATAAAAAACATTTTTTGGAATATATTTACCGCTGTGAACTGGGTACCGTTGACATGGGTATCGGTGTTTAGGATTTTTAAGTATCTTTCATTTATGTTAAATAATATTTTATCGAAACTTGTATAACTTTCGCGAAAAACGGAAATAAAGATTTTTTGTACCATTTTTTTTTCTGAGTAAGATGTATAATTAAACTACATAGTTTTTACAATAATAAGAGAAAGAGTCGCAGGATTTTAGCAGAAAAAGCATTTAAAACTCGAAATAACGTAAATTCAAAACACTTTCTTTAACAGTTATAAGGAGATACAAACTATGAAATTTGAAACTTCAAGGGGCTATAACTCCTAAAGTAGGCGTGACCACAAAGAAATTTTGTTGTGGTTATAATCAGCGCCAAAAACAACCACAAGAACAATAACAACAACAACAACAAAATTGAACACAGTTCGCAAACGTAGCTTATTTAAGCCCATTTTTTTATCCTTTTATAATTTTTATACCCTACACCTTAAGGTTAGGGTATATTCACTTTGTCACGAAATGTGTAACGCATAGAAATAGAGACGATAGGTATAGAAAAGTATATCTGTCTATCTGTCTGTCTGTCTGCCGGTTTTAGGTTATACAGGCAAAAGATGGTTATATTGTTAAATATATAAACTTCCTGAATAAAACTTTAGATAAGAACTTCTTTTCTAATAAAACATTATTACAGCAAAACTGGGTGCGGTCCGCCCACTTTTACACTGTTTATACAGCATAGCTCATGAAAACAAATTTATTACCATGGAAATAAAGCTTCAATTTGAACACAATAATAAAATTACTCAGCTAATTATTTTGTTTTGAAAACGGGTAACGACCACGCCTACTATTTATACCCGTCTGTGATTAAATGTGATTACTAGATAGCTTTCCTTATAACCACATATTTCTTCTAGTTTTTAAGATATGACAATAAAAATTCAATATCGAGCGACATTATTATATTTTACGTTGCAGAAAATGGGCGCATACTTTTAGGTTACATGGACGAAAGGGTAATATGGCACAATCGCCCTACATAAATCCTTATATAAGTCTGCAATTTTATGATATGTTATCAATTAATATGAAATTTTGTATAAATATTCTTTGTTCGGATTTGTAAACGAGCAAATAAAACGAATATAGAATCAATTTATAAAAAAATGCATTGGTATAAATTCCTAAAAATTCCTAAAAACTTTTAGTTGTAGGGTATCTAAGATTCGGCCGGGCCGAATATAGCTTTCTTACTAGTTTATAAATCGAAAATATATTCAAATGCTTCTAATATTTCTAATATTTAACATTAGCATCGTGTATCTGCTTTTAAGTCTCTTATGATGAAGATGTTAAACCACTTCGCAATCGTTACTTCGTAATCTGTCTGTCTGTCTGGAAATCACGATTACAGCAGAACTAAAATAGGTGTCGTCATTAAATTTGGCACGAATATTATCTATCACCATAAACTCTTTGGGATTGAAAATGGGGAAAATCGGACCAGTACCACACCTAGTTTTTATAGCAAATAGTAATTTATTTGTTGTCAGCTTTTGAAGTGAATTATAACTGAAATTTTATTCCAGAGTCCACCTCTTCTTAAACCAAAATATACTCCTAAAACGGGGGTGATCCGCCCACTGTATTCAACTATAAACCGAAGTGGACACTCTTTCTGGTTTATTCTTTATTTTATTATTAGTTATTATGTATCCTTTATACAGCCTTAATAATGTTACATACAGTGTTTTTTATTTTTGCCTTATAATAATAATAAGTTTTTTATATACATTTTTAAGTTTTACATCTTAATAGCGATTTCGTTTCTTATATACGAATAACATGTGGGGTAATCAGTTTTTAGTTTTAAAAGTATACCTAGTATTTTAATAATAATGTCTCTAAAGCTATGTTCGGAATTTAGAGCCCCTTTTAAGCTATCGCTCCATCCACATCTGACGGTCTTAAATTTCGAATTGCGTCTTTATACCGTTGCCAGGTACACTAACCAGGCCCTCAAAAGGTTGCGTGATCACAAACACCTGAGTGATGTGTGTTTTCTTCAAAATCCCGGCGTGATCGTAAGTGCGGGTTTCTTCGGTTTCGCCGGCCTCGCCTGTCTCGTAGGTGCGACATTGATAAAGTGGGCAACATTTCGGGTAGTCGAGGTACTCGTTGGCCGCCGGGAGTTGGTTGCAATTTCCAGCCAAGCGGGGCTTTTGGCATCTGGGGGAAAAGATACCGTATTACCTACCAGTCAAAGCGATGGAACTCTTTAAATATTGAAACCTGGCATTTGGCTGCCAGATTTTTTCGATGTCCAACACAAAAACACACTCTCCCCGCCCACTCACCTGTCCTCCCAGAGGCTCAGATTGCCCAAGCATTGTACTCGAATACATTGACCAGGCCGCGTGAAGGCATCGCCGATCAGCAGCTGGCGTCCCGTTGATGCGTCCGTGCATTTCATGTCCATCCATTTCATGCCTAAGTGAAAATAAACATGTTAAAAGTGATGCAACTGCTGCCAAATTATGGCGTCGTGTTACCAGCACGGTACGGTTTGCTCAGAACCTGCGGCAGAAAAGCCAGCGAAATCAGCACGACACATCTGAGCAGCGTTTCGGCCGCGTTTCCAGAATCGAAATTCATTTCTAATGTTTTGCTTCCGATTGTTTTGGGTTTATTGTTGTTTTATTCGGCAAACTGGTGACTAATCGCCGTGATTATTTTAGTGGCAAATATTAAAATTGTTATTGTTAATATGTACTTGGGTTGTTGTTGCTTTTGTAGTATTTATCGCTCGCGTAATTTGTCGTCGATAAGACTTTAAGTTTTCGGTTTTTTCTATTTTCCTCTGAATTCGAATTTCAGTGGAATCCGCAATTCAGCGCGTATCGACTTTAGCAACGTTTGGACCCTGACTGATTGTCAATGGCGCTGGCTTCTGCGGTCCGAACCTAGAACTTTACTTCGGCGCAAAATATTCACTGATTAAGCGATTATTTTAAAGAATTCCCAGTGGACGCAAAATAATAAACAACAAACTGAAATTCATATAAACATCTCATCACCACTTTTTTACACTTGCAATACATGCCCCCCTCTGCCACTTAAGCCCCACCCGACGAACTCATCCTCTCCGGAGATTCGTATGGGGTTCCATAACGTATTCGGCGACACTTATCAGTCTGGAGCAATCAGTTTGCCGCTCGTTGTACTCTATGTCGGGCGAAAATATTCGTTAACTTTCCTTGATGTCGAAAGCTTTCCAGCTTCTCAAATAGCTTGGGCCCTGGCTACAATGTGGCCATAATTTTTATTCAAAGACGTCGTCAATTAAAAACAACAGTTCTTAAAATATGGTTTGGCTTTTTGGAAGCTTTTTTATTTAATTCTGTGTTACATAAAAGAAAAACGTTGTTTTATTAAGAATCTTGTTTTTGTTCTTGTGTTTTGCTTTAGCTCTTTTGTTCCTTAGTCTACATACTCGTACGTACTACGCTATATAGTGATGTTTCTCTGATGTGAAAGTGTTGGAGTTCAATTTTTATTTCCTACTTTAATTGGGCTTTGAACACTTAAGTGATCATTTTCAACGCGCAACTTAAAAGACAAATGAACTGATCATACGAACTCCATCAGATTTTCGCCTTAATTAAGGTATTTTCATCAGAGTCTTTATCAGATGAGAATTATTCGTAAGATGAATGAAGCTAAAATATTATAATAATGTACGATAATGCGAGTAATGAAATAAGTTTATAAGTAATTTCGTATATTATGGATAATGGAGTATCGTAAGAATATGAATACTTAAGTTCAGCACATAAGAGTTGGATTAATTTTAGTGAATGCGAAGAAGCGTGCTTTTAATACAATACAATTGATGATATGAACACGAAAAATTAAAAGCCGATTCTTGTGGATTCGAACAGTCGTCGGTTTACTTTCCTTTCCTTTCCGTCTCGTCCCGTCCCTCCACCCTCCCATCGAGGAGTGGGGAAGAAATGAAAGATATACGACTCTTGTGTACAATAAATTCTTCGCGTACTTAATTCTAAAAGAAGTCACGAAAAGAAAATCACGTTAACGAATGACTCTGCCATCACCACCCTTCCTCCCGTAGTGTTCGCCGCCTTCACCATCGCTGACGTCCTTTCATTCCAATTTCGAGTCCAACTTAAAGTAAAACATGATTTGTCGCGTCCTGCACCCTTCTAAACGAATATAAACTGCGAATGGGTGCACTTCTTGGGCGGCCCGACGGTCAGACGCAGCCACTTGCCACGGCAGGATGGCGCCGCAAGAGCGCTCCAACGCGTTGTCCGCCCGGGCAAACCCTCGCCTCGGCAATGATAGCTGAGTGCTGCAGCGAGTGCGGGTGCTGGTGTTGGTGCTGGTGTGGTGGTGGTCGTAGTTGTTGTTGTTGTTGTCGTGGTGGTGGTGGTTGTTGGTGACGCGCGCTCGAATTCATAATTTTCATCGCTGCCGTCCAACATGTTTTCCTCATCCTGGTCAGCGTCATCATCATCGTCAGCATTCTTGGCGGCCTCGTCGTCATCATCGTTGTCGTCGTTATCGTTATCGTCATCGTTATCATCGGATGTGGCGGAATTATTTGTGATTTCGGTTTTGCGATTATTGTTGAGATTGCCTGCCGCTGCTTTTGCTGTGGTTGTTGTTGGTTTGTGTTTTCCAGCCAGTGTTGGTGTGTTGCCATCGTTTTTGTTGACGTTGTTGATGTTGGCGTTGTTTTTGGTGTTGGTCGAGTCCTGAATGAGTGCCTCCAAGTCGCAGCGAACTGTAATGCGATCACCTGAAGGAGAAGAAAGAGAAAAGTTGCAGAAATTTAGAATAAGCCAAGTGAAATATTTAATTTAGCAGAACTTAAGAATTTAAGAAGCTTTCTTCTTACCTTCCAGCATCTGATTGTAGGGCGGGAGCTTATGACAGGCCTTGGATGCTTTTATAACCTCGAACTCAACGCAGTATCTGCAAGAATACAAAAGAAAGTCTTGTTAAAAATTAGACTTCAATTTTATGCACTTAACTAAGTCGAAATAATAAAATCCGTCTTAATTGGGAGATTGGCTTCAAAGCGCTTCGAGAGGATTGAAGAAACATCTAGACAGATGCTAGAAATTATTTTCATTAAAATTGTAAACTGCAATTTTTCTTTATTAACTAAAATCATAAAAAGAATTGCGGGGAATCCCAAGAATCTTAATTTTATAAACTGCATCATTCCATAGAAATCATTCCAAGCATCGAAAGAAGCTTTGATGAAATATTCGAGATAACTTAAGCAAAATAAATGAAATGAAAGGAATTCGAATCTCTTTGTTGTTGTTTGTTTTTGAACCTCCGAGCAAATCGTTTATCCGTGCATGATTTGAGAACTGACCAAGTGAACTCTTTTAATTAATCATGTTTTCAAGAACTGGCAAATACGGCTGAAGGATATGCGATGAAAATCTTTTCGATTACGGCTGTTTAGTTTCCGCATGTGACAGTTTCTAATCAGGCCCATCCACCCTCCAAACACCCTCCCACTCGATCTCTCCTCTGACGATGGTATTTAAACTCACTCACAGTACTTCCTTCAACTCCGTTCGCGTTACGTAACGTCCGCTATGCGTCACTTCCTGTTTCTTCTGTCACTTTGCAATGCGTTGAACAATTTTCACTGGATTTCCCGAGGGGATAACTTTTTTTCAACACTTACTGTATGCTTCGCTTGCTTTCGTTGCTTGCGTTGTCAGCCGGAAGAAGAACCGGAACCGGAAACGGAAGAGTTCTACTGTTAATAGACTGATCCTGGTGCCGATGTTGGTGTGTTGTTAAAATTGTTACTGTTACTGTTACTGTTGTTGTTGTTGTCATTGGAGTTGGAAGTGCGTCGAAATAACGCTTCTTTTCTTATCGAATTTACTTCAATCGAGCTAATTTTAAAATTTGATTGAGCAAAGATTGTCTGTGTGTGTGTAGCTGTCATTTCCGCCGGTTTCCGTTCTTGCAACCAGAACAACATCTGCAAGTTAATAAAGAAACCGGAAACTTAAAACGAATTTCATTCCGTTTTCCATTTTACTTGAGTTTTCAAATTGTTTTTAGTGCTTCTTTCATTGTCAGTGTTAGAATTTATAATTTTATTCAGAAATACAAACCATTGTAAGACGAGAACTGTGATTATCTCAAACGTTGCGTGTTTTTAGGCCGATTTGGAAACAGTTTCCAGTTTCTGTTGATATCAAGCTTTTTATATGTATTTTCAGGCTGCTCCTAAATTTTATTAGTGTTCATTTGTTGTTGGCGGTGTTAAAAAGCGGGCGTTTGGACTGCTTCATCAAAAAATGTAAACAAAAAAAAAAAAAGGAACGTGCTTTTTTTATTAGTTTTTCTCTGCACATGTTTTTGTTGTCATTTCACATCACTTTGCTTTGCTTTGCCTTTGTTGTCGTGCTCATTCATTCCTTCATTTATTCATTCATTCATAAAGATCTCCGATATTAACACATAAGAAGAAGAAGTAGAAGAAGAAGAAGAAGAAGCAGAATTGAATCACAACAGTTTTTAAACAAGAGGTATCAATATCGTGGTTGCAGTGATGATCGTACACCCGGAAAAAAGCAGAAGCCACTTTTATTATTTGCAAAGCATCTTTAATTTTTCAATTTTAATTTTTATGTACTTTTAAAAGCTTTTTAAAGACTTTTATGAGAGATCTACCAATTGATATAAAAAGACAGAAATTAGTTTCAATGTGAAAGTGTTAAAAAGTCTTTAAATAGTCTCTGAAGTAATTCAAAGCAACAAGCTGAAAAGTGAGTTCTTCTAAGCTGCGTTTTTTATCAAACTCTTGATTCAGCAGGGAACAGTTAATGACAGTTACTGTTGTTGCAATCATGTGCACATCGCCACACGTCATTTCTTTCAGTGTACAGTGAACTCTTGTGCTCGACAGTAGAACTAAACACTGACATTTGACGAGTTATTAAGCTGAACTTAGCACCGCACGAAATTCAGTTGTGATTTGAGCGCGGCTGGGAGCAGAACGGAGACGAGCGCATTCAGCGACCGACAGCAAGCGACACGATCAGTGCTCCTCGAGTGGCAAGTGATCATCATCCAGCTCGCGAAGAGTGACAGAGACAGAGTGTATGAATTAAGAGAGAAATCAACTTAAATTAAAGAGAATTTAATGGAAATATAAAAATTAATGCTGAGAACGATTAAATGTGAATGCAATGAGTGAATGATTAGTGAACCGTTATTATATGCTAGTAGAACATTCCTAAAACATTACTAAAACATTATTAAAACATTCCGAAAGCAGCACCGTGATTGAAAACGATCGCGGAATTGCAGCCGGTTCTTCAGAAAAGCAGATCAGAAGCACGTCGAATTGATTATTGAATTTTTTATCGTTCTTAAAACTCTGTTTAATAACTGTTTGCGTTTTAAAGATATACTAATAAAAGTCAGGTACAATTCAAGAAAACCGGTTATTTAGGTTGTAAAAAACATGAATTATTATACAATACAATTTATAAAAAAAGAAAATAATAAAGAAAGTAAAAAACAATGCATCGAAATAGTGTAACAAAATAAATAAAAATACTATAAACAACTTAAGTTGCATTGGAACAAAAAACAATTTAATGCAAGTGATTTAAAAAGAGGAACTAATGAAAGCTCAGTAAAATGAGAGAAATAACGAATGTTATGAATGACTACAATAACAACAACAATAACAATATAATCCAGATCCAGTAAAAATAACAATCATCGAAAAATATCGAGTTTCAGTTGCAAACACAAAGAATTTTAAAAACAGAAACACGAAATAAAAACAAAAACCTTGAAATAGATTCGAAAATCATCCCAAAATAATTAAGAAAATGGTTGGGCGCCAACAGTATTCAGAGCCTAAAGTTGTTGTTGTTGCTACTTCCGCCATTAAGAAGATATCTTTAACTGCAGCCAACGCTGGAACCACATCCGCATCCGTATCCTCATCCGCCTCATTCATCGGTCCCGTGAAAATGCGTACAAATTCATTACATTTCAGCGTTTTTCGTTGGATTTTATTTAGTTATTTCTTGTTGTTGCTGAGTTTTTATTGCACATGCGAAGAACAATTATCGGCGACAATAATAACAACAACAATAGCAGCAGCAGCAGCAGCAGCAGCAGCGGAATCCAGCGCTGCGACAACAACTGATAGACTAAATTTGAATACAACGGTTTTCAATCATGGCGCCGTTGAAAATATAACGGTAGCCAATGTTACCGTTATCTGCGAACAGCGCTGCAGGAATGAGGTAGGTGTGAGTGGTTGTATGTATGTGTATCTGTGTGTATGTGTGTGTAGATGTGTCTATTGTTGGTAGGTTTAAATAAATTAAGCAATTTTTAAGGTCATAAATGAAATGATGCAGCATCGCATCTGTAATTAAAAAAATTTGCATTTAATAAATAATACATCGGCTGCATCCATGAATTGAATTGAATTGAATGCTGCAAAAATGCTACGATTTGAATTTACAATTCAATTTGTAGTTTTTACTGCAGCAGCTAAAAAAAAGGCGGTAATAAAGTTAGAAAGCGATGCTCGTAAAAAATGCCCATATGCGGGCGTCAAATAGCGGAGTTATTCACTAAAAAGTAGCGAAAGAAAGGGAAAGGAACGGAGGTAAAAGAGACAGAAAACAGAGGAAGGTTCGAGTTCTGTAAATAGCTGTTCTACAATAGACTCTGAAGCGCTCAGAAGTCAGTTTGTCTCACGTTGTTTTAAAATGGAGGGTGGGCCAGCAGCTAGTTTCTGATTGATTCGAGGGACGATCTCCGAAAATTGAAAGTATTCCTTATTTTACGAGTAGTTGAAATGTTTTCAATATTTATCAATACTCTAATTGAATATGGTTCTAATGCAGCTCTCAGCAGCTCAGGGTTCTAATAACCCTGAATTTCCATTTTGGATCTTCTTGCGACAACATCTTACAAAAACATCCCTTTACATGCTGCTAGTATTTCCATTTACCGTTAACCGTATGGATCACTCGCACATTCCTGAATTAATCGCATTCCGACACAAGAACGTTTTAATTGCTGCCTTTTTGTGTCAAATTAGTGCACATTCAGCGTCTCTCAGATTTCAGCTGTACCAGATTTTCACGGACAGACAATATAATGAACAAACCAGGCATGTGTAATTCTTGCAAACGTACAACAACAAAAGCGACAATTAATACTGCTCGTCGTGCGGACAGCATTGTTTATGACACACTTAGATCAATTACAGCATGAAGAAAGAGTGTCCGAAAATACCACGTAAGTAAGCACATGTAAGTAGTTAGTTTGGAATTGGAACGCTAAGAGAGGCCTCCGAGTGTCTATTATATGGTAAATCTTATGATGTGATACTCGTATACTTTGAAATGCTTTTTCTTGTAGATGATGCTTGAGGTTGATTCTGTTGACAACACTTTTTCACGCTGAGTGACACGTCATGGATATTGGCAACAACAAAAACCATAAGAACAAAAAATAAAAATATTTCAATTAAAAGTGACTTTGAATTAAAACGTAGGCTTTGGTTGTACGCTGTAATGGGATGCAATCGAAATTTCGTGTAGGGTTGCCGCAGCAGCAGAAGCATCACTCCACAGAGCAGTTCGCTTAATTGATGGCTTTCGTCAAACCGACGGCGTCAAAAAGTGGGCGTTCAAATGTGTCCGCGTCCCTCCAGTTGGCAACTCCAAGCACTGCACTGCGCTGACATCAATACGCAATTATTACAATGTTAATTTAATTAAATTTAATTCTATTCGGACACAAGAATGAGACATTCTCGAGTCGTCTTTGTTGCATTGTTACGATTGTATTGAATCCAATCAGATCGCTCCAATTGTGTCCAAATGAAAGGTGAAGATGACGCAAAGAAGCTTCGGCTCCTTTCCTAGATTTAATAATCCGGTGCCACGTTTCGTTGATGAACCTAAATTCTGGTACTCTTTAAGGTAGCTCTTTCATTTTAATATGCAATTAAATGTGGTTTGCAGGATGTACAGGGAGCTAAAATTTGTATTCTTATAAAATTTATCGTTTTGATTTTAATTTAATTATTTTCCTTGAACTTTAATGATGTTAGTGATTGTAATAAATAATACTTGTTTTTTCCCCATCTGATTGGTTGTCATGCATTTTAAAGGTTTGCTTTGCGGCTGACCTTCAATTTTATTGTGGTTTTTATTTAAGATTCACTTTTAATTAAGTACATTTTGCGCATTGCTCTCGATAGTAGCGAATATCTCGTGTTCCGTGATGGTTACGAGTTACAATACGTTTCTGTCTCTCTTTCATTTGCATAACGTTAAGAAATCCGCGTTGTCCTCGATATAAATGGCCATATAATTCTTAATGAGAATTCTGTGTTACTTGATTATTTATTTTAAAGAGAAACAATAATTTTAGCCCAAAAGGGAGGTCAAGCAAAGCTTACGAAAGGGTCGCGCTTACGAAATCAGAAGCGAGAAAACTCTACGGAGGGTATTTTGACGAATGTATTTCGAGAATCTTATATATGTATACTCCTTTCTTAAGTGGTCGATTAAATTATAACAATTATCTCACAATGGATCTGCGTTTACATATTATATGTGTTTTAAATATCGTGCAATTCATTCATTTTTGTCTGACTGATGTTTCCACTCTTTCAGGACGGCGTGTTCCTGGACGAATTCGGTATCAAGTGTCCACCGGGCGATGGTGATGAGAAATGTTTTCTAGCCAGGGTAAGTTTTATGTTTTCATTGCGTGTATATTTTCAGCAAACAAACAATCGCTGCATTTGAATTAATCCTGTGATGGTCTAAATGGCTGGGATGTTCCCAGCACCAGTGGCGTGGCATCGTTTTCACACGGAACCAGCTTTATATGGGTTAAGATGCCCCTCTGTTAATCGTATCTGTCCCAACCACCGAGTTTCCCATTCATTCTTGGCTACCTTGGTTCCGCATTGAAACCTGATCCTTTTTATGGTAATGCGTAGAGGCCACCTTTTTGTTTTTTTTCCTCTTTGTTTCACTTTCATGGTTCTGCCTGCTTTCGAGGCTGTTGTTATTGTTCTTTTGCTTTGAATTTAAAACCTGTGAGAAATCGCCAGTCAAAGCGTCGCTAATTGTTTCACTTGCTATCTTTTAATTCCCGCTCGCCGCCATTCCTCTTCCCTGCCACCGCACCAACAGTGCTCAAAAGGCTGCCAGCTCTGGTGGCGCGCCCTGCAGGAATTCGAACCGTGCCAGGAAGCTTGTGTAAGTTTATCTCTCGATTACGCAGAACAAATGAATTCATGCATGCCTCGTTGCAGTCCTCGCTGCAGTTCTTCCCCTTCGACTTGCCCTGCATCACTGCCTGCGAAATGGCCCAGCGGCACTATTGGCACCTCCAGCGCTTGGTCGTGGGTGCCGCGGCAGTCGGCGTTCGACCGCTGCTACTGAACGACAGCTCGCTAACGCTTCAATGGCCCATCGAGTTCGAGGGCAAGTACTTGTCCACCAGACCGTTTAACGTTCAGTACAGGATTGTGAGGTACAGTGGATTGGAAGAGGAAGAGCAACAGGCGTATGATGGCGGCGACTCCTCAGCTGCTGCTGCTGATGAACTGGAGGACAACTGGTACTACTTGGCCGATTACAACTGCGACGAGAACTTCACTTGCGACATACTCGATGGTCTCATGCCGTACACCAGCTACAGGGTGAGTAGAAAGAAGGCATTCTGCGTTGCTAAATGGCAATCTGATCAGGGATCTATACCTAATGATTTATTGCGATATTTTTCAACCCTGCATCATCTAGTTTCGCTTTGAATTGCCGTTTGGCGAAAAAGCTGCAGATGTCCTGCATTCGTCTCCAACGCGTGTCTTCAGAACCTCAGCCGAAGGCGCTCCCATTTCCAGTCCTATCATACTGAGTGTCCAGGTCTTGGATGAATCGCATGTATCGCTTTACTGGAAGCCGGGCGATTTCACTAACGGTCCGCTTGAAGGCTATTATCTCTCATTGGGAGACGCAGGACCTAACGGTATATGGCAAGAGGTAGGTGAAGATTTCTGATCCTCGACCAAAATACATCTGTAGTTCCGTTTCCACCCTTGTGAAGATTCGTACCCATCTGATTCCAAGGACGCAGCAGCAGTACGTCATCGCCGATCTGCATCCGCGGACAAACTACACGCTAAAACTGTGCATGATGAATTCCGAGGGCTGCGGTCCTAAAGCTCAGGTCAACATTACTACCAAAGGTCTGCCTTCAGCATCCACAGAGGATGCCAACTTAAGCAAGGTTCTTCTGGTTGGCGAGTACAGCATACAGATGAAGAGTCTGGAGCCTTTGACGGACACTCGTCTGGTCTACCGCAGCGACAAGCCAATCAGCGGTTATTCATTGCAACTCGCAACTCAGCGTATATTTGTAGTGGATGTCGCTGGTGGGCTGTTTAGGTGTGTCTTCTGAAGGAACTGGAGTTCCTTTTATTCCCCTTGGCTTATCTCCCTCATGCGATTTCCGTTCTCTGTTTTCAGCGCCCACGTGGATGAACCCACTGAACGCGAAGCTCTCTATCTGAACAAAAGCTTGGAGGATTTTAAGCCGGCAAAGATTGCCGTCGACTGGCTGCATTTAAAGCTCTACTTAGCGGGTGAGGTAAGTAAGAAAGCAGAAAATGTCTGCAGTTTAACCATTGGCATTCTTTCTTCTGCGTAGGCTGCCGATAAATCCTGGACTCTAGCGCGAACTGACTTGGACGGAAATGAGTTCGAAACGCTTTCGGAAGCACTTCCTCAGCCCGTAAGGCAACTCGAGGTAGAGCCAATCAACGGTTGGCTTTTTTGGTTGCAAGCGGACAGTTTGCAGCGTTTGGATCCCGCAACGAAAGTCCACGAAACGGTAATCATGAACGCCAACCTGACCAGTTTCTCGTTTGATTTCGCCAGAAATTTTGTACTCGTCTATGACAGCAGCGAGGAGCAGTTGTTCGAGGTGAGCTTCGAGGGCTCCTTTCAGCGACAGCTGAGACAAACGGCCAGCAGCAACAACAGCAAAGTGCTTCCGGGAGTTTGGCAAAGTTTTGCTCTCAGCGTAAACCTCTTGCACATCTACGCAACGAATGGCACGCATTTAATGCACCGGAATTCGGGAAACAACGAGGTCGATATCTGGGTCATTCGGGAGGTCGAGTGGTGCTGGGGCATAAAGCCGCTGACGCCACTACAAGCGTATCAGTGGCAGCCCCAACCGCAGCCACATGACAGTCCCAGTCGCGTGCAGGCTCTGCTCACTGCTAACATGGCCAAAATAAGCTGGCAACCACCCGCTCTGCTGCCATTTCAAACAATGCACGCCTGGCGGAACTGGGATTACGAACTGGAATTGATGGATGTTGCTAGCAACAGCGCCTTCAACATACGCAACATCAAGAGCCACTACTTCGACGTGGAGCAGCTGCAGGCGAACAATCTATACAATTTGCGCGTGCGCGCCATGGAGAGGGGAGGCGTTTTAGGGAGCGATTGGTCCGAGTCGCTGCTGACGCGCACTTGGCCGCGAGGCGAGCATCAGATGCTGTGGGCCACCGTCACAGGCTTCTACGAGACAAATGAGATCGGAGAGCATCCAAGGCTATTATTTAAGACTGAACCAGGGACGGCGGATGGGTGCGGCTTTGTGCAGTTAAATGGAACCATCTTCTACGTGGCTAATAAGACGCTGCGTTGTGCCAATATTATGAACCCAGAGCTAAATTGCTCATTCCACGCGGCAGCTATTGGGTCTGTAGGCAGCGTCGGTTATGACTGGCGTGGCGCTAAAGTTTATTGGACGGACGAGCAGCGGAACGCCGTACTGCGTGCCAACGTGGACGGCGGTGATCCGGAGCTCCTACCGATTTTTGACGCACTGGAAATCGAAATTGACTCTTATGCTGGCCACATTTACTATTCGACAGGTGTTCGATTAAGCCGGATGCCGTTGAATGGGGGCGCCGAATCGGATTCCAAGAAGGAGGTTCAGTATTTTCACGTCAATGGTTTCGGCGGCTCGATACGCGGCTTTGCACTTGATCTAGAAAAACAGCTGTTATACTGGGTGGTGCGTCAGCGTGAAAATCACGTGCGCCTATTTAGGTCGAGCATCGTCCAAAGGGGCGTCATCGAACTGCACGATGAACAGTTGGAGGGCGACATGTGGTCGGGTTCACTGGAATATCTGCGGGAAATCGACAGCATGATGTGGCTGCAAGTCGACTACGAAAACCGAAGACAAACGCGGTAAGTACACGACAAAAGCTTCGCCAGTGAGATCTCAATTTGTTCCATCATTTCAGTCACTTGGTATTCACACGCGCCGGCAATTTGTCGCACAAGGCCCTGCTGAGTGTGCCGCCTACGCTTCCGGTCGTGTGTGGTGTGCATTTGAAGCTACCCTACTTGCCGTATTTGGACGCCGCGGTCATACCAGACGCCGTCGATGTTCAGAGCATACGCATTGACGATGAAAGCTACTGGGACGATTTCACTGTTAAGTGGTCTCCCGTGGCGGCGGCTGACAACTACTCTGTTCACTACAAAGTGTTGCTACAGTTCAGTGACGAAAACACTCAGCTTTCACGCTTTTACACGTTGGCAACTTCGGAGCCTCTGCTGCGCATCAACGAGTTCCAGAGTCCGCTCCTGCAACTAAGCGTTTCCATAACGCCACACAGTGCCTGGTACGTGGGAAGCACGGTGACCGCGCTGCTCCAGACGCCAGCTGCGGCACCCACTCAGCCAAAGCGGGTGCGCGTCTTCATACGCACTACCCCACAGCCACTGCAATCTACGCCGAATGTGAGCGCCCTCATCCGTTGGGACCCGCCTGAAAATCTCACCACGGCCACCGCTGTTGCCTACAAGATTTATTGCTGGCTCGGTGCCGAGCTGATGGCAGAGCGCGTGCACAACACGAGTCGCGGCGATCAGCCGTTGGAAACCAGCGTGGGAGAGCTTCTTGTAGGGCAAACGTATGCATTTCAGGTTCAAGCCTTCGCCGCGGGACGCCGAAGTGGCGGCGAACGCACTGCGCTCCACGCAGTTTACATCAACCCGGAAGTTCAGGCGGTACCTATGCTGCTTTATGCAACCAGTGAGTTCATTGCGGAGCTGGACATGGATCTCAACAGACGACGTATCTTAGTGCAAACTGCCAGCGAGGTGGAGCACTTGACGATTATGCAAGGTGAACAGCGGTTATTGTGGATCAATGAGAACGTGGAGCTGTTAACATTTGTGCCGAATTCTGCGCCTGTGAAGTTGGCGCGCATGCGGGCTGAGGTGCTGGCTTTGACGGCCGACTGGGTTACGCGTCGTGTCTACTGGGCGGAGCTGGACAACGAAGCGGTGTCCATCTATCAGCTGGACTTGTGTCGCTACGAAGGCAACCGCGTAATGGTGGGCGTGAAATTGTACACAACGGAGAGTGGGAGGATGGTTCGTCAGTTGGTGGTTTTGCCCTACTCGCAGACACTTCTGTGGTTGGAACACTCAGTGGGCGAGAATAGTGCGGCGCTCGTGGGACGTAATCTAACTGATGATTCCGTAGTGCAGCTTAAGAATGCGACATTCCGGCGCATGTTCGAGGGCACGTTGAGCGCTGAGGTAGAAACGGTGAATTTGATTGACTTGCAGGGTAACGCGTGTGCCTACGAAGTGCAGCGCCAGTTGTGCACGCCGCTGAAGCTACACTTTGACGTTGCAGACGATGTAGAGGCTGTTGAGCGTGACAATGGCTACATTTATACTATGCAGAATGGTAGCGTTCGTGCGTTCAGTCGACGCAAACAACATCTAGAATACCATCTGCAGGTCGATGGCGTGCGTAGAATCAGAGCATTCAATTACCAGGAGTACCCATCGCGGGAGTGTATGTTGCCAAGCGCGGAGTTTCGTCATCGCGAGACCCTGCAAATAGAGGTGGTGGCGGTGGAAGAGAGTCACTTCACGCTGCAGTTGCCCAGAGTAGAGACGGATGAAAACTGCTGGCTGCCTCTGCCTGGAGTGCGTTATCTTCTTACCGTGCTCGACAATGAGCAGGGCGTCAAACTGAATGCCACCTTGCATGAGCAGCTTGTGAATGTCACTCAGCTCAAAGCCTTCACGAACTACACCACGCAGCTTAAGATTGCCACCTTCTACCAGCAGAAACTCGGCCTACAGTTGCTGCACATTCCCGATTTGGTTATACGCACCGCGGTTGGTACGCCCAGCATGCCGCGGAACTTCACCGCTCATGCCGTCAGTCCCACAGAGATCGAGGTGCAGTGGGTCGAGCCTGAGGAGCTGAATAGTGCCCGCATATGGTATGAACTGCATTGGCAGGCCCGCAACATTACACAGGGGGAACATAGAGTACTGGAGAACGGTGACACCCTCGTGGCACTGACCAACATGCTGCCGGCCACGGAGTACACGCTCTGGTTACTTGTGTTTTCCACTCCGGAAAATATAAACGCCAGCCGCATGATTGCTGTCCAGACGTTCGAGAAGCCGAGCGACCTGATCTTGCTCAAGGTCGGCGCCTACAATCTCACCCTAAGCTGGGCACCACCGGCGGACGTCAGCCGCACTTTTCTAACGTGTCGTGCACTGAATCCGATATTGAATACGCACTCAGATTCCACCTACTTCAGCATCGACATTAGCAACAAGACGGCGTCGATCGTCATCACCGATCTAAGACCCCGCACTCGATATGAATTTCTTCTGGAGCTGAGCTATGCTGGAGTGGGGCAACAGTACCGCTGGCCGGAACCGACGGTTGGACAACGGTTTATCTATGAAACCCTCGGCGATCGACCCAGCAGTCCTGGCCGGCCTAAAGTCGAACACATCATGGACGAAATATTCAAGGTTTCTTGGCAGTCCGCACGTGGAAATGGGGCTGCCGTGATCGAGTATCACCTTGAAGCGCTGCAATCGCGAAATCCTACTCCGAAACGCATTCGACGTCATGACGTCGTAGTAGCAGGAAGTAGTCGCGAGCTGTATGGGAACAAGACGATTGAGTGGCTCGGTCAGCTTCCGTGGGCAGAGGAACCTCAACCGCTGGAGGATAAATGGTTGGTTTATTGTAGAACCAGCAGCCAGAGCTGCATTGTGAATGAGTTGTACACGATGCGTCTGATCATGTTTCGTGTGCGTGCACGAAACGATCCTTATGGCTGGGGACCTTACAGCGAGCACAGCAATCGGGTTTCCGAGCCGTTCGTATCGCCTGAGAAGCGCAACTCTTTGGTGATCGCGATCCTAGCGCCGGCAGTTATAGTATCGACATGCGTTCTGGTACTTATTTTGATCCGCGCAAGTGAGTAGGTCGCCAGGTGGTGGTATATTTCGCCCGAATATTATTCTGATTTTAATTTTCCGCCTTACAGTCCAAAATCGTCGGCTGCGTGCTAAGAAGCTCTTGGAAAAGGGTCGGCCGGGCATTTGGCGGAACTCTATACTGCAGCAACAACAACTGATGGCTTCGCGGAACAGAGCTTTCTCGGTTGCCAGCCACTCGACCATGTACACGGGTGGCCCTCTAAGCGACGCAGATATCGCGCTCTTGCCGCACATCAGCTGGAATCAAATCACTCTGCTGAATTTCCTGGGAAGTGGCGCATTCGGCGAAGTCTACGAAGGTCTGGTGAGGCATGAGGATGAAGAGGAGCCGGAGAAGGTGGCCATAAAGGTAAACGAACTGCACAGCTCTCTCGAATCGATCTCTCATTATTGGTTACACAATTGGGAAATTCGTATTTTCTTAAATATCCTTTAGCCTTGTTGATCTAGAGAACCTCTTTTAGAAATCGCTTTCATGTCTCTTCTCTGCCGGCGTTTAGAGCCTCCGAAAGGGCGCCAGTGAATTTGCAGAACTGCTGCAAGAAGCTCAGCTGATGAGCAACTTTAAACACGAGAACATCGTGCGACTTATCGGCGTTTGCTGCGATGCCGAGTCCATCTCGATCATCATGGAGCACATGGAGGGCGGTGATTTGTTGAGCATCCTGCGAGAATCGCGTCCGAACTCAACGGTAGGCTTTACTCTGCACCTTAAAAGCAATGCTGAATGCATATTAAAATAAATAACCACGTTCTGCAGTGTCCAACCCCGGCACTGCACTTGCTGGATTTGATCACGATGTGCATCGATGTGGCTACGGGTTGCAGTTACCTGGAAAACATGCACTTCGTCCACCGCGACTTGGCCTGCCGCAACTGCTTGGTCTCGTCGCGCGAGCGCAGCAAACGCGTGGTGAAAATCGGAGACTTCGGTCTGGCGCGCGACATCTACAAGAACGATTACTACCGCAAGGAGGGCGAGGGCTTGCTGCCCGTACGATGGATGTCACCAGAAAGTTTGGTCGATGGCATATTCAGCACCCAGTCGGATGTCTGGGCGTTTGCTGTGCTTTGCTGGGAGATACTGACGCTGGGGCAACAGCCGTATGCGGCGCGAAACAACCTGGACGTGCTGCAGTTCGTGAAGGAGGGTGGTCGTCTGGAGCAGCCCGAGAACTGCCCCGACAATCTGTAAATACAAGAGGCATGTATTCAAATGTAGGCTGCTTTAAACCATTTCTTTGCAGCTTCGCTCTCATGCTGCAGTGCTGGAAGGCAGAAGCGGCGGAGCGCCCTAGCTTCCGGAAATGCTTGAATGTGCTTCTGGCTGTTAAGGCCGACGTGCGATGCGTCAGTGTGAGCTATACGAAGGACGAGGGTTTGTGTGCGATGTACGCGAACAACCAGAGCATTGTGCTGAGCACATTCATGGCGAACCCGTCGCTTCCGCAGCTGGAAGAACGATGTGGGGAGCCGGATGAGAGGATGGCGACTGGTTCAGAAACAAGGATAAAGGGGAGAACTTTAGCGGAGAAGAAAGCAGTCCTTGACGGCTCCGGATGCGACAAGGAGGAGGAGAGCGAGAGCTTAAATGATGACGCGTCGCAGTTGATTGCGCTGCGTGTGGGCAGCACCCGCGGAGTAGAGCAGGAGCAGTTGAATTACTATACGAACGAAGGCGTTTCGAGATTATAGAAATGATGTCCAGTTGGTCATGTAGAGTAGATTAGTTCGTAGATCTGTAAGATATTTTTTACTACTTTATATAGGGTATTCGGAAAACGTGTTTCAAACACCGAGTCGGCCGGGAGAATGCTTTGTCTACGCTCAAGAAGAGTATCGATTCAGAAGGTTCAAATAAAACCTTAAAAAGTAAGCTGGAATGAAAGTGATTCGAGACTATTCGATGTATAAATCTTGAATAAGAACTGCAGCTAGAAATACTTCAAATCTTTATTAATATTGTCATCTTCCTGTCCTGCATCTTTGAGAAATGTTTGAACTCCCTTAAAAAGGTTTGGTTAGCAAAAAAGTCCACTCCTTAAAGTTGTGGATAAAAGCATTTGTTATTGTGTAAAACTTTGCGTCTACTTTTAATTTTTTTGCCAAAAGTGTTTCGCGTTTCAATCTTCGACGATCTCTTTTATGTTCGAATATGAATTTCAATTAGAATTTCATTGAAAAAAAGTGCTCTCATTACTTTTGGAACGCCATCTCTGTGTTCGTTCAGTTTGTGCTTCAGTAGGTATTTCAATCCACATGGATGCCGATGTGCACGAAATCATCTCCAAAACAACGCCAACAAAAACAATCATTGAGAGTACGAGGACATTCCACCGTAGTCAAGATGAAAGAATTATAGTACAAGATAAAAACAACATTTGGGATTCTTTTAAAACGAAATCAAATCTTCTGAAGTGACTCGAGTACAGGATTTTCGGAGGACTCTTCTTCGGTTTTCTACCTCCGTTTACGAGATCTTCTGTAATTTTGTCAGTCTTTGTGTCATTTAAAGTGGCAACGCGGAATTATAAATGTTACCGAGACCTCGACGGTCGACCCGTTTTAAAGGATTCTCAGAATGCCGTAAAAACTAATGTACATCATACTTTTTTGTCTGAACCAACTGTTTTAAGCGAGTACTGAAAATTATTTCTGCTCAGTTCGAGTAGGGACATTTTCACTCAACTTAATTGACTGCGATTTTGTATTGAAAAACTTTACTGACGGTCGTAGAGTCACGCCAGAAGAAGAAGCTGGCGTGAAAAAGAAAAAAAAAATCTAATAAAATTCCCATCTTCAGCTTCCGTTGGACGATACGCAGATGAGAAGTAAGAGCAGAAAAGTGATCCTCCAGCGCTGCCATTGAATTAAATACGGCGAAGTGATTTCTAAATGAATGCTGAAAGCTTTTTAAGTACTTCGCGAAGTACTCGCTAGTAGTTAAGTTCGTTGAATGTCCTTTTGAGGTTAATTGATTACACAAATCTCATGAATGGGCAAAAAGATGCCGATATTCAAACTTTTCATTTATCTATTTAATGTGTTTCATTTGTTTCATTCTATAATTCGTGAACTGTTGTTGTTGTTGTTCATCTTTGCTACTTTAATATCGCAATATTATTTTGGAAATTAGTTGGTTTGACAAAAAACACACAGCCAAACAGAGTAACAACAACTATAATAAATCACATACACTTCCTGAGTGCCCGGGAATATACAACGAAAATAAAAACAACAGCTAAACTCAATGAAAATGAAATGCAGTGAAACATATTTTTAGGCACCGCTTTTATGAGGAAAAGAAGAGAAGACGAAGAAGAAGAGGTGCAGGAGAGACCATTGGTTTTCATTGTCGTATGCTAATCAGAAGCAAAGAAAGAAGAAAGACAAACAGACAGATAGAGCGACACAGAGACAGACGATAACAATGGATGGATGGATGGACAGAAGAGTAGAAATCTACAAGAACCCTGCGACTGAAACAATGAAAACCAACAAAACTAATGCTACTAAAGCCAGGTAAGTCAGCCCAGGAGAAGCGGCAGAAGATAAGCTTTGTTAAGGACGTGGGCGTTGGTGGGGGGGTGGGGACCACCCCCCGGTGGCACGAAAATGTGGTGAGGTGCGATTCATAAACATTGCTAGGGACATGAACTCGGGTGGACATGCACTATGTAGAGGACTCGAGTTCAATGCACACGGAGACCTTTCTTTCATACCCAGAAAATTCATGTTCATTACAATAAAACTGCTTTTAATTGCAACTGTTGTTGTAGCAACTAATTAATTGTTTTATTAGCGACATTAAACGCAAGGAATACAGCTTTAATTCGGCTGAATGAGCGCCATTAAAGTGGACTTTATTTTGCAGTGTATTTCTTATTAAGTATTACACTCTTTTAGTTTTTTTTAGTTCCTTTCGTTTTTCAAATGTGTGGCTTCTCCAACAAAATTGAAGTTTTGAAGTGGATTTTTCTGTGTGTAGACTTTGCATGTTGTCTATCATCCGAAGTCCTGTCTGTTTGACTACTTAATCCGTGCGGTGTTTGAGCACCAAGCAGCACTTCTGTCTTCTTCGGTTTCTTTCTCTGTCTTCTACCCGGTCTGTCTGTCTGTCTGTCAGTCTGTTTGCGTTTTATTTGTCGCATATCCTGGTGGCGGTCGCTTTGTGCTTGTTGCAAATTTTTTTTTTGTTGTTTTTGCCAACTTATTTTATAAAAGTTTTGTGCACTCTTGAGCTGGTTGTTGTTGTTGTGATTCTTTCTCGGTCGTGGTCTTTTCTTGTCCATCGCCAGTGCAAATTGCGACAAAACTACGCATTGCATACTTTTAGGCTGCCTGGTTTTATGCAAATCAACCAGATTTGTTATCCTTCGGCTTCAATTGTCACAAAATCGAGTAACTCGCCATTCAATTTGTTAAATTATCCAATTTAAGAGAGTTTCAATTTAATTGAATAAATTTTTGATCACAATTTAAGCATAAGGAAACGTCTTCATTTTAATTGATGTGCCTAACATTTAAATTAAATTTCAGTGGTTTTAGTAGTCATTAAATTCTATCAAGATTCACATCGTATTTTTTAAAAGCTTTTTAAGATTCTTAAAGGCAATAAAAATCTTGTAATTTGTAGCTTTAATACACTTTTTTAGAACGCATCAAATTCGAATGCTCGACTTAGAGTGCTCATTAAAGTGCTGCATACTTTATGGCGCTATTAATCCCGACTAAAGCGGATTCATACAAAGTAAGACTTTTAAACTCAATTTAAACTTTTTGCCAATTTGAAGCTTTAGTGCTTGCTTTAGTTGCAATTCTCTTCTATTTTAGATTTAGTTTTGCTTCCTGTGTATTTGTGTGTGTTTGCTTCCGTCTCTTGTATTTGCTACCGCTGACAGCTCAAAATAAAATGCTGTTAGTATTTTTCTAAGAAACACAATAAAAATACAAAGCAAATAAATAAGAAAAGATGGCCACATTTGCGCTGGCAGGGATCGGCAATGATATCGCTTTGTTGTTGTAAAGGAATCAACCTCGCTGTTCAAATAAATGAAAAACTACCCGCTGGCAACATCAGCGTTTCTGATTGCAGGTGAGTTCGAAGAAAAAAACGATGACGAACGACTGAAAATGAAGCAGAAGAACCGAACGAGTAGCTCGAAGAAAAAAAACGACGATGAACGACTGAAAATGAACCAGCACGAACGAGTAGCTACGAGCACTTCATAAAGCGGGGTTTGATGATTTGTTCTGCTTGTGTTTTCGTTGCTTCTGCACGATCGAGGCTTTATTTACCTCGCTGCTTCTTTAGTTTATTTGATTTTTTGTTGTTTACATTTTTCCGTGTCTTTTCACAAACATTTTCGCTCGAGATTTCTTACTGTGTTATTTTAAACTGCTTCCTTGTTGACGTTTTGGTGTGTGTGTGTGTGTGTGTTTGCATTCGATTGTGTGTGGATTTGAGAGCAAAATGGGTCCCGATGACCGTTTGGAAAATACAAAGCGTGTCCGGTCAAAAACATGCACTCTTTTGACCAATGTGTTTGTTGTGTGTGTGTTGTTTAGTTTGCCGTTTGTTTGTGTTGGCTTTTCTTTAAAGTTCTCTAAATTGAAGGAGAATATTTGAGGAATAGCAACTAAAGAGCAAATATGATAAATATAATAATATAAATAAATAAGTTATAAGAACATAAACTAAACTTCTTTCGCAACCTCCTCAACATCATCAGAAGCGACGCAAAGTGTTTAATCTTTTTTCTAATCAATTGCAACACACGTAAGCAACAAAACAGAAGAATGAAACACTGAACGTCAGCAGACAACCGCTGTCAGTAGCGGCAACAGTGGCAGCAGCAGACGTTGCGCCAAAATCACTGCACAATTCAACAACTCAAATCAATGCAGCAGAGCGCCACGTCACGTGACTCAAAAGCTTGAGTGTTGAACAAAGACTAAGACAACAACAAAAACGCTGCCGAACGAAGAATAAAAGAAGCCGAAGCCGATCAGAAAAACCCAAGAAAACATTAATAGGATGTCGAGAAAGAAGTGAAGAAGCAAAAAATAGTCGCATGGCTGCTGGCGCCTGAAGCACCCAAAAAGACGTCGTCTGCTGCTGAGGAGTGGATTTCAGAGAGAAGTGCTTCTTTTGTCTTGCTGAGGTTTGCTGTTTTGCTTTTTGTTCTCTTGATTTCCTAGTTTTTTACTTTCTTTTAACAGCTGTGACAATAAAAAACACGAGAACAACCACGTCGATGTCGATGATGAGCAGAGGACACTCAAAGTCGGATGTACTGATATATTGACGGCATGACTGAATCGATGAGTGACTGAGGGATTGATGGCGAATGGTTTTTGTTGTGCTGCTTTCTTTCTTCATACTAAATAAACTCGCAAAGTCTCAGATTCATTTAATAGGCTTAATGAATGAATGAACCTGCAATCGTAGTCATTTCTATCTTCTTTGATACTCACTCGTGCTCGCGATTGTGTCTGTATGAGTCTCTGTAGCGAATGCGTAGATTCCGCCGGATGTCGCTGCTGTCGTTGGCGTGGCGGTTGCGTGACAGAGCAGCCGGCAGCAGGAGGGCCATTTCTGTAATTAAAACAAGAAAAACAACAATAAAATTCATTTTATTTCAGAGCTTTGTAAAAGAATGTAACAATTTTATAAGTGAAACGAAACGTAATAAAATAATTGATAAGGCAAGGCACTGAATTATTTGCATTCTAATTTAATTGCTGCAATTTTAATGTTAACAGCTGCTAAAAATGGTTCGTTCACGCTGCAGAAGTATTAAGAGCTTGCTGACATTCAGAGAGAGGGAGAGAGAGAGGCCACATGATCTTTAGAGAGTTTGAAGAGAGTTGAACGTACGAGTACTGTTGTTGTTGTTGTTATAAAAAGCATCTGATTGTGAGTTTGTTCCGAGCTTCAATCAAACAAACCATTAATTAGAATTATCAACAAATTATCACTGAAAGGAACATCTTTTCGTACTTATCTATCTCTCCCCCTCTATCCCTCTCTCTCTTGTCTCTCGTTTGACTGCACTTCAAGCATTGGATTCAATTAAATTTCGATCACACGCTCCGTTGCACCGAAGCTTGCGTTCGTATTCAACGAAGTCCTGATATCTGGCGATGCAGTTGCGTAGATTCACGTAGCAATGCCGCATTTGAATAGCTTGCTGCCTCATAAACTCGCAATTGCTTTGAACTCCGAGCAACGTTTTCGCTGCTTTACTGCATTCATTCGCAGCCGCTTCTTCCGCAGATTCTTTCAACTTTAAGCGAATGTTTCGTTTTCTTTAACTGCTGCTGCTGTTGTTCTAGCTGCTTTTTGAAGCGTAACTGCAACGGAGTTGTTTCTAAATTTTTCCCTACTTTCCTTGGCGCTCTCTTCGCTCTTTCTGCTTCTTCGAAACACTTCTTAGTTTAACTTTTAACTGCACAAACTCAGCAGCGACGACTGCCATTCGAGAGCGGACAAGAAACAAGAGTATTCAAAACTTTTACCTTTTTCTATCTTAGGACGTTTTTAAGTTTTGTCACTTCGTAGCTGCGTTGTTTTAAAGAACAACATCGACACCTGAAAGATATCCAGACACAATTCAACGGAAGGACTTTTAAACCAATCACTTAACTTTGAATCCTTTTCGATTTGTCTTCTTATTCAGTGAGCTCTCAAAGATCGAAAGTCAAACGAATAAAAGCACTCAAAGCAACTCTTTTGGTAAATCTTTTTAATATGCTTTGAAAAACGAATCGAATTGATTGAGTGATGAACGAAATAAGATTAAAAAGACTTTCGATGGGAAAACGAATCAAAAGAAAAGCGAAGAACTAAGTTATTCCGTATAATTTTGTTGCTGATCATTCTGTTGATGCTACTTGCATCCTTGCGTTGGTTGCATCTTCTTTCAAGTGTCGCTGCGTTGCTGCCCATTGTATTTCTTCATTCTTTTTATTTCCCCCCCATCTTATTGCTGATTATTATTTTATTATTGTTGTTGTTGTTGCTTTGTGTGTACTCACCGCGCAAGATTTTCTTGTCGTGATGTCCGTGACACCGGAAGCCCTGGCAGCCGCGCTTCTGCACCAGCGACGGACAGTGCTTGCCGCCATTTTGTGCGGCCTGCAGCACTCTGCGAGCACGCGACATCATCCCGGTGCCGCAGCTTTTGTCGCACTCGCTCCATTGACCCCAATCGCTGACCTGACAGTCGAGCACTGCAAACAGAGAAAAAATGGAGAGAGAAAGAAAGACAGAAAGAGTGAGTAAGTGAGAGAGCAAATCGTAGTGTAAAAATCAGAATTTAAACGTTGTGCAAATTTGTATCGTGTTTCCAACACTTTTTTCAAATCCAATCAAATTATTTTAAAACACAGCGTGTTTCCTTTCACAATTCGGTAGTTTAATAAATATTTTATGCTAGAGGAAAATATAGTTTATTTGATGAAAAGGATTTCCTTTAAACTCCTGGCAGACTTTGAAGGTTGCTAAATGTTTCTTGTCTCAAGTTTTTGTTAATCTTATGACAGAAATATTGTCCACATCATCACTCCAGCTACACCCTGTATATAGTGCGGTCGGAAGTCATCAGCGTCAACAACTGCTGCAGTTGCAGCTGCTGCATCACTTAATTGTGCTTCATTGCTATGCTTTTGTCTTAATTGTTGTTGCAGATTTGTTTTGACATCTGCTGTCATGGGTATTTCCGAACACACACACACACACACACACACACACACACACACACACACACCCACACACAGTCACATCCTGGCTCTCACGTGCATAGAAATGTTGTCATTTTGTTGCTCTTACAATCGAGTTGAATACATTGTGTTGCGCACTGAATTCAGCATGTCATTCATTGCGGATGATTGTGATTGTTATTGTTATTGTTGTTGTTGTTGTCGTAGGTAATGTTATCGTTTCTGTTGTTGTTGCTTCCGTTTCTGTTTTTGTTGCTTTCGTTTCTGTACTAATTGTTGTTTTGTTAATATTTGTGTACTTTTGCATTTAATGATTGTGAAAACTTGCTGCAGATTGCAGTTGTGTAGGTTTTCGAATGTGTGTATGTGTGTGTGTGTGAGTGGGTGAGTGGGTGAGAATGTGCTAGTGTCCATGTATAAACGTCAGTATGGAGTTTATCAGGAAATCGTTTCCGATGACAAATAATACACTTGAGGCTCCACAAACACTAAATGAATCCACTTCAAAATGAACACATCATTTAAATTCAACGACTGTCATTAAATGAGTTATGAAATCACTACGAATCATCTATAAAATTACCATCGAAAACAATAAACACATGATTTTCAATTTTGTAGTATTGTTGATTCTGATTGTTGTTGTTGATTGATTCTGAAGATAAATAAAAGCATTTGTAGAGTTTTCCTTCATTTAACTGCTATTTTCCACTACTGTACTTCAAACGAACACACACACACACACACACACACAATCACAATCATTGCATGCTTCATTATGTGTCGGTAGTCAGCATGTTGTTGTTGCTGTTGCGGGAGTTTCTGCAGGTCGAGCACTTTGCAGCGTCATGATGCAGTGACTACTGAAGCAAGTGATGTCGACATGTCCTTGGCACACTTGCCACGCATCGTTGCTGCTGTCACCGCTGTCACCGCGTTGTGCGCCGTTTTTATGCGTTGTGCACTTTTAAGCCACTCACTCAAGCAGCTGAAAACGCAGGCTGTTAGAAGGAAGTCCGGTGAAGTGAAGTGAGTTAGCGAGGGTGCAAGGAGGGAGAGGTGGTTTCTGGACTGGTATCCGCAGAAGGACCTTCAGTTTCATTATTTTATATGAAAGAATCAGTTGAGGACGAGTTCCCCCTGTTTACTTTAAATTTAGACAAACGAATAAAATATTAAACAAAATCTAATTCCCCCCCCCCCCCTCGTTTTTCTTTTCATCTTCGCTCTCCTCTTCCTTTTCTTCCCTTGTTTTCAGTGCACTTTTTGTTGTGACTCAATTTTTGCGCTTAACCCACGACGACAGCCGGTTTTTCACTCAACAGCGGCAGCAACAATTTATCACATTTCGATTATGATGATGATCTCCCGAAAGAGCAGAAGAATCAGTGTGGCAAACAGTGTTGCCACTTGTGTGTGGCCAGATTATAGCCATCTCTCAAGTGCAACGCTCTGAAGAAAGCACAAAAACAAGCGCCAGGAGCGGACACTCGCACTCGCACAGAAAAGATTTCGTTGGCGTTGTTGTGGTTTTTGTTCGGAATGAAGACAATCGATCAGCAGTCATGCTGGTGGAATGTTCTGTCATGTCACGTCAGTAGCAGTGGCATGTCATGCCACGTGACAGTAACAAGTATGCAGAAAATCGTTCGTCTGACTGAAGTAATCAATTAATTGCACTGAACGGGAGCACGAACAAAGAGTTGATGGTTTGAGCTCATGAATTATTGCAGAATTAAATGAAATGTTTACGAGTTCTGCAAACAACGAGTTCTCTGAACGAGAAAGTGAAAAAATATGCATATTTAATAAAATCTTGTTTGCCTTGTTTTTTCCTTGAAAACATTCTGCATCCATTCGTGTGTTCATTCGAATGGATTCAGAATCGTTTTAAATTTAAATCGTTCGCTGAATCCAGGGCAACGCTTCTGACAGGCAGCCGCATTCCAAGAACTCCATGCAAAATGTTTTAATTAAAATGCTTTTCCTGTAGCAGGCAGCACCATCAAAATGGACATAACTGTCAATAGCAGCAGCAGCCTCAGCAGCATCAGCAGCAGCTTCAGCTTCAGCTTCAGCAGCAGCAGCAACTCGCTGGCGGCCATTTTGCGAACAACAGACGATTTTCCGTTTCATTGGATTAACATTTATGTTGTAATGCTCGCTTATCGTTGTTGTTGTTGTTGAAGAACGTTTCTGTGGCTGTTTTGCATTGTTTTCTTTTTGGATTGTTTTCTTTTTGTATATTTTTCGAATCAATTTCGATTCTTTTGCTACTGAATGAATGTTTTTTGTTCGCTTGTGGCACAAACCGAAAGTGAATTCGCAATGACTCAAACCAACTGAGCGAGGTGTGTGTATGTGTTTTTGTGGATTATACTGCTTCACTTCTCAATATTATTAAAGCACAGAAAGGAACTAAAAAAATGGTGCAGCTCGAATTCGTCTGGTTTTAACGGGATTTTTTATTGATTTTGTTGTTTCTGTTTGTGTTGTTGTTGTTGGAGCCCTGTGGCCAGTCTTTTAAGTGGTGGTTTTTTCTTCTTTTTATACCGTTACATAAAAATACACAATATTAATAATAAAAATAAGAGCAGCAGAAAGACAAGAACAGCAAGAAAAGCAAGAAGAACAAGAAGAAGAACAATCAAATAGCCGTTAAGTTCAACAGTTCAGCGGAAAAGCAGTTCGGCCAACGAGTTGCCAATTAAAATCAAATAAAAGTCTTAAAAATAAAAGAAGCATAGCAGAAGTTTTTGTGTGTGTTCAGTGAGATACGCTGTAATGGCGTTGGGTGCGTTGGGTGCGTTGGGTGCGTTGGGGGAGAAGGAGAAGGAGTTGGGTTGTTTGTGGGTTGGATTCCTTTATTTTTGCTGGGTTTCACAACAATCGAAGGCGTGTTAAAGAAATTAATTGGCTCATTTTTAATACCTTTTAAATGAATCGAAGGAATTAATAAACGCTTCAATTAATGAGCTCAATTGAGTTGCTTGTGCAAGCAAGTAAACAAGTCATAAATAAGGTCGAAGAGGTCATAAGGTTACCTTAAGGATGCAAAATAAAAGATGTTTTTAAAAGCATTTGCAAACATGAACAAACATGATTAAAAACTTAAACTTTCTTTACTTGAATGTCAAAGTCAAACACTTGAGCTTCACTTAGACCCACACAAAGACAGGAACTTAATTAACGCATATCGATGGTGATGCCACAACCGGATGCAGCCTCAATTTCCGCCCGAGCAACATCCTTAGTGCACGTTAGTGTTGCTTTTGTTGTTGTAAAGCGTTAAACAAGAGTTAAATTCGGAATCGGCAATGAAAAATGAACCGTTAGAGAAGACACCCCTCTACACACACACACACATACACGCATTCTTACAAGCTGCCAAACAGAAGCCGTGATACTCCAGCAAATTAACACGAATTGAAGAGTTCCACAAACCAATACTTGCATAGACAGGGAGGGTGAGAGGGAGAGGGACGGATAACAGGCAGACAGACAGACCGACGCGAAGGCAAATCGACTGGAAGCGCACTTTAAGTGGAATTGACTGCGGTGTGAAACCAGAAACAGCTTAGAAACAGCCGCATTCAGGCACTTTGATGCACACATTCGTACAACACACACACACACACAAAAATGTGCATAAAAAGTAAACTCCGTTAGTGTGTCCGTGTGTGTGTGTGTGGATATCCGTGCGCCATTTGTTTTTATTTGCTCAGCACAAGCGTGCAATTTTCACCATTTTGTTGCTGTTGCTGTCGTTGTTGTTGTTGACTTCGGTGGTTGGTTGTTTTTTTGCTTGTGAATCCGAACAGCAAATAAAGAGTTACAAAGTGCATGGCAAAAAATGCTTGTTTGTATTTGTATTTATTTGTGGCAGCAGCTGTGTTCGTGTGAGTGTAGAACAGCCGGCGAATTACTTAACTTCTCTTAAAATGCTTCACTTGAAATGATCAACAACACAACGAAGCCGAAACAGGGAAAAGCTGTGTTTCTACAACAACAAATCTGACTGATGGACTAGCGTATTAACGGAATGTGTTTCCAGGATTTAAGGGACTTAAAAGTCGACGCAATTTGAGATCAGCAGAAATTTCAAGGAGCTCTTTGGCGTTAAATGGGACTTTAATCAGATTAAAATTGTTTTTTTAAGAAGTGCATCGCAAACAGCTACGTGAGGGTGGTGGTGATGAGAGGGCGAGGAGCATGAGGGGAATGCGAAGTGCGAAGCTTCTCTCTTCCGCCGTCGACGAAGCCAGACAAACAGTCAGCAGCTTGCTTAGACATTTGAATGAAACGAAGCCAGTTGACGTGGTTGTCACCGTCGTCGTATTCTGCTTCTTCTTCTTTAGCTTCTTGGCAGCGAAGAAAATCGTAAGAATGCGACAGATGGCTTGAAACTGTGCTCGAGGTGGAAGCAGGAACTCGAACGGTTGAACCACTTGAACCACATGCTTGTGGCGACGACACAGAATCCGTTTTATTGCATTTTTAACAATCCTGCAGCAGAGAAGGAGACCTTCGATAGAAAGAGAAGGACAGAGAGAGAGAGAGAGCGAGAGACAGCAGTGCAGGAAAGTGCGATATAATTGCAAAGCTTATTTTGCATGCTAAGCGAAAAGCTGGAAGATAATCATAGTCAAATAAAGAAATCGTTAGAGAACTCATCCCTCTTTTCCTCTCTGATGGTGCTAAGAAACGAATGCGATTTCGTATAATATATAATATATAATATAAAGACACATAAATACTACAACAAATATAATGGATCAAAACAATTTAAAGAGCGAATGAGGTTTTATTATGGTTTCTGTACCAGTTTGAGGAATTAAGTCCAGGTTTCTAAAAAACATCTTCTAAGAAAAACCAATCATTTAGCTAGAGCAATAAACTATCAAATTTGGAACACTTGGAGGATTTGCTCCCTTCCTTGACCCCCTTCCCCGTCTCTGACTCCTTCTGCTTTCGATTGTCCTCGCGAGAGACTTCCGAATCTGGGTCGTCTTTATTCTCCTGGCGGCAATAAATTCTGCTGCTGCTGCTGATGCTCCTTCTGTTGCTGGCTAAGCAACATGCGAGGATCAGCGGAGGATAGAAATGCGCAACATCTTCTTTTGAGTAGCGGCTGTGAATAGTTTTTGCCGTTAGGGCCTCGTTACGGAGCCTCCATACGGAGCTGTTAAAATGCATCGACAGATGTTTCTATAGAAGTGTATGTCTTCTGTGGTGTGTGTGTGTGTGTGTGTGTGTGTGTTTCTGTGTGAGTGTCTACAGCCGCCGGCTTTACGAGTGTTTGAGGCGTGTTGATTTTTAATTTTTGCACCAATGAATAATGATTCGAAGTGATGCTGTCCAAGAAAATGATTTCAGAAACAGGCAAACAGACAGAAGGACCGCGAGAGAGAGAGAGAGAGAGAGAGAGAGAGAGAGGGAACAAATTCAATCTCCGAATTGAAGCAGCTGACTTAATTATCCTGCGATTCTAGTAAATCCCTAAAGTCTTTTAAATATCGTTATTATTGCGAAATCTACTTAAGTTTCTATTTCGGTTTATTTTTCATTTTACATGAATTTTTTATTAAATTTTTGTGGTATTCTTCTTATTTCTCTTCTGTGAGCCATCTAAGAAGATCAACCAAGAAACAAACAAGAACAACAACCTTAAAAAAACATAAACTCTGCAGCAGAAGTGAAACTTCAGCTTTTTCCTCAAGGGATTAAAATACATCAAATTGTAAAGGAAACGCTGCAAAAAAGAGTGGGTTTTTGCAGAGCAAGAGGAGAGAGGAAAGTGCGGAGAGGGGGAGGGAGAGAGAAGCAGGTAGCGACGGGACAACTGTCACTATTTAAGTATGACGCATGTACTGAGTCGTGGGGAAAATTGCAGCCCCTCAACAGAACCGCTTCGCATGCATGAGCGAGCTGCATTTGAGCACCATCCCCTCCTCCTCCCCTCCCCCTCCGCTCCTAACCCTCTTCGCCGCACTCCGTATGCAGCGATCATTAACATTTAATGTCGTTGACATCCGGCAAAACCAAGGATGGCAAAGTTGCCACAAGTCACGTTCGATGGGTGTGTGTGTGAGTGGATACACATGTGTGTGTCTATTGTTGTGTGCGTGTGTTTGTGTGGATTATGTTCTCAGTTAATGACGTCTTGAAATCAATACGCAGCACGGCGTTGACATCGAAATGTCAAGCAGAGTTTTAAGCGGATTACGGGTGATTGCGGAGCTCCGCGTTGCCAACTGTTGCGTTATTCGAAGCCCTTCCGTAGTCTTGCAGTTGGCTGCACTGGTATCAGTTGCAATCCGAGCTGCAGAACTAACATTTAATTGGCTCAGGGATTAAAAAGAGAAGCTGATATTCGTTTCCGGACAGGGTGCCAAATGTTCAAAATTTTTTCATTAAACTCGGTAATAAATTTTCAACTGATTAACTCGCGATTAAAACGAGGTCAAAATCTTCGTTTTCCTGTATTATTTGGCAGTTTCATTTTCGATCCAAGTGTTTGGATGCCATGAAGCGGAAGTTTTTCTCCTCTTCTATTGCATCGACTGTACATCGGTTGTTCCTTTCAGCATCGATGATTACTTTGGAGCAACCTCTTTGGCTGGATTCGTTTGTAGCCGCCACGGTCGCTTTTTGGCGCTCACATACGCACAAACAACTATCAATTCAGCTATCTACCATCCATCTCCTGGGCCATCAAACCACCCGGGTAACCGGACATCAATCTTCACAGCTGACATTTACAACTGTCGTTACACACGCCAAGCGAATCGATGGAAAGCGAACCGCAAACAAATAAAACAACATCAGCACGATTCTTTCACGACCACTTCATCGATAACTGCTGCTATTTCACTCACTCTCACCATCCGTCTTTCACCTCCCTCTCTCTCTCCCTCCCCCACTTCTGGGTATTTGATTTAAATTTCAAATTCGAAATGGCGTTGAGTGTAAATTGCATTTCCGTTTGTGTGCACATATAAATCATTGCAGCCTTTCGGGCGCTTCGGAATCTTGCCCCACCCCCGTGTGTGTGTGCGTGTGTTTGTGTGGGTGCTTTATTCGACCCCACCGCTGAGAGAACGAATTATTATGCGTTGCAGTGGTTTTCATCGTTTTTGTTGTATCGGGATACAAAATCAAGTAACTGCAAGGATCAAAAGTTGATTTTTCAATTTGCATGCACAAAACGTGGCAGCGAAAGAAGTGGAAAACGACAGAGAAGGTCAGTCTTAGCTGGCGAATGGAAGCAGATGATCTTTGACCTTTCGAAAGGCATTCCTTCAAAGTGAATGAGTAGGTTTTCGAAATCCTCCTGACATGAACTCGTTATTTCGATCTGCTGTTGAAGGCGACAACTATTGAGAGGTTCTCTTTGATGATAAAGCAGGAGAACTGATGAGCATGAGATGAGAAGAGACTCGCTCTCGTTCTTTAAATATCACTGGGACACCACGGCGTATGGTTTCGCTTTCATCTTCCATTTCCACTGAGAATTCATTGAATTTATGGATAAAATTAGCATTTGTCCATTAATCATGTTGGTCTCACTCGAAGGACGAACGATTTTGCAATCTTTTTCAACCTCATATTTATTAAGACGTAAAAACAAATGAGGAGTGTAGATGCTGTATTTTCGTGGCTTTCTTCAAGATTCTGCTGTATCATTGCTAAAAACCGACAGATATTTTTCACTAACTTACTATATAAGTTGTTTGTTTTGTAATTTTTTTAACACTGTTGTTGTTTTTTGTCGCATCTTCAAGTTTGTGCCTCGATCTCTTTGTCCGGTTTCATCCGCACAGGAAACCTGAATAAATGATAATAATATATGCCCCTAAAAGGAGGCAATATATTTAGCTCATTTCAAGGGTATGAGCCGTAAAAAATACAATCTTATTAGCAGCTTAATGCGAACACATGTCTTTCATGCCGACCCGGACCTGCAGGGATGTGAATTGAGTCCAAATGTAAACACTTGATGCGTAAAGGACACGCACATTCTTTTCTTTTCTTTGCTGGTCGCTTGATAGGTTTGATGGATAGTTTATTTTATGACGCATGTTTTCTTAAATGGATTGAGTTGGGCTGCAGCACTTCTAATGCTTTCACTGCCCTTGCTTCGTGTTATTCTTTTCCTATGAATGACTCCTTCTTTCGGTCTCCCTTTCTTCCCGAAATAGTCCTTTGTTTTTTTTCTTTTATGGACGTCCGTAAGAACAGGATTTCTTGTTTTCTTGTTTCCGCACACAATCGGATGTTATGTTTGGGGCTTTTAAGAAAATCGACATACTGATTCATGCAGATGAGTATCCTTTTCATCAGCATAAAACGAACCCGAGTCCCTTCACTGTTTCTAGAGGAACGCGTGCCGGTTTCCTTTTATTAATCGGCAGCCATTACACAGCAAGAAGGGAGCAACAGCTTCGTGTATGGGATCAACCCAGACACACGTGAGCCCACACAAGAGAAGCGCATTTATGAAGCTCTTTAACGGTAATGAAGCATTTTTTCCCTTTATAAACAAATTTATTTGCTTTGTTGAAGGAGAAAACAAAAAAATTAGATTTCAACTTTCGGTGTCAATTTTTCCGCAAGCAGGTCCTCTGTCCTGTCACAAGGTCATTCGTTACTTTTACATGTGTCCTGTTTTCTGTGTCCTGCCAGGACACAATCAAGCGGGGCACTTTATTTGCATAAAACAGCTGTTGTTCCTTTCTAAGAATCTTGTATTTAAAATTGAAATTATTTTAAGGAAGAAGAAAAACAAACAAACACCCAAAAAAGGGTGAGGGGCTGCTTGCAAATGTGCCGGAAGGATTTCGCTTTTAAGGACTCTTACGTAAGCAGCTTTCGGATTTGCATTTAAACAAGGATCGGTTTACGTTTAATTTTTATGTGCTATGGTAGTGTTTTTTGTTCAGTGGTTTATTTGAACTGAAGAGAAATGAAGGAAATTTCTGCCCACGCCATTTTGCTGCATACTTTTAGTCGTAATAAACTAATTTTACACATGTTGAGTGCGTGGCTCCGAGATTCGTTGCCTTGCCTTTTTGTTTTCAGTTCCTTTTTACGTCTCTTTCCGTTTAACTTCCTTTCAACACAGTTCCATCCTTCCGCGTATCCTTTCAAGCCTTGAGGCAGCAGCAGCATCGAAGTCGTTCCTCGCTCTGTCGCACTCGGGCAGACTTTTTCAGGTTTAGTTGTTGTGTAACTATAAATCGACTTTAAATATTCCTCTTTTCAACGCCTGCTCAACCATGCTTGCCCCGCTCCCCTCCCCCTTCCTCGTTTCAGGCCAGTCGGCGATCTGCGAGGTCAAAATAGAGTAGGAGGAGTACGAAATCGGCTCAAGGGTTCTGTTTTGCTCATAACGAATGGCAGCTTCACCGTCTGGCTGTCTGTCTGTTTGTAGTTGTTCGGATCGTGGTTGTTGTTTTCCTGTTTTGTTGTTGTTTTGCACAAAGGAGGTTTGTTTGCAGTCGGAGGCTTGAGCAGCTTTTTCAACACAGAAAAAATGTGTGTTTCATTCCTATTGAAGCCTATATTTTGATTCAAGAGTTTATATTTGGAAGTCCTACGGTTAACGGTTATTACATCACGGTGACCAGGCGTCAGGTATTGAAGAGGTTGGAAGATGTTCCGTGTTCTTTTACTGAAAATTCCTGGGAGACGAAAATCGATATAAATTCATGAGAAGGTAAATTATTAAAGTGGGTCGCTCGACGAAAATTACGAGCCTCTACTGATGGCCTTTGAAGACTTAGCAATCATTAGCTTTGCTTTGCTTTGTGTTGGCAGGACAGCCAACGATATGCCGATGTACCATTGTTGCAAGTACCGGAAATCATACAGCTACGCATATACTTGCACTGCTCACACACAGACACACCCACACACACACTGACTCAAAAGCCATCGTCAATGTTTGAACTGCTTCAGTGGCTGTTTTGCAGGCGATGCTGCCCTGGGCAACCCGGGCATCCGCAGTGGCTGTCTGCGCTGCGTGACCACAGAGGACAAAACGTGTTGGGAGAAAAAATCTACTTGAATTAATACGAGTCCACTGATTTAACCTCAGCAGCAATGCAGCATCAAGTCTCTCGCACACGCAAACCACAAACATGCACACATACACCAATACATTTGCATTTATATCCTCAGTCTCAGGATTACAGATTTTCTATGGATTTTCGTGGTTTTTGTGGCAGCACCACTCGGAGACTTGATGGTGACTCCGGTGGTCATTCGGGGAGCTTTTGTAGTGGTTTTCATTTGTTTCTCGTTGTTCCTCGTCTCCATTATTGTTCTTTTGTATGTGTCGCTGTAGCTGTGTGTGTGTGTGTGTTTATGTGTGTGATGCTGTAGTTGTTCTTATTGCTGTTATTGTTATTTGGGTTGTGATGACATTGTTGTTGTTGCTTTTGATTTTGTTTTTGTTGGTGTGCTTTTGCTTTTGCTGTTGTTACTATTTGTATCGAGATATGTTTCTTGTTGTTGTTGCCAATAATTGTTGTTGTAGTTTGTGGTGCTCCCATAGCATTCTTTGTGGCCCATTTTTGAGCTGGCTAAATGAGTTTTTGGTCAATTTTAATTGGTGCTTCAGATGAATATTTGCACTTAAAAAAAGTGACTTTCATCCTTCATCATTTTTCCCCATCACAAAAGACGACATACACGTGAAGAAGCATGAAGGAGAATAAGAAGCAATCCGTGGTTGTGTGATTCATTTTATTTTTTATTGGTTTGAATAATTTTTTACCCTCAACATTGATTTGCGAAAAATTTGCACCATATTTTTATCAATACGAGTATCCAGTATTTTTTTAAAAGTATCATTTTGAGATTTGAGATTTTTTTGGGGCTTTCTTTTTTGTCTAAGTTAAGAATATCTTTGTAGAAATTATCCTCATGAGAATCTTCTGGCTTACCTAAACGTATGATAAGCGATTGGAGACCTTCAATAAAATTTCAATAAATTTTCTTCACTCATCCGATCAAATCCGAGTTCCCAGATTCTATTAGGAGCTGTTGCCCGCACACAGTAAACCCTCCCACCCCACATTGTGGGGTATCCACACGCCCACAATAAAGCCAAGAAACTAAATTATTTGTAGGTGCAAAAATTAGATCAAGGATACGGCAAGAGGATACAGAATAGTAGGGCAGAATGGCGCGGAAGGGGGAGTGTGGGGAGGGTGTGGGTGGTGTGTGTGCAGCGTTGATGTGGTTTGAGTAACTAGACGGGCAGGTAAACTGTACAAAAATCCATACATTAAATGTGAAGCATCTAAACTAAAGTTAAGCAAGCATTTAAGGAACGAAATATGAAAATAATCATTGAGACAATGGATGATTTGTATTTAATTATGGGTTTGTTATAGTTCAGTTCTGGATTTATTTAGGGATTTTTCTCCCACTTTAATTTAAAGTATCCTACGCGCAATAACTCTACGCACGACCAGCTTTCTAAACAGGCAGAAACTATTTCCGTACGATGTCTGGTTTTCTTGTAATTCGATCTGAAATATAGTAAAAATTTAAACGCTTGTAACTCCGTAACGGAGCGTCGTAGACCCATAACAGGAACTCCATTTAAAATATAATTTAAAAGCTTGAATACTAAATGGAAAAAAATGTACTTGATTGAGTCATAGAGAAGAAGAAAATCCTTTCAAGGCTTCTTTCTTGAGCATTATGTTAAAATTGCAAACCTTTGCACACATGATTTGGCAATCAGGCAGGCATTAAATAAAGTTTAACTTTTTTTATAAACTGTGTTTAGGAAACCGTGAAGAAATACAAGCACAAGGGTATCTATACGAGGATAAGGGAGTGGTGATGGGAGGAGGGGGGGGGGGGGGCAGCTGCATGTATTGACTATGTAAGGCAAGGCTTGAAAAGAGTGCACACAGCTTGCGATTATATAACACAACAACAATAACACAAGTAAAGCCACCCAGAGGAGATGCAGAAAAAACCTTTGAAAATCCATAAATTTTATTTATAGAGTTCAATCTTGAAGCAATCGAAGCAGCGGAAATTGGCAACAAAAAACAACAACAAATGAGCCACGTATAAATAAATACTTGCAGTAGAGACACTCGATAATTGTTGGGAATATTTACTAAATACTAACGATTTTTCAACGTTTTGAAAATTCAGAAAATTATTCAACAAACTGTTTCAGTATAAAACCCACGTATTAAAAAAGTAGAAAACAATACTTGCAGGTAATTTAATAATGAAGTGTAGTTAATAAAGTGGTAAAGCTAGAAAAGTGGTAAAATTAAATATTATTGTATATATTGTAAAATGTCTTTAAACCTGCCTGCTTTCAAAATTTCGTGAATGCTTCTTTACAGTTTTTACGTTTGGCAATAAAATGTTGTATTTTATGTCTTTTTATTTCATGTCTTTTACATAAGTTTTGTTTTTTCCCGTTAATGGTTTGGCTTTGTTCTTAGAAACTCGAATTATGCGTGCGATAAATTCGTGCAAATAAAGTAGAGTCTCATGCATTTTTATACACAATAATTTTTGCTTATTTAAGTTTTCGTTCCTCTTCGAAACGTTAGGAAAAAACAAAGATCCGAAATTATTTTTCAGATCCTTCACTCGTGAGTCAGAAGCGCTGGTGGCACAATCTTCGGAACCTGAAGAAGGACGCTTTTTCAAGGACGGTCCAAGCCACCTACCAAACCACCAAACCACCATCACAACCACCGATGTTCGTATAAATTGTGGCCCTTAAATCGTGCCGGTGTTCGTGCAGATTACAACAACGTCTGAATCGAATTATTAGCAAGCAGTATGCGCTGGTTTCTCCACTGTTTCCGGCCGGCCAGGGTTGCCATCATATTTTTATTTTTGTGCTGTCGCAGCGGAAAACAAATCTGATGGAGGGTGCGGATTGGGAGGCGTCGGTCCTAACTCACGTAATTACACATGCGATCCGCAAATTATGAACTCTCCAAAAGATGGCGCCTTATTTGATTTAATTTACGAGCAGCCAAAATTGTAGCCGAGGAACGATTCTATGACTTGCTGTTGTTTATTTTGTTGTTGTTATTGCATGAATAATTTCGATTGCAATGCAAATTTTATACAATGATTTATAGGCCGGTTTATACTGGTCACCAAAACAATTTTTAATAAATAAATAATCGCCGACATTCGAGAGGACGAATTTTATTCGCCGACGGCAGCGCAAATTTTTCAGTTGAAGTATTCAGAGGTTTTAACAGAGGTCATTTCAGAAAGCATGAATTCAGCTGTAAAAAGCTTAAAGTTACGATTGATTTTACACTCCTCAGCAAACACTAATTCCAATAATAATAACAACGAATTCCATATTCTAACAGAAAAGCAAGAATAAAGTAAAATGTTCATTATTATTAACGACATTTTTATTGCCTCGCCATTACGTAGACCGGACGACGAACTCTTTCGTAATCGCGATTACGAATATAGCTCTGAGGTATTAAATTGCAATAAAAACGCGACTCATCATTAATTATTCGTTAAGTTGGTCGATGAGAAATTAAGTTTAGTAGTTCGTAAATGAAACGTACATTTGGAGGATGAAAGAAAGAAGAAATAAATGGAGAGCAATTTAATAGTTCCATTGTGGCCAGTGTTGTATGTAAGACATCCGTAAGATATCATAAAAACTCTTATTGTTCTTCTATCTAATTTCGTATTAATGTTTTTTTAATCCTAAAGATTTGGTTTACTTTTTAGAAGTTTCCAGTTATTGAAAAACATTTTCCGCAAAATGCTTTTCTTTTTTCTTTTGTAAACTTTAATCTTCGGTGGGTTTTATTTTTTATTTCGTTTAGATTTCTTCCAAATACGAATAAAATTCTTTACAACTTTTCTTTTTAGTAACACGATTTACAGAGCAGCGCACAACCTCGTCTCGCCGCAACCACATCATCTCCGTCCCTCCCTCCCTGCTCACTCTCTGATCTTCATCCATCAGCGTGGAAGAGTGAGTAAAGAGATGAAGATAAACAGGAGAAAACAGAAATAAAAGAAGAATTTTCAAAAGAAATTGTTGGAATTGGAGAAAACAATTGAAACTGAAATCGACGCAGAAGTATTTTAATATAAAATTCATTTATCTAGAGAAAAGTTTTGCCCGTTTATTACGTTTAGTAACAGAAAAATAAACATCTTTAAGTAAAACAAGGTGAAGAAGGCGAAGAAGAGCGCTCAACTCGCCAGAATTGAAACCAAAACCAACGCAACCCTGAAACAAATCAAATCAAGGCAAACTTTTCGAACAAGTTTTCTGATCTACTCTATAAATGAAAATCATGCCGTTTTTTGTACCGCTTACTGGCGGTATTGTTATTATTGTTGTTGTCTACATTACGTTATATAAAATACTCCACGCAAGCGCTCTGGCAACTCTGGCCAGCTAAGAAAAGCAATTAAGACCCGGCAAAACTTCGCGTATTTTATGCAGAAATCGCGCGCTGCTCGGAACAGACCAGAGTACACGGTTTTGTACAGGCTCATAATTATTATTTATGTTTATAATTCTAGCTCATGTTTTGCAGCAGCCACAACATTTATTTGCCCAAAAATTTAATTAGTGCTGCAAACAAGCATTTTCGTGTTGCATACAGTTAGGATGGACGGCTCTACAATGAGTGCGTTTGGAATCTAGGAGAGAGGAAGCATGTAGGGGGAGCGTAAGAAACTGCAGACTACAAAAATGGTAGAGGGTTAGTGGTTGGTGGCGCTGACACATTTCGGTTTGGCCATTCGTTGTTGTTTTCGCTCAGTTCGGCTTTGTAATGATGCACAAATGCGCTGAAATAAAAATACACTAGCTAAATGATTTACCCCTCATCAGATTTCAATTTCTCTAATCTAGAGACTAGCTATTAATATCCATATAATTCTATAACGAACAAAAACCAAACGAAAACAAATAATAGCGCAACAAACATACAAAACAAAAATGTTAAACTATTAAGCAAAAAACAATAACTATTAGGCCTGTTTGCCTAAAAATACTTAAAATGAAAAAAGGGGGGAAATGGAGGCAATATATAATATTAAATAATGATAATAAAATAATAATATAATTAATATAATCATACTCATCATAATAAATATAATAATAATATACTATAGACCTAAAGTCAATTCCACACCTGACTCCGTGGCAGTAATTCCAGCTTAATTCCAGTCAGTGGGTGCTTCTGCGTGTGCTTCTGTTTGGGTTAATAATTTAGGTTTGGTCATTGCTGCAAAATGCTTTGTCTGTCCGTGCCTTTTGTGTAAATTCCATTATATGTATGTTATTCCAGTTGGCAGTTTCTCCTGTTGCACTGCGCTGGTGGGTAGTTATTTGAGTGCCTGGCGTCTATTTATGTTGTGTCGGTAAGGATTTTGTCCTATCCACCTATGTCCTTGTCCTTGTCCACCTATCGACTACGGTCTGTCGATTGTATCCTCCTCCTCGTCGTTGTAGTGCGTCTGGCAGGTAAGACTGGTCATTCGTGCTTCTCTAGTTGTTTTTTATTTTGCTTTTGGATCCAGGTGTTTCTATTTAGTTCGTTCGGAGACCATCCGTACTTTTTTTCACTTGTCGCAGGTACTTTCCTTATATTGAATATGTATTGTTTTGTTTATAGTGCGGGTAATTTTATTCTTTTATAGGGCAGCACTGTTTCACTACGCCGGCCTGATGTTTAGCAGTTCGTGTTGTCTGCCATTGCTTCGTGTTGGACAGCATGTCCTATCAGGTCCAGGAGTTTTCTGACTGCAGTGTAACTAGCAGCTGGCCGCAATCAGGTAGGAGGCAGCTGATCCAGTGTGTGAGAGAATCGAACCAAAGTATACGTCAGTGAAACAATATAGGCAGCAACTGGGAACGGGCGCGCAACAATAAGACCGCTGGTAGTCGAATGGGCTCAGCTGGGTAAGCCGAATATAGCGAGGCAAACCTATTGCCGGCGCCACCAGCAGCGAATAGCAGTAGAGACGCCGTAACTTCGTGTAGGCGATCAGCGATACCCAACTAAACCCACTGATGGTGGTTTTTTAGTTTGTCCGACTTTTCGTTCCACATTCGGTGAGAGCTTTGTTAAGCTTTCGACCGCGTTTTGTGATATATCGCATATTGGATGGAGATATCCAATATTTCGGCTAGAATGTTGGAAGATACTAAGTTGTTTTTGCGTGCGCATCCAAATTTTGGTGGTCGCTCAGTCCAACAAGGGTAAAAGTTTGGTCTTGTTGACTCGTGAGCAATATCATGAGAAAATGGTTGCCTGGATTGACGGCTGCATAGGCCGAGGTGTATATCATGTTATGTCCGGCGGTTTGTCGACCCAAACTTGTCGGGAAATTAAAATTTTTAAATTATAATATATTTTTTCAAAATCATTTCCTTTTTTCATCAAAGCAAAAAAATGTTTAGCGTTTGTCTAAAAAAGTAGCCTAATTTGTTCGGTCGCTTCCTTTGGTAAGCTTTTAACTCATTAATTTTCATTTCCGTTCCAATTCTCTTGTTATACAATCAAACACACATACAACACACACACACATACACGCAAACTCACGTTGTCATTAAAATGCAAGCATTTAATTACAAATTACTCCACATTATTGTTGTTTTTTGTGGTGTTCTCATTTACTCACCGACACATACAGAAACACACACACACACACACACACACAAATACATGCAAGCAAATATATAAAAAGTCATGCAAGCAGCTGGGTCACTCTTGTTAACCCTTGAGTGTTAAATGGGGAAAAAAGGTAACACAATAAAAAAAGTCCATTCAACGCTAAGAGAGCAATCAGCCTGACAGCCTGGCAGCCAACCTACCAGGGTTGCCATGCATGCAGTCAGATGAGAAAGTGTTCTTCCTGGCATTCCGCATAAAAAGGGCCAGAACACGGACCCAGACACACAGATAAAAATAACAGCATTTCCATTCGAACGGTTTGCCTGCATATTCGAAAAAATTCAATGAAGGGTTTAAAAACAGCGGCATTGCTACTGGCTTTGGTTTGCTTTTCATATTCCATGTTTAGCAATTGCTGGTGAAATCGGAAGTTTATGCATTCCTCTTTTGTTAATTGAGACATTTTTCAATTCGAGAATAATTGATCAATGATTTTAATTTCTATTAATGGTTAATTATGCTCAATATAATGTCTCAAGTATTTTAGTTAATTTGCTTTATTTTTGTTACACAGGAAACATACTTTTTGGCGTTGTTTCCAGTGTAATAAATGAAATAAAAGGAAGGTAAAAATGTTGTTTTATCCTAATTTATAGATGTTTAGATGCCGTGTAACGAGTTTCTAAGAACAGTTTAAAATTTACTCACTCACAGCTGGACATCCTTCCACCCAAGCACACCCACACATATTTGGAGACTTACAAACCCACACACAGATACACACACTTACATATACAAACACACTATGTATATATTCGTATGTCGGTTCCACCAACACTAATTATAGCGAAAGTATGCCACACGGAACGTTAGCCGCAGACAGGCTCAAATACAGCTACAGACAGGCAAAAACAGGGTGAGTATGCACGGATATAATGGGATACTTACTCTTATTATGAGTGAGAGAGTCGGAGGATTAAATTTGGAATTCATTTTCCGAAGCTTTGCGTCTCATGTAAACCACTGAATTAAGTTCGACTCTTTCGAATTTCACGAAAAAAGGAGCTGCCTATAAGTCGCTCTACTCTACGCTAAACTCTACTAATTAAAATAGTACAAAGTTTAGTACAAGGGGACATAATAATAATAATAAAGTTTAGAACAACGAATTAATTGAATTGAATTTGAAATTGATTGAATTAAAGAACTGATTATTAATTACTGAAATTTCCAGATACGTTTACGTAGTAATGACGTATGACATGTTACATGTAGGAGTGATATTTTGGTACAGTATGTAGTATCGAATTTTCAGCTATCATTTGTTATGAGTTTTAATAAGAGTAAATTTTTGTTTTAATTGATTTCCCTCAGGAGTCGCTACGAAGCCGCGTCGATGTCGATTCTAACAATAATAATAAAACAATACAAAAGTAACGGAACAGCAGCAACGACTACACCAACAATGATGCCGGAGATAGTAACGGCAACGTTGTGGCAATTACAACAAATGAAACAAACACAGACACTCTGTAAACACTTCCATCCTGCATCCAGCGGAAAATCAAACATTTTGAATCTCCGCTGCTGCTCAAAACTCGACTGATGCGCGCCACCGGAAGTAAGGAAGCATGGAATTCTGTAGGCTTGTTGAGTCAACATGTGTTGGTGAGTGTTTGTATGTTGGTGTGGGTACGTGTGTCAGCGTGAAGAGAGGGGAAGATGGTGGAAGTTGTAATCTGCAGCAGGAGAAGCACGCGAGAGCATTCAATGCTGCCGGTAATTTTATGTTTAATTTAATTTTTTTTTTATGCGGCCACCCTGTATGATATCAGAAACTAAAATTGTTTTCAAAGGAGTTCTTTGCCATCATTCGACAAATTATGTGGCCTTTAAAAAACCAGTTAATACCCATTTTGGTGGTTTAAAAACTGATTTAAAACCGCGACAAAATAAATTTTCTTTTTGTGAAAAATAATTTTTTTAATTAAACTGAATTAATTAAACAATCTGAATTAATTAAAGAAATTTTAATAAAAACGGCGTAATGTTGACGACACAGCAACAACAACAACAATGAATGTGTTAACTCAAAATGATGTAAGAGTTTATGTTTCCTCAGGAGGCCGACTAAAAAGAACGGTAAGGGGGGTGGGGGGGAGAGGGTGTGGATGGAGGGTGTTGTGGATGGTGCAATGCCCGCAATTGTTTGTAAAAAGCATATTGTAGCATATTTTTAGGGGTCTCACGCGCTGAACAACGCTGATTCATTAAAATGGCGTTTATTTCATTTTTACTTGCAGTGGCTCTCGTAATGTTTTTCCACTTTTAGTTTCATTTTCGCTACGCTTTAAAAGCAAACCATCAAAAAGTTTCCTTTGAAAGAATAATTAAAGGCGGCGCCGCGGCGTGAATGGTTGAAGTTTTTTCCAGCGAAAAGAGAAAATCGCAGCTGAGTGGATTTCTTTGCTATTTGCGATGGTTCGAAATTGCTTTAGACGCTGCTGCGTGCCGCCGTCGATGCTTAATTAATGAAGTGCTTTTTGCAGTTTACCCAGCAAAGTTCTTGCATACTTTTATGTTGATGTTGAAAGGAGGGCTGCGAAGTAGCGACTGCTTGTACAGAAAATTAAATATTTATGCATACTTTCTGGCGCAAATTCCAGCGAGTTTCGGTCATAATTGATTACTTACGACGGATTCGCGGATGCTTTTCGGCCGACGAGACGATGAAAAGTTATACAAAGTTATTGCGAGTACTTAGAAAGTGCTTTTTGAGGCTTTCTCTAAATAAATCTATAATAATTCTAAGAGGATTGAAGCGGGTCGTCACGGTAGATGGATGGATGAGAGCATTCTTAAATCACAGACACTGTTACGAAGTGAACGAGGGCACTATGCATCCCTGTAATGTTCCGAACTGAACGAGCTACGATGCATCCCTGTAAATAATGTTTTTGGTTTTTTACATAAAATAAAAGGAGACACGTTTTTTCTTATCCTATCGCAACGCATGGTTTTATTTTATTCGTCTTTTTTTCGGCAAAACTTAAACATTTTTGGCATCCCTTGCGGGGAACCTTGTTTCCTGTCGCATAAAGTTAATCAGAAGAAAAAGGAACTATTATCTGAAAATCATGGCGTTGCGGAAAGAGGAGTTCTTGGCCAAACTCATCTGCAATTTTGCCGCGAACACCAAAAAGTTAGCAAAATCCAAGCAAACCTGTGGCCAAACCTCAAGGCTCGAAGGCAACTAATAATGGAGTATTGGGGGCACTACAACACTGCAGTGGATACGCTGGCCGATGAAGCCAGCGGTTTGTTTGCGAACACGAGCCAGGCAGTGAATCCATCCGCAAATGCCACACAATCGATCTCACCAAAAATTGAAATCCCAAAATTTGACGGGACTTTCAGAAAGTGGCTGGGGTTTAAAGACCTGTTCACGGCGTGTGTCATCAATGAAGTCAGCCTGAGCGATGTTCAACGAATGCATTATTTGAAGGGCAGTCTGCTAGGAGAAGCAGAAGCCGTGCTTCGAAATTACAATGTCACCGCACAAAACTTTCAAGTCGCATGGGAAGCTCTAAAGCAACGATACGATAATAAGCGACGACTCGTGAAGTCTTATATGGGTGATATCGTCGCAATGCCAGCTATGAATGTTGAGCTCGCATCTGGTCTTCGAAGTCTCCTGGATTGTGTCACGGAATCAGTACGCGCTCTCGAGCAACTGGGCTGCCCCACGTCATCATGGGATGAATGGCTGGTGTTTCTTGTCACCGAGAGGCTGGATTCATCTACTGTCAAGGAGTGGGAAATATCTTTGGATTCCCCGAACACACTTCCAGAGTTCAAAGATCTAGTGAAATTCTTGGAAAATCGGATCCAGGGCTTAGAGGCAGCAGTTATTGCTCAAAAGCCTAAAGTAAAGGAAAGTCACCACAAAACTCGAACACTCAACATAGTGCAAAGTCATCATTTAAATCTGGGTCGCTGCCCAAAGTGTGCTGGCAAGCATGCGCTTATGTATTGCCCAATGTATAAGGCGCTCTCAGCACCCGAAAGATTGAATTTCGTTCTGAGAACCGATTTATGTAAAAATTGCCTCAAGGCCGATCATAAAGTGAATGACTGTAAATCCACGTTTACGTGTCTGAAATGCGCGCAAAAGCATCATACACTGTTGCATAATGACAGTGCTATACAGCAGAGCGAGGTCGCTGCGTTTCACGCCCGCTCAAAGCCCGAAGGGGACCTACCCTCGGTGTTACTCGCTACAGCGCTTGTAGGAGTGACAGCACCATCTGGGCATCACATGCAATTCCGCGCACTTCTCGATAGTGGCTCACAAGCCTCATTCATAAGTGAATATGCAGTTCAGCAGCTTCGTCTACGCAGAACACGCACATCTGCTGCTGTTCTTGGCATCGGTGGAACAAGGGTGGGTAAGTCCACAGGTCTCGTTAGTTTTACGCTTTGTTCGCTTTCAGAACCCGACTTCAGCATCCATTGTGCTGCACTCGTTCTACCAAAATTGGGAAATTCATTAGCACCATCTCCCATCAACCCTGTGTTATATCCAGAATTCCAAGGTCTGACGCTAGCTGACCCGAACTTCAATAAACCAGGGTCTATAGATGTCATCATTGGAGCCGATCTTTATGGGCTTCTACTTCGCAATGACATCAAACAAGCAACTAACAGCTCGGCCACAGCACAAAGCACCCAGCTAGGTTGGGTCATCTACGGCCGCGTGGCCCAACACTCTACCATGCAGCTAAATGCAACATGGTGCGCAGCAACAGTTACTGATCTTAATGGGCTTATTCAACAATTGTGGCAGTTTAATGATTGCGAAGACGTCGAACACTCATCAAAATTGACCCAAGATGAAATCTACTGCGAAGAACTCTTTTCGAGGACGACTGTAAGGCTTGACTCTGGGCGCTACCAGGTTCGATATCCTTTCAAAGAAGACTATGATCCAACGATGCTGTCGGTTTCGAAAGCAACCGCCTTTAAATTATATCAGTGCCAGCAGAAGCGCCTTCAGAAAGATTATAAGCTGAAAGAGTTATATGATGAATTCATGGCAGAATACCTTAACTTAGGGCACATGGAATGCGTGACAGATCATAATGATCCGCCTCGAGTATGCTACATTCCACATCACGGGGTTCTTAAGATGTCCAGTTCTACGACAAAACTACGAGCTGTATTTAACGCCGCGCGTCGATATAATCACGGCGTCTCTCTTAACGATTGCCTGCATGTCGGTCCAAAGCTGCAGAATGACCTCTGTTCCATCATTCTTAACTGGCGAAGTTACAGAGTCGCTTTTATAGCTGACATAGAAAAGTGCTATCGTCAAATATTAGTGAACCGCGCTGATTGTGATATGCAGCGGATTGTTTGGGGTGATAGCTGCGGTGTGCCGTCTATTTACCGGTTACTCACTGTCACTTACGGCTTAAATTGTTCACCATTCCTAACTATAAAAGTACTTCATACGCTTGCGTCGGATGAACGGGAAACTTTCCCCATTGCAGCAGAAGTTCTGAAACAATCCTTCTACATGGACGATTGCCTTCATGGTTCGGATACAGCTGGTGAAGCAATTGGCTTGAGTCGTCAACTCCAAGAATTATTACAGCGGGGTGGTTTCGTTTTGCGGAAGTGGAATTCTAATTCCATAGAATTCATGAACCACATAACCGATAATGATGACAAAAGACTAAGTGGGATTTATTACGATTTGAGTCTTGATCGTGAAACTAAAGCATTAGGATTATTTTGGTTTTGTGAGCCAGATAACATCGGATACAAAACGAATGTCAACCCAGTGCTCACACCCATAACCAAGAGACAGCAGCTCTCGGATGTAGCAAAAATTTACGATCCACCAGGTCTACTCGCCCCAGTTATAGTTAAAGGGAAAATTATATGTCAACAAGTGTGGCTTACGGGCTTGGATTGGGACGACCCATTGCCAGAGCAGTTCCAGCGAGCGTGGACGCGATTTAGAGATGAACTACCAACAATTGAATCAATAAAAATTCCAAAATGGATAAGAGTTTCCGCAAGCGCTCGAAATTATCAGCTACATATATTTTCGGATGCATCTACAGCAGCATATGCAGCAGTGGCATACTTGCGTTCAGAATTGCCAGATAATCAAATAAAAGTTGCCATCCTAATGGCGAAGACAAAAGTGGCTCCGCTAAAAAAGATTACGGTTCCTTGTCTGGAATTGAATGGGACGCTTCTGGCCGCCAAAGTGGCAACTAAAGTGCAGACGTCGATTAAAATTCCTTCGCTAGAAACTAAATTTTGGACAGATTCGAAAACCGTGTTGAGTTGGATTCGATCGAACCCAGGCTCACACAAGCAATACATCAGTAATCGTATACGTCAAATTCAGGAGCTGACTCGTATAGAATCGTGGAACTACGTTCCTACAACCTCGAATCCAGCAGACATCGCATCCCGCGGAATATTTCCGTCTCAGTTAGCGGAAATGGATATCTGGTGGAAGGGGCCGCCCTGGCTACATAAGTATAATGACCACTGGCCGATTCAAACAGCATCAGAACCGGAGACAGTAGACGTTGTTGCTCTGGTCTCGATACACACCGATAGTCCAGTGCAGTCGCTCACAAGTCAATTGCTTGGCAAGTACTCGTAAAAACAAAGAAACCTCACGACAAGCTGCCATTTATAACGGCCGCAGAGAGAAATGCAGCTCTAAAATTTTGGATAAGGTACGTTCAACGATTTCATTTTGTTAATGAGATTTCTTGCCTTGTCAACAGGAAGCCGATACCCTCGAAGAGCAAACTACTTAAGCTAAATCCTATGCTGGATTCTGAAGGGCTGCTTCGACTGAATGGTCGCTTGAAGAATGCCGCAATGCCTATGTCGGAGCGTTTTCCGATTATACTACTAAAAGTCGACCCACTGTGCACGTTAATTATTTCTCATGGACATGCATGTACATTACATGGCGGCGTCCAGTCAACTTTAAATTATCTGCGTAGGCGCTACTGGCTTATTGACGCTCGATCATCGATTAAAACCTTTATTCATCGATGCATCAAATGTTTTCGACAGCGATGCAGCGGCACAACGCAGTTGATGGGCAACTTACCAATTCATCGATGCACACCTGCCCGGCCTTTCAGCAGGTGTGGAATAGACAACGCGGGTCCGTTCCTAATTCGAACAACGAAGGGTAGAGGTAACCGCAGTTACAAGGGATATGTTGCGCTCTTCGTATGTTTCAGTACGCGTGCCGTACACATCGAGTTGGTCAGCGATATGACGACTGACGCCTGCTTAGCAGCACTCCGCAGATTCTTCGCTAAGCGAGGCTACTCATCGGACATTTATAGCGACTGTGCAACCACTTTTGTCGGGGCAAGTGCAGTTCTAAGAGAAGACTTTGAGGCTTATCGACAACAGTTGGAAGCTGCGGCTCAAGTCGCTTCTGGCCTTGGCGTCACCTGGCATTTTATTCCACCGGGCTCACCAAATTTTGGTGGAGTGTGGGAAGCTGCGATAAAAAGCATGAAGAATCACTTGAAACGAGTTGTGGGTGACGCGAAGCTCACGTTCGAAGAGTTTTACACGCTTCTAAAGCAAGTGGAGGCAGTATTGAATTCAAGACCGCTGACAGCACTCAGTGATGATCCAGAGGACGTTACCGCCTTGACTCCGGGCCATTTCTTGGTGGGTGGTCCACTTATCGCAGGGCCCGAACCGACCATGCCGTCCAGAGTTTGGAATGGGCTCAAGCGATGGAAGCAAGTACAGCAAATGCACCAAGATTTTTGGAAAAGGTGGAGTGCGGAGTACCTCCACGGACTCCAGGTTCGGAAAAAATGGCTCCAATCTCGAGACAATGTAGAAGTTGGGGATCTGGTCCTGATTCGTGATGAGCGGCTCCCACCCCTGCAGTGGGTGATGGGAAGGATCGTTAGCGTGCATCCTGGAGAGGATGGTCTGGTCAGGGTAGCGACGGTGAAGACTCAGACGGCGCTTCTGAAGAGAGCAATAGCCAAGCTAGCGATTTTACCGAAGTGTGATAAAGAGGATGCCCAAGGTGGGCGGCCGCAGTAATACTTATTATATTTCGTCGCACAGTATGGACGAGGTGGGCGGAATGTTACGAAGTGAACGAGGGCACTATGCATCCCTGTAATGTTCCGAACTGAACGAGCTACGATGCATCCCTGTAAATAATGTTTTTGGTTTTTTACATAAAATAAAAGGAGACACGTTTTTTCTTATCCTATCGCAACGCATGGTTTTATTTTATTCGTCTTTTTTTCGGCAAAACTTAAACAGACACTGTTTTTTTAAGAAATACTTTTAGTAGATTGAAAGTGGCCTTAATTTCAATACTAAATACACTTTTAAAGTGTTAGCCATTAAGCTCCCCATGATAATGTGGTCATTTACAGTCACATGATTTTGTATTTATTAATCTTTCCATATACTTTTTGAGATTTGGAAACTTTTCTCGTACAAACTTTTCTTTTATTGTTGTTTAGAATCGAGATTAGTTGTCATCTTCAGAGTAATCCATAAATTAACCCTCCCCCCCTCCCCTCTCCGTCATTCTCTTTCCATAATTAATCTAATATTTGCACTATCGAGACTCAAGCAGAGAAACAACAACAAAATGGAAGAAAAACAAAACACGTACAACACGTACCACAAAATTTATGCAACAGAATTTAAACGTGCAAAATGTTGCCAGATCTAAGCACTGACCTCCAAACAAAAGCTAAAATTTGCCATACTTAAAAGTAAGAAGCGTTTATGACCCGCTGCACCCCCGAAAGCCGCACAACAGTTTTTATCATTATGACTCCGGAGCAATCGGAGAAGTTGGCGTTGTCGGTGCAAAGTTTGTCGAGGTTTCCTTTGATTCCCGCTGCCGGGTCTGGTTTTTGATGGTTCCTTGTGCTCCGTGTTTGTTGCCAAACAAAAGAGTGCAGCAGAAGTTGGCTTTTTCTGCAGCACTGCGTGTGGCTGGAAGTGAAATATTTACGGCATCATGAAGTAACGAGGCGAGGCGACGCGATACTCTGTTTATCTATATATATATAGTATTTCGATACATGGTGAGGTGGCATGACCTGGGCGGGGGAGGGGGATGGATTTTCTTGCGGTGAACTGCAAGTGAAACAAAAGCGGTTTCTAGTCACGAGGGGATTTCATGAGTTGCGGAGGGTTTTTAAGGACTTTAAAGTACTTTCCGCACTTAAGAAACCACTTCTTTAAATTAAATGGAGTTCATTTCGGAAGCAAAACAATGCGAAGCTCCTCCTAACCACCTCCGCCACACATCCGATTTGAGCAGCAGAGCTAATTTCCTGTATCTGCCGAAAGGACGTTCACTCAGTTTTATTGCGATGCTCGAATCACATGTAAAGCGTCGTCTGAGTTTCTTGTGTTGTGTCACAGATGGAGCCTTCATAAACTCGGAGACAACAGGAAATAGGAACTCGTACGCGGCGAAAACTTTGTGTCAGTGTTGCCAACTATGGCTTGGGTTTGAATGCACGAGTATATCGGAGAATGCAAAGCTTCGAGTTGAAGGCTTCGCAATGAAATGTGATCGGCAAAAACGAAACTAAACAAAAAAGGAGGAAGGATCCAGTTACAGGTACGGAGACGGATGACGGGCCAGATAAGCGTACGACAAAGTTTTTGAGAAGGAAGGTGAGGGGGTGAGGGGGTGAGGGGGCGTGTTGTCTGTTACAATAGGAGTCTGCTCAATAAATTCAGTCGCATATGAATTGCATTCTTTTTAGTCTCGCAAAACATCCGCCGGCATCCTTTTTCTTGTATGAACAAAGTTCCTTCAGATGTTCGTGAAGTATTTGTTTGCAGTTCATCATAAACAGATACAAGTGCAGAGTTGATATGCGGCATTTCAGAGGGTGAATTTTGAATAAAGGTTTCTTTTCAATTGAATGGTAAATAGAAATATTTTCTATTCTTTTGATAGGTTTTTATATTGTAGTAAAACGCTTGTTGTTCCTCTCTCTTCACCACTATCTTTCCACTCTCTTTCTCTCTCTGTCACTCTGTCTGAATGTCCGTCATGACCAACCGTCGATGTTTGCTTGTCTGCTCCCTTCCGCAGAGCTGTCAAAACTTGCCGAAGTGCTCACTCCTTGGAGTGTTTTGATCCTAACAAAAACCTAGAAAAACACAAACTTTTCTCTGCAGTTTTAATGGATACGATTTCAATTTATTATCAACGGAAGCTCACGTAAGTTTTCGAGATATTTGCTGGTACCTGAAAACATTTGAATAGTAGTTCTGGTCGCTTAGTACGTGGCAGCCGAAGCTCCCAAAAGCGTGCTACATTTTTTTAGCTTTGATGTTGTGCCTTTCAATGGTCGACTCTGGTGCTCCACGTAACAACAACAAAAGGAGATAAACAGTTGAAGAGAGAGAGAGGGAGAGAGTGAAAGAGAGAGAGAGAGAGAGAGAAAGAGATAGAGAGTGCAGTGCAGCCCACTCGTTATTATTTGCATCTTTGGTTTGTAGAGTTTGAGTTCGACTGGACGAATGAAGTGAGAACAACGTAGCATGCAAACAAGTCGACGTTGCTTAACATACATCTTTTTCTGTTACTGTCTTCAGTTAAAAAGGATAACTTATTGTACGCAAAAAACAAACTGATGAATATGAAGCACAAAGTTGAATTAAAAAGTACTACAAGGGAAGTAAGATGAATGGACAATAACAGCAACAACAATAAAAGGAACACAAGAACTGCAGCATCAGTTTTTTGTTTGGTGTACTCTAAGAGCTCACGGCTGAGTTGTTAAAAGTCACTATCGTCCACCTAATCGAATAAATGTATTATTTCTTAAAGTCATTTGTTTTGTTTAAGTTGTGTGTTTATTTTCTCTAACATTTTCGTCTATTTTTAGCCACGTTTTTGCTTTTTTTGGAGAGTTTTGTATGTTCGACTTTTTTTTACCTTCGAAAGTCTCGTGTGAGATAAGTGTTTCGTTTCCTTCTTGTTTTTTTATCTTCAGTGAAAGTTGTCGTAGGAAAACAACAAAACGATTAGAGTGACCAACACAAAAGTCCCTCACAGCAAACACTGTCACTTTAAGTGCCAAATTAAGCTCAACACACATACACACACACACACAAAGGTACTTCACTCGCTTTGCCAACTTGTGATCTGTTAAGTAATCCGGTCACGTGCACCGTCTCCACCCGCGCCCGGTCCTGTGATTCCCCAACACGAAAGTGTGTTTAGTTCGTTTCGACAACTGAGACAGTGAGGTGAACAAAACGAAAGAGCAAATTGAGACCGAGACAGAGGGTGTGTGAGAGAGGGAGAGTAAAGTAAACAAAAATAAAGGAAACCAGGATATATTATATGCCAAAAGGTCAGCGATGGAGGACTCGGATCCTCGGTCCGTTTGCTGTTGAAGATTCGTTGGAGAAATACGACGTATTTTTTGTTTGGCGCTGAATTGAGTTGGGGTTGAAAATTAATTGGGACCTTTTTCGAACAGGGATTGAAGGGTGAATTTTATCCCTTTCGCTCTCTTCCCTTTCCTTCCTTCCCGGCGTTTCTATTCTCCAGCGTTGCATGTATTGGATACTTTTGCGCCTATTTTAGGCCGCATTAACTTAATATTTCGCGTTGTAAAAACCTCAAATGTGATCCTTCCCTCTCTCATTGCGATGTCCACGCTATTGCGACAGGATTTAAAGCCACAAACAGCTTAAAATACGTAATAGAAGCAAACGGCGTTTTCAGCGTTGCATTTTGCGTATTGCAGCCAAGAGCGAAACAGCAACAAAATTAAAATAAAGTTTGATGTTTATGATGAGCTGCTGCTTCTACATATTTTTGCTGTTCTGCTTTTGCAAAGCTTTACATGCAAACAAGTCAGCATGCGTGGCAGCTCAGCAGCGGTGTTGCTTTGAAGGCTGTGCTAGAAACGATTACAAACAGGTTCGGCAAAATGTGCGTGAGTGAGACCGCAAGTCTCATAGCCTGTGTTCGTGTATGTGTGTGTGTGCGTGTGTGGGCTTATGTCGATACATTCGAGCGCTTTTACAAGAATTGCGGTGATTTGCGTCGGTTGCTGCTGTTGTTGTTTGTTGGTGGTTGTTATTTGTACTCGTTGCTGTTTGCGTTTGCGTTGCCTGCGGTGAAGTGGCCATGTTTTAAATACCGCACTCATTTCCGGAATTTATTTGTCGTTTTTAATGCTATTGCATCGGTGCGTGTGTTTTCAGCAACGTCGTTTTTGTTGTTCTTGCGGTTGTTTGTTCAACGCTCGCCGTGTTTATTTGTTTTAATTAAAATGCAGGATTTGTGTGAGCGGCTTGAACAACTTCTGCCGTATTTCAAACATTTTCAGAAGCCTGATTTAAGGCAGCTTTTCCTTGCTTTGATTTCAGTGGACTTCAGCGTGAGTTATTAAGCATGAGCCAATGATTAATCTTTGAGAGCGCAACAGTAAACAAAAGCAACCAAAAAACTTTTAATGTCACAAAACTTCTCAACTCTGACAGACAGCAAGCAAGGCAGCGGCTCATCCATCACAGGCACAAATGTCAACCGGAAGCGGCAACATAATAAATCTTCATCAAAATTCTTTCAGTGGCGGCTGAAGTTTTTATCGCCCTCCCCGGCGGCTGAGCCTGCATCTATTAGAGTTTCCAAAACTTGTTCCGTCCGGCAGACAGCAGGAATAAAATGACAACAACAACCACACAGGAACATCACCTGAACAGCACTTCATGCCACCAGCAGCTGCATTCACGAAGCTTCAACCGCACTCGGTGCATGTTCACACCTAAAAAAGAGTTCACACGAATGCACGTTGTTGTTGTTGGTTTTTGTCCTTTACTGTTGTCACAAATTTTTCTTTGAAAGTGTTTCTTTTCCCGGTTTTAATTCTTTGCAAGAGTTTTTCTATTGTTTATTTTAGTCTGTATAACGAAGTTTTGTTACTTTTATATAACAAAGAGCAATAAATGAATAAAGTTCGTTGCAAAGTTTGTTTTACGATACTTTGGCACCACTGGCGGTCCCGGTGGATCACTGCACGGATAATAAATCTGCCGGCGGTCATGCAAACACTAACACACACACAGACACCTCAACTCATGGCTATGTCTGAGCTCTCAGTCTTCATCACACGTGACGACGGAAACGGATGCGCATTTTTGTCGCAGACGGTAAGCAATTTAATACCACACAAAATGGCGGCGTGGAGGAGCAGAAAAAAGCAAACACACGAACTGTTTGAGGTGCCGCTGAGCTGCATCGCTTACTTTAGCAATCTGTCACGTAATACATGATTACAAGGATAAAGGGAGAGAGAGAGAGAGAGAGAGGGAGGGAGAGTCGAATAAATTGCTTCTCTGCATTTATTCCTATATATTTGTTAAATATTTATTATATCGAGTCTCTATTTAAAGGAATTTCAAGTGACAACAAAATATTATTTTATATTGCAGACCTTTCTATCATATTTAAAGGAATACTTCGTTAACAGAGAATAAATTATGATTGTCTTTTATTTTATATTGAAAATAACAATAGAGATTACATTCAACCTTTCTTGTTTTTTACTCGTATCTTTTCTCAGTGCGTCACTTCACTCAGTACTTCGATTTCCAAGATATTCCAGAGCTGATTTTCTCGAAACATGCTCTTTTGTATCGTCAATTTGCACTACATTCAGCTGCTCGGATTTCCGTAACACGCCAGAATCCGGCTAACAAAGAAAGTCAAATGCAGCCGCAACAAGAAGAAGAGCAGACAGACAGGGACAGAGATAAGTGTTGACCTTCTGCAGCTGGATCCCGCAGAGTTCCAAAGCAACATAAATACGGATGAGAAAGAGGATGGAGGGTGGGAGGACGCGAAGGTGGAGCAGTATATCGAATGAAGGGATTTATTAAGGAACGAAGGCAGGATTTAAAAGAAAGACGCAGATCTTTACGACATGCAAAAGAGCAGACAGTTTTTAAAGCTTGTTGCTTTACAAAAGAAAATAAGTTTTTTCAGATTTTTCATTTAATAACTTCTTGAAGCTCTTATAAAAGTCTAGAATTTCAAGATTGAAGACGGACTTGAATAAAAATGTGGGTATATTTTTCAAATCTTGATAATCGTTAAGTTTCTGAGGTTTTTGTAAATTGAGGAATGCAATTTTGATAGCTGCAGAAAGTTTACTCATCCGATTTAGTTTTTGTAATTTCCCATAGAACTGATAGTGAAGGACTTACGAGTAGTTGTCCTTCGGTCAACTTGTTCTTCGTCTATCTTCTGCTTCGTATGTTATTGTCTCTGCGTAGTTTTTGTCCTCTTTCTCAACTCGACCATCCTTCAATTCCATCTGGCCGAGTTGTGGCTTCGTTGGCAGCGTGGTCTATCTGTGTACCTCGTAAACGTAGACTTCAGTGGAATGCTTTGCTGCATGTTGTGGATACTTTTTAAGATTCGCTCTTTTGAATCCATCGTGGAACTGAAAGTGCTTTGGCTTGCTTGCAATCACCTGCATCCATGCCACGCCCTTCTCACCGCCCCTTCGCTGTCTAGAAGAAGACTCTTCTTCTTTCTCTTATTTCTGACGTTCTTTAAACTTCATTGATAATCGTTGTTGAATAATTTTTTGTTGTTGTCGTTATTATTGCTGTTGTTGTTGTATCTAATAACTTCTTGTCTGAGGTGGGTGCTGCTGGTTTGAGTTGGCCTGGTCTGGGTCTGAGGTTCGGTTTGGATCGCTTTTTGCTTTTAATATAATAGAATCTTTCAGGTTTTCCTTGTTTCTTTCCTATTTGCAGTTATAATCGGGTTACTTATTTGTTGTTTATGTTATTGTTATTGTTGTTTTTATTGTATATATTTATATTTTTTCCTCTACAGAATAAGTTGCTTTTATTTAGTTGTAACATGGAATTATTTGTGGGGCTCTTGAGAGCCATTCTGGTTCTAAAATGAGACCTCTTTACTCATTCCCGCGTTCGAACACCTTAAATATGAGAAAATGTTCCAGAATATGTTTTGCGGTTCTTTGAAAAGAATCTTCGATGTCAGAACCAACTCAGAATCATGTCAGGTTCTGGTTCAGGTTGTATCAAGAGATACAAGATGATGATGTTGAATGTTTCGTGATGAGCTTTGTGGTTGATGTGGTTTTTTTGTGGGAGGAACGGGAGAAGGGGAGAGCTGTATAGTGGAAGGTAGAAGCTTCCCCTTCTCAGAGAGGAATTCTGAAATGAGGTAAAAACTTTTCATGAACAAAAAAATATACCGAAAGGAAGTTGCGGTGGTTCCAGTTGGTTGCGGGCTTAAATTAGTTAAGAAACAAAAAACAATGAGTGAAGTGAGACAGAGTGAAGAAAATCAGAGTGAGTGAATGAAACATACGAAAAGTTAAATATTCGTTGAGTCACTTTGATCAAAACTTTTGCTTAAAATCAGGCGGATCCAGAAAAATGTAATAAAAGTTTACTAAAAGGAGTTTTTAAAGAAGCAGCATCTTAGGAAGGAGTTGAAGGAGGAGAAGAAGAAACACTCTACTAGGTTATAAATTCAGTTTGTATTTCTTACTCAACGATGTTAATCATGTGTGAGATGTCAAGATAAAGATTAGAACCGTCTCCAACAATTTGAACTGCGTCTTCGTCCCAGAAGCGTGTGCATCGTGAAGATTCGATTTGAGTTCTTTCTCTTCTTTTAAGTTGAAATTTTTCAACTACCTAGAAACTATTTGACGTGGCTGAGCAAATTGCTTCGATGGTAGTCCCCAGTCACCCTCAGCGTCACCCACTTCTTCGTTCTTCACTCCTTAAACTGTAAACAGTACAAATAAAAACCATCGCTGTAGCTCTTCATGCGGAAAAAGTTTCAACTTTCAATTTGTTCAAAACAGTTTCAAGTTTCTGAAGAGCTTTTTTTATAGTTCATGTGTACGTGTGTGTGTGTGTGTGTGTGTGTGTGTCTGTTTCAGTACATGCGTGTCTCTTTACGTGTGTGCGTCTGAAGTTACAACAAAGCTGCGGTAGAGCAGCAACGACTGTTCATTGACAGCTGCAATCTGCTGCAAATTGCTGCTGTCATCTTGATGTTTCAATATGTCAACAACACTTTTCTACCTGTGCTCAGCTTCTGCTCGTTTGACTTCTCTCCCCTCGCCCTTCTGGCTGTGTTGTCTCTTTCGGGGGTTTACTTTAAACTGTCTTTCATGGAGCTTTTGTATTTCAATTTGAATTGTCTCCATTGTTGCAACTCTGTCTGCTGTGGAAATTGTTGATTTTATGTTCTAAACACACTTCGACGAAGTTCAAATGGCCGCCCTCCCCTTTGTCCCTTTCCTGACTGCGCCCGCAGCTGCTTCTGCTGCTTTAGAAAACCTTTCTAGTTGTTAAATGACGCACGATGACAGCAATTTGCAGTCCGAGAACCTTTCAAAGAGTTCTTCGGAAGTCAGTTTTTACTGTTAGTAGATTGAACTGTATTGCGTAACGATTCGGAGGAAGGGGAAGAAAAAAAGCAGAAGGAAAGATTAAAAGGAGCGCCGTACAAGTGGAGGGAGAAAGGAAGAAAAAGGAAAAGAAACAGAAGCTGTTGAAGAAGAAAAATTAAGGTCTTAAGATATTCGATATCATTTAGAATTCGACCTATTTTATGATATATCTAGCTAAATTTGAAGGAGAAAAAACTTTAATTTGTCGTCTTTTAACTTTAAAGTAATCTCAACCGTGCCTTAAGTTCTCATCGTCAGCAGCTCATAACTAATTAACCACATTGCTAAGTCCATGGGCATAATCGTCGTCAACTACAATAACAATGGAGAGTACCAACTGCTATACTGCTCCGTCTCTGGCTCTTTTCCCTCTTCTCGTACGACAAACTAATTGGGCAACAAACAAATGTTAATTAAATGCAATTCAGACAATTTGCGGAAATGCTGCCAGTTTATCTGGTGCGATTATAATGCGACCACTGCTCTCACAGCCCTGATTCCAGCCACCTTGCATCCGGCAACGCGTACGTGGGCGACACACCTCCCCGTCTCCCTCACAAACAGAAGCGTTTTTCGATAACAATCCGGCAGTAATTCCAACAGTCCGTTTGAATTAATTTATGTCATCGAGAAGGAAGCCACCGGGGCAAAGCGATACAATCGCAAACAGTTGGCAACACTGGTCGCAAGACCTTCTACTCCGCCAAATACCTGCAAGGCGTCTCATCACGGAAAAGATTATCTTCCATCTACGGGTATAAGGAACACAGGACCAAGCCACATTTGAACATATAAACACACTAATGTACTTGTAGACATGTATACACACACACTCATGTAAACCCACATTCACACCACACATACACAGGTGTCTCTTTTATAAACCCCTCTCAGAGGTACGCATGTTGTGCTGGAGGCGCCTGCGATCAGGCGTTGTTCCCAAAGGAAGTAAGGAAGGAAGCTTAGAACTGCATTGGTGCTTGTATAGTTTAGCCACTACTTTCAAATATATTTTTATATAATATGGTTTAAGATATACATTGCTGAAATAGGTTATGAACAGTGTAAATTGCAGTTACCACGCATTAGCAAGGCTTAACTACCTTGGAGTTAGTTGTGGAATTCGATCCATTTTCAGGTAATAAATTACTATCTCTCTAGAAGAAGGAGAAGGCAAAAGCGCTTGTAGAAGAGTTTGTCTAGATTGTCGAGGAAACAGGAAGATAAATAAAAAGGCTCTTTAAAGCGGTAAAGAGAAAGCAAGAGGGAGAGAATCTTCATTTTAGGTATGTCGGCATTTCAAAGTAGAATTTCAATTTCTGGACTATAAATTTTCACCTACGACGCAATGCCAAAGCAATGTCTATGAAAACACTGATCGAACCATCAATAACTGGGTACAAAACAAATCACCAACAGTTTAACCAGAGGATACACAAAAGACAACTTCCTGGCCGACGCAATATTTTGCTAAACCGAACTCATCAACAACAGCTACGGAAGAATCCTAAATATAAAATCAACAGAGGCTGCCTGCCTAGCTTTTGCTTTCTATCTTTCGCTCATCCGTCCACTCAACGCCCCCTCTCCCTCCCTCCCACGATTGCATTCCGTGTCGACAGTTCTCTGTATTTGTTGCTATTCAACTGGCACCGACTGACACCGCAGCCGGCTCGTAGCTGGAACGAAGCCACCGAATCGGGTTCATGGCCTGGTCTGTTAGCCAGTCTGTTAACCTCGATTTATCGTGTCTTCCTGCGCAATGGTTTCGTTGCTCGCTTTTATCGCAGCCATAAATTGGTGGAATGCGGTCCTGGGAGTCGGAGCCATCCACCTGCACCCACACATCGGCACCTGACGACACCAACCGTTACGGTGTGGCGAGAAAAGAAAAATGAGAAAAATGCAGATATCCTTAAAATGAGTCGAAGAAAAGTATTAGATTAGCAGATAAACAATGAGGGCGGGACGGCAAGAGGGGGAAGCAGGTGAAGATTGCTGCTTGGTTTGCAGTGCAGTTAATTATTGCTGGAATGGCGAAGATAAGTCGAAGGGACGAATGACTGAATGAAGGAGTGACATGAACGAGTGAGCAATAAACAGGTGCGGATGCTTTCGAGTGAAATTAAATGACAAGATTTTCTGAATCAACCAGAAGAGTTTAATTCACCGAAATTCTGACTTTATAATTATTATAAAAAGAATCAGAAGAAAGACTTTAGTGTGGATTCAGTAACCCATGAATTCATAACTTGTGATTCCTTTGAACGAATCTTCGAGGCGGTTCTTATTTTCGAACCGTCTTTAAATGTTTCCATTGCAAATCAGTAATTAAAGCGTAAAGGAGTTGCTAAAAAATTTAGCATGCAAAGCTTCCGTCAGAGAAGTCTTAAGACAGCTCCTTGACATGGCTCATGTTCTCCCAGCGGCGGCGTGGAGAATCTTTTCCCTTCTTTTCGCACATTCTTTAGAAGTAGTAACTTCAGCCACGTCAGAAAACTTTGCAGAAACGCGACTGCTGAGCTGCTCAGTGTGCTGATGCTCATGCTGCTCAGTGAGCTGATGCTGATGATCGTGACAACCAACTGTTACCGTTACAAATTGCAAAACTTACGCACGGACTTCATACCTACGCCAATGTTGCCAACTGTTAAAAAAGCAAAACAGTGAGAATGGAGAAAAAATTTATGTACAAGTATCTTAAACAAAAAAGAAAAATAGAATAAAAAGGAAAATTAACAAGAATAAAAGTAGGAAGCTAAGGAAAAGAGGTGGGGAGGGGGGACGTAGGCCGGAAAAAAAAACCATCCACTAAGAATTGTAAGAACTCAGCTGTTAATAACTTGAAAATAATTTAACGCCAAAACGTTGACTTTAATGGAAATGTCAGGGCGGGTTTTAGAGGCTTCACTAGCCAGGAATGCTGAGTGACAGATGGATGGAGGATGGGTGGCTTGATTTATGAGCAGCATTAAAAAGGCCTCAGTGGAGCGTGAAGCCGGTGAGCCTTTGAAAGCACTGGGAGCTGTGTGAAGAGGCTGCAACACTGGCTGCGGGGCGGGAGGTGGTGCTCCAGTTGCGCGCATAATTAATCCGCACCGTTTCGGAATCAGAACGACACGAAGTGCGCCCCGAATTCAAGTTCGTTAGGGACTCCTTAGAACAGCATCGAAATGAGCGCGCAAATTAAATGAAGTGAGTAAGGATCAGAGGTGTAAGTGTATGTATGTGATAGTGTGAGTGTGTGTGTGTGTGTAAATATAGAGCATGATTTCGCTGTCGCAGTTGTAAAGAAAAATAAATAAAAAGCAGAAATCCAACTAAAAAATATTCAGAAACGTGCTGCTGAGGAGTCTGCATCATTATTTTGAAGCGCTGAAATTTCGCTTTTTATTTATTATTTATTCTAAATTCTGTTCTTTTATGATTCTCTATTCTCCCTCCGCTCTTCTCTGCGTCTCTTGTGAATCCTAAAAAACTGTCACTTAAATGAGACCCAGATTTGATTATCTTTCAACATTTTTTCAGATGCTTATCATTATTTTTATCTCTGCTCATTACACAAGCGTAATTTAATATTTTCATATACTGTTCCATTTGGTGTTGTTGTCGTTGTTTATATTGTTGTTGTTGTTGTTGTTGTTTTGTGGGACTTCCAGCAAATTATTGAAGCGTCCAGAGAGAGCGGTACACAGTCACGTGTGGGCGGCATATTTGAGCAAGTAGAAGTAGTTGAAAAATCTTCAGACCCTGGCAACTTTGTATGTGCCATTAAATTGTTTTTATTTATTACGCAATTCGACAAGGAAATCGATGGAAATCTTTCCACAAATGTGCGTGACAGGGGCGGGGAAGAGGAGGCTTTCATAAATGAGCTGCTCTGATTGCAATATTTACATATCACACTTCAAAATTATTTTATAAATTAAAAACAGAAAAATTAAGTTACAGTTAAAAGAATGTTCCTCCAACAAAATGACAGCATAATTAATTTAAAATGATTTCCCTTCTTCCAAAAAAAGGCGTTTCTCTTTCGCCCCACGTTATTTTATAACGAATTGCATCTTCTTTGAGCCTGACTCAGATCGCTCGTAGCCACATAACGGTGTTGCGTGTCCTTCGCAAATCTCCGGAAATTCCATTAAAATGTTTTTGTTTTCCTCTTCGTTTCTTCCATTTTCGTTTTCTTTTATGCTTCAATAATCCAGCTCCATCGGGTTATTTGACGATTCTTTTGCTTTCATTTGCCGGCTTGTGAATGCGCACGGATTACAGAATGTTGTTGCTTGGCCTCGTGTGGCTGAGTCGAAGAGGGATTCGCAACTTATTTATTGATTTCTCTCATGAATAAGATTATTGAAGGGAGGCGTATTATTGAATGAGGGGGGATGTGTTTCGGTTTTTTCCCTTCATCTGAAAGTCTTTCGTTCGACTGAATGTAATGTGTTGGCTTCTCCTTATGAACTTCAGATTTCTTATGGAATTCAGACAAACATACAGTCAGGTAAACAAAATGCGAACTAAGTTCCAACAGAGGGTTAAGGGTCAAGGTCAAGTGACGCCCTTCATTTCATAGGATTGATTTTATCTTCAGCTAAATCTTAATACAAAGCAGCCAGGAAGGGTCAAGATATAAACATATTATTAACACTTTGTGATATATTGAAATATATTTATAAACAAAGACCAGGAGTAAAGCGTTTTTCTTCTATTAATAAAATCAATCGTGGATGTTACAATATCATTTTGAGAATGAACACAATAATTTTGCTAAGGAACCGTAGAGAGGAGTATATTAAGTCGATATCCTAGTAGATTTTGGAAAAATCACAAGAGCATCCCCGGAGGAATATAAAGCAAATAAGAAATAAATAATTTAATACACTCTACGGTATCCGCTGTCCTTGTGATCAAAAATAACAACAAAGAATGGAGAAATCGTACCTTGAAAATGTTTGTAAGTAAAAAATATTATAGAGCCAACAAGAAAAATAAAAACAAAGTCAACAACAAGAACGAGGTACTATATTGCACTTTTTGAAAGAAAAAGTCATAAATAACAACACTTGGAAGTGTAATGATAGGGTGCCAAAACATAAAAAGGTAGAGAGTAGCCAAGGATATCCACGTCGCGGAGAAGGGAGAGAAGGAGAAACAGAGAGACAGAGGCAGAGAAAAAATATGAAATCAAGAAATATGATGCTTGTGGAATAGAAACTAAACAAAAAACAAATGATAAATGAAAGAATGATATACAATTGAACAATATTTATGATTATTTTCCCCCAAAATGAGTTTTGTTATTTTCCCCCGACTATTTTTGTTGTTTTGTCGTTAATTCATACATTAAAGAAAAACGAAAAAATAGGTTTTCCATAATGTATTGTACATTAATTTGTACACAAAAACATTTTAATTATTTAGTCAATCATTCCACAGAAATGAGTTCAATTTGTTGCACTTCCAAACTTATTTAATTTTAATTTATTATTACGAAAAGGATACAAAAACAGCAGTTATGAGTTCTTGGAAAGGGCCCCAAACAGAGCGAATTTATGACAACCAAAGCGGACCTGGAAGGATGCGGGAGGGAATCTCACTCAATTCTCAGCGTGCCTCCTCTTCGTGTCATGTCATTTTTCTTCTTTCTTTTAAGCATGATCCACTTCGATCCGCTCTGGGGTTCTTGGTTGAGCCCTAAAATATGTGGAGGGGGAGTCTGGCTAGGAGGGGAGTGCTCGATGTAAACACTGAATTAAGAGAGTTCATTGGCCATGAACTGGACCACTTTTGATGCGTCTTCTTCTCCGACGCGGGCTTGAAAGCAGGCCGAGGATTTACGATTGGGTTTGATTCATCTTGCTGTTGGATGGTACCAAACCGTGTCTTCCGAAATGGGTTTGTAACGTGTGTCTGTGTCCGTGTCAGAGTGCCTTCGTCTCTTCCACAGAAATCCCTGGATATACGTATGTATGTCCTGTGATTAAGTGACGGTCAAATAAACGACAGCGGCGGATACTTTAAATGAAATGAATGCGCTCCGGGTTCTGAAGTGAAGTGTTCCCAGTACGCAAACACAACAACAACTTGACATCCGCAAAATTTGTTGTGTGCAATTAAAGCTTGTAAAAACGTGTCATTGTCGTGGTTCCCGTCGTAGTCTTCTTCAGTCATGTGCGGAGTATGAAAGGTGCCACTTGAAAATAAATTGAGGACTCCAAGTCCCTCCTCTCCACCTTAAGGGTAAATGATTAAAGGAGGGAGGGCGTTTGAGTGTAATTCGTTTGAGCTTCTAGATGTAAAACTCACCAAATTTTAAAGCAACTTCTTGTGTACTGTTAAACTCGGTTCGTTGACTTACCTGAAAATAAAAAGGAAACATGATTTAAATCAATTTGTAAAGCATTCAGTTTTTATTAAAACATTAAATTGATTAAACAAGAAATATAAAGAAGCTAGAAGAAGATGTAACCCTAAATTTAAACATGCACTAAATTACAAATTGTTTTCTTTTTAAAGTCTCTCTCTTCCCTTCTCTCTCTCTCTCTCTCTCGCTCTCTCTTTTCTGTACTCACATGTGAGAAATTAATTGAATACGTTTTTGTTGTTGTTCCTTCATAAATCTTACTGAAACACGGCGTAACGCGGTGTACCACGAAAGTCTAATGAAAGGGTTACTTTTTAGTTTTATTTACCCCCCTCTAAAAAATGCACCCCTCTCTCTTTCTTTCTTCTTTCTTTACGTCGGTTTTTGCCATCTCATTCAGTGGAGACTCCTTTGTTTTGCGAGCCTTTTAATTAAAACGTGTCAAAATATTTGCATGCTTCTTTGTAGCCGCTTTTGGGGCAAAAAAGATAACTGAAAAATGAATCGCGTCGACGGTGTGCATGAGAAGTTTCGGGCCCATGTTTGTCTGCACTTCATGAAACTTCATTCTGCAGAAGCTCATTCATGGGAATTTTATATGAAAAGCCGCAACAGTTTGAACCTAGAAGTGTGCCGAGGAGAGGCTTTAAAATGCACCCATAAAGATAAATGGTTTTTACATTAAATATGATACATTATTGTATATAAATAAACATAGTTACAGTTGAAAAAATAACTGAAAAAACCTCTCAACTGGGACAAAATGAAGAACTTAAACACTTTAAGTGTCCTCCATGCATTTGGCTCTAAAATATATCATAAAAGGGATATCTCGGTCTACTCAGTGCTCATATAATAACGCATTAAGTCCTTGATGCGTTTTATTCATTCTTCCAGGTCAACTCTTAAAGTTGCAGTAAATAAAATAGTTAAAATAAACACTAAAAACACTTCAGAGTTCTGTAAACTCGGTCCCACCGATGATGGTTTAACTTTTTATCGCCGTACTAACGGCAGTACGTCGGTTGTACGTCAGCACGTTATTCGTATCCGTCACTTTTACTTTTACTGCTGCTGACAGCAAGTCAACACACATGAGAGAGAATGTGTGTGGGAGCGAGTGCATTATACTGTTATGTTGTCTTAAATCTATGCTCTTAATAAGTATAGCTTTTCCCTGGTTTATCTCCTGCCCTGTCTTTTCCACTCTGAGTACTCAACGTCTTACGATGTTCTGCTGTATGCTGTTGAGATGATGCTCACAACGTGACTAATGAAGTTCTCCGCAGTAGTGTTGTAGTAGTAATCGTAGTGTAGTAGTAATAATAGTAGTAGTAGTAGTAAAACACTAACAGACACATCCAGAGACACACATGCATGCGTCTGTGCGGTTAGTGTAGCTGGATTTATTAGAGAAACTGAAGAATTTTTAGAGACGTCAAGTCAAGAAAAGTTATCTGATGTAATTAGAGGAAGAGAAGCTTACTTAAAACCGCGGGGAAGGGAAGGAAATTTAAAACCCGTAGAAAATAGAAATTTAACAACCTTCGATCCAGCTGAAGACAATGCTTAAAGCTTTACTTAACATGTATTTCGATGTGTCCTAAAGTATTTCTATAAAGAACTCGTTCCGGAGAATATTACGTGTGACCCTTCCGTGCTTTAGGAGGAGTTTAAGTGTAACTTATTCTCATCTGATTTTAATTAAAATTATTTGCGACATTCGAATTCGTCTCGTTCGTTTGAATTTCTGTTTGTGGTCGCATTTTACTAGGTTTCATTCCTTTCTATTTCGTTCCACGTCATTTCAATCCTTCTTAAACACAAATTTTAGCAAAGAATCCGAAAGATACGGAAAGGAAGAAGAAGAACAAAAGTTCAGTTTGGTTGAGTGACCCACTGGACGGAGGAACATCTTTCTGGTTGTGCTGCATGCAAGCTCGGAGCGGACTCCTGCAGGAAGCGAATCCGGGGTAAGCGTCGAGCGACGCTGCTCTTGATTGTTGGCCTCATCGAAGCGACGACGTGATGCTGAAGGGCTTTGAATGGCGTTGTTACAAAAATGGTGGGCGCTTTTAAGTGTGAAGTACAGGGTGCTGCTGTTATTTCAAGCGTTAGCAGTGACTTGATGCCATTGTTGCGCCATCAGAGGGCGCTGCTATCTCATGTTATGCATGAATGGACAATTCTAAGGAAGAATGACGTTCAGATTCAGTTGTGGTGGTGTCTGTGTCTGTGTGTGTGCAGTTCTAGGTGCAAGAGTGTGTTCTATTGTGTGTCTTCTTTTCTCTGTGACCAACTTAAATATGTGAGAACATGATATAAAGACCCTTTAAAAATCACTAATTTTAGTCATGATATTTATTAAAATATTTAAAAACTGACTAAGTCGAACACAACAAGAAATGAAAATATCGGAAGTTTAAACTGAAGAATTTTCTTTGTTTTTGAAGTGATTTGTAGAATTCATGGCTGCGGATTATCTGCACCGTCCCGTTTGTTTAACTTAACCCACTAACAGTGACCCATTTTGTCTTCGTTTCTGTCAGAAGCATTTCACTCGTTTTCATTCTGATGCTGAATAACGGTCTCTCAGTGCCTCAGCAAAGAAAGGAAAATTAAAATCCTTTCATTGCTGATGTCCATAACAGCGAACAGGTGAAAATGTGTACAGCAGCTCTGGAAATTTGCTGGAGTTTCTTTTGAATTCGGCCATTTTCCGCCCTTCTGCCACCAGCCACCCGGCATGTCTTCCGGCGGCATTCATTCATTCATTCATTCGTTCGTCCATTTTCGCTTCTATTCATTCTAACGGCTTTCACTTTGTTGGTTTTCCTACTACTACTTTATTTCGATTTGCTTTTGTGGAACTGAGAAGTTGACCTCAACAACTCGTTTATGCGTGTTTCTGTCAAGTTGTTGATGTGTTTGAGTGGGTGAGAGTGAGTGTGTGTTTTTTCTGTCTGCGTGTGTGTTTGTGTGCTTATGTGTGTTGTTTACTGTCCGCTCCGTGCTGAGCCAACATTGCTCACCATTCAAAGTATTCAAAGGATCCACAAATTCCATTTTTTATCTCACGAAATGCAAAATTAAGGTTTTATGGTGGACGACTGCAGAACTTTCATGAAAAGTTTTAAGTTTGTGCTTTAATTTAAACGGAAACAACGAAAAAACAAGTAATTAAAAACCAAATATTTGTTGATTCACTGAAGTGAAAGTCGATAAAAGCATTTAATGACCATAATTAAATTCGTGCCTCCTGACTTTCAGGCTTGTAATTTCTGCTACATGATTACTTCCATCCATAAAGTGCCCCCTTTTGCCCCGATCCCGATGCGACCCAAAGCGGATTGTTTATTTTTCCGCATTCACATTTAAATTAACTCATAACTTTTAATTGTTTCTTTCGCCGTCAGTGATTATTTATTTTTAATGAAATGTGGATAAAAATAACATGAAATCAACGCTGATTTCTTATGAAAGTCGGACATGTATGAGTGTCTGTATGCATGATAAAGCATAGTGTGTGTGTTTGTCCTACTCTGATCCGGTTTGAATGAATATTAAATTGAAAGCTTGATTCATTTTGTTTCGCAAACAAGAGAAAAAAAACCATAAATTAATGTAAATTTAAGGGCCTGTGAGAAAGAAAAGAGAGGAAAGAAGAAAAGGAAAAGGACGCGGTTCGAAAGAGGAGACCGAATCATTGCTCTGTACTGGAAGTCACGTCCTTTAAATGGCTCAACTGCGTCCACTTCGCAGCAGGGCAGCCTCGGCAGGCGACATTAAAAATGGCACTCATTTAAGCCTTACAGGCCCTGTTAATATTATTTATTGGACCTCAATTGAGCCACGTTGTACGGTGAACAGAGTCAGAGAGAGAGAGAGAGGGAGAGAGAGAGAGCGAGAGAGACAGAGAGCGAAATTCAGATAAAGATAAAGAGATAAGCTTCTGTTTTACGAATTTTTTCAGGTCTTTCGTCCATTTCAAGCCTCTTTTGCCAAATCAAGGAATATAATATATTGTGGCTTTAAAGGTATGTGGTAAAAAGTATCCCCAAAAACGGTCTTTGAAATAAAAACCATTTTGTAATATTATGCACCTTTTTTTTAATTGAAAACCAACCCGCTTGTGACCTTTGTGACCTTTTTTTGCGATAATAATTGCTTTTAATGAAGCTTTTTTAATGGATGACTTTTTAATAATACAAAAAACACAAATAAACCCCTCATTAATAAAAATAAAGCTACATAAATTAAATCAACAAAAGCAGTTGCTTTAAATTGAGTAATTTTAATGTAAAATATTTAACTATTGCATAAAGATATGTAAATAAATAATAAAAATAATCATCGTCAATTCTACAACGAAAACATTGTCGCTGTCTGTCCAACTGTTCGTCTATTTAATCCATCTCGACGAACTGCAAAAATTAAAATGCATCCATTAATTTTTTATGAACTTGTTTAATCCACTTTCGGTGATTGATTGACAACAAAAACAAGTGGTAAACAGAGCGCTTTGGCTGTCACCGAGTGATACGGAATTAAGCGATGCCCAAACCTCTGTCCCACTTCGGCTACATCCCAGCTGGTCGTACTGGGATACTAGCAACAACAACTCTCCTGACCTTCTCACCTCCAGTGTGTTTTGATTGTTTTTCCATTTCAAATCATTTGCAATGAAGGCTCTACAATCAACCGAATAAATAACGACTTTAGTATTGCGAGGGAGGATGAGGAATGGGAGGGAGGAGGTTAGGGACTTGGCCGGGAGGAGATAAAACACCGGTCATTATGCATCAATAGTTAATGGATTTATAAAACCCTGAATACATTTAATTCCCTTAATTTCCTCGAAAAAATTAATTGCATACTTTTAGGCACGTTCGCTTGAACTGCGGCTTGTAGTGATCTGTTTTTCATCTTTATTCTTTACATTTCTTCCTCTTCCTTTTCTTGTTCGTTTCTTCTTCTTCTCGTTCCTCTCCTTCTCTTCATCTATTGCTGGCTTTTCTATTATTTTTTCACTGCTTGCTTTTTTCTTTATTTCATACCGAATTTCATTTCACCACCGAATTTCATTTCAAGGCCACCGTCATTAAAACGCTTACAACGAATTCAGTGGATTGGATTTTCCAATCCATTTAAAAGTGGTTGACATGGTTTTTTATTTAAATTTGTTTCCCTTACTTTATTATTGACTTTCAGACCTTTAAAAATAGATTGAAATGAACGCGACCGAAATTATTTTTCCTTCAGTGTGTTTTATTTTACGGTTGTTATCCATTTTCTCCCGTTTCCGATGTACTGTACACCGTCCTCGATGGCTTGTTTATTTTACGTATATGTATGGGTTTTTCTATGGCTACGATTTTTTTTGGGGCAAACAATATTTAAATAGAAAAATATTCAATCTATCGTATTTTTGTTGTTGTTTTATTCATGCACCCAGCGTGTTGGGGTACCACGCCTACCAAATATCGGCCCAAATGTATGCATACAATATGCAAATGAGGATGGTTGATGAGCAAATGAGGATGGTTGATGAGCAAATGAGGATGGTTGGATCAGGAAATGAGTCCTGGGATAATAAAATGATTCGGCGAACCGCCCGACGCTCCTCCGTCGGTTTCGGTTGTTTTAGTCGCGGAACAACAATAATAAAGCAAAAAATTGTGCAAACAAAAAATAAGGTTTCGTTGTTAGAATAGATTTCTATAAAAGTGTGTGACGATTAAAAAGAAAGCTTTAATAAGCTTTTCGAAGAATTTAATTACGTTTAATATGTCGGCCAAACTCAGTCTTTCTCCAGTAAACAGTTCAAAAGCAACAATAAACATCCCAATGAAAATATTCAACCCTTTCAAGGATGTTGTTAACTTTGCCCACAACCTTAACAACAGCGGCCAAAATCTTCAGACTGGTTGTTCGTTGATTGCGGTTAAAATGCGCCACATTTTGTTCACATAAACACATACATACTTCTTTCACTATCATGTTTCACAAGCACACAGAAAGTGAAAACGTCCTTTAAATAAGTAGTGGATCCTTCAGGGTCTTTGTAACATTCACACATTGCATCAAAGCAACAATAAATGCAAACATTTGTTTATTACAACCATAAACACTCACGCAGACCTTTTTATATGAATATCGCACTTAAGATGAAGGAGAATGTTTATCTTTTCACTCACAGCAGGCTTCAGAAAGGAATCCTTCTGCAGGATTCACAGCAGCCCGGGAGCTTGTCTAACGGAAGGTCGTGCCTAAAAGTGTCTGCGTCATAATGAGCCAAGTTTTGTCAGATTTGACAGCAGCTTCATAAACTATTCTAAAGAGTTAACAATGATTTCCGGGTCGCTCGCCCGGTAGGAAGTTTTTAGTAAATCACTTTTTTTACAGTAAACTGCTTTTAGCATTCAATTGATTTTGCTTCATAACTTTTCCCCTCCTAGAAGGAAAAAAGCGAAGGGGAGGAACTCTAATTAAGCTTTTGCTGTACAGTTTACAAGAGAAAATATATTTTGATAGAGAATTCTATAGCTTGTACTTTATTTCTTACCGGGATTTCTACAAATCTGTCTCTCTGTTTTTCTTTCTCTCTCTCTCCTTCTCTGAAGTCGTCTCTCTGTTTTTGTAAAGTCGTCGCTGTCAGGATTAAAAATTTAAACGAGAAATGAAACTAAAATCCTTAATTAATGCCTCGCATTTTTAGTGTTTTTGCGGACGCCACCGATGCAGCTGTCATTAGAGGGAGACAGCGCGACGGTGCGCAAATGTCACGTGCGAAATGCCAACTGTTCGTGACAGCGAACGCAGCGTGACAGCAGCGTGCTGGCATTGAGACAGACGCGGCTTCCAAGTCATTTAAAAGAGCTCTTCAGCGAAGGTTATTTTTGACATTTCAACATTTTGTATTTGAAGAGATTTTTGATCAAAAGAAAGAGGATGAGAAAACTCGAATCTAAAGTATAAATATTAAAGTGGTTCGGTCAGATTCAGAGCAATATTCTTCCGAGACCAAATTTTAAATGTCAACAACAGATGACAAGCAAATCTCATCTGATGTTCTCTACATCCTGGTCAAGTTTTGGAGAGGAGGAAGAAGAGGAAGAGACAAAAGGTGAGGAGGATGAGGAGAAGGAGAGAACAGTTGAGGAGCGCATTAATATAATTAATGTGAATGCTATAAATTCTGATTTTTAATACAACGATAAAATAAGTCAACAGAGAAGAGGTCGGACCGAAAGAACTCAGTTGAGATAAACTTAATTAATCAGCATAAATTCAGGCACGGTTTTGGAACTGACCCTTCGCTAGAAGTCAACGAATACTCGCACCATTTCATAAGGTGTCACATAAAAAGGGATCATTATCATGATGTAAGGTCATGGATCATGAAGCAAAAGTTAGATGAACCTTTTGCCGGGGAGTTCTTCTAAGAGGGGGAGTGGGAGGGTGCAGTAGGTAGCGGAATGGGGGAGATGAAAGTAAACCGAATCAAATACACCAGAATTTCTGGTGTGAAGCACTTCAACACTTTAAAATTTTATTTCCAGCTGAAATAAAAATTATAGCTGAGTACAAAAAAAGAAATACAATAAAGGAACCGAAAGAAATACAATTTTTATTTTCGTTTTTATATAAATTGATCAATTTATTTCCCCACCAAAAGCGAATCAATATCAAAGTCTTTCTTTGAAGATATCGCAAGCCGCCATCGGCAACAACAACAACGTTCGCTCACGAGAGACATTTTCTGTGTGTATTCTTAATCATTGTTACGAGTTGCCATAAAATCATATACAAAACCATGTAATAACCAAGGATGTGGTCCTTTAGGAATTCTGTTCCCTGAAATGTCTGCTTTTTATAGGTCTTTTTTATGATTCCAATAAATATATGTTTCGCTTAAGTATTCACTTAAATCTGAGTTCATTGAATGCTTGAGCAACGGTTGAGATTTTTTTATAAAGCTTTTTCAATGCTTTCGTATTAAATGAATGTGGAAAAAGAAGAGGCTTATTCTGAGTCTTCGTCTTTATTAAACTAGAAAATATTTTTATATACACTCCTCTCCTTAATATATAAATTAAGAATTTATAGGAACAGAAAAAGTCAGAAAATACAAAAAAAAAAATAAATAAAATGTGGTTCGGAAACCAAAGAAATGAATAAAAAACATCAGAGTTGACTGAACCAAACAAAAAGGAAGGATTAAAAAAACGAAGCCGATGCTGCTGCTGCTGCCGCTATTTTTATTCTTCCCTCCTTCTCACTCTTCTTCTTGTTCTGATCTTGTTCGTCTTTTTTCCACTTCTTTTAACGATGACGCAAAGAACCATATCTACAAATTAAGTTTAGTGTAGAGCTCTGATAATAAAGTGACACAGAAAGGCTTAGAAAAAAAAATTACCCAGTATAGAAATGAAAAGGAAAAAATAAATAAAAGATCCAGATTAAGAAAAAAACGAAGAGTAGAGAAGAGAGAAAGAAACTCAAAGAAACCGAATGCATCCAAAACGAGACAAAATAAATGTTGATGTGGATGTTGAAGGAATCAAGAATAACAACAACAACGACAGTTCTTCCTGTTGTGTTGTTGCCATTGCTTGTTGTTGAAAGGATGACGGAAAGAGTGGGGAAAAAGGAGACAGAAAAGAACAGAAACCCGACTAACTTATTTAACAAATTGAGCTGCTTCTTTGAGCCAACTATGAAGGCGTTATTGTGATTACTACGATTGTTGTTGTTGCTGTTGTTGTTGTTGTTGCCGAGGGCGTATTTTGTTTTTTCTTCTTGAATGCCAGCGTCTGGTTGACCCTCTTCAGGCCAGTTGAATGGCTGATTTGCTGGCTGGACTGGTGATTGTCTGGAGTTTTGGACACCCTTTCAGCCGGAGATAAAAATTTGTTCTGGTATCGAAGAGAATAATAGAGAAACAATAACAATAACAACAACGCACTATAATAAAAACTAATACAAATCCCAAGAATTTAAAAATAGTGGAAGATAAGAAAGCCTTCGAGACAGAACGGAGTGAAGAAATGAGGACACGGATGGGGAAATGAGTCCATTACAGAAGTTGTGCTTTGAGTTGCCTAATCGATTACCGGAACCGATTACAGCAATTTACTCCAATCTTAAATACAAGAATTAATATGAAGGAATGTAAAAGAGTTGCTTGAACACAGACTCATAGAGAAGAAAACTAAAAATAAACTACAAAATATTTAAAGAAGAGCAAAATTTGGGGTATTTTAAGCTGTTTAATTTTCTTAAATGTAAAAACTTGTTGTTTTCATGCCAAGGAGATGATCACTGATACACAATCGTATAACCTTGAGAAGCATTTTTTTGTGTTGAGATAACTTTAAAAACTACAGCCACCTGCAAAAACTGTTTAATTGCTGCTCTTCCTCAGCCAGCAAGTGGTTGCTTCATGGGCCACTATTTACAACTTCTACTTTACTCTTTTCCTTCTTCTGTTGTTGGCCAACTTCGGTTCCTTCTCAGTCTCACTCACCGGTTGTCTGTCGCGGCGGTCCATTTGTCTGTCTATCTGTCTGGGTGTATGAGTTTGCACTTGAGTCGGCCTTCGAAATGTTCTGGTTTTTCTTTTCTGGATTTTTCATTAATTTTTAAGTGTTTCTGCTTGCTTAATTTTCATTCTGATTCTATTGCTTAACTTCAACTTCAGGCCAGAGTGTAATAAATCCATTTTTTACCATAAAACTATGGAGATTTGTAATAAATGAAGAACATGGAATGGAATGGAAAATTATTGTTGCGGTTGAAATTTTATCATAAAACAGCTAAAATGAAGCGATGACTGAAACAATTTAATTAAATTGAAATTAAAGTAGGATGTAAATTTTGAATAAAGGGAACATTTCACAAAGCAACAACAACAAAACCACTAACATTAAATAACAATAAAACTGCAAAAATGTTTTTTGTTAGCAGCTGATGTTGCTGTTGTTAATAAACTAAATTAATTGTGGTTGCAACAACAACAACAACTATCAAAGTACTTCCAAAAAAGGCGGCGCTGCAACTGAAAAAGCCGGCGGTTTTGTGGTTTTATCTATTTATAATTTTTTTTTAAATAAAATAAACAGAAAATAAATTTGAGTGAATTTGTTTTTGTTTTTCATTGTAAGCCGTTTTAGTCTTTGATAAAATAAATAGTAAATTTTCACTCTCTATAAATGATGTAAATTTTATTAATAAATACATATACATATTATAAATAATTGAAAGAAAATCAAACCAAGCAGAAAAAGGCTAATATTACAGCGAAACGGAATTTAAAATCATGCTTTGTAATTATTAAAAGTTCGGCGTTAAAACATTCTACCAGAGCAATTAAAATGTAATAAAGTGACATTTGAATTTAATGCTCATTGAAATATGGCAATTATACCATGTTGTCAGCTGGTTGTTTTTGTTGTTGTTGTTATTATTGTCCAGCTCAACATTTTACTGGTCTGTTTTAGATTAATTAAATTCTATATTTAAATGAGCTGCAGATATGGAAATTGTTGTAGTTACTGTTGTTGTGGATGTTATCTTTGTTGTTGTTGTCTTGCTAATTGACAACATTTGCTAATTGAATTATAAATTAATGAAAATCTACTACATTCGTGGTTATCTAATAATAAGTAAACAGATACGAGTGCATAGTTTGCGATCCGATTTGCGTAGCTTTCAAATGTCGATCCATGCAAATATTTGGCAGCTATTCAGAGTGCTTTGGGGGCAGAATCAACTTCTTATTTACTCAATTCGTGTTTATTAGTTTGTATTGTTTATACTAACAACATATTTAGTATAAACTAACAAATATGTCATAATTTATTGATTATGAGGTTTCTTCGATTTGCTTACTTTGGCTCGTTGCTTCATGAGAAGCAATTTTATCATGTTAGCATTCGTAAAAAGAAAAACCTTCCCATCTTCGTAACGAGACGTGTAAAAATAAGCTGCGTTTTACACATCATAACACGCGCCACGCCTCCGGAGACGCTGCTAGAAGAAGCCGTGAAGCACATGAAGAAGCGTATTAATCTAAAATTTTATGGCCTCCAGAACAAAAAAAATGTGGTCATGTTAAAAGTCAGCCAGACAGCTCAGCATATTTAATGACTGGCCGCTAACCGGTTTCTTTCGCTCCGTCACGTATTCATCAGCTTCCCTGCCCCCGCCCTCCCCTAACTGACTCACCTCCGCAGTGATCCTTGAAGTCGTCGCAGCAGTCGCCCAGTTTTAGGCACGCATGATCGCAGTAACACGGTTTATCGCTCAGATCCTCGATGATCGCGTTGATGGGCGCCTTCTGCACCACGCACGAGGAGTCGCGGCCGCTGCAGCAGAGTTGAGCCTCGCGACAGGAGCCGGCCGCGACTGGCTCCAGCAACAGCAAGAGCAACAACAACGGCCCCAAAGCGTGCACAAAGGTTAAACATTGCGACGATGCTTTGTTTGGGTTGACGCGTTGCTGATGTTGTTGTTGTTGATGGCAATGATGAGGATGCTGCTGCTGCTGGTTTTGATGTTGATGGTGGTCGTGGCGATGATATGTTTTTGTTGTAGTTGATGTGCTAAGGAATTGCATTTTGTAGGTTGTCTTATGTAGAATTTTCTGTTGATTAACCGATTGCAAGCTCGCCCTTTTAATTGATGCGGTTGACTTCTTATAATTAATTTTTATTTCTAGTCGCTCGCAGCAAAAGAATAACTTTTTTAGTTCAGTTCAAAAGGGGACAATAAACAGGTCTCTTGTATTGAGATTAGAGAAAAGCTTCTAATGGAATAGAAATGAAATGAAAGGTTTTAGATTTAGTGAGTATTTCTTTTATCCTGAAATTTTTATCTATTTGTTTAATTTAGAGTATATTTTACTATGCTTTTAATTTATTTATTGTTCGAAATGCTTTTGCTTCCTCTACTTTTAATTTCTTTTAACTACTTCTCTGTAGTAAACTAAATCTATAGAAAGATTGGATTGGGTTCGGTTTCCGAAGGGTACTAAAATTATGCTCGATAATAAATTATTTCAGATCGCAGCAGCAAATCAGAGGAAAACAAAGCAGACTTGAAGCTTGTTCGACAATGTTTCGGCTTGCAGGCGTTAATAATGAATATAGTGGAGGTCGCTGTTGGCTGGCTGCCGAGAGGAGGACTAAAAGGAGGCTCAGACAATGGATCATGAAAGAATTCAGTGGAAGAGCGAAAATTGTGGCCGAAGAGGTTAAAGTGTGAGATGCAGAATCATGTCCATGAGTGTGAAATACTATTCGCAATAAATGATGCGGATTTCGTGGAAACTATGTAATTCTTGGTATTTATAAGAAATCGAGATATGGTGAAAACAGTACAGTAATAAAAGTACAGAAACATATCGAATCCTCGTCGACTGGGAGAATTCGCATTGTTTAGCTTAATCGTTTTCTACAACAGTTATTCTTAGTTTTCCTTCCCTACACGAACTCAGTTATTATGTTCTATTATTAATTATTTTTTGGTTTTTTCGACGTTAACGCGTTGATAGGCTCAAGTTTGGCAACGCTGTTGCGTGCACTTCACGCCACGAAACACGCACGTAAAATAACACCACGACAGTGATTAACGATGGCACTGAAACACGAGCCGACGTCCGCTTTCATTAGCGTCTGAAAAATTAGGATAAGATTTCAGGGATTTCTTCAAGCGTTGACGCTTGATTACTTGTTGTTGAGGTCTATTAATTTTCCAGGGAACACAAGCGAAGTGTTGGTGAAGTGATTTGTTCGTTGGATTCGTTTTACTCAGACTTTTTCTTTAAATGTCACACACTCACTTGATCAAGTTTAGAAACACTATTTTAATACCTTAAAAAAGTCGAAATTTTCTTTTCTTTTTTTGAATTTTTACTAAAGTTCAAACCTTTTGCTATGGACTGGCAGCTGGTTTGGCAACGAAGCGAACCTTCCGGCCGACGAAGCGTTTCTTGTCACTGAGGGAAGCTTTTCGACTTCCGAGTGCACGTCCAACCGCTGAGAACGCTGCACGTTGAATGCTTTCTAAGGTGGTCGAAGCGTGCGACTTCAACTCCGTCGGTCTGTTTTGGTGGTGAGTTTCTGTTGAATGTTTTTGTTTTTGTGTTCTTTTGGACCAACATGCTGTTGGAGCATATGTTGCGCAGCTCTCCACGCTGCTGATTTGCAGAGTGCTTTGTTGATGTTGTTGTTGTTACTGCTGCTGTGGGTATGCTTTTGTTTTGTGAAACCGGCTTTTATGCTATTTTGAGTGAAATGCTTGGAGTTTTTATTATACGAGTATGTTTTGAGTGCATTTTTGACGATGTTCAAAACAGAAGAAATACAAAAATATTTGAAAAACATGAGATTTAAAAAGAACTTAAGTCCCAATCACAGGGAATTTCACGGGTCAGCGTAAAACTTTCACTCAACCTCCTTGATGCTTGCTTTGCTCTCGCTGTCACTTTGCTCTCTTAGACTCTCTCATTATACGAACTGCGATCATAGCGCATGTGACCAAAGTCGTGAGTGTTGAGTGAATTGCAACAATTAATTGAATCCCTTCAGTGACCGTCTTCAAAACACTGGAGCAGCGGTTGTTGTATTGTCGACATCCTTGTAATGCGATAAATACACTTAAAAAGGATGAGCCTCTTATAAACTGCACAAAAACAAGGAACACGAAATACAAAAAAACCCCGAAAAACTAGAAACCGAACCGAAATCAAAGAGGAACCGAAAGCCTCCTTATTTTTGTGGTGACCATAAATTTTCGTTCCATATTTTTAGGCGCTGCAATTATTTGAATACAAAGAAATTGTATTCTATGATTGTCTTTTGTTGAAGCGGAAGTTGTTTGTATGTGCTTCCTTTTGTTGTTATTCAATGGCCATGCCTCTCATTTGAAGCACACTTTTGGGGCACGCTGAGCAACAACAACAACGACAATGACATGAACTGACATACTTACGTTTAATTTAAACCAAAAAAGAAAACAGCTGCAAATAAAGACCAGAAAGTGTTGTGTGGGAAAACAATGAAGCCAACAACATCAACAACACCATCAATAGACCAGCAACAACACCGGCGGCAACGAAAGTTGTTAGCTGCTTGCATAGCTTCCGCTCCAATTAATGAACAAAGCTCGAACCATGTTTAGCACTTGACTGCATGGCGGCACATCAGTCCGTACCTATGGCTGTATGTGTGCAGGTGTGTTCGTGTGTCCGTGTGTGTGTCAGTGCGTTGTTGTCCTCGCTGGATGGATGTCCTTTCTATGCAGAGCTGACTGCATGCCGTTGTGAAGCCATAATTATTTGTTGTCACTAAAAGTGTCGTCAGCCTTTTTGCCCAACGTTGTTGTTGCTGTTATACACTATCTTCTCCTCCTCTCACACGCTTATTACGAACATCATACCAAAGAAACATCTTTTCGACGAGTGCTGGAGGCTTTAATTAAACTGAATGTAATTACGCTTTGTTTAATTTATGTGCAATTTATGTGTGAATTCAATTTAATTGAAATATTTTAGTCTTGACTTAAATTTATTTTAATTTAACTACAAATGAAATTAATTTAACAACAGCCAATTGTCGATAAAAGGGTTTATTTGATGGAGGTCGATTATAATAGTAAATCTAGAATAGAATATAATGTAAATATGTATGCGTGTTTAATTATAGAAATGAAGTTAGAATTAATCAGCTAAACAGCAGTTTCCGCTAGTTAGACGCTTACTTCTTTCATTTATAATTAAAGTGCTGAACACAACCACGAACCAGAGTTGCCACCGTAACATACTCGACTTATTGCACGAAAGCTAATTAATAAACTTTTATAGCGCGCACCTTCACTTTGTTCTCTGTCTGTCTGTCTGTCTGTCACTCAGAATGTCATTCTGTCATTCTAACTGTTGCTCTCTCTGTGATGTAACCTGATATTTATACCCTACACCTTAAGGTAAGGGTATATTCACTTTGTAACGAAATGTGTAACGCATAGAAATAGAGACGATAGGTATAGAAAAGTATATATATTCTTGATCAGCGTGACCTCCTGAGTCGATTTAGCCATGTCCGTCCGTCTGTCTGTCTGTCTGTCTGTCTGTCTGTCTGTTGAAATCACGATCACAGGAGAACCGGTGAAGATATCGTGATGAAATTTTGCATAAACATTGTTTCTTGTGGTGTGCAGGTTGGTATTGAAAATGGACAAAATCGGTCCACGACCACGCCTATTTTTTATTAAAAATGTGATATCAGCGTTCGTTTTTGAGCTATTACAACAAAATTTCATTCCTGGGTATAGAGTAGCATTATCCGTTAATATGCCAAATATGGGCGTGATCCGCCCACTTTTAGGTTACACAGGCAAAAGAGGTTTATATTGTTAAATATATAAACTTCCTGAATAAAACTTTAGATAACAACTTGTTTTACAAAAAAACATGATTACATGAAAACTGGGTGCGGTCCGCCCACTTTTACACTACATATACAGTATAGCAGTATGAGAACAAGTTTATTACCACGGAAATAAAGTTTAAATGAACACAATTATATAACAACTAAGCTAATTATTTTGTTTTGAAAAAGGTAATGACCACGCCTACTATTTATACAGAGTCGTAGCTAGGTTTCATGGAGCCCGGGACGGTTAATCAACTTGTAGCCCCAAAAATTCCTAGAATTCAATAAGTCAATACTTGATTTCCACAACTGCCGCCCCCGACATTGTGCCGCCCAGAGTGGACCGCCACGGCCGCCATACCCTAGCTTCGGCACTTTTTTCAAAACTTTTAGGTGTAGGGTATCTAAGATTCGGCCAGGCCGAATATAGCTTTCTTACTGGTTTTAACTGCCTTTCTATTTTTTCCTTATTCGATGTTTAGAAGTTTATTAAAACGTTATTTTTATTATATCGATAACTTTTCATTTTGTTCAGATGCTACGATCATCTTCCTTTTTTGTCCAATTAAACAAATTTAACCTCCTTCCATGCTGAAACTCTTTTTAGCATGATTGGAGTGGTGATTGTTTTCCTTGCATTCATCTGTCTGCCTGAGTCCAAAGTCCTGGCCCATTTATTGTGGGTGAGGGGTCTGGCGTCCTTATTAATTCCAATTAATTCGCTTTTGCCGTTGCGTTTGCTTTTGTTTCGCATACGCTGAATTCATTAACTACTTAGTTTGCCTTCGGACAGTGTTGCATTTTCCTATTTTTAGCACATTGTTGAGCGTTCATTAAAAACTTTGGAATTCACTGCTGTTGAACTTCAAAGTTTTAAATGGTGCTCTCAAACAGTAACCAGACCCTTTGAACCTAAGCTGAGTACATCCCGTGGGTGCCGTTGTGTTTTTCTTTTTCCTTTTATTTCAGATGATGCTGGCCAGGCACTGCAAATACATAATAACGGGTGTGAGAGCCTAATTAAAGTGCAGCCTCGAATGTGTTGATTGCGCAATTAGCAAGTATTTAGTTACAAATAAAGTTAGTTACGATTCGTTAGAGCTCCAAACTAAGGGCAAAAAAATAGATTTCGATAAAGCATGTGAATAGTAAATCGCACTATTCAAATGGCAACCCTTACAATAGTTTACAGAAAATCCCTTTCTGCTTCAGTTCAGTAATCCTTCCCTACCAACCCCTCCCCCCCACCGCCCACTGAGTTTTCATTATTTGTTCCACAGCCAAGGAGCGTTGATTGCTGCTAACTTTAACTGGTTCGCATATCAATAAAATGCACTCGAACATCATAAAACTAATGACAACCTCGGGGCTTACATCAAAAAACGATTCATCCTTCTTTTGCAAAAGGATTTTTTGTCTTTACTTCATCAATAACTCTTAGTTCACAGCAAGCGTTTGAGCAGCGTGAGAGCGAAAAAAGTGGAAGTTAAAAATAAGTACGACCGCGAACGGGGCCTGTGGCTATGGGCCAGGTGATCAAAGAAATCGAACAAATAAAAAAAAAATATATTATAATATTTGTGGAGAAGGTCCGCATAAAAAAAAAACTATAAGCATATTAAGAATATGCTACTTAAATTTAATCTTAACACTGAATTTCAGTAATTTTCTTGTAAGACATGCCAAGAATTTTAAATTTTATGTACATGGATTTAATTTAGATTACTTGTGCCAATTTTCGCATTGATTAATTTAGCCATCATTAGTCTTTTTACTATAATGAACTCTCTCTTAGAGCAGTGACAAAGTCCCATCAGTTGAAATATTTCCGTGACTATTTTCATAATAATCTCAATCAATACAACTGCCCCTCCTCGTGGTCCTACTGAAGTGTCCGTAGAGCGACTGTATTCTTCGGTAGTTACTTCTTCTGGTCGCTCTGAAGTTCTCGTAGTGTATTCTTTAGTAGTTACTTCTACCGGTTCTTCTGATGATCTCGTTGTATAGTCTTCAGTGGTTACTTCTGCAGGTCCTTCTGAGGCTCTCGTTGTATAGTCTTCAGTGGTTCCTTCTACCGGTTCTTCTGAGGCTCTCGTAATGTAGGCTTCAGTGGTTACTTCTGCAGGTCCTTCTGATGATCTCGTAATGTAGTCTTCAGTGGTTACTTCTCTCGGTCCTTCAGAGGTTCTCGTTGTATAACCTTCAGTGTTTACTTCTCTCGGTTCTTCAGAGGTTCTCGTTGTAGAGTCTTCAGTCGTTACTTCTACCGGTTCTTCTGATGATCTCGTAATGTAGTCCTCAATGGTTACTTCTGTCGGTTCTTCTGGGATTATGGTGGTATAGTCTTCAGTGGTTATTTCTCCAGATGCTTCTGAGGTGCTCGTAATGAAGTCTTCAGTATTTACTTCTCCAGGTCCTTCTGAAGTTCTCATTGTATAATTTTCAGTGGTTCCTTCTACCGGTTCTTCTGATGATCTCGTTGTATAGTCTACAGTGGTTACTTCTACCGGTTCTTCTGAGGTTCTCGTAGCATAGTTTTCAGTGGTTATCCCTTTCGGTCCTTCAGAGTTTGTTGTTGTATAGTCTTCAGTAGTTACTTCTGCCGGTTCTTCTGGGATTATGGTGGTATAGTCTTCAGTGGTTATTTCTCCAGATGCTTCTGAGGTGCTCGTAATGAAGTCTTCAGTATTTACTTCTCCAGGTCCTTCTGAAATTCTCATTGTATAATCTTCAGTGATTACTTCTACCGGTTCTTCTGATGATCTCGTGGCATAGTCTTCAGTGGTTATCCCTTTCGGTACTTCAGAGTTTGTTGTATAATCTGCAATGGTTACTTCTTTCGGTCCTTCAGAGGTTCTCGTAGTATAGTCTTCAGTGGTTATTTCTCCAAATCCTTCTGAGGTTGTCGTAGTGAATTCTTCAGTAGTTCCTTCTCTCGGTCCTTCAGAGCTTCTTGTTGTATAGTCTTCAGTGGTTCCTTCTGCAGGTCCTTCTGAGGTTCTCGTAGTGTAGTCTTCAGTGGTTATTTCTCCAGATGCTTCTGAGGTGCTCGTAATGAAGTCTTCAGTATTTACTTCTCCAGGTCCTTCTGAAATTCTCATTGTATAATCTTCAGTGATTACTTCTACCTGTTCTTCTGATGATCTCGTAGCATAGTCTTCAGTGGTTATCCCTTTCGGTACTTCAGAGTTTGTTGTATAATCTGCAATGGTTACTTCTTTCGGTCCTTCAGAGGTTCTCGTAGTATAGTCTTCAGTGGTTATTTCTCCAAATCCTTTGAGGTTGCCGTAGTGAATTCTTCAGTAGTTCCTTCTCTCGGTCCTTCAGAGCTTCTTGTTGTATAGTCTTCAGTGGTTCCTTCTACCGGTTCTTCTGATGATCTCGTAGCATAGTCTTCAGTGGTTATCCCTTTCGGTCCTTCAGAGTTTGTTGTATAATCTGCAATGGTTACTTCTTTCGGTCCTTCAGTGGTTCTCGTAGTATAGTCTTCAGTGGTTATTTCTCCAAATCCTTCTGAGGTTGTCGTAGTGAATTCTTCAGTAGTTCCTTCTCTCGGTCCTTCAGAGCTTCTTGTTGTATAGTCTTCAGTGGTTCCTTCTACCGGTTCTTCTGATGATCTCGTAGCATAGTCTTCAGTGGTTATCCCTTTCGGTCCTTCAGAGTTTGTTGTATAATCTGCAATGGTTACTTCTTTCGGTCCTTCAGTGGTTCTCGTAGTATAGTCTTCAGTGGTTATTTCTCCAAATTCTTCTGAGGTTGTCGTAGTGAATTCTTCAGTAGTTCCTTCTCTCGGTCCTTCAGAGCTTCTTGTTGTATAGTCTTCAGTGGTTCCTTCTACCGGTTCTTCTGAGGTTCTCGTAGTGTAGTCTTCAGTGGTTATTTCTCCGGATCCTTCTGAGGTTCTCGTTGTATAGTATCCAGTGGTTACTTCTGCAGGTCCTTCTGAAGTTCTCGTTGCATAATCTTCAGTGGTTACTTCTGCCGGTTCTTCTGAGGCTATCGTTGTATTATCTTCAGTGGTTACTTTTCCTGGTTCTTCTGAGGTTAACTTGGTATGTGCCTTAGTCGTTAAATCTACGGCTGTGATAGTGATTGTGGTGACTTCTGGTTTTTCTGTTATTTTCTCTGTTGTTGTGACTCCACTTTCGCCAGATGCCTACAATAAACATACGTTGCGATGTTTCGTAATAATTTTAAAGAATTCTCCTTTGACGATAAGTTCGTCTCTGTCTGAGTGTATTTATTACTCTGCTTCTAAGTGTTAATATTCGATACTCCGCGATACTCACTGCAGATTGTTTTGTTGTGACCTGTGATTGGTTCCGTATTACTTACCTTAATGCATATGAATTCACCGCAACGCAGACTATTTTTGGGCCTAATGAATCGGAATTTACAATTATTTAGCCTGCATAAAGAACCTTTTATTACATCTGCTTATCTCTGGTCATTGCACAGGAGATACCTACTCTATTCTTCCTTGCTCTTTGCAAGAGAAATCACATAGCCATTTAACGAGGTAGAATCGAGTGTTTAAACAGGTTTGTACTCCATTGTATGAAATTTTAGGGTTTGACTTCAAAGCGGGTACATACAAAGAAGCCAATTCGTCCACTTTTCTGTTCGCCGCACTTGAAGCGCCATGTGCTGAGGCAAGGATGCTGGCGGCGCCCAAGAATACAGCAACAAGTAGAACTTTCGTCATGTTGCTGGCCGCCAGAAATCGTCGTGGAGTTTGCAAACGAGTTTCTGGTAAGTTTTAAATAAGTTCGAAGACGAATTTGACTAAGAAAAAGAATAGAAACTCGGGTGAAGTCCTCATACTTCAAAGAACTCTTCTTTATATAGCTGAGGAGGTCAGAGTTTTTCTAGTCGCATAGAGGAATTTGGAAACTTTATTATTTCCAAATGAAATCGTAAATTCCTCAACGAAATTGCTTCAGTTGCGGCATAAAAACTCGAATTGCTCAAGTAATCGCATTTCTTCGAACAATTTATGAAGGCACACGGTAGAAAATCGCAAAAAGTTTCCGAAGTATTCACAGTTGATTGTCGTGTTGTCGTTGTTGTTGGGGTATCTTGCAAACGTAATAATAAAACCAATGGGGTTATTTACCCTGCCAACCAGTAAAGCAATAAATACTGTAGACTTGACACGAGGCAACAGTAATGAGTTGAATGGAAATCTAATAAAGAAGCAGAGGGAGCGAGGGCGAAGGGGGGCAGTTGGGGGCTCTGCGATAATGAGCTGAATCCAATAAGTGTTATTCACTGACTTCAGAACGTTTAACTGAATTAAGTTTGCAAGGATCTGGATCTACGCTGTAACATTTTCGTTCGGAACATTTATTTTTCTGCATATTTTAAGGATAACAACATTTTAATGCCTAATAAAGTAGCAAAATTAATGAAACTTCTTTAACATTCTTCATCGTAACTTCTTTAACATTCACCAAAACTTACCCGGACAAGAAACCCTGCAGCGTTCAAAGGATTACCATGGAGTGTTAAAATGTTCATTGGGAGAAAAACCTCCGGCTCGGGCTTCAGTTCTTCTTCGGGGTCTTCTCCCGACATCTTATGTTTTAAAATTGTAAGAGCTCAACACTTAATTTACACCATTAAGAAAACATTTTGACTGGCCCAAAGACGAGGTGTAAAACAGCCAGCCAGCAGCTTTTGAACTAAAATGGGGTGTAGATTGGATGGCGCTTTTCTAACTCCTCTGTTACTCTTCTGAGGTAAAGAATTTGGCGGTTCTTTATTTTTGTGTTGAAGGCCCTAAAATCAACGTCCATGGAAGGGTTGATCGTCTTGACGGCTGGTGAATGTTTCCGTGCTCGCAGCCATTCGTTTTTCCCATTTAAAATGTATATCTAATTTCTAAGTTTGTTTAATTCTTACAATGAAACCTGCTGCGAATTCAAGAAATGTTCATAGAAAGAGAAAGGAAAGTACACAATACCGCCGAGTAGACATTTGTTGTTGTAGTTTGGATGGAAAAAATGCATGTTTAATTTGAAGCAGCAACTGCAGATGACATAACTTTATTATTCGTTATATTTATAATGTTTGAATATCGAAATATGCTGATGTGAGCCACCAGAGTATATTTTAACGGCAGTGAGATTTGCTTCCAAGCGGATTCAGGTGAAAAACGAGAAAGTTTCATTGCACCGGATTGTATAACAATCTGGCATCTCGCTAAAATGTCGCGTCAGTCGCATATCGAATATGAATTCGCAGTGACGATAACTGAAATTAAAGAAAAATCATCAGTGAGAAACAGGAGTAGAGTAAAAATTAGAGAGAGAGATTAGAAACTCCTGTTACTTGAGGATATATAAATTGTACGTTTTACGTTTAATTTACAGCATAGTTTTCCAATCAATATAAATAAATTGGTGGCTCTGCTTACGTAATTCTTGTTATTAATTTTTCCGCGTAACGGTACTTACACTGGCGGAAACCACAGCATGCACTGGTACGTGCAGATGATGCCAAATGGACGCTTGAACTCCCCCTCCGGCGTCTGTATTGAACCGGAAGTGTGTTTGCGCCAACACTGCGATTGCCACGCTGAGGTAACGGGTCACGGCGAAATACGATGGCGGGATGCGAGGGCGACGGGAGGTTAGTATTAGGTAACCAAAACAGCACAAAGAGAAAGAGAGAAAGAGAGAGGAGCAGCAGCAGCAGGAGTGTGAAATTTAAAAGAAAAGTTATTAATGAAGTTATTGAACTAAACCACGTTAAACACACACCAGCGAAGTAAATAAAACGAGGTGCGATTACGTTTAAATGATGACTTCTTTCGTAACGCATACAATCACAAAACACAGCCACATGTTTACGTGCGTAGATTACGCTTACCTGCTTGGTTTGGATCGCAGCATTTACATAAAATAAAAAACACCATCAAAATAAGGCGTAAAAAATGTACGTAGAACTTTGCCATTTTCCCCAACAGTTGAATTCATTGCTGGTTGGCAACGCCTTCCAACCTTCGTTTAAATTGCTCCCTTCTTCGAAATGAATTCTTAAGTATTTATGAATTCAAATTAAAATTCGCTTTCGTCGTTCGTTGTTCGCTACGTTGTTGAATGTTGCTGGCGTGAATAACGTAAACGTAATGAGCGTTGCTGAAGAGTTGCAAAAATTGGGTTTGCAAAAATAAACACACACACACACACGCACATACAAATAAGAATACAAATACACTCACTCATACTTCCACGGAAGGTAAACAATGAATGAATTCGAAGCAATTGAAAAATTGTTGCTGCTGACACCTTTTTTATACATCACATAAATTTACATACATTTTGATACGATTTACATACATTAAATTAATTTATTGTGGAACTTTAAATTAAAAGAAACCAAAATAAAGAACGCAAATACAGTAAACTCTCGATAACACACACTCACAATCGCCCGATCGTCGCGCTTTCTCACAAGCTTGCAATTCGAATGCGTGACCTGGTTTAACCTAAAAATGCTTTGAACTCAACTTGAGCTAAATGCAAATCTAAAAACAAATCTACGATAATAAAAGGCGGACGGGGAAGAGGCGGGGAGGCGGAGGGGCGGCCAGCAGCTTACCCTATTGGCCTTTGGGCTCAATGTCACTTCATTTAGCCATCATGTGACAGGACGGGGTGTCACTGGGAGTACCTCGCAACATGCGAATGCACTGATATTTAAATGACACTTGATCCGATTTTCGACATTCCTCATTTAAAGGGGGTGCCTAAATTGATTGCGGACTCGGGGAGGTGGGAACGGGGGCCTCTAAGTGAAAAAGTGATTCATGCTTCATTGAATAATTGATGGTTTCATGTGGTTAACAGAGGCGGCACCCGTGACAAATTCGGCGAAATGGAGGGTTCAAATATAATCAACGATTGTCGACGAACGATCGATGGTGATGAAAATGTTCTTCATTAGCTTTACTTGGATGTTTCACTGAACGTGATTCTAAAGTTACTTTTATCTTTAATGTCATCTCAAAATATTCATCGTCTTGAAATTTATAATCATTGTGATCCATGTTTTAACATGACGGATCTCGTTTCATTTTTTCTCGTTAAGATTTCACATTATTGCATCTTTAAGCTGGTTATTTTCATTTTTAAGAAAAACAACCGTCCCGCCACTGTGCTGCCTTGCAGATTCAAGCCCCGCATTGCACTCGCCATCCACCAGCAGCAGAACCTCATCGCATTTGAAACCGATTGAACGCTTGCTGCAATCCGAAGCCAGTCTCTCGAAATGTGGAATTTTTCTAAAGACGCCTGGCGATCGGTTTAGTTGTCGCCCGAATACTCACTCAATGGGCAGAAATGTATTCAGTCCAGGGGCGTCTCTCTCGGTGCTTGAAAGCAGCGGCTAAGAAGACCGCAGAGCTGAAGAATTTAATTGAATGCCAACGCGACGCCACAGAAAAGACGATCACCATCGCAGTGAATGGAATTTCAATTAAAGAGTAGCAAAAGTAGCAAAACGGAGTCTTCGAAAAAGAGTAGCAGAAGTAAACAAAAATTATATATTTTAAAATGGCGAAATTAGTGACGTTTGTCTTCGTTCTTTGCTCTGTGGTGCTGTGGTACCTTCTGCTCTTCGGCGTGGGTGGGGGGGGCGGTGTTGGGACTGGACGTGGTCGGTGGAGCGGACTGTTCGTGGCGGCCACCAACGGACACGGAAGTCCGCTGGAAGGACGCGACATCCATCATCACGAACGCGGTGGACACATAAAAAGTTAGTAAAGAAAGCTAGCAGGTTTTGTGTGTTTTATTGCAACAAAACGTTTGACATTAAAGGAAATTTTTGCACAGAGCACAGAAAAGTTTGGTTTCAGAGACGGACATTTTTCAAAATTAGCTAAAAAAGTTAATTTTTAAGAGTGAAAAATTTAAATTAAATGAATACAAATTCTTTTAAAAGCGGTGGAAAAGGATTCAAGAGGATTTTTTCAAATCTGCTTATCAATTTATTATTTTAACATAAAACAAACTCAGCAAGTGTTCAGCTTCAGCTTTGGATTTATTGTGGATTGTATTCGATTGTTTCCCTTGAATTACTTTATTAAATAACGTGTCTTTTCTTCTTTTCTGGGGTTTTCTTAATATAACGTACACCCTACGTTCCGTCAGGAGACCTAAATCACTGCTGGCGTCGCTACGACGGCTACAACATGCAAAACACGGTGATCGATAAAAAGGAGCAGCTGAGGAAGGCGTACGGAATCCTGTGCAACTTCAAGTGCACTTGGCTGTTCATGATGAGGTAAGGATCCCCTCGCTGCATGTCCTGGGCACTCACTACTCACTCCCTGCCTCTTGCAGCTTCCCGACGTGTGAGTTCATCTACGATTACAAGCTGTCCTGCTACTTATTCACCTCGCTGCCCGACTGTACGTCGGTGAAGTGCACGCTTTTAGACTACTTCAGCTAGAAGACGAAAGGCGCCATCGACTTTACAACCTGCTCCTGTGTTTTTTTGTAAACTTAAAATAAAATCTGTAAACTTAAAAGTAAAATAAACTTAGAAAGAATTTTAATGAAACTAACGAAATTGCGGACATTTAATGAAAAACAAAGGCTGTCAATAAATCAATATAACTATATGGAAAAAATAGGGTTGTAAGTGAAAATGATGAGGGGGTGAGGGGTAGGAAGTGGGTAATAAATTGAAATGATGATTTATGGCAAGAATTCGCAAAAGAAATCGATTTCCAAGGAAACCGATAAACTTAACCATCGGAATCGAAGAGAATATTATTTATTAATACTGGCTTTTATGGCAGTCTTAAGAAATCTTCCATTAAATATTTAACGAGTTCAATCAATTTCCTTTCTTTGCACCGCAACCCTGATTGAAATAGACAACAACAACAACAACAACAACTCTAACAATAAGCACACCTTCTGCACTTGGCTTTGTGCTCTCTCTGTTCTCTCCCTCCCTTCCTTCCGGACTCTCTACAGCTGCGACTCTCTTCTTGAAGTAAAGACTGTTCAGAAAAGTTGAAGATTTGAAGAAATTTTATGATGTTTCTTGAACGGTTTTGCTTGCAGTTGTTGTTGTTGTTGTTGATGGTTTCGTTGGTGCTTTAATATTATTTATGATAATGATATCATAGACAACTTCTTCCTTTTCACTCTCTTTCTATATATTATATACATTTTCTTTTATGTCTATATGTTTACCTTTGTCTGTGTGTATGTGTTTGTATGTGTAACACGCCCACAAGGATTCAAGGAAGATGAATTGTCGCTCATTAATTAACAAGCCAGCGAGCAGGTGAGAAGCGATCAAGAACGGGAATGAAGTATTGAGTATTCTGTGCAAGTGTGTGTGTGTGTGTGTGTGTTTATCGTGCTTTCGTTTTTGTTTATTCTGCTAAGCGATTGAAAATCATTGAAGTGTTCTAAGTATCAACAGCAACAACACCGTCGATTGCAGAAAACTGTTTACATTCCTCGAATTCACACCTTCTACACGCACAAAGTTGCTAAAGCTTGAATGTGTGGGTGTGTCGGTTTGTGTCTATGTGTGTGTTTACATGTTCATCAGAGTGCTTCTATACTTTGTTGTTTTCATTTAGACGAAACCAATATACAATATAATATTTTCAATATCGAAAACACCTCGGATAAAAAGTTAGTTAATAATAATTAAATTATTCGACAATATAATTAAAAGTACAGTAAATTACTCGCATGTACTCGCGTACGCAGTGTTTCACCGGATAGATAGATTATGTCTTAACACGTTTAACTGCTCTTATTTACCGTTAAGACTACGTATTATTAAGCATCTCAACGAATGATTTTCAGTGTGGCTGCAGCTAGCATTCTGTGGCTGTAGCTGCAGCTGTAGCTTTAGTTTTCGGGTGTATTTCGTAACCGCGTGTAATTAATTGAAGCACACGCTTGTGCCATGTGAGGTACTGAGAATTTTACGCTTCTTGCTTTTCCGAGGAGTTCCGGGAACTGAGACTCATTAGCAACAATTTTAATGAACAGCTTTATTTACAAGCGAGCATTTCTAAGTTGCGTTTGGGTAACAGTTGCACTAAATTTCGCAGCTGTTGCTGAGTTCTAACATCAAAGTTAATCTTTAGGTTTTCCCAGTTTTCCCACTTTACAACAATTTGAAGATTTGTTGTAATTTTCTACAATTTTCAAGAATCAACATAAAACTTAAACCTAATTAAAAGTGTCCTTTAATAAATTTGTCTCAATTTGTTACATTTTCATCTCGTTTAAAGTAATCGCCTTTAAAGTAACCATTAAGTTAACAAAAGCAATGTAATAAAAGCGGAGTTTGAAGAGCCATCATGATGACATCACCTAAATCCATCTCCGGACAGCCGATGAGTGGGAAGGGGGCGGTGAGCTGTTGCTGCTGCTCGTCCAGATACCGCGGTAGATGGTCCGTTCTTTGGAGAGCTTCCAAAGCTGGCGACATGCTTGAAGTGCCGCCAACTGAAGAAGATGCAAGAAATGCTAATTATTTCCACTTAAAATGCGAACAATATGAATGAAGTTTGTACAAATCGCGCAATAAAACCTGGCGAATGATAAACAAATGAAGACAGAGGGAGAGAGAGAGACGGAGAGGAAACCAGGGGATAATATAAGTGGCCATCTGCAGACAAAGCTTGCGATTACAACGAGTTGGTGAGCAGCTTACGGAGCATCATTATTATAAAAGAACCTCCGCAAGACAAAGGAAACCAATGGCAACAAGTCCAGCACTCATTTCGGAGGCACCAAGCTGTCCTTTGGTCTGGAAACGCGTTTATTTCCAATTAAGAACATAAACCAAAGCGCAGTTCTGTGAATACAAGTTGGAATAATTTAAGTTGTTGGTTCGGTTTTTAATTGAATTGACTCAAGAAAGCGAAAATCACACAAAGGATTATCTTCATTCAAGACGTTTCGCAGCGAAAAAATTAAGCTAAGTCTGGCAGCTTCTTTTTGGGCCTCTTTTAAACCACTCAACGTAAAAAACAAAAAATTACAGAGACACTCTTAGAAAAGATAATGAAAACCTTCCCTTTTGTTTTTAAAATGATAACATTTTAAATATTTAAGTAAATAAGTACCACTGGTTGCAACCAGTGAAAGCGGAGTTGTTTTAAAGGAGCCTCTCCTCGAGCCTTCTGCCTTCGTAGGCGTCAACGTGACCTAATCTCGAGCAGCGCCTCCGCCCGCCACTGATGGATCCACTAAATGGAACCACCACTTTTGGAACCACGCTGTCGTCCTGTTGCTCAACTAGGCTGGCTACATATTCTCCAGATGGCGCTGCACGTTCCTGGCAACCCGCGCAGATTTACACGAGTCACACGATGTGACCGCGGCGACGAAACGGAGGCGGCCACGTCTCTTTGCTGGCTGGAGTCTGGCTGCTGCTGCACACAACAAATGAAGTTAGTAAAGAGTGAGATAGTAACAATAATAAAATATAATGTAATAGCAATCAAATTTATAGACATTTCATAAACCAAATGAAAAGCATTACATTTTTATTAAGTTGATGGTTCTGTAAAATTAATCTTGCGCCTTTTATTTTTTATATAATAGTTTGACTAGATTTCACTCTAACTTTTCTCCGTGTACCTAGTAGAAGGATGTTTCTTTCTTTCTTTCTCCTTCAACTTATTGTAGTTCTTCTTCTTCTTCTCCGTTGGCTTGCATTACGTCCATTATTATTTTTCCTGCATTTCCTGCAGAATTATTATATTTTTTCTGATAATTTCTTGTAAGAAGAAGACACAATTTTTTCTATTTTTTTATTTTTGCACCTTTTATTGTGCCACTGATTTTCGCCTTTGTTCTCGTTTCTCAGTGCTTTTGTCCTACATAAAAAATCCTTCGGTTTCTTTTGTGTTTTTGTTGTGCTTTTTCGTTGGTTTTGTTTGCTTCTTCGTTGTTTATTTATTGTATTTTTTAATCTGAGCTACTTACGTACTTTCAGAGTTGCAAAATGTGGCTACTTTTTTTCAACGATGCTTCTGACGAAAATAATTAGCTTTAAGAATTTTCGTTTCTTCTTTTGTACTCGAATTTAATTTTTAGAATGTAATTTTTATTACTTCTTCTATATGGTAATTTTTATAACATTTTTATTACTCACTACGAGTATTAGCACATTTTTGTTACTTCTTTAGCACTTTTTTGTTAGTGTTTTACTGCTTTCCTTACTACTTGTTTGCCACTTAACATTGTTTGCGTGTTTCTTTGTCTTTTGACACTTTCTCCTATCTACAAACATGTAATAAATTATTCTTTAATAAGGACGACGATGATAACAATATTCGTGCCGCACAACGATGCTTCACAGCGATGCCACTCGAAGTCGCTTCGTAGCTGCGACGTAAGTATTAAAGCAAGCCATTTATACGGTGTTCTTGGTGCCCTTGTTGTTGCTGTTGTTGTTGCTGCTATCCCTCGGTTACCTGGTGGCGCTGCTCATGTGGCCACTAATGGCACTGAAAGTGCATCGCTGTAGAGTGCTTTATTGCCAGGGTTGCTCTTGCAGCATGCTGATGATTAATTTATGGCACTTTTGAGCAATTGCTGTTTTTTCCCCAAAGGAAAAACTTATCAACGGGATGCGCTTTGATTGTTTTGATTGAATGTCTTTTAAAAAATATTAAAATCCCTTTTGTCCTTGTTGTTGACTAAATGAACACTTAAAATTGATGAGTTGTTGGTTCTTTAATATTTAAGTTAGTTCAGTAAAAAGATGAACTGTTGCTCACTTTCATTTTTTCATTAAAATTGTTTGTTGCGGCAATTTAAATTGATTGTTGTTGTTGTTGGTGTTCACACTTTTACCGTCACTCAACCAGATAACAAACCCAAAGACCGAAAACTAATGAGCAGGAAAATCCGACTGGAGCTCATTTCGTCTGCGAGGGGAGTGCAATGAATCACATTGAAGACAGCCAATGTTGTTCATGTTGTGGTTCTGTTGTTTCTGTGTTAAAAATAGATCAAGAAAAATACTGCCGGAGCGATGGAGGGATAGAGGGGGAAGGGGCGAAGACAGGGGATCTCTGTGGAAGCAACGCAAGTGAGAGCAACTGACAGAGAAGAGATTTGATTTGTTGTAATTACGTTTAAATATAATTTGAATATAGGAACATTTTCATCTGTGTTAATTTTGTCTTTTTTTTTCTATAATTTGTGTTGTTTTCCGCTTGTTAAGAGTCTCTCTCTCCCGGTCTCTATTGTTTCGCTGAATGATTGCTCAAGATTTGTGAAAGGAACAACAACGACAATGAAAATAATCGCTGTCCTCATTCCGGCGAAAGATGCCCCAACAGCGCCGTGTTATTTTCATGAAAAATACCCACACACAATTCATTTCAGAAATGAAAATAGAATTTTTGATTTTTCCCCGAAATAACAAAGCGAATGATCGACAGTTTCGGGCAAGCAACGCACTCAAGTGGACGAAGTCGGCGAAATTTTATCAAAATCAGTTTAAATTTGCGTCTTTTTAGTGAAGAAAAAAAAACGAGCAAAGAAAAGAATTTTCCAAAATATAATAAATGAAAATATAAGAAAAATCAAACGTTAATAATATACTATAGACATAAAGTTCATTTGAGGAAAAAGGCGAAGAAGAGGCAGGAAAACAGCCAAAATATGCCACCAAGAAAACATGTAAAACATTGAGTTCATTATTACGAATATTTAATCACATAAAACAAGGGTTCTATTCGGTTATTTATTTTAATTTATTTTGCAGAAATTCGATTGGGAAATTCGGGGCCTGGTTTTGAAATTGAGATCCTCTTAATTTAAGTCTGTTGACCGAATGACACTTCAGACTCCTCTCAGAGTTCGCTCAATCGACATCAATTTAACTCAGCTTCGTTTGAACTCTTGAACTTCTGTTTTCATTCCTTCTTTCACTCAACAGCAACCTGTCAAACTGTCTGTCTGAATTACTGTCACTAACACATCACTGTCAGGTACCACAGACGCACAGAAGTGCGTGTTTGTGTCACTTCGCATTCGCAATATTCTCTTAATTCTGCTTCAGTTGAAAGTATCGTGAGTTGCTTTCTTCATTCAACACTCAAGACGCGTGCCAAAGTTTAAGAATTCCCATCCGCCTGCACGCGTGTGAAGACACATCGCTCATGTCAAGGGAAGGGGGCGAGGGAGGAGGGGGAGCGTACACTGTGACACCTGTTGACGACCCTCGCGCAATCAAGGGAACTGCATCGGAATAAAATGAAGTGCATTTTAATTGCTGCCTGCGTATCGACAGCGATGCATTCAAATGCGGCAAATTGTTTAGCAAGGGGGAAGATGGGGGGCGAGGCCGCACTTGATTAATGGGCACTCTCGAGCGAGTAAAGCGAAATACTAGAAATATTTATGCGATTTTTTATTTGAAGAAAAACAAGAAAAAACATCAGCAAAGAAGCCAACAGCAACAAAACAGCAGCACTTCAACGGAGAACCGTCTTGCGGCAGCGACCCACCCCGAGACGTCTGGCCCCGAGCAGCTGCCCTACAAAATCGAACACTCGCCGCTGGTTGGTCGCTACATTACCGCCAGTCGCGACCTTCTGCCGGGCATGCGCATCATCACCGAGGAGCCGCTTGCCATCGGGCCCTGCGTGTCCGGGCAGGCCGTGTGTCTGGGCTGCTATGTGCCCGTTCAGCTGACCCTGGCGCAATACAGGTAACTGCTGAGCTGATTATGCAAACCGTTTAACCTCTCCGGTGGCTTTTTAATTGCTTCACAGATGCGACGAGTGCAGGTGGCCCCTCTGCGGCCCCAAATGTCCCGGCGTGGGGCAGTTCACCGGCCATACGAAGCACGAGTGCGCCTTTTTCAAGGCGAACAACACCGCCGCGCCCTTGAACTCTGGCAACGCCACTCCGGTGGCCATCAAAAACCTCTACGAGCTCGTTTTGATCGTGCGCATTCTGCTGATGCAGCTGCACGCGCCCGCTAAGTACGCAACAATTCTCCGGATGGAGTCGCACACGGAGATGCGGAGGCAGAACGTCGCGCTCTGGCAGCACTACGAACGCAACGTTGTGGCTCGTTTGCGGCAAGATTGGCGGCTGGAGCAGTTCACGCCCGCCGAAATACACACCGTCTGCGGCATCCTGGACGTGAACTGCTTCGAGATCGGCCAACTGACCGCAAAGGCTCGCTGCTTGTATCCGCGTGCATTTCTGCTGGCGCACGACTGCAGTCCGAACACGTCGCACACCGACGACCCGCACACGTTTGCGATAATTTTGCGTACGTCGCGAGCCGTGCGGCAAGACGAGGCAATCACTCTCAGTTATGCGTACACGTTGCAGGTGGGTTTGGGGGTGGGTGGTGAATTCGCGGCCGGGCGTGGAGCAGGAAATCGCCGAAGTTTCGTTGTCGAATCAATTCAAGGCTCATTTAATGCTTTCAGGGCACTTTAAAGCGGCGCGACTTCATGCACGCGGGGAAGCTGTTCTGGTGCAGCTGCCAGCGCTGCGCGGATCCCTTCGAGTTGGGCAGCGACTGCAGCGCCATCGTGTGTGCCAAGTGCAGCGGGGGATCGGTGAGGGCGACAGACCCGCTGGACCAGGACGCGAAATGGCGGTAAAAACATGAATTTTTGATATGAAATCGCGTGTTGAATTCATTAAATAACCTCTCTTTGAATAACATCGCCATCCCAAAGCTGCGACAGCTGCGAGTTTGAGTTGTCAGCGCCGGAAGTGGTCAAGGTGCTGGACAGGATCAACGATGCCCTGGAGTCCATTGATGTGCACGATGTGCCGGGTCTGGAGAACTTCTTGAAAAGGTTTCTGCGGTGGCGTGCTTTTCGAAGCGAGTTCCTTGAATAACGGGTTCTATTAACCCCCCAGATACTCCGCTGTGTTGCGTCCCAACCATTATTTGCTGCTCTCGGCGAAGTACTCGCTCTGCCAGGTTTACGGGCGCATCGAAGGCTATCTGATAGACAGCATGAGCGTGGAGGACGTCGAACGCAAGGAGCGCTACTGTCGCGAGTTCTTGGGGATCATCGACAAACTGGAGCCCGGCTTGACGCGTCTCAGAGGTGCGTCAGAAGAGTTTCTATACCCTCTGCCCCCCCCCCCCCCCCTATTCTGATATACACTTGTTTTTCAAGGTCTGATAATGTATGAGTTGCACGCTCCGATCATGGTTCTGGCGCAGCGTTCGATGCAGAGCCACCAGATGAGCACGAAGGAGTTCCAGGGGAAGATCAGAGAGGTCCGTAAACTACTGAGCGAAAGCCGCGATATACTGAAGATGGAACCGGAGGGATCGAACGAACATCAGATGGCTCTGGCCGCAGAGGAGGCTCTACAGTGCATGGGCACCGTCTGAACAGCGAATTTCTGCTTTATAGTTATTGGAATTCCCTTAAAATTGTGTTAAATACAAATTTTTTATTCTTTTGAATAAAACAGGTGAAACTTTTATTTAGAAACGAATTCATTTGGAGCCGCTTAATTAAATGTGAAGTGACGGAAAAGAGCACCAACCAAACAAATTCGCGCAGCATTGAAAAGTGCCGAAACCTTGACGAGCTCATCAATTAAATTTCCAAGTTATGAGAAAGTTGAAAACTGGGTTGCCGGAAGCAGAGTTGCCGGGGTTACGCTGGGACTTGTATTGCAATCAACGGTATTGATTTTAATAACAAAAACAACCCGGAGGGACAGCAAAGCAAATAAAAAAAACATGCAAGTTTGCGTTGTCAGCAAACAACTTGGCAACGTTTACTCACTCACACACGCACACGTGACCACCGAGCAAACAAACTCATCTGCAAATACACACACACATAAACACACACACACATGCTCACAGTCACTCTTTCCAAGGCACGACTTAAATGCGCCTTCTATGGAACATGAGTCAACAAATGGGGCAACGCACGAATTAAATGGGCCTTCTGTGGAATATGAGTCAACTAATGGGTCAGCCCCGAATATCACCAACGATGAAATTCTTGCTGCAATAACGTCGTTCAGCTGTAAGAAGGCACCAGGGCCAGACGGTATACCAAACGAGATTTTAAAACTGGCATACAGCGTCAAGCCCGAACCGTTCCGGAAGTTATTCCAGACTTGCGTGAATGAGCATATTTTCCCGAAAATATGGAAAACTCAAAGATTGGTCCTGCTTCCGAAGCCTAACAAACCGTCAATGCAGCCAAGCTCATACAGGCCATTATGCATGGTAGATACTCTTGGAAAGGTTTTTGAGCATATTCTGCGCGAACGCCTACAGCGCCATGTAGACGAAGTAAATGGATTATCGCCCCAACAACACGGCTTTCGAAGAGGCCACTCTACACTAGATGCTATCCAGGAGGTAACGAATATAGCCGAGAAAGCTATCGAAGGCTCTCGCTGGTTATATGGTACAAAAGAGTACTGTTTGGTTATAACCTTGGACGTCAAAAATGCCTTCAATTCGGCAAGCTGGGAAAGCATAATGGCAGCCTTGGAGCGACTGCAAACACCTCGGTATCTAGTCAGGATCCTAAGGAGTTTCCTATCGGACAGGATTCTCCTCTATAGCACCGACGTTGGTATTAAGCATTATGAAGTTACATCTGGAGTTCCGCAAGGCTCGGTGCTTGGGCCACTGTTATGGAACCTGATGTATGATGCTGTATTACGCATTCCGGTCCCAAGCTGCGTAAAGATAATTGGTTATGCGGACGATGTTGCGGTTGTGATTGTGGCTAAACATCTGCACCAGCTTCAAACTTTGGCGACCAGTGTGGTGAACACTATTAAAACCTGGCTAGCGGAAAACAAACTGCATTTGGCTACTCAAAAAACAGAAGCTGTTCTAATAACGAGTAGGAAGAAGCTAGAGTTTGTGGAGTTGAATATCGATGGAGAAATAATAAAATCTGCTCCAGCCATTCGATATTTAGGTGTTATGCTTGACTGCAGATTGTCATTTGCCGCGCACATCGGAATGGTATGCGGCAAGGCAATGACAACCTATGCGGCCTTAGCCCGTATAATGGCTAACACATATGGGCCCAGTCAAAAGCGCAGAGTGCTGTTGTCGAAAGTAGTTACATCGGTGGTGATGTATGCTGCACCTGTGTGGGCTAAAGCCTTAAACACCAAAAAGAACGTGCGGCAATTAAATCGTGTCTTCCGATTATGTGCTCTGCGGGTTTGCTGCGGTTTTCGAACCATTTCGCACGAAGCAGCTGGGGTGATTGCGGGATTACCACCAGCAGATTTGTTGGTCGCGGAAATCACGTCGCGATATCGTAAGCGAGTCGAAAGCCGTAGAAAAATCACAGCCCAAGAACTCGAAGAAATAACGAGTGTCACCTTCTCCAAGTGGCAAGATCGGTGGGACAGCTCCAGCAAAGGTCGGTGGACGCATCAGCTTATACCAGACGTGAAGCGTTGGGTTGAAAGGCGGCACGGTGAACTGGATTTCTACTTGACGCAGATGATCAGTGGCCACGGATGCTTCCGCAGCTATTTGTGTAAGTATGGTCACGATACGAGCGCAATATGTGGGTGGTGCTCCAGTGCACACGAAGATGCGAACCACATCTTTTTTGAATGCGAGGCATTGCGTTCAAACACCGAAAGTGTGTTGCGCCGAACATTAACAGCGAGCAGCATTATCGGCAGTATGCTGCAGTCGCCGGAAACTTGGCTGGCGGTCAAATCCCTGTGTGTAAGTATTATGCTGCGGCAACGCAGGCTAGAACGCGAGCGCAATGCGCAACGGACTTAACAAAAGAGACGGTAGAGTTAGAGACGCCTGACAATAGGACGTAAACGGACGCTTGAGCTTAGGCTCCTTCTGCCTCCCGACGGTATACTTAACGGTAGTTCCGGGGGGACTAACAGACATGGGGGAGAGGTTTTAGCGAGTTGAAGTCTCGCACTCAGGATTTCGATTGCTTTCCTCTCATTTAAAAAAAAAAAAAAAAACACATGCTCACAGTCGTAATGACTGAAGTGAAATGCGATGATTTCTATGGAACCAAGCGAAATGAGAACCTCAACTTCACAACCTCATCTCATCCTTCTTTCTCGCCCCCCTAAATTCTGCGTTCTCCCTCCCTCCCACACACAGAAACGCACACACACACAACGTTAGGTTACTCAAACCTAATGTCGAAGTTCTGCTCAGTGAAATGTTTGTAAAGTTGTAGAAATTTTTTCAAATCATCTTTTTTGCTGTAGTTTTGGTTCCAGTTTGTTGTTGTTGTTAGTTTGTTGTTGTTTAATTTTTGTTGCTGCCCCAAAGTTTTTCACGCTAATGAGTAGCTGGGGAGAATGAAACCAACACCCGATCATTTAATTTCAGTCAGAAGCCAGAAATTTCGAAATTACACGAGCATCTGCATGTGTGTGTGCGCATGTGTTTTTGTGTATTTGTGTGGTCGTGTTTTCTAGTGTGTGTGTGTGTGTGTGTGTGTAGAGTGAACGTTTGTCAGAAGGGAGTTCAAAGGGTGCTTTCAGGGGGCGCGGGGCACCGACTACGCTTTTTCTAACGTGACTTGCGTTGTTTTTTTTTTTTGTTTTAAATATTTTTTTACATTTTAGTTTTCATTTTCCGAAAATGCTGCACTTGACATCATTTCGAAACTGAAAAGACGAGGAAGAAGAAGAACAAAACCGTTAAAAACATTTTAAAATAACGGTAGAAACACACACACGCGCACTACAAAAACTTTATTTGAGCACAAAAATTAAAAATTGTACCATATGGCGGTGGTTCGGGGGTTTGTAGCAGTGGAGAAGGGAAGGTAAGGAGGAGAGGGGGAGGTCAAAGTGCAGAAACTACAAGTTAATGGAAGCGAACAACTCGAGTACGTAATTTTTTAAAATGAACAATTTTACTCGAACTTTGCGAAAACACCACACAAAAATTACAAAAACAACAACAACAAAATCGTGGGTATACTCGTCAAACTTTCGTTCCAGCGGAAAGCATTCAAGACTCATACTGAAAAAACTCTACATAGCAAGGGTTTCATCTAAACACTTCATTCGAATGGACTTCCATTGAGTTGGATATCGACCACATGTGATTCGCGTGTAATGAGTGAAGTAATATTGTGTGGCTTTTTAAATTGATTTTGCAACAAAGGATGCCCTGTTTACCGTTATAATAATCAAACAGCGCTCAAGCGTCACACGAGCGTCACTCAGCTCAGAACTCAGTTCACTCTGGACCCTTTGTTTGCCTTCCCATTCATCCTCCGTCCTTCTCTCCGCTCTCTCCGGCTTAAATGATTGTCAGTTTTTATAATCGCGCGATTCCTGCTCAGTGACCACACTTAATTGACCCACTCTGAACCCTGTAGAACACCGAAGAAATCCTGTCGTGCTGCTGCTTTTGTGTCTGATTCCCTCGCGCGTTGTTTACCCTCATGAAAGAGAGCTAAGAGCAAAGAGAGTCGTTAGTCGTCGAGGGGGGAACCGTTAATTAAATTGACATGCTCTATATTAAAACTGCATCTCATCCGAAGTGCAGCAGAGCAGCGAAGTTGAGATGCTTGGCCTGCCCTCTCCTCCCTTCGCTCCTATCTTCTCTCTTCAGTCCTATCATGGGACTGAATAATTTATGCAGAAGTCCGACGACACTAACGTGGCACTAGGTAAGGGGAAGGGAGAGTCCCGCTCCCACAGAAGGTCATTCGCGAGGTTTTAAAAGCACTGCTGGAGACTTTATCCTGAACAGGAAAAAGTTTACTAAATAAGAACATAAATTATAATAGCCTGAATTACAGTAGAACAGTTTTTAATTGAGTGGAACCTCGTATAACAATTTGTAGGTGTATCACGTTTAATGGCCCCCTGATTGTGCTAAATGCCGTTATTTGTCCATGAACCAACCATGCTTCATCATTAAACTGTGCTTAGACAAAAAGCACAACAGCAACAATTATTGTACATTAACAATAACAGTTTAGCCTAAATTAGCTGAAACTCAACAACAGATTTATTGAGTGTCAAGTGCATTTGTTGTTACAACAAAAACAGCAACGGCAACGTCATCATAAAACAAAAACTTGGAAATAACAGAAATAGCAACAGCAATAACCATTGAAATAATAAAAAGTCTACAAAAATAGCAACAACAGAAACAATTCGAATGAAGCACTACTTAATAGCAACAACGAAAGTGTTCTGTTCTCGCACCCTGTAAAAAGAGCACCCTGCTCGAACAGTGCGAAAATTTCAGCTTTTCTGTGCTTCATTTTTAATTTTTCTGTTTTTGTAGTTGAGGGAGCTGGATTCTGTTGCGAGTTCGTTAGTATTATTTTTGTTGTTGTTGTTGTTTACTAGAAAAAAATAACGCCTTCAAGCATCAATCGAGCCCTGAAAACTTGTAGCAATTTAAATGATGTTATGAAATTATATCGTTATTTAAATCACTAAATAATCACCAAATAACTAATAATTCGATTTAAATATTTTTTTATTAAAATTTATATTTCAATGAACCTGCAAATTTTCTCTAATAATGTTTGTAAAAGTGATTTTATATCTGATTCCATTTCGTATTTTTTGCTTAATTTTCTAGAATGATTAATAAATAAGCTTGAATGATTTCTAGTGAACCGACGAGTTAAGGAATCGCATAACCACCGTTTAACACGGCGACGTCGTCGGCTCTGCAGTGGATCTCATTGTTTGCCCCGGCCACTTAAAGTGGATACGTCAAGCGCAAGAGTTCGCGCTTCATTGCGTCTTGACGTCCAATTAGCTTCAATCTAAAGCGCTTTCGGTCGCCTCAGGTCGCCTCAGAGTGTTGATTGCGGCAACAACAACTCGACGAATGGCACTCGTTCTCGGAGGTGACTCGATCTCATCGTGATCACTTCGCCCACTTCAGTTCACGGCGAGTGCGCCACAATAGAATTTAGTGTGCTTTGGCGATTCGAACAGTGAAGAGTTTCCTTCGTTGTCCCCGCATAAGAACTCGTCTAATCTCGGGTGGATTTCTCTCCAGACAAACTTGGTTACTTTCGTTCATCACTAGAAGCGATTACGAAGCGATGTCGAGGGTGATAGCGTTGCTTTTCCTGATAAGCAGCTGCGCCGCTTTCGGAAACTACCACAGCCATCGTCGTTACGAGTCCAGCGAGGAGGACAACACAGTGCTGAGTGAGTACACCGGGAAGGATATTCAATTTGGAGCCGGAGAAATGAGCTTCCTTTGAACTCTTTCAGGAACCTACCGCCGCTGCATGTGGGAGCAGTCGAAGTACCTGCCTCGCCGCCTGGTGATGCTCTCCATCTGCTCGAACCTCTTCTGCGAAAACAATCAGTTAATAACTTGGTCGAAGTCTTTGTTCGCGCTACCAAAGACCTCCCGACCCAACGAGTAGTTATTCTAGTTTTAGTTTAGCTCCGGAATATACTCAGTGTAGCTCTGGGAAGACTTCTCTAACACGTGCCCACACGTTTCTCCTTCTTTTCTTCTCCTTTCCTCTCCGCAGCTGCCTGGACATCTTGACGGATCAGTGCGAGCAGGGCGACGAGAACGAGCTGCGCTACAAGCCGTTTCCGGACTGCTGCCCCGTCTACTGCAACCTGAAGCGCCGCATGAGTCGCCTCAAGTCGATGCACATGCGCTACCGCCGGCTCCTGAACACGCAGCGCCAACAGGAGCACCAACTGGGCACCGGAAGCACGCTCCTCCAGCACGGTTACGGCACGAACTACAAATGAACTGGATTCTTCCTTCACTGTGAAGTTTAATTTTTTACATTTTCAATGAAATTTGAAATTTCAACCATTTTGTAAGCATTCGCAAATAAATTTCGCTAAAAGACGTTGATTTTGCTTCAGTATTTAAAAGAAACGCATTCGGATGTAAATTTAAGACGCAGAGTGGGACGTAGTTTTAAGCTATTGAGTAATGAAGTGTTTTCCAACAAATATACAAACTCAATATATACTCTATTCGTATCGAGTCTCTTAAATCATCATGCATTCCATGAGTTTTATTTGCCTTTTAAATGCCTCGACTGTCTCTGTGACAAGAGACAGTTTTCGTGAATTAAGACAGACTTTTAGCTAGATAAATTCTGGGTAATACAGGGTACTTTTGTATCCAGTTTTCTTACTTTTTAATTGTGTGGTATTAAAAAGTTTAAAAAGTCGTAGAAGCAAAAAGTTTTTGCCAAAAACACGTTCTTCCAAGTTTCTTCAAGACTTCCAATGAGTTTCTTTAAGAGAAAAGTTCTCTGTTCTAATAAATAACTGAAGATGCAGAATAATAAATTATTCTAAATTCATTTCAAACAGTTAATCGACGGAGAATCCTTTCTATGATTCACATCCTGCACTGAATGCCAACCTGTGACTTACTTTTAATATGAGTGGATGATATGTAAGAAAAATCTTTGTGCATATTATTTGTATGTACGTCCACAAGTGTTTGTGTGTGTGTGTTGAGACATAAAATGTCGCATACATAAAGTGAGCGGCTTGCCACATCGTCAACGACAGCCGCAGCCGCAGTCGCATAAAGCTTGGTAGTTATAATAAAGTCCTTGCTTTTCCAGCTCAGCGAGTGACGCTGAATCTCTGCGTTTGCAAAGAAGAAGAAGAAGAGGGAGGAGCTGCTGTTGCATCAACAGAAAAAACAACAACAACAGCAACAGCAACGAAAGGACATAAAACACCAGGAACAAAGCCAACAAAGCCAGCGAGTGTATCGTTCATCCGAAGACGCTTTACGCTGTGCAGCTGTAAAAAGTTTTGATCAAAAGTTACTCTTAATTAATGTTGTTGCAGTTTCTGGTGAGGACTGCAGATTTTTGTCCCGCGCGAAGAGAAGATTGCCAAAGAATTTAGAAACAATCACTGAGAAATAGAAACAATATTGAGTGCGTTCTCAATCAAGCAATTAAAACTAACAATATTAAAACTTCTTCATTTTAATCGTGGTTCGAAGTCTTAATAAAGGAAATTGAAATAATATTCAAGATTTTCGAAGAATTTAGTATTTGTACGTATGTGGCAATGAAATCTCGAGCCTCAAACAACTTGACACATTTTATGCCAGGTTTTTTTCACTCGTCTTTCACTGTGAACGTCTTGAAGCGGTAGAAAACCGCATGAAATCGTTCACGAACAGCGCAGAAAGTGTTTAAAAGTATGTTTGTGTTGTGTGTCTGGAAGGACCAAAAACACGGATCTGTGAGTGTAATTCTAGCCACTCACACATCGTAGACGGAGCTACAAACGCCGTCGTCAACGCTCGACTCTGTTGGCAGCTGAATTCATTAAATTCTGTGGGCGGCAGGATCTGTGAGTGGTTTAGGGGGTTAGCAACTCGAAAGGAGGCGGAGTCGTGTTGTCAAACTTCCTGCGGATGTGTTTCGCTGTGTGCGTGTGTGCTGTCCTGCACTTTTGTTCTCCTCCTCCTCCCTTCGTTGATTACTTGTTTGGTTGTTAAAGAAGTTAATTAGGAAGTTTTAATTTTTTATATACAAACATACATACATGTAAAATATGTGCCCTGTAAATGGTAACTGTTTTGCTTTTGTACTAGAGATGAGCGTTCCAGTGATTTTTTGAGAACGGTGACAGCAGTGACTGCTACATTTCTAACACCGTGATATTTACCAGTGACTTTAAGTCTTCGTGATTTTGATATAAGTAACCGATATCAGAAATTTTAATACGTTTTAATATCGAATATCGACATTTTTAAAACAAATAATGACTATGAAATAAATTTTTCTGTATAATAATAACAATATGTACTAATAATAATAATAATACATATATTATAATATTGTATATAATAAGAACTTGTTTGGACAATACAAAATAATAATTTTGTTACTCAGTATTTTCTTTTGTATCATTATTTTCATATTATTATTTAATTTTTCCAATAATGTTTCCGAACAATTATAATATTTAATATGTATGGGGAAATAAAAATAAGTCACAAGCAAATGTTTAATAGCAAATTATTTAGAACAGAATGTTAAATGTACATACAGGCAAACCTACGTTGTTATACAATACGTGAAAAAATATCATATCGCTATTTTACAGCCACGGGAACTAGCCACTGACAGGAACGAATCGTTTCACTGTCACTGTTAAAAAAATTATTCTGTCCAAAGTAACATTTACAAAATCACGGGTATCGAAATATCGCTCAACTCTACAGAAACCCAACCCTGGGTTTTTCTACAATTCAACGAAACAATATGTTATTCCGAATTCACGGCACGGAAACAAACCAGTGAAAGGAACGAATATATAAATAAATATCGTGGAACGAAGGCTGTCACTGTCACTGGTAAAAATAATATTCGGTCACTCCAGTGACTTAAATCATGGTGACAAAATCACCGGTACGGAAATATCGCTCATCTCTATTTTGTACACCATTCGATATACACACATACATACATACATATGGTAATGGCGTGAATTAAAAGGATTGTATTTTAGCCAAGGCACTCAACTACGATTGACTGCATTAACGACCACTGCAAAGCAACTGAGGACAAAAATTAATGCGTTGTTCATGCTGTTCGATGCTGTTTATCGCATCATGGATTTGCGAATAAACTGCAATTTAACAGTAACAAGTAATCTTCATTATTAATTTAATAATCATTCGAAAGCATTTCCAGCCATTCTGCATTCGGCCATCCAACCGCCATCATGGAATCCATCACATCGCACGATGCGACTGATGTGATGCCTGCCACTCGTGTGTTTGTCAAGTGAGTATTTTGTTCACAGCTTTTTAATTAGTTTCTTTACACTCAACGAATAATATTAAAATAACTTTCATTTATTAAGCACAACTTACTTTAACAGCAACCTTAAAAATGTGTGTATGAGCCTGTGTTATTATGAGCGTACAGATGGATGTGCGTCGTTGTGTTTACCTTCTTATCGACGGCTACGATTGAATTTCCTCCTCGGCTGCTGCTGTTGTTGTTGTTCTCCGCATATGCAACATTACACTGAAATTGTTATTGTTTCTGCTGTGGTTGCTTTTTTCTTTATGCACTTTTTAAATACACGCTGCTTTTTAAGAGTAAAATCAACATTTCTCGTCAACAAATTGTTTTCATATCAGTTGCAATCCTGATTCGAGTAGTGAAAAAGTACGGCATACTTTCGGGCACTCGTGGGAAATCACCGCACCGTGTATTTAAATGTTGAATACTGTGTTTTATTTATTTCATTTCATTTAATTAAAATACATTATTTCGCTTTTATTCACATATAATTAAGAATTCATTGCTATTAACGGTGTATTAATTCCGATAATTTGAGTTTCGGATTCTGGAAGTTGATTTTAATATCAAAAGCAGCGGAATTCAATTGGTTTGGTTTTAAAGTACATCGGTTTTCATTGATATCGAGTAGTTTTTAATGCCGATCGAATAAAAACATCAAATTTCATTTTTGTTCTTCCTGAAGTCAGGTTTTTCCTCGTTTCTTCAATATTTTTATGAAATATTCTCTAATTTTAAATACATTTTATTTAATTTCAATTATATTGTCTCTTATTTATGTACAATTTCTTTTTGTTATGTTTTTATTCTTATACTTTTATACTTTCTTTTCTTCTCGTTTCTTTTTACTTTTAAAATGTATTTAATTTGATTTTCTGTGATGTTCTTCAATTGTTGTTGTACTCTTTAATCTAATTGCCAGTTTAACCTAATAATCTAGTGGCTCCAATTAAGTAATTGTGAACATTTTAATTGAGATCAAGATCTTAATACAGATTTTTGTGTCAGGCATTTCGACTAATAATAGTCTCATATTAACATCACTTTACACAACGAGTGCAGTGATTATTTTAATTCAGAACATTTTAATTCCGAACATTTTTATTCAGAAAATGCATAAATAAACACACTCGAGTTGTATTTGCATCAGTTTTGATCACTCAACTGACCATTGTAATGAGTTGCATGTAGAACCCGAAAGTGCAACGACTCTCCAATCTGAGGATCTTCAAAGAGAAACGATTAAAAATAATTACTAGTGTTTAGAGACCTACATTAATTTTAGTCTGGCTTTTTTAGAGAACTACCTACACACATCATATTTTTAATACATATTTTATGCTCTTTATTATTGAGCTCTCTAAAACTCTGTCGGCGCAGAGATGATGTATGCAATGCTGAGTGTTCACTAGTTTGGTCGGTCACTCGAATGCGTCGAATTCTTAGGCGACGCAGTAACGCATCGAAAGTCAAACGACGCGGTCGACGGGAGTTGATTTCAATCCTTAGTTTTAGTGGATTTTTCAAGTTTCGAACAAGTGCTCATGGATGACGCTGTGTCTTATAGAATCCCGGGTATCTGAAGCATTGAGTTCGGGCAGCTTGAGTGGCTCCTAACGCATTCTCAGCGTTCGTTCGATGACCACAATTGATACGATGCAAAACAAATTCAACAACGCACACAGCGAGTCAACAAAGTAATCAAGTGAAAACGCCGCTGCAGGCTGATAACCCGCTGACCCTGGCGGGTGAGCACACAGAAAAGCCACCAAAGCAGCCGTCACCAGTGCTATTTTTCGAACAGTAACGAAGTCGCAAATCAAAACAAATTCAAAAGTTAACCGAAAAACACTGCGCTCGAAATAAATCAACAAACAGTGTTTCAATAAATTCATATTAAAGAAGCATCCAAGTTATTTTTTACTTACATACGGTGCACGGCGCGTTGAAACTCAGATTCGGGTCCAGGTTCCGCTTATCTTCCCGTGTTTTTTGAAGCTTCTCAGTGCATCTGCAGCTTCAGATTCATCACAATCACCAAAAATGGGCATGTTTCAAAGTTGTTCGCACTCGCTTTCGAGCAGTTTTGCAGCAATCTTCGTCCTGTCGCTGGTGTTGGCAGCATGCGAGGGTTACTCCGGCCGAATTCCACCGGATCCAGGTGGGTTTCGTGTGGTCGTGGTGATGCTGTGCGATATCACAGTCGGTTCTACGTTCTTATTTCCAGATAACCCCGGAAAGTGCGTCTACCACGAGGAGGTGCTGAAACTGGGAGCCAATCCCGGCTCTGGTCCATGTCAGCGGCTGACTTGCTTGGAGGATGGCTCCGTTATAATCGAAGGGTAACTTTTCTTGTGGTTTTCGTGATTGTTTTAACGGAATTTTGATGACTTTAAATAAGTACAAACTCGGTTTCACGCTAATTTCGATGCGATTTTCCATTCACTACACTCATTAAACTCTCTGTGCGTGTGTTTCTTTGCTCCAGCTGCGGCAAGGTGCGCATAGAAAGCTGCAACCTGGGCGAGCGCCTCCACTCGGACCAACCGTACCCCGAGTGCTGCAAGTTGCGGTACAAGTGCAAGCGCGGCGACGGCTCCTCGTACTTCATTACCAAGGACATGGCCGAGGAGGCGGCCAAAACGGAGAACTCCACGTAGTACTCCACCTCTGACGGGACTTCCGGTGGAAAACAGGGCGTTTCTCATTCACACGGAATGAATTTTAGTGTTAAGTGTTGTCGCCATGCTTCTTATTTATGTAGCTACCATATTTAAATTTGATAATAAACTATTAAGTACTTTTTATCTACTTTTATGTTTCTCGGTGTTATTTACTATTGCTTTTTAGTTTGTTAACAAAGTTTCTGCATAATTTAGTGCCGTTGAAGCTGCCCGCATTCGGACGCTGATTGCAGCTGTTGTCTCTGTCGTAAATTCAATTAGCAGCGGATTTGGCAGTGCAGAGGCAACTTCGGCAAACGTTTTTTTCTCCTTCGCACTCTCAAAAATGGGGGCCGCAATAAGTTAGACTTAATGACAGGAATTCGAGGAATTCTTTCCTTGTTTCCTTGTTCGTAATTCGGCACAAAATTCTGTCAAAACTTAATTCAGTTCTCTGTTAAAGCGTAATTCGGCACTCGTCTACATCGATTACGAATGCGATCGCGAACGCTCAGTAGATTTGAATATCATGACGTCTCGCGCCTTCCTTGTGTATCAAAGCCAATAATGTTGCTGCAGCTTGTTCTTCTTCGTTTTAATTTATTTTTACTTCTATTTTTTACTCGCAGAGTAGAGTTTTGATTACCGTGTTTCGGTCGCCATTTGTTGTAATAAATATAAGGTACAGAAGCTCGTTGTTATTTATTCATTATTGTTCTGATATTCGTTAGTTAGATTAGTTTTATTCGGCTTCCTCCATGTTGGAAAACAGAATCTATTCCTGGCTGTATTCGCCTTCATTGCCCACTTCATGTTAACGAGTGTGCATTGCAGCTCGTTGCTCTTGTCTCTTTGCTCTTCCTTGCCGGTGCAAACGAAGTTGGTAAGTAAGTTTAAACAAGGAACTCGTATTTAGAGAATACTGATTAAATATATACTTGAAAGTGTATATACTTGAGAAGCTACGTTAAAGTTTAGCTTAAATGACACAATTTGAAGTGCCTTCAGAGAGCATTAGATTTCAGTAGTCGACTAAACTTTGAAGAGAGCAAACCAAATTGAAGAGATATAAAATTTTGGAGTTCCGTTTGCGCAACAAAACATCAGCGAACAGTGAAGAGTGTGCGAACAAGTGTTTGTCGTTTTAGCCTACTTAGCAGTGGTAAAACTACAACAATAACAACGATTAACAGTTGGAGCTCTTCTACTTTTGGCCAGTTATCCCGTGACGACGCGTTGGCCAAGTTTTCAAACACCGGCGAAGTTCAATGCGAAGGCCAAAGAAAAGATCAGTCGTCTGCAGACAAGGTTTCAAGCCATACACACGGCGGCGCAGTCTTCTTTTTCATGCAGAGTTGAGGAAAAGAAAGAAAAGAAAATAACGGTACGTGTTTTGCAGTGTTCGTTGTGTTTTCTCCATTCCATTTAATTTATTCAACAACTCATTCATATGCATGTGGAGAAATTATTCGACATTTTCGTTTGTTGTTGTTGCACACTAAAAGTTTAATGAATGAAGTTTTCAGTAAAATAACCGACATTTTAATAAAACTGTGATAATATTACAATGATTTTAGTGTGAAGAATAAAAAAGTAGACTAAAAATGCAATATGCTCAATTATATGAACTAATGATGGCAGTGTTACGACATACAAACATATAAGAGATATTGTAAAAAATTATAAACTAAACTTGCCATTTTTTACGCCGCACTTTATTGGCATAAAGTTCGACATGTGAACTTCTTTAGCCTAGTTTATGGAATCGTGTTTCTGTGTCAACCTTCGTGAGTGCGTGTATTTTATGTCGGAAGAAACGAGCTCCTTTTTTTATTTTTATTTATTTTTATGTGTTTGCTTCTGACGAATTCGGCGAACATTTCGAGAACATGACTAGTTTAAACATAAAATATAACACATAATATTACAATTTAATAAATAACTAAAAACGCAGGAAAGTAGTTCAGCATTTTTTCAATACGTACACATATGAATTTAATGTGTTCAAAAATTGTTTCCACTCCACTGTGCAGAGTTTAAAATGTTGAACTTGTTAAAGTTCACAACTGCTCAATTGTTGGCTATCAAAAGCAGGATAAAAAATGAAAAATACACTGAAACGATGTCAGTGTTGCCAAGTAGCAGTAATAAAATCCGTTACAATTTTTCAATTTCAAAATAATGTTTGTCTTTTAATCAGATTTGTGACATTTTAATGATTCATTTAGGCAACTCAATCGCATTGCGGGGCTCTGAATATTGTGTAGAGTTGAGTGCATTCTAGTTTTGCAGAAGGGTGGCAACCCACAGCTGTCAATAGCATGGCATTCGCAGTTGATAGCAAATCGAATTGCTCGGCATGCAGCAAGAAGCGAGAAGCAATCCGTTCAAGCGAAGGATGTCAAAGTATTGTCAAAGGAAGCGGCGAAGAATGATGCTCTTTCGGCAGAGGAGGGGAGGCGGGCGGGGGCGTGGGTGTATGGTTAGTTTTGATGGTTTTTACAGCCAGGGCAAAATCTTAATTAATCTTAATCCTAAACCATTAAGAGTGCTATTTTCGGCCTGGCCGAAAGTTGATTAACCGTGCTCAATGAGTCCTAGCTACAACTCTGTATAAATAGTAGGCGTGGTCGTTACCTGTTTTCAAAACAAAATAACTAGCATAGTTGTTTTATTATTGTGTTCAAATTTAAAATTTATTTCCGTGGTAATAAATTTGTTTCCATGAGCTTTACTGTATAAGTAGTGTAAAAGTGGGCGGACCTCGCCCAGATTTGCTGTTATAATGTTTTATTGGAAAATAGAATATTTCTGTAATATTTCATTATGATATCTTCAGCGGTTTTCCTGTGATCGTGATTTTAACAGACAGGCAGACAGACGGACAGACAGACAGACAGACGATGCGTTACAAATTTCGTGACAAAGAGTATATACTTACTTACCCTTATATAACCTTAAGGTGTAGGGTATAAAAATTGACGAAGAATAGAAATAAAATAATAAATAAAATAAAGAATAAATATGCTTTGATTCTCATAAAATCAGGTTATGAATTCCATAGAATTGATTTACATGAGCCATGATTAAGATTTTGGATATAAACTTAAAGAAAACGAAATTTAATTGAATTGAATAACGAAACAATGCCTGAATACATGAACAGTGTCACTTTGGTTTGTAATACCTTCTTTTTTGTATATTTTTGTCACTCTTCTCGCCTTGTTTTTGTGCAAACAGCGAGTGACAAAAGAATTGCTAGGGAATTCACAACGCTTCGCAACTCAAAGAGCCGGAAGCACGTTAAGTGTATAAAAGAAAACATGCGGATAATCTTCGCAAACAGCCACTCTATCCTACATTTGGCCATCCTCCGCCCCTCGGCCGCACTTTTTCCCTAAACACTGTCGCTGTTATCTGAGTCGAGGACTGAAGTCGAGTCAAGTGACGCGTGCGTAACGCCAACGCTTTTGTCCTCGTCTTCGAAGAGGCGTCTTCGTCTTCAGAAGAGCGAACAAGTTTTGCGTCAAATCTAATTTGTCAACAAAACAAGCACAAAAGAGTTAAAAAATGGCGCGTTTTAGTTTCTGAATATTTTATTGCAAGTACGCGGAAGGACTTTGAAACAAACTTCTTCCAGCTTGCTTCCTTCGAGGAAAAGACGATCAACTTTTCAGCGTTGCCATATTTTCGCATAATTTGTATTTTCCACTTTCTTAGATTCAGTTGCTGTCATGCTTTGCGGCGGTGACTCGCTGCTGCTGGTCACGGTAGCCCTTTTGTTTTCTGTGCTCCATTCCAACGTTTTGACCCATTCAAATTGTAATCTTTTCGTTTTTCTTTCAGAGTCTCTGAGAGTTTCCATTTCGAGATCCATTTCTTTTGCTCTCGCACTCTTGCGTTGTTGTTTTGGTGACTAGCGCAACATGTTCGCGTCACGTTTGGCGCTCGCAGCCTTCGTCTGGTTGGCGGCCATCGCGTGGAGTTTCGCAGACGCCAGCAGACGCAACTACGACGCAAAATACAGCAACCCCAATATTCCGCAGTGGAAGCAACGGGTGAGTTTAACGGAGCATCACGGGTCATGTGAGACTCTGCCAGAGCAGGTTCAGCAATCCGTACAATACGATTACAGGACCCGGGTTTTATATACTAAATCAGACCCTTTCTGATTACTTTAAACATTTTCATATGATCCCCAGGCCTGTGATATGTCCATGAAACACCGTGCGAACTCGCATTACATCTGCGACGAGAAGGGCGACGTCAAGTGCTTGCCGGGCTGGCAGGGGGATCTCTTTCAGGTGCCCAGGTGCCGCAGGAGTTGCGATCCCATGAATGGTGAGGCGTCGGAAAGAGTCCATCCATTGCGAGCTAATTTACAGTATTTCTTGCCTCTGCCCGTCCTTCCTTCGACCAGGTTATTGCCAGCGGCCTGGAGAGTGTCGTTGTCGCGTCGGCTACGACGGAGAGAACTGCGATCGCTGCATGACGCTACCCGGCTGCCAGCACGGCTACTGCAACAAACCGTTCCAGTGCCTCTGCAAACCCGGCTGGACGGGTCTCTTCTGCACCGAGGGTAAGTTTGGCTGAATCGGCTGAATGCCGAATGCCTCATTTGCTGCTTACAGCCTGGTTTTCTTGTAGCGACATGTCGCCAGGGCTGCCACAATACGCGTGGCTACTGCGATGTGCCGGATGAATGTCGCTGTCGCTTCGGCTGGACAGGACGCAACTGTAGCGACTGCGCTGTGATGCCTGGATGTCAGCATGGCACCTGCAAGCAGCCCCTCGATTGCCAGTGTCTACCCGGATACACGGGTCTCCTCTGCCAGACTGGTGAGTTGGCTTTAATTGAGACCGCATTTACTGCTAACCGTTTGTTTTTATTTGTTTCCGTGACGCGACGCAGCGATCTGTGATCCTGGGTGCAGCAAACAGCATGGATACTGTCGCAAGCCGGGCGAGTGTCGGTAAGTGGTTCCGGTCTCTCTTTAACGGCATTGCAACCCAAGCATAATCTGTATGATTATGTAATGTAAAAAAGAAAACAGGAAAAATAATGTACATACTTATAAATTAAATGCAAATTCCTATCATAAAAATAACAACTTCTAACGTGGTATCATCGTAAGAATTTTTATCTCTCTATAATTATTCTCCACACCTTTCGAACCGGAGCTGCTGCGCTTCCTAACGCAATAGAAACCCTCAAATTGCACTTTTCACAGCTTTATCGCCGTCGTTAAATCTTTGGGAAAAAACTGCGCGATGGCAACTCTGCGTACCAGCTCGTTGGTTGGCTGCAATGTACGGCTGCCTGAGTGTTGAATGGCATGCTTGCATGTGTGTCATGCATATCCTTGCACTTAATTAAATTTCCCGTTAACAACGTTTCTTTGCAGTTGCAAAGTCGGCTGGCAGGGGACGAGGTGCGACGAATGTCATCCGTATCCGGGCTGCGTGAATGGCGACTGCGACCAGCCCTGGGAGTGCAAGTGCCGGGCGGGTTGGGGCGGCATGCTGTGCGACGAGAGTAAGTTGGGTGGATGGGTGGCAACGCTGTGTAAATTGGTAGTTAATTATATGGAAAGTGCTTTAAAAGAAATGCGAATACAAGAGAATTTGAAGGGTGCGGAGAGCGAGAGAGCGGTTGAGCGGAGAGAGGGCGGGAAGTGGGGAGAACAGAAAAGCGTAACAAAATTGCATTTAGTTAAAACTTTTTGGGGCAAAGCAAGTTATTCTAATTCTCGTTCTCACTCTCATTTCTACGGTGATTAATGAGTTTCACGATTCTCAGGGTTGACCTACTGCGATGATAATCCACACACTTGCCAGAATAACGGCAGATGCATATCGCTGAGCAGGCAAGATGGTAGTTTCCGGTGTCAGTGTCGTCATGGGTATTTAGGGAGAAGCTGCGAAATCATTGATGACGTTGTGACGTCCACCACGGCACCCAGAATAACGCCGCCTCATGGAAATGATTATTATGCAACAACAACAACAACACAATCAACAGCAACAACACCGCCAACCTCAACAGCACCATCAACAACAACGCCATCTACATCAACGTATAAATCTATCGCGCTGTTATACGCAGAAACGGCAGCAACAAGTGTTGCCAATGATATTTCAATAACAACAACAACAACAACAACCACAATACCAACACCAGCTGCTCCAAGTACACAATACACGAGTATGAATGCAATAAAAATTAAAGAGGTAGGGTCGGAGGAGGAGGGGAAGGAAGGCGAGAAAACTGAATTCACACAGTTAACAACAACAGAATATGCAAGGCCAACAACAAAAGCCACACATGTACAATCCTTGTTGAAAACTAATGGAGCAAAGAAAAAGTTTACTGCAAGTGGACCAACAAAACCTTTGATGTTTTCATCAACGATGGCCACAATGCCAACAGCGACAACAACAACAACTCGAACAACAACAGACGCGACTTCAAAAGCACCAAAAAATACTACTTTAATCAACGCAACACAGCCGCCAAATGAAGTTATTTTAACGAAGCTAACAACCTTCGTTCCCCTTTTCCTTTCCGATGCCTGTTACACTTCAACTTCCGGTTTAGAAGACAACGCAGTGCAGTTGAGTGAATACAACCGTAAAAGTGTTGATCATGTTGAGGTGTCAAATAAAGTGGGTGGAGGTGGTGTGTCAGCGGACGGTGATGGCGATGATGATGAAGATGATGATGTTGATGATGGTGATGATTATGAGGATGATGAGGAGGACAACGATGATCAGTTGTTACCAAATATATTCAATAACGTAAACTGAATAAAATTATTAAAATTCTTTATTACTGAAACAGTTGTATTTAAAAATATTAAGATATTTATTTATATTAAAAATATTTATTTATTGTGAACTTCTTGACATTTTATTTCTTGAACCATAGATGCACGCTCCTCATAAAGTGACCCAGAGGGATTTTCATCACGAGTACACGATTTAAATTCTTAGTTGCTAAACTCCTAGGAATTCCCTCCTCTAGGAATATATTTTTCGATCCACTGGCGACGCTTGACGTTGCTCCTGCTGCTGTCCGGCCGCCAGGTTGCACAAGAAGTTCAGTTTGCAGCAGTCCGGGTAGGGTTTGTCCAAGTTAGTGGGGTCGATGACGCGGCAGTCGTTCAGTTCGTAGTGACCGCAGCTGATCACAAAAATTTAGAAAATGTACCACAAACGGAGTACTTTTGTTCCAATCTGTCGGAGGATACTCACCCCTGCACCAAAATTGAGCCGTCTTCGTTGCAGTGCATATTTTGACAGCTGGAGGGCAGCGCATTGTCACCTGGCTTCAACAACAGTCCGCGATAAAAGCAAATCCCAGGATGGCTGATTTCTGGAATTAGAGATTTCTTTACACTGAATTCTGATACTTATCCTGGTTGCTGGCGAAAGAAAACCATACTGGCTGGTATCAAGAAGCTGTAACTCCAGCAGCTGATGGCCAGAGAAGCTAGCAGAGTGAAGAGTAACCAGAATTTCATCCTTTTGGCTTCAACGTCTCTGTTGGTCTTTGATTCCGAACGTCTTCGGCAATGAAGCACTTGTATTTATACTGCCTCAAGCCCTCTGCTATTTATTTACGTTTCGTTGCAATCAAAATTTAAAAATTTCCAATACATATTTTGTTTAACTTTTAACACTTGCTATTATCTGAATGTGAGTATCTTCACTCCTTGTTTTTAAATATTAAATTATGTAAAATAATTTCTTATCATGGTTCTGGCAGTTTCTTGACCTTGCTTGGAGAATCAACAAGTCTGTAAAGTTTGATAATTGATTTGTATTTTTTGTTATATTTCAAGAGTCATCTTTTAAATATTCGCTTTTCTTTTTATTCGATTTTATTTCATTAATTATTTTAACTCAAGAGTTTTCGATTTTTTTAGTTTTTATAGTTGTAATCGTCGGCGTTTAACAAATCCGTCGCTATCGTAACTCGCTATGATTGAGTTTCTTTAAATAGAAGAGTAGCATTTCATCGTTAAAGCAGTTCGTACACCATTGAATAACTAGATGTCGCCTCTGTAGGTAAATAGTGAAGTTGTGACATACCCGGGCAGCTGTCATTCTACCCTTCGATGTTGTTGCTGCATTGAATAATTATTAGAAACTAAAATCAAGAGTGAGTGAATTTCTATTTAAAAGTTTGGTGTGAAACCCAAGTATTTGTTATTAAAAAGATTAAATATTCCTTAAAGTACAAAGATGAATATTTCAAGTACAGGTTTTCGTTTAAAGCCGGTTGAAGTGTGTGATTCGGCTGCGTGAATTTAAAGCAGCAGCTGTGATGTAACCGCTTCAACTCATCAGTGTTCCAATTCATATTGACTAATAATTTCTTGTGCATTCATACTACAGTTCAAAGAGAAACCATTATTGATTTGTTCTCAACCGAAAAACCGTTCTTTTCTCCTAGCAGCATGACTGCCGTTCTACGTGTGGGCATCGTCCGCTTGTGCGGCCGCAATGCTGTGCCTCTACTCAGCACTCAGTCTGCGCTGCCCGCTGCTGCGTCACAGAAATGCAACATTTCTGGCAAAATGATGCGCGGCGGTCCACGTGTTCCTCTGGCGCCACCCTTCCCATACAAAGAGAAAAAGTACGGACTCATCCAGTCGCTTCTCGACAGGACTACGAAGCGCTTCGATGAGAACTCGAAGGTTATTTGCGTGGAGGGCCCTATAGGTGTGGGGAAAACCAAGTTCGCTAAAGAGCTGGCCGAGGAGCTGGATATGTTGTACATACCCGAGGCCGATATGGACATGCTGTTCATCAACTCTTATGGCTACGACATGCGACAGTTGGACCCTCAGCTTCCTGAGTGCTGCCGGTCTTTCGATGTCAAGAACTTCTGTCGCGACCCGAAGAACTTGCTGACCGCTGTTTTCCAGATTCGTATGTACATGGTACGCTTCGAGCAGTATCTAGATTCGTTGGCCCACATCCTGTCAACAGGACAGGGTATTGTGCTCGATCGCTGTGCTTACTCTGACATGGTTTTCCTGGAGACCATGTTCAAGCATGGCTACGTATCGAAGGGAGCGCGATCGGTGTATTATGAGCTGCGTGAGAACACCATCGGTGAATTATTGAAACCGCATTTGGTCATCTACCTGGACTGCCCAGTGGATGCCGTCAAGGTGAGTTTGTGAAGTAAAAATGTATATTATAAAAAAGTTCCGCTTTTGTGGTTAAACAAACAGAAACGTATCAAAGCACGTAACTTCGACTACGAAGTGAATTCGCCGGTCTTTACTGACGCCTACTTAAAGGATATGGAGATGGTGTACAAGCAGAAATTCCTTAAGGAAATCAGCACGCATGCCGAGATTCTCATCTACGACTGGACCGCCGGCGGTGAGACGGAGGTGGTTGTGGAAGACATCGAACGCATCGACTTTTCACAATTTGAGCTCGATCGGCACAGCAAGAAGATGAAGGATTGGCGTTTCTTTACCGAGCAGGAATGGGGTGAGGTCCGCATCAAATACTGCAACGACAAAACGAAATTGATGTCTTTTTTCAATGTCCCACGCTACGATGTGCCGGAATTATTGCGCGACGCGGAATCTGCCAAGATCTGGCGGGAGGTGTGGTATAATGTGAGTTTTGTTATATTTATGGGGGTGGTTGGGGGAGGTTTCGTATAATTATTGTAGAAAGCAAGGAGAACACCATCTGTTACACCTCTGCAAATGTTCAGCCCCATCGTTTTGGGGTCTTTCTATGTACTAATATGGCTGCCACATAACTTCACCTAACCAAACCTATTCGGATTTCCTATTGATTTCATTTACTGTTTAATTTGTTATACAGGCGCCCGGGATGAAGTACCGCCCTGGCTATAATGCAGATATGGGCGACTCCGGCTTGCTGACCAAGAGTAAGGTGCCACCACGGGCCACACTAATATAATCAGAGCATTCAGTTGCCATGGGATAATTAAATTTGTAATTAAAAACGCGCTGTAGAAAAAAGAGCGCTTTAAAATAAATATAAATTAAACTATCGGAAGAAATTCTTTTTTGCCTTCTCCAAGTAACCCTCGAAAGACAAAACTAAAGGTATGAGAACACATTTCAAATTGTTGGTAATATATTACTTTTATTATAATACACTTCACTTGAGATAATATATTTCAATGCATAAAAACAAAAAGTTTACTATTAATCGTAAAATGAAAAGAAATAAAATAATATTTATACAATAGAAAAGTATTAAAATTTATTATATAGAGGTGTAAAATATACATTCGGCTATTTTTGAAGTGTGCTTTTGATCGAAAAACTTTAATATTTATGTACCTACTAGCAGACTGTTATTATTAACTTGGTTTTAAAGAGGTTACTTTCGAAAAGAAAAAACAAAATCTTGTTATTATTATTATTATTTTTACAATTTGGCTGAAACTACAAATTTTTGTTAATGCATTTATTTTTAATGTAGAATTCAAGAAACCACAACGTGTTCTTTTTTCTTAACATTTTTAAACTAAAAAATATACAATTTTGTTCACTTTCTTATTCTGTGACTTCGCTGGTCGCCTGATTCTTTACACCTTCGGCAATGCTTAAAATGAACGCGTTGCTTGTTACTTCAAAATACTCCCGCATATGCTTCAGGAGCGATTCAGCTCATTATGTTTGAAATTTCGTATCGCATCCAAAAGTTGTTCGCGTGTATCAAGCGTGGGCGTAACGACGTGTCCGTTTCTCTTGGTCACGCCATTCAAGCTGTTCGGCGATAGTGGCGGCGGTATGCATGCAGTCGGCGCAGATTTTGGCGTGTTGACCGCTGCCAGAGTAACGGGACTGCTTGTGTGATTTACGTAAACGCTGGAGGACTTTTGCAGCTTCAGTTCTAGTTTGGTACTTTGTAGACTTTTCGTTGGAGATGTTTGTGGAGAAGGCGTAAAGCGTGGTGTGTGCGTTTGGGTGCGGTTTTGTGCCTGTGCTTGTGCCAAGTTCTGTCCAGCGCTTCTTGGACACGTTGTAGAGTTATTTCCAGCACAAATAGTACTGCATTTGACTTCCTGCTCCGCCGCCTCCTTGGCTAATATCTTCTCTTTAAAGCCGGTTTTCCGTAATGTATTCTGGCCGAAGGGCACCGGCGCAGTTTTCGCATCCATCGCTGTGGACCTTGGTTTGTTCTTCTCCAGTTGAGTGATGGAAGTGGACCGCAGTAGTGCCGGCTCCGGCGAAGGCATACTTAGGCGCATGTGAACTCCACTACGCGGCAGAGTGCTTGGGCTGCCAAATAAAGTGAGAGGGCGTGGCGGGGTGCCATTCTCCAAGGATTTTCCGCTTTCGCTAATAGTAAAAGCTTTTGGTGGAGAAGTTGTTCTCTGGGGGCTCGCTCTGAACTCAACATTCATCTCGGATTCTCCGTCTTCGATCGGCTTCATAGTTATGGGTACTCTGAACGGTTTCTCTGGAATGCCCATCCGCATCGTTGTTGTGACTTTTTGTGGCACCAGCTCGGGTGCTTTTGGAGTCTCCATTGTATTTGCAGTTTCTTGCTTTAACTCTGTGATATGAGATGGATTTTTCAAGGATCTAAATTTGAATTCCCTAAAGTCCTCCGCAGGTGTGGAGGCTCGAAAATTGCGAGCTGGCTTCGTATGGCTCATTTCCACCGTTGCGCTCGTAACCGCTGTGTTTTGATTGGCTGCTTTTTTGCCTCCGAATATGTAGTCGCCCTCATTTTTAATGGCAACCTGTACCTTGGGCCGCTCATTCCATGTCGAAAAATTGATGCTGGGCGGGCCGGAATAGCGGTATATTTTGGGTGGTTTCTCTACGGAACTCGAAATCTTGTGTGTTTGTTCCTCGATCATCTGCTGCTCATGCTTTGGTTTAGACTCTGCAGTGGAGTCAAGGCCCCTATGCAATACCTCAGCATTATTCGACTTGGACTCACCATCGCTTCTACTGTTGTTCAAGCTATTCTTACGCGAGCTCAGAATAGTTTTGATGATCTCCAAGCTCTGCAGAGAAGGGGACTCGCCAATGCTAAGCTCACTGGACGAACGGCGACGATGTAGACTGTGGGCGTTCTGATCGAGTTTCGTCAGAGATAAATACGAGGAGTATCGTAAATTTAAATCTTCCTGTTGTGGCGGATCCGGTGCTTCAAGTGCATTGCTGGTTGCATGCGGTTGTTGCATGGTGGCGTGACAGGAATCGGCTCGTGCTACCGACCGGCGCTGCTTAAGTAGGTTGGTGCTATTCGTAATGCTGCTGCGTTTGCGATACAGTTTGTCCTCCTCGGGTGCGCTCTCCGGCGACGACGGCGAAGTGGCCGCAATAGAGTTGTATGTTTCTTCCGGTTTTGAGGGCTGCTGTGCTATGCTCGCGATGCTAAAATTGGAGAGAGAGTTGGGTTTCGCTGCCTCGATTTCATTGTTTTCTTCAGGCTTTTTGATGAGGCTTTCCATGCGTTGCTCATTTAAGATGGTGTTCAATTCGTCTAAAATTTCATTCATCGGCGAACTTATAGGACTCGGCAGTGGTGAAACCTGTTTTAACGGGAAGGTGAGTTTGGCGGTTTCAACTGCCACAGAATCTGCGTCATCAGTTTCCTTTTCTGGTTCTTTTTCGACAGTGGCGAGTGGTTCAAATATCAACATCGGCCTCTCGTTGATCTTTGGAGTTATGGGTGCATCTGGCACTTCCTCCAGTAGCTCTGGAGTTTTCTTTTGATCAGCAAAATTTGGTGGTGGCGAAATCGGTATTTGGAAGTTCCAAGAAGCAGTATCCGAGGTGAGTGACGCTATGTCAGCAACAGCTTTGCCCGAAACGTCGTCCGTATTGTTTGGTTGTACCGTGCCAACTACTGCAGAATTCTCTGATGTCCCTTGTTGATCCTCAAGTTGCTGCACCAGAGTTTTTCCCAGTTTGAAGTTATAAACTTTGACCATGTCGTCATCATCGGAACTGGATTCAAATGTTGACAACTTTCCGTCCATGGCGGATCCATCGGATGGCAGGCTGTCCGGTATCGGGGAGGGGACTGGTTCACCAATTCCAGAGTCCGCTTGTTTGGAGCAATTGTCGTCGTCGTCTGTAGTGTTGGTGCCGTTGTGATTTAACAGGGGCGTGTGTGTAACATCTGTGATGCCCCCATTGATTTCGTTCAGAGAAGGCTCAGTTGAGAGAGAGCGCGGTTCCGGCGTCGGTGTTCGATTTAGCATTATTTTGGATACATTATTTGGCTGTGCAGATTCTGTAGAATCCTCGTTCTCAGGTTCTGTCTTCATGATTCCTGTGGTTGTAACGCGCGGCACAGGTTTTGGTACAGATGGCATCACGTTCGCATCTGACGTGCTTGTCGAAGTATCCATTGTGGAAGCTTCAGTTACTTTTTTGGCGGTGAGGGCTTGTAGGCGTTGCGAAGTCATCTCACACACGTTGGTATCTGGTGCATTAAAAGTATCTGTGCTTCCCGCCGGTGTGCTGGCAGCTGACTTCGAGGAGGATTCATCTTGAGGGTCTGCAAGTGGTAACGGTTCAGTTGTAACTGCTTCAGAAGATGGTAGGCTATCACCTCTCTGTGATTCTTCCGGTGTTGACAGCGTACTCGACGTTATGGAGACGTTATCGTCGAAGCCTGCGGAAGCACGTGTCGGAGGTGCTGGTGCGGCTTTCTTCTTAACTAGCTGAATCTGCTTTCGCGGTGAAGGCTCCGGAAATTTTTGTGACGTATTATCTGCATCCACAGATGTATTCTGCACGCTTTCGCTACTGCACAGATTGAGCGCATTCTTGTGCTCTACTTGTGCATGGGTGAAAATAGGACTTTCTTTAGGCGCAGGAATTCTATTTTGGTTTTGATCTGTTGCAGAGTTCCCATTGCAGTCGACTGAGAGACTGCCGTTGGATATCCTGGTGGTCAAAGTTAAGTTGGGAGCGGAAACGAAGAAGTCCCTCCGTGTTGGCATCGTTCCAGACGACTCGACTCCGTTCACGGGTGTAGCGCCTCTAATTGTCGCGTCTGATTTTGGTGGTTGATTGCCGTTGGTTATGATCAGAGCGGATCGCTCCGGTATCGCGGTTTGACTCGGTGGCCGTGGTGCGGCGCGTTTCTTGCGCGGCGGGGCCAACATTTTCGGCATTGTTGTGGCGACCGTCACTGGCGGTGGACCGACTGGGCTGCGTGAGTAACTCATGCCAGTCGAATCCATGGAGTTCAAAGAGTTGCTCGAACTATAGGGGCTGGCGGTCTTCGTTGTGTGTTTAGAGTTGCGGCTGCTGAACTCCGAAGAGGAGAGCGAATCGCGTATCACGGAAGTTCGATGTAACTTGATTACCTCGTCGGCATTGAAGTTGTCATACGTCTCCGATTTGTGACAAAGACGGACTTCGGAGAGACCTACGGCACCGATGGTCAGATCGCAGCTGTAGCTTTGACTAGAATCCACTGAAAAAGGAAAGTAGAAGAGTTTGAAGACAAGTCAAGGAATGAAGGAGAAATTTAAACGAAAACAGAGACGTCAGATTCTGTTAAGTTTTGTTCTAAGGTTGCTGTTGGGTCGGTTTTACCTGGATTCCTAAATTCATATTTGTGTGCTTCGAGCTGCTTGTGATCGCACACTAGCTCCAGTAGTTTGCTAAGGGGCACGCGAGCCCCCAGACGTGCCACGTAGAGCTGATCCTTGGGCAGCAGCACCGTAATTCGGAAGGTTTGCTCGAACGGGGCATTGCTGGTGGCCACGGGCAACGGCGTTATCCGGTTGTACTCCAGCTGACTAGTTTCGTTGATATTCGTGCTGGACACGGACAGATTTAGGTTGGTTGTGGACTTGGATAACTTGCCATTGGAGGTGGCTTTTTCTGAAATTATAGCAGGCGAAAATGGTGAAGGAGTGGCTATAACGGGAATGGATCGCAAGAGGGCATTCATAAATGAACTCATGAATGAATGAAGAACTCACCTTTATTCTTTTTGCCCAACCAACGATTAAGTGTGCTGAAACCATTTTTCATATTGCTCATTATTTCCTTGTGCCGCTGTGTTTGTTGTAGTCGTTGCTGCCGCTGTTGTGCGTCGATTGTGTGGAGGTCAACCAACAGCTGCTGTCCAAAGTACTGTGCGAAGTCTGGTTGGCGTTTTCAAATTTCGTGTCTTCTTGTGCTTTTGGTTTCCGTTCTCGATTCTTAAATGCTTCCGCTTGATTTTGCGTTTATTACTGAAATTCTTGCAGGTGCGCCATATTCACTTGCCGCATGTTTCGTGAGGTTCTTGAGTACAAAATCAGCAAATCAGATTCTTTCGCGGGTTCTGTAAAGAGTGGATAGTTTGTAGATTGAATTCGTAGCGTTCGAGGAGTGAAAAATCTTATCTTAAGTTTAAACTTTATCAGTGTGCTTTCCCTGTGTTGGTTATCATTTGCGCTTTTCAGAACTATTTATTCTAGATACCGTATCTGCGCAGTACCTCTGAATGGAATCGTAACGATCTCGAACTGTTTTTCTGCGATCTTGTTTTATTTCCAATAAAAGTACTTAGAAATAATTACATCGGTTCAATTGGTTTAACCACATTTCATAGATAAAGAAAATACCTTTAAAAGGAATAAGAATGAAGATTGTACACATCCAATTTGTTACGATAGAGGACGTTACTATTTCTATCTTTTTACAAGTTTAAACTAAGACACAGGAGTAAAATCCATTTGCATAGAAATGAAATCTCTTGAAGTTGATTTTATTCTAGTATCTATCATACTGCTGCTTGTAGCGCTGCTTAACTGCTTCCTTCTAGGATATCAATTCGGATAGCATACGTTTTGTGAATATGAGGGGATCGTATAATTTAACAGCAGCTATTAAAATATAATCTATTAACAGTTATTGACGCCTGAAGCTCGTCGCCAAACAACGGAATGCAATGAACTGTTTAAGGTCCACGTTTTCGAATTTCCAATTATTATTGGACAATAATTTTGTGGCGTTTCATTTAATTGTGCAGCAAAATTGTTTTGATTGCAGAAAAAACGTTAACTTTTTGTGTTCATTGATAATTTTTATCTTTTAGATAAGATAAAAATCGGTGGCAGATTTAAACTAACCAAAAATTCTTTAATTTTGACTTTTTATCATGCTTTTTCTTATATTGAATTAAAAGATTTTGGCAACATTTCTAAATTATAAGATTTCTATAAATTAGTTTGTATTTCTTTTTAAAATTATTATTATTATAATATAGTTGTTATCTCACTTTTTTAATGCTATTTTAATTTCAAGTATTTTATTCATATTTTTGTTGTTATTTTAAGTTGTTGTTTAGTATTAGTTTCTATTGCTTACTTTACAGCTTCCAGATTGAAAGTGTTGCTGGTAACTTGATCGGTTTTATTTAATAAATTATCTGCGCTTGAATGAATGGATATGAATATTTCTCAAGTTTTTATTTCCATTTGTCGTTCTTAACAGAAAATCGTTCCAGCAACTTTGATTCCTTCTTTCTGTGTGAATGATTGTTTTGGAGAATTATTTGCATTTGAATGCGATTCTAAGCCGCTTTTATTAACATGATATGCAAAAAACGAATACTTATAAAATCTGCATCTGCACGTGTTCAGCTTTAAAAGTGGAAGATTAACAGAGGCAGAACAGAGGCTGATTCTGAGTCTGAAGCTTAAGGTTTTCTTTAGAAAAATTCATTCTTTTTAAATTCCTTACACATGGAAAATAATATTGGCCAATCTCCAAATCCTGAGTTCGTCGAGATGCTTGTAATTTTCAACTTTAAACCGTTTTGTTAGATTAACGTACAAATTAGTTAGTTAGCTCGAAGTATGATAAACAGCAGCGTCTGGAAGGCCGGAACCAATGAATAACACTGAAATTTGCGCCGATCATTGAATTTGTTGTGAAGATGAGATACCGATTGAGTTGGCAGTTGAAATGAAACTGCTGTAGGAATTCCGCACACAAACACGCACACAAAAAGGCGGGGCCGATCCGCCCCACGAGTTTATCGAGGAGAAGAAGACGGAATTTGATTGGGAATCGTTGAGGTGCTGTTACTGTATTCAAGATTTCTATTTAGTGACTACGTGCATTTTATCTAAACTAAAAGATGACATAGCAATTAAAGAAAAGCTTTTACAACAACAACAGAGATAAAAATCTGCTGTTGTATCATGCTGTTGGAATATTAATTGTAAAATGTTCAAATAAATCAAAGTATGTGTTATTAAAAACAATTTTAAATGAAAAAAAAAGAAAATTGTCAACATTGACATGCATTCGGTGCTTTTAAGGAGAAGTTTAGTTCAGGTGTGGCATTGTTTTGGCGGAATTCATTGACTTTGTTAAGTAAAACTTATGAATCAGGTGCTTTTGAACTCTGTCCAAGTCAATGTTAAAATAATTGGCAAGCGACGAGACACGATATTGAAAAATGCTCTTGAAAATGGCAGCCGATAAGCTGATCAACAATCACATACATTGTGTAAACAAAGAACGAAAAACAGGCGTAAAATAGTTTAAAAAACATTATTCAGAATTTACATTAATAACACATCTATGTAATTTGTCATAATAATAATAATGAAAGTAATAATAATAAAAAGCCAAAGTGTGGTACTAAATGCCTAAATGCAACCCTGTTCTTGAGGAATTTTATATTATTCCATGATGTAAGGTATTTAAACTGTTTATTATGCCGCCTGCGTAACTCGTTGATGGCTGATTGATAAATCGTGCCTGCCGTACAATTCGATGAATAATAAATTATGGGGGACTTCGAAGAGCTCGAGTTCGCCTCTAGTGTTGCGGATTCAAAAGATATACAATATATAATATTTATTGAAAACATTGATTTCATGCATCAAGAACGTGACGTAATCAACTGAATACTGAACTGAATCACACTCGATGGCACTTCTTCTTGAAGAGTGACTAACCACCTCTTATAAACTAAAAAGTAACCTAAAAGCCCAGGCATTTTTTAAAGCCATGTGACTGTTATTGATTATGATGATGGAGAGTTCATTTATTTCCGCTCTTAATTATTACCATTTAAATTTAAGTGTTTTTTGTTCGTTTAATTCTAATTGTAAACAACATCAAGGCTTTTACCAGCGTTATTGTTGTTGTTGTTGTATTCGTCTTTAGTTAGTTACACCACAGAATAAATAGTGGTAAATAAATAAATAAATACTATTTATTCTGTGGTTACACGTAGTTTTATCATGAAAACGCTAGCTCACACTTGAGGACCCAAGTTTGTTTGTCTTATAAAATAGCTTATTAAATTTTCAAAATTTCCCAGTTTTGGAGATTAAAACGTGAAGCTTTTTAAAACGTTATCGAAATCTTATCAACGTCGCGTATTTTAAGAAACCTCATAAAATCATAAAGATTGACGGACAAATAAAATTATTTCAACGTACTTTAAAATCATAATCGTACATTTAAACCTGTCAATTTCACGATTAAAACCAAAGAAGTTAATTTTGATTGATGTTTTAATTTGATTTTATGTGGCTTCTCTGACGTTTTTGTTTGCGTCCAGACAGAGTTTCGTTTTTTCGTTGTACTCAAGTGAATTTATAGAAAAGAGTTTCTTCAGAAATCCAATTTATAGGAGAGTTCATTATAAAATAACCGTTATATCGAATGTGGTTTTGTTTATTATTTTTTTTGGAATTTTTTTGCAGATGATTGTGAAAATTTTATTATTTTATTAACTGTTTAATCGCCAGAGATTAAATGCAACGAACCAAGTATTTACAAGAAGAAAAATATTTAAAAATTACGGTAAATTGCCACAACAAACAAGTACAATGAACACTTGACATTACAGAGTACGTTTGCCATTATTATTTATTTTTTTCTTTTTTTACAAACTGGAAAATTTAACCAACTCGATAATTTTTTTTCTTGGGCTTGTGTTAAAAAATATACAATTAAAACACAACAAATATAATAATTATGAAAATAATGACATTCAAATGCGAGTTCAACGCATATAAAGATGATTTGTAGAGTTCAATGATCGTTAAGTTGCGGTAAGTTACGGTGTGTGATCGAAGAGCGGAGAAACGGAGAGAGAGAGAGAGAGAGAGAGAGAGAGAGAGAGAGAGAGAGAGCTGTGTAGTGCTGCGCAGAGAGCGAGGGTTGAACTAACGGATTGAAGCTAAAAATTAAACGGGTTGAAGTTATAAAAAACAGTTTTAAAGGAGTTCGGCGTTGCGGGTACTTGTAATAGATAATAAATAGGGCCAAAATATAAACTCTAAAAGAAAAAATATGGCATAATAATAAAGCACTAATAAGTGATAAATATAAAATTATAAAGAAATTCTACTTATACGACATGAAACATTCCTTCATATATTTAAAGCGGCTGACATTATGACTTTATATTCATCGCTTGTCTTTAAACTTAAATAAAAATGATTTCTGTGTATTTAACGGATACTTTTTGGACACCACAACAATCCATTCGAAGTGCAAATATTGTCGCTTTAAGAATTCATGTCAAAAAGTAATGTAAATTGCTTTCTTTATTTGGCTCAGCAGATAAAAAAGTTGCGTAATAAATTTAACTGCATTTTACCCTAAACGTGTATCTGAGCCCCGAGAAGCCGAGAGAGTTTGTTGAACCTACAGCGAGGTGTGAAACCCGTAAACTGATGTAATACACACTTACATATAACGGTATTTATGGTATAATGGAAAACATTAAGTATTATTATTATTGATATTAGTATTAAAATATTAACTAATAATGACGTTAATGCGATTTATTTGAGAGAAAAATCTATGCCTAGAAACAGCATTAACTCGGCCATCTCATGGGTATATCATTGTGATTCTTTAAGTATTAGTAGCGTACCGTCAATGCTACAAGAAAGTTGATACTATTGTCCATTATTGTCCATGTTCCATGTCGAATGGAATAGAAAAGAAGTGGTATTAAATTCCTCAATCGTCGTATTAAAAAAGTTACAATAATTCTTTAGATACCTTAAATAAATATTCACAACGGATATCACCATAGATTAAGTAAGATCAGGTTGTTCGAACGAGCGATATTAAAGCACCCTGCGTTTAGCGCTTAGTAACTTTTTTCTTCGATGATCAACATAGAAAAAGTGTTCAAAGTTAAGAAATGTTTATGCGATGAGATCATCAAAGGTAATAATTTCAATCATAATTTTCAAATCATAGAAATTGTTGTTGCCGAATATAGTAAAAAGAAAAAAAAAAACACAATATAACAGAGAGTAGCTGGCGGGGAGGGTGGGGGGGGGGAAATATAAAAACAATTATCGTTGGGAAAAAGGAATTCAGAAGGGGAAAAAACAATATTCAATAAAACAAACTTAACTCAGGAACTATTGTAGTATTTTTAATGATGAAACCAATCGGAAGTAAAAACTATAAATTGAATTAATACTCCGTGAAGATCATCAGTAGTCAAGCAAAAATGAACACAAGTTGTTATTAAATAAAATTATAAGTCGGCGAGGCTGACTGGAAGCACCGTCTATTGTAAAGGGTGGGCCATCGGCTGGTTTCTTTGGTTTTTCTCAGAAGGAAAGCGAATAAATAAAGATTTTTTTTCTTTTTACCGAATTCTTCTGCTTCTTATTCTTTTTTATTTACACATATTATATCCAATATTGCAGTTTTTTATGACCTTAGTTCAGAACATAAAATTATCTTCTTCAATTCCAATTCATTCTTTTAACTATTTTGTTTATTTATGAGACTGTTTATCTCTTGTAATGTTTGCGTTTCATTTGTTTATAAAAGCATAAAAAAGTTCACCGTATTTTTTTTTTGTTCCATTTTTTCCTCCAAACAGGCACTAAAATTTACACGAATTTTCGCCAAGGAATTTCACGAGCAACTGGAGCGACCGTTTCTCAAGCGAACACAAACGACTGTCTGCTGCTGCCGTTGATAGGCTGAGACGTCAGCATCAACGTTAACGGCGACTTCATACAAACAAACGTCATCAACGCTAACAATAGCGTAACCTGATATCAAGAAACAACAGAAAACCATCAACAGCAACAACAACAACAACAAAGGGACCACCACCAACAACTGTAGTATACCTCGTAAAGGTAGAATTTGCTTTTTTTCTTTTTTTAAATAGTTGATAATAACGTTATTTTCTAGGTGTTGCTGTTGTTGTTGTTTTGCTTAGTGTTGATTTAATTGTGCGAGTGAGTGAGAATTATTACGAAAATACACAATACTTTTCTATTTTATACTACTATTCAGTTCAGTTATTGTTTTACATAAAATAAAATATAAATATTAAATCCTTAATTAAAAAAATATAAAATCATAATAAAACACTGCAAAAGTAGAACAAATAAAAATAAATCATGCATTATCAAGTATCGATAGAATCGATTCAATAAATCGAATAAAGTTAGTAACTTGAATCATTTGTTAAATTATCAACAAAAGACTTTCAGACTCACTCGTTCCTTGACAACAACACAGCGATAAAAGCACGATTTTACAGCTTGAATTCCAACAACGCCACTTGAAAGAGTTTCAGTTTTAAATTCTGTTCAACTCTTGAAAAATAAATGAATTTTTGCAGCAACATTAAAATGTTTATTATTTCAGAAGACTTCTTTTCCTTCGAGTTGCTTTTAATTGGACGCTTGAAGACCAACTGATGCAACATTAGTTTAAAATTTAATTTTATTTATTATTAAAGTAGCTGAGACTGTTGACGAAGCCAGAAATCCAGTAGAGGGCGTAAGAATAAAAAAGATGCGGCGGATTCTGCGAGACCTTGAATAACTAAACCCCCACATCACTTGAATTTAGTTTTTTTAGTAGAACGACGCAGTAGCGCCGTCTTCATTCTTAACTTGTTTTTGGTGGCTTGGCAGTTAATAAGTTGAACAAATTATTACTTTACATCGATTATAAGCGATTACAGACGACTGTTCTTTTAGAAGCATTCTTCTGTTGCTTCAAGTTTTATTAATGAAGGCCCAGGCCGGGTCGGGCCGGATGCCTCGCCTAGATTTTAAATAGAAGCATTACAGGTACGTTGTGTTTGTTGCTGAGACGTAGGACTCTAATGAAGTCATCACTGATGATGTATAAAAGCAGATTCTACTCGTGTAAAGAATATAATCATTGGTGAATATAGTAGACAACCCAGAAAACTTAACCTTAACCTTGCATAAGTTTTAGTTAAGGTTGTGGCAAATACACGAGTCTAAATTTTAAAACCAGCTTCGGTGAACAACAACGAATACATATAATTTGCATTTTTCTGGAGGGCCGATAAAAAGAAAAATCAAAACAAGCGAAACTAGCAACAAATTAGATGACACGGAGTAGATAAGGTGACGACGACAACAACAACAGCACTAAATAACAACAACAACCTCTGCACCAGCAGAAAAGGTAGCCGAATTTCGTGATATGCTTTGACTTTAGTTCCAGAGCAAAAGAAGTGCGGTGAGGGGAAGGAGGCAGGTGGCGAGGAGAGGCGGGGAAGGAGCGCCTTAAAACAACGAAGCACAACAGCAACATTTTCGTGGCGGCCCCAATTTTTAAAACGAGGCGAAGGAGGAAAATCGTACTTAACGAAGAAAAGCACTGAAACAAAGCAAAACTAATAAAACAACAACAAAATTTCGTGAGTCATTAAACCGTCAAAGCAACTGGTCCACAACAACAATGAGAATAACCAATGAGTTTCTTAATGTGAAAATTTAGCGACGTTTTAAATGATTCACCTTCACCTTGATGCCGGTTTTTTCAGTTGTGGTTTTCGCTGGAAGTCACTGCAGTGTCACCGAAGAAGCAGCTACGAATTCGAAAGTTTCGCCAGAGAAGAGATTCGATTTTTTTCGGTCGAAGGGTCTCGTGTCAGGTTGCGAGGTGCGAAGTTCATGAAACCAGCTGAGACACAGACTCAGGCGCAAATTTCGATGTCTTCGAAAAGTTCAAAAATATCATTTAATTAATAAGTGGATAAATGAAGCTGACATACTTTCGGTCTTTAGATCGGCTGAACAACTGATTGTACTAATTTTATACGTTTATGTTGATAAATGAAGCTCTTGCTCTTTGTTCTTACCTGAAGCTTTGAATTTAACAAGTGCAATAATTTTGAAAAATTTTGTATGATTTTTATTCACATTTTATGACAAAAAACTTGAAAGTTCACTAAAATACTCTGAAATGTGTCACTTGTTTTCTATCAATTTTGCTTTCGTTCAAATTATTCATTTTTAATAGAAAAAACAACAACAAAATAGTTTGACAGTTTGTATTCTTAACATTTTTTATTTCGTTTGAGTTTAAACTCAGTGAAACTCAGTTTAGTTTCATAACTGAGCAAAAAATGTTCTGGCTTTCACGTGTTTGCTAATCTATAAAAGTATGTATTGATTGATGGTTTTAAGTTTTTTCTAATTTAAGTGCTTTCTGTAATAAAAGAAGAAGTGTGAAAACTTCACCGGAAAAAACTTGATACGTTTGCAGAACGGGTTACGAGTAGAGATGAGCGATATTTCCGTACCGGTGATTTTGTCACCGTGATTTAAAAGTCACTGGTCACTGGAGTGACCGAATATTATTTTTACCAGTGACAGTGACAGGTGAATATTCGTTCCACGATATTTATTTATATATTCGTTCCTATCACTCGTTTGTTCTCGTGCCGTGAATTCGGAATAACATATTAGCTGCGTTTTTTTAATGAACTGTATAGATCTTCGCCATACAACTGACACTTACTCAGGTTTTACCCAGGTCTCTATCTGGGTTATAGGGAAATTTTAAGATTTCCCTCTATTTTGAATATAGCCAACTTCACAAATTTTGAAAAACGTCAAAAAATAAAATTGAAAAATTATTTTGTTTGAAGACCTGTATAGTTCATTAAAAAAACGCGATTCAGATTACTCTACGTATGAAAGATTATACAATGAAGTTGGGCGCGATGTCGATTTTAGCGAAATTTCCCTCGTCGTTCTTTTAATGAACTGGATCTTCAGTTCATTAAAAAAACGCAGCTATTGTTGAATTGTATAAAAACCCAGGGTTGGGTTTCTGTAGAGTTGAGCGATATTTCGATACCCGTGATTTTGTAAAAGTTACTTTGGACAGAATAATTTGTTTAACAGTGACAGTGAAACGATTCGTTCCTGTCAGTGGCTAGTTCCCGTGGCTGTAAAATAGCGATATGATATTTTTTCACGTATTGTATAACAACCTAGGTTTGCCTGTATGCACATTTAACATTCTGTTCTAAATAATTTGCTTCTGACTTATTTTTATTTTCCCATACATATTAATTATTATAATTGTTCGAACATTATTGGAAAAATTAAATAATAATATGAAAATAATGATACAAAGGAAAATACTCAGTAACAAAATTATTATTTTGTATTGTCCAAACAATTTCTTATTATATATTATAATATATGTAGTATTATTAGTATTGTTATTATTATTATTATTATTATACAGAAAAATTTATTTCATAATCATTATTTGTTTTAAAAATGTCGATATTCGATATTAAAACGTACTAAAATTTCTGATATCGGTTACTTACATATATCAAAATCACGGTGACTTAAAGTCACTGGTAAAAATCACGGTGACAGAAATGTAGCAGTCACTGCTGTCACCGTTCTCAAAAAATCACTGGAACGCTCATCTCTAGTTACGAGTGTTACCAGTGTCTTGAGAGTAGGTCCTCCCTCTCTCTCTTCTGAGGCTCCTCGTAACCTGCACCATTATTAGCGTTTTTTTCTAATTTGTACAATTTGTGTGTACAATTTAACGGTTTATATGCAATAATTAGTCAATTGACACTTTTCACAATCAATTGTCAATCAAAGACAAACAAAACGAAAACAACGGGACGTACAACAACAAAAACAACCACCATTAATTCCTCTCCTATTTCAATTCTTTGCACTCAACTACGAGTAACGGCAACACGGTTACACGAACTACTATTTTAAGACAGTCGCGCAGCCGACGATTTGTCCGGCCGCACGTGCAACCTGCATGTGGACCGCTGCTGGGGCAGGAATTCAAAAAATGCAAACTTTGTTGTTAGTATCAAATGCAGACACACCATGCATGCAAACGAAAAGGTGGCAACATCAGAACAACATAGATTTGTTTAAATAAATTGTTCGACTTAATTGATGGGATTTTTGACAAGCATAATTTTTTTTTGGTAAAGTTGTCGTGGTTGTTGGCGTTATCATGTCGTTTTTTTTTTACTTACCCAACCCACATGACAGTTGGTGGTGACAGCGACAACGACAACAACAACAACAACAAGAATTTTTAGAAGAATTACCGAGGTGAAGTTGGACAAAAAGAATGCATAATAAAAACATTAGTAACAAAAGTGTTTGAATTGTGGGCGGCAGGTCGATTGGAATGCGGCGAGCCACAACAACAAAAGCAACACAACAGCAAAGACGACGAAAAACAAACTACACGAAAACTTTAAGTGAATCGGCATTTGAAAGAGTGACCAACTGCATTGAATGAAGTGTTGTTTACTCGTACTCAACAGTGTAAACAAATACGATGAACAGACGATAATGTAGTTGATAATTAAATTTTAACACCGACCACAACAAACTTAATTAAGAAAATTCTAATAAATTGTATACAGATATATAAACAATTCCGGGTGGCGAGCCGAAGAAATCTCATCGGTGAAACCTATTCTACACAGAGAAAGAATCAGTGTACTTTTGTGATTTCTCTGACGTTTATTTGGGCACTCATAAATTAAAGTTTGTTGCTAAAATAGTTAATCTTGGTTATCGGATTAATACCAAACTCTCATGTACTGATCATATTAATTATCTTGTCCGTCAGATCTACCTTGCACTGCGAAGTCTCAAACAATCGGGTGCATTCACACCGCTTGTGATCAGACGTAAACTTGTAATGCAGCTTATACTCCCTCATATAACCTACTCAAGTGTTGTTTTTAGTAAGTTGGACTCGTGCTCGTACCTAAAGCTTTCTGTTGCTTTCAATAATGCCACTAGATATGTGTACGGTATACGTTATTTCGAGCATCTCGGAGAGTATAAGCGCGGTATAATAGGATGTGACGTTTTCAACTACCTAAATGCTAGAAACTGCATTTTCCTACACAAGCTTATCTACAAAAGGACGCCTTCTTATTTGTTTGATAAGCTGACTTTTGGTCACTCCCGGAGAAGTGTCCTGCCTATTATTCCACCCTTCAAATCATTAAACACCTCAAGGTTCTTTTTTATCAATGCTGTCCTGCTGTGGAATTCTTTGCCCAGTAGCCTCAGGGCGATTTCATCAAGTGTCATCTTCAAGCGTGCCATACTAAGCCACTTTTCTACTTGATACTTTAAATTATCTTCCTTTTTTCTTTTACCTCTAATCTCTAAACACACCAACTTTATATTACTTTGAACTTCTTTCTTCTTCTTCTTTTTATACCCTGCACACGAAGTGAGAGGGTATATTCACTTATTATTATTATTATTATTATTATCATGTATTTCATTTCATAATATTTTGTACTATAAAAGAAATCTTTTCTTATTGTATTTTGCTAAATAAACTACAAATTACAAAAATAATACCTAAAAATAAATAATAACTATTATTTTACCTTAAGAAAGTAATAAAAAAAAAAAACATATATAAACAAAGATGAAAAAATCTTAGAAAAAGCAAATTTTTTAGCACAATCATAATTTTTGTGGCCTCAATTCATCTTGAACAATAATAATAATAATAAAAATAATGATAATAATAATAATAACAAAAATAATAATAAATATAATAATTATAATTAAAATAAAATAATTATAAAATAATTATAATAAATAATAATATAATATAATAAAAAATAATTATAATAATAATTAAAATAATAACAATTTCATTTCATTTCATTTATTTGTTAACTTAACACAAAAAAAATAGTAAAACGGAATAATAATGAGAATAATAAAATAATTTAAAATGGTGCTGAATACAAATTTCTTGGCAATGAAAACCAGAAAAGGTTTGAATAATAATAATAAAAAATAATAAAATATGAAGCGTAAAAGGCTTTTGAATCTTTGAACCGTTGAACTTTGAGCTGGGAAATAAATCATCGTATCTACTGTATATTGCATATTATATATTAGCTTTTCTGAGCTCACGATGAAAACTTAACAATATCCTCTATTAACAAATGATTTTTAATTTAATTAACATCATAGGTGAGGTTTTTGATTATGGTGATGGTGATTAACATCATAGGTTGACCGCAAAGAAGATTCATTTAGCGAAGGTACACTCATTGCTATAGACAGCAATACAAGCTATCTTTATAAAGGATGGACCATTGGTTGGTTTCTTTTTAAATTGCTATAATAACACAACATTTTCTTTTATTCCTGAAGATTTATAAATTTTTTTTATGAATGAGTCCCTTATATTCATTATACTCGTACATAAGTTTATTAATGTTACTTTATATTCAACTAACAAACCGCGAATTCGAACAGATGCCAGGCACTTTTTACTATTCGTATTTATATTATAAAGGTTAAAAGTAATTACACTGTTTTTTTGCAATAATAATTAAACTGGCAACATTTTAATCGCATGTAATTTTAGAAATTTCATACCTAATGCAACAATTAAATTAAAATTAGCGATGATCTGTAGGATGCGTGATTGGCGTTTGATGTATTGTATTGAAGATAAATAAATCCGTTTTCTACAATAGAGATGATTAATAATAATGAATTACTAAAGCATTTGGCTCAAGATTGCAACCTGTTTTTAGCGAGTACGATAAACGGGCGACTTAAGTGAGTAACTTAATTAAATGCTTACTTTAAACACAGCTTAGGAGGTTTTTAAAGGCTTTTGCTTTGTGTGTGTTTGTAAATTCCAAGCAGCAATTGTTTATAATTTTTCATGATCATCATGGGTTTGTTTCTTATTATTAGCTGTCTTATTTTTATTATTATTATTAGTTTTAATATCGTTAATCTTCATCGTTACTCTTTCTATATTTTAGTATATTAAAATTACTGGAATCTTTGTCATGGAATTTAATAATCTCAGTAAAGCTACAAGTATACACAACGTAATTGACAGATGATGTATCTACTGTATCTTTGTAGAGATAACATTTCACATGAGATGTTAAAAGTTACGTATGTACATCGAATTGCTTGCGTTTTTTTTTTTTGCTTAACTAACACAACAGCGAAACTTTTCTTTTCACTTAATAAATAATAATTGTTTGTTGCTTTGTCGGTTGTTGCTGATGTTGCATGTATTTGTTGAAAATTAACGTGTCTGTTTATCGTGGTTTTTGTTGTTGTTGTGGAAATAGTTAACATTTTCTAAGATTTGACGTATGAAGTCTTTTATTGTTGCCAACGACATGCAACATGATGTTGCATAGCAGCTGATACTTAGTTACCGTGACTTTGTTGTTGTTTCTTCAGGTTTTCTCGAAAAATCTGTATTCTTTGTTTAATGTAATGTTTTAATGTACAACAAGTTGCTATAGTATAATAAAAGTTATTCAATCTAGAAGAAATACAATAAAATAAAAGAAATTCCTGTATTGAAAACTGGTTTTGAAATGTTTTCAGTTTCATTTTCCGTTAGGTTCCTTAATTAAGGAAACCCGATTCAATGTGTGCTTAGCTTAAATTGTTGCGTGAAATAATTTGAAATGCTTTTGTCTCAAAACTCAAATGAATGCATCCTGAGTTTATTTAAGTATTGCATCAACAACAGAAACAACAATTGAAGCCGTCGAACGTGAGCCAACGCAAATCAGGGGAAAAGCGACGATTGTGGGCAGTCATCAGCGTCAATTGAAGCAGGCGGCGTGCTGATGATGTGCAGAGTGATGACGAACTGCGTCTTAAAATTGGATAAGTTGACGCTATGATTATTGTTGCTGTGGCTGTTGTTGTTGCTGTTGTTATGCAAATTCAACCAACACCAACACAAACTTAAAACGATGAATTTATGTGCAAAGTAATGATGTACAACGCGGAGATGCAGATAATGATGTAAGATAAACAACAACAAAGAAAGAAAATAAACACATCACACACCCTCACACTTGCACTCACACACACGAAGATTCACACCGAGATTCAGAATTCACTTGATGCGTTCATCCATTGATTGTTGCTCGAAGGCGTCTCGCATAATAAAGTGTTTGGGTCAAGGATAAGCTGAGAAATTCTGTAGAAATAAATTAAGAAACGATAGACAAATAAAAAAGCCTCACAATCAAGCACAATCATAAGAATTCAACTCATAAATGATACCAATCAGCACAAAATAAAGACTTTCAATAGAAATAATACCTGTAAATTATTTTTGACGTATTTATATTCGTTTTTCATTTGATTTGTAATGTTTAACTGCAAGAAATTCTAAACTAATCTAATATTTATTTTAATTTAGAAAACCTTAGATTTTAAATAGATCTGAACTTTTTGAACCTTTTTAAGAACAACATAGCTAAAAACCATATTAATTTATATTCAGTAATTAAAAATGAAATAAAATATCCACTAATTTTAATTGTATTTTCGGCTGCTTTGATTTATTATAAAAATCTGCGCTTTTTCTGCGTCTTTCATGCAGCAGCGACTAGCAAGGAGTGTGAACGACCTCCTCAACTTGTTGTTGCGTAGTTTTTGCAACATAAACTTAAACATAAGCGAAGAAAAAGAAATGAAAATGAAACTGATAAAGCAATTAAACACTATTAGTGTCTGTAGCAGCGATAAAAAAACGATAACACAAACAACATCAACAACAGCAACAAACAGCAACAAAAACATCAACAGTTCATCAGAAAATCAAACAAATTAAATTTTTTCACCAAAACATTTACTCCGTGAATGTGAAGAGGTACCTTGGACAATAACAAAAACAACAACAAAGGCAACATCGAAAGAAACAACAAATCACACTTAGTGACTGTTTTTTGGTGTTGTTAATTTCATAGATTTTATGATCAAGGTTTTTATCAATGCTATAAAAAGTGCATTAAATTGATGGCAATAAGAAAAAAGAAACAGAAACGAATCGAAAAAATGTACGAGTATAAAACTTTTTCTTAAATTGGAGAAAGTAAAGTAAATTATTATATCGACAATTTTTCCCATGAAGAATTCTGAGGAAATTAAAGTTAAAGTGAATAAATAAATAAATAAATAAAAATATTTTCACATAATTCATTTGTTCTTATTACGGCTTCTATTCTTTTAAAGGTACATTGATAAAGGGTGGGCCATCGACTGGTTTTTATTTGAATTAAATGATTAGAATAAAATTAATAATACAATTGAAAAAGAAACCAGCCGATGGCTCACGCTATGTATTGAGTTACATTAAATTTAATTTATATTCAAAAACAGACTACAGCTTAAATACCTTTAATTCAATTTTCTTTCGTGTTTAAAAAGTTCAACATTTTGTTTAAATGATGCGTTGTGAATTCCGAATTCAATCCTAATAAAATGATTAAATTATTATGTTTATATTAATTTTTTATATTTTTATATTTATGACTTTTGAGTACATTTTTATTTTATTTTTATAATTTTGCCATTTAATTTTGTATTTTATTGTGCTGTGCTTTAATGACGATGAACAATTTTACATAAATTATTATAAATTATAATCGCAAATTAAATTAAATAATGTTATTTTACATTTTATTTTAATTTATTTTTATTATTTACTTGAAATTTCATAGACATGCCTTTCATAAACATTTCAGAACCTTTGAACCCAAAAGAATAGCGAATATTTTATTGCAAAACATCATCCATTGAATTCATTGAAAAAGCTGTATAAATCACTGCGAAATTGTTTGCAAGATTCATGGCTAAAAATAATCATCATCTGCCTTAAAAAGCTTGCTTTAGTAATTAATAAATAAATACATCGATTTTTGTTCAGAGCCGCTGAAAACCTGTTTAAAAGTTATGGCAAAGAGACGCATTCCACCGTGTTTACAGCAAATAATGCAGCTGATTTAAGAGTTTTGCGCATCAGAAAAACGAACAGAAAAAAACTGCAAATGAAACGCGAATCAACGAATTTATTGAGCGCATCAAATATTGAGGGATTCATGAAGATTTCATAAGATAGTTAACAAATATTTCTTAATAATAAATGTAAATATTTGGGATCTATGCGAGTATGTTGCCTATTGTTGTCTTTTTATACTGTATATTAAACTCCAGAACAAGTTTCAGCATCAGAACAGCAACAACAACAGATGCTGCAGGTTGCAAGAACAGACGATGCTTGGAAACATTTGATTGTGCGGTCTGCGACTCAAATTAGCAACAGAAACAACAAAGACACTAAAACAACAGCAACATCAACAGTAGAAACAACAGCAACCACAAAATAAAATAGCTGATGATGTTGTTGTTGCTGCTTTCCTTTTGTTTTCTTCTTTTTTCTCTTTTGAATGCTTGTATTTTAGTTTCTACAACAACAACAACAACAACAGCAACAACAACGTTTCACGATCACGTTTATTGATCTTAGCTGTTGATCGGTGGTACCAAGCAACCCCGGGTTCGGCCGATGATCGTGGCCTTTGGTGAAATTCTTGCAGCCTGCAACGTGCAACATCAACATCAACAGTTAAGCAGCAGCAGCGGGTTGCTGATTGTTGTTGTTATTGCTATTTTGCAGCCGCAAAAATGTCCATAAAAATCAGAGAGCAGAATTTTCCCGGTTTCATAAAAATTGCTAGCGATTTTCTAGCTGTTGCCGTTTCTGTTGCTGTTTGATACGCAAAACAGTTCGTGTTGGTTTATTGTTCTCTACTTTGGTCTACTCTGAACCACTTGCCGACGATGATGGTGGCAGCATGTTCCACCAGCGCGACGTGTAGCTGCGTTACGGGTACGGTTATCTTTCACGTGAGGGTCCGTTGGCTTCGTTGGAACTCATAACGTAAAGCTGTACGTAACCACAAGTTAACAAAACGTGACTGATCGAGTTCAATGATTGCCGCAATAAATGGTGCAAAGAGAGCCTTTCCTTCCTTCTTTCCACTTCTTGCCAATGACATTGAGTACCATTTGACACGGTTTCCCGGTTTATCTTCAACGGTTTTTCAAAATTAAATTAAATTAAAGAACAAAAGACAAGCAAAAATCTTCTACTTCTTCTTCAGCGAAGAAACTATTCCCAATCTTGTTGTAAATTCTGAAAATTCTACATTATAAAAAGTATGATATATCCAATCATGTCTTTTAATTGCCAAAAATAAATTAATAGAAGCGGAAGTAGTAATAAAAGTGTAATAGGTGTTTTTTTTTCTGTTGAGAAAATAAAAACTAGGTTTGTCGAACGTGTACAACAATCACCTTGTTATTGTTGTTCTTGTTGTTGTTATGTACAATAAAAATGGTTGCTTTGATAGGCGAAATGAAATAAAAAAGAAAACATAACCTCAGAGGCAGGGAGAAGCCCCAAGAAAAATACTCAACAGCAAAACTGAAAGCAACAACAGGAACAATATCAAAAACAACAACAACATTAAGAACAATAACGTGTGCTTGCCACTCACATGACTTAATTTAAGAGCTGAAAGAAACATCAACCTCAGCAACGACAACTTATGAGTTCATAACATAATTTTTTGTCTTTAATGATTTAGATTGTTTGAAGTTTTAAAGCTGCACCTGTGCTGGCCATTGAAAGCAGGTTGGCAACTCTGAGAGGCGCCTCAAAAGAGACAGAGACAGACGGAGAGTTGTTCAGGTTGAATTGTTGTTTTAGTTTCTGTCTTTTTGTCTCTCTGTTTGTGGGGTCAAATATTTTTATAGCTTCGCGTTGTTGGTGTTGATCTTGTTATTTTTTTGCCTCTACAACTTCTTTGGGTGTTTCTGTTGTTGTATTTGCATTAATAAACTTTTACGATTGCGTTTTTAGGTGACTTTTTCAACTTAGGTCCTTCGACTTTAATGAGGTGCAACAACTCATTATGTTGCTGCTATTATTATTGTCGTGGTTTTCATTCTCATCTTCACCTTCGTCTTTCTCATTGTTTTTGTTATTAACGTCATTCAAATGAAATCATTATCACTCAAGGTGCTCGGCGAGGATTAAAAACTGATAATAATATAAAACAATATTCACTATTTACAGCATCGCAAAATGGTTTAAAAATTCATCCGCTTTAAAGTCGATTCATATTTAAACTCACTTTAAAACTCAAGCATAGAAATTAGTTGAACATGGAAATCGTTGAGCCGAAAACAAAACCAAAGAATGGTTTATTTGCAATGATTTTGTATCTTTTCTGGTTCGTTTTCGTTTTTAGTGGGTTGTAACAATTGATTGATGGATCCAAAGTAGGTTTCTACCTGTTCAAAGAACTCTGTACTGTTTCAATCTGTTAAAAGTTACCAAAGAACGGAAAACGATCAATTGACTTGAAATAAGTTGTTCCGAACCACTTGAAATGGGTTGAAGTGGGTCACTCTTTGATTCGGTGTGAATTTCTTCTTTCAATTATAATAATTATTAGGGTGTATATGGTAGTTTTTTAATTACAAGTTTAAGCTCAATTGATTTAACATCTGAGAGGAATTCTCGAAGCTTTCGAAAACCATTTTTCGAATTCTTTACGTAAACATACTTTTTTTTCAAACCTTTTTCAAGGTGAGAATGAATGAACTGCAATTTTATTGTGCAGTTGCGTGTCGTGATTGTGGGTGAATGGCTGTGTGTGTGACGGTGTGACAATGTGATTGTGTGTGTTTCTTAGCTTACGTTCTTAAGAAGTTCATTGAACGTAATAAACGAGCGAAACTGTTACTCATGCGCAGCTGCAGATCGCGCAACAACCACATGCTACGCTATTTCGTGACAGTCCGTGGTGACATTGCATGCAGTGTGCGAAAGAGAAAGAGAGAGAGAGAGAGATAGAAGGAGAGGGAAAGAAACCGAAAGAAACATTAAAGATTTTTATTTTTTTACCATAAAAAAAAAATCTAAAAAAATAAGATTAAATCATTGATCCAGTTACGATTCGATCGTGTTGTGTGTGTCATGTTATGTTGTTAGTTTAACGGATTTATATAAAGTTTGTTTATGTTTTTTAACAGGTTTTTTTTTCGTTTATTTGTGTTTATGTTGTGACTTTTAATTAAATTCACTTAAATTGGCAATCCAAAGAAGTGCAGAAATCATTTTTGAATAAATAAAAACTCCATTAAAACCATTATTAGTAAAAATAAAAAATAAAAAAAAATATACAAATTAATAAACAAATAAACAATAAAAATTTAACGTTTAATAAGAAAAGTTATAGAAATTTATTTTAAAAAATCAATGCTATTTTCGTTTCTTGTTGTTCGAATTCGTGGATCGCGATTGCCTTCTAAAACGGTAATAAAGATTGTTGTTGTTGCTGCTTTTGTGTTTCTGTGGCAATCATCGTTGTTGTTGTTGTTGTTCCTGTTGATTGCTGCACCCTTTCTACGGTTTTCTTGAAGAAATTAGCAACAATAACAATAAATAATTTCACATCCCACACACAGCGCAACACAGCACAATCGCGGCAGCAGCATCTGCAACTGTCAAGTGCTGGCTGTCAACAACCGTCAACAGACAACGCAACACTGCATCCTCCGAAACGAGAAGAAGATAATTTTTCTGATTCATGTGCTTTCTTGCTTCAAATCTGAACGAACTTCTCTCTCACAAGAGTTTTCCGAGATCCAACATAGAAAATACAACCAAAGAATTAGAAAAACCTTCGGAGGCGATTGTTATCTTCCGCGAGATGTTTTTATGTGGAATCGGAGCTGCTACAGAGGCTCCACGACTGCTCATGTGAAAGTAATAATTCAACGCTGGCAACTCCTTTGAGCACAACTCCAACTCGGACTCCAAGCGGGACGAAAAAATGGAAACTATTTCGAAAATCTGCAAAATAACGCTCCACTTTGGAGCTGTTATTCATTGCAACTCAGCAGTTGCATCATTTTGCTGCAAGAGCTCTTCACATGTCTGTCCAACGGCTCGTCCAACTGCTGTTTTGTACTCCTAGCTGCCTATGGGTCTCTGTGTCTGTCTGTCTGTCTGTGTGTCTGCCTGCGTGACGAGTTGCTCGCTTGAAGACCGGTGCTGCTGTGAAAGTTGAGTTGGTTTAATGTAGGGTGCACAATATTAGCATAGTTTTGTTTAATAAATTCTTGCGAATTAAAAATGACGACAAGACGCGCTTCAAGCACTCGAAATAAGGAAGCGCGCCAGAGCAGCAACTCTACAGAAGCCGATGATGCTGAAAAGGCATCAAGTAATTGAAACTCGTCTCCAGAAAAGCAGCCGTGAAGCAGCACAAAAGTGAAATTCATTTAATGTCATGTGACTGGCAACAGCTTCGTCAGAGAGCCAGTCAGCGAGTCATCCAAGCAGCCAGCCACTCAGCCTGCTTAACCAGCTAAACAGGTCAACCTAATTTGCAGCGTCTTGCGTTTTGCTGCGGTTGGCTTGAGCGCTACTCTGCTGTGTGAAAATGTTTGCGAAGAATTTAACAGCAAATAGAAATACTTGCGAAATTCACGACTCTTTAAGATGAGTTAAGCAATAAAAATCAGATTAAAACAAAATCGTTTCGTCGACTGTAGAATGTGATTTTTGGCTTCAAAACTAAAAACAGGTTCATAACAAATCTCATTAAGAAAATTTCGAAACAACAACAACAACAAAAAATCACCTTTCGCGGTGTTTACAGCACAACCAAAGGAAACAAGATAAAAACAACGGAAAAATGTTTTTAATTTTATGAAATCAGTCAAGAGCAGCAGCACCAGCAACTTTCGATTTACATCATTTAAAAGCGCAACACATCAATCAACATGCAATTTAAACCTGTTGCTGCGATACTTGAATAATGGACAACACCGAAATCAATTGCAACAACAACATCTACAAGCATTTCGAGTACATTTTCGGTCAGCATAAAAAAATAAAAACATGCCAAACTGTTAATAAGCAGTTCCACGCAAATAAAATAAAATGTAGTGGAATAACAATAACAACAACAACTACAACAGAAACAACACCAATGACCACTCATAACTTCATATAAAATAAGTTTTTCTTAACCAACATTCGATGGAGTGGGACTCAATTGACGTTGCAGACTGCAGCAAAAATGCGGCAAAAAAAAAGCAACCAAAATGTTGGTCACTCTGTGTGTGTGTCTGTTTGTCTGCCTGTCTAACATTTTGTCTGTCCAGTTGGTATGCTTCTTTTTTGTATTTCTTCAGACGCACGACATAGTTTTTTATTCGACTTGAGTTTTCCTTTCCGCAATCTTTTGCGAAGCTTTCAAGCCTCAAAGTGGCCAAAAAACATGGCGTCCAGTTGAGCTAAAATCTGGTATATAGACAAATAAAATAAACAGCCAATTCGAGGAAGTGCAGGAGTGCAAAGAAGAAGAAGAAGAGGCTTGTATCTTGCAACAAGTTGCTGTTGTCGCTGCTGACTTCTTGGCCGAGTGAAAAAGTGGCCGACTCCAAAAACAGTCCGAGTGCGAAAAGTGAAAGATAATTAAACGTATGATTTTCGACCATTATTAGGCAATATTAAATGACTCTTATGGATCTCCTGATGATCGCATGATCTCATTTACTAACTCTTCAATTTAAAAAACGATTAAAAGTTGCGCATACGCGACGCTGTCCACGATTGATTTCGATGGTTATTAATTGGGGAATGAATGAAGCCTGTTCGGTTTTGCTTTCTTAACCCGTTAATAAATCTACACTCGCTTGCATTTTGGATACTCAACTTTTTGTTGCCGGTGCTGTTGCTATAGTGGTTTTTTGTGTCACTCGAACGAACAAACGAGTTTATTATTTAAATCGGTTTCCCTCCTTAGGATTTTATTTTTCATGCTATAAGTTTTTATGGAATCTGCTGAACTCACCGTTTTGTTTTCTTGGTTGCTTGTTGCGTTTTTTTAATTAATTTCATTTCCATGATTTAAAAAAAACGACCTTAATTCAAGGTCATACATGACGCTTCATATGTTGTTCACGATGTGAGAGAGAGAGAGGCACAAAAATGATGATGATAGGGAAATATTAAAAAATAAATTAAAATTTTAATACCCATGAAGCAAAAATTTTAATTTTAAAGAAACCATTATTTTTAAAACATTTTTTAAAAAACACTAAAGAATTATTTCTTCAATTTCAGTTTCAAGATCTTCTTTAAAAGCTTTTTTAATAATGATGCATTAAAGCTAACATTCTTATGTTGAGGTATCTTTTTTATACCCTACACACGAAGTGAATAGGGTATATTCACTTTCTGCTTCCGTTTGTAACGCATTAAAGGAGGCGTGACAACTATAGAAAAGTATATATATTCGTGATCAGCGTGACCTCCTGAGTCGATTTAGCCATGTCCGTCTGTCTGTCTGTCTGTGGAAATCACGATTACAAGAGAACGAATAGAGATATCTTCATGAAACTTGGCACGAATATTGTCTATCGCTAGAAACTCATCGCTATTGAAAATGGGCAAAATCGGACCATTACCACGCCTACTTTTTATAGTGAACATAAATTCATCCATGCTTATAGCTCAATTTCTTAGCTTGTAGTACGAATTTGAGGTTGAAATTTTGTCCAGAAGTCCACTGTCTCTGACCAAAACAGATCACCGAAAATGGGCGTGGTCCGCCCACTAATTAAAGAAAACTCGATTACAAGAGAACGAATAGAGATATTTTTATCAAATTTGGCGCGAATATTGTTTAACCTTAGAAACTCATTGGTATTGAAAATGGGCAAAATCGGACCATTACCACGCCTACTTTTTATGGAGAATGTCAATTCACCCATGCTTAAAGCTCAATTTCCCAGGTTGTAAAACGAATTCGCGGTCGAAATTTTGTCCACAAGTACACTGTCTCTGACCAAAAAAATACTACCATAAATGGGCGTGATCCGCCCACTAATTAAATAAAATTCCATTACAGAACGACGAATAGAGATATTTTCACCAAATTTGGCATGAATATTCTCTGTCATCACTGGCTATTTGAGATTGAAAAGGCAAAAAAAATAGACCATTTCCACGCCTAATTTTTAAGTAAACGTGTGTAGGGTGTACGAACTTCGGCCAGGCCGAAGTTAACACTCTTTCTGGTTATTATTCTTATTATCACTATTATTGTTATTATTATTATTATTATTTACCCTAGATAATATATATTAAAAAAAGATTCACACTGAAAGTGTAACGCATTCGTTTCTTATCGTGAAAAGTAAATCAGGCAAAATATGTTGCAATAAAAAAGTATTCCTATTTGGAGCTGCTCTCCGCTGTCCGTGCGATGCGATGCAATGGATGCGTATCGATTTCCTGCCGACTTTCTTCATATAACGAGTAAAAACTACTTGTTGTTGAGACATGCAAAGAAATCGAAACCACGACCCGAATGAAGCAACTACAGCGACTGATGAAGCGTTAGATTCCGATGACTGACTGGTCATCAGGTGCTGGACGGACGTCGGAGAAGAAAGAAAGAAAAGGATGGTGAAGGAGGAGGAGGAGAGGAAAACGAGTAACGCCAAAACTGAAGAAGATGCAAAATCATGTTAAAAGCAGGAAGGAAGCGGTTTGGGTTGGTTGCGCCACCGAGCCTGGTACGAGTGACGCCCGAGGAATGTGGCGAAAATGTACACAGAGTTGCACAGAGAAACTTCGTCGGATTCGGATTTGGTTAGTTAGCCGCAGTTGAGAAGCTTGGAGGAGTTGCAGGTGGAATGGTAAAGAGGCCGAGAGACAAACTACTCAGCGAAACGTTTCGAAAAGTTGATGCGAACAACAGGTGAAAAAACGGGAAAACAAGTGATTTTTTTGGGTGATGTTAAAAAGTTGGGATTAGCAACGTGATGATAAAACATTCGCGGAAATAAGGATGAAGATTTTCAACTTAGATCTCTGAAAATGTTTCGAGTCCATCACAGCAATAACAACCAACTAAAGCTCACTCGCTTCTAAATGAATCCACTAACTTTTATGCTCAAATTCCATGTTAGATGCTCATCAATTTTTCTGCATTGAATTAAACTCTATTATTTTGTTTTCTTCCTGTTTACGTTAGTGGTTAAATTATTGAAAAATTACTACAATTTATTCGCGTGCAACATTTTTGAAATATTTCGATTCTCCTTCCAGCAAATCCACCGAAGAATGCATGACATGCATACATGTACGAATGTTTGACAAACAAGTTGGTGAATGTGGTGAAGACAAGACTGAGAAAATGTTTCCATAATCATCAACTCGAAATCATCACGTAAGGTGATTTTAATGCGATGTGCTTTGATTACGTTTTGTGAAATTAGAAATAAAATATTAATAATCAAAACTTAGAAATAAAAAGCGGAACTTCGACTTCAGGTACTCGTTATCTGCCACACAAGCACCATTATTTACTTACATTAATTAAATAGTTTAAAATTACAATAAATTAAATTTAAAACAGTTTACAAAAAAAAAAAAAAAAAAACAAATCAGGATAATTGAAGGCAGAATAAAACCAAAAAATTTAATCGTTCCTCTCTACAGAATAAAAGAAGTTCGTTGGAAAGAAATTCGATTCGAAACTTTGACATTTTCTTTGATAAAATATTGCATAAACATTGAATGAATAAATATTGCACGAATATTGAATAAATGAATATTGAGCATGCAGTGTTTTTTATAAATTACGATCTTAAGTTATACAACATTTAAAGCAAACCCAATAAATCACGTTGGGATTAACTGAAAATAAAGAAACCAACAAAAAATGCAGGAAAGCAAAATTTAATATAAAACTGCTTCAATGCAAAAGTAAAATAATAGTTTATACAAACAGTGTCAACTTTTCTTCTTACCTTTTATCGTTAGTTGGTTTGTGCGAATGAAGCTGAAAAGAAACGAAGAAAAGAAAAATTAATAAATTGACTGAATTGCGTTTTTGTTTTTGTTTTCGAAAGATAATAAATGGAAATTAAAACGTATTTGACTCAAAAACATGCTGAATTTCATTCACTTTGTTGACATAACCGAACATAATTTTTGTGGATGACCGATTTGTGGTTGTGTTTCGTATTTATTGAGTCAGGTCGTGATTTTTTAAAGACAAGCGGAGAATTTTAAAGCTCAAAATAAAATAAAACGAGGAAAACATAAATTAAAAAAACAATATTTTCTTGTTAGGAATATTTTAAATATTCTTCAAAAACTTTTATTTATTTATTTTAATATATAATTGGAGTTATTTTCTGTTTTTAGTTTATAAGTTGTTCTTTTTTCTTCCCTTCTCTTCTCTTCTGTCCTCTTTTGGTCTCGTGTGAGTAAATAAATGAAATTTAAGAAAGTAACCATTTTTTCAAGCTACACAAAAATGTAGTTCAATTAAATTTAAAATAATTCATGAATTAATCAGGCTTCAAAATTAAATTCATTCAAGTGAATTTTTTAACTAACTTTTTAGTGATTTCCTGCATTTTTTACATTTCTTTGGTTTTATAATCAATTTCAGTAGCGTCGAATTTCCATTTTTTTTTAGTTGTTTGTTGAAAAACAAAATTTAGGCAATTTTTTTGTTTTTCATGCAATGTTGTTGATTCGTTTACTCAACAACTGTTATTATTATTGTTTGTTTTTATTATTTTATGATTGGTTGTGTAATTTTTTGTGGAAATTTTAGCTTCGGATTTCGCGTGGTTTGTTGAGGGAGGTGTTTTCTTGTCTCATGCAGTTCATTAAATAAAAAGTTTTGTTCCTGGTTTTTTAAAATTGTCAGAAAGATTTCATTGAATGAGTTATAAATATTCAATGGATTTTATTAGGATTACAAATAATTAACACCCAATAATTAAGAATTATTCGAGAACTGAATCAAAATAATACACAATACAGTGCATGTTAAATACTCGTATAAAAACCAAAAGTTTTCTTAAACTCTTACGATCGCTTTATTATAACGCCTTAATTATAGATAAAGAATAAAAAAATTTTAAGTAATTTGCAACTAATGCACTTTGCAACTGGCACAAAGAGACACCGACTACGGTTTGTATCTAGTAAACATCACCGGATGTTTCTCAATGAAAAGCTGTCTGCTTTGAAGTTGGCAGCAGTTTTTGCTTCAAACAACATCCTGTATAAACGCATAAACCTAAACTATTTCCACACACAGAGTAAGCGAAACATGCTGAAAGAAGATTAAAAGAATAGAATAGCGAGAAAAACCCTCAGTTAGATGCGAGAATAGACACGGAGACGGAAAATCGTATGAAGATTACATTCATTCAGCTGAAGAGACAAGCAGATATCAAGCATAGTATCGCAGTCCATTGGATTTGTGAGGTGTTGATGATGTTTATGTGGACCACGTCCCTCATTTATCTTTCATCATAACAACAACTCATTTTAGTTGTACGAGTCACGCCCTACAATTACGACGATAAAGCAAAAGAGTTATTTTCAATAAAATTATATTTCAATGCATTCGTTCTGGAGTACCACCGAAGTGTCTTCAAGAAAAGCCAACATATACAATACACGAGACATTCTTAAGACAAGAAATATTCCATTGTCGGCGATTTGAAGCCAGATTAGAATAGTACTGAAGAAAATGGAATAGAAGAGAATTGATTCGAATATAAAGAGAATAAAAAGAACCCAATAGAGGTAATCAAGATGGAGTAGAGTTAAGTAAAGAATATTATCGTGTAAAGAATAGAATACTATTGAGTAGAGAGATAGTAGAATTGAGTAGAGCCAACTAGAGTCAAAGTATAGTGGACTAGAACTGAATAGGAAGAACTAAGGTCGAATAGAACCGATTTTTGTCATTTTGTTGGTGTTTCCACGGCATCGACTATGAAGGGCATCAACAAGGGTTAAAGTGTTACTATTGCTGTTGCTATTGAATTTGTTGTTGCTTTTGAATTTGTTGCTAACTTGAATTCTCGAATATTTTGTGTTGTTGCTTTTGTATCTGAAGTGTGATCCATTCATTCATCTCTCGATTTCGTAACTCTTCATGTGTGCTTTTTTGTTGTAGGTTCACCTGTCGACTGGAGTAATTAATTTTGTTGTGGTTTTTGGTTTTCTTTTTAAATTTTCATGCTAAAAGACTTCATTTATTTGATTTTATTTCCCTTCCTTTCTAATTTAAGCTAGATGGAGATGCTGTCGTTGTTGCTGGTGTTGATGATGATGACGATGATGGTGATGTGGTTGTTATTCTTGCTGTTGCCTCCGAGTGCTTCTCCCCGTGCTGCTCACTTTAGACGTAGAATGAGTGCAGCGACCTGTGCGCAGGCGCGCGAAATACTTTTGAATCTGCTGCTGAAGATAAACACAGAGCAGAGCGAGTGTCTCGTATCTGAAGCACATCGTATATGTGGCCAGAGGTACGAGAGTATCATCTAATGGCAGTTGGATTGGAGTTAGTTGCTGTTTTTCGCTATTGTATTTCTTTTTCGTTGCTTCTGTTGTGTTCTGCGGAGAGTTCGAGGAGAGCTGAAGGAGACAGCGACAGACAGAGAGACGGATAGAGAAAGGCGAGAAGATTTAATTACAAGTTTTCAGGTATTCTTAAGAACGTGGTCGTTTTTCTGGTTGTTCGAGTTCTTTTTGTTGTCGTTGTAGTTGCTGCTGTTGCTGCTACGATCACTTCATAGCATTGCTGCAATTCATTTCGAATTCATTGAAGTGTTGTTGCTGCTTTTGTTGTAATTTGGCTTTGTGACTCGGCACCATCTCCGTATCGGTATCTGTATTGGGATCTTTTAAAAATTAAGACTTTTCTTTTTCGTCTCAAGTTGATGATAGTTTTTAGACTTTTCTTTCTGCTGTTGTTATTCCTGTTGTTGTTGTTGTTGCTGTTGCTTTAATAACACTACCATCGGTGCTCAGATGAGCGCGTTCTTGTTAATAATTTTCTAAATTATAGAGTGAAATGAAGCTACGTTCTATTTTTTCCTTCTTTGTTCTTCTTTTCTCATCGAAACCAGTTCGAAAGTATTTTTTTTTAAAAAAGTTGGCTTGCTTTTGCCACCTAATTTTTTTTCCCAACTTGTTTTTCTTTATATTAATGGTTATCATTATTATTATTATTATTATAATTAGCTGAATCATGACGAGTTCGCTTTTGATTTTCAGGTGCCAGTTTATATTTTCAAAATATATAGAATACTTCGTTGTGTTGTACTATAAACAACTATTAAATTACTTCGAGAAATTTTCAATGTACTCAGTTATTCTGTGGCTCAGATACTCAGATACAAGTCACTGCTTTTGAATCGAGTTCGAAAGTGTGAACAAATCGTCGTTCGGAGTCATTTCAGTGGAAAAATAATAAATTTGATATTTTTGCTGCTTTTAAAAGAGATCTCATTACAAATTCTTAAAACAGCGAGCGTGTTTCGAATTTATTCAGCTGTGAGTAGTTTTTATTTGATTTTCGATGTTCTTGTTTTTATTCAAATACAAATAGTTTATTTGTAGTTTCCAATTTCAATTAAAAAAATAGTTTTCTTTAAATTGATTCTGTAAAAAATTCCCAGTTTTACCTGCTTGTGAATCCTTCCCTCCTTCTTACCGGCTGCAAAACCGGGTAACTTTCACTGTTGAAAGCGTTACTTTGACCTGAATTTCCATCACTCTATAAACGGCGAAAAAGATGCTCACCGAAAAATCGCTTCGATCCATTTTAGGCGCGCCTCAAAAGGACAAGTTTTCAGTGCACTTCTTTCGATTTCATCTCGTCTCCAATCATTCACTTCATCACTCCATCGCTAGTAAAGTCGCCGGACTGATTGGCTGCTCACTTCTTTGACAGCTGTCAGTATCTCAGCTTTTTGCTTGCTATCTACGCATCTTTAATATCGATGATTCTCTTCTTCTTTATTTTCTTGTGATTTTTACAACCGGTCCTCGTCCATGTATTCGATGTTATTTTAGCCCTTGCAAATGTTATCTTAACCCTGCCTGACCTGTTTATTTGTTTTTTGCTTGACTTTAGCCATATTTTTCTTGTTTTTATTTAATATCCAGTCATTATTTTTTACATATCGTATATTTTTATTTATAATCTGCAAATTTTACAACTTTACAAAATTAACATCATAAAAAGAAAAAATAATGATCTTCATAATGAACATAATTAACACGTTCGCATACGAATTCGATGTAAATTTTGTAAGTTAAGCAAAAAGGTAAGCGTTGATCAATATATGAGTACAACAACAACAACAACAACAAAGCCAGCAACAACAACAACAGTAACGCAGTAAACAACAATAAAGATAACAACAACAAAAACCACACCAATAAAAAACCATTTTAAATCAGCAGCAGAGTGTGATTAAAAATGCAAATATTACGAGTTTATCGTGATTGTAACATGTTGTAGCTGTGGTTGTTGTTGTTATTTTTCGCTACAGCACACGTGTGTGGACTGAAAGGCAACAATAACAACAACAACAACAACACTGCTGTGTATGAATTTCGACTTCCTTTCAACTTGTTTTCCATTCGATTGGCTGGTAATCTTTGAGTCCACGAAGAAATCAAAAGAATTCCAAGAAATTTTATGAAAAATCTTCTTTTTCTTATACGACGAGCTAAAAACCAGAATAATTTTTTATTAATTTTTTTGTCTACGCTTCTGACAAAACAAAAACTCGATTTTTGTTAATGTTTTCATTCTTTCTGTTAATAATCTCGTTTTTACGACTAAAGTTAGAAGTTGAACGTTTTTTCAAAGATTACAATTTGTTTATATTTTTTTGTATTTCTTAAAATTTTTAATTTTTTTTTTTTGCATTTTTTAGTTTTTGTTTAAATTTAGATACGGTTTTCAACACTTCACAATTGCAAGTTCTGAACAACTCTTCGGGTTTTTTTAATGTGTATTTTTTTCTGTTAACAATTTGACTGAAATTTTTGCAAATCGACGGAAATCAATAATTTTGTTTGGTTTTTTTTCGTATTTAAAAATTTATGCAAATCTGTGCGAAGTCGTAAAAAATGTGCATATCAAAAGCACAGATCGACAGTAATTTTTTCCCTCTCACTAAAAATGTACCATAGAACTGGATACGAAGCAGTATTATTTTGACAGCTACTTAAGCAGCTGTCTAAATGGGAGAAAGAGAGAGAGATGGACAGCGGCAGAGTGGCAGGGAGATGGAGAGGGAAGCAGAATCATTTGCAAAATGTTGCAAAACACACTCCGATTGAGAAAGAAGTATTTTCGGAGTGTGACAATAATAAATTAGTTTCAACTTAATGTCACTGAAAGTTTTGAGATTAATTAATGACTCTTCACACTGCATTATAATATAACTCTATCGGAGTTCAAAAGTTGGTTCCTAGAGTTGGGTCTGTTGCTTTTTTAATAGGTTTCGCTATTCTTTTGTAGAAGCTTCTTGATTTAAAAGAAGTAATACATTTTAGCAAAAGTAAATAAAAATAGGATTTTAAACAACAGAAACACTATAATCCGCTAAGACTTATTTTTTTTATAAATTTTTAAGGAAAACTCTTTTATAAAGGGTGGGCCATGGGCTGGTTTGTTTTTGGATTAAATAATTAAATTAAATGGATAAATCTTTAGTAAATAAAATAAAACCGATGATCAAATATATAAAACATAAATTCTATACATGCATGTATTATATTACTCTATTATATATACAATAATTAATTTTTGTTTTGATTTGACATGATTTTTTCTTTGTCGATCATTTTTTAAACTTTCCAAAAAACCTTTTAATAATGCATAAATAAACATTTTTATGATCCTCAAAATAAAAAGAAAAAATATTGTTTTAATGATTTTGTGCCAATTTTTAAACCATTTTTTAAGTTATTGCGAAGCTACCTTTTCTCTTCTCGCCTCTCCTATCCTCATCTCTTCTTCTCTATCTTCTTCCTTCTGCTGTTTTAAAATGTTGACATTTTAATTATATATTCATTTATATTGTATTGTAATCGTGTATCAATGAGATTCCTGCATGTTGTAAAGCGTCTTCAGGCGCAGAATATTAATTGATTTTTAAGGCTGTTAAATTTTAAAATCAACCTGTTTTTTGCGGTTTCGTTTTGTTTTTATTGAATCTGATTAAACATGTAAATTAATTAAAAAAAGCACCAATAAACTGATGCTGATTTAGTGATTTTATATGCTTTTTTGTTGTGTGAGAGGGAGAGTAATGAAATGATTAAAATCCATAACAGAGTGTGTTATTTTTGTGTTTTTTCGTTTTTGTTGTAACGGAGAAATTCTTCGCAGTTTATAAAGCGATAAAAAGTGCATAAAGGATAAAAATACTCAATGAAAGTTTTATAAGAAGTATAAAAAAGGTTAACAAAAAACACTCTGAAGGTTTATTAAAAGTATTTTAGACGGGAACATTAAAAGTTATTTAAAGGTGGAAAATGTTAAAAAAATTAAAGAATACTATAAAAGAACTTCTCTTTTACTGAAGGAATCTACGGAATTCCATGGTTTCATCATTTATTTTCTCTCTTCAATCATTATAACAATCAAAGTTGAATCAAGAATTCAAAGTAGAATTCTCCGGATCGGATTCATGAAATCTTAAATAAATAGCTTCTAACTCTACAACAACAAATCTATTCAAAATAAATAAAAACCAGTAGGAAGTATTTTTCAACAGAAGAAGTGGAAGAAAAGCGATCCAAACTTGTTCACCAATCGTTAAGAATAAAAATCTGGTTGTTGTTGTTGTTGTTCATGGCATTTGATGGATCCGGCAACCAAAGAAGTACCGCGATCGAAGGAAGGCTGGGAAGACCATTAATTATGATGGCAAAAGAAAAGCAATGAAGACACTTTGATTGACGAACGAACGAAACAAAAAGACAAGAATGCGAGTTTTCAAATCGAGTATTAAAATTTTAAAAAAGCATTAATAAATCGTTTAATAACGAGTCTTTAATAACTTTGTTGCATAACATGTACGAAAAATCATGCAGAAAAAATCCAATAAAACAAAACAATTAAAAAAAAAGAAAAGTAAAGAAAATTTTGCAACAACATAGGAACATAGTCATATAAAAATAAAAAAGAAAACCAAAACAACCAAAGCAAAGATCAATTAAGTTAACATCGCCGCTTCTCGTCGCGTCGCGTCGCGCCAACCAACCGAACCCACAAAGCATTAGAAGTGAAGCTAAGCGGGGCCCGAGAGAGGGACGCAGTGGCGCGGGCAACCTCGACTACAAACTTGTGGCTCCTCTTTACGTGGTTCAACGAACTCTTTTCTAGTTGTTTCTAGCAGTCTTTTTGTAGTATGTTTGTTGTTATTTGTTGCTATTGTTGTCAGTGTTGTCGATGTTGTTGTTGCTACTGTTATTATTGTTGCTAGTATTAAATCTTATACTGTGCGCATGTGCGCAGCTGGCTGAGCAGGATTTCGTGCGAGGTTCGAAGCGGGAGAGAGAGACGACGCAAACGAACGAGCGAATGAACCAACGAACGTCCTTCGCTATGGTGCAACAACAACCACAACAACACGTTTTTATTGTAATATGTACATGAAGCGAGGTATACAAATCGCATCAAAAGGAACTGAGGGACCATCAACAAAGCAACGAAGTACGAGTGCAACGCCACATAAATTATGTCGCCTCGGAGTGCGTTCGAAGAGCCGCAGAGAATTCGAAGGCAATCGAAGTCGGAGTGGACTGGAAAGGAATTCGAATTGGATTCGGGGGCTGATTCATGGCGGTTAAGTTGGTTAAAAAACAGCAGCAAGAAAAACAAAGCACAATGAAATAAAATAAAATAAAAGCACAAATCAAAAGAAGCAGCTAATAATAAAAACTATCAATCTTTGTGCTGCTTGGCTGGCACCAACAGCAGTGACCTTGGCAAGGGCGGGCGGCGCTTGCAACGTTCAACAAATAAATAACACGAAGAGGAACTACAGCAACAACAACGCTTCGCCTGACATGGCTTATCTTGGCTTAAATTGACTGCGTTGCTTGTGTTGTCTGATGTGCCAGCCGACTTGTTGCCCGGCCGCGTTTCGTTATGATGTGGTTGGTAATCGGGTACTTAATCGGGTTGTTGTTGTTGTTGCTGCTGTTGTTCGAGTTGCAGTTGCAGCTGATTTAAGATGCTACTCCACTGCTGGTTGTTGTTGTTGTTGTTGTTATCATGCCACCACGTACGAGATACGCAATTCAAATAAAAAGCTGTGCTTAGTCAAGTTAATAAAATGTTTTTTCTTCGCATCCTCCTTGTTTTTCTAAATATATTGGATTTTATATACAATACGTTTATCTGCTTATATTGTAGTTAACTCTTGATGTGTTGTTGTTGTTGTTGTTGTTCGGGTTGCTCGCATGCCTTCGACTCTAGTACTGCACCCTGTAAAGTTCTTTTTGTTCTTTCTTCTACAAAACAACGATTTAACCGGCTCATAAAGCGTGAAAACAAATGTTTGAAAATCATTTGAAGCTTCTTGCTTTTATTATTAATATGTTGTAATAACTAACATTGTTGTTGTTGTTGTTGTTGTTGTTGTTGCTGCTTAGAGCACTCTATTCGGCTTAAAATTCTTCAGCTGCTGTTGTTACTGCTGCAGAATCAGCTGGTTTATTACTAACATGGCTCTAGGCTCGTCTTCTTCTTCTTATTCTTCTTCTTATTCATAATTTTTCACATTGTTGTTTATTTTTCACTTCCATTTCCATCATCGTTTTCATTGTAGTTGTTGTTGTTTTTGATTTTTTTCTGATTTTGGTATGATGAAAATTAACAAAGAATTCAGTTTTTATACTGAACTAAGTACGTTGATTATTATTATTATTATGATTACGTTTATGATTCATTGTCTGGTAAAAGAATTACAAATATTTAGAAATTTAATTTTTAAATTTTTAAAGCAGACAATTTAACCATCAACAGTATTATTTTTGTGGTTGTTGTGGTTGTTGTTTTTGTTACTTCTTCCGTTTCATCACTCATCTCAATCCTCATATCACTATTTTTCCCATTCAATGAGTGCCAGAAACCTTCTTTTTGGATTTTAATAAAGCACATAAAACAAACGAAAACAAAAGAATGCATTTCAATCATAATAAAAATGTGAGAATTGTTTTAATTAATTTCGAAATAAAAGAAGCAGAAACAACTACTTATTGTGTATATATAAAGTTGCGTAGATGAGGTTGCTTTTTATGACAAATTGTTTATGTAATAGTCAACAAAATAAATTCAAAAAAAGCAAGTCAAAGTGAACAAATGTTCTCTTAATTGCATTTATGATAATAATTATTATTCATTAGTTGTTCATTAAGTTTTCATTCAGTTGGCTTCATTAAGGTTGCAATGAATGTCATCGGTAAGAAGTACAAATTAAATAAAATACAATACATTGAATAGGATTGCGAGATTGAGCTTTGAGCTTCAATTGTAAACATAACAATAAACCTGACAACGAAAGCAACCCAAAATTACAACAAAATGGTCAAGCTTGCAATTGAAAATTAGAGCGACATACGACATAATTTGATCAAAATGTTTGCTTCTAACACGTTCGCGTCACTTCCAAGTCTCTCTCTGTAAACCACGCACGAAAACAATTGATTGAGCCAATGAAGCTTGACTTCACTCTTCTCGTTGTTGTACTTCATTTAAGCACTGTTTTTGCAGCCACTCACTGGACACAGTGTTCAGTATACTCAAAGAATAATCATCTCAACAGCGAAATAAATAAGAACAAACAAACAAAATCAAATAAAAACAAATAAACAGAAAAAAGTAAATACATTGAAGTCGTTTTTGAGCGACCTTTTTTTTGAATGATGATGATTTTTGTGTCCCACTGACTTAATTTTAATGACGTTTCTTTAACACAGCACCATTTTTAATTACATTTAACGGTTGTTTTATACAATTTAATTAGACGAAAGGAAGCCACATTATATAATTTTTCATATTTCTTCAAAAGGTTCAAACGGTTCTTCAAACGGTTTTTAAGGTTTTTTAAAAGTGAGAAAGCGGTTCTTCGTTACTTAAGTTTAAATATTTTTGGGAAAGAATAACAGTTTACATCGTACATGAATGAATTTCCTTCATGATGAATTACTTTCATAATGAATGCATTTTCTTTTATGAATCCAATCTTTTCTGGGGGATTTCTAGTTGTTTTCTAGTTGTTTGTAGTTCAATAAATTTATAATTTCAACACTTCTCCGTGGAAAGTTTTTCGTCCGCCATCTGAAAAAGAAAAAATATTTTCACACGTTTGCTTATCTTCCTCTGAGCCGCCAACCGTGAGCTCTGCGTTGCTGGCCGCAAAATTTCATCGCTTGTTTGTGTTGCAGCGAATGTTTGCGATTTTCTTTTACCTCAGAGCCCGCTGTTGCTTCTGCTGCTTCCTCTGCGTGGCCTCTGCTGCTGCTGAGGGGCCTGATGTTGGTTGGTTGTGTCTACTGCTTGATTGCAATTCGATGAACAAAACAGGGGTCCATGTAAACCGGAGTGTCCAACGGTGTATGAATTCGCAGGGCGGACACACAACGTCGTGTAGTGCGCGTTCGGCGCGGCCTGGCAACTTTAACAACCACCTGTTAGTAAGTGAAGGGGGCTAAACGCCTCAAAAAGCAGCAACAAAATGTTGCACGTGCCAACGCCGTGAATGAAAACTACTTGGAATGCAAGAAGACCAAGAAGAGGACCAACAAATAAGACCGAAAAATAAGACCAAGAAATAAAATTTGCTAAAGGAAAGGCGAAGAAAATTCAAGATTCAAGCATTAAAGTCAGCAAAAGCTCGAAAGGTAGAAGAAGAGGAGGAAAACAGGGATCACGGAGGGACCTTTACGCTTTCAAATAATGGTCATTATAAAGTCCAAGTGCCACACTTCTTTTCGTTCTTTGCTTTTAACGCGTTCAGATGCTGAACACGAAACCGCTGAAGGACGTTTCTATTTTTGAAGGTTTTTATGTAATTTTAGCAAAGATTTACGCCATTTTCTGGTACTAATTTAAACAGAGAAAATGATTCTGGTTGGAAGCTTGGAAGAGAGGACTGAAGTAATGTAATATTAAATCTTAATCAAGACAGAAACATTTAATTTTGAATAATTTTCCCATATTTAATTCAGGAAATCATTCTATTTTTTGGTTTACTAAATCACTCGTCCGTAATCTAGATTATAAGTATTTAAAACAAATTATAATCTCCGATCTGGAGGAATAAAGTCAGAAGTAATCACTGAATCGTTGTTTCATACTTACGATTTTTAGAGGAACGCAATTTTAAACCTTTAATAATTCGTAGTCAGCAGAATCTGAAAGAAAACGTGACATAAATTGTATAAATAATTAAAATAATTCGCAATCTTCGAAAAATTAAAATTTTTATATCGTAATCATTTTCATATAGTGGATTAAAACTCCAAAAATTCCGAAAAAGTCCATTGATTGGTCTTCAAAGCCTTCGAGAGCTCATTTGAATGCTTGAATTGGAAGCCAAAGCTGCCCCTTATAAGTTGGATTTCCGGTAGCTTTATTTGTGTATAAAAAGAATAGAACACAACTAGTTGCGGTGGAGAAGTTTAACCAACCCTAAGAGCACTCTTTTAGGCCCCGTGGTATTCTTTGCAATTGTAGCTCAAGGTTTATCGTATTTTCAGCAAACGCAGCGAATTCATCGGGTTTCTTTTGCATGGTCTTAAAACCGGCTGACTTAAAGAAAAACTCGTTTCTTTTCTGCTCGCTTGACGTTTGCAGTCGCGGTCAGTCTGAACGAGAATATAAATCGTTGTTTTGCTCATAAAATGTAGAAAAAAATAATAATAAAAAACTTTTCAGAATCGAAGGCAGTGAATTGAATTTTTTTAAAAAGTATCAAATAAATTTCGGGCATATTTTTTGGTTTATTTTATTTCTTTCTTAATAAATTAAATGTATGTAGTCAGTTAAGTTTAATTTAGTTTTGATTGTTGTTGTTGTAATTGATTTAAGCAAATGTTCTGGTCCAGGAGTGGACCAGCAACAACAACAGCAACAAAATAAATAAATGCTGCGATTTGTATTTGAAACCCGTTCAATGTTCACGCCGCCAGATTCATTAGTTTCAGTGTTGTGGCGATTTTTTCCCCTTGTACCACTTTAGAGCTGCATTCATTCATTCAACTTGTAGACCCCTCACAGCGCCCGCTTAAGCTGTTCAATCAAAGTTAATTGATTTAAGATTGCTTGCAGCGAATCATTTTGCTGTTAGAATTGAGACCATTAAAATTCTTGCGATCTCTTCAGCGGAGCTGCAAGGATGTTATTCAGGCCCGTCATAATTTAAAATAAAAACATAGAATAGAATCATGAGTACACCCAACTCTCGTTTTACACGGTAGATACGTTCCAGCGAGGAGCCGTGCAAAAAAATTCGTGTAAAAAAATATACATACCTTATGGGGATTCGTTCCGCAAATAAAAAAAACCGTGTTGTTTCAAAAAATTGCTCAATTTTCTTTGGAAAATCGTGTAAAAAAGAAAACGAAGAGAACTTTTGGAAACTAAATTTATTCATATTTAAATATTTGCACATTTTTAAAAATACCATAAAAAAAGAATACAATTACGACAGCAAAAACTAACACAGGCAATTACTTAAATTACACTCTTTATTATTTTTTTTAGTTTAAATAGTCTTGATTTGAATCACTAGATATATTGAAAAGTTCAATTGACCTTGAATCGAGCCTTTTCAAAAAATTTGTAATAGGTTGCTGGCTTTTTAAGGTGCTTATACATTTCCTGATACCCGTTGAAATGTGTGAGGATAGAGCGAGGCTAGGTTGGGATCATGGCTGACAAAATGTTCTTCCATACTTGAGCCAAATTTCAAACCGTCGCGAATTAATTCAGTTGTTAATTATGGTATTTCGTTTCGCTTCCGTGGTTTCCACCCTCACCACGAACTGACTGCCTCGACATGTCATTTAGATCATTGTCCTCTAAAGGCCTCTCAATTGATAATTTATCGATGTCCGACTGTTGCAAATTGCGAAAGGCTTTACCACCAGTTGAGTGGGACACTATGGAGTTTGCAGTTTTGATGCCATTCCGCGTAACTAACCACGTATAATCATTTGCTTCAGATTGCACAGAAAATGATTTATTCAAGGAAAATAAATAAAGAAAATACAGAAGCAACAAAATCGTGAAACTTGTGTCATTTACATACATTCAAACACGCAAGAGTGGAAGTTGTGTAGAGTTTCAAAAGGAAACCTACTTTGAAAATCGTGTAGAAAAAATGAAATCGTGTAAAAAAAGAGGATCGGTTCCAGTTTTTTGACCGTGTTGTTTCGAAATCGTGTAAAAAAAATGCGTGTAAAACGAGAGTTGAGTGTATTTGATTATGTACATATATAGTAAAATGGAACGCAGAAGGAGGCACGCTTTGGTTAAGTTTTCGTATTGAACCATTCTTTAAATAACTCATTTAGTCATCGAAAGTGTAGTTTATGGCGCAGTAGCAAAGCCACGAAGTTTCTGGAGCAACACATGCTTAAGTATGCATTTCTTTCTAGAAACATGCTCTGCGTTGTCGAATTCAAACATCTGCGTCTTTTTAACCATGGCAACGACACAATAAAACAAATCAAAAGAAATAAAAATCCAGCAACCCTTAAAATAGAATGTTTTCGCTTCTTTCCTTAAAGTTGAACATAAAGCGTCATATGGAAGAAATTGAATACCCTGAAGCGTTGACGACGATCTACAAAAGCAACGCGATTTTCTTTATATTGTATTTTGAGCTGTCAGAAAGCTTTTTATGTTTGTCATGTTAGGGTGAATAATTGCATGAGTACGAGTTATAAGATCACTAAATGATATACGCACAAGCAGCTTTAGAAGTACCGAACAAACGATAGACAGTATTTCGGGTTATGACCATGAAAAGTATAAAATCCATATAAAAGTAAAGCCGAACTGGTTACAGTTGGAATTTTTGTGGAAATCACTTAATACATAATAAAAAAAGAATAAATCAAAGAATAAGTGTCTTATTGGGAAGTGCAAAGTGTATTTTTCTATAATATACTCGTATATCTCACTTAACACCTCTCTCTTTATCTATCTGCCTCTTTTCTTTTCAGTCGTCACTCTCCCTCTCTCTCTCCTCGTCACTCTCTCTCTCTCACTTGTTTGTTTCTTTGTTTTCTTGTTATTTTCCACGTTACTGGCTCGTCTGTGTAACTGCAAAACTATGATAACTCAGAAACACTCAAGTACTTTTAACACGCTAGTATAATTACAGGCAGTTTCTAAGAGCTACTCTATAATCATGTTTATGTTGCTGGTGACTGCATGCCGTAGCGTGCATTTCAATTGCAGAAGATCACAAGCTCTTAATTGATTTAATTGCACAATTAAATCATGTAACTGCAATTTTTACACATCTATTCGTTTTATTTGAATCTCCTTTTTTTGAGTTCTCTGAGTGTTTCTTCTGATGTTCGTTGTTCTCAGATTGGAAAAGATACCGCAACAATTAAGCTAGCGTAACGTACTGTGTCTGTGTTTCCATCTCACTCAAGTTTGAGGCTTGAATTATGATCTGGTGTTTAGTATGCCTACTGCAAGAATGAAACCTGCTTCCTCCTCAGGGTCTTTAAAACTACTGTAATTGGTACCTTGACAACGCACGTGCCATTTATTTAAAAGCCAAAGTTACAAGCAGCTACCGGTTATAATTAACATATTTTAGGGGGACCCTTTTTATAGCTGATGTTATTAAATGGCATTTAAATGAGTTAAAAAATGTAAAGAACGTTTTAATAAATTATCTGCTATCTCATGGATCTTCAATCAGGCTGGGAAACGAACTCATGGACGATTTTTAGCTCTCCAAATTTTAGACCCCTTGTGAATATCTTATCTTAGTTTCAGTCATCAGTATCTAATCGCAGTCGCAGTGATTCTTGTTTTATCACTCGAAATATGTATGTATATGTATTAATAATAGTAAGCTTTCATTTGCCACCCAACCGATTTTACGACACATCTACAGGGTGGGCCATCGGCTGGTTTCCTTTTAAAATTTATTTTTCTTATATTTCATTTAGCATTTGTTGAATTTTAATTATTTTAAAGAAAAGTAATTTTAAAAAGAAACCAGCTGATGGCCCACTCGATTCTTTGACTTCTTCAGACTTCTTCAAACGTCTTTTTAATTAATATAATAATAATAATAATAATAATAATAATAATAGTAATCTATGTGACTTACTTCTCGTTGCTCAAGTCTTAAGCTGCAACAGAAACTAATACCAACTCGAACTGACAAGTGAAGTTGCAGATGTTGTTGTTTTATCTTTTATTGCAATATAATATTTTCAAGCAAATTGCAAATCACTGAACGACGTCGAAGAAAGCCGCGAATAGGTTCAAAAAGAAATTCAGAAAAAATGGCATGAAAAAACGGTGACGAAGAAAATTTATGGGAAAAACTTTTACCGAACGAGACACACTTTTCTCTCTTTCTTTAATGAACAAACCATAAATGATTTATTGGAATTTGCTGAATTTTTATTTCACCATATTTTCAACATTTACTATTTTTGCTGGTTTAGTTTTTGTGCTTTTTTATACAATTTTGCAGAAATTCGTTCCGTGTCTTCTCAGCGATTTGCCCAAAAAATGGTGCTGCACTTCTCGTGGTTTTGTTGTTGCTGCTGCTGTATTGCTTCTGTGGCCGTTGTTCACTCGCATTCGATTAAATTAATTTTTCTTTATGAAAAGCGTATAAACTAAACAAAAAAAAATATCTGCCGAAATCCTTTATTTTGTGTATAAATTTTTGATTATGCAATTTTTGTTTACAAATTTTATTTAATTTTTTAATTTAAAAAAAAGACAAAAATTGTGACCGGTTTTACAATTGCACTCGACTGTTGTTATTGTTATTGTTATTATATTGTCTGCAATTTTATTTCCTGCACTGCGGACAAACTTGTTTCTCTTTGTTTTGTGGTGAACTGTATTGTTTTAAAATTCATAAAACAAATTCACAAATCATAAGGAATCGCTATTTTGCACAATTTATAATTTTTTGCTATTTAAAATTAAAAAAAAAACACTTTAGTCTCTCCTGCATTAATTTTTATTTCAGTAGTGGCTTTCGTATTCTTTTATTTGATGTCTTTAACGCTGTCCGTGCGCGCATACAACCACTCGCTTTAAAACTAGTTGCAAGACTAATCTTCGAAGAGAAAAAACATTGGAATGTACCTCGGCTCGGCACGAATTACTTGCTGGGCAAGTAACTTTTTAGTACTAACATTTAGTAACATTCTGAACATTTTCTCTCTGAGAGAATTTACCCGAAGTGGCTTCGGCAGCTACTTGCCGGCAAGTAAATGGCTAGATTATCCTTAATTATTTAGATTAATTTACACGATCCTCCAGGATGTTATGCTAGCAGAGATGTTGGTATGACTAACTTATCAGTCATTTTATATTTTATACAATATTTGTAATAACTATTTTAATAATTTCGTCCTTTAGCGTATATAAAGGCCACTGCAGCTCTCTGTATTATTACGTTGATAACAGATGTGATTGCGACAACTTTAACCGGACTTGGTTTAAAGACACAAAATCATAATTCAAAATATAAATTTTATAGAATTGCTTATGGCTTGCACCAAACGTGGATGACCCTAAAACAAGAAGGAATCCAATAGAAAGTGTATTATATTTTTGGATTCATCAGTATTGATCACTCAATTAAATCAATCAATCAGCATTATCAGCATTTAGTTGAACGGCATCCATCAATTCAAACGAACCACTGCTGCATCGATGCCCGTCGATATCACCAAGACACGCATTCAGAATCCTGTCAAGAATACATTAATAATATACATATATTATAAATAAATAATTTTATTTTATATATAAATTAAACTGCTTCGTTTTTTATTTTAACGCATTTTTAATTTTTTTTTTTATTTATAAGGCAGAAGCATGAGTTTGCCTCTGCCGGCATGACGTCATATCCGGAGCATGCCTCTGCCGTCTTGCCTTAGCCTCTGCCGTCGTGCCTTAGCCTCTGCCGTCTTGCCTCAGCCTCTGCCGTCTTGCCTTAGCCTCTGCCGTCTTGCCTTAGCCTCTGCCGTCTTGCCTTAGCTTCTGCCGTCTTGCCTTAGCCTCTGCCGGCATGACGGCAATTTCATGAAAGCGCCATCTACACATCAAATAGAAACTCAATTTCAAATACCACATATACAGTCAGGGATATAAGTATTCGTACAACCCATTTATATCGAATATCTTCAAAATTTTGTAAAATATTTAAAAATGTTAAATGCAGTTTCATTTTATATATACTTTTATTTGATTAATTTGTAAAAAAAATAATATTGTAAAACTCATTTTTTAAAAAAGTGCGAAATAAGCAAAATTCATTGGGACAAAAGTATTCGTACAGCTCCTAATATCAGTACTACGTACAATTCATTGTGCGTTGCTATTTTGCTTGTTTACAGTTTTATGTGAAATACCGTTATATTTTCGTCGTAAAGCTATTTTTGCGACAAAATACTTAATTGTTTTTAAAGTTTCGAGCAATAAGTAAGCTTACAATGGGCAAGCGTAAGGAAGTAAGTTTGGATATCAAATATTTAATAATTGAAGAACATAAAAAAGGAAAATCGCTCCGATGTATAAGTGCATTTGAACATTTCACGATTCAATATATTGTTAACAAATATCAAAACAATGTTTCCGTTGAAAATGTGCCTAGGACAGGACGACCAAAAAAATTTCTAGACGGGATGTGAAATATAAAAAGTTATATGTATATACAAGTTGTACGAACACTTTTGTTCCAATGAATTTTGCTTCTTTTGTACTTTTTAAACAATGTGTTGAATCTATATATATAAAAATGGTGTAAAAAATGTATAGTAATTCATAAAATGAGAACGGCTTGGCCGATTTCTGTAAAATTTTTTATCAGTTGTTCGTATTTTCGAGGAGAAGGTTTATACGGAAGAAAATTTTGGAAAATCCCTCCGGAAAAGTCGGAAAATTGGAAAAATCCAAAATCGAGTTTTTGTATGAAATTTTGTGTGAAATATTTAGTTAATGGCTTTTCAAATGAAAAAATAGAAAGTTCTCAGCCAAAATCCGATAGATGGCATTATACGTTGACTTAGACTTCGCGCAAATTGATGCGCGAATGCAAAATCATCATTTGGGATGAATACACGATGGCGTATAAATAAGCTTTGGAGGCAGTTCACCGAACAATGAAGGATTTACGAGGTGATTTAAGACGATTTGGTGAGGCTTTGACATTGCTCTCCGGAGATTTTGGTCAAACACTTCCCGTCATCCCCAAATCTTCTGCTGCGGATGAACTTAACGCGTGCCTGAAATCGTCGTCTTTGTAGCGGCATGTCCAGAACGACCCATCGGCTGCTGAATTCTCGAGACAATTGCTGGAGCTTGGCAACGGCCTGTTGCCAAGTTGTTCCTGTTGATGTTTCGACTGGATTGAGATCGTTCCCTGAAAATTTTTGTGAATTCACATCGTCCAAGGAGGAACTCATCAGCAGTCTTCCCCGGCATTGCACAAAATTACAAAAATCTCGATTGGATTGGTGAACGGGCAATACTAGCAGCGAAGAATAAGGACGTCGATACCTTAAACTTAATTATTCAAAGTCAAATCGCAGGACAACTGCATACCTACAAATCTGTTGACTGCGTGACCGACGAAAATGAAGCGACCAACTACCCGACGGAATTTTTGAACTCGCTTGATGTACTAGGAACTCCACCGCATAATTTACAGCTGAAGGTGGGATCGATTGATCGATCGATAATCATGTTGCGGAATCTCAATCCTCCAAAATAGTGCAATGGTACGCGGAAGTCCGTCAAAAAGCTAATGAACAATGTGATTCAGGCGACAATCATCAAGGCCAAATTCAAAGGAGAGGAAGTCCTTATCCCACGAATTCCCATTATTCCAACTGACCTTCCATTCCAATTCAAGCGGATTCAGTTCCCCGTTCGATTAGCATTTGCGATGACAATCAATAAATCGCAAGGCCAATCACTAGAAGTCTGTGGGATTAATCTCGAATTTCACTGTTTTTCGCACGGTCAGCTGTACGTTGAATGTTCGCGTGTTGGGAAACCGTCTTCGTTATTTGTTTTTGCGCCGGAAAACAAATCGAAAAACATTGTTCATCAAATCGCTCTTTACTGATTCCATTCAAATAAATTACATTGAAAATTTAAATATTTGTGTTGTATTATTACTCAAAAGTTTGTCTGAAAGCTTAAAATTGGGGCGAGGCGAAGCTCGCCGGGTCCGCTAGTATTATTATATTTTTTTATTAATTACTTAAATTAAAGTATATTTAAAATGAAACTGCATTTAACATTTTTAAATATATTACAAAGTTTTGAAGATATTCGATATAAATGGGTTGTACGAATACTTATGTCCCTGACTGTATGCAACAAAACAATCCATTAACAGAGCCATCTGCTGGTAAAAACAAAATTTTTTTTAAAAAAATTTTGGAATGGCAATTCAAATCAGTTACGAAGCCATTTTTCGATAAACCGTTCAATGCCACATTCCCAACCAGTCTCCCATACGATTTGTATAGGAATTTACTGGCCGGCCAAGCTTGGCAAGTTACTGGCCAAGCCGAAGCGGCCAGTAAAATCATTCATCCGGCTGTTCCGAGCTCCGGAAGAGAGAGTGCGCTTACATCGTGGAACACTTTTCTATTATTATTGTCAATCCATTTCGCAGTAAATGTGATTAAGTGCAGTTTTTACCTTTTCTTAAATTGGAGACTAAACTTCACTAAATAATATTTCTTTTGCACAGAATAAACCAAACAGAGAAACAGTGTTTCACTTAAATTATAAATATTTTTATTTAGTTATTTTCAATATTAATAATTACTAGGATTTAAATACAATAAATGTTTTGCATCAGGAATAAGTATATACTTCGGATTGGCTTTTTACTATACTTTCGTATATTTAATATAAACTTTTATCGTGAAGTACGTGAAGTCGTTAATGCATTCATTAATTATTTATTACATAATTTGCTAAAAATTCGCATATATTAGATGCTTTAGTTTTATTATTTTTCAACGCTTTAAAATTGTTTTCTATACATTATATTATTATTATTATTATTATTATTGTTATTGTTGTAGCTAAAGTTTATTCATATGCGTTTAAAAAATTATAGTAAATTTTAAGTACAGTTTAAATTTATTAAAAAATTCTTCCGAATTTCTGAAAAACATTGCATCATTTTAGGCTTCAGTAGTATTTGTGTTCTGCGAATTTCGAACTTCAAACTTCGAACTTCACTTCGAACTTCGAACTGATCGTGTTTCTGCTAAAAACTATCAACTAATTTGCGATTTTGCATTATTATTTAATTGAATTCTTTGAATTGTTTGCAGTTGGAGTTGATTTTAAAAATTTTGTTGGTTTTTATAAATTTAAAGCTGTTTCATTCGATCTGTAGAGATATTAAAAAAGTCAATTCGTGTCCTTAAGAATTATAATCTGCTTAAAACGTAATCCTTTATTTAGTGTCTATAAAACTAGCAGTTCGATTATTTTTTAAATTTGTTTTAAGTTTTATATTCAATTTAAAATTGTTTAATTATTATTTAATTTAATTACATACTTGTACAATACATCTTAATGAAGTTATTATAAAAGGAAGTAATATCATAATTTTTCGCTTGTCGAATTTGTTTTTACTTTTAATTTGATTGCACTTCAAATTCAAAGCTTTTTCCTTTATTTTCATTACTTTCTTTTAATTTAAAATTTAATTAATTATTATAGATTTCAATTCATTTTCGTTGCGGTAGCAGAAAAAAAAAATCAGTGTTTTTAAGGCCATATTTTAATAAATCTGTTTTTCCATTGCAAATATTTTCTTAGTTATTTAATCCTTCTTCTTTTTAATTAAGATAAAGTATCTAAGCTTATTATTGGGTTGTCTGTTCTCTAGTTTTTGTTTCAGTTTTCTAGATCTCTATAATCTGTATTAATGTATATGTTGAAATATTAAAGTGGTTCCCATTCGTGGACAATAAAATGGACAACGTTTCTTACATTTACGTTAATTCGTTCCGTCGATAAAGCGGTTTTCTTAGTTTTAAAAATTAAATTTCAAAAATTTAGTACCTTATTTTAGATTTTATAAATTTGCTTGATTCTGTGTAAATTTTAAAGCAATATATATTATAATAATATATATATACACTTTATATACATATAAGCGCGACAATTTTAAATAATTTTAGTTTTTAGTATTTTATTGTGGTTTTTTTATCATTTCGGTCATGATTAGATTTTGTTATTGATTCCTGTGATCATATTTTCTTTATATTTATTTGTACCTTTTATTTGGTAATATTTTTGGGTTTTTATGTTTTATTAAGAAGCTGAATTTATTTATTAAGGATTCAAAGGATGTCCATGAAAGACAAACAACAGTTGTGACAACTTGCTTAAAAATCGATAAACTAACCCGAGTCAGCAACCAACTCAACCCAACCGAGTTACATGAAAATTCAAAAAATGTTGACTCGTCGTACTTTCATGATTAACTAAACCCTAGATTGCTGTATCAATTTTGGTTACTAAAAAAGTTAAATTATGCTGGGATTTTGTGAGTGCTTATTTTATAGACAGGTTCACGTTCTTTACCCTTGATTGAGATCTCTTATAATGTACTTCTTCTGAAATTCTTCTGAGTTATTTACTCAGACATCTGATATATCGTAGGTTTCAAGAATCAGCGTTTCGAAACTCATATTTTCTTGCTTTTTCAATTAATTGCTTCTGACGTTTGAAGGAGAAATCATTTCGTATAGTGTTTACGCGATTCTATTAAACTACAGCTGAGGGTTTTCATAGAATATAGAAGAAGAAGAAGTATAGATTTTATAAAGACCTTTCCTTGGTCCGAGAAGCTCATTGTTTCGGCTTTTCTAAGCTATTCCCAAAATCTCCCATCTATGTACCATAAGGACCCATTTTCAATTATAAGTTTTCATGCATTTATTAAAGCTTTCCAATAGATTTTCTAGTCTGATGTATTGTAGTTTGATCTGATAGAGCGTGTTTCTCTCCAACTTTTCTGGCACCAACAAAAGTACTACAAGAGCTCTGTGATTTCTTGCTAAATCTACTTCAAGATCTGGTTGTACAGCTACAAAATATTGTCTTAGATACTCGTGCCTTTCCAAGCTCAACCTTCTACTCGAATTTCTTTTTAACTGTCTAATAAGATACACAGAAATTATTATTAACAGACCCTAAAAATGCAATCTAATTTAAATCAATCTGGATTTCTTTTGGAGTTGCCCCAAGTGATGCTGACGTGACGTGATGCTTTAGTTGGCAGCAATCTCCGACACCGAGTTGGCGCGACGTCGCTTGGTGATCTGTTTCCAGAGGCGGCGATTTAGCGAGGGTTTGTCCTGGGAATAAAATTGCAAGAATTAATAATGCAGGATTTACTTTATACGTTGAATTTCATGTGGTTATTTAGACTTACATTGTCCTTGCGTGGTGACATCTGCACCTGGCGACGTTCAGGAGTGCTGCTTGCATTGGATTCGTGCAGGGACGATTGTGAGCAGTTTGGTGAGAGTGGAACTTCGGAGTTGCGCCGTTTAATAAAATTGATTCTGACCAAGTGATTAAAAAGATTGTCAATCAATAGTGTTGACTTCGGTCGATATACTTACAGTCGATTTCCTCTTCCGGTCTCCATCAGCGACGTTTCATCGCGTCCAACTTTACGCACGCGCATGCTTCCGCTGCCGCCAACCGACTCCCGCTCAGTCTCCTGGCCCTTCGGAGTAGTATTCGTCGTCATCGGTTGTGGTTGCCTCTGCTGCTGCTGCGTCGGGTCGCAGGAACTGCCGCCTCTCGTCGTCGCCGCCCTCGCCGCACTCAGCGTCCGCATCGCTGGAGAACCACTCCTCGATTGAGACATGCAGAATATCTTCTCGCGCCTCGCCAGGATTTCCAGATCGCTTAGCTTGATCTCGTCGCTGCTGTAGCTGCTTTTGCAGCTGACGGCGCCGCTTGCGCTCCCGTCGGCGTTCCGATCCGCAGATGCAGAATTGCTCCACGTATTTCGATTTGGACGGAGGAGTGACTGCAGTGGCGCCACACAGCCCCCGCTGCCACTGTTGCTGTTGCAGTGGCTGCCTCTGGCCGAAGCAGCACGTAAAGAGCTGGAGTTGAGGCCCGGACTGGGACACGGTCGGGGACGGCGATTCACTGTGGGCGTGTCCATCTTGGAGTTTCGTTGTTGAGAGAACGATATGACAGCCTCTCTTGGCTGCACGCGATTCGTGGCGGAGCGATGCAATAAATCGCGACCCGTCAGACGATGAAATGTGGAGAGGTCGTGTCTGCGTTGTTAGTGGAAATAATGAGTAAATAAGAGAGAAATAGACAGAGAGGGAGACAGTAATTAATTACCCCAGAATAGTTGTTAGATCTGGTCCAGGATCGTAGCAAATCAAGTCTTCGTCGCCCAGAATATCGTGATTGAGCGCCAGCCGCATCTCGAGTCGCGGACTTAAACCGGAGCCAGCGGGAGGCTGTGAAGCGTCTGAGGGTGAATCTTCTTCCTGGCTGCTGTCGGTGGTCTTCGACACCTGCTGATCCGTTTTCGTTGTCGAAGCTGTTGTTGATGAGGTTGAGGCTGGCTTTTGGTTCACCTGCCCCAGAAGCGATGTCTCGATGATTGTTGACGACGGTCGTTTTGGGTCTGGCGCGGTACCGGAAACAGAGCTTCGGATACTGTATGCAGCCCGGGTTGTTGTCGGCTGCATCGGTCGATCCGATGCCCGGTTCAGTGGCATCGCTGGCCGTTGTGTGGGCGAATCTCTTTTGTGAATAGCATCGCCGGCGACGACAGCCGCTGAAGAGCCATCGTCAGCAGAAACGCCAGAACTTCTTTGAGGCTGAAACAAGTGGAAGGATTTTAGATCAAGGAAGAAGTTTTACTTGGAAGGTTACTCGGGTTGAAACTCTAACAGAACATATTTTTGATTTCAGGTCCACAAATTAACTCACTCAAATACTCATCACCGAATTCTGCCAAATCGCAAGGGAATGAAAAAGCCTACTAAAGTTCGAGAAATTCTACGATAGGAAGAACAGAAATTGACGTTGTAGAAAGATCTGGTAAACAAATTTTACATAAATTTATATACACTTCTCGGTGTGGAAGTCGGTAATCAAGTCGGAGAGTTCTTCATTGGAAAGATACATTTTTCTCGTATATTCCTCGGTGCATTTTTGAAAGTTTTTGCTCCTTTCTTTGCTTCTCTAGTTTGATGGGAGGAAGTCATCTTCTAACTCATCTAAAGTTTGAATGGATATCGACTGCCTTCCTTCTTCCAAGACGTACCACGTCCCGCCCTCCCCCAGCACCTTTCCAGTGCTACTTACCACCGCTGTTGACGCGTTTCCACTTGTTTTTAAATTTGTCTGAGTCAGCAGCAGCCGCCTGGGCGGTGGCGGCGGTGGTATAAACCTGGCCGGGCGCGCAGTCGTCACTGTTGTGAATGTTGGGTGCTTGCTGCACGCGACTGTAGTGGCAGCCACTGTTGCCGCTGTGCTGCATTCGCCGCTGTTGTTGGTAGTGACGTGCACGCTGCTGGTTGTTGTAGAAATCGACGAAGGCGTGTGTCTCGTGGCCTGCAGCAGCGTGTGTGTCATCGTCATAGTAGAACTCGTCTGAATCATCGTCGCCTGGTCGAACAGCTGTGTCACGACGAATCGCGTCTTTCTCAGACCCTGTTGCTGAGTGGCTGCTTGCCCGCTGATGCCCTCGGCTGAAGAAGCTGTCGCTGCGGGCGATCTGCTGCTGCAACTGCTCGTGGTTAGCGAAACCGAACGCCGTTCGAGTAGGTACTCGCAAGATGAGTCCTGAATCACTGTCATCGGACGTGGGATGCCAGCACCAGGACTGCGCAGCGGACGGGGACCTAGAGAAGTGGTCGGCAGATTCGGTTGCAGGCGCTCCTCGGTTGAGGACGTCTCGTCCTCGTCCTCGTCCTGGTTCGTGCCAGTGTCCAGATCCTCGTCCTCCTCGCTCGAGCTGCCACCCGAGTCCGCCGAGTCGGGGTCGGGGCCATTCGTCGTTGCTTCCCCCTACCAATTGTTGGGAATAGAATTCAACTAATCAATTCTGGATTAAAGCGAGCAACATGGGTCGGGTAGGGATGTGTTCTTTTTGTTGTGGGTTTCGGGATTAGAAGTGTGTCTATCTGGGGTTTAAGGCTGAGGTTTGGCTTGGTCCCAAGGTGGGGGGTGGATTGTTATGTGTGGCTGTTATTGGCTGTTATTTCGCAAGCAGTCGCCGCGCTTTTCGTGAACAATGATTATCATTCCTTAATATTGATTATTTTGCAGTACTGAACTCTATGCTAGAGTCTCACTAATTTAACTACGACTCTCTAAAATGAGGTTAACAAACATCGGCAACAACAACCAGAACAAAAACAACAAATTATTTAGTGAAAATACGAATTCGATGACATTATATCACAACAAAGGAATCAGTTGTGATGAAGACCGATGATATATTTAAATATTTTGAAGTTGCAATGATTGAGGAGAGTTTAAATGATTTTATGGTGTGCATTTGATGATGAAGAAAAACATTTATTGTGATAGCATATGAAAATCATATGTGATGAAGTAAATATATATGTATTTGGTATTTAATGTTATTTTATGAATTATGAAATTAGCAGCATTCACCAACAACAAATGTTAGAAGAAGAGCAGAGAAGAGAATGTTGTATTAAATAGAAATGAGTGATAAATTTGTTGGTTTTCATTGGGATGGTGGCATGATTTTTGGAGAGTGGGGAAACATGACATGTTGTGTGCATTGTTGTGTGTTTGGAGATCGGATAAGGTGACGTATTCGAGTGATGCACGGTTGTGACATAAATCATAAGGAGATGAGTGAAAGAAATCGTAGGTGATGGAAAACGATGATGAATGTAAGAGTCGAGGTACAGTGATGAGTTGGCAGTGATGAGTTCCAGTGATGTGAGTTCGAGTGATTGAAGTTGAAAGTAAAAGAAATGCAAGAAAACATTAAGCATTATTTTGTATCATTCTTGTTGCGTATGGCTTTAGCGAGCCTTGTGCTTTCATGCGGCTGGCTGAAGTCGACCCACCTTTTTGAGTTCGTCGCTCTCTTGTTGCGTCTTCTCCTCTTCGTCGCTCTCGGTCTCCTCCTCGAAGAGCGGCTCCAAACGACGCCTGCATCGTTGGGTACGTTTGTAGGTTTGATTCGAATGGTCAACAGAACATTGTTTGAATGATGAAGTGATGTGATGAGAGTTTCGATTGTGTTTTTGAAAATACAATGAGATTATATAGTTCAATATAAAGAGTTCTACACTAATTATTAAACTAATTGATGAGGTAAATACTAAATTGATTGGGAATGTTTACCGTATGATAGTGATGGGTTATGAACAACTAAACTACATTAGTTACTTATTCTATGCAGAGTGTTCGAAAACATCCTATAATTTAAGTCCTGCCCTTCTACATTACATCTGAGCTCTTTTAGTATTAATTATTTACCCACTAAAATATTTACCATCAAATTTCGAGTACTAATAAATAAGTAAAGAACAGATCAGGATGGAGGTGTTTAAATAAATCAATTAAAACTCTAACCATCTGAGAAGCTCATATTTTGTACAAAGAAGTGACCTTAAAGTGTGTTACTGCTTACTGTCTAAAAAAAGCAAATATTATAACTACTCTACTTAATCCACACTCACACCTTAATCATAATACTAAAACAACAGTGATTTTCTACTTAATATCACTGTATATTAAGTAATCTATAGTATTTTCCTTTCTGTATGAAATATTAAGAAGATGCATGATTAAAACAATGAATAAACCTGTAAAAACTACAAAAATATCAAGAGAAGAAGATATACAGTTCTATTTAATGTTAAGTATTAGTAGATAGCATCTGTATATAAGAGCTAATTACTGGGCTACGCTATGCCCCCAATACCCCCACTTACCGTGGAAGCAGTCCGCGAATGGTGCTCGCTGTCATCGGCGGCGCCATCAGCAACTCGTCCATCATCAGCTCGGTGTCGTCGTCATCGTTCAGAGAAGTGCTCGACTTGGTGGGGGACTAAAAGAGTCCAATGTGGTTGTTGTATTTAAGTGATGCCATTGCTAAAGTTCCACCTACTCACCGAATGTGTGTTCTCCGAGTTCATCAAATGCAGTTCATCGTTGTCACCAACACTGGTCGGCGTGCCCCAGATCTCTTCGCCCGACGTGGCTCCTGAAGTGCACTCATCCAGCTGTTCGTCGGGCTCCGAGCCGGGGGGAGCAGCGTTGGACGCGTGTTCTTGATTCCAGCGGCCCAAGTATTTATCAATGAAAGCCCGCGACTCCTCGAAGAATGACATCTTGCCAGCCACAAAGGAACCGGCTCGACTGGACCACGCCGACCCACTGCCACCATCGACATCTTCACTTCGCTGGTTGTAGACTTCTCCAGAAACCAACGGTGCCTGGTCATCATCATTCTCTCCTTCGAATTCGGCTTCCAACTCATCTCTTAACTCATCCTCCAACTCATCGTCGTTGAATTCATCATCGTCGTCATCTCCATCGTCATCATCATCGTCATCATCATCTTCATTATCAGCAGCCTGATCGCGAGTCTCTTCTACAGACAAATTGGATCTCCTCATGTTATCTACGAAGTTCCCGTCATCCTCCAGCTCCTCGACTTCACCATCGTCCATATCGGAAGGCAACTTCTCCAGGCTGGACATGGTGCCGTAGCGCCGCAATGACTTGTTCATGGGCCGATAGGGCGGCTCTTCATCCCCGGGAGATTCGTCATCACAGGAGTCGTCTGGAATCTGCTCGATAACCGGGCGTCGCGGCACGTTGTTGATAAGCAGCGGAACGGCTTGTTGGCTGCTGTTGTCCCAGATGTTGGTGGTCGTCTTGGTGAGCAGCGCATCTGGCGTGGGAGGCACTACAGCTATCGTGGGCACGAAAGCATCGAGCGCAGAGTAAGCTTCTGCTGGAGTGGTTGCTGGTGCTCTGAGTGTGGGCGACGCTATCGGCGAAAGTACTGAAGACCCTTGTTTACCTGGCATAGATTGGCGATTCATTTGTAACAGTTTCGCAGCCGGGGCAAACTGCGCCAAGCCAAGTATCATCAGCGACAAATCGTCATCTTCATCAGCGTGTGCGTCGTGTCCGGCCGCACGCTTTGTTGTTGGCGATTTTGTTTCTTTCGGCGACTCTTTATGTTCTCTTGGAGTTCTTCTGACGTTGGACGTGGTCTCCGCTTTGCCGCAAACGCACTTGCAGTATTTGTGTGGATCTTCTGCTGGTTTCGAGTGCCGCGACAGCATTGTCGGCGAGTGCTTCGGCGAGTCTATCAGCTTGCAGGTTTGCTGCTCCAGCTCGTCCGGACTGAGGGTGGTGTGCTCAAAATCCGCCGGAGTGCAGTCACAGGAGCAGGCAGTATACTTCGATGGCGACTTGCTAGCGGCTTTCTGTTGTGGATTTCTTGGCGACTTGGGCGATTTCGGTGTTCTGGGACGGTTACTTTCCACGCTCTTGTTGTGTACGACTTGAGCGGTCTCGGTTATGATTATTGTAGTTTTGACGCGTTGCTCTGTTGCGATAGCTGTCGCTGCTGTTTGGGGAATGATCTTTAAACGTCGCGGCGGCGGATCTGGCTTAATGCGCTCTCCCGACCCGCTCAGTGATGAGGTGCCGGAACTGATGTGGCCATTCAACAACCCGGTGTCTGTCGTTCCATGGATGCTGGGTGCACTCGGATCGCGTTGTGATTGTTGTGCTTTTGGCTGTGCCTGGTCTAAAACTCGTATATTATTGAAGCTTTTGCAGAGGCTTCGCTCTCGTTGTCCGTCTCCTGGTTCATGGTTGGCCTCGGCGATGCCCTCGACTTTATCGGTACCGGTGCTCTTTCTGTTGTCCAGGGCGTTATTACTATCCGTGGCTTCTGATTGCGAGATGAGCGAGATTTCGTCAGTTAGCAGGGCCGCCACGCCGCCTTCCGTTTCGACGTCGCACCCCCCGGCCTCGAGCTTGTCGCCCACTTTGGCAACAAGCTTCGAGGACGAGTGCTCGCTATTCTGCTCACCGGTGACGGTGCTGGACGAGCTGCTAGTCGAACTGTCGACGTTGCTGGCGCCACCGTTGAGCCGACAGCAGCGATGCGACGACGACTGGCTGTGTTGCACCTTCAGCGAGGTGCAAGGTAGCCGCGGCGGTGAGGTGGTTGAGGAGGTGAGTGGCTGCGGCTGCTGCGACAGGGACTGCTGACAATGCTTGTGGCAATGATGACAGACGGCTAGCTTATCGAGCACATTTGGACTGGAGCGTACGGTGATCTGGGGGAGGGGAAGGGGAATGCGGGGGATGAAAGAGCATGCAATGCACATTAGTGAGCGTGATTCCAAGAGGCTGCATCCCCCACCTGGCTTCTTACCTGGCTGTCCGACGTGGTGCTGCGCGAGTGACTCAGCTGACTTACGTTCTCCGAGTACGCTTCGCTCATACTCAGTTCCTCCACCCCGCTGAGGCGTTTGCCGCCAAAGTCGGGCTTGGCTCTTAGTTTTCCATTTTCTTTGATCAAATTCAGTTCCTTGGTGCGCCTCTCCAGCTGTTGGCGCGTCCAGTAGGTGATGCGCTCGTCGTGGTCACTGTCGCTGTACAGCAAATGTTCGTCCTCTCGTGCGATGTGCTCTCGTGAACGTTCGGCGGCGAGGCGAGCCTGCTCCTGCTGTTTATCCAGTTGACCCTTCATCCAGTTGGCCAGATGCAAAGCACTCGACTTGGGCGTCCCGGTTTTGTTGAGAATGCGGCACTTTTCGTCGATCAGAAGCTCGATCTGATCGGTCGGGTGGCTCAGGCTGTGACGTTGTTGATGGCACTGCGGAAACAAAAACAAAATCCCAGTATAGTCCCAAGAGAACGCCAGGAACGTGAGTATGCTACGTCCACCAGGAGGTTTACGAGCTTCAAAGACGGAAAACCAGAGTGAAAGTTGGGATAACAAGTTGCACAACAACAAAGATGTCTGCAGATTGAAGGTACTTCGAAGGTGAAGTTAAAATTTCCCCAATCTTCTTTGATATTTCAAGGAAGATTTTTGTTTGTATGAAAAGAACTTCTTAAGTAATCCATTCTGCTGGCTAGAAACACGGAAAATTGTGATGGGCTCAGTTTTGTTTAAGATTTTATACCGTTCAAGACAGTTCAAGAACAAATCAACTATATTTAAGGCAATTATTAAGAGCTACTTAGATACATTTGTGGAAGTAGAAAAACATTTCAAAGCTTTTTAGGGCGAAGCAAATTCTCGGTAATAAATATTCTTTGGTGAAAAACGCTTGTTTCGCAAACATAGACTACAAAGCAGAAGCCACAACTTATTTACTTAGTAATAATAAACTGATTATAAAGTAGCTCAAGCAATGTATATGAGTCCATCACAATTTTGAGTAAATAGATTGTTTGTTTAAAGTACAGTGAAATTTTGTGTTGCGAAGTTTTTTTCTTTCTTTAAGGCCAAAAATCATTCTACAACTAAATCGATTGTAGTTAGAATACAAGTATTCGAACGATAGACTACAAGTACTCGAACGATAGAATACAAGTATTCGAACAAACAAACGAAGGAGGAAATAATAAAATCACAAGCGTTTTAACTCAAAGAATTATTTATTTTCAATTTGCTTCAATTCTCCTTGAGATGGAATGGAATGGATTCAATTGCTTGAATGCGTGATTAAATCTTAAATCTGAACTATGATAATATTTAACATGTACCATTCTTTTTCCGATTTATTTAGCAATGATTCGGATTTGCACTCAACTTGTAGCATTCAGTTAATTGTAATAATTGCATTGATTAATTGCTTTGAACATACAATTTTTGGTTTCTTCGGTGATTCGATTATAAGCACAACTCTATGGAGTGATTTTGGATTAAGATTAAATATCGATAAATGTAGTTAGTTTTCTAGTATATTATATAAACTTTAGCTAGGAGTTCAGATATATTGACAAGAGTGAATGACATTAATTTAGAGTGATTAATAAGATATTTCATTATGATCTGCATACTGAAAGACAACAAATTAAATCTAATATTTTTATAAACAACGAGTGTTAAATTAGAAGGAAAATTAAAGAACAAGAATGTCAAGAAAGATGTTAAAGAATATATTCTAAAAGTGGTCTTTTAATATCGGATTTTTTAAAAAATAAGAGGTTCTAACTTTTTCTAGATTAAAGACTACATTAAAAACTTGAAATACGACAAATACAAATAATAATAAATAAACATATCTACAACAGTTACAATTATTAATAATAATAGTATTAATCTATGAAATGATTATCAATTCTTCACCTCTAATTTACGGGATTTTAATACTAAACTATACAAATCAATACCAGATCCATTGTTAGAAACAAAGTACTTCATTACTGTTTATAATACGTTTCAATACTAAAGACTACTTACATTTTTGGTAAACAATTTTTAATAAAATATGACTACGATAAATCAACAAAATGAGCCGCATTAACATTTTTCCAGTGTTTCTATTCTCTTCCATCGTTCGACATTCTAAAACTTAATAACTACACTACGGCACAAAATCCGATAACGTTAAATAGACTTCTAAAATTTGGCAACAAAATGTCTGTATTTTTATAAATAATACTGTTGAATTTCTGCCTTATTTTTGGAAAATATTTTGCCATACTTTTGTAAATATGTGTCTCGTATATAGTATACGAGATACAGTTATGTGTATATTTAATGCTGTATTTTGAAGCGCTTCATGATGAACAACCGTTTTTTGACTTGAGTTTGGTTTCGTTACTTTTGTAATAATTGAAAAGTTCGCAATAAAATCACGTTGCGTTTTAATCAAACGCTTTTGAGTCAAATCGCTTCACTGCGAGTTCATTGAAAAGCTACTTTATAAATAATGCGTGTTTTCTCGCTATGCTAAAATTTTAATACTTTTTCTACGTTTGCAATATAAACGGCGCATTAATAATGCAACCAGGTAGCAAATCTTTCAGTGCTTCTTTTTTTAACTCAAAAAAGAGTGGACAACTTTGAATAAACCGGCGGATGCAGGATTTCGAGGCAATAAAGCGATACCCTGTACTAAAGTATGGTTGGCTGTGAAATCATGAGCAAAACTTTCACTTTCAGTCTGTTTAAAAGAATACAAATACTCTTGATTGAGAACTTGATTGAGCAACTTGATTGAGCGTGGGTAGGTTTCAGGGACAGAAAGCTTTCACTCGTAAAATCGTTTCTGGAGTTTCTCGGTCTCCTGATGAACCTTCAGTTCCGGTATTCTGCCTGCTGGCGATTGCTTCAGCACCTAATCTTTAGATACCTTGTATTATTAAGTTACGTTTTTATTTAGCACATTAAAATATTTTTCCTAACTAATGGGTTTATTTTAGAAAGTAATAAAGTTTCGTTTACGATGCGCAAAGAATCGTTGTTCGAAATGGATGCGTTGATATCTCTTTTCTTTTTCTTTTGAATCGATTGAACTGTTTTTATTTCAATCTGTATAGTGTTTGAGTGGTTTAGTTTAGTGGCTTAGTAGTAAATAGATTAGCTGCTCTCCTCACGGACTTCTACATTCGAAATAAGCTCAGGCACCTTTACAAGGCGAGAAGAAGGAAATGTAGAGGGACTTGTAATTCTCGTTCCCATGCGGAACCTTTTCTCGGGGAGTCGCTGAGAGCTACGTCCAGAAGTCGAATCATAGATCTAGCGAGTCGGGTGGAGTGGGTTGGGTGGGCAGCACGCCGAAAGGGTCATCGACCACCGTACCGGCAGCTAAATCGTCTTCGTCGTCATCGTCCTTGCACTCCCGCTCATCGCCCAGATATATGCACTCCTCCACATCGGTGTCGTAGCACGGATCCAGGTTGACCTCATCCAAGTTGAGATCCAACTCGAGCAGGTCCCAGGAGCCACCGAACTGCGCCAGCGGTACGCCGCTGTCGCTGTTCGGCTGCGCTTTCTTGCCGTGCGGCACGAAGTCGTTGGAGAAGCCATCCAACGATTTGCATGGCTGCGAAGTGGGCGATATATTGGGCGTGGGCGTGTCGGGCGTGTTCAGAGATACGTGCGTTGAGTCCGAAGCCGGTGCCGACCCATCGGACTCATCGATGAAAGAGCGGCCCACGGAGCTCAACGAGAACTCGAGCAGCTTGGACCCGGGTTTCGCATGCAGCGCAGCCTCAGTGGCTGTGGTTGTTGTTGTCGTTCTTGACACCCCCGCCGCACTGACGGAACAATAGTGGCCACGACCCTCGAAGTCGTCGTTAGTGCAGCGTTGATTGGCGCCGCACTCACCCACCGCTTCCGGTATCGCAGTCAGGCACTTGCAGGTGGGCAGGAGGTATTCGCCCGAGCCGAGCACCCCGCCCAACTGCGACTGCGTGTTGAGGCTGCTGCCGCTGAGGCTGAGCCAGGTGGAGGAGTTGTGGGCGCTGGTCGTGCGTTGCGCGGTCAGCGGGCTGCCGTTCTCGAGCTGCGAGAACAGATGCCGCCGCCCCAGCGCCAGTGAACGCAACGACAGCACACTGTCGCCCCCGCGACCACCGAAGTGCGCCGGCGAGGCGGTTTGTGAAGAGCACGAGGCGTTCGTCGCCTGCGTCATGCGATTGCTGCAGCGCGAGGCCAGCGTAGAAGCGAGACGCTGCAGGTTCTCGTACGAGTCGCCGCTGAACTGTTGTTTGCTACGCAAGAGACGCACCTGTGCTTGGTTCTTCTGATTCATGCTGTCCATTGAGAGTTTGATGGAGCTGATGGAGGCGGAGGCGGCGCCTATGTCGCTGAGCGGCACGAGGGTGTTGAGCACGTCCGGAGAGTCCAGCGGGCTGGAGAGCGGCGTTGACCCCAGTGCGGCGTTTACGAGGAAGCTGTGGGTGAAAATGAGGTGTGAATTGCATTGCAATTGAAAGCTGATGTGACTTGAAGTGACTTACATCTGTCGCTGCAGAAGGTTCTGCCAAACAGCCTTTAGCTCCAGCGAGGGCGCACGCAGCACCAGGCTTTTCCGGCGGGCGCTCTTCTTGGGGGTGCGTGAAAGGTCGGGTGCACAGTAGCCGGTGGGGCTTTCCGCCAGACGTCCGTTCGGATCGACGGTCAGTCGGAATTCAGTCGCTACAGAGACAGAAACACATGCTAGTATCAGTTTAAACCCATCAGTTTGAACCCAAGACTTACTCTTCTTCCGCATGTGAAAACACGAGTCCACCACATTCGCGATCGGTATCGGCTCCTCGGTGATGAAGAGCACTCGGTCGCGACTCACTTTGGCAAAGACGATAATGTCGCTGAACAGCAGGGTCCAGTAGGGCTTCACCGAGCGCCCCTCCACCCGCGAAAGGTCGCCGCCGAAGATCCACTGACGGCCCTGCACGGCCAGCGTGAAGGGTTTGCACTTGGTGAAGACCATGCGAGACTCCAGATCTTGCAGCGTCAGCAAGGGACGGCCCTCGCCCAGCGGCTCCATGAGGCCGCTGGTGACAGTGATTTCGCGATAGGCGGCCTGCAGCTCCTTAATAACGCTACTGAAATTCCTGTGCTCCTCGCTGTCCACGTGGCAGTTGGAAGCCAGCAGCTGCATGAGCTTCAGGATTTCTCGGAAGTGCTGCAGCGGCCGATGGAGGAGCATGCAGACGTCGGGCCGCTTGCGGGGCACTTGAGGTTCCGTGATGAACGCTATGAACTCCGAGCCAGCCTGACGCGACTTATTCACCTGGCGGAAGGAGGGGGAGGATGTAATGCTAGTGGTTTTAATGCGGAAATGAGGAAGGGTCTCACTCACCAGTACACAGTCGGCCCTCTTAATTCCGTTGCAGTACTTCTTGTAAGCGGCGCAGATCGCAGTCGTCTTCGAGAGATAAACGCGCGAGGCGAAGTTCATCTGCGGCTCCTGGTCGTCGTTGCAGAGCTGTTCCAAGATGTCCTCAGAAATACGCAGCAGTTCGTCGATGTTCTGGAAGAGGGTGCGATGGTCGTTTGGCGAAATCAGATCCTTGCGCTCCTGCAGCGGCTGCACAAAACGCTGCACGCCGAAATGCAGAGCGGCGATGAAGTTCTGCTCGCGACTGATGAGCTGCAGCAGGAAGCGACGGCGATTGTCGCTGATAGTTGCGATTGACTGGCGAGAAGAGAAAAGAGTTGAGTATTGCACACCGTTCGGTGCTTTTTAATAGACAAATAAGTCAAATAATTTATAAAAAACAATATTTTATAATTTTAAAGAAGCATTTATTGTCAATCAAAGCATAAAAGGTATACATATACAATGGTTTTTGTTAGAAAAAAGCTTAAAAATAAAATGGCGTTTTTCAAGTGCAAGCATAAAAATTCGTGAGTAATAAATAACGAGTGCAATGATCCATAAAAACTACGAACTATTTGTAGAAAAACGCAAAAAAGAGGAAAATCATAATTAAATAAAAACTGGCAATGAATTATGATGTATCTCCAATTGAGGTCGTTTTTAAATTTATATGCACTTACAAATCTATAAAAATCATGATCATCGAAAGTTAAATAATTTTTACAAAATAATTTTATAAAAATCGAAAGAAATTTTAGCGATATGTCAAAATATTCAAATATTACACGGAACATTGCAAGAGCAACAATTTTTATTCTTTACCTTTTGTATAAATTATAATAATAATAGTAATAATAATAACAACAATAGTATTAATTATATTAATATTAATAAAAGAATAGTTTTAATATCAAATAAACGAAAACTTCCTCAACTGTTTCATTAAGAATCAGAACACGTTTGCTTATAATTAAATTAATAAGAAATATGAATATTAAATTAAAATATTAATGTTATAAATATTTGGATATTAAAAAATTTGGCACTCAAGAATTTAAATTTAAACTTAAATTAAAACATTTTAAATACAGAAATTCTAATTATCAAATCTAGAACTTAATAATACACAAAATACACAGAAACATAATAATTTATATACGAATTAAACAGGAAAACAAATTTATTTAAAATTTAAATTCAAATAGGAATTAAAAATTTTAAATCTAGAAATAAAATGAAGAAAAATATATTTGTTATAAATATTTATTAATTTTTATTAGTATTTTTTAATTTTCATTTTTATTATTAAGCATTAAACGTAATTTTATTTTTATTACATTCTTATCATATATTATATAAAATTTCTTTGTTGATGTAAATGATAAATTTTACTTTTTAAATGAAAAATAATACGACTAAATTATAAATAATTATTGATTTTCTGCAAATTGAAAAAACGTGACAGAAAATAAAAGATGAAGCTTCTTTAATCTCTTAAAATTATTCCACTTTACGTGTGTTTTTTTTATTCGATTTGTTTACAAGTCACTTGAATAAAATAGAGTTAAAGAACTGAAGAAACTCAATTAAATGTGGATTTTTTTATTTACTTTACGTTTATATTAATGTTATTTACAATTAATAATTTGTTTTATTCAATAATTTCTGGATTTACTTTACTCTTTATTTACACTAAAAAATCGAGTATATTTTAAGTGAAGTGTTTATGGTTTTCTTTCTAGAATGATAGTATTTTAATGATTGAAAATGTAAAACAAAAAGTGGACTAAATTATGTGACATACTCTAAATTAATAGAAAATGAAAACCTTTCTTTGCAATACTTTTTATAGAAAGTAATACATTTTAATGTTCGCTTTATTCGTTTACTATTTTTATTGAAACAATATAAATACTAAAAATTATCTGGCTAAAAAATAAAGTGGGAGGAATCTGTTTCTAAATTCCTCTCTCTTAATCACTCTAGCTTAAAATAAAGAACTTAATCATAAAACAGTTCTTAAACCAAAAATTTTGCATTATAATCTTCCAGAAAATCAAAAATAAACTCATTCTATTTACAGAACTTAAAAAGGAACACCAGATATGAGTGTGGCGCCGTGTGCCCTCCACCACGCATCACACAATCACCCCCTTGCCTACCTCCTTGCTGAAGGTGACCTGCGGCAAGTGCAGGCGACGCTTCGCCGCTTCAATCGAGCTGGTTCCCGAACACGCTGTGGACGGTCGTATAACACCACCGCTTACGCCTCCGCCGCCGCCTCCGCCCCCGCCGCCGCTGCCGCCGCCGAGCCCACTTATTCCTGGTGTGCGCATTGCTGCTGTAGCGGTTGCCGCCACAAGCGACCCCTCCTCCGCATTCGTGCAGTTGCTGGCCACACTGTTAACACGCGATGCTTTGCCGTTCAGCAGCAGTGTAGTGCCACCGCCAGTGGTCGCCGTAGCCATCGAATGTGCCGTTGAGCGCGTCGCTGCACTCAGCGCTGGCGGTACTGGCGCTCCACCCGCTCCTGACCTTCGGAAAATCTCCAATGTCAGTGTGGCGCCCTGCGATCGTATCAAATTCAAAACATCAGCTTCCGGCATTGTGACGACGTTGTGCTTGTCCACGAAAATCACGTAGTCGCCCGGCAGGATTCCGCTGCGATCGGCCGAGAGACCCGGCTCGATTTTCTCCACGCGCGGCGGATGCGTCCAGACGATCGAGAAGCCGAAGCCGCGCTCAGCGGTGCGCGTCAGCTTCTTCGTCATGGTGAAAGGAGTGCGTCCCATCTGCTTCCCGAATGAGTGGCGACGAGCTGCGCTGGTGACGGCGGCCGCGGTGCTGCTCAGCTGCGTCCCGGCACCACTGGATGAAGCTGCAGCCACCTCTGTGGGTGGGTCCAATTCGAGGAAACGCAGAAACAGGTTCTCGTCTGCGTCGCGCTGGTGGATGGCCTTTTTACTGAGCGAAATGGGTTGATGGCGGGACTCCGGGGGTGGGGGTAATGCCATGGTGTCGATACTGACAGCTTCATCGTCAGTATTGACGTTGTTGTTGTTGCTGCCCTTTTGACGTGCCAGCGTTGCCATGTTGAGCGGTTTGGTTGGGTAGAAGGCGCCGGCCGGCAGCGGATGTGCTGCTTGTTGAGTGAAGTGTGGAGGTGCTGATGTTGTTATGGTGGCTGTGGTGGATGTTGTGGTTGCGAGCACCGCAGGTTGTGGGTTATTTAAGCATGATTGCGATTGCAATCTAAATGAGCCACTGACAGGTTGCCGGAGCAGCAAGTGCAGGGGAAACGAAATGCATCCCAAGAACTCACTTCGTCTGCGAAAGGAAGAAAAAGAAGAAGAAGACAGAAAGGAAATTAGTAAACATCGTATAGTGTGAGATCATTTCGGTGAATGAATGCTGTTTGGACATCAAAAGTTCTCAGCAACATCATCGGCATCAATTTTAATTAAAAGTTCATAGAAATCAAATAAAGTAAAAAATTCCAGATGTTTTGCAATAATTGTGATCAAAAGTAATACACGGTCGTTGTTTATAAGTAGCTTGTTCCTTAATATTTACTGTATTCCTGCGAGTTACATTTTTGTTGTTTTTAAAATTGACTCACTTTACCGAGACATGATCGACTGACTTCTTGTGCCCTCTTGTGTACTGAGTAATCTATAAACCACCGAAATGATTGCTTATTATTCACGTATTGAACAGTTGTTGCGATTAACTGAATCAAAGTTTGCATGGCATAAAAATTGCTGCTCCTCACTTTCACAACCCTTTTTAATGCTCAGACTAAAAATAGTAGTAAACTTAAAGCAAAAGTATTAACAGCGGTTCTTTTGCAGTTGTTGTTCGAATTATTAGCCTAATTTCGCTTGAAATAATTGATAATCAGAGCTCGAAATGATTTTTGGTGGGAATTAAAAGTTGCTTATACGTCGTGGCGCATCAACGTTTTGTTCCGTTTATTAAAAATATGTTCCTCATTTATAATAAAAATAAAAGCATCCCCATGCGCTGGTTTATGATATGCCGTGACTTTTTTTAATGTATTTTTTAATTGTTGAGCACTCATACGCAACAATGAGTCGATCTGCTCGTGTTGAGAGCTATTTTTAGAGTACAAAAAACTTTAGAGTATCAGCGCAATAAAAACCTCAGACCCGCCTCCAAACGTTGCTTCTCTCAACACGATTAGTTGCAATAACAATGCAAATAAAAACTTCTTGCAGCGCGATAAACACTTAAGTTAAAGCGTTGCGTTGACTCTTGTTCTGCAGCCAGAAGAATGGAGCCATCATTTAGGCAGCCAATAAAGCGGTCTGGCGAGCGGCTGTCGTCAGCACTCGAACACGAACAACTGCACACATGTAGAGTCTTCTATATTATGTAACAACAGGATTTACATATATTCATCTGCTTTTATGTACATATATAGAAAAGAGACCATCGACTTCCCACTCTGTCAGTTTCACGTCAAGGCAGCCGCTGACGCTTCTGCTGTTGTTCTTGCTTTTACTTTGGGTGTTGTTTTCAATGATACTCTCGTAGATGTCGCTGCAGAGTGCAGTTTTTGGCACCGACTTCCGCAGCTGAGTCTGGGACATCTTTTGGCCCCAACACGATAGCGATTGCACGAAGATTGATGTGATTGTTTTTGGCTTGAGTGGACTGACATTATTATTTTATAGCCCTGTTAACAACGAAAGGTTCAAAATGCTGCAGGGACCCTTTTGAACACTAAAGAAAACGGAGCATTCAGACTGAAGCGATGAATGTTTCGGAATCATGTTATTTTTATTGTAGCAATTTAGAGCACTTTCAAGGCTTTTTTATATCAACTTTTTCTCTAGGAAAGAAACAATCACTTGGGTGTTGTTGGTTGATGCTGGGTTCCTTCCTTCTTCAGGAAGAGAAAAACTAGCAGAACGTAGAATAATTGAAACAAGTGTGGCAAGTGTGTTTATAAGCTGTCAACGCAAAGATTGATAAACTACCGCAGCAGATCGAAACAAGGAAAGAAAGTAGTAGAGTAGAGATAAAAACAAAGCAAGGTTGAAGCTGATAGAAGAAACTTTCGAACTGCGTTTGTTGTTTTGTGCTTCACAGGATTTGATGAATAACTTCGAGCTGAAACTGTTGCTTTTTCTAGAAGAGCAGCACTAAATATGTATCATCACTGTCATGACATCGCTGTTGTCCTTGTGGAAATCGAAAGAATTAAACAATCAATCAACCCACGAACTTCAGAAGAAACTTCAGCAGAAAATATGTCATCTCTTCATTGAATCTTAACTAGGAAAAAACTCTTGTATTCGATCCTTAGTTCCTCAGACTCTTAACGTGCCACAAGTTGCCGTTCATTATAATAAGTTACCGCAATTTCCACGGTGCCCCTTTGAGACCCTCCTCTTCTCCTGAAGCAGCTCACTTAATTTAACTGATGTACAAGTTTCAATGACTGTAGCAGAGCTCGTTTCACTCGTCCACGGAAAATAATGGAAAAACTACCGGCGAGCAGCAAAAACTCAGTTCTAAAAATAATCCGAGACCACCGCACATCCATCAACAGCGCCCTCTTCGCTCGGCGGACAAACCGACCGGTGATTCGAACTCATTTCCACAAGTTGATTGCGAACAAGATTCAAGTACGGCAACCAGTGAGGCAACAACAACACGAAACACTAAGACAAACAAAGCAAATACAAATAAAATACACTTTATGCATGCAAATGCTTCAAAGGAAACTCCTATTAAATGGCTTGTTTGCGTGGGCGGCTGCTTGTTTATTATTCTAACCTGGTTCTTGCGATCGTTTGCTGTGCTACTTTCGCTGAGTAACTTGTTCCTTCCTCTTTCGAATTAAAGCGAATGTAGGCACGCACGCAAAGGTTAAGCGCGACGTTTGTGCCTTATATGCGTCACGCTTTGAAAACTGAAAGTGTTAACAATAAATGAGCATAAATTGCGACAACTTTAAGTCTATTTTAAGGCTTCCTTGTACACGAAAAATAGTTGTTAGCTGTGCAAGAATGTGCCGTTAATTCGAGTTGAAGTCCGCCTTCGAGGAGCCGGAAATGGCCGCCTATTGAAGGTGTTTAAACAGGCCGTTAAACTCCATGTTTGACGCCTTAGATTCTAGGTATTAGATAAGTATAATTAGCTTTCATCTGCTACTAATCAGTGTTTGAGTTAAGCACTTAGTGATGAGGGCTTTTATAGCTTATTGGCCAACGCAATTTTGCTGAGAAAAGAAGTCCTATACTCCGAAGAGCTTCAATTAAGCTTGGAAGGCCAGGAAAACGACAGGAAAGGAAAGGATATAAGAAGGTGTGATTAAGTGGGTAGACTAAGTGTGGTAATAAATCTTGAATTTAAAGGAGTCTTTAATCTTGAATCTAAAAGTTTTTCAACTCTTTTCAGAATATGCACCTGATTTGAACTAATGAAACTAATGAAATTTACAGAACTCATACACAAAGGCATAACTTTCTATACACAGACACACACACGCACACCTGCTTTTGTTGTAATTTCCAGGAACCTTTTTAGTATTCCTTACACGTGATGATAAAAAGGAAACGTAATAAAGACTTGTGATAATAGAGATACTTGTGTTGTATAAACTATAGTTACACACACACACACACACTTCTAGACGCACTCACTCATACGTGCTCATGTATTGTAAGTACCTGTGCTTGTTTTACTTAAATTATCTTGTGATCGTTTAGTTTAATGTGCTAGAGAAATTGTTTTCTGTTTTAAATCATTAAAAAATTTATTTAATTTTAGTGCATATGAATACACAGGGTTATGTGTGTATGTGTGTGTATTTGTGTTGATCTGACTTTCCAACAGATGGTGTGTTTTATGAATAATTTAGGGAATTAATGCGTAATCTGATGCGTACGCTTTTTATTATTACAATTATTGATGCATTTGCATTACATTAAAATAGCGCCAAACGTTGCACTTTCAGTTTTTTAATAAATTTCCAAAATACTTATATGATTTCATTAAATCACTGCTTTATTTTGAAGGATTTTTATTCTTTTACTGTAGATGTTTATAAAAAAAGTTATTTAGTTATAAAATTACTAGTATATAAGCCTGACTTCGCCAGGAAGTTATTATTTTTTATTTATTTCGTAAAAAAAATTGCGAAGTCTTTTGGACTTTCTCACCTTACACTTTTTTAGTTTATTTATTTTGGAGCATCAAAAGTAAAAAATTAATCGCAATTAATATCGATTGTTTGAATATGATTCAAATATTGCTTGAGAATATTTCTTTAAAAGCAACATTTCACAGCTAATTTTCACAGTCTGCGTGTGTTCTACAATAATCAGGGTGTTTTCCAGGTAGGTCTTCTGCGGCTCAAGTAGGCACCCAAAAACACAGATTAAAGCAAACAATTCTCTGGCTTCCCAAACAGAATCGTTTTCTAAGATACCCTAGTCCTTGCATGCCTCTTTGAATGTTTTGAATGTAACCCCGTGCACAGTTCTCAAAACTGATTTCTCCTGTCACATGTAATAGAAGTAGTCTTAGATGATATCGCCCACCTTCCGATATACTAATGTTCATTTTTTTAGCAACTATACACAACACCGCCAAAAATAGTCACAAACAAAACAAATTCAATGAAATTAAATTATTATGAAAAATTATTACATTTTTAAATTATTAAATTTTTAAATTATTAAATTTTTAAATTATTAAATTTTTAAATTACAAAATTTTTCATAATAATATCTGACAAATTAATCACCACAATCTAGGAAAAAAAATACAAATTTCCTCCCAATCGGATTTTTTGCAAAAAAATGGCGAAGCCGTTTGGATTTTTGAAATTTGCGATTCTTCTCATCAACATTAGATGCCCAGGAACATCTGTGAAAAATTTTGCTAACAGAAACGCATAGGGATTTTATATATATAGATAATAAATCCCAATCTGTTTCGAATAATTATCCGTGTTTGTATGAATTAACGACTCATTGAATTATTATTTAAACTCAGTGCCGTTGAGAGCGTTGTTATTTATTGAAAAGACATTTAAAATTATTAAAAAGTCATTTAAAAGTTATTAAAAAATCATTTATTGGAATTCATTTAAGTACGATACGATAAAACTTGGGTTGTAGGAAAGTATTTTCCGTTAACTGTTTTGCAAAATTATTTTAAAACGTGATCGCAATACGATAAGCTTTTTAAGTGCATGCCAATAAAACTGCCTATCGTCCTGTCTGTCTGTCTCTCTGCCTGTTCACTTAAATTCAATTGACACACATTTGAGAGGATTTCAACTGATGCATTTTCCATTTTTTCATAGTTCGCTGCAACAACAGTCAATCCTCTGAAACAAGCCACATGCACTCTTCTGTTTATTTATGCAGAAGTATTGACATCAATACTGGGTTAAGTAATCAACAGAGAAGCACGCAGCCACACACACACTCAAGCGAATCGGTTATGCAAGCATTCACACAACCAGACGTTGACTGAACACACACACGCACAAAGCACACTCGTAGACAAGTGAAGACATGTTGTTGAGGACCAATTATTCAGGGTGACACTGTAAAAGTTAAGTTACCTGAGTATATGCAACAACCTGAAAGTATGCAACAATTTTTGCGAATTCAGAATCACGCACATTTTTAAGGTCTTTTAATCGTAAGTGAACGATTTTTGTACAGTTATTGAAATTATTTTTCAATGAACTTAATTACATCAGGAACTTTTAATTATAGAGTTAAAACTGTAACTGTGACAGTCTGTGGTAAGCGAGACTCTCGTTAGTTGCGTGTTTCGGGATCATTTGGTGTTTGGGGCTAAATACCGAACCATTTGAAGCGTTTGTGTGCGTGTGCCCCATATATTGGTACGTTGTACGGACACCGCAAGCTAATTAATGGTGGACTATGTTTAAACACGTTAAACCAACATTTGTACAGGTTTAAAGCTTCGATTTGATGAGTAGTGGATCTTTCATTCTGTTGCGAAATATATTCGTTTTTAAGTCGGATATTTCAGAAGTACTTATGTAGGATTTATGTATGTAAAGTAATAGAAAACTTAAACTAATATAGTAAATAAATCGACTGGCAGAGCTTCTAGAAAATGTTTATCTGTCTGTCTACTTTAAATGCGCTTATAGACGCCATACAAGGACAAATGAGAAGAGCAGAAGCCAATAATCGACAACAGCAATCAAGCTTTATTACCAACAAAGGACACAAACAAATTGCAGCTGAATCCCGAATGTATGCAGCTATAAAAACAGACTGAAGAAGAAGGACGCTCCATGAATCGCAGACGCCGAATCTTTGGGCTGCCGTCAGCCTTATTCAAGTCTTTCAATCTCGGTCAAAAGCAGGGCCATTAAAGCGGAAAAAGTGGTCAAAGAGTGCATTGACACATATTTTTATAGATATATCCTAGTATAACTGTGAAACAGTATATAGTGTACATACACACATACGCACATTCTATAACTTTAAAAATCGAAGATTAGAGCGGAAAAGGTTGTCCTTTTGAGAGGAAATCATCTCCTCTTCTTTGAAGGAAAAAGACTAAAGAAAAAAGAGAAAAAGACTAAAAAATATTCTATTTTCTGTCACTTAACTTAATTTACTATATTATAGTTTAATAAAGTTTAATTGTAGTTTAAGAATAACTTAATAAGCTATTTGATATAAGTTTAAATTTAATTTTGTTTTTCTTTTATAGAAAATTCAAAGAAAACTGCCATAGAAACAAAAACTTGGCCAACTTGTAGCTTGCTATATGCGAAAAATGCACACTGTACAAAAGTTCAGGAACACATTTTTTAACAAACATACTTAGTATTGTGTATTCGCACACAAACAAAGCAACTACACGCGATTTTAGATGAACATTTGTCTGCTTTTCTCTGCGTATGAGTGTGCGTGTGTCTGTGAAACTGTATTTTTTTTATTTCTCCTCTGTGAAGCTCGCAACATTGTTCAGAATACTGCTTCAGGCAGCGAAAAACTGCAGGAAACACTTGTAAATGAATGCAGCGCAACTTTTCAGAGCATAGTTTTAGGCGTTTTTCCGGTTTGCTTTGTGGATGACTTTTTTGTTGTGTTTTTCTTGTGCTGCGGAATTCCGCTAGATTTGAATTCCACTCAAAAATGGAAAGAATAAAAAATAAAACGTCAGAAAAACTGTTGAAGGGATACCAAAGCTACCATTTCGGTGGTTCATGGTCAAGAGCCTGCCTTTACTTTGTTTGAGAGTTTAAACTCATGTTGATATTAAAATTTGCTTTAAAATTTGTTTAAATTAAATTGCTGAGCTATCTGTGGCCCTCTCGCTCACTTTTACAGACTTTGTATTGAGTAAAATAATCATTACAGATAAACATTTTATCGTCACATTTATTTTATGTACTATAATTAAATTAAACGATGTTACTATCTTAGTGATAAAAATTTCTAATATCATAGAATTTTCGAATCATTCCAATGCGTTGATCTTTATTGAGAGCATTGAAAGCTTACTAATAAAAGCAACACTTAGCTTTCTACATTCATATTTGAAGCGCTTACACAGAACTCCACAAACATGCACAGACACGTTACACATCCCTCCGTTAGCCAGCTTAGGTGGTCCTTATGGCCAAAGTTATTCTATAAACATTAAACTGACTTTGCTTTGGCTTAGCTTTGGATTGGCTTTTATTCAAGAATCTCTCATTGGCACTAACAAGGGTTAAACACAACAGGAACGGAAACAACAACAGAAAAACAACAACATGATATAATCATATATGTAACCACAAGTGCACAGAAGGTGCGACGTAGAGAGTACGGGGCTTGAGGTACTCTCGGAGTCAAAGGAGTGCACTAAATTGCGGTTTCATTATAGTAGATACGCTTCATAAAATATGGATTGCTTTGAAAGAGTACCAGAAGCAGTTTAAATCCAAAATAAGTAGAGAAAAAAAATATTGATGTGGCTATAAAAGAAGAGGTTAAGAGTCTCGCCAGGAATGCATGCAAATAAACAGAAAGACAACCAGGATGGTAGTAAAGTGGGCTGAAAATTTGAAAATATTAAGTACAGTAAGGAAAAGTTCACCAACAGGTTAAAGAAAAAGTATCCACTGATGTCAGGGGTTTCTTAATAAAGCAGACAAACATTCAGGCAAGGAGACAAACAGACAGAGAGACCAACAAACAGAGAGACCAACAGACGGAGAGACCAACAGACGGAGAGACCAACAGACGGAGAGACCAACACGGAGAGACGCTAACCAGACAGGTGGAAAAGCAGGTCATCGGATCCACAGATTGAGTGACAGACAGACATTAATTCCGACAATAAAAGCGATTAAGTATTCACTACAAAATGACAGAACATGTCACTCATTCAGTCAGCCCGAACTCGTGCCAAACACAGCCAACTCAGGCGAAAGTCAAAGCGAAACGCAGACATTCGTATGTTGGCCCTAATTTCATAGAATTTCCCATGTAATGAGAGTAGCGAACTGCAACGACAATCATAAAAAATGGAAGTATAAAAAATGCATTAACAACCCTCAAGCGTGTGCAGTGAAGAAGGCGAATGAAACCAGGTTTATATGCCATGAAAACCATGTAGCAGAAGAAATCCTCAACGAAATAACGTTATGTCTTGAATGGCAATTTCATGGCAAGCAAGTGAAAAGGATTGACACACATGAATGAGTTGCTTTGCGGTAAGTTTTCAGGATATAATCGTTTATGATTGTACGGATCGTTGTACAGAGAAGCACAAAAGAAAAACTCTCAGAGGAATTAAGAACTTAAGTGAATGTGGTGAGTGCAGATTTAAGTATAGACTAAGAACAATTACGAACTGTTATCATTCATTGGATTGTTTTGAATGCACTCAGCTCTCGGTTGGTCTTCAGAGGTCCTCACTAAACACAACTCATGACGCAATAATGCGGCCACAACAATGCATCGACTGCCATCAAAGAAAGCACACAGTAAAAGCTGAATCAATGGTAACTCTCTTTCGAAAGCAGACATGATTAAATGCTAGATTGGGGCCAACTTGGATTGATTGGAGGTCAGTTAAAAGCAATTGAATCGAAGAGCTGAACTCATTCATTCGTTCAGCTGCCGATGAGTCACGAGCTTTGCGAAAACTGACTGGAATGAGTGTGAGTTTGTTTAGAGTAGGAAATCGAAACTTTATTGATCTACTAACAGAGCGTGTAAAGGTCAATACTACTCACAGTCATCACTACACCGAAGTAAAATCATTATAAAGTCATAATAATGTTCGTTGAAATTAATTCTGGATATTTTCTATAAAAAACGACTATATCCAAAAGATTAAACAAAAAATAGAAATCCATAAAATGAAGCTAATGTTATGAACCACAGCTACAGCATTTGCGATAAAGGAACGACCTCGGTACCTCGCAACGTAGAGAAGCTACAATAAACACCACAAAAGCAACATCAAATGAATCACAACAAATTGCATTCCGCAAAACGAAATGCGAGCACCACAACTTGTACAAAAACAAAAATGAAAGCAGGAGATAAACAACGGAAATGAAAAACATAACGTAACGTAGCGTTATGCACAAAAGCTAGTTACAACGTGACTAAATCATAAAAAACAAAAATAAAAAAGGAGGGCGTGGCGAGGGGGGAGGCCATGGGTTTGCTAAAAAGAATTATTAACTCTCTTCACACGTATTCTGTGAGTACGAACATCCTTGAATACGTTTTCTGGTTGGATTGTTTGCTTGTTTGGAGGTCGGTTTTTTATTATGCTTTTAGTTGCAAATTGCCGCTGTTGTTGCTGCCATTATTGTTGTTGTTACCGTTGCTGCTGTCGTTGTTACTCTGTTGCGCTTTAAGATCTATCCACCTACACACGCACAATTTAAGCTCATTTGCTGCATTTAAGACCATTAATTTAATACCTGCTTTAAGCCGGCTCACTGGCAGCCGGAATGTCGCTCTGCTGCAATCCGTTTGTCATGCAATATTTTTGCTTTTTACTTTTTCATCTCTTCGGTGTGCATTTTTTACGGAATATTATTTGTTGCACTTCCTAGAAACTCAGTCAAAATGGAACGGAAATAAATGTGGCTCTGAATTGCCCAGTGAATGGCCCAGTGGACGGAGGGTGTGGCGGGAATGAGTGGCAGGTACCGCCGTCGCATAGTCGTGGAATGTTACTACGTGGCGTGTTTGTAACTGTTACCTCGCGCGTTACACGATGCGGTTTAGTGCATCAGGGAGCAGGTGGGTCAGAGTGTGTGTGTGTGTTTCTTGTGGGCGTGCTTATTTAAAATGCATTACTATTCGCTCCACTTTAACCGAGTGCTATGGGGGAATTAATATATGTTAATCATACGTCGCGGTGGACAAAATTATCTGTTTTATTACTGGATACATTTTGTATACACTTTCACTTTATTCTCCCCGCCTCCTTTCATTGTTTAAAAACTTTTATTTGTTGCATAATATTTGTTTTGAGTGTCGTTTAAATAAAGAAGCCCCGAGAACTATAGATTTATTTAACATGGCTTTACATTGTATACTTACTGTTTACAGCTATCGAATAGAATACAAAAAAGCCTTAAAATGATAGAATTCTTTAAAACTACTTCATTTAAAGTTTCGGAAAACTTTTCATTGCTTGAAAAATGCTTCAACTATTCAACTACAATGAACGGTTTACTTCACACGTCCCTGGAGAACACGACGCAATCGCAGTCATCTTTATGAGCTGTCAAGGATATCGCAATGATTCCATCCACTACTAAAGTGGCAAGGAGTGGAAGTGACTCTCTTACATCGCTCAACATTCGTCACATTTAATAGCGAAGTCATGCATTTCGTCTGTCTGCATGAGTTTCGGTTGTTCTGCCTTTTTTACACTTTCACTTCCGTGTATTTCATAAGATCCACTGATTACTGGTATTCAACCTCAACGAACAACCGAGCCAACAAAACAACCTCTAATAAAATCGAAGTGAATCACTCAATCTAATTAGTTTGTATTAAAAACGGCTATGAACTCTATTGACCTCAAGTGTATCCTTGTTGTTTCTTAATTTTTTATCATTTTGTACTTTTTTCCTCTTCTTTTTTTAGCTTTTTTATACCGCAAACATTTCATGCTCAATTCTTATCGAAGAATCTAGAGCAGTAGTATTTTTCTACTAATTAAAAAGTATGAACTTTGCGTGTCTTTGGTAAAGTTTTAGTACGAGGTCGAAAAAGGAAAGCAAAAAAGTTGTATCTCTCAACTGTGTGTAGGTGGAATAGAGCAAAAAAACTCTTGTTGTGGTTGAATGGGTTTCCACAGTCGAAAACCTCAAGAAAAACAAACTGTAAAGAAACTAAAACTAATTACAAAAAAATTTTAATTCCAACTCCGAAAGAATGGAAGAGTTTGCGTTAAAAAAATCACAAAGATTTTCTTATCTTAGTGAAGAAACTTAGTGAAAAAAATAGAGGATAAGGAGTTTTTTCAGTCAAACAACTTAATTAATTGCTTCCTACAACTTTTCAGCAGCTCAAAGAGAAACGGCATACTACACGCACGAATACTCACACACACACATGCATTGTATGTATGTACATACACAGTTACTCACCCACTTATTATGCCAATCAACCCCAAAGCAAGCCACCCCGCTCTCCCTCGGATTACAAAATATTCATAGCGGCCATAAATAAAAAACCGGAAGTCTTCAATGAAGCAAGGACGCAGGAGGAGAAGACGAAGAAAAAGAATAAGAAGAACACTGGAATGATAAAGAAAAACGAGGCTGAACGTCGAGCAGAAGATAGCAGCAACAAAAACATTTCAGCACGCGTGAAGCGCTGTGCAAGGAAACAGAAATGAGACGGGAGTACGACGAAAAGTGGTTGAAATACACAAGAAGCACACTTTTTGTTGTTGTGGGCAAAAGTACGAGTAACTGCGGCAGCTGAAAAAACTCGTAAACGTGGACAGACAGATGGATAAACAGACGGTTGAAAAAGCAGAAAGATGACGAGCACCAGCGAAAAATCGAAGAGGGAAACAACAACAACAACTTTATGCTGTACATGTTGATGAGGGAGTTGTTGCCGTGGTTGTTGTTGGCCAAAATAGATGTCCACCGCGACCGCAGCCACAACCACTTCTTTGACGTGCATTCCAACTCCCGAGTGTGTGTGGCTCTGGCGAAGAAGAATAAGTTTCAACGTTGAATAAGAGAAGTGAAGTAAAACTCGAGATAGAAATAAAATCAGAGAGCGAGCGATTTTGGCTCTAGAAGGTGCTTCTGCTTTACGACCGCCAGGAAAGGGAATTCAGAGTCTCAGAGCGCATCGAAAAAGCGGGTCGGTTGCAAAAGAATAGGAAGAAAAGCGAGATTGAAGACTGAAACTGAGCTCAAGAACGAATTTCGTTGAGAATTTCGCTCAACAAGATGAGATCCGGGGCGCAAAACGAACTGAAATGAACACCCTGCGCCACAGCGTAGGTGTCTGGGTGGCCCGCTTCAAACGCTGCAGATTTTATATTTAAATTTGAACTGCATTTGAAATGAACTCAATGTCGTGCGGCTTCTTCAACTGGCCTACTTTCAGGCGGCTCTTCTCTCTTTAATGTTGCTTGAGTTTATTCGTTTATTTTATTTTTCCGATTTATTTAAGTACATTTAACCTTTAGAAATGCAAAATAACATCGAAATAATTCCATTGCAACCTGATTTATGATGCATATTTTATGGCGCAATTGTAATGATTTTTGTAATAGTTGATAGTTGATTGTAATAGTTTTTGAAGAGGTTTCAAGGTCCCTATGAAACTTAGAGACTCACATTATTAATTAAATGACCTTTGATTTTGTTTTGTTGCAAACTTTTGTATTCTTTAGTTGTAATTCTTTAAAAAAGGGGATAAAAAATATAGAACAGGATTATTTTCCTGTCCTGTATTATTAATGTTTCATTACAAGAGTGCTTAGAAGAGTTTTTTAATTAAGTATCAGTTGAGGCTTTGAGCATCATGAAAGAGCATGAACTCATCATAATCTCTTCAAAATATTGCATAATTCTAGGATGCTTTTGAGTAAATCAACTCAACTGAATTTCTGAGGGGCCAACTTTTTGATTTGTGGGAGGCAAAGGAAACAAATATTTGCATAATAAGTAGCCACTTTTACTTGCATCTCGGCATGAACTAATGCAAGAAGTGCTGCATACTTTGCGGCTGCCCGTAAGTGAACCAGAAACCGAACCATACTCCGAATCGCTATTTTCTGGGTCAAGAAGACAGATAAACTAAATGAGTTAACTTTATAATCCTTTAAGGGAAATAAAACCAACGAAGAATTGATGTCAAATTGCGTTAGAAAAGGAAACCCTTTACTTTTGTGGGCGTAACTATTTAATTGAAGGGATTACAGAAAAAATTAGACTTCAAAATTTAATTGTTGTTGGTTTCATAAACTCTGTAAATTGCGTCATCTTTAAAGGCACAAAAGCCGGCAACTCTGAACGAATAAAGGTTGTTAAATGCTACTTTCAGGCTAATAAAATGTAAGCTAAACCTAAAACTTAAGCTTAAAGCCTGCACTTCCTTCAACACTTCTTCGCGTTCTCTCCAAAAGCGGGAAGAAGCGGGAGAAGGCAACAAAAGGTGTATTTCTGTAATTAATTTTCAGAAAATCCTTTTTAATCAGCTTCCATTGAAACCTTTGGTCACTTTAGTTCACCTTCAATTAATTCGTTTTGTGTTTCTTTTTGCTAGTTTTCAATTAGCTGGCTTTGGACGAACCTGCTGCAGGCTGCCTCGTGTGACGCTTATCCTTGGCAGCACTCGGCTCTGACACAACTACACGCACACACGCACATACACACACACACGGACACACTAATACACAAAACACACAGACACACAGATGCGGACGCGTGACCAACACCTTCAACCAAACACTTGTGCGTCGCTCAAAACTTTTACTTCCTGCCGTCTGCGTTGACGTTTTGCTGCGCTCTAGAACAGAAGAAGCAGCAGCCGCAGCAGCAACAACAAGAACAACTACTACAACAGTTGCTGAAAACGCAGACGTGTTTAAATGGAAGTCGTCTAAAAAAATCCTTCAGCTACATTTTGGACAATTGCTCATGTTTAAATCTTACTTCGAAACCAACAAAAAACTGCAGTCTTTTTTTAACTTTACTTCAGTCTCGCTTCACACAATATTATATAATTTTTATGGCATACATTTAGGCTGTGATTTTTTTACATATGCTCCTTTAATAGGATTTCACTTGTGCTAGTGTAGGAAAAACCTTATTTCTGTGGATTTATTTGCTCTCGTCTACTTTCAATTCATTCATCTACATTTTCTTCAAGTATTATTCCCAAATCTATTCTTTTCACAATTTTCTGCATATAATTTTTTCACACTTCACAGCATTTTCTTGGATTTTATTATCCTTCCGCGATTCAATCAAAATTTCGACACTCCGAGCAGTTGAGACGAACTGAAGTGAAAACTTTCGAGTGTGCTGAAATTTTGCCCGAATTTTGTGTGCCAGCAGATGCGCAGAGCTTTCGTTTCCTGTCCGCCGAGCAGATGCGTACGGCGCAGGGTTGCCAACGCGACGTATTGCGGTCTACAGAAAGTGTGCGTGAAAGCGTGAAATGAGTGAGAATAAAGTTTCGCGAAAACAACGTGTTTGCTGCATGTGAAGGGAAGATTCCCGGTTCGCAGGGGCGAGGAGCTGCTTAATTTTTGTTGACATGAGCTGCAGCTGCAAACGCATGCACAACAGTAACAGTTGAGAGTTTAATTAAAAATAATTAATAGGTATGTGGATGGGTGCCAGGGTCCCCGCGCACCCCTGTCACCCGTTGTTGAACACACGTCTGCAAGACGTTCCAAGTTCGCTGAGAAACAAAAGCTTTTGAAATGATTTCAATGTGGAACTGCTATTGTTGTTGTTGTTGCGATTCCACTCTCAGTCTACCTCCACACTCCCTCTCCACCACGCCTTCCGGGCCGCTTCCCCGTCGCTCCTCTATCACTTCTTCGTCATTCCCTTACAAAGTTGGCAATACTCGTCAAAATAAATAATAAATCTTATGTACATACTTGTATATTTGTAAAAGTATTTGTGCTGCTAAGCAGCTAAACTGAAGCTGCTGTGATCAGTTAACGCGTTCAATTTGTGTGCATTTTATTGAATGTATACTTTTAGGCCGTGTAAAAAACCACATTTTGAAAGCTTTCATGAAGAAAAGCTTAACCAGGTTGGTTACAACCAGTTGGTAGTTGGTTGGTGCAACTACAACTGTAAGTTGCAACTGCAGCTGCAACTACAACTGTAAGTTGCAACCTGTTGCAGGTTGTTGCAACCTGCGCCACTTTCCAATCGTGGAAATTCATGGAATGAAATGCAGCAAAAATTCCATAAAAACACTTCGGAACACCCGAAGTAAATGATTTTACTTTTAGTAGTTTTCTGACACTTTTCAATAGGAAAACACTATATGAAAGTATTAAAATTGCAAAGATTTAAGTTGCAAATTTGTATGGAGATGGTAACTCTTTTCCCGTTGTTACAATTCCTTGGAAGATATGGCCTTGAATTAACCGCACTTTCTTTCATCCAACTGGAAAATAGTATACCTACAATTCGCAAATTCCTAGCAAATTCCAATTGCATTCTTCATTTGCTGATCGTCCATCAAAGTGTTATCATCAAAATATAAAGCGTATGGAATAATTAAATCCGATTGATATTTATGTTTTTTTGAATGAAAAATCTGTCCATTACAATATGTAATTTGTTAATCCAGTGCAGCCAAGAAATTTTTTTGTGTTTCTTGGAGTAATTGCTAAAACATCTGCCAATTCAAAAAGCGTTTTAAATAGGAACTCTAGCGGCATTACTTGAAGGGTTAGAGTTTGTGGAGACAGAGTTGGATTATTTTGAACAACTTTATTGGTTATTTCATTAAAAATAATAAATGAATTAAACTTTGGAGCTCAATGGCCTATGTCAGACTAAGTCTCTTGAGGCTGGACTCACTCGCTCTGATTGATTGGTCCATGCCACAAATCAATCAATAAGCGCGAATGAGTTCTTTAGTCTTCTTTGTTCGTTTGCTCGCCGAGAAATTTCGCTATTGAAGATTTCTTAATAGTGACAACCACTTTTTAGGGTTATCAAGCAGCTTGTCAACAAACAGCTGGCGCGGAGCCATCAAACAAACATGAAGTATGCAGAAATCACTTAAGCTTGGGCCACGGCGAAACAGGGTGGGGCAGTAAAATCCAAGACAACGGCACCAACGTTTGGCAGAAGGTGAGCAACTCAGGCAACGGAAATTCGGTCCAAAGAGGATTGAAGAGAAGAGATAAAGCGTTGCTAGCAACAACCTGCCCGGAAGAAGGAGTTTGATGATGATATGTTGGGAGCTCTCACACTGAAATATTAACGAGATGGGCAGCACTTCATGGTGCCTCCTGCCTCACAGGCAGCTGCAAAGGATTCCATTGAAAAGAGGCACCTGAGTGTCTGTGTGTCTCTCTGTCTGAATCTTGCGCGAAGCGGTTGCTGCGAGTGCGATTTCAAGCTTAAAAGCACATTAAAACGTATTTACTGTGTGTTTGTATGTGCATGTGGAGTGCCCTCAAGAATTCAACTGGTTTTCTATTTCAACTAATAACCGAGTTTTCCAAGTGTTTAAAAACTGGGCTAACAGAGGAGAGTAAATTAAATAAAAATCATTAGAGTAGCTTAAATTAGAAGATTTCTTTGCTTAACTAATTTTAATCCCTTTTATAGAAATTTTTTAATCAGTTCTCGATCGTACTCACTTCAACTGGCGATCGCGGTGCCACACAGCCAATTGTAGGCGTTCCTCCTCTGTGTGGCAGAACGCGGCGGCTGCTGGGACCGTCTCCGGCTGACTCAAGTCGAATTTGAAGTGATGATCGAAGTACGGACGATTCGAGTGGCGATGCACCGCAGTGCGCTGGAACCCGTGATCGGCCGCTTTGCCCTCGCCCAGCTTGCTTCGTTCGGGACGCCGAATCAACGCCACCTTCACGTAAGCGTTGAGCGTCGTCGAGCCATTCGATCGCTGCAGATCGCGACAGCGGATCACTAAAACAACAACGAATTTGGTTAGCAATTGAACTTGGCAAACAGCTCAACCCTTTCCCCCGCTACCCACTAAACTTGGAACTCACCATGTACATTTAACTGTTCCTGTGCCACGTAGATGGCCAAGTCTAGCGAACCTTTGACGCCCCCCGCCATCTGCCACGTGCTCCGTTGCGAGTTGCGGAAATGCGAGGCGCTCAATTGTGGGTCGCACGTTGAACTCGCGTTTGACGAGGCCACCGAACTGCGTTTCGCCGCGCTGTAGTCGGCATCGTCAACGACGTCCTCATCGCTGGGCGGCGAGAAGCTCAAACAACGCTTGATGGACTGCGTCTCCTGCAGCGTGGGCGTGGAGCAGCGCTGCAACTCTTTGCCGAAATTCGGCGGATCATCGCTGACGACGCGGCACGGTGCGTGCTGCGGCGTATCCATGGTCAGCAAAGCCAACGTTTCAACGCTCGTTTCGTACTTCGTCTGCGGCGTCAGCGGATTTTGGGGAGCTGACTGCATCCGCTGTCTCTTTGCGGTATCTTGTTTCGCTGTCGTGGCGACGTTTTTCCTGCGACGCACCACACGTTGACGCTTCAGATGAGTGGGAGTGCGCACCTCCATCTCGTGAATGCTTGCCTCGAAGTCGCTGTCGCCGTGCAAGCTGCCAGCGCTGTTCGACGGCGGACGTTCTGGTTTCGTTTTCTGCTTCTGCTCGATTGTAGCATCCTTTCGTGCGCTCTCGATGATGGCATCCAGCATGCGATCGAGCGTGGTGTCGCCCATGCGCGATGACAATGGAGATGCCTCGTCGCGCAGTGTTTGTCTAAAACGCAAGCGACTCGCCGGCGACGCATCGTTGGCGTCCGTAAAGTCATCCGAAAAGCGTCCAGCGCGGCGACGACGGGACGAGTTCCTTCCATTGTCGCTGTTGAGGTGCTTTATAGACAGCGGTGTTGTGCCACCTCTGGTGGGCAGGGCATCGAGCTGCCGCTGCGGACTTTTGCCATTACTGATGTCGTGCAGCGCCGAGAGGCTCGTGTTGCCGCCAGCGCTACGCATGAAGTGGACGCCAAAGTTCTCCTTGTTCGCCTGCGAGGTCAAGGAATGGCGTCCGCCACCATCGAGCTGGTTATCCAGCGAGCGTCGATGCAGACGGCGTTCGAGTGTGTGAGTCATAATGGGCATCTCTTCGATTGCTTTTGTTGTCGGCTGCAAGGATTTTCTTGCCGTTTTAGAGTGGTTTTCAAAATGTTCCTGCAAGTTTTGGGAGCGGATCAAATTCAGTGATTTTCTGCGATATTTCCTATTTCGGTGTTGAAGTTGTGGTTGTTGGATATGGCTTTGGATGTGTTGTTGTTGCTTGGTCCACTTGAGCATTTAGTCAGATGAGTTCCAAAGTAGTTCGGAAGCAAAAACTATAAACTGAGAAAATAATATTAATAATTAAAATTAATAATAATAATTAATAGCAATATTATCAATAACTGTAATAATAAATTTTTTATATGAAATCTTAGAAAATTCCTTTTTAAATTTTTGTCTTTCTGTGTCTTCGATTTAGCGAGTGCAACAACCGTCGGCAACTGCATTGCATTATTGCAGTTAGCTATGTGCAACCAACCTTTTCCAGTATTGCAGTTTAGACATCGTCCTTTTTTCTCCTCGGGAACAATTTAAACATATGGTGTGTGTCTAAGCTTATTCGCAACACATGCGGAAATATTTAGAACAACACAAAAAGAGCAACCAAAATTCAGGAAAAATTTAATATACATATGTACATATTATTTTAAATATTTAAATTTAATAATTCAATATTTAATAATTTTAAATATTTAATATATTATTAAATTTATATATATTGTTATAAGAAATCAGAATTTCAATTTATATTACATAATTATTTATATTATTTTAATTTGGTTATTATAATTATTTAGTTCTTCAGGTAATTACTCATAATTATGACTTAGTTCTTAATTAGTTGCAATGGTAATCATTTAAATGTTGTTGTAGTTATTATATTATATTATATTCTATTTTTGTGATTGAATTGCACTACATTTTTTTATAACTACGAGTAAATCAATCACTACGGATTGTTTCTATTATCTGCGTAAGTGTCGTACTCTACTTTGCTCTATAAATAGCCGCTTAATGTAACCTGGGACATTTCCTTCCTGATTTCTATCCTGTCCATTAAGTAACTCAATTAGACTCTTATTAATTAAATTCTGTCAGGAAGTGTCAAGAAGTACGCCGGGAAGACATGAAGCAACAAGGAAACAATCACCTCAAACTCTTAACAAGTTGCTGCACGGATCTCTTGCTAAGTCTAACTTTGACAGCTGTCAAACAGCAGAACGATTTACGATATAAAAAATGAGTGCATGTGAAAATGTTACAGAAATAATTTTCAATTAAAGTAGAAGTCGTGGAAAATCGGAACTGAATTGAGGAGCGCCGGCGGCTGCGCGAAGCAACAACATCAACATGACAGACAGCCTTCTCTAGAATGGATGGATGATCTTACAAAAAAGTGGAAATAAAAAAATAGCAGTGAGTAGAAAAAATCGAGCAGCATCAAAAAAATCAGAGGCGTGAAAAGTTGACGTATTTTAACAAGAAACAAAAAAAAAAGCATATTATACAAGACAAAACAATCACAGCGAGCCTTGCAACTGACAGCACAAGCTACAACAACAACAACAACAACGCATGATTCTTTGTCGGTGTCGACTTCTGATGATTTCGAAGGCGTAACTAACGATATCTCGAGCTCCTTCATTTTTAATTCCGAGCAATAAATCCCATTTTCGCTTTTACACTTTCTTCTCAATCGGTGCGAGTATCATTCAGTTATTTCTTAGTCCTGATTTTCCGAAATTTGAGGCGAATTCTTCCGACGCTTGAAATTGTTGTTGGACTCCTTTTTGCTCTAGAATAATTCTTCTTTTTATTGACACAGTAAGCAGCTGGGCACTCCTACACACGCACACACACACGCTCACGCTGCTTGCTTTCTCTGTTCTTCAGCCGGATTTTTGTTTCGATAAAAGATGTTCCCTGACTACTTCGGACGCGTCTTAATTTTAATCTTGATCGGCTGGCTTTGTTTTCGTCTCTTCCCCTGCATATTTAATGCAAATAATAACAAGTAATCCATCAAATCCTTAAAGTATTCGACACCGAAATTTGAATGTTGAAAGTAGCTTGCTGCCTGCCTGTCTGTCTTCTTTCTGTGCCGTTTGTCTCTTCACATATTGACAGCTGCTCCGGCTCCTGAATGACTGATGAATGGCCCACATTTGTCGTGTAGAGTTGCCGCAAACTGCTTCTGTTCTAAATTCAATTATATATCCACCGTATTTCGTTAACTCGAGTGCCTAATCGAGGTATGTTGAGTCTTGAAATAAAGTGGGATACAAGGAACTTGAACTCTTGGTTCCCATCTGATGAAACGGAGAAAATTGAATCCACAAGAGTCATGGATATCGAAATAATATATTAAGAATCATTCAATCAAGACAGCCAAATAAAAGCTCTGATCAATCTCAATGAAATCGGTTAGGCTCGTTTTGGTTTTCAACTATTATCTCATCAGAGACATTATTTACTCAGAGACTGCATGATCTTTATCAATCGGACTGTATGGCTATTTATTCAGTCTATTTATCAGAGAATTTCTCGAATCTGCTTCACTTGAAACCCGTTTTCTTAAATGCTTTAAAATTACCACAACAAAGAGGACAAAATTGGCTAAAAACTAATTCAAACAATCATGAGGTCTGGTAAAAAATTAAGTCCAACTGCAAGTTTAAACATCAGCTTTCCAACTACAACAACAACAACAACTCTGACAGTTGTCTTCAGAAGTTGTGAATAATTAATGCAGCCATTCTTTCAGCAGCAGCCCAGGTTTTATGAATGGAGTCCATGAATTCCACACGCTGATCTTAGCTGCTTCTACTGCTCCTGTCTATGCTCCTGTCTGCTCTGGCTGTTTGTCTGTCTGCCGTCTGCCATCCATCATTAAAAAGCTGAGAAACCCTAAATAATGGCAAAATTGAACGCAATAAATCTTGCTTTTTCCTTTCGATTCCGTAAGATTTGTTTGCAAAAAATTCTACAAATTTGCAAGGTTTCTATGACGAAAAAATGTGTATGTAAAAAATCCGGTTTCTGCTTAGCTGCAGGCGCATCCTTCTCAGCCGTTCATCCTTCCTTCTGCAGCTCGACAGACAATAAGAAGCCGTAGCAGATTTCACAGAAAGAAATGCAGAAATATAAATAAAATAGACTACTTTTTGAACAAATTCCTTCAGAAATAGCAACTACAATAACACCAAAACTAAGAGGAACAACAAAAGCATTTCGTCTGGAAAAAAAACATTTTTTGCAAATTGTTTTCGCTTTCAAACAGGCTGCCGTTTCGTCCTGTGAGCTGCTTGCTTCCTTCAGTCTTTTGTTGCCAGAGCAGGTTTGGCTGCGAACTGTTGCGCATGCGCCGAACCGTTCGGCCGCTTTGTTTGCTGTCCCCTTCGCACCCGTTGAGGGCTGCTTCTGCTTTCATATCCTCTTGACAACGTTTCTCATTCATGAGCCGGCGATGCAGTTTCTTCGTTCTTACGATTTTATTATTTCTGGGGTTGTGTTTGTCGAAATCAGCGGGCATTAAATTGGCGTTTCGGTTCTGTTTTTTCAGCCGCGCGATGCTGGTGCATAATTTAGAAACCATTTGTAGTGGAGAATGCAAATTATGAAAGGGTTTACGAGGTCTCTCGGTGTCTGGTTGGAGGGATGATATACTTTTTAGTGGCCTCGAAGAATGCCTTAGAAGGTGTCTAATTTTAGAGACAATCTATTGGACTAGCTAAAGTGTTCGAAAGCTTATTAAAGGTTTCATAATGATTGCATATATCAGAAGGACCTTCCAGGGGTTTGAGGTTCTGTAGCCAAAGGCGACTTATGAAAGTCATTTGAGAAGACGCTTAAGTGCAAGCATTCCTTAAGGTATCATGTTGATACTAAGAACACTATATTTTAAGTGAATTGAGCAGCAGTTTCGAGATTGTTTGAAACCTTCACTTGATGCACTTCGCCACTACTGTAGAGATTCTATAGTTTGCTTTATTCTTGAAGTCTGCGCGCTTCAATGGTGGCAGATATGCTTTGAAGTCTTGCGATTGCTTGCTTCGGCGGTTCTCGTGTTATTAAACACACAGACCCCGAAGAACCTTTTATTTTCTTTTTATTACTTTTTAAACGTTTCTTTATTTTAGTAAGGACGCTTTTATTGCCGCGCAGCGTACGCTTTTGTCCCGTTGCAGCAGGACTGTTGTAGGGACGAGAAGCACGAGTTCGCTATTCAGAGCAGGATACAAAAATAATAAACTAAATAAAGGAATAATAAAAGAAATTCGAAGTTGAATCGCCAGCTACGCGATTTGTTGTGAAGCTTCAGTGTTTATTAAGAGGGTTCTTGACTCTGAGCGAGTCCGACGACTTCACTTCGGATGGCGTCGAACAAGGTTGCCAGATTGTGGAGCACATAATAGCATCAATTTAATAGTAGTAATATAAATCAACTGCAATAAAGGGCAAATAATACTAAAAAATACTAATAAAATATAAATAAAGAGCCTGAAATAACTCTAGAGTTGGAGGAACGTTCCTCCCTCAGAGGGTCCCACAGATTTGCAGAATTTCCTCGAGTTGATTTCTTAACCCCTTCCTAAATTAATTAAACTTAAGTACCACCCGTGAAATTATAGGGTGTCCGAATGAGAGTAACTAATGTGCGCCAATAATTGAATTCCGCATTTTTTAACGCGCCTCTGCGACGGGTTTCAAAAAAGAAGTGGAAGAAGAAGACGCAAAACACGCCCCTAAATTTATGCAGCTCAACTCAACTCAACGCATGGAAATTTAGAGGGAACAAAAAGTTCATGTGACGGCAAATCAATCAGCCAGAAAACTGTAGCAAAGCCGACAAAATGCAGAGCTGGGTATACGGTACGCGTTGCGAATATAAAGCGATCGTCTTAATCGATTTACGGCAACCGCGTTTTGTGCTCGTTCGGTGTTGCGTTGTTGTTGTTGTTGTTGTTGTTGTTGTTGCGATGTTGCTTTTGCAACGAATGCCTTCCTTCCTTCCTGTCGGGCCTGATCCAGTTCTAATTTTAAACTATCTGCCGCCAGCCCAGAATCGGCGAACGTCTTAGCAGTTCCTCGGCCAGCAACAACAACAACGGCAACACTATCAAAGCAACACCTTTGCCAGCAGCATCAGGAGCCGTCGTCCCCGTCTTCTAACCCGATGTGAGTGCGCTCGCTTTTCCGTACCCTCAGTTTTGTGCGAAGGGTGCCCCGATTTTCACCTTCATTGTTCGATTCTTTGTTTTTTGCCTACGTTTCAGTTTTTTTTTGTCGATGTCCCTGATGCTGCAGGGTGACGATTACGGATTACAAGGAAATCTTTTTTCTTCATAACTGTTTCTCTTCTTCTCCTTCAGGTTTGCTCTTGTGCTGGCGATTCTGGGTTGGCAACGATTCACCCAGAAAAACAACTGCTGCCACAGAGCTAATCCTGGAGCTGCACAGTTTTCCGTCCATTGTTGTTGCTGTTGTTTCAGTCATTATTTATGTCATTATTTCGTTGTTGTTGCCGGTGGGGTTCGACTGGGAGTGTCGCACACCTTGACTTGCCATTTCTGCGATCTACTTACTTGTACTTCGTCTAGCGGGCTACTTGGGACTCCGGGCGCGATTTCCACTCCTTAGCCAAAGGATGATTCGCTGCAAAACTGCAGAAAAGTGAGCTGATTTTCCACTGATCCTGATTCAGGAGACGTGGTTTGCAAAATCCGAGGGTTTGCGGTTTAATAAAAGGTTGATATGATTAGTTTTTCATAGCTCATAACTTTTGATTCAGCTCAAGATGGGAAGAAGAGGTAGATCAAGCAGAAGGACATTCTGAAGAGTGGGATTTTTGCATGGAAATTCAATCAGTGGATGTCTCAAAGAAAAAAGGGGTTGAGTCCCGAGTCTGAGTGAATATTTTGTATGCAGTTTTTGTGACTACACAGAGGAGTGGTGGGCGGTCTTCAGGTAGATCAGAAAAAGCCAAGTAACACTCAATTTTGAGGATATTATTGATTTGATTTATATTATTTTAATGAAGACAGCTCTAAGCAATTAATTTTAAAAAAAATATACATATTGTGTTATAAGTAGTTAATAACTATATAATACAGTATATTATATTATTGATTTTCGATAGTATATCTGACAGTATGTTTCGATTAATATTAAGATATAACAAACACTTAATTAACTAACTTTAATAACTTTATTTTTATTACAATATTTGTCTTTATTTAATTGGTTTGGATTATAATTGTGTGAATAAGATTGTTAAATGTAACATTTTTATTTTCAAATTCTTGTCATTAATTTCTATAAATGTTCTAATTTATTAGATTTAAAATTTAGGTTATTATTTACAGATTTAATAAATTATTTACCACAAGTCATTTCTTTAGTAATTCTTTCTAGTTTAGCAACAGTTTAACATTTAACAATTAATTACAAATAATAATAATAAATAAAATAGATCCTTCTCACCTGTTTATTTGTGTATTTTCAATAAAATCTCTTCACTTTCATTCCATTTTTGGTCTTAATAAACAATATAGGAGTATGTAACGACATTCGATTATAATCCACAAGATCTGATATCGAAGCACTGCTTAAAATGCATAAATTTGTGCAACACATAATTTTGAATTCCAAAACATATCACATTTCAAACCAAAAAATAGTCTCAGAGTCTGTCAAAAGAATTTTCGAACACAAATTAAATAAAATCAAAGGCAAAAATTACAGAGTATTTGCGAAAAACGTGCGAAAGGTACGAAGCCACAAATACGAATGAAACGACTGAATGATCGTGGCGGCCCAGGTTCACAGGGCGCATGGGTTTTTTCAAGGATCGAAGACACCCCGAAAACCGAAATACGAGGAATAACTTCATCGTTGTTGTTGTTAACCCGAAGCGCGTGTTTCGTTGTTATTGCTTTACCCGTAGATGGAGTGTCGTTTATTTGGCACAACAACAATGAGGGTGATAAACTTATTGCTAGGGTAGTGAGAGAATAACGAGAAAAAAGAGAGAGTGAGAGAGAGAGAGGTTCGAAATGAGTGTGTGTTCGCTCTCTGGTTTCTTAGGTCTTCTCTGTTATTTAATCTCTCATCACATAATCACACGAAAGCCTTTTTTGGGAGATTTTTGCAGAGATTAGAGCAAAATTCTCACAGAGCCTTGTTGTCAAGAGAAAACACCTAAACACACACAGAGTCAAAGAAAGATCTAATAATCAGCTGCTCAGTTGAATGTGTCAGCATTTCATATCCACGATCACTGAATCGATGGAATTTAGAGCCAATATTCGCAAATACTTGAACAACCTAATAATAGAAACTTAAGAGAGATACCACGAGTTGTGAGGGGGGGGGGGGGGGGGGGGAGGGGGCGGGAAGGTGCAGATGGACCGGGAAAGAAGAGGAGTAGAACCGCCACACGTTTATTAAAATATTATAATATTCAACAAAAAATTTAAATGTTCATTTTATTATTTTAGTAATTTTGTTTTTTATGCCTTTTTATTCGTTTTAAAATTTTAATTAAAATCTAATTTAATCTTATTAATTTAATTGTGTTAATATTAAGTACATAATTAGTTTTTCGTTTATTGACCACATAAATGAAGGACAAACACTAAGAAATGTTAATCCTTCAGAGTTTCCGTTTAAATAGTTAAGCGCAGCGCTAAAAGATGGCGTTACATACAAATTCTAGTCAATCCTCTCTCGTAAATTGAACTATTTTCAGCCTTTTCTCTCCTGATCGCTTTGGGTTGCTCACTCTTTGCCTTTCTACAATACAGCTGTTTTTCTGCTCCTTTACGCTCGCTCTGTCCTCTCTGTCTGGATATTCTTGTCCTTGCCAAGCATCTCAGAATTACAACAGCATAAAAAGAGCATAGAAAAACGGGCTCTATTCTTCCGACCTCCAAAACACACAACACGTGTTTCAAGCAACATGGCCAAGAAGCAGCTGCTGCTACCGATAGACAGAAGCAGTAACGGCAACAATACACTCACAGGACACTGTAATTTTTTCCCTGTCACTTTTAAATTCTACAACAAAGCAAGGTGAAATATTTTAGAATCAAAACTCTAATCCAGAGCTCAGTTTGGGCTCGAGAGAAAGCCCATTAAATTTATTAGATGCGGCAGCAGCTTCATCGGTTGGCAGGACGCTGGGCCTCTTAATACGTAGGTGTATCCTGTCAGAGTGTCACTCTAATTTGTAGGTTTCTTTCGATTCGGCCTTTTGTTGGTTTTTCCTTAGCCAGTTGTTGTTGCTTTCGTTTGGTTTCATCTCAATCAATTTGAAGCTGCTGCTGCTTCGTCTGTCTCTGTTTTTTCGCAAATTTATATGACGTGTGTCACATAATTTTGCCATATTTCTGAACATTTTGGGGAATTCGTTGCCAATAAAGAAATCGTTCAATGTTAGTTTTGTGCCGACATCCGTCGTTTAACTCATAAAAAATAACGATGAGTTCCTTTCAATACATCGATATTGAAGAGAAGCAGAAGAAGCGAGAGATCTGGAGAGGGGGAGAGGGATCGATCGAGAAATGAATTGTTTTCAGGGGACTCTATTGTGGCTTCGTAACCCAACCAATTTGCGACAGAACCCATTCGAACCCATTATCGAAACGATATCCACTTCATGAGAATACAACTCCGAGCAGCGAAATCGAACAACAGATCTCAATATTTTGCATTCCTCTGCTGAGTTGGAAATTTTTGCATATTTTATGTATAATTTTTGCTCGGCTGTCATAACAAATTTGCACCGAAAACAATACAGAGAACAACAAAAACAATAACAGTAGTACTTCTAAAACGTTCTAAAATTAACACTGGCAGAATAACTGCTCTTTATTTAAGCGCTGCACCGAAAGGACGAAAAAGAGTTCTCCGAGTATCATGAGTAATCGATGAATTTTGATGAAAGTCGAAATTTGTTTACTTTAATTAATTCAAAGATAAACCTGACAGGGAAAAATTGCTGGCATCCTAATTTTGTCTTTATGGCTGGCAGGAAAAGGATCAAAGATGCTTGCCAGGACCCTTGCTTAAGGCTGCATAGCTAATCAGTTCGTGGGTCAAGTTGGTGCAGCTTCCTCAGCCTCCGACGGCATCTGATCTGGAATCGTAACGAAAAGGATCTCATTCTTAGTCATTGCTACGCCGTCGATCAATCAACTCTCACCGCAGGCCCCTCAAAGGATTGCCTTGCATGTCCTTGTTGTCATGGTTCGGCTTTCATTAGTTTCTCATCATTCAAGAGCATTTATTGCCGGCGCAAATATCGTGGCAATATTTGCGCTCTACTCCCGGGCGTATTTACGCAGCCATCATCAGCATTTTAAGGACATTCAAATTTGTTTACAAAGCAATTTGAATTCCGCGTGACGAATTCTAATTTGAATTTTTTTAATTTCATCTCTGATATGCGCGAAATTGAAAAAATGTTCAAAGACTGGGAAAGTTTGTGAAGTTATGCGAATAATATTGTAATTATTCCGCTTGAAGCAATTTAATGTTTGACAGCAGCCTGATTTCTTAGTCCCATTCGGAGTGAGTTGAATGAATAACCAGAAAGAGTGTTAACTTCGGCCTGGCCGAAGTTCATATACCCTACACACGTTTACTTAAAAATTAGGTGTGGCAATCGTCTAATTTGTTTCCTTTTCAATCTCAAATAGCCTGTGACGAATATTCATGCCAAATTTGATGAAAAGATCTCTATTCGTTCTCCTGTAATCGAGTTTTATTTAATTAGTGGGCGGACCACGCCCATTTTTGGTAGTCTGTTTTGGTCAAAGATAGTTGATTTGTGAATAAAATTTCAACCTCAAATTCATATTACGAGCTGATAAATTGAGCTATAAGCATGGATGAGTTTATATTCACTATAAAAAGTAGGCGTGGTAATGGTCCGATTTTGCCCATTTTCAATAGCGATGAGTTTCTGATGATAAATAATATTCATGCCAAATTTGATGAAAATATCTCTATTCGTTCTCCTGTAATCGAGTTTTATTTAATTAGTGGGCGGACCACGCCCATTTTTGGTGATCTGTTTTGGTCAGAGACAATGGACTTCTGGACAAAATTTCAACCCCAAATTCGTTCTACAAGCTAAGAAACTTTGCTATAAGCATGGATGAATTTATATTCACTATAAAAAGTAGGCGTGGTAATGGTCCGATTTTGCCCATTTTCAATAGCGATGAGTTTCTAGCGATAGACAATATTCGTGCCAAGTTTCATGAAGATATCTCTATTCGTTCTCTTGTAATCGTGATTTCCACAGACAGACAGACAGACAGACAGACAGACAGACAGACAGACGGACATGGCTAAATCGACTCAGGAGGTCACGCTGATCAAGAATATATATACTTTTCTATACCTGTCACGCCTCCTTTAATGCGTTACAAACGGAAGCAGTAAGTGAATATACCCTATTCACTTCGTGTGTAGGGTATAAAAAATGGAGTTTATAGTTTCCATCTCTTTCTCGTCTCTGCCGCTTTCTCAAGTCAAATGCATCCCAAGGTGTTTCCCAATCTTAATCTTTCTTAATCAATTAATAGACAAATGAATTAGTTCTAGGTTGAGATTGAAATTCATTGAAATTGAGAAAGAGATCCATTAATTTAATTTCTCTTTCGGAACTGACACAAGAACAGCAACAAATCTTGTGTAGTTATGTTAAAACCATTTGTTAATAAGTCAAAAATAACCTCTTCTAGAACTAACGTACGTTGGAAATTCTTGTAAAGTTTTATAATTTTATTTATCTGCATTTTTATGCATTATTTTTCTTTTATTCCTTGCTTCCTCTCCTTTCTATTTGCTAGGTGCTCGTGAACTTCTGCTTTTATTAACAAACAACAATTTATCAATATTTCCTTTTTTTCTCCTCTTCTTCGGTGCAACTTTGAACTTGAAATTCCTTGAGTGAAATTTCTTCAATGGACAAGTAGCAGTTGAGCAAATATTTTCGCAACATTTTAGTTGGAACGGCAGAGAAGGAGGGAGCATCACTTAATCTATGTCCTGTGTAGGCAAATAAACGTGTAGCCGTGTCATTTCTCAACAGGACAACACAAAAAATAGTCAAGAAATTTGCTAAAAATGAAAGGAGGGCAAAGAAAATCAGGAAAATTTTGGGATCGACTGCTGATTGACAGCTCGTGCTGAATACACAGCGTTGTTGTTGTTGTTGTGCTATTTTTCTTCCTTCGTTTTCGTTGTTGTTCGTTGCAAAATACACTCTCTTGACATTTGATGCTTTCCAGAAGATTTGTCAACGTTGGATGAAAAACCAATCAGGATAACAGCTTACAGCATCTGTGACTTCTTTTGGTTGTCGTTGTTGCTGTTGGTGCTGTTATTTTACTCATAATGCAAGTCATTGCCGTAACTAGAGCAGCCCTCGTTTTTGTTGTTACATAATTCAGGAAGCCAGCAACACTGGCTGCTGTATTGTTGTCTTCTTCTTCTTTGCAGATAAAAAGTTGTCACTTTGTTCTTTGTGTTGCTGGGTTTATTAATGTTCCTTCAGCTTGTTGCCCCACCTTTTTGCAAAGTCATTTTGTCAACTTTTTGGTTTTTCGTGTGTGTTTTCTGAGAATCCTTTTTGCGGTTTCCTAGCGGCTTTACTCGGTGCTTGTTTTTGTTACGTCATCTCGTGCGCTGTTTTTTATGCGGTTTACGCTGATTTCGCAATTAGGCGATGATAGAGGTAGAATTTTAGAGCGTGTCATAAAAATTCCACGAACCGCCAGAGAACCACACTCGTCCGAAATGATTAGAAAACAGTTTAAATTTGAATTCCAAGTTTTCCAGTCCAGAAAAAAGTACATTTGGTCCATTAAAACTACGATTAGTTTGGTTTATTGTAGTTTTGTTTGTTCACAAATAGTTTTTGCTAATGGATTAAACTTAATTTGTCATTACCGAGGCGACAAGAGAAAAAATCCCCAGGAAAGGAGTCCCGTTAAAATTGCCTTTTTTCAGTGAACTGATCCGTTTTCGCAACTCCGCCTACTTTTAGTTGAAATGAAGTCTCGACGCTTTTGACATTTATTAGCTATTGACACTTCCATCACCGCCGCGGTGATTGCTAATGTCAGCTGTCACTTTGACGTTTTCGTTTGAATGCACTTCTAGAGCTGCAGCCAACCAACTTTTTACCGACTTATTTAGTGTTAATTTTTTAATGATTAATAAAGTTCTCTCTACACGGGTTCATTGAAGTCCAGCGATGCAGAAAAATCATTAGAATTATAAAGATTTCAAACAATAACGAGGCAGTGACAACTGTTTCTCAATGAACAATTTTAAAATATAGAAAATAGATGACATTATAATGAAACAAATAAAGTTCTTAAATGCAATTCTTCAATATTTGAATTTTACTCTACTTTAAGATTAGATGGTTACTTAATAGATTTCTATTTTCCCTTTCTTTTTCATATTTCTGGAAACCATAAAAGCTCTGCAGCAGTAAAGGGTACAGCAGATTGATTTCATCTTCAGATTGATTACACTATACAAGATTATGATTGATATCCAAACGGAGCTCTCAAAGATTTCCTTCCGTAAACCGTGTAATTGCTCTGGCTGAGGCGATTACAGATCCTTATAACACCCTATTCTTGACTTCTCCACGATCCGACTTCGCTTTTTGTTGTAGAACAAGTATTCGAGCAACAGATCGGATCAGATAATCATCAAATCAGATCATCTGTCTTATTCGAAACTAATCATCGTCACCGTCATTTCATTTTTTATTAATTTTTTTTGGTGGAACCAGTTTTTTTGGTGCATTATTTATATATATACAAATCGTTAAACTGAAGTAAGAAAAAACAACTACGAATCCTTTTCCGATACTTATTTGCATATGCATGCTTTGAGGCTGCACCCCGCGGGCAGAGCCGACCAGCGCCGACCTCCGGGAACACTCCTTTTTTGTTGCTGCAAACAGCCTCAAATTAGTGCAAACAGTTTGGAAGTTTTTTCAAAGTGTTCTCGTTGCTCTTTGTTAAGTTTTTTTTTGTGTTCGGTGTTCTTCTGGGAAAAACTTCATTTTCGATGTTTTTTTGCTTACTTTTTGGGTGTCTGACTGAACTCTGCGTCTGTATTCAGTTTTATGCAAGAGACTCCTGTGTTTGTCTATATGTTTGTCTGTATGCTTGGCTGTCTGTCTGTCTGCTTGTCTGTCTGCTGTTACTAGGCTCCGGGTCTCAGTTTCCTTGCTTGCTCACAGCTCTGGCTAAAGAATGCATTTGAGCTCTTTAAACATGGTTTTTTTTCAATTCAAATAAACCGAAATTTCTCAGGAGTAACTGCAGAACAGGTCTGGCAGCATTTCAGGATTTTTTGCTGTTCTCCTAACTTTTCGGAAATGCATTTTTTGGTACATTTTTTGGACAGCTTTCTGTGAAAAAGACGAGTTGCTCAACCGTTTAGTTTTATGCGGTGGACATTATTAAAGGTTGAAAGGAACTCGTTTCTGAAAATACTAAAGAAATCAGAATCTAAAAAATACTCTATTCTCAAATATTCGTATATCATTTCAACATAATGTATAATAAGTATAACATTTTTGGGAAGAAAGAAAAAACAAATTGAAACTTTTACAGAGTTGGCAAAATTTCCCACCTCTTCTTACGTTCATTGAATTTTACTTTAATTGTAATCAATGCGGAAATGTAATCGAATAATCATGTAAGAATCATCATCACGAGTTTATGAAATCATGCAAAGAGAAGTCATAATTAATGCTGACGTTTTTGTGGCCAAAAACCATCGAAGCAGAAACACGAAACTCGCGGGGCAGGAAAAGTGACCATAAACAGATAGCAAAACAGAGAATAGAGGAAAATCTATAATATTTATGCATCTACACAGATGATATTCAAACCCGAACTGAAAATAGAACCGCACAAATTGATTTTATAGCAATTTATGAAATTTATGATGAGCTGCTTTGAATAAATACAACAACAATGCACTGGAACAACAACGACGCTGGGGATGACGATTTGGTACCCTCCGAAAGTCATAAAATCAAATCAGTGCTTCGCTTTTGCTTGACTCATTGAGTTTTCTTCAAAATGGTCAGGCAGACAAACAAAAAAACCAACATAAAATTTGAATAACCTATTTTTTGTTTCAATTTTCGTTTTTTCCTTTTTGCCATTTTTTTGTATTTTTTTGGGTTACTTTTTAGGCAAACATTTATTGTGCCCATTTAATGTACCTCATAATTTATAAAAAATTGCTTCATTTTCTTTGCGGAAACCTTAAGAATGGGACAAGGATCAGGCTTCCCGTTCTGGTCACAAACCTTAACTTAGAGGTTTTTTACATTCATTAATAAAAGGCAAATAGATGTCCTTTTCCAAGTTGTTACAGAATAATTGATGATTCGATTTGATATATGATCGAAAGCTGTCAATTTTTCAGCAGGGTTTTGTTTAGAATTGGATTAATTTTCTTCTATATTTAAAATGGTTTTTTTTTTTATTTTTTCGGTAAACGACTGAAGATTTCTGAAGATTCCAGAGCAGGATTTTAATGTTGTGCTCTTTAGAAATTTCACATAACCTTTGACGACAATTTGAACCCGTGATTTTAGGTACATTGGCTATACTACGAGTACATCATTTCTAATAATAAGAATATTTCTCACCTTGAGCATGTCCAATTTGCTCCTAACGTCCCTTTTTCTCTTCTATCTCCCGCAATTCCCTCTCTTTCTATCTTTTTCTCTCGACTCATGGAATTTTCAGGTGGTCAGCGTGAAATTATGTATGAAAAATTAATAAATTCTTGTCGCCACGTGATATTCTGTCAGATGGCGCAACTTTTGACAGCTTGTTCCATTTTTAGAGAACCTAAAATTAGTCTCTCCCCCTATGTTTCTCTCTCTCTCTCTCTCTCTCTCTCTTTCTCACTCTCTTCCTTCCTCTTTTTCTCTTTGTCACTGCTTTTTCTTTCCCTTCTGTGGGACGATTTGTTTTGATTTGCATGCATTTTTGCTCGTCATAAATTCATTTTCGTTTTTCATGCATGTCAATTATTAACGCAACAGCTGTCAAAAGAACCGATCTGAAAGGCTAAAATTCTGCTTGAGTATAGCATCCGATTTTGTGTCGATTCTTTAGCAACTTCAGTCCACTTTAGTCTCGTATAAATTGTTTTTACTATATAGTAGATACATAAATATGATACAAACTTAATACTCTCTTTTCTTTTTATAGTTATTTTAAATGTTATTTAAAATATTTTTTAAGATTTAACTATATAATATACATACATATGTATATGTCCATAATAACCCAATTTGATTACTGTGATAAATGAGTACTATCAAATATCGATCATCGTCTTATAAAAGTGACTAACGTGAGAAAATCCTCCTTAAATCAGTCCCTAAATTAAAATTTTTCTCAAATCTTCTTTCGATCTGTCAGTCAGAAATTTGAAATCATGCCAAGTTTTTTGTTTTGAAACAAAGGACCGAGTATTCATGCATATTTTGTTTTTTTTTTCGCTTTCTTCCTTTTTGTCTCGACTTTTTTGTTAAAAAATGTCTCGTTTTCCGCACAAAATTTGACAGCCTTCGATCATGAATCATTAGCGATCGTGTTACGTCTTCGCAGAGCTCGAATTTGATTTGCTGATTTGCTTATTATTAATGATGCAGTCATTCTTTGAAAAAACCCAATGCTAATGTGAACCACAAGAAACTGAACCTTTTTTGTTTGGAGGTTTCCTCTCAAGAAAATAGAGCAATTTTCTGTAAATTATGAGGCGAAAAAATTGCCCACCATAAAAAAGCGAGCAACCCAAAGAACCAAACAGAAGATCATAAAATAAGATCCATAATCGCTTTGATATCGATGCCTGCGGCCAACCTTGGAACAAAAAATATATCACTCCAATTTGCATTCTGCAGAGAGACCCGAATTTAAATCAAACCAATTCAAAGAGCGAATCATAAATTTAAAAAATCGTTATGAAATCAGTTCGGAATTTCGGCGAAGTTTTATTTTCTCGCCTTCTGCATTCTGTGGTCAGTTTTTCTTCCCCTCAACTTTGCTGCTTCGTTGCGTTTCGTGCGTCTTTCTTCTTCTTCTCGCGTGTTTTGTTTTGAGGAATTTTTCATAACTCACGTGATGATCGCACGCATTCGTAACTGTTATTCGTGTCCGTATCTGTCACATTTTAATTAAATTCTAATAGATTTCGGATAACGTGGGAAACCGTATTTCGAGGCCTTAAAATGAGAGAAATTAGAATAAAAGTCCTACGATTGGTCGGTGTTGATTTCGTGTGGCTGCGAGAGTGATACTCGTGAAGCGATGTTTTATGAGGTGGTTATTATTATAGAATAACCTGTCATCTGTCAGAACAGATTTTATCAGCATTTTAATGAGTTCATTAGAGAAGGTGGGAGGAGGATGGGAGGATATCATTATTCTGTTTTATGGGAAGATAATAATTGTGACCAACTTTTTTAACTCATTTCAGAGAATGATTCATTTGCCGTTGCTTTTTCTCATTCATGCCAAATCAATGTGTGTTTCATAGAAGTATCCATTACTTGGCTCTCCCATCATTAGGCTTTTGGCATCATTAATTACCGCATCACCGTGAACAATTACCACCGCTTCCCCTGCTGTCGCTTCTCTCGCAGCGTAGCTTGCTTTCCTTGAAATGATTACGTGACCTTTTGCGAAACTGCAGCCGCACCCGGAACCACCCGCCGCCTAGAACCGCCCGAGCCTCATGCGGCGAGTGCAAAAACCGCACAACTCACCGGTTGTCTGCGGCGAAATGATTTACGAGCGACATTCTCGTGACAACTCAATGTGACATCTCTCAAGTGGCCGGTAGCTTGACTTCGATGTGCACCCCGCTTGTTTTTTATCATTAATCATTTGGTCCATTTATTATGCCAAAAGTTACGAAAATCCGAAATTTGTTAACGAAAAGTTGCGGTTTTGTCCGAAAACAGAGAACAAAAAACCGAGTTGTTTCAATTTGTTCAGTTGCTCTCTTGTGACTTATTGACGGATTGCAAAATCATTGAGCAGAATTGAAACCTGAAGAGGAAAAGATTTGAGAGATTGAAAATCGTTGATATGATCCGGAAATGGTCTGTACTCGTATTTCTTTGATCACATTCCAAAGGAAATCCTAATTTAATCTCAACTCCATTCAATTCCTAAGAAAACCGAAAGATGCATTTGAACTCAGTCTTGTTTATGGGTATATTGTAGGTAAGAATTTTAATAATTATAAAATTCAAATCTCTATGGAAACAGTTTGTATTTTTATCTCATTAAATATCCAAGCTTATTTATTATTATTTTAAGCATATAACGAAATTTCCTAACCCAAAAATATATGTATATAAATATAAGTACAGTTGAATGAAACAGTTCAGTTTTTGACAGTTCAATAAAAGCAGTAAAAATCGTCTGTATATTTTTTTTAGATCACAACACAAAATCCACCCCATTGTTTTTTTAGTATACTTCTTTTTTTCTGCTGACAGAGCAAAGGTGTGTTTGTTATTTAGTGACCCTGTACAGTGCCACAAAAAAAAAAACCAACTCAACAGTCATCATGCATTAAAGTGACCAGCTCACTGCATCAGGGACCTGATTGTCTTAATTTGAATGAATGTAAAAACCACCTCTGTTCTGTTTTTTTCAAATTTCTTTTTTTTTGTCCTGTTTTTTTTAGTCCTGTCCAGTTTTTTCTGTTTTTTTGTTGTTGTACAAAAATAATGCTAATAATTTGAGTTTGTGTCTGCGTTCGTCAGGGTGGAAAAAAGGAGAAACACAGAAACCCAGGACTTCATTTGAAGGGGGTTTTATTGGGTTGGTTCAAATTTCGCTTGATTCGATTAGTAAAAAAAGCACTATCGAAAAAGGAAATACTTAAAAAATACGTTAACTAAAGGCACGAGTATATAATATACCATAATAGCTATGATTTACTATTTGTGATATAATTCAAGTGATTTCCTTCAAAGGACCCGAGATTGGTCTGTATTCAGGGATTCCATGGATTTTAAGGATATCCTTTAATTTGGTACTCTTTCAAATATTAGAGACTCTCAAGGAATTACGATACGTGGTTTGAATACCTTTGAAGTTTATTTCCTGACAATTTAGTCGTTTGTAGGCAACTTTTTTTACTATTTACTTTATTAATTATTATTTGTAACTCTATTTTGTATATAAATTTTAAAAACTTCTTAATTTAGATATTCTACAGATCTGAAATTATCTTTGTTAAGAATCTGTGTGAATATTTGGCTTTAAAAAACGCTGTAAAAGTAACAGAAGTTTTAAAGTATGAAGTGAAACTGAGAGAATATATTGTAGAACATCATTTAAAGGATAGTTTAATATTCTTCCTATAGTATTGTATCTTTAATACTACCGAATATTAAATGCGCCTTCTTTCTTTCCTGATCTATGATATCCTACTTTAACACTTCTTAACCTCCTTTTAGAACAACAACATTCAGCAGACAGACACACTTATTATGTTAATTATACCACATGAGTTTCTAAGCATAGTACAAGAACTCATGTTATGAAATCTATTAATAACAAAACATTTCGTTATCCTCTCTCTTTGGTCCTCTTTTTCCCCTCTTTTGGTCGCTCTGGATCAAAAACTCCTCGACATTAACCTTTGTTTGGTTTACAAGAAGTCTTTAAATTTCCATCATTAATTCTTGTGTTTCAAATTTTTGACATAATGTTTGAAACCACAAAAATGAAAACGATGAATAAATTTCACGCCCACTACACACACTCGCCCACCAGACGCGAGTTAATTGAACAAAAAACTTTTCGAGGGATTGTTTTTCAAAATAAAGCCACAGAAACGAATTTTTCGACGATGGCGACGCATTTAAACGAGTTCACCACAAAGTCGACCGGCCGGGTCAACCCGAAGTCCAGCCGCTCGAGTATGGAAACGCATTTAAGGGTTGCCACGTGCCTGCTTCAAGGGCGAAGTGTGCAAATTAACTCCCGCAAGCGAGCCGCGCTGCTCGGACGCATCACCTCCACCACCAGCACCGGATCCCGCACTCGACTTACATTTAGGGTTACCAACAGCAATTACGCGCTGGTCGGAGCTGGGCTCTAACAGTACTTTCGTTATTATTGTAATTAAAGCAACAATGGCTGAGTAGCCGCAATGCAACGCGCCGCACCGACCCCTCTGACCAGCATGGGTCAGTTGTTGGTGTCGGTGGTGGTGGTGGTGGCGATGGCGATGGCGATACTGCTTTTCGTCGCTGCAGTACCGAGTACCTTTAGCATGACCGACTACAATGTATGTAAATGTAAATTAGTGCAAGTTTCGTAGAGGTTAATTCGGCATTTTATATGGGCGTAAATTCGGGCACGAGTGGCTGTTGGGCTCCGGCTGCTTGGGTCGTGCAGAAGGTCCTCTCAGGATGCAGCAGGATACCTTCGATGGTTAGGAGAAGGAATTAATTGCGGGCAGCGTTTAGAAAATAACAGCAAATTATTACTTTTTAGTACAAAGACTACAAAAGAAAGAGAGCAGAAAGATTTATTAAAGCATTATTATTCTCTGAATGTTCAATAAAGCAATTAAAATTCATATTATGAATTTTATGCTGGTAACATTCGATTTTTATGGCATTTATTAGAGGACTAAAAACCATCAATGAAACACTCAATATTTATAATAGTTATTCCAAGAATTTCTGAGGGTTTCTAAGCAGAGCCTAGCTTAGTAGATGACTCTCGATACTCAACATATTCGACACCCTCTTGAAGGGTAAAAAACAAAACACGTGGCAACAACTGATACGCAATCTCAAGTGTTGATCAAATAAAACCAAAAAAAATGTAGATAAAAAGAACAGAAGTGCATTTGTATCGGTTTTACAGCGACAACAGCAACAACAATTACAGCAAACACAACATTGTTGTCTCCTTGTCTACCAAACACACACACACATTAAAAAAATATGTAAATTTCTTATTTTAATTCCACTTTTATTAAGACTAAGAATGAAATTTTTAACAAGCGTAACCGAGTCACTCTGCTGCACAAACGCTTTTCTTCGTCTTATGTTGCTGTTGCTTCTTCTTCTTCGTCCTCTTCTTCTTCTTCCTCCTCCTCCTTCTCATGCTTGACGTCTACTTGATGTCTAAACAAACGTATCCAGCCGTTAAAATTTTCCGGACGCCCGACAACAACAACACGCGCTTCACAGTAGCATGGTTTCACATGGACACAAGAGCCAACCAAAGAGGTGACCATATGGTGCCGCAAGTTGCAAGCACCACACAGCGTTCCATTTTGTGTCGGTTACTCTGACATCAGCGCCGTGGGTCGCTTTATGCCTGCGTAGGTGCTGACAGACCAACAGCGAGGCGGACAAACAGACAGCGCAAAGCACGGAACCCTTTCTAACTTCTTTCTATTATATTTTTAGTTATGCAGCTATGATTGTTGTTGTTGTTGTTTTTGTCACTGTTTTGTTTTCCTATCGTCGACTGGGTACTGCTGCTCTGAACGAATGATTTGGATGATTTATGTTCCGATATGCAAGACGTCGATAAGCATCTCTAATGTGTTGCCTATTTACGACTTTTAAATGCTTCGCTTTTAATTTTATTATGTTTTTCTAATCTATTTCCAATATTTAATTCGAATCTGATAATCGTTTTAGTCACAGCTGGTTACATAGACATGAATGCATGCATGAACAGATGAATGAATAAGTGAGGGAATGAATGAATGAAAGACAGAATTTCTAGAGGTTGGTATGTAAATTCGGAATATTTGTGGAGAATGCAGAAAGGGTTAAATTTTCTTCATTATTAAATGAAATGAATTTCATTCTTACATCAAACAACTTCAAAAATACTCTTAAAGAAACCTTTCAATAATAATTGCAATAAACAACAGCAAAAAATACCTATAAATTCAAAAATTCGAAAATTCGCCCTGCTTTCTTCTTCTTCTTCTTGAAATCTAAATTAAAATCGAGAACAAATGATAATGACAAAATAATTTTGAAATTTTGACATCGAACTGTGAGATCTTCTTTAATAATTTTCTGTATTTTAAAAACTTCTCCCGATTTTATTTCTTCTGTCAAAATATTAGGAGAGGAAGAAAATGCAGAAGTAGAAGCAATGAAGTAATAAATTTGTCGAAATAAGTGGAAATAATGAATTATTATTATTTAAATATTCCACAGCCTTTTTAATTAGAGGGCATTTTTTCAGCTAATGATAAACGAGCATTCTTTCTGATTTATGTGACATTTTTAATATAATTTCTCTGTAAGGATGCGTGTACGTCGCAGTTTGGCGCAGTCTTCTCTTGTTAGTTTTTTTGTTGTTGCTTTGTAGGTATTTAAAAATCATTTAAAAGATATCCTAAAATGAAATTGTTTGCATTTGTTAAACCCTCGAAAATCCGGTCGAAACGAAAAACTCAATGCAAGGAGGCTGTACGACAAGCGAGAGAGACAAAACTCTCTTGTATGGAACAGAAACCGTTTTCGTTGTTGCTGTTGTCACTGTTGGTGCGTGTGTCTAATCGTGGAAATTTGTGACGGGGGGGAAATGAATCGCAGAAAATTCAATGAAATTATTGTGAGAAAAGTTGCTAAAAATTGGGAAAAATTTCATTGAGTAGAGTTCTGATAAATTTTAGGGATTTGTTTTATTTTTTGTACTTTATTTACCTTTTTTAATATGTATACTTTTCACTTTATAATACTTTCATTCATTTTTGCTATTTAAAATGTCTTCGACTCTTTTTACCTGTTTTTTCATCTTCGAAACTGTTCTAAAATATTTATTAATACACACTTTTAACAGAAGAAGTTTTGTTTATAATAAAAATTGTAGTTTTTATTCTTAGTGATCTTCACTTCAAGTCATTTCATTAAAAAATCTTTATGGGTAAAAATTGCTTGCTATTTTTAAGAATGTTTGCACAAATTTTGACGTGCTTTTTTAAGACACACAGCGATTGAATTTTAGAGCCGTCGTCCTGACATCCGCATCAGATTGAATGACTTAATGACCGAAGAGCGTTTTCTGGATTTTCGTCGCTTTTTTCTATTGTTTTGTTGTCTTCTTAGTTCCTGCGAATGTTTCTTTTCTTGTATCGCAACACAATTTTTCTGTTTTTTATACAAAAAAAAGAAGAAAGGTGTTCAATCTAAGCTGTTTGTAAAAAATTCGTTGCGCTTCGTTAGTGTCACTTAAATTCAGCTTAAAATATTGACAATTGAAGTCTTGAAGAAGTTTTTTCGATTAAGAAGAACTACGAAAAGAGGAAGTTATGAATTCTGCCTTGAAATTTTATAGACAATTTTTGAGATTTTAAATTCTCTGAATGTTTTCTTGAAGATGTCCAATCATCGCAGATTTGTTACGTCATTCATAGACAATTCTTCTCAAGACTTCCCCAGGCTTCAAGATTTCCTGGATGCTTTCATTTTATTTATCTTTTCCATTCTATAGAAACTTTTAATTAAATCTGCAATATTTTCTATTCGAACCTTCGTTGTTGCTACGAGTTTTATTCAAATTTCTAGAAGACACACTTTCTTCATTGTTTCCTCCCTTCCTTTCTTGATTTCTTGATTCATTTTGTATTCCTTCAAGGACTCATAACTTGGGTCTATCTGTCAACAGCGAGGCTGTCATTCAGGCTGCTGTCGCTTGATTGGCAGCGCCGCGTCGAACAGCAGCACATCATAAAGTCGCTCGTTAATACAAAATATTTTATTTGCGAACCACTCTCAGAACAAAGAGCGAACTTTTATAGCAAAATTATGACCCAATCTCGAGAAATTTAATTGCTATTTATTGCAAACAGTCTCTGTTTGGGTTCTGAGATCACTGCTGCGTTGCTTTTGATTTGAAATTGATTCCACGGCAACAAAAAGAAGGTGAAAATGAGGAAAATAAGAATGGATCCTTGGGAATTTATGACGAAATTAAAACTGACAGACAACAATTCGTTGGTCATAAAAATCATGATCTACGTTGTATTTAGTTTTTGTCAAATCGTTGAATTAGAAAACAGAAACATTTAGAAAACAAAATAATTTAGAAAACGGAATCATTCCTGAAAACAAGAGGAGATCAAGAATCAAGAGAATCAAATCAAGGTTTGGATCAACTGTTTTCTAACAGAAACTGTTTTCCATGAGTTTTTCTCATACTTTTCAGCTTGGAGCTTAGTTCAATAAAGAGTTTTGGGAAAGTAATCCGTAAAGTAATCACCGATTTACAAGGATTTATGTTATGTACATATGATAGAAAAAAAATTATAAACTATTTGATCTACGCTGCTGATAAATATAAAAATTTTTCACTTCACTGGAATCACTGAAAATTGAGAAGAGGCTGAAGAATTTCGCAAAAACAATCGGCAATATCTTGAATCCTTACACGGTCCTTTCCTCTGCGCTGCTCCTCCTCCTCCTGCTAAAGATGGCTCTCGATGTATCTGTCTGTCGACTTCTTTTGTTCACGAACAACATAAAACTCTCATCACTTTTTTATCCCGTTTTTGGGAAATCCTATCGTTTGTGCCTTGATTAGTTTCTAATAAAGTAAATGTTTATCTTCTTCGCTTTTCTTTTTTGCTATTTTGTTTTTTTTTTTTTTTTTTTGTAATTTTTCATCACTTTTTTCGAAAAAACCAACTCGTTTGCTTGATTCCCGATTTTGTTTTTGGGTTATTAATGCTTTTTTTGCAATTTTTTATTGATTCCTCTTGCAGTTCTTTCTTTTATTGTTTTTATTGAAAAATTGTTTTGTTTTCCCCCTTTTTTGGGAAAACCAGACAGAGTCTTTGTGGACTTTTCACTTTATCACTCTTGTGGTTTCTTTTTTGGTTATCTTCCATTCTATTGTTGTTGTTTTTGATGTTTCTAGGCTTCCCAATTTTAAAGAAAGATGATCGTAAATTTTTCAACAAATTGCCACCATAATAAATGGTTATCAGTGGTAATGGTTTTTCGAGCCCGGTTTTATAGCTGATTAATGAGGCGCGAAAAGAAGTGGTTTGTTTAGGGAAAAACAAATACAAAATGGAGAGTTTATTTTAGGGAAGTCTGAGCAAAGAAATGGAAAAAACCAAAAATTTTGCTGAAATTCTTCCCAGGAGATTCACAACAGGGATGCAAATCGTAGAAGAATTCAGTTTTGGTAACCTTGATACATCTTAAAATTATTATTTAAACTTTATATTAGAGTCATCAACTTCTTTCTTTATTTATACACTAAAATGTTTGATTTCTTTACCCTTTTCTTGTAACAAAACTCCCACTTCATCTAAAATTAAAACCAGTTTTAGTGGAATTCTTTTCCTAGCGCTCAATCGGGCGAAAACTTGGAATGACATGAAAACTTTTACGTAAAATTAATTGTTCGATAACATTGAGTAATGTCATTAATTATGATGATTTTGTAGGATAGAAAAAACTACACGTATACACAAAAAGGACACCTTTATTAGGAAAACTGTGAGCCACAAAAAAAGCAAGGAAAATCATCCCTTTTCTCCACTAAAAACAGATCATATTTTATGCTTTTCCCGGAAATAATTTGCATTTTGATAGGTTTTCATGTCGGACGAGTATTTGGACTATTTTGTTGGTGCTTAATTTATGCTTATAAGTATGAAACGGTGATTGTGGTGGTGGTGGTTTTTATCGTTATTTTTATCGTTATTGTTGTTGCTTTAATTTTAATTGCCAGCACGTGACCGGAAACCTGTTTTAAGCTGCTGCTTGAAAAAACACTGAAAAAACAGAAAAACAACAACAACAAGACGAAAACAACAACAAACTGATACGAGTGATACAATCAACGAATTCACGAGTGACCCGAAGGCATCCGTTTTTAAAAGCAGCTTCTGGGAAATTTTCATCTGTTTGTTTATTCAGATAAAACCGATTTTAGTCTATATAAATAGAGCCTTGATGATTAGCTGACGTTTTACGAGGAGTTTAGTTTAGGATTTTCGTACGTGACAAGCGAATAGTTGAACCGAAGGGTTGCAAGGATGCGGTGCCGATGTCCTCTAATGTAGGGCACACTTTGAGCCTCCGAACTCGGTCAAGCTACTTAGCACACCGGACAGAGGTTTAAATCGGACAAAATTTGTTTTGCAGGCTAAAAGTCAGCGAGTCCTTTAAGGCATTAAGTCCAACACCATGTGATGCATTGGTTCAAGAGAAAGAGAGAGAGAGAGAGGGGAGGGGAGAGATCGACCCGTAGAGGTCTCTATTAAGCGCAATACTTCTATCATAGTGTCTTGTAACTGAAACATTTCTACCATGTTTTCCTTGTGACATATCTTTATTAATTTCCTCCTTCCTTTTCCTAGAAGTTACATTTTTACCCAACTTTATGAAAGTTTTCACTAAGAATACCTGCCGAGCTTCAATTCGTATAACAAAACGTCAAAAATCATTCAGAATTGGCAGCGCTTTTCTGACAGCTGTCAAGTTGACAGTCACCAAAGTCAACTCAAAGCAGACGACACACGTTGGCTTTCTTTCAAACACTGTTTTTATGCTATCACCATCCCACCCCCTTTTTTAAATGTGGATGGATGGTGTTCTGTTTTTCTTGAAAATGGGAAAAAGTATTTCCACAAAACCTGTTAAATGTCGCTGTCAGTTTTGTTGCGGAACGTGGCACTGACGCTTCAACGTCGGACATGCTGCTGACATGTTAAATCGTGTGGAAAGCACTATGTTGCGCTCGTTCTTTGTCGTTGCTTTTCCTGCGATTCCAAGTTCAACGATTTGAATAATAATAGCGTTGAATCGCTTGAAATATAGTGCAACGCAACGCAATACAACGCATCGCATCGCGTCGCAGGCAAGCGCATCGCAGCATGTCTAAAAATTATACGTTGCCAGCGAACGCGGGGTTAAGTTATGAAATATTTTGAAATATTTTCCGCTGTACATATTAACGGCATATTTAGGGGAGGCGAAAGAAAAATACACAATTACAGCAACAACATTGAGCAAAAGGGAAGGGGAATGAGAAGGAAGAGCATCATCACTTGCATTATTTCTATGTTGTTGTTGTCGTTGTTGTTGTTGCCTTCACTGGTCATTTTTAACTACAGAAAAACGCGTGCTTTATTCGACTCAGTTGTTATTGCTGTCCTTGTCGTTCGCTCGAAAGGTAGGCGAACATTTCGAAATGTTGGCGTTTATTTGTTGTTGCAGCTCACATTTAAATACGCTTTTGATTGACTTGCATGACAACTCATGCCTAAAAATTTGCATAATTAATGCATCACTCAGCGGCGCTCAGTGATGTGCAAAAAAAAAAAACACGCCACTGGAAAAAAATTGGCACGAACCATGTTGTTGTTGCTGTTTTTGCTCCCGCTTTTAAAAGGAAACAAAAATTGCACTTTCAACACACTCACACACACGAATAAATACAGATATCATGCTGCCTCTCGGACAGACAGACCACCCCTCATGAGAGCGGCAGCAAGAGTTACTTTTTTTACTTCTAACTGAATGCATTTTTAATGAAGTCACGTTCGCTGGTCAGAGAGTCAAAGCGGCTAAAAAAACACACTGTGTAAAAACATCGAACACGGCCATCATAATTTGTATGAGTTAACATTCTTTCGATGACTGATTCGATTCAATTGATTGCTTTTTTGTTGCGTGTCCTTCCTTTTCTTTTATTTTCCATTCGAATTCTGCACAAATGTCACGTCACGTGACCTCACAACGCCACAACAAACACCACCCTGCTGCTGCTCGTCTTTCTACAAAAACATCATCATCACTTCTTATTAAAAACTTCATTCTTTCTTCTTCAACTTCACTTCAACTGCTCTCAAGTGGGTTCGCTTTGTTTGGAGCCACTTCAGCCTGTCATTTTTTGGTTTCTTTCTCAATTCTGACAGATGTCTCTCTTCGCCAACAACAGAGAGTGTGACACAGGAGCCGGACATCCTTTCAAATGGTCACTTTTGATGAATCTGCAACTTTTCTTGCACTTCCCTCGACTATCAAATTATTTCTTCCAAAAGGACAACAGAATAGAAATGGACCTCTTCTGAGAACTCGCAGTGAGTCGAATAAAAATATTTCATTTTCGATAATATAAAAAGTATAACTACGAAAGTTTTTCTGACTTTCTTCATAAAAACGTGCTTGTTTTCATGTCCAAAATGTTTCCGCGTTGATTTGTTCTCTCAATTTGATGGTCTTTTAGCGGACGTACGTTTTGCCTTTCAACGGGAATCTACTCCCACTTGACTGGGCGCATTGTTCGAGTCTCGGTCGGCTTCCAGCAAACGCTTCCGTTGTTATTGCGCTTTCGCCTGCCGCTTTTCTTTTTTCAGCACAAACGAGGCAAATTAAACTGGTTTCTCGGGCTGCCTGTCCGCCGATCAACGCGCTAAGCTGATGATAAATAAAGCTGACTGTCGGAGGACGTCAACAGCGCAATACAGACGCACCCTCAAGCATGGGAAGAGTGCGAGCAGAATGAAAGAAGTCCAGGGAGAACCTGCGAACTCATTCGTAGTGATTACGTTTGATTTCGCTGCCGAGGGAGGAAGAGAGGGGCGAGAATAGAGTCGAGTGGGATTCTCTGTTAAAGATTTTTATCGGGACATCAAAAGATACGGAACAATTTTACTAAAATTATGAAAATTTTGCTCAGATAGTAGAACACACAATATTACTATTTAATCCTTTATTTCAGAATTTAAATTAAACAAGAAAAAAAACACAATTTCTGCGGCTTAAGCTACTGCGGGAAACTGTTCGCTCTGCCAAAAAAATTAATCCCTTGAGAAATTTGAATATTATTCTTCTTCATTATTGAAGCCTGCGGTTGAACTGTCAACAGCCGCGGTAACACAACAAAAACACATCAGGAATTCTAATCAGCTCAAGTTAGTGCCGATCACTCATCCATCAAAGCATCAGCGGAAGCGCAGAATACCCCCCGATGGAGGGATGCACGTCTAATAAACAAACATCTATTCAAATCCTATCTCTGTGCCCAGCACGTGATGCTAAAATATGCTCCGTGATCCTGATTCACGGTGATCCTTCATTTTTTAACGGGACTCTCGCGGGTATCCGAAACACTGATTTGTTTACCGTCCCAGCGAACTGCAAATCCTGGCAATAAAAGGAAATCCTTAATAATGCGTTTTACATATCGAACGTATTGTGTTTTACGCAGCAACAACAACGAAAATCAGCAACAGCAGGAGCAGCAACCTTCCGCTGCAAGGCCTCAGTTCAGATGGTGTTGTTGTTGTAGGCTGGCTTGCTGGCTGGTTGTCTGTCTGGTCGGCGTGGAACTCCTGCTGCGACACGACACGAGCATACGCAAATCAGGCATACGCAAATCAGGACAGAGCGTGAAAGTGACGGAACGAGAGCGAGTTCGAGTGCGAGTGCTGCCGAACGCGGTGCGTTGTTTGCGTTGCGCAAAAAGGGTGAAACCTCGGCCAGCCTCTTGACGGCGGGAGGGGTGAAATCTAATATTGGTTTTTTGTTTCCAATTCAAATCTGTGTTTGACTTATTTAATTAAAAGCGCCGATCGTGTTTGCGAATCATTTGCGTAAACAGGATAACGTCTAAAAGAACACTCCAAATTGATTATAAATAACGTATCGATTATAAAGCAAGCGGACTGGAAACGGAATGAAGAACGGCCGCAAAGAGACCGGCAACCGATTCAGATGCGGTTGCCTTTAGATTAGACGTCAATCAAATCGGAAATGAAAACTTGAGTCAGCTAAACAAATGAAGACGCCGATTAAAGCTTCACTCTAGAAACAAACGAAGAATGGACAACTAATTTTCGTCCTTCTCAAAGGCCGCCAAATTCCGGTATCAATTCAGATTCCATTCCTTTTAGCGCTTTGGTTCTTCGTCCTGCGGGGCCCTCAACAACTTCTCTCAAAGGCTACAGAAAGTAAAAAACTAGAATCACCAAAAAATGCAAATACAATAAATTCAGTGGAAGAAGAAAAGGAAGACGAAGAAGAAGAACAAAACGAAGAAGAAGAAGACTAGAAATCAACTGGTTTTTAATTATTTTTGTCGGAATGCAATATTGTCTGCTTAAAGAAAGAGTTCGTAGTTTCGCCAGAGGATGTGACAGCGAATAAAGCAACGTCAACAATCGAAATATATGCATAGAAATGCGTGGAACGCGTTTTTGAAGCCTCAAGGTGCTTCAATGGAACCTCAACCGAGCAGCTTCGAGAAACCTCCAAACAGCCTCAAGCCAAACCTTAGAATCGCAAGGAAACTCGCAAAAGCAGCCCTTCTGAGCGACATGCAACACATTGCAATCAGTTCAACAGCAGCAACAAGAACACCAGCACGTACAACAACATCACCAACAACAACTCCAACAGCGACTACGCGAACTCCGTTTGTTTGCAGGGCGTGATTATGAACTTTCGTAAATTCGATCCTTTCACTTTTTTGCATTCGTTTCTTGTCGTGTTTTTTTTTGCAATGAATATCAACGCAGTTTTGTGTCTTGTTTGCGGTCATTTTGCAGGCAACAATGGAAAACAACAAAAAGGTTGCCTACGAACGCAATCCTTTCCTGCTTTGCGCTCCTTCGTCGTCCGTCTTCCGTCTTTCGTCTTCTTTTAAATTCCAAGTTTGGTCTCTTTTAAAACTGCCAAATTTGCCAAATTTTGTGAGTCCTGCAGTCTGCGAACTCCTTCCTGTCGCTGTCGCCGCAGCGACTTCGGGACGACGTGGCAACCATCGCAGAGGAAACTCCCAGCAACGTGCTATCGACAGCAGGACGACGATGGTTCTGCTCGCATTCGTATCGTGTTTACTTTAGCTCACTCATATCCTGTTTACCGAATCAGAATCCTTTTAAGACGTACTTGTTGTTGGTTTCGGTGTGTTTTTTGCTATGCGGCTTATGCAATTGTTTCGCAATTGTATTTTCCTTAGACACCTTTAAAGGATGTTGCGAATATCCTTTCTGCAGCTTTGTTTATTTTAGTTTTAGTCTCCGAGGATGCTGGGTCCAGGTAAACGACTGCCTATGTTATTCTTTGTGGGATTTTCAATTATACTTGTTGTCAAAAATCAACACAGATTTTCGGTTTTTTTTTTTTTTCCTATAAATATTTGATTTGACAGCAGCCTGTTTTTTCAATTCCTTTTTTGACGCACGAATGTGTGAGGCGATGGTATACAGAAGAATGGTCAGGGGAAGGGAAATAAAGAAGGGAGGAAGAAGAAGGAAACGTGAGTGGATGACTTAAAGAATATCTGCTTTTTCCTTAGCAACCGAGAAACAAATTTTAATTAGTTTCTTATCTTCCGATTTTTGTTACTATTAATATTATTATATTATAATACTATTATTATTGCAATTACTATTATTATTACACTTCTAGTACTCATCATATATCACACTCTCTGCCTCTCTTTTGCTCTTTTTCTCATAACTCATTAAGAACTCTTAACACGTTCATTGCTGTGTATCCACACTGAGGGCACACGTGTTGGTAATCAATTTAAAGTCCTGTCAAAACAGGTAGACTTGGCAGTGTTCGACCGTCATTCTTCCTCTTAAACACACACACACACACACACATTTAGATCCACCCGTACTTCACTCCTTTGACACAATAGCAGCAGCTGCTTTAGTGTTCCGCCGCCTGGCATTAATTAGTGAAGTCGACACTTGTTAACAGTCGTGATGCTCGCTCTCCCGCATCTCTCTCTTCATGTCCCTTTCTCACTAGTAGTTCGATTGTTTTCTTTGGTCGCACGCTTTCTGCTTCGTAATCCAACATGTTGAATACTCAAACACACACACACACACACACACATACACACACATGTATCAGTGTGCTCTTCGCAGGTTGTTGCGATTTTCTGCGGGTTCTTCCAATACGAAGGTTTTATTTTCTTAGGTTTTATTTTTGTTATTCTTTAAGTTGATTACTTGATGAGTTTGTTGGTGTTGTTGGTGTTTTTGTTGTTGTTGTGGTTGTGGTCGTTATCCCTGTCAACGCGTGCCTCTGCGCTGCCTGCGTTAATTTGTGCTGGTGGCTGATCTTTTCTGCTTTGACAGGTGGATTAATTTTCATTCTGTTGTTGTTATTCGATCTTCCTTGCGATTTCCTGTCGTCTTGTTTATCATTCTAGCTTGCATTCAGTTGTCATCACATTTAATAAGCCATCCACGCCTCATCTGAACAGGTTGTAATTAAAGTAAATTGTTCGTCGTCACCTTCTGAAGGCGTTTCCGAACCCAGCGTTTTCATTGTAAGAAAATCATTCCAGAACATTTTTTGGATACTTTTTCCTTCTTTCAGAAAACTGAGTTATTATAAGTTCTAGCAGAATTTTTAGAGAGAAAAAGAACCGAAATTTAGCAAAATAGAAACGAAAATACATATTAAATTAAGTCGCCTCATTCTCGCCTCTAAGAAAACCATGAAACCTCTCAAAACTTCTCAAACTTCTCTTCGAATATTTCTAAGACCTGAAATACTTTAAAAACATATCAATACAATCGTTTGTATAAAGTTTGTATCATTCATTTTTTATATTTTCATATTCTTATCCTTGAAATGTATTTGAATAAATAAAACTAGCAGAACATTAAAAGAAACTGCAATAAAATAAATCACACAATAAAATTAAACCCTCTAAGACCCTAACTTAACACCATCGTAGCCCTTTAAATATTTTTTTAAGTCTTTACCATATAATTAACACCTTCACTAAATATTCCTAAACCTCTGTTTAACTTCAACATACCTCAAAAGTACTGCACGCATCAGCTGCTTCCTTTCTTAATCAAGTGCGTTTAATTTTTAAACCCACTCCTGCTGCTTCTTCTCCCTCCAGGAGAACGTCTCCTCCATCGTAAAACACATCCGTCGCGTATCGAAACCATTTTTTACCCTTCTTTTTTAACTCTTCAATGGTACCCTTCAATGCCTTAAAATTTAAAAATTATTTTCAATTTTCTTGCTCATTAAACTCAACCAACTGTTAATGAACTGGATCGGAACATCGAGCACGAGGTTCAGTTTTTGATGCGGTGAATACCGATAGAGTTTTCCAAGTCGTAAAAGAAAAAGTCTACTGATAAACAGTGGATTTTTGAGGGGGTTTTTCCAGCTGCTGCTTCAACCTGTTCGTGGTACCTTGTTTAGTCAAAAGTTACTGAATTAAGGATTAATTGGGACCTTTCTTTGATCGAGGACTCTTATTAGCATATTTTACACAAAATTTATTTATTTTATGCATTTACAGGGTGTTGCGTCGACTTTTCTAGAGACTATATAGAAAAAATGAGAGAGAAAAATTTAAAACATAGCATGACCTCTATGAATGATGATTCTAAAATAATTTGTAATATTTTTCCTTCTTAAATAAATAAAGAGAAACACTAGAATCTTTTTTTGCTTTGTTTTTATTATCAAAACATAACAAGTTAATATATTTTAATAGCTTAACTTAACCGAACTACATAACAAATTGGATTAAATGAAATAAGTAAAGAAAATATTCGACTGAAATAACTTAAAATTAATACTTAAAAACTAAAAGCGTAACGTTGAGCGTTTCCCCTCGCTTGCCAACAAATCAACAAAGTTAATTAAATAGTAAAATTGAACTCAAGACTAAACATAAATGGACGGCAGCGCCAATCCGATCTCCAAATAATTGCGTGCATCCACCTTGAAGCGCTTCGAGGGCGACTGCGCAGCCGCACCTGTCGCCAGAGAAGGTCGCTTGCCGTGACGTTTGGGCGCCGGTGTTGCCAACATGAAGGAGTCGTTCTTCTGAGGAGGTGGTCGACTGCAGCTGGACTGCGGCGTGGGCAGCTGTCGCAGCAACTCTGCTGGCAGAGGTGTTCCGGGCGGTGGTGTGGCAGGGGCGGGCGTTGGCGGCATAACTGAAGCGGCAGGTTGCTTAAAACCCGGTGTGGTGGTTGTTGTTATGATGCTCGCCGGTGGTTCCATCAGCAGGAAACTCAGATCGCTGGCAGGATCGTCGCCCGCCGCATACGAAGGCGACAACATCTGCTGCTGGACACATTGCACTTGATTCTTGAGCAACGTGCGACGACGCAGATTAAAGGACTTTCGTGGCTTCTCTCTCTTCTTGTCCTCCTTGCGCGCCGAGTCTAGGATGGCATCGATGAGCTTGTCCAGCGTTTGATCGCCCATTTTGGCCGACACCAGCCCCGTTTCGTCAAGCGGTTTCTTCGTCTTTGCTTCTGCAGCAATCGCTGCGAATTCCTGCTCAAGTTTCCGCTTCTGTGGCAGTGATTTTCTCGGCGGTGGCTTGTTTTGCACTTTAGTTAGCTCGGGAGTAGCGAAGTACCGTGGATGTCCCAGGAACGGGTCGGGCAGCAGGCCGCGCATCGCCAGTTGTTGGCCCGTGGGCAGTTCTGTGCTTGGCGAGTACTCTTCCTCGAAGCGCGGCAGCGTGGACGAGTAGATGCCCAGCGATGCTGTGGAAGGCAGCGTTATGCCGATGGTGGAGTGCCGCCGAGTCGCCGGCGGTAGCCTTTGTTTAGGAACGGGGCGCTCAGGGGTACGCGGTACAGGACGCTCCGGCGTGAGGTTTAGTATATCCAGGAGTGGCGCCAACACCAGCGGACTGTTGCGTTGATGCGGCACCATCGGCGTAGAGGTGACCGGAAGGTTTTCCTTGTCGGCGATGGTGGCGCGTCGACGACGTCGTTTCGCCTCGCTTAGACGTGGCGTTCGGAGGGCTCCTGCCGCGGTAGGCGTGGCCTGCGGGAACATTTTTTGTGCCGAAGCGGTCCACTTTAACATTTTCGCTTAAAGTCTCTTAACAAAAACAATTTACACGGATCTCTCTTCAGGGTTTATAGCGTTTATATTGTGTTTTATAACTGAACGAGTGTTGAGCAATGTTATCGATTAATTCGTTCACTTTTCTCGTTGATAGTTGGTGACAAACTGAAGAATTGCTCTGAACTCGATGCCTTTTGTACCCGTCGCTCTCTTGTTTCGCTTCTGGGTAACGCCAAGGGTAGTTTTGCCCTCGTCTAGTTTGCGTGCTTTATACTTCTTCGATTTTTGTAGCACTCTAGCCAACTGTGCTCATTTAACAGCCAATAAGAGTACCTTTTGTCTTGCTCTCTCTTGAAGCAGTCTTTCTCTCAACGAATCCTTCTCACAATGGAACTTCCGGTTATATAAGTGAACCGTTTTCCACCCCTAATCGTCTTAATGATTGTCTACTTAGCTCTCACTAAGCAGTCTCTCTTCTCTGTATAACCTGGTGAGAGCCAGTAGACACTGCGAGAAATCAGATCCGAGAAGAGTTATAAAAAAGTTGTATTTTTGGTTCCGAATTCATATCATTTAAGAATTACAATTAGTATTGACATCATTACGAAATGGAGAAACAGTCCTTAGAAAAGACATGAAAATATATGAGAATTACTCTGATAATACTATAAAATTCGCTTCTAATGCATTTTTTACTGTTCCAAAATATTTTGCACTGTATTTTCATTAATGCAGATGCCAAGGAGCTCTCAACGGACACCGTTGTTCCTTCCGATTTCTCTCTCTCTCTCTCTCTTTCTCCCAGGGTATTCAGCCAGGACTTCTTCGTGTCCTTAGTTCATTGCACGGAATGGTCTCTCAATGAGACAGCGACGACAACAGCAACATTTCGTTTCTCTTCTTCTCAAAGCCGCCGAGATAAAAATCTGCGCCTTTAGCCCTCGACTCCTGGCGTCCTCACGTGCACCGTTTTTCTCCCTCCGATTGCCACAACTCGCTGTTGGTGAGGAGAGAGAGTAACAAGAGCAGGAGGCGCAGGAACAGGAGCAGCGCGTTCGCATGCGATACGATCAGCGGAATAGAAAAATATAAAAATTGGGATGAAAGGAAGTGGTTTTTCCTTAATTAGTTTGTTCTTTTTTACGACTTTTTTAAGTAGATGGGATGGTAAGGGAAGGAGAGAGTAGAGGATGGCTGGAGTTTTGTTATTCAAAGTGAAGGGAATATTTTTGTTGTTTGTAAGTTTAGAATGCTTTCACAAATGAGCAACAGGATTTTCGCGTGATAAAAAGTTGTTAATTTTGAGGTGTCCAGCTTGAGTAGGTTTGTCCTTGTTCCGTTTTTTATATAAGATTTCCTTGTTTGTATGATTTGTGTCAGAATGTCACAGTGACAGGTTGTTCGTTGATTTCGTTAGTGATCTTTATTTGCGGGTGAGGGTGCTGTTGATGGCTTCGGAGGGTGTTGTATCATGAGGAGGTTGATGACTGTTTGTAGTTAATGTGGGAACAATTTTATAGTTAATCACATTTCAACCGTTTTTTCTTCGAGTTCTTACCCATTTTTTGTTGTTTTATAAGGAAGTCGCACATTTGTGAGTATTTTTTCGGTGAACATAATTAATATCCTTACCATTTAATGTGGGTCCAAGGACCGCGAAAGAAATGCGTCCAAACGTTACTCAAAGTTCTTAATAATTCCACTTCTTTTTATTGATAACATAGAATAGAGAATAACAACTAAAATCTTAATTTTTAAAGAATTACAAGTACTCTTTTCTGAGTATGTGAAGATTTGAGTGAGTGAAGATTTTCATCTGAGAATCTATGAGATTATCAAAAACTCAACTCAAAAACCTTCGTAACTCAAATCAAAACTTTCGTAAAGTGTTGAAAGAGTTTAACATTTTTTCTTTCGGATTAAAAAATACACAAAAAACTAAACCTTTAAGCGTAAAAAAAATCGATTTAGCATAAATTTCACATATGAGTGAAGGTCCTTAAAGAACTCTCTAGGAATCGAATTGCTTTGTTTCTGCCTCGAGTTGTGAGAACCGCTTTTGTTATGCGGTAAGAAGGCACGATCGATGTATGCAGTTGCGTGGAACCAGAACGAGGCGATCGTCATCGATAATGAGCATGGACACTGTTTTCGTAGATGCTGCAATACAGACACCGCTACTTGACTCCAGTCACTCATGATGACATCCTGTCGTGTGAGCGAAGTCCTTTTTTAAGCAACAACACTACACAAGTTTCCTTATTTTATTTCTTGTGCCCAACTGAGTTGTGGTTTTACGTGTTGAGCGTGCTTTGAGGCTCGTATTTGCATGTTTAATGGAGCGTACATAATGCTAGAGAAAGATACAGAAAGGATCTACTTTGAAGCTGTTGCTTTTTTAAGGTTTTTGAAGGAATTTCGTGAAGTGTTTCGGAACGATTACTCGTTGACCGAAGCGCCTTAAAAGTATTCAAATGTATTGAATGAATAAAATAAGGGAACCTATCGAGGTTGGTGAAAGGGACGGGGAGGGGAAAAAGACGCTTGCGGTTTTGTTTTTTATTAGTTTTAAGATGCAAATGATATTTTTTTTTTTATTTCGAATACTTAAGCATTTGATTACCCTCGCTTGGGTGATAATTAAAGCTCCAGTTTGTTGTTCGTGGGTAACTGTTTTTGTGTGGTTTCCGCAATCAAGGATCAAGCGATAAGAATTTCAATTAACACCCCAAACAATGATTTATTAAGCATATTAAAAACATGGAATACGTAACACGGAAACGCAAACAACGAAAATGTGACTTTAACAAACAATATCAACAACAACAACGAGAGCAGTACAATGCAAGTAGAAAGAAGATTAATCATATTCATGCAGGACGTGTTGACTACACGCACACGCACACGCACACGCACATACATACACACACATATTCAAACGCATTGCTACACGCTCTCAAACCAAGTAAAACGTGTATCGCGTGCATTCGACATCCCAGCAGAAATCTGAATGCAAAAAAGGATGCAAAAAGGATTTAAATGAAGGCACCCAAATTAAATGAGTGGTGGATTTACCTCTCTCGAGGATTGCCGCAAATATAAGATCATGGAATTGTAAAAAGGAATCCACCAAAAAAAGGATTGTAAAATTGCAAGCGTTGTTTGTTTTTTGCCAAACTGTTGTTGCGGATGTTGTTAACAGCAGAACAACAACGAAAGTAACCACGAACAAATCACATGAACCCTTTTCGACGTCCTTAAAGAACGCTTATCAGTGTGTTTTGTTGTATTTTTTTCATTTGGGTTTTTCTCTCATCTGAAAGGAAGAAAAACCTACATTTTAACGCTTTTAATTGAAAAATAAATAACTAGTTAGCAGCAAAGGGTTAATTTTTCGATTCTGTAGAGTTCTTCGACGAAAAATTCGATCGGTTTTAAGATAAAGAAAAACCGAAGGAATTCCGTTCATTTTTGCATCGTGGAAAAATCGCTTTTCTACTCATAAATTTCTCAATAATAAGCATTTGAAATTTTATACGCTTTCTACTCAAAATTTATGTTAACGATCAATTTTCAGGGTAAAGATAAAGAAAACAACCAAGAAAGTGTGCAAAAATGTGGGAAAATCAAAGAAAAAATTTCTTTTCTGAGTCCGAACAAAGAAAAAGAAAACCTCTGAAGTGTTGATGTCTTTTTAAACGACATTTTAACCCTTTTTTAACGGGGAAATCAATTTTAACTCTCTTCCACTTCAGAGAAACATTCGACGACATCAAAACAACAAAGAAGTGCAATAAATAAGCTAGGAAGCTAATAAATTAAAAACGCCCATAAATTATAAAAAAAACGTATGAAGCAAGCAGTTGACAACCTTCAAGCACTGGTCAAAAGTTGCTAAAATCGTGGGAATCAAATTAATTCTAATGCAAAGAAAAATGGTTGGTACTATCGTTTTAAGCGGAAGAGTTTTTTTAACGCCTTCTTTTCTCGGATAGAGCGTCAGTACAGAGACACTTTTCTCAGTCACACGGTGGCTCTTCCAGGTGACTGCTTTGCATGTAGTTTGTCCTTAGAAAGCGCGCTACTAAACACGATAGCTTTAAGAAATGCTGATAGGACGCGATTTTTTCAAAACCAATAAAAAAACGTGTCTGGTAAATCGAACAAATGAAATTCGCTCAAATTAAGGATTCCTTCGGTGAGCCTCTTCAAATTAGGCTGGAATGAAGTGCATTCGAAGGATGCTCTGGAGGCAGAAATGCAGGAAACAAGAAAAAAACAGCAACAGCAGAAACTGTCGCTCATAAATTTCAATTTACTTGCTTAATTGTCTGAGTTTATTGCAAGGCTGCATCCAAACATACAGCCGACAAGACGTTATCCTTTCGTGCGGCCTCTTGAATTTGTCCTTTTTGTAAAATTCACAACAACAACAACGACAAAGCAGCCACATCGGTGTCTGCAACGTGGCTGCTTGTATCTAGTTTTGCTCTAAATTATTTGCAATAACTTTTGCACAATTGCGCTGTTGTCCTGATCTGCAATTGCATCCTTTTCACATCGACCCTCGATTATCTGCTACTTTGATTCTACTTCCTGGAGCTGATGCGTCTTTGTTCTTCCTACTCATATCCTGCTCTTCATTATGGCTCTCATTGTTCTATGCTGTGTAAATTACCAGCTCGACTCACACGACTTTCACGAGGTCTCTTCTCACATCCATAGAGAGAGAAAGAGAGAAAGAGAGAAAGAGAGAGAGAGAGAGAGAGAGAGAGAGAGACTTCCGTCTACAGGATTCCTTTTTTTCTTTATTTGAACTAGATTTGAAAAGTATATTTGACAGTTGACAGTTGTTGGGCTTTTGAGTTTTTAAGTTACGATCGTAAACAAGAAGAATATTTGTGATATCGTATTTGTTCTTCGATTCTCTCGAAAGATTTCGCTTTTATTCCAAATACAGCCAACAGAGAAAAGAATAAAGTTTATCTTGATCTGTATGCTGAGGAAGGAGATGCTCATCTATAGTAACAAGCTATTTTATTAGCTTCCGTTCATAGGAGTTGCTTTTTTTTCTTAATATTTTTGATAGTCTTGAAAGAATAAAATAAAGTCAGGATTTTTCTAAAGAGTTTACTTCTCTTTCCTTTTAATACTTGAAAATTCCTTCAAAACTATTCAAGGTTTATTAAATTTATTATAATTGATAACCCAGAAGCCAGAAATATCCACGATCGCATTCAAACCTAAGAATCTGCTTTGAATTTATTTATTTTTGTACACGAGACAGCTTTCCCATGATCCTGGAATATTTTACATACCATTTAACCATTTTAAAAGTGTAAATTTTTTGGAGAAATCAGTCCCTACTCCCTCTCTTTCAGCTCCTCGAAAAATGTCTAAAGTTCTCATGTTTTTACCCTGTTTTTAAGCGATTAAGGAGCGAAAACTGTACCAAGTTCATAGTTACGAGCAAAAACTGATTGCGAAGTATTTAAAATTTTCCTGCACAATTCTTTCCCTGCATTTTTCAAGATCTTTCGATCTTTAGACGTGACTTTCGCTCATCCTGCTCCTCCCTCCTTCGCCGATGTCTCCGGAGCGGTCATAAAGCGATCGTATTTTTCAGCGAATTAGTTTTGGCGATTTCTTAAATCCACACTCATTTGTCACGTCCATCTGGACACACTGACAGCTTCTACAAATTTTATTTTTATTTATCAATTTTAACTTCTGTCGACTCGTAGATCCCACTAAAAAAGATCGCTTGAACGTTCGATCGGCTGGTCGGTTACTCAATCTGCTACAATTTATTATCAAATCTAATTTGTTGCGGTCATTCGGCAACATCAAGTTCTTAAAACTAATTACAACAACAACTAAAACACAACAACAACAATGATTATTTGATTGCCGCCGAAGTGTAACGAAATTTTTAAATAAATTGGCAGGATCTCAGGCGGATTTCTGTGGACGAGTGTGGATTTTTGCTGATTGACCCAAGAACGCCAAAGAAAGAATGGCTCGTTAATAAGCGTGAAAGTGCACATTTGGGCGCTTGTGAGAAGAAAGGACCTCGGCAAGGATCAGCGCAGAATTTATCCGTGCAAAGAAATGCATTGAAGCAGAGCAAAGTTGATCCAGTTTCGATGCAAAATCTTGAAGCACAAAGCGAAGCGTAGACAAAGAAACTAAGACGGAGAAAGGACTAAAAAAGGAGAGCAAAAATTCTGCGCGTGCAGAAGGCGGCAGAAGGACGCAATCGCAATCGCAAATGCAATGCAAGCAGCTGCAATGCAAAGCGACGCATATCACAAGGAGCAGCAGCAGCAGTGGGGAAGAAAGAAAGAAATTATTAGAAACCGCCGCACGACAGGACACTGGACAGTTGTTCGTAAATCAGTCTCGTTTCTGTTGTTGTTGTTGTACAAATCCTTTGCATACCCGCTGTCTCCTTGCTTCAATGTTTGTTTGCCGACCCGACCTCGTTACTCCTTGTTTGCATGAAACCTGAAGGATATCAAGGACATGAAAATTACAATCTATGATGTACATACATCATAGATTGAACATAAAAGAATTCCTAGCGTATTATGAGTTATTATTATTCTCGTTTCTTGTAATTTTTGAACTTATTTTCACCGGAAACACTAAATTCCTGTTCTTTCTGCGGATCCAAGTTTCCAACGCTAATGAGATATGTTACATTTCTCTTTCTTCTCCCCCCTGCCACAAAATACCATCCTTTAGAGAGAATCATATGCTGCTTGAAGTTTTGATGAATGGTTTTCACTTGAATACATCGTTTATCGATTTATGTAGTTTATTTTATACTGGAAGCGACTTTAGATATACGAGTCTCTCTCTAGAAGTCTTTACATTCTCTAGAAATCTTTAGATTCTTTAGAAGTCTTAAGATTGTTCTTTATTCATTACGTGTTTCAATTTAAAAATCTTCCTAAAGTTTTTAGTACTTTTTTAATGAATTACCTTTTACAAAAGTGTCTATCTTCCGTGTTTTCGAGGATTTTCTGTGTTCTTCTTTTTTTATTCTTCGATTCTGCGTGATCTTCTTAATTTTTTGCTTTTCCATAAAAAAGTGTGTAGTCTTTAAAGCCATCAGACATCCAACAGAGTTAATTTTTCTACATATGCACATATTATCTCTGATGTTTGTATACAAAAACTTACCGCATTATATTCTGAGACCATTTCTCACTGACATTAGAGAAAATCTTTTGATGGATATGTAAATCTTAGAAAAAAAAAATAAAATCTTAAGCCCTTAAACCGAATGTGGCCCTCCAAAGCTACAAAATTACTCTAAACAAAAGCACAAAAAAATTGAAAAAATTGTGCTGGGTTTTCTTCAGTCACACAGAGAGAGCTGTGCGTTTTTGTGCTCATAAAAAGTAGAGTACTCAATAAAAAAACAATAGATTCTACTAGAAGAAGGCCGGATCAAAGAAAGCATCTATAAATCCAGCCCGAAGACATACTCATCGAGCCATTTGTCATAGCCCATCATTTGACGAATGATTGATGCAAATTCGGGGTGTCTATTTTGACAGCCATCGTGCATAATTATATGTACATCAGTCTGCATCGCTGCTGTCTCTATCCGTATCTGATATCTGACGATATCTCTGTCCGATATCTCTGTCTGGCAGTGCATCTTCTCTCAGACTCATTCCACGAAAGACAAATGATTCCTTACCCTCGGCAGGAGTTAAAAAAATGGTACTGAAAAAACTAATAGACTTTGAATTCTTGGTCTTCTTAAATTTATCCAGCTTTATTCTTAAAGGGTTATGCAATATTTTATTGAAATCATAACCGCGCCAAGTTCTTCCCTGACAGCTTCTTTTTTATAGACATGTCTTCCTTCTCCTTTGATTTCTTTTATTTTTTATTTATTAATCTTTCCCGACATTTGATTGGCTTCGTATTCAAATGAGTTTAGTTACTGAGCGGTACCCACGGGCCACAGTGGGTCACAGCGGGATCAAGGACTCATTACGCGTTGCTTATTTGTCTGAATTTGAATGCTGTTGGTATTCTTCGAAAGGGTTCCACCGTTCGAATATGCCACGGATAATATTTAACATTTTTTATTATTTTCCACTTTTTTCGATTTTCTTTGGGTAATTTTGACACCAGACACAATCACATAATCGTTTGCTTTTTTTATTTCCATGTCATCGCATTTTGTCATGGTTCATAAACATGGATTTGTGATGTTATGATCCTTCTTTATCCGATTGCATTGAATGATCTTATGGACGTCATATGCAAATGATGTGTATATCATATCATAGTTTGACGATGCATCCTCAAGTCATGATGCATGACATTTAAATGAAAAGAGGTACGAAAATTAGAAAAGTACTGAAAATAAGTACATTTTTATGCCTTGAATGAAGTTCGGATTAAAAATATGAAAGATCTGTTCAAATCTGAAGAAAAGTCGCTATTTTCTGTGGTCATCGTTTGATGTCCTCTTTCTTCGGTCAAATGTTTCCTGTTTCCCCAACAAAAACTCTTTGAGATACCCTTTTAAATTGCCTTGAATATCCTCGTTAATCTTGATTTTTAGCTGTTTAATTTTTTTAGTTTCTTCTTGATGAGAATTACTGGAGTATGGTTTGTATTTTGTTTCAAGTTTCAATATTTTGACATTGGACAAAAACACAGCCTGTCCTTGTTACGGGCTGTCTGTCATGTTTTCTTTTCCTGTTTAACATGCTTAGCAAAGGAGTAACACGACGCTGCTGTCCCACGAAGGGACGAATCAAAGGATTGTGTGTGGACATTGACATAAAAGGACATGTTTGTAGGTATGTGAAAATGTTTAATTGTTGCGATTCTTCTTTTCGCTTTGTTGTTGTTGTTTCTAATTCTTATGGCCGAATATACTCCCTGCCTTTGATGGTGAATACAGGGTGCGGTCAGCGGAACGACTGCTTATCAGCAATGATTTCTGTGTCAAAAATGTTGCTGTTCTTGTAAGTATTTCTAGTTCTTGTGGTTGTAATGGGTGTTGTTTTTGTTGTTTGTTGTTCTCGCTGTTGTTTGTGTTGTAGTTATAATCCTCTCATGTAATCCTTTGAGTAGAGCGGGCAATTATTCTTAAGGTGCTAAGATCTTGCTAAGGTTTACGGTATGGTTTTAAGTGAAAGCATTAAAGTTTGCCTTCAAGCTGAGCTATTTTCAGAGCTGTCATTATTTTTGTTGACAGCTGTCTTAAAAGATACGAGTACAACAACTCATACACATGTTTTTGTCATTGTTGTTGTTGCCATTGTTGTTGTTGGCTGGTTTTCTTTATCGTGACAACGAAATTGTAAACAATTCAATTAAAACTAGACGAAGGGTTCGAAAGCATAGAAAACAGTAGAAATGAATAAACAATATTATAATCAAATTAAGAAAGTACGTATTATGATCAAAAGTAATGTTGTTGCTTCATATTGGATTCCCATAAATTTTAATTACTTAATTTTTCACAGCAAAACAAAAGAGAGGCTGTACTCAGGTCCCTGCGACCCTCCCACTTCGGCCCACTTCTGTGCTCAGTGCGTGAATTCTAATGACAAAATAATTGTCACCATGAAAGAACTCACCCACGTACAAATTAAAATATCATCAGAGTAGCGCGTAATCAGCGATACACAGAACCAACTTAAACACATGCCATTAAAATTCTTAGAGACTAATAAGCATTACAAACTAATTGATGCCCATATATTATATTATACTAAAATCATTGATGATGATGATGTTATTTAAAAGAAAACACAAGAAAGAAACAACATTAAACAACAACAACAAAATAACAACAATAATTTAACAACAACAGACCCTTTTAGGCATTGTTTATCAGTGTTGTGTTTCAATAATTGTTTTAATGCATTTTTAAGTTGCTTAAAAAAATGTAAAAAGTATCTAAAAATTGCTGACACTCTACAAATAGACTGTCACAAAATTAACCCTCTCACTACTCTGACTTAGAATGGGCCACATGAGCCTCTGGGTGAAGGTGGCGGCTTTTCTCATAGTTACCACACGCCTTCCGAAAACAAACCCAACCCCCTCATTAAATGAGGTTTACTAATGACCATATGGTCAACCTTTTGGTTCGTTTAAACTTAAACTTGTCGCGTGTTTTATATTGGTTTGAAAAGAAAAACCCTGAAACCACAAAAAACTCAATAAAAAATACACCCTTTCAAAACATATTCATTAAAAAATATCCATCACATGCAACATTTCAATTGATTGTGTTCGTGTAACCGGATTTTATTTGGTGATCGATGGGAAAAAAACCGATCTCCTTTAGACTCATTATTATGATCATCATCCTCATATTCATCATCATCATCTTCATAGTTTTACTTACCCTCCAGTTTAAAAAGAGTGGAAAAACATACAAGCAATAAAAGTCTAATGAAATAATTGTAATTATTGCTTAATTTCTATATTTTAATATAGGTTGGACCATCCGCTGACTTTTTCTTAAATCATGTAATTCAAACTAAATTCATTATGGAAATAAATTTAAAATTATAATAATTATAGAAATCATAAGGAAGCCAGCTGATGGCGCAGTCTCTACATACATACTATTATTTTTTCTTATTTTACTATATTTAATGAGGCTAGTTTTTAATTACTTATTTTTCTGAAATTAAAAACTATTCTAAAAACTAAACTAAACAAAAGGAAATGAAATAACGTGAATAAAACTGTTCGAATATCGATGATAAGAACCTTAACAAAGGATTTTACGATCCAAATCATAACAACGAGAAAAAAATGGTGTTTTTATCTAAAAAAATCATTCAAATGTTTCAGAAAACATTCCAATGTTTCAGAAAACATTTCGGGTAAAAATTTGCAAACATATTTTTTTGCTAAAATGCTAAAAATTCCTTAATTTGGGGTGAAAATAATCCTCCGATTGGTTGTGGGAATTCAGCTTACTTTCTACTTCACTTAATTATTACTCACATCGCATTAAGTAATCGCGTTGAATATTTTGCCAGTTTTATGGTGGGTATGAAGTAAATATTGATGCTTAAATATTGATACTTGATATGGGTGTGTGTTTGTGTGTCCTTTGATCAACCAGACTGTTCGCCGATTAGAAGTGGCTGGTGGCTGCTTTTACGTCTACTATAACGAATTTTCACAACATCGTTCTTATTAATGCTTGAATTAGCAGAATAATTATTCAATGTGAGTTGGGAGCGTTTTATAGGATTAACAGATTTTGCTATTATCCCGGGTCAGCAGATTAGTTCAGTTCGTCGGTAGTGATTTAATAAGTTTTAATATGTTCTCTATACTGAGAACTGAGATATTTCAGAGCAGATGACAAATCAATCGTCGTCTATAATAGTTCCAGATCTATGGAACAATTATAATCATTATAAATATTATAATCATTATAACTATTACACCATTGTGCCCATTATAATCATTAGCATGTAAAAACAATTGCATTCATCGTTATTAATTATTATAAAAATAATTGAGACATCTTCATGTTTCAGTTTTTGATATCTTCTTCCCCTTTCTCTCTCTCTCTCCCTCTCTTTCTCTCTCTCTCTCTCTCTGCATTCCTCTTCTTTCTTTGAAACTACAAAAAAGAAAACCTTTTTTACCTACTTATTCAAGGACAAAAGAACAAAAAAGCCATGGGCTGAAAACAGCTGCCCACAATTTATGTCATCTGAGTAGTGACCCCATACACGGCTACAATAACAAAACAGCATCAACAGAGTCCAGATTTTATGATAATGCAATGAAAACAGAATACAAAAGATTTGCCTAACATTAAATAAATATTAAGAAATATTAAACACTTAAGAGGAAAAAAAGGACAGAAATAATAAAAAAGTGCCCAACACGTGCCAGGAACATAGCCACAGATGGAACGAAAACAGGACCAAGAGACAAAACAGCACAGTTTCAAATCGCTTCGTGATATAAAATGTTTAAATACAAGAAAAGGAGCAGTAAAAATAGGTGAATAGATTTTTACGATCACTTAGAGTCAAGGAAGATCAGACAGAAAGCAAACATTAGATCAGTGGCAAGAAAGAGAGAACGAGAGAATAACGACATAATAACGCAAAGTCATAAAACTCGGACATAAAATTCGAAATGAAGGACCAACATTAAGGATGCACTCGGATGATGACCGAAAGGTGTCACTGGAAGTTAAGTCATTGAAGCCAACAAGAGTTTTCACATTTTTTCTTCGGTGTACAAAAGGATGATCAGCAGAGGATGAAGCTGCTCACGACTCGAAACTCGACAGGACATCGGTATGGTCTTTTGAGTTGCCATGAATGTACTTCAGATCTAATTTAATTTAATTCAATTCACTGGAGTACGTTGAATTGACGTACACCGTCGCATGTGGTGTTCCAGGCAAGGATAATGGCAATGATAATAGCAAAGCTATAACAGATCTGGTCCTGTGAAAACAATGGAGAAATCATAAAATACTCTTAAAGGATTTTTGCAAATGAAATGTTTTCTTTTAAGTTTTCCAAGTATTTTCTTTGAAGCAGTCCTCTGTGAAGCCCTTAAAGTAGATGAGTCCTTATAGTTAAACCCTGCGGTTACATTAGGATCCTTTAATACTTTAAAAATTCAGTCAAATTGTGGACATTATTATCTTTGAAGTCGCTACTTTTATATGATTTCCTTGAAAATCTTTACTGAGTCGCTGAGATCTTTATTTTTGTTCCTTCCTCGAGCTCCACTTTTCCCATATTTTGAGCCAACCGCAATTTTTATTCAAATTAATAACTGATTTTCCCACACAATTAAAGATTCTCTGCCCACTCTACCAAAACGAAAACTCGGAGTCACTTAAAAGAAATACCCTCCCTCAAGATTCTGACCCTCGTCCACTCATCCAAGGAAGGAATTTTGTTTCCTTACGACTGACATTTCTTAGCCATGTTTAAGAAGAGCAGGAAGTTTTGTTTTAATAGTTAAGGGTATAAAGAAATATAGAAAAGACAAGAGCAAGAAGAAGGGCATAAGGACTGCGATAAGGACGTAGACTAGGATGTGGACTTGCACTTGGACTTAAATGCAATTGTTACGCATGGTTTAATGAGCACTCATCCAGCCAAGCAACGAAATTCTTTATGATGTAACCACTGAGCAACGATTACGTAATTACAGGTTATTATTGTTGTTGTTGTTGTAGTTGTTGTTAGTGGTTAAACACATTATAAGTGCCAGCGACAACTATTAACAGCATTTCGTCAATGAAAACTTCCTTAAAAACTTCTTTAAAAAAAGAGGATTCGCTTTGGCAGGAAGGAAGTCGATTTCCTTGAAAGAATCAAAGAGAGAGGATCTAATGTTATATAATTATGTCGCCTGTCGGGAAGCGCGGAAACATTACAAAATAAACATCGATTTCCATCTGATAAACTGATAAAATCGTTGACCTTTCCTAATTTCTGCGTCTTCCGTCAGCATCGAAATTGAATTACAAACTTCTTCAGTTTTGTGAACTTTGAAATCTATCTAATTCTAAAATGAACTCTGAAGACTAATAATAAACTTTAAATTATAGAAATTTTAGGACTTTTAGAAAATTCATACCTCAACAGTTTGACGAAACGATATGCTTCAACAGTTCTTGAAAGATCGTTAAATAAAAGCATCTGTTTTATTCTTCAATTCGTACAACAACGGCAACATCTTAATATATTATCCATCATAAAACTGCCATAATTTTTCCCAGCGAACTTTTATCACTTCAATTAATCGAATCCAGAGCCGTGAAATGCTTTAAAAAAGTTGCAACTCTTTTGCAAGGATATCCAAGACGAAGACTTGAGAAAGCGATTTTCCAAGCACTTCATTAATAATAAAAATTATGGGCGTTTACAAGAGGATGTCATGACATGCTGCTGACATTTATGCAGTTTTATGACTTGCAACAACGCATTCCGGCTGCTCGGATCAGCGCAGCTCATTGCGAAATCCTCCCTTGTGTGTATCTGCGGCCTGTGAAGAATGCCAGCAAAAGAGCAGTCGGACAGTCAGTCAGCCAGCCTTTCAGACACTAACAAGTCTATCAAATTTTCACACAGCCGCACGAGTCTCCGCAGCACCACGTCAAAGCGTTTGATCGGGAATCATCGGCGATGAGGACGTCATCAGGACGACTGCGCGCCTCAGTGCACATCGAGACGTTATTCAAAGGATTGGCTGCTGCGCGAATTTGATGCATTTGACAGTTATTGCAACAGGAACTCTTAAATTACTTTGCACAATCATCCTTTTCGTCGATATCCTTTATTATTTTGTTTAAGATCTTGAGGTCATAACTTAAGAGGCTGCTTACCGAAAAAGGTTTTTGCATCCTCACGCTGATCGCTGTCGATTGTTGTGATATCTCACTGGAGCGCCTAAGCCATAAAAAGGATTATTGATACTGATAACGTCATCGGCAGCCGGGGCTTCGTATCCAGCGAGCTGCGTTGGCAAATTTATTGTGTAATATTTTTGCCCAAATGTCAGAAATATCAGATATCAACAATAGTTGAGTGATATTTGATCGTCTTTCGCCTCCGAGCAGCAACATTAAGGAACTCGGTCGGTTTCGAGATTGCCGTGTGACTGAGGCAGCATCTCTTCCTACCGCGAGGCGTCTTTAAGCTCGTTTAAAATCCTCGAAATATTTTCATTTCATGCTAATTGATATCATTTGCAAATTTGGCAAAACAAAAATATCACTGATAATAATCTACGCTGAGGAATACGCGGCGCTAATTTATTTTTGTACCTTTGACCTTTTTTCTTCTTTTGTAATGGGAGATGCAAATCCCATGTGAAGTCATGATATTCAGATGTTGTAATTATCATTATATGCCTTTATTATTTAAATCATCTGTCAAACATAGTTTAACAACCTTCAAGCAGTTCAACTGAATATCAATGATCAAATGCAGGATCAACAATTAGGTCCCTGATCATGGATAAAATAGATTCCTGAATTTATACCACATCGAGAAAGCAATATGCTGGAAAAGATAGTTCGAAAGTACTATGATATTGAATCAATAGATATGCAAAAACCTAGAAATAAGAATTTCGCATTACTTTTTGTTGTGTTAAGAAAAAGAGGAATATAAGAAGAGGGCGGAAATTTTTACTGATATCAATTTCAGGCAGATTTCTGTTTAAGTCGCATATAGTAATAAATTTGATTTCCCCAAGTTCAAAATTATTTCTCGACCTCTTAAAAATATTGCCATGAAAATATTATTAATTATTGTAAATACAACAATAATTTATATAAAAATGTAATAAATATAATAAGCCGAAACCACAATGGCGCGTTAGGTCGGTCGCGCTTTGATCGGCGTTTGATAGACTTTACAAAAACTTTACGATAAAATCTTCCACGACGCACGAGTTTCATTTTTAAAACACAATGGCGCGTTAGATAGGTCGTGCTCGAATTCTACTAAGCACTGTTGAACTCTTCAAAATACCTTGGTTATGGGCCATAACCATAACTTATGGCTCCAACTAGTGTAGAGCGCGTTGTAAAAGTTGCAGTTATATTGCACAACTTTATAAAGCTAAATGATGATGCGTACTGCACTAAAAAAACGTGGATATTCATGACGAAAATGACGAAAATGACGAAATTAACACTTGAGCAAATAAAACTATCTATCTTAATTAGTATTTCTATATTTTATTATTTCTTCATTACATTTTTTTAAAATTGAGATGTCAAACGCCAGACCTAGTTGAAGTAGAACCAACTAGTGCGTTTGAACGAGATTTACATGATAAGGAAAAATTTACGATATAACGCCTGAGGTCTTGTTGTGAATCGCCTCGTAAGATTCCCTGTCTTCAATAATATCTGTCAAAGCGCGACCGACCTAATGCGCCATTGTGGTTTCGGCTTAATGTATTCAAATAATATACCGTAGACACTTAAAATATAGAATATACACAAAATATTGTATATTAACCCTTCTGTCAACAGAAATTTTTCCACTTTCCGTCAACAGATAGGTCTGGTCAGACCAACAGTATGCCTTGCGTGGTAAGCAAGGCAATATCCCCATAAAAGTAAGAAAAAACATCAAATTTGTTGTAAAATTAGAAAGAGACACATTTTATTAAATACTTTTAGCTTTAATTTAATAATTTTGGCATTTATATAAAGCTTGGGGCTATGTTGTAAACATACAGGGTCATTACGAATATGACAACTAAATCTTGTTTTACGCTGTCCTTTATCATTCGCCCTACATATAGAGCAAGATTTTTTATTGTTTGATTCTGTAATGCCAGTGCTTGTTGTTGGTTGTGCAATTTTTTCGCTGAGAGGTATTCCGAAAAAAGACTAGTGAATTTTTAACTGGAAAGTTTCCAACTATTTGCAGATTTCTCAGTCGGTCTTCAATATATGGAGTCACAAGCTCCTCTGTTGGAGCTTTCAACAAAATCCGGCGAGCATTCGGTTTTTGTGTGCATTCAGACTGATGTGAAATATTATATATGATGTATGCAGCCAGTGCAGATATTGCACTTTGCACCAGCATATTGTAGAAAAAGGCTAGTGGCCATCGCCGAATTTCTTTGCTCGGATAACCATTCGATGAGTCGCAGGCCCACCATACTTACGGCAGCTAGCAGTACTCCAAAATATGCATACAGTTCTTTATCTGTAACCGCTGTCCACTGCCGAGTATTTCTTGGATGTTTTTTATTGAATTTTTCCGTTTCTGTTCTAGCTTTTATTTACATTTCTTTTATTATATTTACATTTGTTTGCATTACAATAATGTCAACATTTCAGGTGTAATGACAGATTTGAAAATATACCGGTTCCAATTTAACTTAGACATTTTTATGCTATGGTTATTTATATAAAATTTAATAATTTTAAAAATTAAACTAAATTTAAATTAAAAATTAATTAAATTAAGACCGAAAGTTTATTACTAATTAGCCTTATTTTTTATCCTTTTATTTTAATTTTTTAAAAAAAAGGTGGGCCATCGGAAGGTTTCTTTTAAAAACTCGAAAACTCGGTCTTCTCGGCGATTTTCAACAAATTAATGAAGTAGACCGAAAAACGAATATTGACGGAAAAAGTTCGTTCTCAGTGATTCTCAAATAACTAACAAAGTTACACAATTTACACAAATTGTAAAAGGAAATCAGGACAAAAAACATCAACATCGTTCGGTTGGGGGATGCGCTAAACCAACCAAAGCTGTTTTGTTTGTCACTAGGTGTTGAATAAAAATAGCAGGCATACTTTTAGGATGCGCAAAATTTTTAAGTTTTATCAGATCGGATTATCAGATTGATTTTTTTTATTTGACAAACGAAAAACGTGTCAAAAAAACCGTGTAACTTCATTCGCTTGAGAACCGACCGATGAAGGGACTCAAGGGAATTGTGAAAACCACCAAAAAATTTCTTTTGAGGGAGACTGTGGGAAAAAATAGTCGTTCGTATGAATATCTTTTTACTTTATGTAGTTTATTTGATTTCCTTCCCTTATTTAATAAAAATACTCAACAACTTGCTTAAAAATATAAAATTTATTCCGTATTAGAATAGTTTAGGGTTATTCTTAAGTTTTTAAGTGATTCAAATTAATACCTAAAGTAATCTTAATTACAAAAGTATTTAGAAAAATTCCATATTTTTCAATAAAAATAATCCTTCGAATAATTATGATTTCTTTTGTTTTTTGTTTAAATAAAAATAAATTTTTATTCTTTTGAAGTCAATTCAATAAAGTGATCTAAATGATGATTTCTGATGACGAAAAACTCACTCAATGATTCTTTACATCTAGTTTTCTGTTAATAAATAACTAATTTCAGTCTTGGGAACTTGCACATTATTGCGTTCGAATTAATCATAATTAAATCTACGTCATTAGATTAACCATTCTGGATGATTTGCGTTTCGAAATGAGTGTTTCTCGTGTCGTAAAATTGTATATAGTAGGTGATTAGATTTCACCGTTGTTTAAGGTTGGGCAACTAAAACTGTGCACTGTTTCAGAGATTATTTTAGAGACTGCTCTCGATGTGGAAAAACAATGAAATCAATCGCTTGGTTGTTAGAATTTATTTTCTTCCAAACATTGCATTGATTTTTCCATGTTCTCCACCTCCTCCTTTTCCGGGTGAGCCTCCTGCTCTGCTTTTTGGGCTTTTGGGAAACGGCCTCCGCGCTGGCTCATTACTCTTTCCACAGTGGGCGTGTCTTCTCCGCCTCCGGCTGCACCCGCCTCGTCGGGGTGCGACTCGCTGGCGCAACGCATGGGTGACAACGAGATCGGCGATGAACTCGAAGATGTTGGCGTCAGCTCGTTCGAAGCCGATCCTCCACCATCCCCTGCGAACTCGGCCTCCAGCTCGCTAAACAGATCGATCAGGTTGTTGATGCCAATCAAATAACCGTCCTCGTGGTTTCCCACCTTCCAAGCGGTGCTGTGATCGATCTCGTGGTTGCCTGGCAGTAGCACCGTCTTCGCGAAGTCGATCAACCAGACGCTGGCGTGCGTGCGATCGTGGACGAACAGCAACGAGCTGCCGATCACCTCGTGTGTGCGAAAGAAGTCGGAGCACTCGAGGGTGGCGCGTATGGCACGCAAGCGCTGGATGTAGCGCGGCTGTCAAGGGGAAGAGAGAGAAATGCACGCATTGTTTAAAGATCAAAACAGACCAAATAATCGGTTCCTGCTTTCACTTACTAAAGCATGAAGCGAGCCGGTAATGAAATCTCTGAAAGCCAATTTGACCTGCTCCTTAGTCTTCGTGGTCTTGAAGTCCTTGGAGCTGGTACCGTCGCTCCTCTTGATGCCCTGCGTTTGTCATTAAAAATGAGCATCGGTGGCATTCATCAACAGCCTCATCACAACTCACCTCAATGCGAAATCCCAACGTGGCCGTGCTCGAGATGGTCTCGCGCCACACCATGTACCGTGGCTTAGTGACGCCCTTCGCCTTGTGCTCCTCCTCATTCGGGGCATTCGGATCGATCTGGATCATCTTCTCGTACATGTCCTTGCGCAGCTTCGGCTTCTCCTTGGCCTTGGAGAGCTCCTCCTCCAGATACGTGCGCACGCCGATCTTGCAGTCCATGACGCACGGCTGATAGAAGTCGCTGAGCAGATCCTGCAGCTGCAAATAAACCGCTGAACAGAAAAGATTAGTCCCCGTCGCTGTGGTCGCATCCCGAAAGCTTACATTCACCATCTTCACTGGTCACTTGGCCCTTGTACTCCGGCACGTAGGGCCTGAGGACATCCTTCATCAACACCTGAAAGCAGTCCTCCTCCTTGGGGCAAAGCTTCTTCAGCACGGTGCCCTGTTCGGGGCCAGCCTTGAAGTTGCCCTGATGCCCGGCCAACTGTACCCAAGGATAGCGTTGCTTCTTGTAGGTCTGGAAGAAGGGCGTCCATTGAACAATATTGCGAATCTTGCGCCATCCTGAGGGCTAAAAAGGAAACAAAGAAAGGAGAATGATAAAATGAGGAAAATGTTTGAAAAGAAAGGGTCTCCTGAAAGGAAGGAAAAACACCTAAAACAATGTATAATGTTCGTTGAAATGAAAGTGAATATGATTCAGTTTATAGAATGAGCAGATAGAATTTCAATTCTACTAAATTATATCTCGAAGTGCCTGCATTATCACAACAACAATAATAACGACATACTTATTTTAATAATCAGTTATTTCAATTGTACTCGTAGAATATACAAAAAGATGACATACAGATTACATACAACTACAACAATAAAAACAATGAGCAACGGAGAAAAACTCACTGCTATTGACGTCAATGGCCGCTGACCGCCATTCAGCGGCATTCAACAGGCATTAAATTGTCATGTCTACATAATGGTTTGTTTGGGTGCAAGTAATTCGTTGTGTTGTTTTTGTTTGATCTGTGAATTTGCATGTATTATTAGCACACTTGAAGGTCCCTAATTTTCAATGCACACAAGTGAAAAGCGTCTAAGTGAAGAGTCAACAAACTTCGATTTAATTCAATCGCACTTTCTTCTCCTCACTCCGATTTTTGTATTCAAAACAAATAGCAGAAAAAAAGTGTGTTCATTCAAATGGCTGAAAAAGTGGAACTCGTAGAAATGTGCAATTTGCCAAAAGATAACACAACACATGCTGAGAATTGATAATTAGTTAAATCACGTCCCTGCCTCACTTTAAAATCGTGGTACGTTTTCGTTCTACAGACCTGGATTTAGAATCTGAAACTCCATAAAAAGAAAATCTAAACTCTAAAAACGAAATTCGGTTAACAAAATTGGCAACAAAGAGCTAAAAATCAACAACAACAACAATTTAACATTAACATTTTTTCATTATTCATTCAACATGCGTTTGAAAACGTTACCAACGTCGCTTTTTTATTTGCATTTTTGGGCCTCACTGTATGTAAACCCAAATTAATCAAGTCCAATATCATGTATACAAATAAAATATACAACAACAACAATTTCGGTATCAACAACAACCAATAAAGACACACATGAACACGTTCACGTATCTTTGTGTCTTAATTTGTCAACATTTCGGTGGCAAACATGAGCATTTTGGTAGAAGAAGAATGGTGTTGTTGTTGTTGTTGTTCGAGTGCATTTTTGGCTGTTGTCTGTGTTGCTGCGAATTCACGACTTGCCGATCTTTTGGCCCGATATCATCGGCACGCTCTCAGATTTGGTTAGCAGCACGCGCTAGAATTTTATTGCGATTCCAAACTTTTGCCAGTGCGAAGGCGAAAAAAGAAATACGGGTTTCTTGTATGGAAAAACAAGAATAAAGAGAAACCCGCTGAAGACGGGGAGATTCTTTACGAGTGAAGCCTCGAGAAGAACCGAGTTGTTTTAAGGACAGCGATTAAAATGAATTCAAACACTGAACATTGTTGAACTTTGATTATCTTCTTTTGAGAGATTCAACTCACAACTTCTTTTTTGATTGCTTAAATAATTATTTCAACAATTTTTGTGGTTTATTTTTAAATTTATTCCCGCGTTTTTATTTAATTCTATTATCTCAACCTGCACTTTACTTCATTTAGATTTCATTTTTATATAAATTTCTTTATCAATTCAAGTTCAACAATAATAACAACAACAACAATTTCAGTTATTTAGTGGCGCCTGGAAGACAGACAAAAAAACCATCTGTTTTTCCCACAATTAACATCTATTGAATTGCAACAAATGTCAAATATTTCAGATGTCAAATGTCAAATATGTCGACACTCGAAACAAGCGAATCTACATGACAGCGTGGAGCACCCTCCTTCTTCACCTGCTCCACCTCAAACGACCACCAGAATTGCCAGCACTTGCGGCACTCGTGCTGCACTTCTGTTGCCGTTGTCGTTGCTGTCATTGCCGCAAATTGCTCGGTCGTCGTCGTTGCTGGTTGCAATCAACTCAACAACGACGTTGCTAATTGTTTTGTTCATCAACTAATGACTAACGCGTGACGCGTTGAGTGGGGAGGGAAGGCGGCAGGTGGAAGGTCGTGGCCGTTGGTACGCTGGCTTTCCACATCGCGCACTTTCATCAATTTGAAGACTGCTCCAACAGCATTCAGTTGACTAAACTTGACGCGTCTTCGTGTCGCGCTTCATTCAGCCTCCGATGCGGGCGTTAATTGAAAAGACGAGAATGCGAGAATACTTTTAATTTTAGTTTTGAAGTTCATCTTAAACCGTTTAATTGTTTAAACGGAGGCTTCTTCTTCTTCTACTGAAAGTATGACAAATAAAATTACTTTGAGTCGAATCGAGGCAATAATTTTAGCCTCTAAATTAAAAACTTTATTTCACTCGGCGAGTAATAAAGTCATCAATTAAAGGCGATTAAAAAAGACAATTTAATTGAAAATTCTTAGATTCCAGATACCGATACTAGACCTCATCTCGGCTCGCATTCTAGACTCAAGCTATTCATTTTCTCTTAAATTGCGGCTGACAAAATGAATTTCTTCATTTTAGCGAGTGTTTTTTCACTTAAAAATGTTCGTTCCAAGAGTTTTGAGAATAATTTTTTATTATCTTTATTATTCGTTTATTATATTCTTTCGTTATCGACTTGTTGTTGTATCACGCAGCGAGCTTTCGTTACTGCTGCCGCTGTTGTTGTTGCTATCATCTTCGGAACGCGTCATAAGCTTGACACGTTCTTGTAGCAGATTTATTTAATGAAAATAAATTAAAATAAAAGTAAGATTGTCACTTGAATCTCTTCTTCTTAGATTTTTATTATATTTTTTGCATGCAATAAACAAACCACGAGTTAAGCGACTGATCACTTGTGGCAACAGCAGCCTTCAGAATATAAACATTTTTCACTTATTTACAGATAATTTTTCTTTTCTCTCATTTAAAATAAAATCTTCATTTAATAATAAAACTTTATTATTAAATTCAGCGTATGATGATTAAAAGACATTAAAGAGATGAAAAGAATACACATATTTAATGGTAACGATAGAGATACAAAAGCATCGATCCTAGAGCATCGTAAATCGTCCTCTCCCTCCCTCTCTGCTTTCACAGTCTCTCTTCTTTCTCTACTCTCTGTCTTTCTTCGGTGAACACTTGGAATCACATTTCTTTGACGGGGGCCTTTTAAGTTAAATCATTTTTAATGTGCATACAATTTCAAAAGTCATTGAAACTTGTTGCTGCAACATCTTTATTTCCGTGGCTTTGAAACACGACTCGCAGCAGGCGAACATGCTGCCAACAACATGCTGGGGCTGTCACACGCTCTGCAGGATGGCCGAGCATGCAAAACGCTGTACATCGACTTATGAAGCATCAAAAAGAATGCAAAAAAAGTCGATAATGTTGATGACGATGGCGAGAAAGCAACTAAGACCAGATTCTTCGAGTATCTGGTCACTGAACCCATGTTAAACACAACCTTTCAAACACCTCTTTCTTTCTTTAGCTTCTTTCCCGAAGTGAGTCACCGATTACAGCGTTTTTTTACCTTCGCATGCGCCGCTTTGGCTATAAAAACCGTGTTCACTTCATAGCTTCCCTGCTGACGCAGTTTTACGGATGAAAGGGAAAGACAACAAAGGACAAAACGCATCACTGGCACGTAACCAAGCAAAATCGACTAATCGACTCTACGCTAGAGAAAATCACTTCCGCGATCCGGAAACATTCGATCCGACTCTTGTTGAAAATGTTGCTTGAAGCGCTTGAAAACTGCAACTAAAAACTGTGTGTCTGAAACAAGTCACCGATACCTCGACTCTGCTCCTCAGTTACTCGTATTTGGCGAGAATTATTAAAATTTTTATGGTAATTTTTAATATTTTATACGCTTTTCGTACATCTTCGCTGCTGTTGTTGTTTTATTCAATTGCTGCTGTTGATGACGTTGTTGCTGTTGACAACATGTTACAAATTATGGCCGAGATTTATGTGGACCGCATTATTTGAACAGCCCGAAACAAATGCTTTTAAGTAGTATTTGAGTAGGACTGAGCGACTGTCGTATATCCATCTGTCAAGTCGTCGACTGTCTTGTTTGAGCAGCATTCATTAAAATTAAAGACCGTCTGCGCCGGCCGCTGCTGCTTCTGTGGCAACCTCATTTCACAACGTATTTAAATATTTACTTAAATAGATACGAATATTCATTAGCTTACAGGGTGATATGCAGATGATGTCTGTTTCAGGTGTCTTTATCATAACAGCTGGGTTTCGTTGTGAATCATTCGCATTCCTTTTGATCAATCGGTCAGTCGTGCTATCGTTCAGTCTTCGGTCGGTGAATTTATCAAATTCATCTAAGATTCACAGCTCACTCATTTGTCACCCTGTGCTTTGTATTGCTCAACATCTGAGCCAGCTTTAGCCATGTTTGTGGCCTGCAATCTGGAGCTACGGCGAGACTTCTACTTGTTTTCCCACTTTGTATCTCATTTCTCAGTCTTCCTACAAATCTTCCTACATTAGAATGCATCCAAATACGCCATCTACCGTTTTTGGTTAGAACCTCATCGTAAATCATTTTCAATACGCCATATTTTTTATTCAGACTTTTATTACATGCAGAGTGGAGCTGATCAACTTCTGGTGGCTCTGACGTTGAATGTGACGTTTAAGCAAGAAGCACAGCAACGATAACCACATCAACAGCAACAACAACAGCAGCAGCAACAACAACAACAGTAGCAACAACAACAATAGCATGAACAAAGCCAACATGTTACTCTGACCGTCAACCTGCAAAGCTTCAGGCTTTAAAATTTACCAGGATTATGAATGAATTAGATTTGTGACGCATTTCGAGAAAAAGCAACCATTTTCTCAGGGTTAACGGGTGTTTTTTTAATGCACCGTTAATAAACCGTTTAATACACTGTTTAATGAACCGATGTAAGTAAGAAACTTGCAAAAAACCTTTTGTTTGCCACATTTTTAGTCTTTTGTTTAAATTCCTTTGTTGTCTCAATTAAATTCAATTGAAAACCTCACTCAATTCTGTTTATACACCACCCCCTTTAAACTTCCAACTTCTCGAGTACTCACCTTCTTCTCATGCGTGCGTCCACGACTCGCTGACGTCACCGACACATCAGAGTCCCACTCGGAGCTCAAATCGTCGCTCGAAGCGTAGCCGTAGTCGCGCGGCAGCGGCACTTCCAACAGCGACTTCGAGTACTGCGCGTAGCCGGGTCCCAAGTTGCTGTTGGCCGCATTGGGCGACGGCGACCGACGACCCAAAAGCTGATGACGCAAACTGCCGCCGCCGCTGCAGAAGTCGATGTTCGTCTCTGGCCTCCCGCCCTGTCCTCTGAACTGGTCGATGCTGCTCGAATACGATTGCGGTTGTGGGGTGATTTGGAAAGTCGGCATTTCTTTCGGTGGCGGCGTGATTTTGATGCCGTGCGCCTGCGCGAAGGCGGCGCTGCACTTGCGTGCATGCAACTGAGTGACGGAGGACTTCTTGCGTAACGGCTTCCTGAGGTAAGCCGCCTCTGGGGCGCTCGCAGCTGCAGCGTCCTCTTCGACGTCAGCCTCCTGCTCCACATCAAAGGAAGCCATGTCCTTCATATTCTCAGGGTCGTATTCGTTCTCCGTGGACACTGGGCGATCATCGTGTTTGAGATCATTCCTGAAGTAACCGTTTCTCAAGAACACTTCGTCGTCGTCTTCGTCGCAGCCGCTGCAATCAGCAGTAGTAAAACTCCTGGTTATCCCCCCGTCCACTTCGTCCTCGAATTGGATCTTGTTGATATCCTCGGGCGGCACGTCGGGGAAGTGCAGCAGCTTGACGGTGACCTTGTTGCCGGCCTCGTTGTAGTACACCTCCTTGGCGCTCATTTTGTCGAAGTCCTCGTAGATGCGTACTTGCGGGAAGGCGAAAATGGACATGATTTCACGGCGTCCGCGGGTCGAGCAGATTCAGATCCTTGCCTCGGACTGGTGAAGAATTAAACGAAACGAAATTCCAGGCGATTCTTTTTTCTTTGTATATTTTTGTTGAAGTCGACGAGTTCTGTCGATTTCGTTCAGAAGCAGGCTTTCATTTTTGAATATTTTTAGCTGTCACTCTTGTCAATTGAATGTCGTTGATAGATTTTTTTGTTTTTGTTGGAACATTTGACTGAAATCACTTTGTTTTGAAATGTTTTTTGTGTCAAAAGTAGAAAGAAAGTGTTATGGTTCTTAAAATATTATAAACATGCCAAAATTGAATAACAAATTGAATTCATTTAAAAAAAGGCATCTAGGACATTCTACCACTTTTTCCCAACCACCCCTTCTGCCCTTCTTCTGTACTCTTCTGACATATCATTTACACGCGCTTTAAAGCAGCTCTCGCTGGTGCCAAAATAATTTGCGATCAACATTTTAAGCGTTCGGTTCGCCGCTGTTTTTGTCGCCGGCCGGCTGTAAAACGTTTTTGGCCAAATTTAGCGAAATTAATTGAATTCACTTTTGGTTCGGATTTGAGGCTATTTATTTGGATTGGGCAACGCTGCTGAAATTGAACGAGGTGTGAATTTTAAGTGTGAAGAAATCAATTTATTTTTCCTGCTAATGAATCGAATTTTCGGAGGCATGAACAAAATTTACAAAAACAAAAGCAGTTGCAATGAAAAACTAAAGCTTGACTAAAGATTTATTGCATTCGATTGCAATGGAACGAAATGAAATTGGATTGAGATCCACAACATTTAAAAACGAGTTTAAAGAATGTATATTTACACTATTAGATATTGAAAGTATATCATAAGTTGCTCTAAAATTAAATTAGAGTTCACTATATCTCACGTTTGAGTATACAAACTCTAATCTTTTCTATTTTGCCAACCATTTTTTGGTTACAATTCGTTTTAAAATTCTAACGCTTTAAAAGAAGTGTTATAAATCATAAGCAGCTGTCAAGTTGTCATGTTGGACGCTATGTCCAGCGTAACAAATGTCACCACAGCAGCTCTTAAATGTCATCAACGCGTTCAGCGCCTCCGTGGATAGAAGTTACTAAGAGCAAGTGACTAAAACAAGAGATGTGAGTGGGGGAGAGAGAGCGAAAGAGAGGCAGCATAACTAAGCAACCCATGGATGAAGTGATCTTTTACGAGGCCCATTTTTGGTGTCTCATTCTTCTGTGTAACAAATAATTTCATGTCGAACAACATTCAATTTAATGAAACCATCAAAACTACAAATTTTGCGAATTCTTTCGTCAGTCCATCTTGTTGTCTGTCCGTGTATTTTTAACATCAAAACATGGGCAGGACAATGGGAAAATATGGCCGTTCAATATTTTCGCTGCACCACCACCTCTGGTGATAAAATTTATGAATTCATACAAAAATATGGCGAAAATTTATTTGCAGGTGTGGGCAACATAAGACGCTGGTCCAGCAAACAAAAATGTATCATATAAATACAAAGATACATACCAATACTATATGTAAATAGATCTTGATATCATCTAAGATCCGTATTAATATTAATAGAATTAATATCAATGGTAATATCAATCTTTAATCACTCGAATTTATTATAGAACTAAAATTGTTCACTATACAAGCTCTACGAATGAAAACTGCTACTCGCGGGAGACTAAATTAATTAATAAAACTAAATAAACACCACAGTGAATTAAAAGTAATTTAAACCAGCGTCATTAGCAGCTTTACAAGTGCTGCAATAATTTTAGGCCATGAATTATTTATGACCAATCAATGGATTGCGTCAAACGTGAACATTTTCAAGAATAGCACAAAAACTATGCATATTTACAATATATTCAATATATATACATACATATATAGTGTATATAATTGATTTAACAATCTCTGAATTCCTTTCGAAAAAAACAAAGTAAACCACCCACGAAGAATTCAATTGAATTACAAAAGTAAGAACAAAGCGACTATTTTTCTTAAGGGGCCGGATGGAGGGACGGAAGGGACAAGTAATTTTTTTTACCAATTTTATTACAAAGTCTAACAGGAAATAACAACAAAAAGTGTATCGAAAACAATGCTTTTTGCCCCCTTTTTTCAACTAATTTAAATGCTGGCTCAATCAAGTGAACCACTCAAGCGTTTTAATGATATATTAATAACTTTGAATCTATGCCACTTTTTTGTACTCTCTGTTGTCATTTCTCAGTACTCTCTGTTCTCATTACTTGAAAAATATAACAAGAACAACCACTCGGTTCGTTTAAACGATTCTAATTTGCATTTAATTGATTGTTAATGATTCGGTATCCGAAAACACTTTAAAACAGAAATATATATATAACTAAAGCAGTGAAGAGTTGATTATCGACAACAACTACAATAACAACAACTGCAATACTAGTAATAATGATTTTCCGGTTCTCATTCAAACAAGCGAAACAAACAAAATGAAAAGCAAAAAACGAATTGAAATTAAAATAATTCCTCAAAGTCAATCAATCGTGAGATTTATCATTAATCATTTCAAGTGAAAATGACAGAATATTCGTGAAAAATTGGTTACTGAAAAACAACCACAACTCATCATGAATTCATGCATGATTTAAAGCGTTGTTGTAAAGACTGTTATTATGACGCTGTTAGTTGTGGAAATAGTTATGTAAACAGTTTTGAAGACCACTTTAAAAACTGCCCTACTTTATTTCTGATCTCTTTACCACTCTTTTCGTATTTTGTCTCTGTTCAACACTCTGTAACACTCCTAGAATAGACTACTTAAAATTGTTTTACGTGCGCAACGTCAATTAAATTTAAAGACAACGAATTAGCAAATAAGAGCAACATTAATAAAATAGCATTTAATAAAAATAATAAAAAAGAACCAGAAAAAATGTTGGAACAAAAGATTTAAACAAAGAATTAATAAAATACGACAAACGAGTTATAATATTAGTTCTTTGAGGGAAAAAGAAGTGGGAGGGTGACGGGGGAGGGGCGAAGTTAAGCGATTCAATGCTGTGACTTGAACAGAAGCGTTTTAAGCCTCTCTTGGAGCGGGCCACACAACAAAAACTGTTGCCCTTTGATTGGTATTCATTTATTTTATATTATTTTATATTTTATTTATAATATATTACTCATGATTTTTGATTATGTTGATTTTTGATAATGTTCATTTTTGTTTTTTGGTTTTTGTTTTGGTTTTATACTCAATTGAGTTATTATTTATGGGGCAATCAAAGAAGTCAGTCGAATTTCATGCCTGTGATATATTATTTTGGGTTTTATTTCTTGCTTTTTATATCTGATTACTTTTTTACAAGCTTCAGTTATTTTTAACCGAAATTGTGTACTTCTTTTAAATGAATTGGGTTGGGCGAATAACACTTTAAGTTTCCAACCAAAGTTTTTATATCAAAAACCGCACCTCGCAAGATAAGAATAACAACGACAACAACATATAAAAAGTCCAGTCAAAAATCCGACAAAACAAGTAACACAACTTGATAAAGTGAGACATCAAAACGTCTTCAGAAGCTTTGAAGTTTTGCTCTTCAAGTTGTTCTTTTTTCCTGTAAAATTTTTTCAGAAGTCCTCATTTCATTCGAGTTTTTTCAAAGTTTAATCAAGAGGCCTCAAGACGATTCTTCAATCTGACAGCGGCTGAAAATCTGACAGCGGTTGAAAATCTGACAGCGCAATAAATCGACACAAAATTCAATTTGTACCTTTTTCAATTTTAGTATAATTATTTTCGTTTTATAATCCATTAAAAGATCTAGCATTGAGTTGTTGATGTTGTTACAAAACTAAATATTTCGACCATACTATAGATTGTAAATTTTTTGTAAAGAATAATTTATTGAGGGCGTAAATTTTATGAATCGTAACTGATAAAAACCTCAAGCGAGCTTTTTCAAGGTAGAGTTGCCCTAAATGCGCAATCCTCGTGAAATCGGATTCAAATTATATACGTTTGAATGTATGAGTGTGATTTCAAAGCTCCGTAACCCTGACCAAGTTTTATTAAACGATTCGATTTTATTTCCAACTTAAATACATATTTTTTATCAACGTTTTCTATAAAACAATAAAACAAAGAAGATTTCCCTTAAAAGCCCTCGATTTAAATTCTATTTCGAAACAAGTTCAATTTTGAATTAATTTTTGGCATGTTTAAATTTATTTATATTTTATATTATTTAAATATTTAAAATATTTGACAATATTTACGTCACGTTTTCTTACGTTATTCGACGTCCTTTCGACTTTCCTTTTAAGATATTTTATTAACCTGAATTTTGTTGTTTGTTTCTGGGGTTTGTTCACTTTAAAATTCACCAGCTCTAAATTGTAAAATCTTTAAATATTTTCACTGTCGTAAGTTGAATGAATAATTAACAACAACAACACGGACACTAAATAAATCCACTGGAAAACGTCGTCTGCTTCCTTGGCTCGTTTCTGGTTCCTCGACCTCCACGCGAATTTGGCACAAAGAAAGCCACAAAAGCAACTCTGAAGAAAAACGAAAACTTCGACAGTTCAAAAAAGTTCAAAAAGCGTCCGTTGAAGAGTGAGATAAAGAAATGAAGATCACTCCCGAAATTCGTAGAAATGCCGACGTTTTAAGTAACAACATAAAAAAAAGACGCGACTTTTACTCGAACAAAATTCCAACTCAAGCTTAACTTCGAGGTTCGACGCGAAAAATTCAAGCTGCCTCGCTTTGAAGCCGACTGCCGCTCGCTTCAAACGTCGATCTGAACTGAAATCGGAAGAATGCGAAACGCAGGCCGCAACAAGAGACGCTGCAGCGCAGAGTTGCCAACTTAACGAGAGAAGATGCTTATGAAAAAAAAAAAATAAAAACTTTCGAAACAAAGCTAAAAAGAATGAATTTAAAACTAATAAAAATTAAAAACTCTCAACAAACTTCTTAAGAAATGAACAACAAACAAATGAAACGATTAAAAAAATCGATTTCGTGAGCAATAAATACGAATACTTAATTAAAACTAGTGTTTATTAAAACACACACACAAACAAAAATATATATTAGTATATCCGTTGAATTAAGAGATAAAAAAGAATCTTATCTCTAACGAAAACATGATAAAACTTAATAAATATTGTTTAACTTTTCCGTTTCATTGTGATCACAACCTAAACGATATTATTTCTTGCTTTTCGTTGTCGTTTGTATAAAAACACAATCAGAAAACGTAATAAAAATCCACCGAATTTAATACACCGTCGTTTTATTGTAGTTTCATATTTTTTCAACATTCGTATCGTATTCAATATCATAGAAAGTAAGCTAAAATTGTGAAAATAATCATCGGAAACCGCAGTAACCTCAACAACGACACTAAACTGAGTAACTATTTAATCAGACTTCAAAATGTACAGAAATTATTATAGAAAAATTAAAATGAATTGCAATTTAAATCCAAAAAGTGTCAATTTCATTGCTACTCAAAGTCGAAGTCACTCAAATAATTAGTATATTTTAATAGAAATACATTTTTTAAACAATTCCGTAGAAGTTCTAAATAATTTAATTAAATATTTGCGTCATTTACATCAAGGCATAATTTATTATTGTATTTATTGTGGTTTAATTCAATTACAAGTCGGACCGAATCAAATCCGCCCGCGATTAAATAATTTTTCTCTATGTTTTTAATGAGATTTGCACCATCCAGCAGAAGCAGCAGCAGCAGCTGATGTCTGATATGCTGACAGCTATAATAATAGTAATAATAATAATAATAATAATGAAAACAACAACAACACTTTCTATAGGTATAAATAGCAAAACCACGAAGGCGACCACAAGAAAAAAAGATACGATTACGTGTTGTGATAACTTTGCGAAATCATTAATGAGATTTTCTTAAGTTTACTTGGATTTTTAATACATTTTAATTATTTTTTTTTTCCGTAAAATCGCTTAATAATTTATTTTTTATTAAAGATCGTGTGGGTTGATCTGCGGGTGCCTCTCCTGGTATACAGGAAACTTTTGTTAATAGTCCGAATACTACAATAGTTCTAGTATAAAGAAATTTCACTGTTCTATAATATGTGACGTCACGTAATCACATTTTCTGATTCTGAGCGACGTGGAAAGAGCTTGAAATCAAACAGTAGTAATTCTTTTTAGCTTTTGTTGTTGATAAAAAACACCATTCAAGCTGACAACAGCAATAAAATCCAGAATAAAAATACGACAGAAGTATCTATAGAATAAACTAACAACAACAACCAGCATTAATAATAAAAATTATAACACAATCACTGGCAATAAAAAAATGTTAAACACGAATAATCACTAAAATATGTTCGCAGTGACGTCAAACACATGTTATTCGTTTTTTTTTACTGTTTGTTCTGCAGATCTGATAATTATTTAATGTTATTGTTGCTGTTGTTGTTACGAGACTTTGTTGTTGTTAGCTGTATATTTATTAATAAAACATCTAAATATTTATGAGAGCTTTTAACATCCTCGACACCAAGAGGAACATCTACAGTAACAATGGCAACACCAACAACAACAACCACAGCTACGACTACGCACAACGACGTGGCAACCTTTGACACTGTCTCTGAATTTCAAAGACTTGGGTCTCCAGCGCCGTGGAATGAAAAATGTTGAAAAATTTATCCTAAACTCAGATTTATTCAACATAAAAAATAATGAATAAAAATAATCAATATAAAAACAATCAAATTATGATCAACAATTTCTTAATAATACTAATAAATATACTATAAAATGCTAATAATACTATAAAAATGAATATATTTATCACATAGTATTTCTGTATCTCTTTTATTGCCTATGTAATGTATGTACATATACATAATGTAATAAAGATACTCATACGAACGACTATTTTTTCCACAGTCTCGCTCAAAAGAAATTTTTTGGTGGTTTTGACAGTTCTTTTCCCTTCCCTTCGTCGCTCAGAGCTCTATCGAATGACCGTCCACGGCTTTTTTTGACACTTTTCGGAACTTTCGGAAATTTTCGGAAAAAGTGGATAACATACCTGCAATTATTACTACGACAACGACAACAACAACAACAACAACAACAACAACAACACCAAACACAACAACAACAATAACAACAAAAAAGCAGAAATTTTCGGAACTTTAAATTTAATTTAATGTTTCTTCATCTCCATCAGCCTGTGTTTGGTCAGCCGGCTTTCAGCGCCATCTGTTGCACGGTACTGACGAACATTCAAAGCTTGAGATCAGTGATCATTGCTCAAACCAAGAAAACATAAGAGAGAAAGAAAAGCTTTGTTGCTAAAGCCCCCCAAAAAAGCTGTAAATAACACAACGAAGCCAAAGTAACTCAAGTTTCGCTCACAACTCAACGAAGCTTTAAATGCGTTAAAAAGCAACAACGAAATCTGCGGCTAGCAAAAGCCGAAGTAGACGAAATGTGAATAACATTGAGAATGTTGAGTGATTGATTGATTGTTTGATTGATTGATTTATAAGTAATGTATAATGAAGAACAAAAATCTAAAAATTGGGTCTATTATAATTATAAGGAAATAATTATACAATATAAAATAACCTCTATTATAAAAATAATAAACAAATATTTATAAAAGAAACGTTTGCTTAAATTAAGAAAAAAAAAAACTAATTAAAAATCCACTTTTATATTAAAAAAATGCATTTCTAAATAGTTTACTTAATTAGTTTAGTTTAATTAATTTAATATTTTAACTAAATTTAATTTGTTCCTATTCTGGGACATTTTTGAAATTTTTTACAATACATAATAATTTGCATAACCTTTTAAGATATGTTTTTTTAATTATTTTAATTTTATTTATCTACGATTTTAGTTTTATATTTTTTATTCTTTGGACCAATCTTTGTTCACTTGATCTGTGTTTTTATAACAATTATTTGTATATTCTATTATATTATATATTATATCTGTATTGTCATCATTATTATTATTATATATTACATTATGATTTATGGTTTTCTTCTATTGCTTTTTTGTATTATTTTTTATTTAAATTTAAGCATTTGAAAAAGCGTTTTTCTATTTATAATAATTTCGGTTCAATTCTCTTTTTACTCGTATTTAAATTTTCATTTCTTAGTTTGCATTCAACTCCAATAAATTTTCCACGCCAACAATTTAATTTACAACTCTTGCTGTTAAAAATGTGGTTCATGCTGATAAGAGAGTCATTTAGTTCCTCTCTCCCCCTCCCACAACTTCTTCGTCTACCCCTTCTTCTTTACCCACTTCACTGTTCAGAATTAAAGACCACCTTGTGCAGTCCCTGTTGACTCCATTTAACCCAGCTCACACGAGACAAATTGTTGCTTTGGGGCTGCCCACTTTGTCAGCAGTTATCGGCATCTGGCAACGCCAATGAAATACTTAACAACAACACTGATACACTAGGGCGGTCGGTGCTCGCCTTTTACGGCGCCTACAACGGCGACAACAACGACAACAGCGAGCACAGCGAACACAGCAGCTTTTAACGTTGACCATAAATTCTTTAACATTTTCATTCATAGTTCGCCCATTTCCAGCACAACAGCGCCATCTGGCGTGCATTGAATGGATTAAAAATATTGATTTTGGGAGCATTGCGGGTGGTTTTTATAGCTTGCTGACTTGTTTTTAATACAGACTGCAAACCAATTTTCATGTTTTACATAATTTTTACCTCGCGACTCACAACGAATCACTGCGAAAATATTCAAGCAATTCGGAAACCATTTAAAAGATCGCATGCATCGAATGCGATAAACAGAAACAAAATTAAAACATGATTGAAATTTCCGAGTTTAGCAACAGTCGTGGTTCTTTTTTGCACACGCAGGCGACTCTTTCAGCTCAGCTCAGCGCTGTGCGGCTTTTTCGCTGCAGTGACACATTCGCGCCCGACATCTGACAACGGTGTCGTGTACCGTCGTGGGGCGCATTTTGATTTATCCGCTTTTGGTTGCAGCGCTTTCTTTCGCGCTGTGCGTGTCACATGGCGAGCAGCAGTGTCGCGCATGCGCAGCTGGTTCCGTCGTTAGCCAAGCGACCACCGTTGCTGCTGTTTAGGACTGTTTGACTACCTCGTTAGGCCCCCTCCACTTTGTGGATGCACTCAAATAGGAGTTGATTAATGCGCCTGCTGGGTGAACCTTCTCCGAGGCTGCACCGCGCTGCTGAGATGCTGTGGTTCGTTGTTGGCGTGGTTGTCGTGGCTGTGTTATTGCGCTGGTGGCAACATTTCGCCCATTCGACTAAATTTATACGGATTTGAATAAAACATGAAGTGTGCAAAACTGTCAACCGACGCCAGCAACTCGCCAAAGCGCACAACAAGCGGCAGTCATTAGCGTTTAATTAGCATGCGTTGATTGGCGGTCAGCTGGTCAGTGAGTAAGTCAGGGGTTGCATTCGCCGTGTTGTACTCTTGTTGGCGTTGTCAGTGAACGCGGCGGCGTCTGTGCTTCCCTCGCACCGTGACTCCACCTCACTCATAATTGATGCCTGTTGCTGGCTGTTGTTGGTGTTCATTTCCTGGCTTTATTATTGAGTATTTTGATTTATGCAATTAAAGAAGCTTGTTTGCCTACCTTTTTTCTGGCCGCCTCTGCGCTGACCACGTATAAATCAACGATGCCCAGCAGGCAATCGTCGCAGCGACAGACATCTTCGCCCAGCGCCAGCGAGCCCAGGGATCCGAGGGAGCCGATGCTGCTGGTGGAGTCGATCGAATCGGTGCGACACAAACGGCTGCCGCCGGGGCCCGTTTGAGAAGCGGCCTCAATTTTGCGCGCCAACAGTTGCTCCATCAGGGTGCGGGGCCGCGACGACGAAGGGAAGAGTGCCATTTTTCGATGTCTTTTGTTCGGTTGGTTGTTACTTTGACTTAAGCAATTTAACACGGGACAAAAAGTAATGAACTTATGAATGAATTTTCAAGTTCGTTGCTTAAGTCTTTCGTAGAAGTGCAAAAAGCTAAGTTAAATTAAGAGAACAAAAAACTGGGGGAAACCCTAAGCTTCGAAAAACGTTATCATTTAATAATCATGTCAACTAAGTGAAAAGTATTAAAAAGAAGCCAATTTTATTCAATGGAAGCTCTAACTATACTTCTAAACTTCACTAGATACTTTTTATACTAAAGAATTTTAATAGACTACTTTTCTAGATTATAATAGAAGAGCATTGGTAAGAAAACCCGTAAATTAAGCTTTAAATCAATTTGAATTCCTCGATTTGTGTGCAAAATTATTTTCTGTGCATTTTCGATGACATACCTGCAAAGAAAGAAGAAGAAAATAGATTTATAATTAATAACCACCACAGACAGTAAAGTAAAAATGTTTAATTGCTGTAACAGAAAAGTGTGGGCTTCAAAGCGGAGATGCTCGCTGGCGCAACAATAAATCATTCGGCCGCAACTGCAAAACTGCCAGCAGCCCGACTCAACTCCACTCGATTTATCGGGCTAGTCAAGCAATAATAACATATTAATCAATAAACTGATACATACAACAAAAAACCAACCACCAAAAACACAACAACGACAGGCCATCGGCAACATATTTATTAACTATTTTCTGGTATTTCAACCAAAATAACTGCGAGACTCCGCTTTTCAAGCTGTCGGTCGCATTTATGGTTCGTTATAACTTCGCCAACAGCGAAGCGTATTAATATTAATAGTTTTAAGCGAAATAATTAACTGTTTTAATAGCGAAACTCACGCAGAGAGGCGTGGACGCGTCAGTGCTGCTAATAAGCAAAAAGCTTCTGTTATTTTATGGCACTTTGGATTTGGTCTGACGATCAGTCGAATAACTTTTCTAGCTAACAACATTTTAATTAATTTTGGTTTAAATAAAGAAGGACGTTTGAATTGTTCCAATGTTTTGCCTAACAAGTTAATTAATTTCGCATTTTAAAAAAATAACTCTACTGATGAGGTGAGCAACTGCAAAAAAATGCTGTAGCTTTTAAGAAGTACTCGATTCATGCCAATTATGATTAAAATTTAATTTAAAGGAATTTTTCTATAAAATAATTCTAATTTGTCTTATATTATAATTATATTTATTATTTGGTCTACTAGATAAATGTCTCTCTACTGATGCTTCTCATTAAAGAAAAAAGGTAATTTTCTCCAATTGCTTCTATAATATTTCTAAACTTTATTTACAATATTTGTATATTCTTCAAACCGAGTTCGTGTCTTAAGTCTATTTATTTTATCAACGAAACAAGGTTCGTGTCTTAAGTCGTTTAATTTGAACATCGATATACCAAGTTTGTTTCTTAAGTCTTTATTATTGTAATGAATTCTTTTGCTTGGTTTCTATTGAAAATAATAAATATTATATAAACATAAAAAACCCAAATTTCATTATGGAAAAATAAGTTTTTGTAAGTTTATTAAAATTCTAATTGAAAAACGTTTGTCAGCCTGCAATGAACTACAAAGAAATGTTTCCCTTTTTTTATTTTCTACCAGTAGTTAAACTTCAACTTCAGCATAAAGTAACATAAGTGAGTTCGAATTCACTCAAAGGAGAAGACATCCGATTTGAATAAATGTCAACTTTGTGCTTGAAGACAAGCAGCTTGCTTTGCATAAACAACAAGACGAGTAACAAGCACAGCAACACCAACATCAACATCAACAGAGACAACTGCATTAACTTCAACAAGCTGACAAATTTTCCAGCGTGCCTCCTCTCTGTGGTAAACGAATGACAAACAACAGCAACAACAACCTGACAAACTATCGCAGAACTAAAAAAAGACGCAGAAAATAAAAAACTGGAACCACGCTTCCAAAACTCAAAGATGTCAAAATGTTTGCGTCGATCGCAGAAGGCGCCGCTGCTGTCTTCGTTGGCAGAAATGCAATCTAAAAATTAGAAAAGCCAGCAATTGATTTAAATATTTAGAAAAACAGAAGAAGAAAATAAAAGCCAATAAAACCACGACAGCTCGAAGGCATCGAAGGCAAGACAGGAATGGTGTTCATACTTAATATTTATAGACAAAGGCAACAAATTGTGTCCTTAAGTGCGAAGAGTCATGAGACGATCGCATGCGTGAAGAAAGGCCGGGCAATCGATTGTATTAGAATTACGCTCCGTGGGCCATAAATTCTGCGATAGAGATCGCAAGAAGAAAGCTAATACTACGCGTCTTATCGTCGGACGACCATCGCAAAGACAGACGCAGAGCCACGCAATGCTGCGCTACACGCACGCCGCTCGCTGTGGCGACGCGCATGTGAATTAACTGAACTCCCCAGCGACATTCTGCCGCGTCCATACTTCGCAGGCTACATTTTATTCCAGTTTTCCTCCTGCTTCTCTTTCTGTTGTCAATATTTATGATTTCTCTGGGTTTTCCTCTTCCTTATCAGAGGCAAAAACGCAACGCGGACCAAATAAGGTCCGAGCGGTTGCAGCGTACAAAAACTGCACTGCGAAAGATGATAAATCAAGAGAAAAAATGTGGCGTTTTCCCAAAAGGCGGCTGAAATATTTGCAATACAGCGGAATCGTCACTTCGACTTCGCCAGCAGCCATTAAAATTGCTGAACAGATGATGTTGCTGTTGCTACTTAATTTTATCTAGTGAACTGCTTGGGAGCTTCCTCTTAATTAGCGTGGCATTTAATTCACTCACACGAGCCTCGTGTCTGCTAATGACATGCATAATTATTGTTCTTATCAATTTTCTGATTTCTTTCGCAGCGAAGCCAGAAGAAATGCTGTCGATTTTGAAGGCCTCTTTTGCCACGATGCATGCTGCCAACGCAATTAATTGGCTTTCTAATTAATTGCTGGTTGATGAAGCTTGTGATGTTTGCAACATTTTCAAGTGATAAATAGTTGTACTTTTTTGTACAATTTCTTATTAAAATTTAATGAATTCCAGCAGAATTCAAGGCACACGACTCACTTTATTATGAGTGTGTAATTTAAGAGATAATAAAATAGTATTTAATATATAAATATTAATGTATATATATATATGTATGTAATATATATATATACATATATATATATATATACATATATATATATATATAAATAAATAAAAAAATATTTAAATAAAATATAAATAAATAAATAAGTATTTAAATGTATAAAAGAAAACTTCATAAGTGATTTCGACTCAGTTTCAAGGCGACTTCAGAAAGCTTAAATATATATTTATTTGTATCATTATTTCTACAAGTCAGGTGACATAAATACTTATAAAAAAAGCTTAAGTGCCAAGTTATGGAGATAGAACAAATAATAGAATACTTTATTTTATCCAACGAGTTCGTTGCTTAAGTCTTTACGAATAGTTTCTTCTGATTGCATGGCGTCGAGTTCGTTTCCTAAGTCTTTCATTCTCATTCATTTTTCAGTCTTTTCATTCTGAATCACATTCATTTTCTATTTAATTTGAAACAAATTGTTATTGTTGCTTAATTTTTTTAATAAATTTCATATTAAATAAAAAAGTGGATTTTTAATTAATGGAACTCTTTGGTCTTCTTTTCTTTCTTCTTCCTTCTTGCAACTGTCAACTCATGTCGCCGCAATTAATTTAGCATCCATGCCATGCGCATGGTTTAAAAACAAGCAGCCCAAACAAATTACAGCAACAAAGCGGTCAGCGAACGCGAGGAAAACTCCGCCCTGACAAGCAATTCACGCCAAGCAAGCAGAATATTTTAATAAATAATTTGATAGTGAAGCAGGTGTTTGGACGGCGCGTTCCCCTCCACCCCTACTATCCCCCGAAGCTGTTCTACGATTATTAAGCGATGCAATTAAGCGATTTTATTATGCATCAGAGCAGACGAAAAACTAGCATGAAGTACAAAAAAGTGTGAGCGTAGGCGATGCTTTGCTTTGCTCCACACTAAGACAAGGATGCGAGGTTGATCAGGCGAGAGGAGGCACCAAATCGTAGACTAAACGCACGAAAGCAAAATAGAAACGCCTGCGAGGCGTTATTAGAATATTTAGTAGCTCGTTAAGTGGCTCGAGGTAGTAAGTCATGTAAATCATGGATAAAATAATACTAAAAAAGCTGTTGCGAGGTTTTTTAAAGATGCACAAATTAAACTTGGTTTTTATTCAAGGTGTTTCATCAACACTTCGTTGGCACTTCTGTTCAGTTGACTGATTTATTGTAGCAGTTGGCGAGGATCACTCGAGTGAAACTTTGCGGTGCTACTTTATGAATAACGTGCGTTCACTTAATAAGAAGACCCCCTTTAATAAGACCGACCCTCCTGTTGCGGGTAACTAAGTGTTGCTGCAACATTTCGGCATTAATTGCAGCATTATTAGTGGAGAAAAATGTATGTTAAACCAAGCAAACAAGACGCCAACAACACGAGAATCTGATAGGCACTGCTTTGGTTGTGAACACTTTTTAATGCCGGAGTTTTAAGTTTATTTTAAAACGTAGCCTGAAGGGATTTATGTCTAGAAGTCAGTGTTTTTCTTTTTTTATGCTCCTGTCATGACAGCTAATTAATCAGACTTAAGAAAACGGTTTGTCATCATTTTACTGCCTCTACTGCTGTTGTTGTAACTGAAGCTGCGACAAATTTCTTCCTATTATATTCACTCTGTACTCGTGTGTGTTTCTTTGTGTTTGTGTAGTTGTGAAAATCCATAAATTTTACTTAAAAAACAGGGTTGGTCGATGTTTTTAATAAAACTTTGAATTTATGAGTATTGCGTCTTTCATTTTCAACAACGTGGAGGCGCCCGAAACCCGTTCCTCGAGAGCCATCTATTAGTTTTATGGAACACCCCGATGTGGCTAAGCATCTACTTCTTAAGCTCCTAACCGTTGAGCAGTCAGCAGCAGCTTAAGCTTGAAAGGAGCTCCATTAATCAATCATTCTTTGAATGCATGAAATTAAGAAGCCGCAAATATTTTGCATCGAAAGCTGTTAAGAATGTCATTAAGTAGAGTCCTGTCATGGTGCAGATTGTAGTGAGCCATATTTTAATTGAAACTCAAACGCGTTCCGGTAAGATAAATCTTTGGGGGCTTGAAGCTTTAAGATGGAGACCAGTTTAAAAAGAGTCATAAAATATCGATAAAATCTTTAAGAAGATAAGAAAAGATTCATTGAATGGACTGCCATATGAACGCTCTATAAATAAAAATGTTTCATATTCAATAAACTTCTGCTTCCCCCTCCCAGCCCTCTCTCTCCATCTTTCGTCCCTAGAAAAACTACAAACTGAAGGTACTCGTATGTAATTTTTCCTCTGTTGTTAGTTTTTGTTGTTGTTTTCTTTTTATATTCTGACAGTAGGTTTGTCCATGACAAGTTTATTTTTTATTGTCATTCTGTGCGTCTCTCTGCCTACATCCTTGCCATTAATATCTGTGACGCAGACTGGATTCTTTGAAGCCCACACCAAGTCGTTCTAATGTCGCATTTATACAAGCATAAATGTCATCAACCGAAGCAACATGAACATCAACAACATTTGCCAGAAATGTACACCAAATCAGCTGACAGGACTCTTGGACAGCGCCACACAAACGCTCCGAGTAGAGCGGACAAGATTAACTACGAATCTGAGTTGCTGCAAAATAAAACAGAAAAAAGTTCAGTCGAGGAACACTCTGTTGGATCCTCTACGTTCAAAATAACAAATTCGAGTCTTTTAAGTCGCATTTATTAACTTCAGCTGCTCAGTTTTGGAGCGGAGAAGCTGCCGAAGATCTCTGGGAAATCTTTTGAAGTTTGAAGTCACTGTGACAAAAACAGTTTCTTCAAATCATGGACCCTGCTTGGACCCAGCACCTCCCCGATCTCCAAACACTCGTCGTTTCAACCTCTTTAAATTCTCCTCCTCTTCATGGTCCTCCCTCTTCTCTTCCTCCTCCTCTCCATCCTTCGTTCCAACATCCTTCCTTCCAACATTGACTCAAAGTTTGACGCATTGAGAAGCGACGGACGACGGAGCACATGATCGGCTTCGAGTTCTCTGTCCTCCATCTGTGCTGCGATACAATCGTCTCGTCTACAAAATAGAGTCCTCGACTTATCAATAATTTATGTCATTCTATCGAGATACGCCACGTAAATTATTGCCGCCGACTCATTCAGCCGTCGGCGCGCGACGACAGAGTGGAGTTGTTCGTAAACGTTCTATTTTCTTCTTTTATTCTTCCATTTTTAGCTATATTTGAAATATTGAAAAATATGATAATGATTTGAGGTCAGAGAGGAACGGAAGAGAGCGAATTAAAGGATTAAGAGGAAGGCATTTAAAGCGAATTAAAGAGTTCAGTAATAAGAGTTCAGTAAGGCAATTAAAGAGTTCAGTAATAAAACTATTGATAAATTGTGTCAATTAATTAAATTTCAATGGTTTTTTATTTGATATTTTATTTACTATTATTACTATTATCATTTTTACTATTATTATTATTATTATTATTGTGTTGTGTTATTGTTGTGATTATTTCAATAATAAACCTTAGTTCTTCATTAGTTTTTTAAATTAAAAGTATTGGAATATTTTAATATACATACATATAGCAAAACTTTGTTTTTCCATTCTTTTCCCTTTTTAAGCTTTTATTTTAATTTTTCCCCTTGTTTCTATTATTGGAATATTTATTTTTAGAGTTGCATGATGATGGTTTTCGTTCTCCCTAACGTTTTCTTTTAAATACTAATTTTTAAGCAATTTTTAAATCATTTTACCCCACTGTTCTGTCAGAGATCGCATGTTAGCACCTCATTTAACACTTGGTAGCTTTTTACTTTATCTAATGTGGAGTGGAGTGAAGTTGCATTTATTGTAGCAACAAACATAGCCAAAACAAGACATGGTTTTACAAAATACAAGAGATCAAATGCAAAAAAATAACAAAACCATCGGCACAATATTGTTAACATGGAGAATACAATGACAAACAAACAAAGAAATATTACAGCAAAATACTACTTTAGCGATTTGTTACTATTGCGATTTATTGTTTATTATTATTATTTTGATTATTAATTGTTTTCTATGTTCTTTTTTGTTTTTGGTTTATTTTTATTGAACTTTTTCATGTCATATTTCATTATTTTCAGTCTATAAATCGCAGTAGCCTTTTTTATTCTATTTACTTCGCGGTGGATAACCGCAACCTCATCTACTACAACCACAATGACAGCACTAGAGCCACAAACGGAGCCGCAAAACCAAGATTAACCTATTCAGTTCACTAATTTTACTCATGACAAATTTGGTACCTCCTCTCTCATACCTCGTCTCCCTCCACCCACAACTCCTAACATATACCATATATTTAATAGTTTTATATCGTTTTTGATAGGTTTTTGATTTTACACCAAATTAAATAAACATTAAAATCAGTGATTTAAAGACGTACGAGTTCAAAGATACAGCAGAGGTTTAATAGAATGGTGCGGATTGCGGGAGGGAGGAGGGGATGATGACAAACTATTACTCAATGCAGCTCTTATCGTGCACAAGTTGCAGTTTGAAGTTGCAAGCTATCACTCTACAAACTGTACAAATACTCTTCAGACACTCTACCATACTCCAGATAAAGTATGAGCACCATACTGTCCTCTTTCAGGTTTACTTTGTAATTAAATTCAGTGTCTGGAAACGGTTTTTGTAATCATAAAGCGAGTAACAATACTATAAACGAATTATTTACTTACTTTTTATATATTTTTTTATTCTATTTTGCAATTATTTCTTACGACTTTCTTACGGGATTTTCCCCCTCATCAACTTTAAACATTAACAAGATTTGTACGAGGTTTTTTTGTCTTCTCGAACTACACAATCAACTGCTTACTATTAGGTTCTATTTATTTGGACGGGTCTCTGTAACCGTCATTAAAAAGTGCTTCTGATAACCATTTCCACTTCTGGCGAGCTGCTGAGATCCGGGGAAGGTTTAGTCTTTATGACGTCATGGACAAAAAAGGTAGTAAAAAGTAAAACGCAGTTTTTGCAAAGCTCGAGAGCAACACTCGATGTCGGCGTGCTGCAGAAAACTGGATATGAAATTGAAAACGATTTAATAGATCATCAAAACGCAGACAAGGAAATGCATAAGAAATGCACAAAGAAATGGAAAAGTAAATGGAAAATAAAGACAACAAAACGAAAAACAACGGGAAAAGGATATAGCAACATTAACAAGAGAGTGAGAGTGGGCAGATAGAGGCAGAAGATAGGCAGAGAAAGTTCACATCTTCAGAGTGGAGAATAAAATAAAATTTCTTTAGAAATAAAATAAAATAAAAGAGGAAAATAATAGAAAAACAATTTCGAAATACTTACACAATCGATTGATGGAAACACGCAGCTTTATTGTGTTGCTGGCAATTTCAGGAATTCTTCTACAAGTCCAGAGAAAGGGTGGAAAACGGAACGAGGAAGGACGGCAAAACTTGAGACGAGGTTCGGGTAAAAACCTCTACATTAAAATAAAAGTGCTAAAGAGACTACTTAAATTCTTTCAACTACCGTAGAACGATGTGTCGAATGCGAAATTGTTTAAAACAACAACAACAAAAACAACAACAACAACGAAATTAGCAACAACAACGAAATTAGCAACAACGGCGACAATAGAAGTATTGACAATGACGCACTTGACAGTGTTTTTTGTTGCTTTTGTTTTGTACAAAACGTTCAAAAGCGTACTCCGTCGAATCGCTTTTGTTTCGCTTTGTGTTTATTTCTATTTTGTACTCTAATCATTAAATAAACAAATGAAACAAAAGGGAAAAAATTCTACTAATTTTAACAGTCAAAAAAAAAGATAAAAACGAACTAAGATAAAACGAAGACACTGTAGCGAGTGCCTGGAGCAGGAAGTGGGAAGTAGCAAGGGGAGGAAGCAACAAAAAAGCACTTAAATCACAACATTTTTACAGAGATTCCGACGACAGTTGAACCGAAGCGAAAACGCACGCCGCAAAATCAAAGAAAAGCACTTCCAACGGATGCGAAAAACCGAGTCTGTTGCTCACGTCAGCGAAGAACGCGCACAACTAATGAGCGTCTAGAAGAAAATCCGCCAGGCTAGCGTAAAGGGTATGCGTTGGCGCAACTGGCGCAGCTGGCGGGCAGAGCAGCACCGCCGCAGAGCGCAACAGAGCAGCGCAGAGCGTTGCCATCAGCAGAGAGCGAGTGCGTGTGATTGTTTTTGTGAATGTGTGAGTGTGTGTGCTGAGTTGAAAAATGGACGGCAAATGGGGAGGGCAGAAATAATTCAATTCATTTTAAATGAATCGATTCAATGGACGTACTACTCAATCAAATCAGTCTCTGTATCTAATAACATCATTTAAACTTCATTATCGTAATAAAGGAAAACGTTTGTAATAAAAAAGTTATAAAAACAAAACTGCAACAAATAATTTGCTTTCATTTTAAGTAATTTTCAGTTAATAATTATTATTTAACTGTAGTCAAATGAATCTGTTTAAGAATGCCTTCAATTTCTACGCTGACTCTTATTCACCACTCCGAATCCACCACGTTGCAGCACTTATTTGCTCTGTATTGCATTGTAATCGCTGCGTTAATAAAAGCAAACAAGCTTCTACGACTGTAATGCATTGCATAATCATCTCTGATGCTATCGTTTTCCGTATCCGCGTGCAAAACAACGCAGCGCTGCACAATCGCTTTAACGATCTGTTTTACGATTATTGAATGGAGATCATCATCCAGCAACAAACAGCGATCCATACGGCTCCCAGTCAACTGACACTTCGTCCGCAGGCTTGCTTGCTCTGTTGTGTGAGTCTGGCGCACGCATCGGAGACGCGATGTCTTCGCAGCAACGCGCTGTCGCGCGCTGCCAGCTGCTGCTGGCTACTAACGCACTCTCAACGCACTCACGCACTTGGAGAAGGCTGGCAGAGTCTGGGGGGCAGGAAAGACAAGAAGAAGACGAAGGAGACTAAGAAGAAGAAAAGCAGCATCGGCATACGGAAAATGCGACGATTGACTGAATGTAAGCAAGAGTGTTGAAGTGGAGGAGATACAAAACTCAACAGGGGCGGCCAAGTCGATGGCAGAACTTCAATCAACCACTAAAAATTGAAAGTATTTTCATGTAGTAATAAAAATTTCAATAATCACATTAACAAAGGGACTGAAAAATGATAACAGAATTATAACAAACATAACAAATCGACGTAAAACTAGTAGTAAAAAATGCACTGAATTTGATTGACTTTAAAAATCAAGCGTCGATTGCAGCAACAAAACAGAAAGGATAAAAATAATAACAATACTTTGCACGCATTTTTTCTCATTGAATTTGCGTTGATTACCACAACACAGATGGCGCCACGCCCAACAATCATTAAATTAGAGCAGCGAACGCCAAACAATGAAACGGACGAACGAACGAACGAACAGCAGACCAGAGCAAACGAAACAACAACAACACCAGCAACATAAAACATTTCAGGCGACAATGTTAAAGTCAACAGAGGTACATGTATTATATGTGTACATGTATGTGTGTACGTGTATGTGTGTGTGTGTGTGTGTGTATGTGTACTTATGTATATTGTTCCTATAAATCACACATTTTTTACAGTGGTGGCGACGACAGCCAACTGTTTTGATTGCAACAATTTTTGTTTGGAATTCCACTGAATTTATTGAATTTATTTCGCTGACGATGGAACAGTATTGCAACATGTTGCGGTAAATAAAAATTGTCGCCATTTGTTTGTTTGTCTGTTTGTGTTATTGTCGCTGTCGCAGAAGCTTCAGAAGCTGATTGATTGAGTGCGCTAATTTTTCAATTTGTTTATTTATTCGATTTTCTTCGAGCAGCAAATTAATTCTTGGTTGTTTCCAGCTCCAGTCGCTCGATAGCAATCACGTGTTCCATTAGCTGCATCGTGTTTGGACATGTTGTGGCGTTGCTAATCTCCTGCACGCCGCCGATAATAAGTGTTGGTCGACGCGGAACTCTTCAACTCGAGCAACATTCCGACAGGCGATTCAAGAATTAATCAAGTTTTATATTCGATTTGTGGATACTTTCTACACGAGCCTATTTTATGAAGCGTTTTATGACAAGCAGTCAAGCGATTGATTGAAGTACAAAGCGATTCAATTAACTCGGCGAGAAGCGATGGAAAGTTTGAAGGAAGTGATGACCAAATATTGAAATGTGTCTAAAGTGTTTAAAAGCTTTTAAGATAATGATTAAAAGGCATCGAAAAGGTTGGCGGTGAGAAAGAAGTAATATTGATGTACTGAAGACAAGTTAAGGTTATTAAAGGTCATTAAATATAATTAAAGGATATCAGAATTATTGAAAATTAAGTAAATGAAGAAAACTACTACGAAACATTTCGAAAATTTAAATTAGACTGATCAATTTAACATCCAATTAATTAATTAAACTTAAGTTTTATTGAATACTTTTTAAGTGGTTCTTTAATGGATCCCAAATCCAAAACTTATCATAATTTCATGCAGAGTTTCTTCAGCTTGTTTTAATGAATTCATTTCGGGTTTTGTTTTTGTTTATGATCAATCAATTAACAATAATTTAAACGATGGATGCAATATAATGCCAAACGAGTGCCTGTCGATATCGGAACCAATTAATTAAAAATTACAGAAGTCATTAAGGACATAATAAACAGTATATAAAACAAGAACAACAGCGACAACAACAACGAGTAGAATAAAACAACAACGACAACACTTGCAATAATCTTATGAGTCAATCGTTTAGTAAAGCCTACCGCACAACAACGACAACAACAACAATCAAGAAACTAACATAAGCAACAAATATCACGCAAATAAACGATACAATAAGAACAACATAAGGAAGAACAACAACACAAGTAAAAACAGCAACAGCAGAAGCAATCGAACAACAGTAAAAACTGTCCATACAACCCAATAAAAGCATTAAAATGATTATTTACAACCGCCACCACCGCATTTTTTTCAGCAGGTACGCTTTTTTGTTGGTTTTTTTCACCTTTAACATTTATTATTTAAGTTTTTTTCTTTGCAGTTTCTTTTTTTTTGCATAGTAATCGTATTTATTAAAAACGCAACTAATAAAAAATCCTTTAAAATGCTGACTTCATTCCGAGATGATGTTTATTTCGGTTTAACAATAATTGGAGTTGAGGAAGCTCAGAAAGCTTCAAGCTCAAGTTACATGAAGACGGGAGAAGAAGAAGAATATGAAGAAGAAGAATAAGATGTAGGAGGGGGAAGAAGATAAAAGAGGCTAAAAGAGGTTGGCTTTGAACTTCAGAAGGAAAAATAAAAGAGTCGATTCTGAAGACCGAATTCTGTGGAGGCAACATGAGGCTGTTGAGTCCTATTTTAAGAATGAGAGGATGTGTTAGGGAAGCGCCAGCTGACGACATGAACAGTAACTCTTATTTAACTCTCAAATAATATCTAATATAATAGCAAATTTAGAATGATTGATTTTTACTTCAGAAAATTTGTTTAAACTCAAGACGATGGTGTATTGTAATCGTTCAATCGTGCGCTTTTCACAATCATTAACGATAAATTCACCCAACTTCTAGTGCATCCAAATCCAACAAAATACCTCGAGTATCTAGAAACATAGAGGACATTGTATCACTACGCGAAGCCAGATAATTTTTAGCATTTGTTGTCTCCTCGTTGGCAAACTTCGCCTATCGCGAGTCGCATCTTATCATAAATTCCGGGAAGAGTAAAGTTACAGTAGAAGCCATAAAAATAATCATGATCGCCCATAAATTCAATTAAGCGCAGTCGCAGGAACGCGCGCCATCGTAGATCGGGACGGCGGCAGTCGTACGCCTAATTATAGATTTAGGCAGGATAAGATACTGTTTGGGCCCCATTGTAGGCACCAGCAGCTTTATCATGGCGCGCTTTATGGAGCTCTCTGTGAACAGCGCGTGTTTTTCGCACTTGGTTTTTCGATACTTGGAACTGCTTTTGAACTTATGTTTTAATTAATGAAGTACCCTCGCAACATATGGCGCGGTGTTAACACAAGAGCAACAACAACAATAGCAACAACAGCATCAACAGTAGGCAGCAGTTTGGTGTTTAAGGAGGGATGCTGGTGAGATGAATGGTGTTTAAGGAGAGGTTTAAGGAGATGCGGGTACCGCATGAAAAAAAAATAAGTAAATTCGCCAGGGAAAAATAATAAAAAGTTCGCGTTTCCAACGTAAAAATTATTGCTCAGAATGAAAAATTGAGCCTTCAAGAGTCTTTTATGTAGCTACCAGCTGCTAGCGAAAGCTCGGACTCAGTAGGATGACGACAGTAGTAAGCGGAGAGTGACGTGGACAGAGACCAGCATTTTATAGCTCGTCATTATTCATTCTTAACTACCATGTTTAGACGCGCGAATGTTTTTGCACGTTTTCATACTTCGAAAGGTTTTTAATTTATTCCAAAAAGAATTGAAAATTGAAACCAAAAATGAAAGGACATAAATTAACTGTAATGAATCTAAAAATAATAACAAAACAAGACAACTCGGAATTTTATACACTTCGCCAAGTTACAAAAAAAGTGGAGGTTCGATTTGCACTTTATAATAAAATAGATTAGCTTCTGATAAATTACCGAAATTTCTATGTCAGTGAAATTGCGAGATGTTGACATTAGACATGTGATCCACTTTTTTCCATTTCTTTTCTTCATAAAGGACTGTATACTTAAAAATGTCACTTAACCGATCTTCTTTTACTCCCAATTCATAGCCCATAACTTATTTGCTACGTGACAACAAATTAATTGCCGAATTATTTATGAATCATAACATTATGGATTATAGACGATCGCCAGCCATCATCAAAAATCGCCAGCCATCATCAACGAGCGCCAACGATCATCGTTGACACGGCTCTACGATCATCGTTGACAAAACTCTACGATCATGACGATCACCACCCCATCAGCAGCTATCAGTTAAGATCGTCGATCGAATCTGGTTGATCTGGCTGAACGTCAGCGATCATCTCGTTGTATGTCGACTGCGACAGTGCGTCTGCCGGCCGTCGTGTCTCTAACGCATTATATGGCAGTGTAGCTGCCGTCTTCGCGATCAAACCGGACTCGACAGACGCGCTTTCGAAGAGGAGTTCCTTTCAGGAGGAGCATGAAATTCGTGCGTAGACATCTCTTGGATTTGGGCTGACATTTTGTGCCATTTGGACACTAATGAGGAGGGCAACAAAAAAGTCCCAAACGCACTTAAAAGGCGCGGCTTATATTTGGCGCTTATCGGCAAAAACTCACCACGAAAAGCTTAGCTTAAGAAATGAACAAAAGAAGAAAGAAACGAGCGGGTTTATTTTTCCTTAAGCCATTGAATTCGGATTTAGAAACAGTTTTTATGACTTTTTAAAGACCTGATTTACTTCAGGATCCTGCATCACTGCTTTGACTGAGGTTCCGAAGTGCCGCTGGCTTTAAATGAAGCGTAGTTTAATGCTTAGAAGTCTAACGCGTTTAGATTGCATGCTTTGAAATTTACTTCAGCTGCGTGCGAAAAATTATTGATTTTTAAGTGCATGCAACAACTTCCCACATTTGACTGTAACACCAACAACAACAACATCAGCAACAACAATAAAGAGCAGAACATACTGCAACAACAGATCGTTAACACAACACAACACAAGCCTAAAACAGTGAAAGAAAGGCCAATAAAAGAAGCACTGAATACCAACTCCATGCTGCGTACGCTGTGTTTACGTCTGCGTCTGCGCGGAAAAACTACGAAGACGTCAACACAAACGACTTCGATTTAAATTGCTATAAATCAGGCAAAAAGTTGAATTCAACGCTGAAGACGCAGCAGACAACGAAACGCACGCACAGCGGATTGAAATTGAAATTCAGCAGAACAGAGTTCGATCGAAACTCTGCTCGCAGACAGACAGACGCTGAGGATAGATGCAGAGCGTGTAATGGGAAAATTTTCTCGAAAAGACTTCACGATTTCTAGAATTCCGATTTGCTCTCTGAAAAACAACGCCTACGAATGCCAACAACAACAACTTATGCAAACAGCTGCTTATAATTCTTTAAATAAGAAGAGAAACTCACGCATACTCCCGTAAAGATATAAGCTCGTAATGTATGGCTAACAATCGCAAGAATGTATGTACATACATACATATGTCGGGCTGTGTGTCTGTTTGTTCGTCTGGCGTTGTGGATCTCGTTGGCATGCTGCGTCCGACGCTTACAATCCGCGCTACAGACGCATCGCTAGGTTTGCAAATTGAAATATAAATTGCAATGCAACGAGACGGACACAGACGGGGACAGGGACGGATGCATGAAAGAAAAATAATCAGTGTTCTGTCTGGCATGTGAAGAAAGAATAAGAAGAGGAAGCATTATAAATCTTGTAGGCCATCAATAGTAAATGTCAATATTTTCTTCTTTACATTGAATCTTTTTCTGTTTTCTTGATTTACATTTGAATTTTTTATACCTTTTTGTATTAAAGTTTAATTCATTTTACATTTCTTTGCATTGGTTCTTTCTCGACGATTCTCAAATAATGTGGTTAGTTCCAAACACTATAAGAGTCACTTTACTGGTCACTACTGTAAGCAAATATTTTCAGCGCAGCCTAATAATATGCAATGAATTCTAAACAATGCAACAAACGCTGTTTTTAAAAGAAACCTTCCGATGGCCGACATTTTTTTATGTTAATTTTATTTAACAAAACATACACAAAAAACACAAAAAAAATTAAAATTATTGAAGAGAAAAAACTAAAACAGCCAAGCAAAACATTTCATTCCATCCATATTACACATTAAACACATTAAAAATTCATATCAAATAAAAATAAAGGAATAAAAAATAAGACTAATTTACTTTATTTAATATTTTTGACAAAATTTAGGCAACATTTACATCAGATTACAACAGATCGGTCAATTTTAGAAATCTTACAAAAGGTTTTGCACTTTAACAGAGTATAAACTTTAACAGATATGAACATTTAACAGATATGAAGATTTGTCTAAGAAGAGTCTAAGAATTAACAGGACCATGGAGAACCAACGGAGTCCGGAGATTTAAAAGCGATTTAAAGCGAGTGGAATTCTAACAAAAAATCGGATAAATTTCAAGAAATCAGGAGTGAAATCGATTCTAATCAGAATAAATAATCAACTTGAGTAAACAATCACATTATATGTGATTTTTCTTTAAATTCAACTGAAAAGATGAGTCAATCTTTAATAATTTTATTTCAATTATAATTTCCACGATTATTAAAAAGATGATAATGTCTTCACGTCAAACGATCAAAGTCCTAAACTGACAGAAGTTTCTTCTTGACATTAAAAATTTACTTATTTTTGAAATTTTCCAAGAGCAAATTTAGAATAAAATTTATAGTGACGCACTCGAAAATGGCAAGGAAAATAAATGACATGAAATGACATCAAATCGCTCGGGTCCAAATATTGGTAACATTTAGCAACAGTTCAGTTTATCAAAAGTTCAGTTTAGCAACAATAACTTTTTTCCCATATGCACGTCTATCACAAATATCGTCGAATTATAGTTTAATATTAGTGATCATTGACAAAATGTCTACACAATCACGAGCACACCACACACAAATAAATGGCCTATTTTTTGTTTAATTAAATTTTTATACCCTACACACGAAGTAATGGGGGTATATTGATTTTGTGCTTCCGTTTGTAACGCATTAAAGGAGGCGTGACAGGTATACAAAAGTATATACATACATATATTCTTGATCAGCGTCCCCTCCTGAGTCGATTTAACGTCTGTCTGTCTGTCTGTCTGTCTGTGAAAATCACGATTACAAGAGAACGAATAGAGATATCTTTATCAAACTTGGCACGAACATTGTTTATCATTAGAAACTCATTGATATTGAAAATGGGCAAAATTTGACTATTTCCACGCCTACTTTTTATAGTGAATATAAATTTATCCATGCTTATAGCTCAATTTCTCAGCTTGTAGAACGAATTTGCGGTTGAAATTTTGTCCAGAAGTTCAGTCTGTGACCAAAGCAGACTACATAAAATGGGTCCGCCGTACAAAAGCCGGTCCGCCCACTAATTAAATAAGTGGGGCCCACCCACTCGATTTCAGGAGAACAAATAGAGATAACTTAATCAAAATTGGCAAGAATATTCTCTATCATCAAAAGCTATTTGAGATTGAAAAGGAAAAAAATTAGACCATTGCCAAACCTAATTTTAAGTAAACGTGTGTAGGGTATATGAACTTCGGCCAGGCCGAAGGTAACACTCTTTCTGCTTTTTTTTGGTGAACTTAATTTGATGTTTCATTGACGTCACAGACGTCAACAATTCTAGTCGTATTCGTGATCGTGTGAAGATTATAATTGAAAAAAGGCACGTCATAAAAATTAAGCAACAACAATAACCAGTTAGTAACAATAAAATAAATAAAATTAAGATTAAAGCTATAAATCATTTTTTATTCAGACACGATTAAAATTATCTTAACGGAAATTTATTTAAAAATAAGAAAAAAGAGAAGAGAAGACTTTTTAAAATAAAAAATTAAATTAATATAAAATTATACACCTTTTTGCCATTATTGCAATTTCTAACAGCTTGACATTATTTTTTTCACTCTTTTCTATCTCTGTCTCTCTCTTCCCCCTCTCTCGCTCTCCCTCACCAGCAGTAAATTCTATACACAAATTAAATTAAATCAGTTTGCACACTTAAAACTAATTGACGGACGTCACTCTCACTCGCCAATCCGTCCACTTCTCTCTCATCTTCATTCTGTCTCTCTCCCTCCCTCCCTCTCTCCCTCCCTCCCTCTCACAGTCTCACACAGGCAACCTGAAGTGTCAGCATTGAACACTCGAATGATGTGTCATTGATGCGTGATCTCAAAGCTACCTATCGATGTGATCGATAAATTGGTCGATCGATCATTAATATTGCTTTGTTTTGTCCTAATTTTATCGATTGTGCAAAAGGCGAAGACAATAAAATTGAATTTGTGATGAAAAAAGAAAACCTTTTGAAATAGTAAACCACTTCAAATAGTAAAACTATTAATAAATAAAAATTCAAATATTATTCCCAGCAAAATTACATTTATCCTAACCTATGTACATATACATCTATGCGATTAGCAAAATCTAACCGAGTTTCGCAAGAGAATAACAAATAAAACAATAAAGAAATAATATTAATTATTAATAAAAATAAAAGTAAGATTTTTAATGGTGAAAATTGCAAAATACAAAATTGATAAACATTTCCTATTCTCTCCCGATGATTCTAAATCAATGCATCTTCAGATCGAATCTTAATGAAAAACCCGAACTGAAAGTGGAAAAAATACCGACACAAACCAAGGTATTTCATAATCATTTTTCCAGTTAAAAGTGGGTATAAAATGTCACACTTTTCTATTTCAATTGGCGAAGTTAATCATGTGTATTAAACAGACTTTTGCGATATCAACAAAAAGAACTGTATACTCAACGAAAGTAAACGGCAGGGCTTGGGGAAGACGGGGGAAACAGCTATACCTATATTTAGATCAGTGCCAACAGAGTGAAACGCGATCCCCGAAAACAATAGCATTTAAAACTGAACAAACTAAAATAAATAAAAATGGAAATAAAAGAATTTCAGTGACGTCAATTTTAAAGTTTTTTCTCTTTCGAAATGGAAAAAACCAACCACAGCGTTGTAAAAAAGTACGCCTCATTAAATGCAAGAAACGACTATTATGAGAAATCGCTTGAATCAGTAAAACAGTAAAAAAAGAGAATAAACAAAACACAAAAACAAACTAACAGCGACCCCGACTAAAGTCAGCTGCTATTCAGTTAAGACACCGTACTAAAGTGTGATAAAAGCACTATGATAACTCGATGATAGTGGATCGAAAACTGAACAACACAGCTTGTGACACAATTCGGGTCGAGAAGGAAAAATTACAAACAACTGAGGGACAAATAATATATGTAGGTCCCTTTTATTTACTTGACTTTTAAGGATCTTAGATTCACCTGATGGTTGGAGGTTATCACTCACCAATTGGTACCATTTTGGTACCACATCTTGTCATAGATATAAACAACTCATCTGCGTTTATGAAGGAATGACATTTTTAATAAAGAAAACGAAACCAACCAAAATACAAAAAGCTCGATAGAACCGGATCAGTTCTGCTTGTACAAAGGATGTGGCTGTAGACAGGACGATTAAAGGAGGTCACGAAGATCGAAACGTAGGAGAATACGACAAAAACTGAAATCACTGTCGCCGCACTCAGCAGTTCTGACATCTGGACAGTTCTTAGAGAGTCCTTGCTTACCACATTCCACAGACACTAAAACTCCACGATGGTTGATATACATATGTAACACGATACTCTCGCAAAGTGGATACCTCAGCTTTCAGGATGAAATCAAAACGAACCCGAGAGAAGCATCCGCTGGTACCAGAACTTGGTCCACATTCTTTAATTTGTGATTAAAAACCTCTTCTGAGGAATAACAGGGGTTCGATCGGGAACAATTGAATTCTCTTTGCGACTCTTAATTTTTCGATTTCGAACCTTCAAACAAAAGAGAAAAACAAAACAGTCGCCAGAACCAAATACAGTGTTCTTTCATTCAAGTTTCTTTTAATTTAAATGTTTCTAAGCAACTGTGCTTATCTTAAACAATAAAAAAATACTACAAGTGAAGAAAGCGTGTATTTATTGTACATGATATGATGATAAAAGTATTCTTTAGTAATAAAAACAATAACAAAACAGAATAATTATAAAAATAACAGCAGTTATATAAGGATAACAATAAACAGAGCACTTAAGAGCGTTTCTGTGTTTTTCTGACGTGCAGAAAAGCAATTTAGATAAGTTGAAAAAACAGAAACGTTGGAAGGTAGGATACAATAGATAAAGTCCACTTATGTTGTCAGCGGAGACACAATAAAAGGAAATAAAAGTTTAGTATTTCAACAGTACATAGCTTGGCGAAGAGATAAGATAATAACTTAAAAGGTAAGCGATGAACAACTTGTTGTATGCAAGGCTTAAAAATAATACTTTCTTTTCGTAATCAGATAACAACTAAATATTGTACTATATACAGCTTAGAGACCATATTGCAATGAACATTAGAAATATATATGTGCATAGATACATACGATTATATTACGATTATATTTAGTATTTACATAACAAAGAACATGTTCATAAAAGCACAGAAAATTGACACACAGCACGTTATTGTGTGGGCTTCACCGATTTACACCCACTACACTGTAAGCCACCGAGATCGCAACCGCAAAGCTAAACCTGTTGAGGGGAAGCGTTCGCCGCTCCCCCCTCACACTCCCCTATAGCGATGTCTTTATTCTGGTCTCTAATACCTACCTTTTTGGCCCGCTTCGTGCTTAGGTGCTGCGCTGCCAGCAAATCGGCCAACTCCTCTCGCAGTGGCGGGTCTTCTGGACGCTCTGCAATGCCGTCGATTGTCGCCAACTCGTCGTCCTCCCCACAACTGGCTGCTGAACACGTCGAACACGCGCTGGTCTTGCGCTCGGCAGTCAGCGGCATACGTGTGCCGTTCACATAGCACTCGGCTCCATCCAGCGCAGAGATCGTCGAGCCGCAGTAGTACAGGTTGCTGCAGGAAGAGGAGGCGCTCGCATCAGAGTGTGCACCACCATCGACGCCATCCTTTTCCATGTAGGAGGCCGTGTCCAGTGAAGAACGACGCCTGCGCATGCGTTGTGCGCGAAAGTACTCAATCTCTTCCAGCGTGATACCGCACATGACGTCATCCGAGTAGTCTGACACTACGACAGAAGGTGTGCGCACGAAGCGCACGCCGCCGCATTCACTGTTCGGATAATCACTAAAGCAGCTCTGCGCAGACTCGCGACGTGAGCTGGACAGCGAATCGATGCCGCGTGGATCTTCGTGTATTTCGACGACGCGCTCTTCCAGCAACACTTTGCTGGGCACCGAGGATTGTGCGAGCACGTTTGACAGCGTTGTCTGCAGTTCCCCGGTGGGCGAGTCCGGCAAAGCAGTGGGTTCGGCCAGTGGAAGCAGCGCTGGACGAAGCGGAAGATCAGTGACTGTGAGTGTCATTCGACGTTGTTGCTGCTGCGGTGGCTGCTGTTGCTGAGTGACACCTGACTCCATCATGTGTTCGTCCACATCCAGACCTAAAGCCGAATCGCTGCTGGCGGAACGTGCCACTTTGTCCTTGCGCTTGCACTCAACGGTGGTGGATGTGGTGCGTATCGAAGCGTTGTCGTTGTCCTCGTCGGACGAATACGGACTCTGACCCAAGTTGCAGCCCTCGTCGGAAAGTGGGCTGTGTCGCTGCTCAGGTGCGTCGCTTTTCAGTACCAACAAATTGCTTCCTGTCGTTGGTGTTGGTGTTGGTGTTAGCGTCTCTGGAGTGGCGGAGTCGTCCGGATTTTGTTTGGGAGTAAACATCATTGTGTTGCTTTGTTTGTCGAACTTGAGTCTTAGTTGGCTGACACTGGGGAATCCTGGCTTATTTTTTCTTAGTCCACAACTATTTGATGTAATTATTGTTCTTTTGCTTTGTTGTTGCTCCTTCTGCTGTTCAAGTTTTCGGTTCAGTTCTAGTTTTCTCCGCGCCACCAGGGATATCTTTGACGTTTCTAATACTGGATCGGTGACGTCGGCAGTAGTTTTCACTCCGGGAATGAGTAGTTTCAAAAGATTCTGGCTTCTTCGTCTGGTTTTCAGACTGTCGGCTGTTGTCGTCTTCGTAGCAGCTAAATTTCTCTGACTCTCTTCCGCCGACAACGTTCCACAAGCATTCTTCAAGAACTCCGACTTCAGTTGCTTATTACGTTCGGCGAAACTTTGTTTCTCCTTCTTTGTTAATCCTTCAGTCAGATTCTGCGATAGCCACAGCGGTTGGTTTTGGCCCGCTTCAAGCTCTGAAATTTTTAACGTACTTCTCGACTCAACTTCTCTCTGATAACTAAATGTTGACAGCTCTTTCGACGAACATTTATTTTCCGTGGGCTTTGATTGAGCTGCCGTAGCTGATTTGTTTAGCTCATGTTTTTGTTGTAGCTCATACATTATTGCCTCTGTACATGTCACGGAATCCAATGGAGTTGTTGTTATCGTTAATTTACTCTCGATGTCGTTCTGCTCCGCTTTCGTTCTCTTCTCCATCATCGCCGGAGCTATCGTCGTCGTCGTCGCTGAAGTGTAGGCTGGGAAATCACCAGCACTATCATCATTCGTTAAAACTGCTGGTGCTGCTGCGTCTGTGTCGGAGGCTCTTTGCTCAGTCGCTGCGCTTCCCAGAGCGTTGCTTGCGTCGTTTATCATTTTCCCGATTAGATAACAGCGCGCGCTGACGCAGGAGTCTATTGTTGCCGTGGAGGTCATTGTTGTTGCCGTTTGTGTGGTTGTTGGTGTTGCCCGCGTATTCGGATTTGGATTCCCCTGAGAAGGTGGCGGTGACAAAAGCGGCGTTTCACAAAGCTTGGGACTCATGAGTGCTGCACTGGCCTATGTTGATGTTGCTTTTCCTTAGCGGCTTGTAATTGTTGTTGTTGCACTTGTTATTCAACATTTTCATTAAATCAGAACTGCGGTTGCCGCTGTGACGGATATTGCGATTGATGCTAGTAAATATCTTGTCGCTGCCTTCGGCTTAAATCATAAACAATTTAGTTATGGCCAATCTGCCACTTTCCGCTGCTCGTCTTCATCCAATTTTGGGTCATTTACGTTCGCTGCTGTAGTTGGAGAGCGTCAGCAATGACGTCAGCATCAGCGGCATTTTAAAAGGCGATTGTGAAATGTTGCTTGTTTGCTGGCATCTGGTGCACTCTGTCATTCCGTGAGATCGCGGATTTCTGCTGCGCGCCGATCTGATTACGGTTACTCAGCTTAGCTTGACGCACGGTCAGACCTGAATTCATGCATACATAATTAATAGTTGTTGGGTTTCCTTCTGCGTGGTTCTTCGTGCGAACATTCGGCGAATGACGTCTGCATTGACGTCGTGGGCTTAATTGAGATGATTGTTGGGTCAAAATCTAATCACTGGAATAACTGGAGGTTGTTTTATGTTCGCACCGAATCTTTTATTTTATGAAATCTGTGTTTCACTATTAATTAGTTTCATTTGAAAAGATTTTACGTATTTTTATATATTTTTTTTTTAGTTCTCATACTTTTAATCAATATTAAATTCAATAAAACAGTTAACACACTTTTTAATTTAATTTATTTGCAATATTAATTTTTTTTCGACTTTTATAAACTTATAAAGTTTTAATATTTAATATTATATTTTTTAACACTTTCAATATTTTTTATTATACTTTTTTAATGCTTTTATTTATAATAAATCAGAAACTGAAATAAATCTTTCGCTTTACTTTTTTAAACTTAATAATTTATTTAACTTAATTATTAAAATTATTAAATTATTTAAATTTTAAGCGAAGCGAAAATTTAAATTTCGCGAAAAATTAAGCGAATTATTTAAATTCGCTAAATTTATTTACACTTGTATTTATGTATTTATTTTTATTGCAACATTAATTAACCCATTCGAATTTATTTATTATCTTCATTTTCGCGAGATGTACAGTGTTCCACTACCACTTGTTCCGTTGTCAACCATACAGTGTCATGGAATTTCTGCAAATAAAAGCAAGAACAACAAATATAATGAGATAATGCGTTGTTATTGTTATTTGTATTAAAAAAGTGAGGGCCAAATAATTAAGTGAGCTTCATATTTGAAGTTGGATTTCTTTCCTTTCGTTCCTTTTTTAGACTATAATTAATTCTGCTATTTATATTCAAGTTCCTTTATCGTACATTTGAATGGCAGTATTCATTCTGGTTCACAGTATTCAGGTGGGTATTCTTTTAAACAGTAAAGTCTACGGTTCATAATTACACGCATTTAACGGAGGTTTAAATGTGCGCTGTTCTGCTCATTGTGACAAACTTGAAGCTTTAAATTAATCCATTAATTAACTTTTAAATTGGCAGTTCTTCCTTTTTTAAAGGGCTCTCGTAATTCGGAAAACCTTCAAAGTTTTTATTTCAATCTTTTATTAGGTTTTTACAAAGATATTTGTGTACAATTCAAAAGATTATCAACACTTCGCTTGTGACGTATTGAACTTTACGCCTTCTCATAGTTTTACTAACTGAAATAGTAAAGAAATCTAATAACCATTTTTAGCACACGAACAATAAATGACGCCGATCAGCGGATGTCAATGCCAAATACCAATTTTTAAATGAAATCACAATTAGTTTTCTAGAAACAAATGCAAACGTAATTATTTCACCTCGAACTTCCCAATGACTGATTATTTGCGTTCCATGCCAAGTATAAAAAGATAAATTAAATACTTGATTTCTTTTCGAAGTCACGCAAATATGAATTCAAAAAACATGAACAAAAAGTTTTCGAAATTTCAAAACTCACTCGTCACAATTTTGCATTAAAAACTACAAATAAAATACCGTTATATTTATATATATTCTAAATAATTTCATTAATTCAAAATAATCGTTATGATTATAAAAATATATTCCTTGTTTAAATAAATTTTATATGCAGCTTTAGTAAGCAAATTTTTCACTGCAATCTATTTTCTAAGAATTTTTTTCAAGCTTAAATTTGTGTAGTTGGCAACACTAGCCGTGAATGGAATTTGACAGCTCAGCGTCGTGGTTTATAATATGGTTTGACAGCCAATTGAATGGTGGGACTTAACTCAAAAGTCTAAACAATACATTCGCAAAACAAATAAAGTTACTAAATAACTCATTAAATATAGAAGAATAAAGATGTGAGACGCGGTTGGAAGGAATAATCTGCAAAAACTAATCACAAAGCTAAGTCGAAACAACGCAATTCCAAAGCGGATTGGTTTCAGAACGGGTCGTAAGCAGGTTGTGCAAAATATTGGAACGTGGCAAGAGTAGACACCACAAAAGAGCAACTAACAACGCTGGAAGTAGCAAACAGGTGTCAAGTTTGAAAAACTACAAGCACACTGCAGTGAGCTTTGAATATCACACAGTTAAGAACTTCGATTTAGCCCAAGCGGCAGCATGGCGGAGGAAACATTGATGTTGATTGTGTTGGTGATACTGATGCTGGTGGGTTCATATATTTCGGGCAACATTCCGCTGGTCATGAAGCTGTCTGAGGTTAGTATAAGTATGGTTTACGTTTTGCAGGTTTTTATGTATTTAAATTTGTTGAGAGCAGGAAAAACTAAAATTTGTGACTGTGCTTGGTGCGGGTTTGTTAGTTGGCACCGCACTGACCGTTATCATTCCCGAAGGCATCCGTTCGCTCTACACAGATTCCGTGCTACCAGAAACACCGAAAGTACTGCAAAATACTGTAGTCGATGTCGGTGCTACTGATACCAAGCCGCTGCTGCCGGCTGCACTTCAAACCGAACGCAGTTATGCGACTCCCGAAGACCACTCGAGTACAATAGGCTTGTCGTTGGTTCTGGGTTTTGTTTTCATGATGTTGGTCGATCAGGTGTCGCAGCGGCAAAGTGCTTCGAATGATAAAAATATAACCGCAACCTTGGGACTAGTGGTGCATGCCGCAGGTAAGTCGAAGCCACTGCTTTACATTTGCAATTGTATCTAAATTCAAGAAAACCCTAGCGGATGGAGTTGCTCTCGGCGCCGCAGCCACCACCAGCCATCAGGATGTCGAAATGATTGTTTTTCTCGCTATTATGCTGCACAAAGCGCCAGCCGCCTTTGGTCTGGTTAGTTTTTTGTTGCACGAGAAAATCGACCGACAACAAATACGCAAGCATCTGGCCATCTTTTCGCTATCGGCACCGTTACTGACGCTACTCACCTACTTCGGCATCGGACAGGAGCAAAAGGAAACACTGAACTCGGTCAATGCGACGGGCATCGCAATGCTCTTCTCCGCGGGCACGTTTCTCTATGTGGCCACCGTGCATGTCCTGCCAGAACTAACACAGGGTGGCGGACATCACGGCGGTGGTCCCCACCATCATCAGTACGATAGTGTTGCATACAGCGCTCTGGAAAATGCGGCAAACTCCGATGTGACTATCGCCCAAAAGGGAACCTCAGCGCCGCCTCATGTTCCGAAGGGACTTCGTTACAGTGAACTTTTTATAATGATTTTTGGCGCTCTGCTGCCGTTAGTCATAACATTCAGCCATCATCATTGAACAAAGGGCGATACTTTCAAATAAACAGGTTGTCGCAAGAAACTGGCCTGCATATATACCATGACGAAGACGTTTATTAGACTGTTGAAAGATATGTTTCTAGCACATACTCATTTCCGTAGTTTAGTTATCATTTTGGTGTACTTTAAGCGCCATTCATCACTAGAGCGAAGTATATTTTTTTGAGAGTATTTTACTCACGTATTGTAAATTCTTGATTGCTAATCCTGTTCATGTTACACAACTAGTAGTAAGCGCTGTAAATTGTAATTTAGTTCATAAGTCATAACAACAGTAATCTGATTTGAACAATATACTTGGCGAATATTGGGTACGACATCGCGAAAGTGTTTTGTATGATTGATTTTAAAATAAATAGAAACTGTTTCGGATCCCGCGTTAGGAATATAAAATTTCTTTTTCGAAATAAAGGCCTACGATTTGTTATAAAGGGCCATCAATTTATTTTACATACGATTGGAGTAAAGAACGAAGCACACCATCCTACACTCCGTCATATTATTCCGTATTCATTGATTTCGCTTCTCAAAGGTCGAATTTTAATTGATTATTTTTCTAATTAAAACTTTTGTATCGGACAAATTAATGTTGTCGAAGGTTGACTTTCAAAAGCGATCTGTTTTGAGTTCTGTTTTTTCAAAATGACAGTTTAGCAGTCGAAGCACATCAAAAACGACCGCATCTTATAAGTAGTTCAAGTGTCATTTACTTAAATTTATTAGTGTAGAAAACGCTGCTCTTAATTAACCAGATTTAATTAACTTATTGTGCGCATACATAATAAATGATGTTTACAGCCAGGCTGAGCTGAGAAAAAAAACACCGTCTGGCTGAACAGAAGCAGTCGTCTCTCTATCCATCGCTTTCTGCACCATGTGACGCATTTTTTGCTGTTAATGACCAGACAAGCGGACAGACATACAGCGATCTATGATATGTGAGTCGATCACATTCTTGGGTGGATGTGTGTATGTACATACATATATGATTGTAATTTTTGTGCTAATTACAGCTAAACAAAATACTTTATCAGTGTGAAATTACGTCAATGCAACAATAATTAATACAATTTTAAGGTTTAAGCATTTTTCTGTTTTCAATGAAATTTTCTCGGGCTTTTTACTATTACTAAGCAACTGGCTATATTTTCAGGTCAGGTTTTAAGTTATTTTTTGACTAAATAATTAATTATTTTAAGTAAAATAGTTACGCCATCAAAATATGTCACACTTCACATCCAAGTGGCAGAGAGGCACTAACAATTTAACCGAAAAAAGAGATGCGAACAACGCGGCTAAAATGGCGAATTTTTTGTATCATTGATTTCATTAAAAATTGTTGAAAATCCAGTAACAATGTCGTGTATTGCGAGCTGCTGCTCCTTTTTGTTGGTGTTGTTGTTGTTGTTGGTAACTACGTCAGAACGGATTCAAACCAGTTGTGGCCACAAAAAAATTACAAGTGTCAAAACACTACCAGCAGCAACTACAACAACAGCAACGCAACACGATTAAGCGATGCATGAAAGATCCAACAACAACGTAAAGAGGAGAACCAGCGGCAGCAACACACTTTAAAGTTAAACTAACATAACATCAACTGCTAATAGCACAACAACAGCAGGCGCAAAAAGCAATCAATAAAATGCAATTTAATGTCAAAGCAACTGACATGAATTGACAGCTTTTGTGACGTCAGTTAAAACTGAAAGTTGTTTAAAAAATTAAACTTGATTTTTTGAGCAGACTGTGTTTCTGAATTTTTATTTATTACTCAATTAATTTAATTGTTTATTTATGCAAAATCAACAACAATGCAGAGGTGAATACTATTTTGCTAAAACTAAAAAAACTACAACAACAAACAAACGACAAGTTCTGCCACATCATTTCAGAAAACCGCGTTGAAATGAATGAAATCGCATCCAATGAACGTGAATCACTCAAGTATTTGTTGTAGTTGTATTTTTGTTTGTGTTTGCTTTAAATTTATGCATTAATAATTTTTTATGTGACAGTTCATATGACAATTGTTTTTTTTTTGTTATTACAGAATACGAAAAAACAATTCACAACAACAACAAAGAAAAACTTCGAAAAGTGGCAGCAGCACATTAAATTAACACAAATTATTAAGACATTTTTTAGGTTAAACGAAGGTTAATAATATTTGTGCGTTTTTAAAAATAAACTTTTTAAAAGAGAGTTTTTTTATTGATTTCAAATTAATTATGAAAAGAAATCATTTTTCATTCAAAAACAGTATTGTATTAAACTCAGTGTGATTCCAAATTATCATCAACTCGAAATGAAACAGGAATTTAATTCGGCTTTCGACTTGTTGAAAATTTGACGTCAATTTTTGGAAGTTGTTACAATTTAAAGCTTTTCATATTTCAGTAATTAATTAAATTTTCATTTAAATCGATGGCTAAAGTAATCCATGAATAAATTATTACTTCATTATTCTAATAATTAGAATTCTATTTTCAACACTGCGTTAATTCTAATTAAGCACTATATCCAAGTTAATTGAATAAAAAGGCACGTCAGTGGCAGAAAGACCGGCAGAGTTTATTGATACATAGAGAGAGAGAGGGGTGAAAACGTGTTCTTGAGCATTCTTAAATACATTTTATTTATATTTACCTTGTTTTTTGTGACGTCTGACGATGCGAATGAAACTTAATTAACGATTAAATTAACGTCGAAGTCGTAAAACACAAATAAAATCACTTAAAACTCAAAAAGTCAGTAGCAGCAGGTTAAAATTGCAAAACAGGTTAAAATTGCAAAACGAAGGTAACCTGTGACGTACCCACACGGGGGAAACGAGGCGAGAAACATCTCGATAAAAAACACGTTTCCAATAAATTAACGACGCGGTTTTTATATTTTTTCTTAATGAAAGCTGCTTTGTGGGTGATTCTTTCTTTAATCACACCCTTTACGCCTGCGCGCCGAAGCGGCGTGAGTGAAGTTTAGAAAGATGAAATTTCAAGCGACATCGCGCAATGTAAAATGTACGCTTTCTGGACAAGGTAGGCGCCGACGACGACCCACTGACATATTTAGAGATCGCCGCACTTAGACAACACTTGGAGCCAATCTTTGTTGTTGTTCTGTTTATGATACTTAAAGGTGTGTATTTACGTTAATTACTGCAGGTTCTTTCATTTTTTATAATGTTTCCATGCTTAACAGACCGTTACATTTGAAGATAGGCAAATGAACATTTTTTGCTCAAGCCAATGCCTCATCGTTATTGTTGTTGGAAATTATATGCTCTATTTAGTCGCTGAATAAAAATTGCAATAACAACAACAATCTGTGTTCTCTCTTGATTACAGATCAATAATCAAATTATGTCGATAATTTTCAAAGAAAATCTATTAAATCTCATGTTATTCATTCATTAATTTATTTTTTGTTTTTTTAAAAAAACGTTGAATGATTTTTAGTAAACTAATGTTCACTTTTTGTGCTTCTTTTAGGCATTTCTCACATTTGTATTCACTATATTGGTAAAATTCGTTTAATTTCAATTTTATTTCATTCTGCACTTCTAAACGAGTCACGTTTTTCGCTGCTACTCGTTTCACGGCGCGTTTAGAACTGCGCGCTTGTGCTTTGTTTGTTTTATGTTAAAGCTGTTAAAGCAATAAATTGTAACAGTTTTAGAAATGACTTTAACGTGCCCAAAATCTCAAAATAGAAGTGAAGTATATGTTATATTTCTATAATAAATAAACATAAACGTCATTACATTTTATAAAAAGTTAATAAAGCGTTTGGTATATTTTCAAAAGTTGACATCTCAATTTACAGAGCAAATTTTCAATTCTAAAGTCGAAACCACAATGGCGCGTTAGGTCGGTCGCGCTTTGACAGATATTATTGAACACACGGAATCTTACGAGGCAATTCACAACAAGACCTCAGGCGTTATAACGTAAATTTTTCCGTATCACGTAAATCTCGTTCAAACGCACCAGTTGATTCAACTTCAACTAGCTCTCGCGTTTGACATTTCAATTTTAAAAAAATGTAATGAAGAAATAATAAAATATAGAAATGCTAATTAAGATAGATAGTTTTATTTGCTCAAGTGTTAATGTCGTCATTTTTGTCATGAATATCCACGTTTTTTTAGCGCAGTATCGCATCGTCATTTAGCTTTATAAAGTTGTGCAATATAACTGCAACTTTTACAACGCGCTCTACACTAGTTGGAGCCATAACCAAGTTATTTTGAAGAGTTCAACAGTGCTTAGTAGAATTCGAGCACGACCCATCTAACGCGCCATTGTGTTTTAGAAAATGAAACTCGAGCGTCGTGGAAGATTTTATCGTAAAGTTTTTGTAAAGTCTATCAAACGCCGATCAAAGCGCGACCGACCTAAAGCGCCATTGTGGTTTCGGCTTAAAGTTAACGCAAATTTTCAACATATTTTCAATAGTTGGTATCTCAGTTTGTCAGTAGAAAACACAGCTAGAGCAGAGCAGCCAACCTTCAGAATATAAATTGCAAGTGACAGTTCGAGTGAGTGACCGAGTGAGTAGATTTGCTATCTTTCATTACGAGATTTTTGCGCGTGTTTTTTACAAATATTGATAGCAAAACAGTTGCAATTATTACAAAGTGATAATTTCCAAACCTCTACACTTCAAAATGCCCAAGCGTGGCGGAGGACAACGGTCAACCAAGACTTCCTACGGTGGTGGTGGCAGAACCATATCGTCGCTTAAAGATTATAGCAATGGTAAGTGAATAAGCAGACATTGATACATATGACTGAATTCTCGGTGATGAAATCAAAGCAGCAAATTTATATACTATAAATTGTAATTTTTCGATCTTCCTTGTCCAGATCATGACGATCGGGGCAGGGAGCGTAACTCGACGCGCCGCGTTAGTTTCAAGCCATCGCAGTTGAAACCAAACTACATAAACCATGGACCATCATCCAGTAAACGACGCGTGGCCATCAAAGAGTTCTTGGAAGATGACGAGGACATGGGTGACTTATGGGCGAGCACGTCCTCCAGAGTGAGTATGCCCCAATTCTATTGCAAATGGATGTCCAAACAATGTTTTTATGCTTTCAGTATAGCGACAGTCAAGGTTTCAGACGCAAAGGCTCTCCCATTCCCAAGGGAAAGTTCGGTAATCGCAAGTTGGTTATGAGTGCGTTTGGATGGTATCAAGTGACGGTAAGTGTTATAAGTGGATTGATGTAATACAAAGCAGTATACATACCCGTCCCGTATCCGTGAACTATGTAAGCAAATTAATACATTCATACTATAAAGCTACATACACGGAATAAATTGAACCTGAAGGACAGTAGATTCATGCAGAGTTTAGGTGACCATGTGATTTTGCGTAATTTTCTATTCTAAACTGATGCTGAAATGTTCAAAAGGGGGTAACGATAATAAAGTACTTGATTTGATATATGATGTGAAATCATTGCGTTCACATAACTGGTCCTCTTCATTAAACTAAACACAGTTCAGATTTACCACACAATTTTCTAAATTATTCCGTCATTCATTCATTCATGGAGCACATTTTTCACTAAGAAATTTCTATAACCTTGAAATAACAATGAGATTTTCAATTAAACCAGAAGAAAGTCATATAAACGAGGATTGCTGCTGCACCCAGCAACGTCTGAACTCAGAACAACACCTTCAGCGCTTAATAATAATTAAACCAGAAAAAAGTAAATAAAAGTATACTCTTAACGGAATAAAGAATACTATTGACGCTGCTTTAATTAATTATGCACATGTAGCAAAAATAGTAAATATTTGTGGAATACAAAGCAGCAGATACTAGATACCAGAGATATACATAAATGTTTGCAGCCTTTTTTGTTGTTATTTCTGCGTCGATAATGTTAACATCTTGTGTTATTTATGCCCATAAAATCCGCTAGCATTTGTAATTTATTTTTCCTTTTTGTATTTTTTTTTTTGTAGTCAGATAAACTTTTTCCTCGAATAGTTTATAATTTTGCTCACCATTCGTGCTTTGCAAGCTTTTGGATTTTCGTTCAGCGTAGTTCAAACAAAATTTCCTTAGTGTTTATCAACCATCTATTAATGTGGGCTATAAAGATTATTTAGCCAGCTCAGATAACACGATTTAACGCTTGGTAATCGGCCAGTCGGTAATTCGTACGGTCTCAACAAGTTCTCAGTGCATTTTGAAAATTAAACTCTTGAATTATTTCTCCTATCAGTGGAGTCTGGCGTGATTCGAAATCTACTTCATCCGAAGTGCGTGCTAAATAAATAATGTCTTGATAAATTAAAGTCTTAATTCCACAATTTACAGTACATAATTGACCATATTTTAAGGGCAGTCTCGGTCTTATTAAAAAGAACTGATTAGCAAAATAACCATTTTTAAACAATACGCATTAAAAGTATTACGGTGAAAACGGAGTGCATTTTCAGTTAAAATTTTAAAAATCCTCGTTAAAGATATCAAAGTAATCCTGCTTAGAAAAAGTTCAATACAAATGGCTTCCTTCGGTCCCTGGGATTATGCTATCCTCGCTTTGGTTCTTTTGGCCTCTGCAGCTATTGGCGTTTACTATCGCCTTACAGGAGGCAAGCAGAAGACTACCGAAGAGTTCTTGCTGGCCGATCGTTCGATGTCCATCCTGCCCGTTGCTTTCAGTCTCATGGCCAGCTTTATGTCTGCCGTAACTCTTCTCGGCGTCTCCATGGAGAACTACCAGTACGGTACCCAGTTTGTGCTCATCAACGTGTCTTACGTGCTGACCACGCCCATAGCAGCTTATCTCATTCTTCCCGTATTCTATCGCCTCAGGACCGCCAGCGTCTACGAATATCTCGATTTGCGATTTGGCTACCCGACGCGTTTTTGCGCCTCGCTCGCCTTCTCGTTACAGATGATACTCTACATGGGCATCGTGTTATTCGCCCCCGCTTTGGCGTTGGAGGCTGTCACTGGTCTGAATCAGTTATTCTCCATTCTAATAATCGGCGTTGTTTGCACTTTCTATGCCACAATTGGTGGCATGAAGGCGGTACTTGTGACTGATATCTTCCAATCGTTGCTCATGTTTGTGGCCATCTTTAGCGTGATCATTTGCGCTGGTATTAAAGCCGGTGGCTTGGACGTTATCTGGGAAACAGCAAGTCAAGCCGGACGCCTTGAATTCTGGAACATTAGCGCGGATCCTACCACACGTCACACCATCTGGACGCAAATCATTGGCGGAGCAGCCACTTATCTGTCACTCTATGGCGTCAGTCAGACGCAGGTGCAACGCTTGATGTCTGTGCGCAATCTGAGATCGTCGCAGGCTGCGCTCTGGTGGAATCTGCCCATTCTGATGGCACTGAGCTTTTCCACCTGCTTCTCAGGACTCTGCATGTATTACTATTATCGAGATTGCGATCCGCTGTTGGAGGGACGCATTGCCTCGCGCGATCAACTGATGCCGCTCTTTGTTGTGGACACCATGAGCCACATTCCTGGCATCTCGGGTCTGTTTGTCTCCGGCATATTTTCGGCCAGTCTGTCCACAATTTCATCTACTGTGTCCTCGTTGTCTGCGGTTACGCTGGAAGACTATATTAAGCCATTGGTGGTGCGTGGCTTCAATCGGCAATTGGACGAAAGCAAAACCGTCTGGTATTCAAAGGTACTGTCTATGATCTACGGTGTCATCTGCGTTGCCATCGCGTTTCTGGCCAAATCTTTGGGTGGCGTGTTGCAGGCTTCACTGTCCATCTTTGGTATCGTTGGTGGTCCGTTGCTGGGTCTCTTTACACTCGGCATGTATGTCACAAGTGCCAATCAAAAGGGTGCCATCACTGGTCTAGCCGTCGGTTTGGCGCTGTCCTTTTGGGTTGGCTTCGGACAACCTAAGCCGCCGATACCCAGTTTGCCTATGTCAACCGAAGGCTGTCCGGCAGAGCCACAAACGAGTCACGTTTACAATGTCTTCGATGCAGTTGAGCCGGAGGAATCTCAGTACTTCTATCTCTATCGCATCTCTTACATGTGGTACTCTGTGATGGGATTCCTGGCTACATTTATGGTAGGTGTGGTATTCTCTTGGATCTACGCCAAATTGGGTTGGGATTCGACTGCGCACATCTACAAGGATTCTGCGTGCACCCAGATCAAATACGATCTCTTTGTGCCTCCGATTGCGAACCGTTTGCGTCGTAAGCAGATGCCGGTCGTAGTGGTTACGGGCACCAGTTCCGCTACACCCAGCACAAATGGCGATGAAGCGCAGATGACGAAAGTGGCGACGAACTCAACGGAACTGAGTGAGCGCAGCACTGAACAGCAAACAACAATCGCCGGAAGAGCAAATCAACGGTCGTGTTTAGGTTTTCTTAATAAATGGATGTAAATAAAATATAAATAAATTGATCTGAAAGAGATTGTTTTCAAGGAATTAATAGAATAAGTACTCGTAGATGAGTACAAAAGATGAAATGGCTTTAACTCGTACATTCTTTATTGGAAGTTAAATTGATGTTATATAAAAATCTTCTTAGAGACATTTTATTATTTTATTACAGGAATAAAATTAATTGTACCTAAAAAGCAAATTGAAGACATTTTTTCACGTTCTTTATCTTTTGCCCGTCTCGTTTACTTCCCTCTTTCGTATTCTCTGTTGCTCACATTTTAAACAAAGTTTATTTTCTTCACTTCAAAACTTTTTATCAGTACAGCGTCTCTTTTAGTTAGTTGATTTCCAAAGTCTACGTAATCTTAATCTTCGAATTTAAGCGATTTTGATGTTAAACATCGTTTTTATGTTTCTCAGAAATGAATATTACACTATAATATAATGACTTGTTAAATACGATAAATGCAGTACTTTATATACTAAGTGCTCAATATTTGTATATCAATAACTGCTTCAATTGTGTTGCATTTTGCCAGAGTTCTCGACCAGATCGTAGTGATTGCTTTGCTTGCTGATGTGATAGTTTCCCAGAATCTGGCACAAATCTTTATACGTCAAAGGTTTCAGCTCCTTGGATGGTAATTGCTCGTCAGGATCTTTAACCGTTACCAGGTTGATTATTTGCTCCAAATCTGGAAAATTGTGGTGGTCATCCGAGGGTCCATCCAGTTTTGCAATGCGTCTGATATGCGTCTCGTCCTTCGCTTCTGCAGATTCTTTGGCGACTGCGGTCACCCAGGTTGTTGACTCCAAGACAAAGGCATTGCAGTTCACCAAAAACAGCCACACGAAGCTGACAAGCGTCCATTGAATTGCTCTGGTTTTCATATTCCTCTTTTTAATTATTTTTCTTAATTTAATTTATTAATTTGAAATAAAGTGTCTTCAATTTGCTTTGCTTCACTTTGTATGGACTGAATTCAACTAATCGTCTCGTTGTTGTTGTCGTTAGGGAGCGATGCTGATGCTGCTCGGGCACCGTGTCTTTAAGTACTCACAACGCCTGTGAATTCATTCATCGGATTAAGTTCTCGCATCGTTTTATTCGTCTCTCTTGTTGTAACGTAGAGAATTATACATTTTTCAAAACATTTCTACGCGCTTCTGTTGTGGAATTCACAGGCAAAATGTGATGTGTTTCTAAATACTCAGACGAGTAAACAACGGATCAGAACAAGCAATCGATTGCATAATAAGTGGATGATAACTTCCCTTAGCACTTTCGAATAATAACAATAGCAACTCTGAGGTGTTAGAATACCAAAAATTATTGATTAGATATTTTTTGAGATTAGAACCCCATATTTTTTCTTACTCTTAACTATAAAGTGTAATTCCAAACCTTATAAACTAAATATTGGATAGCGATATACATATGTAGTTACAGTTAAGATTCATTTCCAATTACAAATTAAATTCCAGGTTTTTTCCACCAGTTTTTTTTTTTTTTTTGATAATTTAAAGATGGCCATCGGTTGGTTTCTTTTTCAATTACTCTTATAACTATTAGTATTAGTGTATTGAATAATTATTGAATTTGAATTATTGACAAAGAAACCAGTCGATGGCGCACCCTATAATAATTGTGAACTTATTTAAATTAATACACTTTTATTTAATATTTTTATTCCAATTATAAAACATACTATTTATGTAATTAAAAAAAATTATGAAATTATTGTTTAAAACGTGTTCTAGTTTAGTTATTAATTGAAAAATTATTTTGAATTATATTTTCTTATTTCAACATCTGTTTGTTCCGATTTCCGATATAAATTGCAATTATTTACATTATTGGATCACTGGTTTCAGTGGTCATTCAGGCACTTGTTTCTGTGCAGTTGTTGTAATTGTATTGATAAAAACACCTTTGCCATCGCTGGATGTATTCGGCTGTGCAACAACAACCGATGAGCTGCTGCTCTGAAAAACAAAATTTATATAAAAAAAAATAGTAAAATTTAAACAAATGGAAATAGTATTCGGAATCAATAAGTTTTTGAAGTTGTAATGGAAAAATTAGAACCTGAACTTGATATTGTACAGTTTTATGCATTCCAATTTTAATAGAAAACACAAGCCTTTATACTCGTAAATGAATGAAACGAATTTTGTATTTGTTTAGAGATTTTTTTAACACATCTACTTTGTATTGAGTACTTAAATAAATGATGATTGTCGCATTAATGATTAATAATCAAATTACATTTAATGAAGTAATTTTTGTTCTTTCTCAATTATTTAAAATCTTTTGAAATTTCCGTTTTCGTTTAAAAAACTATAGTTTTACTATAAAAGGCCAACCTTTCGTTCCTGCGACGGAGTGAATGATCTGCTTGAGTTTCTTGATCTGCACCAACCACAGTCGAAACACATGTTTGTTAATTAAATTCTTCAATATCTTTGGAGTTAGTAATTATGAGCAATCGTCGTCTTTCGTTGAGCAGCTTGCACGTTTCTATAGCTCTAGTTTTGTACTGCTTTACGATGTTTTTAAATACTGAAAAGTAACTGCGAATGTTGTGTTTTAAAGTCGTAGATTTTCTTAGTCACCGAAAGCGTATACAATTTTTATCACAGAACTGCAAAACTGCGAAAGAAGTATGTAAAAGAAGAGAGAACCGATTTACTTATTTAAAAATAGATTGTGGACTGATTTGATAGATCTGAATCGGTTGACTAACGCGCCTTGAATATATGTTTTACGGTCTTTTTTTGTAAGGGTATAAAGAAATTCCTTGTTTGTTTAATTATCCGTACATGACTAAATAACAGTTAGTTATTAGAAGCTTTTTCCACCAGCAAAACTTACCTCAAAGTGTGTCAGGTATTCGTGCTGAAAAGCCTTTTATAAACACTGGCTGTTTAAGCTTTCTCGCCGATGCTGATAACAAAGACCTGTCGTCATTCATTGTTCTTCATTTCTACATAGAATTCTTTTAATTCACTGCATTTCTTGTTGATATAATAATTGAAAGTCTTGACGGAGCTTAGAGTTCATTTAATCAGTTCTGGAAGAAGGTGTGTTGGAGGGAGAAGAATAGGCTTGTTTTAATAAAAGATTTGTTTTATTGGCATTACTTTGGGACGCGTTAACATCAACTAAAACTACTTAAAGCCTACTCTAAGATATACAAATTAAGAGTTTCGCTTAAAAATCATTTCTGACATGTCAGTGTATCTTGAACTTTCCAGAGTTGATTTTCTTATATCCACTTCGACAAATTCTTCGAAATTATTGCTACTGGGTTGTGTGATTACTACTATCGGCACCTGGACACTCGCCGGTTGAGTTTGAGGCTCCGGGTGTGTCTGCACCTGCGTCTGTGTCTGCAACTCCTTGAATAACCAAAATTACTAGATGTTAGTTTTGACCTTTGTTTAGACCTTCATGTCGACATCACATTCACATTGTATCACCTGGCTTGGCACATAAGCACGATTTATGCGGCCCGGCGTCCACGATATCTCAGAACTCAGCTCAGCATCAGAACCACAATCGCCGCAACAATTACAACAGACGCACCGCGCGAATAATTTCGAGCACATTTGGCGCATGATGATGGGCGGAACCTTTTCGCTTCTAATTCTGAAGTTCTTTCTTAATTACAAGCAACGTAGCTCAGACTGTGGAAATTCGCACCCAATTTTTAGTGGATTGAAGTACTGATAGGCACTTCTTTAATGCTGTACTAACGACTGCGATTATTGCACTCAATTTCAATCGATTTGTTTAGCAAAAGTAATATTTGCAAATTTGTATTGAGCCGTGGACAGCGATTGATGTCGTGAAGCTTGTTTCCAGAGTTGTTGACTTTACGCTTGGCGACATCGTCGCGTTAGTCGCTGTGGTTTTTTGTTCTTGTCTGCTTTTCTTATCAGCCACTTCAATTCTACACGCAGCAACAATAACAAAGATTATTGATCACCGTATTTTATATGAAATAAAAGTGTGCTTCTTTGTCGTGGACTTTCGTCGATCACAGTAAACGCTTTGCTGCTACTCTAGTGTGAATTTCAAGAAAACAGATTTTCACACATCTGCAAAAATAAAAGAAAAATTAATATTAAAAAAACACCAACAAAGAATTTCAGATTTGTTCGTTGTGTTGTTTCTGCAATAGAAAGTGAAGAATGTGAACTGATATATTGTAAATATTATATTTTTAATCTAGAAAAAACTAATAAAATCAATTTGTACTTACTTCAAATCATCCAAAGCGTTTCCTTAAAATGAACAATTTTCTAAAAGTTTTTACATCAAAAGCGTATTTTTCAATCAATCTGAACATTGGTTTTTCTAATGATCTTCTTTCAGCTCCAGTCATGTTCCCGCTACTCCAAGGATGACATCATTCGTGCTCTCCTACTCGCCATCTCTCCAGACATTTTCATACCTCAGTACTGGCGCTACGATGGCGAGGCGGTTGTGTTCTTTGTGGACGACTTTCACATCGCCGACCAGCTGCAGAAGGCACGACGCAACATACAGATGCCCGATGGCTTTCGTCTGTTCACAAACGTACGCAGCGGCGTGCCAATTGTGACCGTTGACGATCACTTCAAAGAAAAAATGAAGCTGGTCATGGCCAAGCGCTACAACGCCCACACACGCGCCCTCGATATGTCCAGATTCCATGCCGATCCCGACTTCAAGAATATGTTTTGCGGCCTGTTTCGGACGGCTGTGATGTCGGCTGCCATCGATATTATGGAGAAAAACATACCGGAGCTGGTAGCACTCAATCTAAATGACAACAGCATAGCGTCGCTGGAGGGTTTTAAGAATGTGGCACAACGACTACCCCACCTGAAGATACTTTATTTGGGCGAAAATAAGGTTTGTATACACTTTGTTTCGCTTTGATTGGTAAATCATGACTTCACTGAATTTTTCTTGATCCTCATTTCAGATCCCATCGCTGGCTCATCTGCTCGTGCTGCGTAATGTGCCAATTATTGAATTGGTGCTCAAGTCAAACCCACTGCGTCAGCGTTACAAAGATAAAGCACTCTATATAAGGTACCAAGTAGTGATTTAGCCAAATAATGATTTGAGCTCAGTACGGTTGGGCTCATTCATTAAAATGAGTAAATATGCGGGAGTCCTCCGTGGATAGAGGATCCGGGTTGGCGTCAGCTGCTCGCTATTCTTCTAACTAACTGCATTTATTGCTCAGCGTATCTTTTCAGTGTTTTGTGCGGCCACCCTACGTGAAGTGACTGCAGCATTTAAATTGAAATGAGTTTCGACAATTTTAACAATTCTTATTTAACTGTTTAATTAATTGAAGTTGTAATGCAGAATTTACTAGCTATAGATGAAATTTTGTAAAAGTGAAGGCAAACGGAAGCATTAATTAAGCGCCACTTACACAAAAGATACCAAAAAAGATGCAATAGAATTAATAATTACAGTTGAATCAATTAGTTGATTGTGTAGTGCAATTTGAGTGAAAAAATTGTAAAAAATTGTTACAATTTATAGCATTTAATGCATTGCTTGTCATTGAAGACTTGCATTTGCTACAATTTTTCTCCAAAAGTTGAGCTAGTTTGCCTTCATTTGGATAGTTCGACATTGAAGACTTTTGAGAAGTAACAGAAATTTCTAAAAAAAAATTCTCCTCTTACCACGAAATCCTCACACATGATTGTACACAGAAAACGGAAGCACTTTCAACATAATTTAAATTATTTTTCTAAACCTTTCAGAAGCAAACATATTTTTTAATTTTAGATCTATTGAAAGCTTTAATGAAGGCTTTAAATGGTGAAAAGATTACTTAAACGAAAAAAAAGAAAAAAATTAAAAGGAGAAAAAAATATATAAACAATACAAAGGCAATATAAAATATACAACAAAAACAAAAAACAAAAAGAAAAACCAAAAAGAAAAAAACAAAAATAAAATCTGAAAATTCATAGCTTCAGACAAGTGTAAAGAGTGTTAATAACTGTTTTTTGTACGACTTCGAGTGTAATGCAAACTCACATCCATAAGTTTTGTAGCCTGCTGCCATAACTGAAAATCAAAGGTTCAGAAACCTACTCATAAACTCGACAGAAACTCAATGGACACCTCACTTGTTAGAGTCAACTTAAGCATGTTTGCCGTGTTATGATTTGATCCGTTCACTTTGTTCCTGTTATTTAAGGACTTACGATATATTGAACACCTATCGAAGCCTTAGAATTGTGTTCGGTCAAATGAGGCATTTGCAATTGTAAAGCTCTACGAGGTGCCAGAGCGATAAAGAATGAATGAATACATAAAGCGAATTGAAAAGAAAAGACCCTGAAATTTCGGGTACTATTAAAAATAAATAATTGCTGCTTCATAAAGCACAACTAACAAAAAGATATTTGATATATTAAACAGAAGTTTAAAAATAACAAAGCATATAATGTAATACTATTGAATAAAATAGCTTGCTACAAATTTACGCGTTACTTAAATATAGATGAAGTTGATCCTAACTCAAGAGACCTTTTTACAATTTGTTTGTAGCTAAATGAAGAAAAAAAAGAACAGAAACAAAAGTTCATTATTAAAAGAGCCAAAAAGTAAAATAAATAAAAAAAAAACATCCAAACAAAGTAATCTTTTTAGTAGAACTTAATTATAGTTGAACAACCATCTTAAATATTAAGATGTCTGAGTTTTTGGAAAAATATGATTGCTTTGAAAGCTTTCTTTTACTGTTGTTGTGTAAATAAAAACCAAAGATATTGTATGCTTGTTCTAACGTTGGAATTGCTTTTTTATCGTGTGCGTCGTTTTTTAAAATTTTAAATGAAAAGGAAAAAATTTAGAAAAAATACTCTTAGATCAAATTAATTTCTGCTACTTTTAGTTTTAATGTCTAGACACATTTTTATCTAAATATGTCGATTTTAATATTACAAATGTTGACAAATACGTGACTTGACAAAGTGACATATCGTCACTATTTTCCACTCTAATTTTGAGGCCACATTTCATTGCTGAATTATTTCATTCATTCACAGCGAAGTCCGACGAAAGTTCCCTAAACTATTAAAATTGGTAGGTTTTTCGTGACAACCCTTACTTTAAATTATACTGCCACAACTGAACGCATTTTTCGACAGGATGGCGAAGAGCTGGAACCGCAAATTCTTTTCGACATCGGTGACTCTTCATCGCTCCCCCATGCAAAGGCTTCATTTCTGTGCGATGCCTCCGGTGCGGACATCATACGACAGTTTCTTGAGCAATATTTCATTATATTCGATTCGGACAACCGTCAGCCACTGCTAGATGCTTACCATGAGCAGGCGATGCTGTCGCTATCGATTCCACCAGCCAGTCAAGCGGGCAGGTAAGTTAGCGGGCGGCCGTGTATTATAAGAGTTAAGTGTTACAATTCTGTTGGATCTTGTAGATTGACATCATTCTGGAAATACAGTCGCAATCTGCGTCGCATTGTGAATGGTGAAGAAAACGTTAAATTCCGTCAACTAAAAATTGGACGACTTGCAGTAGTCTCAACTTTGGCTGAATGGCCAAAAACACAACATGATCCGCAATCGTTTTCAGTGGACTTAATTTTGTTTACGGTGAGCTTTATTTATTAAAATAGTAGCAACAGGTAGCAGTTACAACGTCATCTTTTCTTTTTTTGTCTGCCTTTTAGCCCAAACTTATTGCATTTACAGTCGCAGGCCTTTTTAAAGAACTAGAAGCCGCCTCTTCCTCGAACAACAACAGAGGCAACGGTTCGAGCGCGGATGTGCGCTATTTTCAACGTCAATTTGTAATCGTACCCGCTGGCGGTGGTTTTTGTATACGCAACGAATTGATATTCTTTACGAGCGCGACGCATACGCAGTCACGAATATTCCTCAAAGCGCCCACGCCACCACTAGCTGTATCTGCAGTAGGTTCGCCACCTAATGGGAGCCTTCAAAGTAGGCTGCAACAGCAACAACAAATGGTAAGTAACTCAAAGACAGTCATTCAAAGTCAGGTGGTTGATATTATGAAAGTTTCAAAGTGGCAGTGCAAGCTGTAAAATTCTTATATGACTCATTAATAATCCGAAGTTCCTTATTTGATAACGGATATTCTTTCGTCGCTATATTAGAATTTTGTGATAACATTGATTGCCTTCTTTCAGAATACCGCCGTCGTCAATGCTGTGCAAATACCGCCCACAATGTTGGCGACTGCTGCCGCCGCCCCGGCTATTGCCCAGGACGATTCTACAAAATTACAAATGGTGCAGGCAATGAGTGCTCAAAGCAGTATGAATCTAGAATGGAGCAAGAAGTATGTTTGGTTGAACATAACAAGAATTGAACATAAATTACAAATGATATTTGTTATTTTTTTTATTGCATCTTCCAGATGCCTGGAGGAGACTAATTGGGACTACAATCACGCTGCTTTTGTTTTCGAAAAACTACACAAGGAGAACAAAATCCCAGCAGAAGCTTTTGCAAAATAGCTTGGTTTACGTTTTGACAGACGCATTTTTATCCGTTCTGTTATTTCTAAGTCTTCAATTGAACTTTGGATTAAGCAATATTATCGGAGCAGCGTATAAATGAATTTGGAGCTTTATAGTAAACTTATCAAAAAATAAATTAGCTAATTAGAAATTTGACATACCAACTGTAAGCATATTAAAATTATAAGCATTTCTTTAATTTAATGGAGCAATAAGATATGTGGACGTATCTTGTTCTGTCCTATTTGGAATGATGCCTTCAAAATTTAATGCGTAAATAATATTTCTTACAGTACCTTAATGCTTTCTTTTGATTAAGGATTCATTTTAGAACAAATTAAAATCTATTGCAATTAAATTCTCCAACAATGAAATGTATCCACAAATAAATTTTTAAGAAAAAAGTTAGATTTAAGAAAACAGTGAATGTCTTGATTAAACTTGTTTTGTTTAATTAAATTACCCGACTATGAATTTATTTAACACTAGAAGAAATTAAGTTGTTCACAAATTTTAATCTTAAGCATATTGTCAACCGAAAATTTATTTTACTTAGTATTTTCGTGTAGTCGTATTTTTTACTTACATTTTTCGGACTTGGTTTTGATTCAGCACTGTAATATATATTTATTAAATAAAATTATGTAATTTTAATTTACTTTTTGTAAAATTTTGAAATCAAAGTACAGGACGCTGGATTACTCCATCGATTAATCTTGCTAGTTAATCTGCATTAACTCTCTTATTAATCTTGCTACGCTCTTATTAAACTCTCCGAAATGAAAACGTCCAAGGCGATGTTTAATTGAGATTATTATAGTACTTACATTTGCATGGTTGAATTAATCAAAGAATACAAGAACAGAATAGAGTAGAAAATAGTCTGATGGACTTAACTTTTTATTACATTAATATTAACTTTTAAAAATATTCGAACAAATTAGGAATCAAGAACATTTCTTTAAAAATTAATCATAATAATTATTATAATATTTTTCATTCATTCGATTAAATATTTAAAAAGAATCATATTTTCTCCAACTAATTTTACAAAAAGGTAAAATAAAACGTTTATCAAAAGAAATCTCATTTCCAACAGATTTTCTCCCGAGACACAAACCCTGCCAGCTGATAGAAAATGTTGGTGTCGTTCTGTTTTCTTATGTTGGCAACATTTGATATTATGCAAAGAACAGCCGTCGATAAAATTTTGTAGTTGAAGGAAAATTTTATTTGTCTAACGCTCTGCCATTTAATACCAAGGATCCATTGAATAGTCGTGATAGACGAGTTTAAAAATGGATTGTGCAGCCACAGGATCGACTTTCAAGCAAGATATGCCGCCTCCAGGGGGTTATCGAAAAATTCCGTACCTACGAGTTCCAGCTAAATCCTACTTCTCCGGTATGTGACATTTCCGGATCTTTTCTATGATTTTTACATCTTTGTTCCATTAAACCTTTTTCCATCGTACCTTTCGTAGGTTTCCAAATTCTCGGCGCCTATGTTGCCGTGAGCGCCGTCGGATACTATATTTACTATTTGACATGCAAACGGATTACTCGCGAAGAGATCGAGATGCAATCGGCGCAAAACGTTATCCTCCCCATCATGATTGCGGAACGAGATCGGGAATTTCTCAAGCAACTGCGTAGGAATCGCGACGAGGAGGCCAAGCTAATGGCCAACGTTCCCGGCTGGGAGGTTTGATTTTTTGAAAAGATTTCCAAAAACAAGATTTTCCAAAACATCAATAATTGTTTATGTCAGGTCGGCACATGGTACGGTCAGCCCATTTACAAGACCCTTCCGAAGGATACGTTGGTAACACCATGTTTCAGCGAATTCTATGGGCATACAACCTGGGAAGCCTTTGCCAGGCGCGCACAGTTGAAGTTGTGGAGTTAAGCGATCTGACGGATCAAGTACGCAGTTTGCGAAGCATAGGAGTCGTCCACCATACGCGCATAGTTTATTTTTTCCCTAGTAGTTTTTAAATATGTTGCGATTCTTAATAAAAACTGAAGACGGTGGTACTTCGGCAGAGGGAAAAACCAGTTCATCTTTCCGCACTTTATATTGAATATGTAACCTGCTATGTGGTATTGTCTCGCATGTATCGAAAAACTTACTTGAGTATTTGAATGAACATTCTCATTTATTTATTTCTTGGTTATGAATAATGTTACAACTTCAATGTGATCTCGGATATATTTCAAATATGTAAAAATTTATCCATTAAGCAAATAATGTGAACACAACGCCATGGTAAAAGCAGCGAGATGGATTTGCAATCCGTTCAAACCATGGCTCGCAGTTCCTCAGCGTCCGAGAGTGTTATTTAAAACTAGCTTACAAATTTAATAATAGAATGCATAAAGGAGAGAACAATATGGGTTTCAAATTAAAATAAAACTACTTCATACGCCTTGTAAGGCTGCTTCATCGATCTATTTCATATCGCGGCGCCGTTTAATAAGACCATCGCATGTTGGCAAATGTCTTTGCAAAAAGCCCTCGAATACAAATTTGCGCCCGCAGCGTTGGCAACGGAATTCACGTTTTTCCTCGATCTGTTGCTTGTGGCGCTTTAGCATCTCTTGATTCGAATACTTCTCACGACATTCGTCGCACGCATATCGTCGTTTCACCTGTCCAGTTTCAAAGACAACCGTGAACGCCTTGGAACAGAATGAGCAAGTGAACTCTTTGACGGTCACCTTCTTTGAACCAGTGGCAGCCGCCAGTGCCTCGGCTTCAGCGTCCAGCTTATCTTGCATTGTATGTGTGTCCATGTGCGCCTGCCACTTTTCATCACTAGTAAATTTGCGGTAGCACCGCGTACACTTCCGTGGTCCCTCGCCAGTATGACGCAACATGTGCTCCTTGAGGTAAGACACCGAGTTGAAGACTTTATTGCAGATTTCGCACTTCCGGTCCTCCGGGGGCACTTCGACTTTCTCACGGAGGCAGGCGCGCATGTGCAGCTTCAAGGAGCCGGCAGCGCTGTAACAGTTGCCGCAGTTGGGACAATAAAATGTTTTGTTCAGCCGCGAGATCTCGTTGTAGCCGAAGATGGTTTCCTCTCCGCCTGAGTGAGAGTTGGGCGACTGCGGTGAGTGTATATGAAGAATAGTGTGTGTGCCGTCTTCTTCTTCCACAGCTTCCACCTCCTCAACAGTAGTGTTCTCATCCTGAACCAACTCCTGCAGTGTCATGGCGCGTCCATGTTCGTCGATGATGACTTCGGTTGTATCGTCCGCCTCGCTGTTCAGCGATGCAACCGCTGCTTCTGCTTCTTCCTCGGTGGTAAAGGTGGCATAAGCGTATTGGGGCTCACCGTTGGCATTGTTGGGATCATGGATCAACACCGGGACTACCTCTTCCTTGATTCCTGTTGTAAGTGTTGCAGTGTATTTTGTCCGTTTCGCATTCATGCTGAAGAATGTTTCAGATTTAAAGAACTTGTTTATAAATTGCGCTCTTCGTCGCTGGTTACTTGGAACTTTGTAATTAGTTGGTGGTCAACACTTTTTTGCAGGCAAAAGCAGAGTTTTCCTGGATTTCACTCTGACAACTTTGTTGGAAATTCGATTGTGGCAACAATCAACACAAAATGGTGGACCGAATTGCCAATGCGCTTGAAAAGACGAATACTTCGACAAAGGTCTCCGAATGACGTATTTTTTAATGGTTGCTGAAGTTGGCAGCACTTCGAAAGAAACAATATCGCGACTAGAATACGACTTGTATAAATAATAAAGTGGTGGCGAAAAAATTGAAAATAAGGCGTTCTTGGAACAAAACTAATTAAACGAGATAGAAAATTGGGCTAAAATTTCCTTGGTTTAAGTTTATCGTAGGCAAAACACTCCAATTTTGTAGTTGTTGTTGCTCATGTTGTAGTTTTTGATGGTAATTACAACAACAACAACAAGAACTTCTGCTTTCATAATCGAGTACGTCAAAAATTTAAATGCATATCTTTATATCTCCTAAAATATTAATGATATCCGGATATGATGGGTACCGTTATAAAGGTTATGATGGATATCGTTGTAAAGGAATGTTTAATACCTTTTATTATACCCTACATCTTAATATTAAGGGTATATTAACTTTGTCACGAAATGTGTAACTCATAGAAATAGAGACGATAGGTATAGAAAAGTATATATATTCTTGATCAGCGTGACCTCCTGAGTCGATTTAAGTGAACAGGTAACGACCACGCCTACTATTTATACCCGTCTGACATTAAATGTGATTATAAGATAGCTTTCCTTATAACCACATATTTTTTCTAGTTTTTAAGATATGACAATAAAATTTCAATATCGAGCGACATTATTATATTTTACTTTGCAGAAAATGGGCGTGGCGCGCATACTTTTAGGTTACTTGGACGGAAGGGTAATATGGCACAGTCGTCCTACATAAATCCTTATAAAGGGTCCGCTATCTAACGTTTTTTTTTCAACTAGTGCTTATTTCGTGAATGGTATCACTTAGCTCATGTCTGATTTGACAGATAATTAGTTTTATCCTTCCGCTGAACGAATATGGTTGTGTATACGCTTGAACAACGGTGGGAAATATTGCGACATTACTTTGAAAATCCGATGCCGATTTTGCCAAAAAAATCATGTTTTCAGATGAAGCTCATTGATCTTGGCGGGTATGTAAACAAGCAAAATTGTCGCATTTGGCGCACAGAAACCCGCACGCATACATTGAAAAGCCGGTGCACCCAAAACGAGTCACTGTTTGGTGCGGATTTTGGTCCAGAGGCAGAGGCAAAATAAATAAATCATAACAACATTTTTTTCACGCGGCTTGCACAAAAATTGCGGTGCACAAGCGCCAAAATTTTGGTGCCTTCAACACGATTAGGTTAGTAGGCACAAAAATTGAGTGCTTGCACAAAAATTGCGGTGCACAAGCGCCAAAATTTTGGTGCCTTCAACACGATTTGGTTAGTAGGCACAAAAATTGAGTGCTTGCACAAAAATTGCGGTGCACAAGCGCCAAAATTTTGGTGCCTTCAACACGATTTGGTTAGTAGGCACAAAAATTGAGTGCTTGGAACCCTTGAATCTTTAGTCCGTACTGTATTCTGTGCACAATTGTACACAGCGCGCGCCATCTACTGGTGAAATTTCGGACAAGAAAACTGCTGTAATTATTGAAATGCCAACTAAAACTATGGACATTTTAAATATTGCTGCGCCTTTGGAGTATCCCCAACATTAAAACAGAAATTAATTCAGGCCTGTAGAAGCCGAGATATAATTAACGATTATAACAGGCGTAAAAACCTAAAACTTTTGTAATTTTTAATAAAGACTTGTCTGTTAAAAAGTTCTTTAAATAATCGACTTTTGAAATAAAAATATATTTCGTCAGGAAATTTTTGGCTGCGGCGGCCATTCTTCCCTAAAAAATAAATTTTGATCATAAATCGCCCAAGTTTTTCATAAAAATTTTTCGAAACAATATCAATCCCTATGCGTTTTTGTTAGCAAAATATGTCCGGGACTTTTTTTTGGACTTCCACATCTCTTAGAAACCTGAAATTTTTCATAGATGGGCATCTAATGTTGATGAGAAAAATTTCACAAATCCAAAGGGCTTCGCCATTTTTTTGCAAAAAATTCAATTGGGAGGAAATTTGTATTTTTTTTCCTAGATTGTGCTGATTAATTTGTCAGATTTTATCATGAAAAATTTTGTAATTTAAAAATTTAATATTTTAAAAATTAAATAATTACATAATTTCAAATATATAGTTATATACGGTAATTCTGCTTCGGTTAGGAAAAAAACCAACCGCATTAATTTATATAACTTTAGTAGCTTCATTGAAACGTTACGCAACACAAGTGATCCGTTAATTTAATATAATCGTGTATCTTATTAAGTAACTAACTAAATATTATGCCTCATTTTATATTCACTTTATCAATTTATGGTAATGTCTGCGGATTCTGACATGCTAACAGACTACAATTTTTAATTTGGTTGTAATGTTAGAAGCTCATTGACTCTATGATATTTTGAAAGTTTTTAAAAAGTGATTATAATTTCAATTTCACTGATTGACAAATCATAAATATATGTTAAAAATAATTTCTCCTTTGTCCTAATTCAATAAACCCGCCAATTGTCACTTCTTCGCCACCCTGTTGCATTGTGTTTCAAATTTTTGCAATTGTAAATTGCGCCTAATTTTCACACGTCTGTCGCGGGTAATAATAATAATTGGGCCATGTTTCTTCAAAAATGAGCAAGGTTACAGTCAATTGCGATCGTTATCGGGCCATGTTGAAGAGGAGGATAATGGCAACATTTGGTTTCAACAGGACGGCGCTACGTGCCACACAGCCGAAGCTACACTCGCATTTTCAAAAAAAAAAAGTTATTTGGCGGACCCTAAATAAGTCTGTAATTTTATGATATGTTATCAATTAATATGAAATTTCGTAAAAATATTCTTTGTTCGGATTTGTAAACGAGCAAAAAAAACGAATATAAGACACATAAATATAGAATCAATTCATAAAAAAAATGCATTGGTATAAAACCTTAATTCCTAAAAATTCCTAAACACTTTTATGTGTAGGGTATCTAAGATTCGGCCAGGCCGAATATAGCTTTCTTACTGGTTTATGTAAAATACGAGTTTGTGGAAAAAGTAGCAGTTTTTGAGATTTTTACAATTATTACAATTTTTACATTTATTAATTTTTTCCTAAGAAAAATTTATAATTAGTAAAAGTACTAATATTTTAAAAATGTAATTTCTCTAAATTATTATACATAAATGAAAGGTATGTAAAATTCCTTTATGACGGTATCCACACTTCTAAACATTATTAATAGTTTCGAAGATATACATAAATAATTTAAATTTTCGACGGGCTATAACTCCAAAACTATATGAGAGCAAAAGAAGATGTTGTTGTTGTAATCAGCATCAAAAGCTACAATAACAATAACAACAAAAGAAGAAACCTGTAGTTTTCTTTGATATTCTGTTTTCTTCATTTTTTATTAAATTTTTACAAAATATAGCATCTTTTTAATGTAATATTTTTAGTACTAATATTAAATATTCTTAAATAATGTGATGCAATTTTTTACAGTGAACATGTTATACTGCGTTTTTACAAACACAAAACTTTTTACACAATTGTTAACACGTTTGCAATCACAATTCTTTATTTGTCATTGCATTTCTTACTTTTGGTGCACAAGTAAATGCAATCGAAAATGTATTTTGCTACTTTTTAGTTTTTGCTGTCCATTTTTTCTCAAGCAGCTGTGTAGCTGTGTTTGTTGTGATTAATTCAACTGGGTTTGTTAACAATTTTTTTTCTATTTTCTGTAGCAGATTAAATACAAAATCGGCTTTGAACCGGTTGCCTTAAGTTAAGTGCATATCGCGGTTCACATGACTCAAGTTCAACTTCACGTGAATCACATTCGAATGCATTTAATTATTTACTATTAATAGCTAGCTTGGGTTTTTCAACTTTTAATATTTTTGAATTGTATTACATTAAAGGTAAATGTTAATTATTTTTGTAACATGTTTTTATTCTTGGGCTGCTCTTTTACAGATTCTGCATCACTGAATCTTTACATATTTGAGGGCCCTGTTGCTTTGTTTCCCCTGTATGAGTGGCGCCACTGGAAGCATCAGTTTGAAAATTTCGTGATACAGCAAATTAAATGTAATCAATAAAATGGCCATGCCAATTAATGGCATGTTTGGCCATTAATTGGCGCCAGCTGAAGAACCTCAAATCGGTCAGGAACCGGTTCGAAGATTTTGTTTTTGTAGATTTAAGGGTGAAAATATACCATGTATATTAAAAGGTATAATAAAATATTGATCTCATAATGAATAATAATAATAATATAATAATGAAATAAAAATCTGTGGCTGCATAACATTTCATAGTAAATGAAAGTTTCGTATTTTGACTTTAATTTCTCAAATCGTCATTCTTAATAACGCAGCCTTTCAACAACAATGAAAGCAAAGCATTACAACAGGTGCTCATTTTTGTCGGTTCGTTGAGTTGAGTAGTTTGTCTGAACACTTTTGCTTCTAATGTAATTCACTCAGTGTAAAAATTGTGTTGCGTAGTTTGTTTTATTTTACATCGCAAACGATTGGCCCCCTTTTGAAGTTTTTTTGTTAAAACTGTTCTTTCATTTTCATAGCAATAGTATAACACTCGTTATTGCTTTGCCCCCCTCCCTCCGGATTCCGACTTTTCGAGTGCGCTGCTGTTTCAAGCGAAGTGCAGTCAGCCAGTCAGTCACCTTCATCACTTCAAGCGAATTCACCTCACCTCTCCGCATCCACCAAACCCACAATTGAACACCAACTTAACTCAAATCAACTCAACTCCATTCAATCAATTTTGCCTTTCAGTGCGATTATATAAAAAGAAACTAAGCAGGTAGTTAAAGTTTAGAAAAAGAAATCATATTAATTTTAAATGCAATAAATTACAAAGTTTACTGTTTTTTAAAATTTTATGCGTTTCCTTTTTTATTAGTGCTTTTAAGTTTTGTTTTTACTACTTTTAATTTATTTCCTAAAAGCTAAAAATAGCCAGCCGTTCGATGGGAGTGATGCCCATATTTCAGTGCTTGCATTTAAAGTAATCTTATTTCTCCAGGTTTACAATTGTTGGTGGATTTGTTTTTTTTTTTACTAATTTACATTAATTTTATGAATCTGCAGTTTCTAAGAAAAGAGAAACTGCCTCTGTGGTTTTCAGTCTGTTTTTTTTTTTTGTATGGTCTGTAAAGTTTTTGACCTTTACCGAAAAAACTCAAAAGTATTCTAATCAAAATAAATATTATTAATATTATATTTAATCTTAACTAAATCTTAGTTAGTTTTTATTATTCAATTTATGTGTCTATTGATTTAGATTCACGCTTTAAAATTACTTTACCGCTTTTGTGTAAATTATTTATTTACAACTCACAACAAACAACAAATAACTACTTTTAACACGCTTATGTTTTTTTGGGTTACTTAACTATTTATTGTTAATTATTTTAATTAGTTTATTCACACAAAACACAGCTGGTTTTAAGAGGATAATAAGAACAATCTAAATAATACTTGAGAATTCTCACCTTCCAGAATGAGTAACATCATTGTTCATAATTAAAATAGAATGTTAGAACTTGCGGTTTTAATACAATACAATATATCGTATAATACATACATTATACACTTAAGTTAAAAAGGGTAGCTAAGGGGTTGCAAGGGGAAACGAGTTGTGTTACAGGGGCAATACGAGTACAATATATTCATAATAATCAAGTATTACACGAGAGTCTGTTCAAATTTCATTGTTAATGATGATATTTGGTGCTCGTAATTAAATACAATAGCAGAGGACAATTGAAAATGAAGGCCCTTAATTTGTGGAAATAGTTTACGGACATTATTTAATAGCAATGATGCCCGACCTGATTTATTCTTTCAGTGTACTTGCATTTCTTAAGCTACCGACTTCTTACTTTGTTTCGCATTCACATTTTTAACTGCTTGTATCTAAAATCGTTTGGAAATTTTCCACTGCAAACAGCGAACGCAGGCTTTTTTCGACGAAATAAAATAATACAAATTTTCAATACGTTTTTTGCCTGTGTTTTTTTTTCCGTTCATAGCGAAAGATTTGAATGGCACGTAGTATGAATTTTGTGGCAATTCGTTGCATGATGTGCTCACATACTAGGAAATACTTTTTTGTTTTATAATATAGAAAACTGGTTTATTTCTAAAACTTGTTTGCGTACAAATAATTGATCTATTAAAACAAAGAAAATAATATTTTCTGGAAAACTAGAAGTTATTATTATGTCACTAAAATATAGTTTGTCTTAAAAGAAACAGAAATAAATTTATAAAGCTTTTTTTGTAATTTAATTTTAACAAATCTTCTATATTTTTATAATATAATAATCAAACAAGCTTTCTTAATAATGCAATAAATGCAAAAATTAACGTTTATTTAATCATTCTCATTCTTATTTTTGCGTTTTTGTTTTTACTACAGTAAGTTTTGGCTAATTTAAAAGTTATAACATATTTATATCTTTAGGGAAAAGAACAGAACTAATTTATTATTGCTATTATGTGTATGTTTTTTGCTCTCTTCTTTCCACTTCATTTGAAGTCTATGCAGTTAAATTGTTTTAACAAAAGTGCGAAGAAACTACTTAATTGAAAATTGTATACAAAATGAATCAACTGAATTAGTTTCTATGTATTTTTTTTTCTTCACTTCGCATTGCGTTCTGTTGTTGTTGTTGTTGTTGTACAGCACAATGCATTTCTAGTATAATGAAACGAAACACAAAATCATTGCACAGAGAAAAGAATACAACTTATATCATCAACGGAATTTTCCATTCCAATTCGTTGCTGATTGTTGGCAATTAACCCATGCTGCTTCCTGTGGCTTTCTGGACCGGGAAGTTATCTATTCACTATTCGTACATGTGTGTATTTACAATAATATTCACGGTCGACATTTATTTAGAAATTAGACATGACTTTGAGTAAATTAAACTAATTAAGAGAAGATGCCGGAAAAACATTACTTGAATTCTGTGTCAATTAAAATGCCATGCTATTTTCCATATAAATTTGGTATCTTTTAACTTTGTGATATTTTTATGAAAATTAAAGTGAAATATGAAATTATAATATAAACTAAATATTAACTTAAAACCAAATAAAGGGTGGGCCATTGGCAGATTTCTTTATGAATTAAATAATGAACTAAATAATTACGTAATTTCAATTGAATTGAATAATTCAAAGGGAAACCAGCCGATGGCCCACCCTATTTAATAGTGCGTGGCACTATTGATGATTATCCAGAGAGCTGAGGGTACACTAAAAACTCGAGACTTTGCTCTTATTTAATCAATTTTATTAATTCTGTTGATACATAATTAAGTTAATGTCTCATATCTGCACCCGCCGAATCGAAGAGGGTTAAGAATTTATACTTTACACACTTGAATGCAATCAAGATATCAAGGAAATTGAAGCAGTTCGACAATCGTTTGCGCGAACATGAGCTGAGAACTAAGAACATATGGTAACACAGGCTCATATATCGCATAACCCCGTGCTAGGAAATGAGAAAAGAAAATTCATTTTAACTGTAGAACTAGTTGGGAAAGAAGGAAAGAAGGAAGGGTTAAAGGGGACAGCCTCGGTGCTGCCTGGTGCCCTGAGTGCTGTTGGTTGACCTGAAGAAAGGAGATAGAAATTCTTGATCACAGGAATGTTGATGGTGCACCATTTTTGGATACACCATCGTTATACAGTTATTTAGAAGTGCAAAGAGTGCCTTAAGGAAGCATATTCTATATAATAATCAAGCAACTAGAAAGGAATTCAATAAAAATGCACTAAAGCAAGGTTGGAAGGATTGGAATTAGCAACAACAACATTTTAATGATGCTGCATAAATTTGCTGCTGCCCCGCCCAGACTCTCTAATGTAATACCCTCTTGTCCTTCAGATTGTATTTCGCTAGTATTTCGCTTTAAGTTCCTCAAAATAACGATCCTTTTGTAATTCCAAAATGGTATAACGATATATTATACAATACAATATTATTGTTCCAGTATTATTATTAATAATAATTATTATATTAATTATATTATATCCAGTTCGTTTTTCTGTTTGTCTGGCACCAAATCGCTTCAAAGCGTAATTCGGCACCAAAAAACATAATTCGGCTCTGTGTAATGTGTAATTCGGTGCGTAATTCGGCGCACCAAATCGCTTCAAAGCATAATTCGGTTCCAAATCAGCATATATCAAACATAATTCGGATCTCTGTTAAAGCGTAATTCTGCACAAAATTCTGTCAAAACATAATTCGGCTCTCTGTTAAAGCGTAATTCGGCACAAAATTCTGTCAAAACATAATTCGGCTCTCTGTTAAAGCCTAATTCGGCACAAAATTCTGTCAAAACATAATTCGGCTCTCTGTTAAAGCGTAATTCGGCACAAAATTCTGTCAAAACTTTTTTCACCGCATAGGTTGCGGGAAACTTTCGAATGCATTTACACATTTATATTTGTGAAGCTCGACGTTTTCCCGCGTTGCACAGGTTGGTCTTATATTTGGCCGACCATAAAATGTTATGCACAGTTTTATCAGATAAGTTTTAGGAACAAAATTAAGAAAATTATATAGGCCAATTATACATTTTTTTTATGATGATCAATTCATGATCATTTTTCTTATATTTGGCCTATATATTTGAATATACATATATTATGCAAAGTGCGACTTTGACACTCGTGTTTTTGTGTGTAGTTTTTTCGTGGAGTCTTCATTCACTCTTTACAATGATGGATACTCAGTGCTTTTGTAGGTTGGGAACGATTCAAGCTTAATTAATATGAATACATGAAGTTTATTATTAGTTTCCTTGCAATTTCTTTCTTTTTTTTTTTTAAGTTGTGTGTAGTGTTTTTTTTTTTTTTTTAATTTCTTTTTAAAGCAACACATAATGTTCACTATAATCGCAATTTTTCCTTGGGTTTCTGAATAACTTTACATTAATTAACTGTAGTACATACTTGTATTTATTTTTGTTTTTATTCTTTCTTTTTGTTTCTTTCTTTCTTTTTGTTTCTTTCTTTTTTTACTAAAATTAAGAAATTCCTTTTCATGCAAAATCCTGCAAATTCGCAGTTTGCTTCGATTAGTTTTCTTGTCGTTATTTCTTTTTCTCTTTTGTTTCTGTCTTACTTCCTTTATGTTGGACACAAAACCTTAAGAATATAGTCGGTTAGTAGCGCCGGCACCGTGGGACTATCTTCGTTTATTGCTTTCAAAACTGCGAAATAAAAGAGACAGATTATTAGATGTTATACTATATACTCGTACATAAGACAGTTCTTAACTAACCTTTAATTAACACCTGCAACGACTGATTGTTCGGGGTGCCGTTTTCCAGATGATAGGGAATCACTGTGGTGAGATACTTCGGTTCGGGACCTAAAAAGGAAAATATTAGAACATGCTTGGGACGGACACTGGGTTGGGGACATTTTGAGAGTAGGTGATATCCTCCTGCAAGTTCTCCAACCCTCCTTTTCCTCACCTTGCAACTTGCCGCGCTTCTTCTCGACGTGGTACTGCCGATTTGTTTGTTCTGCACCGCCAGCAGCAGCGAGATGAAGCTGTTCTTCAACTCCTTTTCGAATTCCAGCTCGTCGCGCAGAGCGAGTTCATTGATGAGGGTCTCACTGAATTCCTGTATCAAGACCTCCATCTCCATCCATCTGTCAGTCAAGCAATTAGTCATGTTTAGTCTAGATTAGATTAGATAAGATTCGATTGAAAAGATTGCCTGAGTTTTGAAATTATTAAAACATTGCTTTCAACTGTTTCAATTCTTTCTAACTATTTTGAGCCAACTAATATTTTATTCAATTTAGCTTTAAGCTTTATAACATGTACAATAATATAATAAACTATAGTTTGCACATACATATATGTGTCTGTAATAAATATCGTAATATTTTCGTATACTAAAGACAAGTATAATAAAAGAAATAAATTTATTTCCTTAGTAATAAAAAACCGTATTATTTCATTCAAGTTCGGTTACTCGTAGCTTTTCTAAGGATTGAAACGATTTGAATGCAGCTCTTCTTTAAATAAGTATGGGTATCTACTTTATGGATCCAATAAATGAATGAATGGCTTCCACAACACACGTTATTAATGACCGGACGGTACATTGAACTAAATATGTTGAGCAATTTTTATTTATCGTTACTTGCGCTTGTTTTGCTTTATAGAAGAAACAAATGATCAACAATCAAGCGACGTTTAAGACTTGCACTCAGTTCAGTTACGATATACAGATGTAATGATTCAAACTTAATATTGATGGCGTTATTTGAATCTTCAACGGTCGATAATACATCATAGAGACGGTCTTCATATCCAATCTAACGGTGGCTCGGTGCTCTGTGTTTTCTACCCGAAGACGCCTGCGTTTTTAGTTTCGTTTTTTCACCATTAAAGAGCATTAAGCTACTTCTTGTGTGCTTTAATGACAGGGTTGTGTCACTTGATGCGTGATTTTTTTTTTTTTAAGGTGTTGAAACTCGTATTTTTTCACATTCTGCATACGTTTAGCTGCTTCAGTTTCATTCATCCAGTCAGTCAGGTTGTGATGTTGTAATTGGTTTAACAGCTTTTTCTGAGAGTTTAGCGGTTGGTTTCCCTCAATCCCAACCCCCCTCCAACCCCACGCCCCACCACAACCACTTGACATGAATTGTGTTTAAAGCTGAAAAAGATCATTAAAAAGGCATAAAAACACTGCTTCAAGCTTTTCTCTGAAAGTACTTCAACATCTGAGTGCATAATTTTCACGATCGTTTCTTATATAATTTTTTCTGATTTAATTTTCTCCGTAAGACGTGGTTCGTTGCACTCTTTTTATGTTTATTTTCTCAATCCAGGTATTCATGCATAATTCATTTAAATTTCATTTTTATCATAATCGTCCATCAGATGAAAAATTAACAATTGTGTTTAGTCATTAAACAGTAAATTTATGTCATAACCGCACATTGTAAAACTCATTGCTTCATGCTTACGTTATTTTGTAGTAGTCATGTTTACTTTACGTATTTATTCGCTTTCTAACCCTACATTAAAGCCTCTAAGAAAACATGGGATGAACATGGAGAATGTTTATTGATATGAATACGCAGCCAAAATGAAAGGGTAAAAGTGGTTCAATCTGTACATAAATTCACCTATTTTATAGGCCAACTGGAATCACAATCTGGGCGGATTCGAGGGTTCTACATTTCATCTTCTACTAAATTCCTCTCTTAATAATCTGAGTTAATCGTCTAAAAAGTTCCTAAATCTTCAGGTAATTAAATTACATTAACTTCTATTCGTTCTTATTTATTTTTGTAGTTTCTATTTATACTGACTTATATAAAAAATATTTTCTAAAAAACCGTATATTTAATTTAGAGCTTTATTTCTAATAAAAATATTAAACATTAAACATATCGTAAAACGAGTATTTCAAGTGTCAATTAAAAAGAATAAATATTAGAAATGATTCATTATAATTATGTGATTAGAGTTAATTATAATTTCATGTTCGACATGTTTGTTGCACTGTACTACTTGTTAAGTGTTGCTTGTCATTACTTTGCTCTGGAGTCCGAGCTTCAGATTTCCTCGCTTGGAAACGAAATGCTTGCCTTCAAATTGTTTCAGTAACAACCACTGTTTCCATTGCACTCGTGTCATTGCTGAGCCCCACCAGCTTCTCGCTTTCTTGCCACAACCAGTCGGCCGTCTCCTTGTTCTTGCACCACGGCGGCAGCGGGAAACGCATGCAGTCGCTGTAGTAACCGCCGCTGGCCGTCTCCAAGGCCGGATCCAAGGCTAGGCGAAGTGTTGTTTGTGCGCCTGCTTGCGGCGACTTGGCGGCGAAGCGTCCAATGCACATCAGACCGGACCACAGCCAACGTGGACACTGATTGTAGCGTCCCAGTTCTGTGCGCACAATGCCCGGGTGACAACAGTTAACGGTGACCTGTGTGCCGGCGAGCAGCTCGGCCAATTTGCTCGTAAACAAAATATTCGCCAACTTGCTTTGGCAGTAGGCGCCCAAGAATTTCGAGTACTTGCGCTCGCTCTGCAGATCCTTGCGGTTGATGCGACCCAGCAGAGCCGCCGCTGAACTGAGCACCACGATGCGACTGGGGGCCGACTGCTTCAGGGGCTCCAGCAGCAGACGAGTGAGCAAGAAGTGACCCAAATGATTGACGGCAAACTGTTGCTCGTACCCGTCGACGGTTAGTTTACGAGGCGTGGCCATAATGCCGGCGTTGTTAATAAGTAGGTCGAGACGCTGTTCTTCGCGCAGAAACTGCGTGGCGAACTGACGCACCGACGCCAGCGAGGCCAGATCCAAGGTGCGGTTGTAGACGTTTTGGTTGTGTGTCTGTTCGATTATCTCGAGACGCGCGGCCTCGCAGCGTGCAGCGTCGCGACAGGCCATGTAGATTTTGCCGCCGCGTCTCGCTAACTCCAGAGCGGTCTGCTTGCCGATTCCTGTGTTGCACCCTGTGATGATGACGACTTTGCCGTCGATGCGGTTCTTTTTGGTGTAACGCGGTCCCTGGATGCATTTTCGCAGCAGGAACATCGCGAAACCGAACAGGATGAAGGCGACCGCGACAAGAGCGCACCACGCAAGCACGCTGTCGATGCAAAAAACTTTCCCGTTGTCTGTCGTGGTCGTTGATGTTGTCTCGCTGAATACCGACGTCGCATTCGGGAGCGAGAGTGTTTGTTCCATCGCGGAGTTGGTAGAAGACTGACGCAGAAACGGCCCAGAAGAAACAAGCAACGGATGGCCGTAAGAAAGCCGCGGAACCGAAGCAGATGGATGGATGACTTCTGAGATCTCTACAACTGCAACTCTACACGTGGGACTCCTTCTCTTTCGAACTTGGCTGCTCTCTCGCTTCGCTTTCGTTCCTAGCTTCCAACAATAAAACCTCGAAACTTCTTTTCTTCAAACTGTTTGTAAGCCGCGTTCAGTTTTCCAGGCTTCTGCACACGTTCAACAGACGGTTGCGACTGAAGTCGTTGTTTGTGGCACAGCTTTGTTGTTGTGATGTTATGTGAATATCAGCCAGTAAATTGTTGCTGTTGTTGTTATCACCTTTGGAGTCTACAGATTAATGGAGATTCCTACAGCAGTGGAAACAGTAGAGAAGTCAGGCGATTTCCATTTTTAAGGTCTACTGGAATTCGAATAAATTTTTGTTTACCGAGTTATTTAGCAACGCGACGCGCGACGCCTTCTAATGAGGCAGCTTGGATCGCTCTTGAAGACCGGTTGCAGCTGAAGCAATTATCAGTGCATTATCACAAGTTCAAGCAGCACACAGACTAGTTTATCAGCTGCACAGCTAACTCTACAGTCGACATACGTAACTAGGGAGCTGAGTAATTCTAAGATATACAAATTTCTGAGATTTAAAATAGCATTCCTTTGTTTTATAACCAGTCAATAGAATTTCGCTTTTAATAAAAATGAAACAGTATTGTTTTTGTAAATGAAAAAAAATCATGTAATGCATTAAAATAGAATGAAACTGCAACCACATTCAAGTAACATCTATAGAATATTTAATGCTTTCGTTATTAAATTATAAACGACGCTTGAACTTTGAGTTTCTAGTAATATAAAAATTCACATTATTGAGTTATTGAGACCTTTGAGCAATTAGTAATTAGAACGGGTAGTGTAATGAAAACAAGTTAGTTAATTTGTTGATTTTCACCGCCTGCTCACCCATCGACCTCAATCTTGATGAATCAGGTTGAACCTAAAAATAAAAAATTTTGGAATTGTTCTGCATTTATCCAGGTTTAGGTTTTGCATACTTTATATAACAAAAGACTCTTATAGAAATGAACAAAACATCGCCTTTTTTACAATTTTAGAACTAAAGATTGTTCATTGCATTACATGCTAATACATTTCCATTCATTTTATTTTTGAAGTTTCGTGCGAATAAAAATAATCGGCTCAAGTTTTTGTCACCGGAAATTTTCGAATATTTTTAGAAACTTTTGCATTTTTAATTAAATTTAAAAGTCTTTCAATAGCGTCATATCTTTATCACTATCTCCGTTTGTCTGTCTGTCTATCCCTCTCCCTCCCTCTTCTGCTCATCTCTGCTATTCAACAGCTTGCGGTGGCATAACTTGGTGAAGTTTTGGTTCGTTAACCCGCGCCTCTGAAGAATTCCTTATATTGTAGTGAAAGTTATATTTTGTTCATTGGAAATCTAAGAAACGTATGTAAGTTCAAAATATTTAAATTGTATGAATTGAATGCTGGCGAAAGTGGGGAGATGGGTGGATTATTGGAGTGTTTTATGCTCAGCAGATACGCGTTGATTATGCTTTCAGTCTCCTCTACTCTCTGCCAACCTCTTGTTACTTCACTCTGCTTGGAAGTGTTTTCTTTTTTTTGTAGTTGTTTACCTCTCCAATATTTTTGGAGACCCCTTTTTATATGATTCGCAGAATATAATGTAAAACTTGGCTTAGAAAGCTACACTTTGGGCCCTGTAAAGCTTTCTTTGAGCTCAGTCAGTTATTTAAATAAAAAACAATCCGATTCAAAAGTACAGAACGCTACAATCGGCATTGTAGCGTGTATACCCACCTTTTTGGGTATCTGAAATTTTAATATGATTATAAATTTCATTGAGGAAGTAAAATGTACATATTATGTAAATAGATTTAATTTTTATTTGTGTGACTTTTATAAATTTGTAAACCGATCGAAAAATTGCATCAAATTGAATCGGAAATCAAATTAGAATTTCATTTTAAATCAAATTTAATTGATGAAACTAATTACAGGAAATGGTTTATTTTTTTTAATAATTTACTTGAAAATATGTTGCTCAGATCATTAGAGAAGAATTTTTTTCGATGTTAAATTTAGACATCGTGACAAACGTTGAAATTATTTACAACACGTACATTTTATATATGTATATAAATTATTTTTCTTCTTATTATAATAAATACAAATTTTATTCTACTCGTATAATTCACCAGTTCATTTCACATTTGATTATATTCTTTGATGCTAATTATAGTCGATCATCGTAGGACTCACAGTGCAGATAATCGTGTCGCATTTTAAATTCGCTAAATTTATTTTCGCTATAAATTTAATTCGCTAAAATGTAAATATATTTAAATGAACGGAAGTCGAACTCGACGTTGTGCAGAATGGATTGTAAACCATGAAAAATCTTTGAAAATGTCTTGAATTCCAGCGGATTCACGGTTTAAGAATTTTAATTAATTAATAAAACGAAAACCGACATTAAACCAACATATGGAATTATTTAATACATTTATACTCGTATTCATATCTACAATACATTTCTAATATTACAACATTTCTAATGGAACCTTAGAACAAGTAATTTTCTGGCAAAAAGTTTATTAAAGCAAGAAGTGCCAATAAAAACTATTGTCACAAATTTATATCGAATTATAAACAGACACAAAATTGCCACACTTACAAATAGTGCACAAGTCCTTGAAATGGTGACAAGGACACTGGCAATAGTAAAAATTGGGTGTGTTCTCTGGACGTGTACACATTATATGTATTTGAACAACAATGAAAAGAAGACTAACATATAAAAGGAATAAAGGGTAGTAAGAGAGGACGAGAGAGCGTAGAAGACTGTTGAAGTAATTAACGACGTCCTCACATTACCGGCTAAAGGAAAATATAGAATAGAAGAGACTATAATTAAGGGATACAGAATTTTTGGTATACAGAAAAAAGCAGGACATCCCAAACCTCAGCCGTTGAAAATCTTCTGCTGGTTACGATATTTACACCACTGCAAAACTGTTACTTACATAGTCACATCTACCTTCATCTACTTCTTGCACATTATCAACTCATATCTATCCCCAGTATATCTTTTCATCTTCCGCTATCTTCACTCCGTCGGCATCTTTTTATATCCATGTAAATGTATTCATTATCCCTGAAATTTCATATTTTTGAGTTTTACTAAAAATAAATACACGTGTACTCTAGATTAAGTATCTATGAAACACACACACACACATACACACATTAATACAAAGAACGGTTGTATTCAGTTGTACATAAGATACAACGTAGGGTAGGTCGCCGTTTTCATCATTGTCCTTAACCGTAAAACTGAGTTCTAGTTGTTTGTGTTGTTTTTTTAGTAGTCCTGTTTCTCTTGTGGCACAAAAAGCATTTCTTAACCTTGACAAGTCGAAGATTGTCTATGAAAATATAAAAAAATAATATTAAATATAGTTGAACTTTGATTACCGGGAGCTCAGAACCGGACTCATTACGGAAAATCAAAAATCCCGATTTTAAGAGGTTATAAACATTATTACATTTTATTATTTTTATTTATTTTTAACAAGAAGTAGAGTAAAATATCTCTTTCTATTCTTTATTTAGGCTCGTTACATTTCAGGTCAATTAAGTGTTAAAATTAGCAGTATACAACCCTCCTCTGTGTGGATATAAGCTTGCGCGCATCAAGAAACTCATGTTTAATCGATTGCAATGTATTTGTTCTCATCTTCCACTTCTTCAGCGTAGTGGAAAATATCCAAAAATCTATATCGAACAATCTCAAGGGTTGAATAACCCTCCATCCACCTTCCCGGACGCTATTGGGGTAAATTTCTGGGTTTTCTTTGCGGAAATTTTCCATTAGCTATCATGAAAGCGAGCGCCGCAACATTTTTAACGCGGTGTTTTCGTATTACAGGGTTCTAATGGTGACTATAATCCAATTCAAGGCATATCTCGCTTTATGCTAATATGCTTTTTGCTTGAACTAGCAACCAAGAAGAAAACCGAAAGTAAAGCATAGAAATCGAGGTTTATTTAATTTTGTATGCTTTCATTCATTTGAATTGTAATATAGTGAATATTATTCAGTGAATATCATATATAATACAGTAATAACTATTATTATTATTATTAACCTTATGATTATTATTGTAATTTTTAATTTCGCCCGTTATTGCAAAAGTTATTGAAAAAATCAATAACTTACTTTGACCGATGTTCATTCACTGGAAAACTTCGCTATAATCTTAACTCTGCCATTGAGTCAAGAGGTCAAAATAACATATGGTAGACATTTTTAAACGGTGTGGCATTTTTGTTTTATACAATAAGCTGTAAAAACAGAAGTTTTGTTAAAAATTTATTCCACAAATAAGAAATTCTTTTATACATGAACAAATATACGAGTTTACAAATAAATACATCAACTACTATGTTATTTCAAGAATTTTTCGAAGTTGATTCTACTCATTTCTTTAATTTGGGGAGTATTTGAAATGCAAAAGATTGGCAATTCAACTCATTAAAGCAGCTTTGATGTGTGGTTTTGTTTTTGCTTCTACTGCTTAAGCTTGAGAAGTTTCAGGATTTCGAAGCATTTTTAAAACTCATGGCTTGCATCAATGAGAATTCATTAACTTAAATGACTTGCTACAATTTAGGCAAATATGTATATGTAAAATACATAAATGAATTCGCATTTTGAGCCTCCTTCAAACCAAGAAGCAGTTAAGTTCACTTTTCTACAAAGTTCCAAATAAACTGTGGGCCGTTGGATGGTTTCTTTTTGAATTATTTAATTCAATTTAAATTAAATATTTAATTAACTTAATTATTTTTAAATTAATTATTTAATCTGTTTTTGTAAATACAAACATTTCCTAATGATAAATGAATAATAATAATTAGAAGTTGATTAACCTTTCTGTCAACACATATTTTTTCCACCTTCCGTCAACAGATAGGTCTGGCCAGACCTACAGTATGCTTTGCATGCTAAGCAAGGCAATATCCCCATAAAAGTAAGAAAAAACATGAAATTTGTTGTAAAATTAGAAAGAGACACATTTTATTAAATACTTTTAGATTTAATTTAATAATTTTGGCAGTTATATAAAGCTTGGCTATGTTGTAAGCATACAGGATTTGACAAGGAGCATTGAAAAATATGACAACTAAATCTTGGTTTACGTTGTCTTTTATCATTCGCCCGACATATAGAGAAAGATTTTTTATTGTTTGATTCTGTAATGCCAGTGCTAGTTGTTGGTTGTGCAATTTTTTCGCTGAGGGGTATTCCAAAATATGACTAGTGAATTTTTAACTGGAAAGTTTTCAACTATTTGCGGATTTCTCAGTCGATCTTCAATATATGGAGTCACAAGCTCCTCTGCGAGAGCTTTTAAAAAAATCCGGCGAGCATTAGCTTTTTGTATGCATTCAGACTGATGTGAAATATTATATATGATGAATGCAGCCAGTGCAGATATGTCCACCGCGTTTGCCTCCTGCCTTTATCCTTTATGTTCCCGTTCTTGTTCTCGTTCTTTTCCGGTGTACAGAATTCCTTTGCTCGGATAACCATTCGATGAGTCGCAGGCCCACCATACTTACGGCAGCTAGCAGTACTCCAAAATATGCATACAGTTCTTTATCTGTAACCGCTGTCCACTGCCGAGTATTTCTTGGATGTTAGTTATTGAATTTTTCCCTTTCCGTTCTAGCTTTTACATTTGTTTGCATTCAATAATGTCAACAATTTCAGGTGAAATGACAGATTTGAAAATATACCGCTTCCAATTTAACTCAGACGTTTTTATGGTATGCTTATATATTTCTATTATTTTTGAAAATGTTCACAATCTAAAGACTTTTTTATGCAATTAGTGCAACAAGTGAGTTGAATGATATAAATCGTGAACCATCTTTTGCTTTTATATTTTCAACACAAGCTCATGCATGTAATGATGTTAGATGTCATAATCCTTTGGAACAGGTAACAGACATACAGATTTCTGCAGTCTCCCTATTCAATAGTAGGAAATATTCGCCCACAATATTATAACGTAACCCTTTTTGGTAAAACAGTAAAAAGTATTTTCTTTAACAGCATTGTTTTTTATACATTTTTTTACTATCGGAAATATCCATGCAAAATCCCTTTATTTTTTGCTAATAAGCATAACCTCAGCCATCTTCACCGATCCTCATATTATTTTTTACCCTTATGTGAAGAAAAAACCTAAAATCACAGCTAAGTAAATAAAAAATAAGTTTTTCTGCCATATTTCGCCTGAAGTTATATGTAGGTCTGGTCCGACCTATCTGTTGACGAAAGGTATAAAGTTGAAAAAATACCTAGAACTCCCGTTCTATTCAATATATCTTCATGATTCTTGAAAGTTTGGGCAGATAATTAGTTATTTGACAAAGTCAGGAAGTTTCATGAGGATACCCCCAACAGCTTTTTACAATTCGCTCTCAAAGTTGAAAAAGGTCTGGCCAGACCTATCCGTTGACAGAAGGGTTAATAATATTTCTAAATTTAAAACTGATACTCGTACAAATACAACTAACTCTTTCTTAAGAGTAATAAAAAATGTACAATTTTGTTTTTACTTTATCGATTTCTTACTTAACCATCCCAGACTAACCTACTTAACTACTTTTGCTTTTTTTTGCTTTTGTAATCAGGTTTTCTGTCTTACTGCCCTCCTCCAGCCCCCCTTCGAGCTAAAAAAGCTCACATGCAAACGCAGTTGCACTTTTCTGGCTTGTAACTTGATCCAAGGCTGAAGCGAATGCAATTAAAACAGCATAGAAATGTAATCAATCAGATGGTTTTTTGTTCGATGACAAGGTGGTTAGTAAAGTGATGAAAAGGAGGATGGGTCGGGAGAGGGGGAAGAAGTGCTATACCACTGCGTAGATTACCGATTGTATGTCATTTTTATCGAACAAACGCATTTCGCTGGTTAGGCGAGCACTTTTTATCATCACAACGATTTTGAGGTGATTTGTTTTCAATTTAAGGAAGAACATTGGCCCATGTCACACTAGGCCACATAAGACCGTCATCAGTCGCATTGATTGGTTGATTCGTGGCATGTGACTTGTACCAAGTAATCAGTGTGAGTGATGCCGGCCTCAAGAGGCGTATTGTGACACTCTTAGTATTTACTTTACGCCACTGACACTTAGTATTTACTTTTTACTTTTATTTACTACATCGCACTGAATTTTAATTGTAATTAAAACTTATGCAATTAATACAATACTAAATCAGTTTTTATTCATAAACAACTTTCATAATACCAGTATAGTAATTCTAGTTAATTCTTAGTTCTAGTATTATTATAATATTATTTTTTGCATTAAGTGTATTATTCATTATTACATATTATTACTTAGTTTTATTTATTTTGTTATTAAACCTGCTATATGATCTACGAGTAATAACAGCTTTGCGGTCATGGCTATGTTTCAGTTGTCGACAATAAGAATGTTCTGGAAAATTCTGAGCTTCTTATCAAACGTATCAATTCGTTTAGGTTTCGAGTACTCGAAAGTGTATTAAATGCCTACAAAAACAGATAAATGTTTACAAAAGATAAGGAAGGAGGGAAAACGCAAATGATTAGACGTGAATAGGGCTCTAAAGGTAGGCCATCGGCTGGTTTCTTTTTTAATTAAAGAATTAATACATTATTCCATTAATATAAATTTCTATAAAAGAATATGAGGTTATCTGTATCTTAAGGAAGTAGCTTTTTTATGTTCAGAATGTACTGAAGGTGTTTTTTGATATTTCAAAATTGGCAACAAATCCAAAGTTCAAGTGTTATGAACACGACGACAAAAATAGTCATTTCTAGGCACATGATTCATACTAATCATTCTTAAGTATTAATAATCTCTTCTTTCTCCATTTTCCAATTGCTTAAAATTGCAAATATGTGTTTTCACAGTTCTTCAAATAGTTTCATTAAAAACCTGCTGTGTGTATGGCTCTTTCATAACTTTAGCCTTATCTCATTTTCTGGGAATTTTTTTATGTCATTGTTTTCTGTGTTTATTTGCTATTTCTAAATATTTATTTAGTAGATTGTTGATTTAATAATACATGTTTATATCGCTGGTTGCTCTAATTTGTTTTCCTCTTCTAGACACACCTCCAGCTGTGCATAAATGCATCTTTCCATATCTTTCCCTATCTTTCTCTCTCTGTGTCTCACCCTCTTTTTGTCATAAAAAATATATTTTTAAGTGCTTAAGCTGTTGTTCTTAACGTTGTCTCCGGGAATGACAGGGGAGGGGGTTTGGCATGGTTAAAGAGACGGACGGCGGATCGACGATACAGTATGCAAGCGAATTTTTTGCAATTCTTGAAGTGCGCAGCAAAACTAAAAATTTGTTTTAATACATTTAAATAGATTTAAAATGCTTTTTGCTGGCATGTTGCTGGTGTTTAAGTGGCCGGCGTAGCATGCAGACGCGAGAGAGAAAGATTTTCAGATACAATAACAAGCGATTAAATTAAGCGAAATATATGAAAAATAATTGCTTCTTTTTCTAAACACAAAAATCAAGCGATTACATAAAAGAATAAATAAAAAACAATGTACCAAAGATTAAATCGCGGGAAAACTCGATTTTTCAATTTATAAAAACCATAAACTAAATATTAAAATCAAATGTGAAATGAACATATTAATATTTGAATATATTATGGAAGGAACATCCATAATAAAAAATATGTTATGGAATATATACATATATAATTCAATATAATTTTCTTAAATCTCGTGCTTTTGTTTTGATTGATATATTATTCCGCTGCTTTTTTCGATCCCTGCGTCGAAATTATTTTCATCTTCAAAGATCGATTCTTTGCCTGCGCAGCCTTTTTTTCATCACCGAAAATCGTTTTCGTACGAAAGCCGAAGTTTTCTCATCTTCTGCGATCGCTATTCGTCAACAAACGCAGTTTTTTCAACTTGAGGGATCGAAATATTTGAAGATAAGAATTTTTTTCATCCCAAGTGATAGTTTTGTTGGAAGATCGAAATTATTTTCATCGTGAGCGATATGTATTTTTTTGAACGAAGATGAAAAAATAAAAATCGCTCATGATTCAAAACAGATTTTCATCTTTTGAGATCGTTTTTTTGTGAGGGATATAAAAAAAGTTGTTCGTTTGAGGGATATATTCCGAACCCTGATATATAGATAACTTCAGTTGGTTTTCCTTTGTTATGAATAATAAAAATGTGTGGCTTTTAAAATAGTTCGTATTTTCTATACTTCTGAGAAATTTTGTCAGAGAATTTTATTCCACGAAAACTTACCTAAAACCTATTAAATACACAAGTTGTCTTTTTTTGTTGCTTGTATTTTTGTATCTTGTATTTTATCATCAGCTAAGAGGTTTTAAAAAGGCTTTGGCTTTGAATTAACCCGCTTATTTATTCTGAGAAGTGCGATTTTAATTCCTTCATCCTTTCGATCTGCGTCCTCCGCTTTTTTTGCCTCTTTTCCTTCGCGCTCTCTCTCTCTCTCTCTCACTCTCTCCCTCTCCCTTTCTCTGACTGTCTGATGTTTTCTCTTTGTATGTCTTTATGGTTTATTTGTATTTTTATCCGCTTATATTTTCGAAGAAACCTCCTTTCTACCCGCGAACTACGCTAACATGCGACTGTCATAAATGTCTTTTGCTAAAGACTAACTGCTTTGTTAGTTTCTCATCTGCCATCGTCCTTAAATCACTGAGTGAGAACACCTGTCATCTCTTCTCTTTTTACCTTCATTTTACTCTATAATCTCACTTGTTTATTATGTCCACCAAGATTCTTCTGTTTCTTCTTCTTATGGTTTATTATTGTATGATTCTCGTAGAAATCGTTGTAGAAAAAACCGGTTCTTATTGTAACATGTTTTCAAATAATGCTGGGAGGAAACATCGGAGGTAATCCACCAACTGTGTACATTTTCGTCTGTGTACATTAAAATGTTCTTTTTAGTGTCAACGTATTTTGCTTTCTTTTGTTTTTGTTTCTTGCACTTAACTGTAAAGTTTGCCAAAAAGGACACAGTTTTCAATCGTCTTTCATCTCACGCGCAGGACCGCAAAATTACATTACGTCACATTTACGTGCGTTCGTAAGACACACAAACGTGCTGACATCCGAATGTTCCACACTAACCAAGGACTTTTCGTGTGGCCTGAAACGAGTTCGTGAACCTATGATATGAATGTCCGGGGCGGAGTGGAGGGGAGGAAATCAATGGCACAGTCAGTGACTTCAACTACAACTCTAGCGGGTAGCGAAAAATGCTGCACAAAAGTGAATTTTAAGTGTTGCTTAAAATTTGCATTGACATGAATAAGAGAAAGTAAAACAAAGAAAAAATAGAATAAAATGTGAAAGCAATAAAATATGTCCAGTATCAAAAGTAATCAATATGTGGAGAAAGAAATTAAGAAAATAATAAAACCTTATCTGCAAAAAAGTATAAGAATGACAAAAAAATGATTATCAGTCATGAGGATATTTAAGAAATAACAAATATTCGAAAAAACGAGAGTTCATTGAGAACGAAGTGATTTTTACAAACGAAATAAAAACGTTTTGAGTACTATAATAAAATAAAATAAATATTTACATTTATAAAAAACATTTAAAGTAAAGGGGGCCATGGGATAGTTTTTTTCTTGATTAAAGAATATTTAAGAAAGAAGGGAAGATTGAAAGATGAGCATTGGTCAAATCTTCTCTTGAGCATTGGACGATCTTTTTTGTCCAATTTTGTTTCCATTGACTCACACTCTACGAAATCAATTAGATTGAATTAAAACACGTTTTTTATATTATTTCCTTTTATATTTTTTTCCAATTTATATTTAATACATATTTTTTAGAATAGCTTAAAAGTTATGAATTAAAGTTGTGATTGTGAAGAAAAACGAATAAAAACTAATTTTTAACTCCCAGCAGAAAACCATTTTGAAAACATTGAATACATATTTTAAAATAATTTTTAATATTAATAATGAGACCGTTGATAATAATATTAATAAAAAATTGGTGTTGATAATAGTAATAAAGATGATTTAACTGCAATTATATTCATTTTCAGTTGTTGATACACAAAAACAAAACAATTATTTGTATTTATTTTAATTTTTTCAACATGATTTCTAGTTTTTATATATTTTTATAAAATCTGAATGTTTTTTAATAATTTTATTTTTATTTTAATTACTTATTTATTTTATTTATTTTAGGTATTTTCATTTTTATGGTTCTTTTTATTAATTTTAAAGTTGTGTTTATATATAATATGTATTTTTTAAAATTTCTGAATAAATTTTCTTAAATATAGTATATTGAGTAGTATATCTGCACATAATGCATAACAAAGTATATTTTAAAAGGGCAGTTTTTTAAGTATTAAAAAATGGTAGTGATATTTTTGGTACCGTTCAATTTAAATATTTTTCTTCTCTTCCTTGCCATAGAAAGTCTTTCAAACTCAGTTAAGTGAGTAAATAAATAAATAAATGTTTCTGTGAGGTCATGCATTATGAACTTATACGCTGTTCCGAAAAAAGCTTAAATGAATTTCGAAAAATTGTCTGTCTAAAAAATGTCTTATAAATTGGCTAATAATTTTTGTCAAAATATCTTCAAATAATTTCAATTCTTTCATTAAGAATCTGAAGAAAGAAATGAATTAACAAATTCAATTTCATTAAAATTGAAAGCTGCAACTTATTTAACCTTTTTGGGTTTCGTTCTTTTTTTACTACATGAGCGCCAGCGTTTTCTCTAAATAAATATTAGCTTACATATGATACATCGATCACTTGGTTAGATTTGTTGTTGTAATCCTATAAAGCGTTCGCTGCGATCTACTCTGGTCTGTCGCTGCTGGCTCACGGCCAAATTTGAGCCAAATAAGGCGCGTTTTAAATCGCGACAGTTTTGCGTTTTTAAAGCTGTGTTGTTTCGGTGTTCATCGGTCTTTGTTGTGGGTCTGTTGGCTTGGTCTCGTCTATGTTCTTGGCACGCATCAGCACTGCCAGAAGCCAAAAATATCTGAGATAAACAAGTGGTGAGAATGTCGCCTTGTTGCCAGTTTGCTCAATATTGTGCCGCTGATCACGCAGCCTGCACATGCACGACAATCGGTCGCCCGATCGATCGTTCTGACGTAAAGCTAATTCTTGTTTCATGGTGTATGTTGGCGTTGGCGATCACGAAATGCGGCTGGCTTTCTGCTTCCGTAGAGGCGTCTATTCATCGTTGTTTGCTCACCCTCGTTGCAGCTCTCGTTCGTGAGGCGACATTAATGCGACTCACCTGAAAATTCCTCGATATTTAGAGACATCGTTTTTCCCTCCCCTCCCCCCTCGCTTCAGCATCCTTTGCGCAAGCAACAACAACAATTGTGATAATATTTTTAACAGAAATTCTATTTAGAGCATTTAAAGAAGCATTTGTTTTTGGTATTTCCGGTCAGCGCTCTTTGCAAAACGCTCTCTCAGCGCCCGTCACTGCGAAAGGCTCCATCCTTCTGGATTCTTATTGCTTGTTGTAAGCAAAAATGATCCACCGCTCAAGCAGCGGCTTCTTTCACGTGGCTCTTTAGCCAGGCGCGCTCTTCGAACTAAAGTGTGATGCCGAGCGTCGCAGAAAACGGGCCATGCCGCGTTTGCGACGTCGCCGTCCTCCAACACCTTGCGGCATCGGTTTCTCCACGACGATTTCCTTGTCTTTTATTGGTGATTTTATAGCTGCCGATTTTTTCTTTCTTTCTGACCGTTTTGACTCCGCTGTCGCTTTGGTTGCAATGAGCTGACGCTGGTCGACTGTGATACTGCAGACGGGCTCACCGCCGCCATGAAGACTGGACGCTTCTGAGCTGGAGAACAACTCACCAGTTGAGGATGAGCCAACGAGATGTTGCAACATGGATGTTTCCGACTTCTGCCCGAATTTCTGGTGGCAACGCTTTACATTGGCGCGCGTCAGTGGTGCTGTTATGCGACGACGCATATCGGCCGCAATCGTCGAGTTCTGACGTGTCGATGTTTTTGGTGTTTTATTGGAACTGATTTGCAGTGCGGCTAGTGCAAGTGCGATATCCGTTTCCGCTGCCGGCAAAGTTGTCGCCTGGTTGCGTGGTTCGCCGCTGATGTCGGTACTAATTGCAGCTGTGGCTGCGACCTCCTGTGCTTTTGGTGGTTTTTTAAGATCTCTGCTAAGTAATGAATTATTGTTTTCTGCTTCTGCTGTTCTGTCGCTGCTGCCGACGTCGCCGTATTCTCAGGATCGTTTCGTGCTGTCCTTGCGAAAGGATTTACGAAGCTTTTCGACCAGACGGAGATGAAATTTGCTGAGCTCAGCTTGGCTGCCGTTTGTCGCGTTGGATTTGGTGGCGCTGGGCGTGGCTTTCGGGGGGCTGGGAGCCTGGCAAAACGAGCGCGTCGGCGAAAGTGCAGCAGAGGAGTGCGAGGTGCGCGACGAGTTACGCGGAAAGGCGCGAGACGATTGACAGCGCTGCATTTGCATGCGGTACGCGTGGCTGGGCGAAGAGGCGAAGCTCTCCGACTTGCACTCCGAGACTTTGCGACTGCGTCCGGCACTTGCGGTGGGCGTGCCCATGGCAGCGGACAACGAAGCGCCGCCGTTCGAGCCGACATTTGAACCCTCCGAAGTTTTGCGCGAACGGCCATCCTTGTAGATGTCGTAGTTGTTCTTCATCACGGGCATCATGAAAGCCATTTTTAAGCCGGTTTCCTTACGAGTTAAAACGAAGAAAATACTTTTCACAATCGGACTGAATTTAAAAAATCCTTGAACTGTTTCTCGAAAATGTGCAAAGCTGGTTTGTGTGCGGAGTCCTTGTATTCTTCTGAGATTATCTTCGATTTTCTTTAGCACTCCACAAAAGGTATTCTTTTCTATTTTTGATTATCACTTCTTTATTCTTCTTGTTCGCTGTTACGAAGTAATTTTTTCGTGCCACTTGCGTCGGTGTCAGCGTTTTTTCTGGCTGCACTTAAAGCGATAAATGAATTTCGAAAAGTTTCTTAAGTACACGATTTTCACCTGCGTTCTTCTGTTCAAAAGACTGTCAAGTTTGTTCTTTCTTTCTGATAGCTTTGCAGTTCTAATCGAACACACACTGTCTCGCTTTTAGTTTTGTCAGATTTGTCTTGAGGTTTTATTTTCACTGTGATCTTCTTTGTTTTGCTCCAGTCCTTCACCGTTATTGTTTCCCGTTCAAAAGTCCGACTCCGAATGAACTCATAGGTTGGTGTGAGGTGGGTTTTATAGCACACTACGTTGCATTGTCGCTGTGAGTTGTGAGTGAGCGAGACGATGCGACTGCGCGTCCCCTTCCACCTTTCTGGTCTACGGAGAGCCTGTGAGTGAGTGTAATACGCAGTGGCGTAGCTAGGGATTGAAGGGGAGGTAGGTAAATACTACTTTGTATTGTTCGAGGTATTCATTTGACAGATATCGGTTTTTGCATAACCATACTTTCAAAAAGCAAGGGGTGTCACCGCTACTTTCGTCCCGGGTGCCACCATTGCTCGTTGGGCCACTGGTGACACGTTTTCCCACGGTTGTTGTGAGAGTCGTTTGCTCATTTTCTTCGTTTCTGGTTTTGTTGTTGGTACACACCCAATGAGAGTACATATCCGAGTTGCCAATGCTATGTAAATAGTACACTGAATGTGAGAGATTTTATATTATGTAAGGATCATGAAAAGCAATAATTAAATTTTAACCACAGATAATATTTAACAAGTTATTCATCAAGAAATCAATAAAATAATAAATAAAATTTAACAACGTCTACTTTTATCATAAATAGAAGCGTCAAAACAAATTGGTAACTCTGTCAAGTTTTCATAGAAGTATTTTTATACATATATTCTCGCTGTCGCCTGCTTTTCCAACTGATGTTGATATCGCCACGTCATTCTATAGACCCTATCTACTGCTCCTTACTTCGCTCCCTCCGTTTACGATAACAACAGAGTGTCTTTTGTGTTTTATCTCTGTTGAGATTATTTTCCTTGATTATAACTCGCGCCGGTTCAATTGGTAAATTTCCCCAAATCGTACCATGGTAAATTTACTTCAATTCTTCTTCTTCTTCTACAAATATACGTCTGTAAATCATTGCGACATATTATTTCTTGATAAAAGAGTTGTTTACATTTGATTAAGATTATTTCCCTTCAATTGATGTGTGATCTTTTGTTGGCTTTTCGTTGAATTAATTTTATTTATAATGCAGTTAATTATTTATAGCATATTTGTATGTCATTTCCCCACATACCTACTATAGATATATTAACGTATATGTTTTTGTTGAGGTTTCGTGGTTTGTTTACTTCTTTTTCCTTTCCTAATTGTTTACGTTTACGATAAAAGCAAAAGAAAAAACTAACAGAAAAGACGAAGATTCACAGAATTCTTGCAGTAAAGAATAGATGATGATATGAAGTTTTGTGCCTTATAATGGATAAACGCATTTTCGTGCTTCAAGCATTTTGTTTTGTGAGTGTCCAGAATATGTACGAATTCTGGAGATGATAAAAAAATAACCATGGAAATGTGAAGAAATCGAACGTGGTTCCTAGCATTTAACATACATACATACATCAGTATGTAGTTGAAAAATAAAACTCTTCTCTTTCTTTAGTTTTAATAATCATAATCATAAATATTTATTTGATAAAGGATTCCATGAAACTTTAGTTCTTTAGTTGCTGTGTTTAGTTGCAGTTTAGTAGCTGTGTTTAGTTGCAGTGAAGTGCGTGACGTTTGTTTCTTGTGTTGGTTTTCTTTGTTTTACTTCAATAATTCCTTCAATTAATACGTAGATGCTTGTAAGTATGTAAGTTTGAGATTTTCAATAATATATCGTATATGTATGCATATACTACAATTATATGTATGTATATAATATGTATATGGTGTGAAATAACAAATTAAGGGCATGTTTTATTATTAACATTTATACTTAAATGTACTGCTGTGTATAAAATTTAATTTCAGTACAAGTACAATACAATAGTAATTTGCATTAAAGAAGTTAGAAAGTGGAAAAAATATTAAAGAATTAGAATTGATTCCAAAGACAAAAATATTCGTAGTTGTTTCGAATGTAAAATGAAATTACGAGTAGATAAAATAAACGAGATAAAAAATAAATAATTATACTATAAAAACTGAGTATATTTACTGTAAATTAATAAATTTCCAAAAGAATATAGTAAGTATTTTTTAATGCTTACACGTATTATTTAACTTTAATTTTCATTGTAGTTGATTTTAGTTCATTACATTAATGCAGAAAACTATTTATAATAAATTATTGTAAGCTGATAATCGTTTAGAGATTATAATTTTCGATTTTAATCTTATTAATTTGATTTGCTCTCTTCTTAGTTTTGTTGATTTTTATTGATTTTGTTGTAACGTAGTTTTTTATTTAAGTTTTCTGAATGATTCAAAATTTTCTCAAAGATTCAATGGAATTCCACTTAAATGTTGTAATTATTGTTTGTTGTTGTATTTCTTTGAATAGTTTTTAGTTTATTGATAATATTGTAATAACTCATCTTAATGCAAATAATGTATTATTTTAACTTTAACTCTATTGAAAGAGTTCAAAATATTTTGTTTTGGTTTTAATGAATTTTTTGAAATGATTGTTTATTTGTGATATCGTGTTTCGTATTTTAATCTAATACATATTTTCACTTATATACTAAGATTATTATTTTTATCAAGTTTCAATTGTTTGCTTAATAATAGTATTGAATCCTTTTCAAACGTTTTGAATGTCTGCTGATCTCTGCTTACAATTTAATGCGTTTTCAACTAACTAACTAAACACTAGTAACATGTGTTATAATGTAGTTTTTATTGTTGTTGTGGTTTTTGTTTTTCCATTTTGTAGTAGAAATTAATTAGGCAAGAAATGAACAAAAGAAGAAGCATTTAATCGCCAAAAACTTTGCGAAACATTTGACCGTATTTTCCCGGAATACTTTGAAAAATCGTTTTCTTGAGTCGTCCTTAAAACTAAGCTTTTTATTTATTTTTTCGTTTTCCCAACTACAAATACGCAAATGAATTTTGAAAAAGAATAGGTTTTTCAACATCTTTTAGTTATTGTATTTGCTTTGTCTTAGAAATGAAAAACTTTTACTTTTTTAAGACAAAAACTGTGCTGAATGTTGGTGAAATATTAATAAACTTGTTTAAAATGATTTCGTATGAAAATTTAAATAAATATTATGGGTTGTTGTTTTAAATTTCAAATTATTTTTTAATATAATCAATTTAAATATTGAAATTGTATTGTACTAAACTTTTTCTAAAAGCTTTTCTAATTTCGAATTCAATTGTTTTAACTAAATGGCTAGACTTTTATAGTAAATACATTGATATATTATAATATTGTTTGTAGGAAAAACTCATATTTGAATTGAATTTTTAATTTTTATAATGATTCTTAATATTTTCAAAATCTCGGTTTAAGAAGGTGAAACTTGTATTTATTTTGAAGATTCTAAGCAACAGTCATCAATTTTTTTGGATTAGAATCGATTGCCTCCCTTTCTGTGGCAGTTTAGTTATATCGAATTTCTTGATTTCAGTAGATATAAAATTAGAAATGTATTTTAAATAAAAAAGTTAACCAGTTAAATAGAAGAACATAGTATAGTACATGTATATTATCTGTGTATATATCTGTGTATATGTATATAAGCTGTGTATGTATGTAAGTATGCGTCATCAATTCCATTATGTTAGATTCTTTGAAGTTGAATAACTTATATAAGTTATTTATACTAATAATAAATTTATAAATAAACCCTAAACAAAGAAATATCTTATTTGAACTAATTTTAATTTTGAATACAAACATTAACAAAGAAATACAGTCAAGTTAGTCATCTTCAACTGCTCTTTAATCTTATTGACTTGAATATATTCAATTAATTTATTATTTAGCTATTCGCAGATCTTTTCTCTTTAGTGGCTTAATTCTATAAATTAATTACGAGTATCTATGATCGGGAAATTTTCGATTCCTAGGACTACGTGAACCATCGCGCCGTGGAAACTCGTCAGTCTGCAAGAGAATTCTTATCATAAATTTGATCTGTTCATGAAAGCATCCTCAAATCTTACCTTCATGGCGCCGACACGATAACGACTTAGGCTGCCTTGGCGCCTAGGTCCATCGAACTCGTCGTCTGTGTAACAGCTGAGTTCTCGGGAGGAATCGCTGAAAAAGAAGACCCGAAAAATGTAACCCTAACTTTAGCTCGCTCCAAACGACTCAACAGAGGCTCCAACCAACCTGGGCTCGATGCTGTCTTGAATGTCCGGATCAAGCAAGGGCAGCATGTCTTCGCCCTGTTGCAACAAATCGACGGTGGCCAGCGAAGTTTTGTTAACAACGCCGCCCTCTGCGTTTTCTCGTTCCATCTCGTGACATTCGCACTGGCAGTCTTCAGGCTTGACGTAGTTGTAGTGCAGCATCTTGTCGTTGATTGCGGTGACATCTGGTGGTGAACTTTGCTGAGCATGTAATATCAGCGATGGGTCACCGGATGTCACTTGGTGGTTTCTGGTAATGGCGATGGCCAAGCCGGCAGCCGCCGTTAGCCCGCTATCTTTTGGCAGTGCCGTGATGAGTTTGGCAGGCTTACGTTTCTCCGGAATGTTCTCGAAGTCGATCCAGTGCCCGGATAACTTCCGCGTTGCTTTAGTTGTAGTTACCGCTTTTTCAACTTTGCTCACGGGTGCTGTTGATGCCTCCTGAGTTGTTTTCTGTTGGAGCAACTGCTTGTTCGAGTCCTTTCGTTCCAGTGTAGCACCAGTGGCGCGCAGCCCCTCCTCAGCGAATTCGAACCACGACTTGCCGCTAGTATTCGAAGCACGTCGAGGCGATTTCGTATTCTGCGGCTTCTCCTTGGGCGCATCCTTGCGTGGTAAGCTAATTCGTAGCTTCTCGCCGCGCACCAGCGACGTTCCGCTGGCAGCGAATGGCGGTTCCGGTGGAGTTGATGCCACAATGCCGCAGTACTCCTCCAGATGAGAAGGGTTAAGAGGAGTGGTGGAACGCGGCCGGTCCACTGGACATGTCTTCAATTCCATGTTGGCACGCTCCTTCATCGGTATCAGCGCCACTCCTTGCGCACGCTCCTCCGGCAGCGTCGTCGGTACGTAAGGAAGCTCATCATCGAACGACTCTTGTGAAACGAGTCCTGTGCTTTCGTGATCTTCGATGGTGCCCACATGTCGCGGCAAGTGGCGACGTTTCGGATCGACAGCCGCGATGACTGAAGAACCTGCTGCCAGCTCGGAATCACGCTCGCTTTCGGATGATTCGATAGGTTCGTCGGTTGAGTGAACTGAGTGTCTGTCAGGTTGTGGCGATGTCTTGAGATATGCTTGTGTCGATGGCGATGCTGCACCTCGTGGTGGTGTTGTTATGCGGGGAGACTTTGTCGGTGTCTGCCGCGATTGCAGCTTTTCGATCGGCGACTGTGACTGCTCCCGTTTGACTTTGGTGGGTGTCGGCGAACGGCTGCCAGAGGCCGACCGAGGAACTGTTGGTGGTGGCGAAGGAGAAGGGGCAGTTGAGGGCGGTGGCGGTAGAGGCAATATCGGTTTGCGTTGTTCGTTGCGTGCAGGCTCTGCTGCGTCCTCCCATTCTGCGGTTTCTGCTTTGCCAGTATCCGAGACGCTCTGGCGTTTCGGCTTCCTAGGTGCATTTTCGGTATACTTGCGGCGCACGTCGAAATTCTCTAAATATCGCGAGTGGCGCTGATTCACCCTGCTGGTACCATCGACGTCATCTTCTGAGGTGGAGCGTGATTTGCGACGAGATTCCTCCTGGGGCTCTCTGTGGCGCAGCACTACGGCAGACATGGTTGTTTGCTGTACTGTCTTTTCGTCCTCTGAAGTCGACAGAGACTTCGCACGGCCAGTGCTACTCTCAAGGGAGCCGAATCGCTTCAGAGGCCCCTCGTTGGTCGTGATCACTTCCTTCATTACCAACCCTTCCGGTCGCTTTACAACAGTGTCCATGCGTTGCAGAAAGTCGCCCGGTACGTTAGGAACCTGTTCTGATAGCTGACTTGATTGGCTTTCGGTCTTTGAAATACTAAACTGCGTTGAGAATATTTGCTCCTCACTGCCCGAGCCTATTCGTGTGGCGAAGAGCAGGCGTCGTTTTTCCTTAGCGAGTGCTTCCTCTACAATGTTTGAATGATGCGCGTTCGGATTGACCAATGCCACGGTCTCAACAGTCCTGAGTTCACCTGCTTTGCTGTCTTCCCTTGGAAGCCGATGGATTTCCACTGCAGCCGCCATGCTGCCCTCCTGCACCGGATGCTTGGTTAGAATTGAAGCGAGTGAGCGAACGTTGTTTCTGAAGACGCTGCCACCACTCGCGTCTGAAGCCAGCGTCTCCTGCGAGTCCTGGGACGAGCTGTGACGTTGCACCTCTACACTCCAAGTGCGCTCCTTATTGTCAAGCTCCTGTACTGGCAGCATATGGATGGCGTCCAGGTTTTCAGTGCGCTGCACCTTACCAATCTGCTGCGGCTTCGGTCCGACGAGCAACGCAGGACCTGATCCTTTGCGTGCTCCCACAGGCTTGAGAGCTGCTGCCGCCGCAACCAGTTGGCTGGCGGTCACCGGAGCTGCAATGGGCCGCATGGGTTCTGCGTTGAGTTGAGCGATTCCTTGCAGTAGTTTTCGGGTCTCCTTCTCTTCGGGGGGCGTGTGCAGCGGTATATGAATGCAGCCCTCAACCGGTTCGTCGTAATAACGTAGACGACTGGGCGGGCGAGATCCTGTAGCACTACCAAGCGGCGTATTCGACTTGCTCTGTTGTGGGTGCTGATCGTGTCTGTCAACTGGTGAGGAGGCTTTCGATGATTTCGCGTCCGCACCTGCGTTGCTACCCCGTTTGTTTGGCTTGAAAATGGCTAAAACCGACTTCTGCTTGCTGGGCGTAGCACTCAGCGACTGCGGCGTTTGACGGTCTTTACTCCTGCTGCGCGGACGCTCTCGAGGTGAGTCCGGCGAGTCCTTTCCACCAACGCGGAAGAATGAGCTGAAAGAACTCTTACGGGAAACGGGAACGTTTGCGGGTGAAGGTGAACGGCTGCAGTGTTGGTCTTTGGCCAGTGTGCTGCTACGTGACGGTTTCGGGCTAGCACTCGGCATCAAACGATTGTCATCAAGGGCAGCACTACGGCCCAAACTGAGCGAAATAGGTTTCTTTTGTGTGCTGCTCCTCGCGGTCACTGGTGGTGTTAGGCTGTCAGGCGCCTCCACGACGCGCTCATTGGGCGCAATTCCCTTATCGTTGTACATGTGATCTGGTTTCAGATTGATGCGTATGTACTCAGTGCCATTGAGCGTCTTTCCAATAACCATCTGTCCGGGACTCTTCGTGCTCTGGCGCTGACGTCCCATCACCGGCGTTGCAGTAGCTACTGTGGCTGGCCGCTTTTGCAAAGCTGTCGCTATTTGAACAGCAATCTTAGAATCGTCATTCGAAAGCGCTCGTGGTTTGCCTCGCTTCGGGGAGCTTTCCAAACGGATACCTTCGGCGAGAACAACTTGAGTGGGATCGCTTTTGCGGGCGAGCAGAACTTGCTCGAGTACCTCCGCTGCGGCTGGCTCAACTGCGTTCGCCAGATGTCCTTCGACCGGATTCTCCACCGGTTTGGGTCCGCAGAACGAAGTTTCCAGCAGCATTCGATGGGGTGACGGTGAACGCGAAACCCCGGAAACGGCCGACAAACGACTGAGTGCAGAACCCTGGCTGCCCACGCTCGATATGCGGCTGGTGCGTCCAGAGATGCAAAGCAGAGCGGCGACCTCGGAGCTGGCAGAGTCCTTGCGTTGATGCTGCTGCAAATAGCTCTGGTGTTCATCGAACTTGAACATCAGTGGCGATGAACGTTTGGCTGACTGCTAAGCGAGAAAATAAAAGGAGAATGTTAATAAAGTAGTAGAGAATCTTGCAGGTGAGTCTAAACAAAGGAAAGAAGAATTTGAAGTGATTTTATTTTGGGAATGTTGAAGAATAATCTTCTCAAAATGCTCAACTGTTTTTATCCTTGCTTTCTCAAAGTAGAGACGTCCACAGAACAGTTCTTCGGTGCTAAAAATAGTTCCTTTTTTAAAATGCATACCGACAAAATGCGGCAACAGGATATCGTATCCACAATCAATGAATTCGATCGGATTTTATTTGATTTCCCTTTACGCGGAATGAGTGAAGGCTGACAGCATAACTGACAGCGGATGACGGAAAACGTTGCTGCCATCTCTCCAGTATGCGAATCCTTAAATCTGTTGGCAACGTAAAGAGGAAGCACGTGGTATGCGGCAGGAAGCTGTTTTCACACAGATTTCATCGTTACGTCGTCGGTGCGCATTAACTATTCACACCGACGAACACAAGAGTGTTGTTCAACTTTCGAAGGACATACTTGGCAGTGTGAACAGCTGGGAATCATCGGAATGCTTCAGTGCATCGGAATGAAAGATGGCTTCAAAAACCGACTCACAAATGCAAATTTATGTGCAGAAACATTTTTAACATAACAATAGCTTGCATAGCTTTCAAGCAATACATGCGTTTCTTCGTATGCAAGACCGGAAAAAATCAGAGAATTTTTAACTAAATCAACTTAACTAAATCAAAAAATATTTTTAAGCAACTCTCAAATTTGGCTTTTAATTAAGCTTCCTTCAGTTATTCTAATTTAGCTTCCCTAAGGGACTTAATCATTGATTCCCAGAGGTTTCCCCCTCAGCGGTGTTTTGATATTCCGGAGTCACGTTAATTGCTCAGCTCTTGCTTCATCATAACTGGATGGAACGTAATTAAAACTCTCAAAATACACCTGAAAGCAACTTGAATTAAATTGAACTGCCGCAAAACTTGGCATCCTCCTGATCAACGCCCAGCCAGGAGCCTGACGGCAAGAAGCAACCTCAGGAGTGGTTTATCTTCGCATTGAAATTAATTGAAAAGTTTATTATTGTTGCTAATGTTCAATTCGTGGCAGCATTTTGAACAATAAATTCAATTTCAGCATACAAAAGTCAACAATGAGGAATGGAAGAGCAGCAGAGTAGACCTCCGCCCCACCAGTTGCTCAGACTGTTGCAGGGTTAACAGGAGGCTTTGGCAATGACAACGAATGAAAGGACGCACTCTTTGTTATGTGGTGGTATTTATGGATGCCTCTAAATAGTTAAGCAAAGAAATCGGACACAGATAGTTGCAATGTCTTGTTGAATCCCGATATTGTTCCAAGATGATAAAAACTCGATAACCTTTCTTTAACATTTTACTGTCCTCTCCAACTGAATCACTCATTGAATCTTCCAAAATAATTTACATTTTGACCAGAGTTCCAGAAGAATGAGTTTCTGCTAAAAGAATGGTCCAATTAGGATCAACCCAGGATGGTCCCTAAAATGCTTTTATATATTATTTGTGCGAATTTTGTGAAAATGTATAAAGAATACATTTTGTCGGTTTGATTGTTTGCTGCTTTTTATGTGTGCTCTTAACTGACAACCGACAACGATTCGAAATGAGGATATGTCATGTCCGTGTTTTTTTCTTCTCCACTATTTCAGTGGATGACACAAAAACATGGCGAACACGGATCAGGTCCTGTTGCAGCTCATCATCACAACTCTGAGTGCTTTATTTTTTGCATTCTTTCGACACGACATTTTAATTAAGTTCTACTTTTCTGCAAGCAACAACAACAAACAAAATGGCCACCAGATAGTACGTGGTATGTAGATATAAAAATACGAGCTCTTATCTTTATATTTATGAACATATTTCGAACATGCTTCCCTTCCCACAGATATACGAGTAAAAACCGCTTTGTTTCCTGTTTGTGGCGAGGAAGACAGAGAAAGCAAAATAAAGGCTATAAAAACAGTAATGAAAATCACGAAGATCGGACGTAGCTTAAGGGTGGTTACAAAAGCTATTAAAATTTCAGCTAATAAAAATATTTTTATTGCTTACAACTTCGACTGGAGTGAAATGAAGCTTCGAACTGTGAAATTTTAACAGAATCTCTGAAATTTTGAACTTTGAGCACTTCCCGTTTAAAACTTAGTTTTACATTTTTTAAGTAAAACGAATCGAAATAAATGAGTTGTAAATTTAATGAGAATTTAATTATGACAGATCACGAGTCTGGGGCATTCATTATTGTTCTTTTACTATACAGTTTAAGTTGTAAATCATTTTATGATTCACTTATTCAATTCTTCATACTTTTCAATTATAGTTTAGTTTGTTTTTATAACAAAAACACCAATACTAAATATTTATGAAATTATAAAATAAAGTACTCGTGGAAGAATGATGGAAGAAAAAACGGTGCCTCTCTACAACCTGCCTCTGGACTCTTCGGTGTCTGCCGTTAAGTCTGCTTACGACTAAGCTGCAGACTTGAAGGGTTGCATTAACTCTGAATTAACTCTGAATCTTACACCTGATCTTCGTCTCCACTTTCACTATTGTGGAAGCTGTGGAAGCGAAGTTCTTGTCTTTCTTCTTCTCCTTCTTAATTACGATGCTAAAGTCATGAGCTCTACTTAAAATTGTTTAGTTACGTACCTGTGATGTCTGTTGTTGCGGTTTGTGCTGCTGCATTATTTGCTGATGTTGTTGCAACCTTTTATCATGCTCCCTCTGATGTTCAGGATCCATGAAATATAATTCCTCCGTGGAGCTACGCAATTCCAATGCACCCTCTTCACGAAATCCTACACCAATGGTTTCCTGTAGGGTGCCAGTGCCAACCTTAAGTTTTGTTAGTTCATTACTCAAAAACATTATACCAAATACACAAAACAGCTGACAATAAATTATATAATAAGCATCTACAATAAATAATATTTAGATATATTAATGACAATACCGAAAAATAGCTTAGAACAAATTATTGACATTGCTTTGCTATTATGTCCGGCCTTTAAGTCCTCTTTAACTCCTACCTACTCACTAAAATGAATCAATCAATGAATAATTTGCCTCCAATAATAATGTTTCCTTTGTAACAAGTGTTTGAAACATTTAATATAGAGTTTTCTAACCTCCCCAGGTTGTATGAGTACCTTAATTAATCGTGTCCCGTCCGAAACCGTCACGGACCACCTCAAATAAAACCGTGCCGTATCAAAAACTGGTTATTCTCGGAAGACTTTAAGCTATTTTTCTATAGACTAACGACTACTTTTCGCAGCTGTTTTATACACAACGACGCAAAGGGGAAGAGGTAACGGGAGGTCTTGTAATAAAACTTTCAAAAACGAATCTATGCAGTAGACTAAAATCAGTTTTTTTGAATGCCAATTAAATGGAAAGTTTTGAAAATTATGAAGATTAAAGATTAAAGACATTACTTCTGCTAAACATTAAAAACTTATTTTCGCCACCAACTTCTGTTAGTATCCCTTTTTATGTATATGGGTTTATTTTTAGCTGTGATTTTTGCTGCATCATCGACTTCTATTTACTTTTTTTGTTATCCTTTCCTCATCTTTTCGTTTTCCGCCGAGATATTGTTTCATTAAAGAACTCGCAAAGTGGTTACTTAAGAGTCAGTAAGTGTTGACAAGAGTGAAATACCACCACCACCACTGTCCCCCTCCCACCAGTCAGAAAGACACATACACATACATACATAACCTCACACTTATATATAAGTATATAAACAGACAGCTCTCGCTTGATTACACTTGACGGAAAGTAAGTCAGTCGACGAAAAGTGGGTCAAATTGTATGAATTGGTGCAAAATGTAAAGAAAGCAAAACGAAATGAAAATGCATCGAGTGGGACGATTGAACCTGATGGAATTGCAGGATAGGAATAGGAGGGAGATGGACGTGGAGAAGCGGAAGGATGTGTTGGTTTTCAGTTTTGAAAAACTTTGATGATATGAAGAACATTGACAGAACCAATACAGTAAATTAAAATGAATAGAAATGTACTCGAGACAACAGCAAAAAGAATCTTTAATAAAATATTGATTTTTAGAAAAATGTTGCGACTTTAAAAATGAAATCGTTGTTTCGTTATCAAACTTCTAAAACCTTCGTAATTTTTTACAAAGTTAACATTTTTACATTAAATTACCAAATAAAGAGTTTCATAATGTAACCCATTGATGATGGGCAACGATTTAAGATATTAACATACATACATATACAGATATTAAAGACAACCCCTTAAAGAGAGGGATTCATTCCAACCACTTTGGCCCATTACCCCCATCATCATCACCTGTTCAAAAACATTTTCCGGACTGCTGTCTCTGCTGTCCTCCTCGTGATGCGACGAACTCGATGCACGACTTAATTCGATGCGCGGTGTCGAGGGTGCTGTTAACGTTGTGGTGCCGCTGCTGATCAGTGTTGTTGTTTTTGCTGCTGCTCCTCCACCGGTTGTTGTCGCCTTCAGAGGAGGTGGACGTCGCTTGGTGACGCTGGTGCTCTCTACTTTTTGTATTTTTGTGCTGTTGGCTAAATTCGAAGTTTGAGTAACTGATATAAAGGGCTTTTGTTGTTGTTGTAGAGGGGTTTGTTGCAGAATCTCCTTGCTGTTGCTGCTGCTGATATTTGATGTTGCTGATGTAATATTGATAGGCGACTCCATCTGTGGTTAATAAATAGAAAACAACATTTATTGAAGAACAAATTCGTTAAATTTAGGAAAAAATCTTTAATCTTTATAACCTGTTCAGCAAAATGAAGGAAATCTTTAGAGAAATAAATTTTATCGCTTCAGTGCCAAAACCAAAACCACTGTCTGCACAGTGGAGCAATTCTGTAGTTGTCATTGGCTCCACGTTGCTCTAAGCCAGCACTGTTTATATTATATGCGTATATACCAAAAGTTTTCCAAGTACAATAGTATTCTAACAAGTATTCCGATGACAGACATACATACGTACATACAACTCAACGTATTTTCCTTCCTTGGATTGTGTGCTTAGAAAAACATCGCTAGTGAAGTCAGTCAGGAGTCAGTCCCGAAGGCAAGTAAGATAGGATAATAAAAAAGAGTTTTCAAAAAATAACTGGAGCATGTATTTTTAATCAATTTCGTTCTGGTTCTGGACGAGCTTATTTCATAAATGTTGCTCCTGGCATTATTTGTCTCAACGCCTTGAATTTACGAGTAATTGAATTGAAATCGAGATGATTGTGAGAATGAAGAGGATAAATTCGGAGCGTTCAATTAACTTCATTAAATGTTTATGTATTCTCGGGAAAGTTGACTATACTCGAAATTCCATAAAAAGTATACACGAAGTATAGCAAAAAATATTAGAAAAGTAAAAATTTGTGATTAATGCTTTCAAGTAAAGTAAGAACAACAATTATAATAATAATAATAAGAAAAATTATACACAATTATTATAATAATAATAATTGTAATAATGAGCTTGTTTGCAGAAATACAAAGCTTTTCTAATAACATTTTAGAGTAAACTAATTAATTAAACTACTAAAACTAATTAATCATAAATAAATGACATTTGAACTGTAAACATGCGTGAGAACTGACATCATTTCTGCTGTGCCAACAAAAGTTTGACGTTGAAATTAACGGATTATTAGCAGAACAGAATGAGGTTATTAGAGCAGTAATTGAAAGGCTTTCGAACCGATTTGCAGCAAAAGCAACCCGGAACAACAACACGCCGAACCGCCACCAACCTCAACACCGCCCCCACCAGTGTCCAAGTAAACGTTAGTCTACTGTAGTTTTTCATAGCCTTGTTGTTGCTACTGCTGTTGTTGTTGCTGTGGTTGTGGCGCTGACTGTGTGTCAATCCAACAAAGTGCCACAAATATTTAATGAGAAGAGTAACTATTTATTTATCTTTATTTACAATAATGATTTAAAATTAAGTGTTTCTGTTTATATAGTAGACTTTATATAATTATATTATTCAATACAATATTTTAAAGTAAGCCAAGAAAATCCTTTTTTTTTGTAGCGGTATACATAAAAATGTCCTAAAAATTGCTGTTTCTTTTAATCCGCTGGTTGCAGCTGAATCAGTTTAAAGCTGTTGCAACCGTACGCGTTGAAATTACAGCTCGTGCCTAAAAGCGTGCAACGAATTTTTTATTCAGACATGTGCGGACCTGCATTCAATTAATGCGGACGCAGTTTCGCCACCTCGTAAGTAAGCAAGCGAAAATATACAGTTGATACACACACACTGACACACACACAAGCGCACATCAACGCACACACCCGCAAGCACGTTTTCGGGTTTTTCGGGTATTTCGGTTTAAAAAATCCTTTTATAAGCTTCAAGTTTATTCAATATAACGAATGATTTCGGTTTGTTACTTAAAAGAGAAAAACTAACGGCAAACGTACTTTTTTAAACAAGTGAAGTTTTTACGGCACCTGAAAGAGGGCAGCACAATTTATTCCACTATCTTTTTGTCCAGAATTTTAACTAATTCAGTTCTAATGTATAAAGTTATTTTTGGCCAAATCTGTTGGGAGCTACGCGACACGCACGCACACGACGCAAACTGTCACTGATGGGAAGTCCTGACAGCAGCCAGCGAGTCTCTATAAAGTGGCTGGCAGTGTCTGTGAGCTTTCCAGGATCCTTTAATTAAGTTTAACTGCTGCAGCAATATTGTCCTCCGCACAACAGCTCGCGCAGTGTCAGAAAAGCAGCTTTTATGGGAAGCATCTGACGCTGTCAGTTTGACAGCTCTACGTTGCTAGCGCAGTTCACGTCTCTGTATGACATTTAAACTTTCAGTTTGTACTCATGGCTGGCAAAAGAGCTAAAAGCTTTTGCGAATTTCCTTTGCCACGCTTTTTTTCAAACTCTCTGCAGCTCTGCCCATTTCTTTGTTTACGTTTTTTAAAACTTTCCCCCCCCACGCTTTTAACATTTGCGCGAATGATTTGAGCACATGTTGATTGAGAGTTGAATTGCGTGCCGCTCGAGGGGAGGCAACACGTGACTTTGAATTTGTGCAACATGCCGCTAAGCATGGCATCGCGTGTTTACGTTTTTCTTGGATGCTTCAAATGCGGTGCGTGCAGTGTTGCCATTCGTTTGTTAATTACACTTATTAGTGTGCTTTAATTATTAAACCTGTTTAAACTTTGAGTGTAACATTTAAATTGTTGCACGGTTTTTTAGTTCCTTTTTTAATCACATATAATCTACGAGTATCATGTATCTAATCAATGTGTTTAACTTTAAATGTTCATGTTAATTGTAACAACTTCAGTGCTTAAAGAATTATTTATCTAAAATTAGATAATGATTTCAACAGAAATCTATGTGAAATTGTAGAGGATTGAATATAATTGAATACTTTTTATCTTAAGCAGCCGATTAAAATACTCACATCGATGCCATTGCGGTGGATATCCTTCACTTCCGTTTCCTCGTATGTTACTGAGTTGCACAACAACACGTTACCAGGTACCACCGCCGAGTTGTTGTCTTCAAAGGACTTCTCAAAAGAGGCGATCGGAGCGGGTCCCAATCTTTTTTGTTTACGTGGATCCATTTTAAGAAGGTGTTTAAAATTCAAAGATTGTTTTTCTTTTGAGATGGTTTTAGAAACGAGCTCTTTTCACGATCGTTATATAAGCCACCACATGTCCTTGCTTAACTAATAATATTACAATATTTAAATGATCATCATTAATTAAGAGTTTAGATGATTTTTTACTTCATGTTCACGAAAATTAGTTTACTTCACGATTTAACATTTAAAGAGTATTCGCTTTAATTTTTCCATTTAAAATGCATGAAGTTTCCTTCATTTTAAAAAACAATTTTTTTAGTAAAAGACTTTAAAAAGTGTGTAGAGATTCAAAATCTGAAATTTTCCACAAAATGAGTCCGATTCACAGCAGATTAAATGCTTAACCTGTGCAGTATAAATGCTTTAATTAGTGACTGACATAAACTGCTTTTAACTTGCATGAAAGAGCCGAAACCCTTCTTTCATAGCAGACTACAAGAGAGTTGCTAACATGTCGTTGATTGGCAGCACTCTGAAGGACGAGAAGCAAGGGGGCAGGATTGTTTCCTTCCAGCCAACCCCAGATGAAGGATCTGCATTTCACGCTTCACGTCCGCTTCAGACCGCCTGCTATGAAGTTTCTGCAACCCTGCAGCAAGTCATCGTCTTTTTATATTTTCCAACAAATGAACTCGGAGCAACAACAAGCGCTCGAGGGTGTTGATAAAGACTCCTTTCGGCTCCTTTCGGACACAGCTTTGCAGCTTTGAACCCTCGAATGCAATAAATGAAGCTTGTTCAAACCAAACGGAATTTTATGCGGTAATTGACTCGGGTCGGGGCTGCAAAAGATGGTCGATGAAAGCGTTGGCCACGACACAGCGTGCTTTGTCGGTAAACTCCGACTCTGTACACTTTGTTAGCTTCGTGGAAGGACATTGAAAAAAATGTGTGCGGTCAGAGACAAACAAACATATAAAAAATATTCCCAGAGCATAAAGTAAATGAAACCCTTTGACATTCAGGTATATTTATTGTGAAATTCGTAGAAATACATCCAAATTTTTAAAAAATGTTAACTTTTTTTGTTTTCTGCTTTATCGCCATTTTTTGACAATGGATAACTTTCACTGTACGCAACCAGTTTTTGCGGTAATTTAGTGTCTCTGCAAAAAAGATTACCTACAAAGCGAGAGTGTACAGCATATAAAAAAACAAATGCATCACAATTACAACAACAACGACAACCCAAAACAAAAGCAACAATTATTGGGGTACAAACGGAATATGCGACAAAGCAACGACCGCGTTGCTGTTCGTTGTGTATACTTTGGAGTATAAAAAAAAAAAAAATTGTGAACATTTTAAAGAGGCTGTGAAAAATACTTAAAAAATATTACCCTCTAAAATTATGCAACAGAAATCAAATACAAATTTGGAATGGTAAACGCAGGTTTATTAAAAAAATTATTAGATTCTTCCAGTTGTAAAATATTTCATTGAATTGAATTTCAATTAATTAATTGGAATAAAATTCCAGAAAAACCACCGCCTTTAAGCCACTTCTTCTTCAAGCAAACTTTCAAACAAATTTATTTACCTGCCTTCCTACGATAGGTCGATAAAACAGTTCGAATCGTAATGAACAGCACTTGATTAAGCGATAGTGATGGCTACAAATAATAGGACATTCTTTTTCCTTAAGTGTCAAACCAATTTTGCCCCATTTATAGCATTTTTAAATAAACTCCTTTAAAGTTTTTCAATGAATATAAACACCACTCATTCATTTAATTTATCAAATTCATTAGTTCTTAAAGATTTTATTGCAACGATATTAAATTATTATTTAATAGAATAGTTTCAGTCGGTTTTCCTTGAATTTACGCTTCCAAACAAAGTATGTGCCACTTGTTATCCTTAATTAACTTGAAATCAAACTTAATCCTCTTCAACTTAGTTCCCTTCGCTTGGTGTTAGCTTTTTTTCCGTGTATGTTTGTATATCGTTTTATGATTCATTTGGCTTTAAACTTACTGCGCCCAACCGAAACTGTTAGACCACGAAAACGTAATTCAATACTCATCAAGGTTTATATAAAGCCACAAATAGACTGCGAACCTTGTTAAATCGCACGTAAATATTCGAGGTTAACTTTAGCATTAGAACGAAGGTCAACTTACATGTGCTTGGAGGACATAAGGGGCAAAATTCAGAATAGAAGTAACAATAACAACTACACTTTTTGAAAACTGAATGGGAATCTTATGCCAATATCATTTGAATCCGTTATTTATACAAGATCGATTTAGAACTCGTGACATCATTCTTTTGAAAACGACAGAACAAATCATATCACTTTCAAGGTAGTTAATTTATAGAGTACATAGATATGCAAATATATATAAATCTTGTGTATAAGATGTCTTACATTACTATATACAAACATTGCGTTAAAAAACGTATTAATGATTCACACAACCACAGGAACCTAAAGTATATAATCAATGGCCCACACAACAGATAACATTTAATTAATGATGGCTGCGTAACGTATTCGACTAAAAATAGAAGAGAATTCGAATAAACGGAAGCAAAAGAAAGGAACAAATCCTTCGCTGAAAGGAAGTACAACATTTTTCAGAGAACGAAAACAAGCCAACCCATTTTTGCTGGTTACCCACTCATAAGTACTCGTATATTAGGAATTAAAATAAAAAAGGAGTAGAAACAGGAGCACAATTTTACTTCAGAGACTTCCAAGGAAACGATGGTAATGATAATTTGACACGCAATTCGAATTTCTGATTGGAAAATGATTATGATTTATTATTTGCTATATTTTATTTTGTTTATTATAGAAACGAAGTTTTTGAAGATTTGTTAAGATATTAAAATATAATCTTTATATCAATACAATCTAAAAATGTACTCGACTATAATAATATTAATAATTACACTATAATACGCAAGTAAATAATGATTATTATACTACGAAACTCCAAAAATGGGTTAAGAAGGATTCAGCTATGCATTTATGAGTACTTGTGTGAATTTAGAGAAAATTCTACGAGATTCGTTAAATTGTTGAGGTATATAAGGTTAAGGCTCCCTCTCCAGCCTATCATAATCTCACTTTAAGGACCTCTACCCTTTTTGCTGTGCTACTAACTTTTTGTGACTAATAGTAAAAAATAGAAAAAGGAGAAAAGAAAAGGAAAACCAACAAATAGCACTAAAAGCCAGACATACTAAAAAAACAACAACAACCACAATAGAACCCACACAATCAACATATTAAAGCATACAACGTCAACAAACGATAAGGGGTGGAGGAGGGCAGGGGCTGGGAGGGGGCTTGGAATATACAAACAGCTTCTTACAACACTGACTGTTTCTATGTACGGAATACGATGTGCAAAAAACGTTTATACTTTCGGGCTGGTTGCCAACAACAACGCTGACGGAGCACCCGCAGTATTGAGTTGCTGCTGTCACTGCTGGAGACCAACAAAAACGTTGGTCGTTGCTATCGGTTCGAAGTCCAAATCAAACTCAATGGTTGCAAATGTTGTTGTTGTTATTATTATTATTATTATTATTGCTGTTGTTGTGATAGTTAATGTTGTTGTAGCATAAAAGACAAGTTAAGCACTAGAAAACGCCTCAAAATAGACAACGATTTTGCAATCGACACACAACCAGACGCAAACAAACGCGTCTATACACGGCTCTGCATAGAATACAAAAACAAATGCAAAAAGCATTACAAATACAAAGCTCTTGTTAGTTGTATTTGTATGTGTGCATAATGTTTGCATTTGAATTTTCTGCCTTAGTTTGTCTGCTTTTGTGATATATTCTCATATTTTTTGTTGTTCTTGTATCTTTGTGACAGTTTTGTTATTGTAACAATGCTCTGGGCTTTTTTATTTCCAGATTTATACTAGGTTAGCATGCCAACCGGCAACTCTTAATTCTTAGACTGTCGTTGACTCGATATACGAGAGTGTATAGTAAGTAAATGCGTTGGGGTTGTTATAGTTGTTGTTGTTTGTGTTGCTGCATAACGCAATCATGTTGGCGAGCGTATCAATGCGATTACGTCATTTGTACAACAACAACTCATTGATGCGAAAAATTGGCTGCTTTAAGTTTGGCAATCTTCCACAAATAAGTTCTCATTTTATAAGCCATCACTGTTTAGATTGATTTCTTCGCACAGCTTGCATACTTTTAGGAGTCAACTTATCGCTCCTTAAATGCTTTCCACAGCATATTTTAGAACGTGTTTTAATTACGATACAAAATATTGTTTAAAAATAACTATAAATTAATTTTTTATGTATTCATTTAGAGAAACACTTGAATAATTTTAGCGGAACAGCGTACAAAAGTTTAGTCTTTTTTGTATAATACTAGTATATACCATAAAGAAATGAAGATTTCTTTCTCTTTCTGATTAATTTTGGGTTTCTTTATTTTTCTTTGTTATTCTTTTCGTTACCGTTCCGGTTGCCGTTATCAGTACCGTTCTTTTCGGTTGTTCAACTACAACTGAAGCCATTCACTCTTTTTTGCCGCTAGATGCACCGTCTACACTTCAAACATGTTGTACGGGGCAACAAAACCTACACCGCTGGTCACCAAGAAGTAGACAACATAAAATGTCATGCTTGCTTATTTTTGACTGTTGTTGTTGTTCCCCATTTGCATGGTATCCTGCAATTTGTGCAGTTTTGCTTCGCTTGAACACAACACAAATTGTTTGGCGTACATGTTTGACGATAGTGATGATGATGATGATGATATTTCTTCTATGGAGCCCTTGTTTACGATGAACAAATCGTCTATGAAACTAAATGAAAAGCATGAAAAATAGTGTTGTGGGAATAAATCGAAGGGAAGGCAACATTTTTTGGGTGTGTTTATTGGATGATTTTTTTAAACATGACAAATAATCTATGAAGAATTTAATAAACAGTTTAATGTTTAGTTTACAAACAACTAACGTTATTAATATAAACATTTTAAGCATTAATATAGACATTTTAAGTACTAATATAGACATACATATATTGCTAATTATTATTATAGTTTTTGTATCATCGTTTATAGTAGAACTATTGTAACCTTTTTTATTTTTTCACATATAAAAACACATTTGCCTTTCTATTGTATTCCACATCAGCCCAGTTTTCGATATCCTTTGAACAGCATGAAGGATAATAGCATTAAAATAGCATATCATAAAGAAATCAAGTGTGTTCTGATTAAAGCTCAACGAAACGAACAGCAGGACATGAGAATTGCTTCTCTTGTTCTCCTCCAATCAAGTTCTAAACTAATTAAAAACTGCAGTCACATTTTTTGCTTTCATATGAAACAATTTAATACTGCTAGTAAATAAGAGATGGCATTCACGACTTTGAGGAGGCGCTACAAAACATGAAAATCGATTGAAAGAAGAGAAACAGTGATGCCAAAATAATGACTCATAAGACTTGTGTTTGTATTAACAATCATTTCTTGTTCAATTGAAATACGGTTAATAAAAATAAAATTTAATGCTCTTCTTTGAAGTGACCTTTATTGGTGCTAACGGAGAGAAAGTTAACAACAAAGAAGCCACTTTATAGCCTGGACAATGACAGCCTCGTGTTATTGGCTCACAACAACCAGTTAATATTCACAAATTTAATCGCAAAGCAACATCGTATATAATGGCTTTTATTTAAGTCAAAAGCGTAGCTTGAACGCAGCATGATGCACCACGACTTTGATGCACGTTACGTTTGTCTCATGACGATGCACGTTGCAAGCTCACTTAACACAGTTTGATGTGTTATTTAATAAAGTGTCTGTGTGTGTGCGCATGTTTGTTGTTATTGCTTATTCTTATTGCGTTATCTTGTTCTTCTTCGTCTCCCTCCCTGTCAGCATAACGCCATAATTCGCTTAGACATGCCTTAAAAAATCATTCACACTCACATCAGCAGATGGATGGATGTCCTTTTAGCGTGCAATTCATGCACATCGCTTGTCTGTCGGTGAGACATAATCAATCAGTACGGGTGATTGAAGGGGAGGGAGGGGATGACGGGTGTCTAGAAAAAAAAAACGGTGTCAGAAGGAAATCAAATCCCGCCGATAAAATGTGACAACAGAAATGTGAAGATCTAAACTTAGAATGTTGAGAAGTCTTTAAGTTGAACTTTAAGTTTAAGTAAAGTGAACGATTGAAAAGAAGTTTTCAATTAAACTAACAGTTAAAACAAAGCAAAATTTTTATCCACACCATGTTTTTATTCATGTACCGTAACTCGTAAGTAACTTAATCTATTTCCAAGTTTTGCAATCTTCTACCCAACGTTTTCTCCCGACTTTCTTCCTTCTTCTCGATTCTCCAACGTTTGGCATCCATTAGATAGTCTCTACATATCGAAATTCTCTTTCGTTATTCATACTTGTGTTGAAATTATTATGAATTACAAGCTAACCTTTTATCACTCAAATGACGTAGCCACTCGGCTTTTATACCCGCCATTGGCCCCGCTTGGCCCCCGTATTCTGCCGGCAGCATGGCCTGTGGGAAGTATTTATAGGGTGTTTCTGCGTTCGGGAGATGAAAATGAATCTGCAGGACGATTGGAAGGGCGTTAAATAGTGTTGTCTACCCAACAACGCATGGCTAACAAGTTTACCAGTTTGAAGACTTCGCTTTTGATGAACGGTTTCACGACCATCAACACTTTGTCCAAATACGATGGACAGTTCAGGACATGAATCTGCCTCAAGCGCACCGGATGCGCCTCCTGCACGAACTTCATGTAGATGCGCAGCGCACTGAACACTATTTTGGTCACGTGCCGCAAACTGAAGCCAGCCATGTCGAAAATGGGCACCTCTCCATCCGACAGACCAGCCTCGTCCTCGATGGCAAAGCGACAGTCGGCAATCATGAAGAAGACTTTGACGCCATCGACGAAACTGAACTGTAAAAAGAGAAAAAAACACAGCGAAAAATGCATTAAGTGCAAAATATTCGGTTAAGGAACTATTTTGAGAGCACAAATTTAAATGAAATACGAAAATAAAATGAGTACCTTCTCCGCATCGTGATCAACCAGTCGATAGAACAGCAGTTTATTCCTGCTATCCGGCGTCAACCCAGGCAGTGGCACCAAGTCTCTGTTGAAGCACAAAAGCAAGAAATAAACAACACAACCGGGTGAAAAATTAAATAGCAAAACTGCAGCAACACCTGATGATGTGTGCAAAGGTTTCTCCCTGCATCTTGCATATAAATGCACTATATTGGTATGCATCGCATTAACAGGTTTTTATTCCGCAACGTACGAAATGCAAAAACAACTGTTGTTACGAAACACTTGAAAAATTCCACTTACGCGACCTGCAGCAGCCGCTGCGAGCTCTCATCCAGAGGATCGCGTTGCAGAAATACGTGCGGGTACTTATTGCGCAGCTTGTAGTTGAGCTTCAGCAGGTTTTTGGCGCCCTCCAAGTCGCCCATCAACGAGTAGACGAAGCGTTTCAGCAGGGTTTTTTCTGCGTTAGCGTATAGAATAAGAAAACACCGTTATTCTACCAATAAATGCGACAGTTTTTGCGAAGAATCAATAAATAATGCTGAGAATTAATAAATAAAGGTTTCAAAGTTAAAACATATTCTTAAAATGCACACTGCAACTCTTAAACTGAAAGACAGAGCCACAAACACAGAGATGTTACTTCAATAACGCATGCGTCATGTCATGCATGGTAATTGTTTTTGTTCTCATGCATGCGATTTTTTGCTTTGTGTGGCTCCAAATAATTTCAGTTGCGGGCTTTTTGTCACCTGAGAGTAAACAATTCCGTCTGTCAATCAATCTAACAAGCTCTCAATCGAAGTATTCATCTGATTTCACCTCAAATCTTTGAATACGCCTTTGAATAAACTCGATCAGTTTTTAGTCATTGATTATTTATGCATGTATTTCAAAAAATAGTTAAAGCGTTTCGCTGAACCCACCGATTGCTTGTGGCAGATGAGCTTGCGTTTTGAGCCAATTCTCCAGTTCAGTAACCTGCGTATCCAAATCGGGCATCACCACCATCTCTGTTTTTACGCCGCACACGCAACGAAAATGTAAAAGTAGAAAATGCAAATAAAGCCAGCAGCGATAGCGGTCTTGTAGACAGATTCAATTTTTCTTGTTATCTCTTGAATTTTATTGCCTGTGACGCAAAAACAACGATCAACCAACACTTTTCACTTTTTATTTATTTTGGTCTTCAGTTGTGCTTTAATTAGCTGGTAATTTTTTTGTATTCAAAATTGCACTTAACACACACGCTCCTAAATCGCTTCACTGTACAACAAAGTAGTGGAAACCGTTCCAACAACAAACGACGCTGCTCAACCGTTCGTCAACACGCCGCAAGTGCAACTGTAGACCAGGCTTTGGGAACCGTACGAAGGCACTTGACTTCAGTTATGAGTTTCGCGCTTTGGACGTTTTTGCACTTTGAAACGGTTTTGAAACTAAACAAACTCGATACAGAGTTCGTTCGCGGCGAAATGTGGTTGTTGTTTGTCCGAACTGGATAATAAATCGCATGTTTGCAGTCAGGATCGCAGTTCTTTATTGGCTCTACTTTTGAACTGCTGCCTGATCATGACATTGAGCGTAAAGCTTCGAGAAGACACAAGATGGTTGGCTCAACTAGTGTGTACATACTTGAGACATATGTACATATTAACTATTAACCAAGCAGACATACAAACAGACGGTACATTTGTCATGTGCGACTTGGCTTTTCAGATTTAAATTTATGGTCGTCACGTCTGCTCACTTGATATGGAAAATACTTGAGTGTCGCGGTCTGCTGCCACTACGCGTAGTATAGCCATGAAGAGCCAAAAAGGCGTGTGTTTGTAATTGAACGTGTAACAAAACATGTATTCAATGCCTTTCAACTAGAATTCGTTTTTTCCATCCAAAAGTCGGTTCCATTTCGAAAAACCTCAACATTTTTTGAAAATTCGGAATTGCAGCCATACATACGAATACATACGAGTTATATGTATATATGTATGTATATTAGAATGGTTTGTATACCCAATGTTGGCTTATTTCATTTAAAGTCAAGTCAATACTCGAAATTAATTAGCAACTAGTACATTCCTTTCATTTTCATATTAAATAGAAACATAGTTTTGAAATGCTTCTCTTCCTCTTTCTCAAAGGCGATTTCAATGCAAAGATTTCCCAATCTGGTTGCATAGAAAAATTTCATTTAAAAATCCTTGCTTAACTTAATTTGCTAACAATCGAGAAATTTAACACGTTGATGCTGAAATAAACACAAAATCACTCAATCGAGACGCTGATAAAAGTTGTGCAATTGGTATTGTTGTTTTTTTTTTTTTTTGTTGTTCATTTCATCTTTGTTCTGCTGCTCGTTGCAGATTCATACAAACTTTTTTAAGAATTTCATTAAAGCACTTAGTTGAATACGCTTTCATCATCATGGCGCGATTTTACATAACGATTTTGCAAATTTTTAAACTTTTAAAACTTATTTAATAATAATAATTTTAAGACAAATTTTGCTTCTTTAGTTTAAAAATGTAATTTCTACTAAAATCCTGCACCGATGATAATGATATACATACATCTGGGTAGAAAACATTTTCTTAATATTGACATAAGAATATAGGTTAATTATACATTCTACTTTCATAAAAATTTAATGAAAGCAAAAAATTTACTACAAATTTAAATTTTATTAATTTTGCGTTTTTTATATTGCGTTGTATAGTTAATTCTTCGCCATTTTAAAATAAAATTTGAAGATAATTTTTTTTTGAAGATAATTAATTAAAAAGTAACTGTAATTAAAAAAATGGAAAAATGCATAAAACATATAAATTTGATAATATTAACATTGAAGAACGAACAAAATTAAATTCATTCTGCGCGATTTGAACCTGCAACGTTTTTAGTTATAACAGAATAACAGCAGTTTAACGCATTCGGCCACCACACCTCGGATAAAAAAAAATTCTGCCTGTTTATATTCTGCTAAGGTAAATAAAAATAAATGCAGTGACAAACCGGAACCAAAACTGCATTTCCGGTGTCTAAATTTTCATTTCCGGGTGTCTTGCTGCTGATATTAGTAGCGAGCAAAATTACAATATTCTAACCGCCACGAGATGGCGATGACCAAACCTAGTAATTATTTCCTTTTATATCTGTCACATTATATTAGGAATATATTAAATATGGGTTATAAATAAACGACAGAAAACAGATCGGAAATGGCAAGAAATGAAAAACAGATTCTTTTCCGAAATTGTAGGAAATAGGAAATCACATGCTTATTAAGTAAATAATTACGTGAGATTCCGAACGGTTCTCATGCCAGGCCACTTTTGACATTTTGTCATTTGGTTTGCTTTGTCATTCAGAGTTTAAATAAAACAAATAAATAAATATAAAATATAAAAAGGTTTCAAAACGAGTTTATACTGTAAACATTCTAAAACTTTGGCATCACTGCACACAAGTGTCAGCTTGACGCGCCATGTTTTTCATACAGGAGCCGGGAACAATCACAAATATTTTACGCTTGCTCAATAAATACGATCATAACGTGAGAAAAGTGCACTTTTTTATATATAAGAAGTGATTAAACGTGAAATATTAAAGGGCTGAAAAGAAAAAGTGAAGGAATTATCCAAAATTGTGCCAGTTTCCAGGGAAAAAGTGAAATCAACCGAGGAATCGTCAATTGAATGCAGCTAACGAAGCAGCAGCGCAGCTACAACAGCGCTGACATTCGGCGGCTTTTAACTGACAATAACAACCACGGAACAACAACACGTGCTTCGTTGGTAGACGCTTTGAACTCTAACTTCTAGCTGGCTGATAGGGATTCATATCCTTCTACCGCTTACACGAACATGGTACCGATTGGTGCTGCACACGGTCATCCGGGCGTACATGCACAGCAACCGCTACCAAGCGCGCCGCAAGGTCCCAATACGTTGCAGTCTTCATCGTCGTCCACATCGAATACACAATCAAACAAATCATCTCTGTCTGTGGTCGGTTTACTAATTTTTCTGAAATGTTGAAAGTTATTTGATTAGAAGAACTTTTGCTATCCACAGAAGCCGAACTATACACTGAAATTCACGCTTGCTGGGCACACGAAAGCCGTCTCGGCTGTTAAATTCAGTCCCAACGGGGAGTGGCTTGCCAGCTCATGTAAGTTATACATTTTTGTTTGTATGTATTTAGTGTTTAACATTAGTTTATAATTTTTTCTATTTGCAGCGGCCGATAAGCTAATCAAAATCTGGGGCGCCTACGATGGCAAGTTCGAGAAGACCATTGCTGGCCACAAACTGGGCATTTCCGATGTCGCCTGGTCATCGGACTCCCGTCTTTTGGTCAGCGGTAGTGATGACAAGACGCTGAAAGTCTGGGAGCTCAGCTCTGGAAAATGTCTCAAAACTTTGAAGGGGCACAGCAACTACGTTTTTTGCTGCAATTTTAATCCGCAGTCGAATCTTATTGTGTCGGGCAGCTTTGACGAGAGCGTTCGGATTTGGGACGTTCGCACTGGCAAGTGTCTAAAAACGTTGCCGGCCCACTCCGATCCTGTTTCGGCGGTGCATTTCAACCGTGACGGCTCGCTGATTGTCAGCTCCAGTTACGATGGCTTGTGCCGCATCTGGGATACTGCAAGTGGCCAGTGCCTAAAGACACTCATAGATGACGACAATCCTCCAGTCAGCTTCGTGAAATTCTCGCCCAATGGTAAGTACATCTTGGCGGCTACACTGGACAACACATTGAAGCTGTGGGACTACTCGAAGGGAAAGTGTCTGAAAACGTACACAGGGCACAAGAACGAGAAATACTGCATTTTCGCCAATTTCTCAGTTACAGGCGGCAAGGTATAAATACTAAATATAAAGGTTGATTAATTTAGAAGCTAAAATTTGGTTCTTCTAACAGTGGATCGTATCGGGCAGCGAAGATAACATGGTGTATATTTGGAATCTTCAGAGTAAAGAAGTTGTGCAAAAATTACAGGGCCACACAGACACCGTCCTGTGCACCGCTTGTCACCCCACCGAGAATATCATAGCATCAGCTGCGCTCGAGAATGACAAAACTATTAAGTTATGGAAAAGCGACACATAAAATCGAACTTTTGCTACAACATGGATTTTAAAAAATGTTTAATGTAGGCATAAAAGTAAGAGGAATTTGTTCAAATAATTCCTTACGATATTCTATTTATAAGTAATTTTCATTTACACTATGTATTTAACGGTATGTGAATAATACTCGGTCTTTTCTTCCACAAGTATACTTTAAAGGCTTGTTCAAATATACTCTTTATTGTAAATTCCAGGACTTATTCACATCGTCAGAATTGCACGTATTTTCTACCTATTGTTTAGACTTAGAAGTAAACTAAAAATTGTATCCTGCATTAGTTTTCGCATGCGTAATTGGTAAAAGTACGTAAATATTTAAGAAATATTGGTAAAAAATAAATACAAATATAAACTTTAAATTAAAAACTTGTTTAGGAGTTTCATAATAATGTGCGTAAGTGACAGTGATACAATTTGTTTCCATAAGAAGCATATGCTTGTGAGAACGGAATCAAGTGTTCAAGTCAAACAAGGGTAAGAATGAGTTTCGTAGGTGCGACGAAATTAATTTCGAAAGTGCACATTCATCCATTTTTTTGGATTCCGCGGAGAAGTAAGCTATTTTATATGTTCTTTTGGAATCGCTTAGATCTCGAATCGTATCTAATTCGTCGACGGCGATTTTGTGTGGATTTTACAAGGAAGATTTTTATACCCTACACACGAAGTGAATAGGGTATATTCACTTACTGCTTCCGTTTGTAACGCATTAAAGGAGGCGTGACAGGTATAGAAAAGTATATATATTCTTGATCAGCGTGACCTCCTGAGTCGATTTAGCCATGTCCGTCTGTCTGTCTGTCTGTGGAAATCACGATTACAAGAGAACGAATAGAGATATCTTCATCAAACTTGGCATGAATATTGTCTATCATTAGAAACTCATCGGTATTGAAAATGGGCAAAATCGGACCATTGCCACGCCTACTTTTTATACTGAATATAAATTCATCCATGCTTATAGCTCATTTTCTCAGCTTGTATAACGAATTTGGGGTTGAAATTTTGTCGAGAAGTCCACTGTCTCTGACCAAAACAGATCACCAAAAATGGGCGTGGTCCGCCCACTAATTAAATAAAACTCGATTACAGGAGAATGAATAAAGATATTTTTATCAAATTTGGCGCGAATGTTGTCTATCATCAGAAACTCATTCGTATTGAAAATGGGAAAAATCGGACCATTGCCACGCCTACTTTTTATAGTAAATATAAATTCATCCATGCTTATAGCTCAATTTCTCAGTTTTTAGAACGAATTTGGGGTTGAAATTTTATTCACAAATCAACTGTCTTTGATCAAAACAGACTAAAAAAAAATGGGCGTGGTCCGCCCACTAATTAAATAAAACTCGATTACAGGAGATCGAATAGAGATATTTTCATCAAATTTGGCACGAATATTCTCTGTCATCACAGGATATTTGAGATTGAAGAGGAAAAAAATTAGGCCATTGCCATGCCCAATTTTTAAGTAATCGTGTGTAGGGTATATGAACTTCGGCAAAGCCGAATTTATTTAATTTATTTTATAATTTTTACTTAAAAAGTGGATATAGCATTTATAATATTGGATTTTAATTTTATAATTTTTTTAACCAATCGGCATATTAACGTTCCAACCAGCATGATCATGTATAAACCACCCCAAATAGTTGCGTACCTTCATATTTGTCACAATTTTGTGATATTCGCCAGCAATAAATTATATACGTTCCACGTGAGAGGCCTTGAATTTCTGTAATTAATTTTTACTCGACTATTACTATCCTTTAGTTTGAGTAGATACAAATGCTAGTGAATTTTTCTACATAAATAATACAAAATGTCGAAATCTAAATCGAAAAAGAATGATCGTTATGAAGACGACGAGGCCATAGACGAAGCTTCGATAAACAAAAAAGCAATCAAAAAAGGTAAAAAAAGCAAACGTGGAGCAGGCGACTCTAGCGATGATGAATTCAGCAGTAAACAGAACAATGGTGTGGATGACTTTGAAACTGTGAAGTCGGATAAGAAGGCAAGTTCAAAAACGAAGAAAGCTGGAAAGAAAGGCAAGCGTAAAGACGGCTTCAGTGATGACGAAGAAGTTTCAGAAATTCCAGCTGGAAAGAAAAAGGAGGATGGCAAGAAGCACAATGTGGACAGTAGCGAAGAAGTGACACCAGGTCCAGTGAAAAAATCTAGTAAGAAAAACAAGAAAGACAAGAAAAAAGACGATTGGAGCGCTGACGAAAAGGAGGATGATGACGAGGAGTTAGACGTGCCAAAACCAGTCGCTAAGAAGTCTATAAAGAAAGTCAAACAGGCTAAGAAGAAGCAGGTCTTCAGCGATGATGATGGTGATGATATTGATGATGCTGTGCTGGCCGTGGGAAACAGTGAAGAGGAAATGGAATTAGCACTGAAACCTGCTGCCATCAAGTCGGCTAAAAAACAGAAACAGATGAACAAATTTGAGTTGAGCGACAGTGAAGATGATGCAATTGATGATGATATAAACATTGATGAGAATCATACGTACGCGAAAGAAGAGAAGCTAGGAGAAACAATCAAGAACAATAAGAAGTCTCCTAGTCCAGAACGTAAGATAGCTGCTGTAGATAAATTTATCCCAACAGAAACTGAAGTTATTGAAAAGACTGGAGATTTAAAAATAAGTACAGAAGAAGCTGACGAAATACCCGAAAATGAAGACAATAATAACAAGGAAAGCTCGAAGGAATTGCTTCAAGAAAAGAAGCTCACTCATAAGGAAAAGAAGAAGCAGAAGAAACAACAAGATTACGAGAAGCAAGTAGAGCTGTTGACACGAAAAGGAGGCGCTGGACACTCGGACTTGGATAGCAACTTTACTATGTCTCAAGTGCAAAAATCTGCCGGCCAGAAAGCACAGCTTGAACATGCGGTCGATATAAAAATCGAGAACTTCACCATTTCAGCAAAAGGTGAGACATTGTTTCAATAAACAAAGCACGGATCTGACTCTCTTTTATAATATTGGCGTTTTTTCACTCTTCAGGTAACGACTTATTTGTGAACGCGAACCTACTGATTGCAAATGGTCGTCGCTACGGTTTGGTGGGACCCAATGGTCATGGTAAAACGACCCTGCTACGTCACATAGCATCCCGTGCCTTCGCCATTCCGCCAAACATTGATGTCTTGCTCTGCGAGCAGGAGGTTGTGGCTACTGATAAAACTGCCATTGATACCATTCTCGATGCGGATGAGAAACGCAACAATCTCTTAGCTAAGAGCAAAGAGCTGGAGGATAAATTCGCTGGTGGTGACATGAGCGTCCAGGAGGAACTCAATGATACATTCGCCGAACTGAAAGCCATCGGTGCGTATTCAGCTGAGGCGCGTGCACGCCGCATCCTCGCCGGTCTTGGCTTCAGCATTGAAATGCAAAATCGCCCGACCAACAAGTTTTCTGGTGGCTGGCGTATGCGTGTCTCACTCGCTCGAGCGCTCTACCTCGAGCCCACATTATTGATGCTCGACGAACCGACCAACCACTTGGACTTGAATGCCGTTATTTGGCTCGACAACTATTTGCAGGGCTGGAAGAAAACTCTACTAATTGTCTCCCACGACCAGAGCTTTCTCGACAATGTTTGCAATGAGATTATTCACTTGGACACTAAGAAGCTGTTCTACTACAAAGGCAACTACTCCATGTTCAAGAAGATGTACGTGCAGAAGCGGCGTGAAATGATTAAAGAGTACGAAAAGCAGGAGAAGCGTATCCGGGAGCTTAAGGCGCACGGCCAGAGCAAGAAGGCGGCCGAGAAAAAGCAAAAGGAGACCCTGACGCGCAAGCAGGAGAAGAACAAATCGAAACAGCAGAAACAAGAGGAGGACGAAGGTCCTCAAGAACTGTTGGAGCGTCCCAAGGAGTATATCGTGAAGTTCCGTTTCCCAGAGCCTTCACAACTCCAGCCGCCTATCCTGGGTCTGCATAATGTTCACTTTGCTTTCCCCGGCCAGAAGCCGCTCTTTATCAACGTCGATTTTGGCATTGATCTGTCTAGTCGCGTGGCCATAGTGGGACCAAACGGTGTAGGAAAGTCCACATTTCTCAAATTGTTGCTCGCCGAGCTGGAGCCGCAAAAGGGAGAGCAACGCAAGAACCACCGGCTGCGCGTGGGACGCTTTGATCAGCACTCAGGCGAGCATTTAACCGCCGAGGAGTCTGCAGCCGAGTATTTGCAGCGCTTGTTCAATTTGCCTCATGAAAAGGCACGCAAGGCGTTGGGCTCCTTCGGCCTGGTCTCGCATGCGCACACCATAAAAATGAAGGACCTGTCTGGAGGTCAAAAAGCTAGAGTTGCATTGGCGGAACTCTGCTTGAGTGGCCCCGATGTTTTGGTGCTCGATGAACCCACAAACAATTTGGACATTGAGTCGATTGATGCTCTGGCGGAGGCCATCAACGAATACGAAGGCGGGGTAATCATTGTCTCACACGACGAGCGACTAATACGCGAAACCAGCTGCACGCTGTATGTGATCGAAGAACAGACCATCAACGAGATCGTCGGCGACTTCGATGACTACCGTAAGGAGGTGCTGGACAGCCTGGGCGAGGTGGTCAACAATCCTAGTGTGGTTGCCAACGCTGCTGTGCTTCAATAAATAACAAGTTAACTAGATTTCTGACTGCGTGAGAATTGCTGTGTTAAACGATATAAGAATTTATTAAATAAAGCTTTTGAAAACGAAATGCAATCATGTATATTTATTTATTCCCTATTTGTATTTCGTATATTGTTAACATTAAGTTAAACAGTGATGAAACTGTAAACTAGCAATTAGTAATTTTTTAATTAATTGAACATATATAAATTAGGAAGAGCGATTTAGAGACATTGGTACAAGGAGTGCTGTGGCTAGTGTAAGCAGTGATGAAACAATAATTAATATTTATAATTATAATAATAAGCAGAATTTTTTAAATAATTAAACATTCATAAATTATTAAGAACAACTTAGAGACATAAAAGACACAAGGAGAGTAGTGGATAGTTCAGCGCTTTACATTTCTTCAAATCGTTGTGCCTACGCAAGGCGCCGACTATTGAGATCTTCACGTCGTTCAGGCGACAATCGCGTATTAACAATAAATAATTAACATTTCGTTAAGCAGCGATGAAACTGCTTCGTTTACTAGCAACTAGTAGTTTTTTAAAAAATTAAAGCTTTATAAATTAAGAACAACTGAGAGGCATTGATACAAGGAGTGCTGTGGCTAGTGTAAGCAGTGATGAAACAATAATTAATTATAATAATAATAAGCAGAATTTTTTAAATAATTAAACATTCATAAGTTATTAAGAACAACTTAGAGACATAAAAGATACAAGGAGAGTAGTGGCTAGTTCAGCGCTTTACATTTCTTTAAATCGTTGTGCCTACGCAGGGCGCCGACTATTGAAATCTTCACATTAAACATTTATAAATTATTAAGAACGACTTAGAAACAATGCATACAAGGAGAGAGTAGTGGCTAGTTCAGCGCTTTACATCTCTTCAACTCGTAGTGCCTACGCAGGGAGCCAACTGTTGATATCTTCACGCCGCACAGACGACAATCAGTTTGGCGGTGAGCGCGTGCGCCGTGAAGGGACAGCGAAATCACCGTTTCATGTTTTTCATCACAGATTTCGCAATTAAATGTGTCGACACTTGGAGGCTTTGAGGCAGCTTTGTCAGAGACATCATCCTTAAATTGATCGGCGACATCATCCTTAAATTGATCGGCGACATCATCCTTAAATTGATTCCCCTGTACGTTGTCGTTCCACGTATTCGTCGTGTCCACTTCTTTCGTAAAACGCAAATTCCGATTCATTTTTGCAGCATCCTTCTTGCCATTTTGCACCGCATTCTGGCTCATTAGAACTTTGCATCTATTCAGGTCGCGATGTCGACGCAGTGCTTTTAACGACGATATTTTGACGCCGCAATGTCGGCAATCCATCTTCTTGCCATGAGATCGCAAATGCTTCTCGAGTGTCGGCTTACTGGCGAAGGATTTACAACAAACAACACATTCAAATTTCGAGGTAGGAGGAGATACGGTCTCCTTTGTAGGCTGCCGTCCAGCGTCACTCATCTGCTGGTATATGGCACGTTGGATTTGCTGTTCTGCGACAAGCGCGGCATCTTCTTGCCATAGCATGGTGTAGGCTTCGGGAGTTGCCATGATTTCCGCGACAGGTTCTTCTTTGATAATCCTCTCTTCGAAAGTGTGTACAAACATTTCATCATCTTGTGCGTCCTCATCTTCGAGCAGCTCCGTGACGAGGAACGCTGATGGATCATAGTCGTTATCTGTGGTGATGTTTATGTTTGTGCAGTTTTCGTAGTTGCAATCCTCAGAAATTTCGTTAAAAAACCCAACGATGTCATCGGTGGCAGTGTCCAGAAGTTCTGGCGAGAAAAATACGTCACTCATATCCAAGCCTGCGCAGGGTGTTCTGTAAGTGAGAACACATTCATTATATTATTTAACTAAGTAGAAGTATTTTAGATTAGGAGTTTTTATGGAATTGGGATTAATGCTGACCCTTTGCCTGGGTGAAGTCTGAAGTGTTTTCTGTACTGCAGCAACGAGTAGAAGGATTTGCGGCACTCTTCGCACTTGAACAGTTTGTCTCGTCCTTTTCGGTGCACGGTGCGCATATGATGCACTATGCCAGATTTGTGTCGAATTGCCGCGCCACAAAGACGGCAGCAGAAGCTTTTAAAAGGCATGTGGGTTAGTTTATGACGACGCAGAGGGCCAATATTTGGCTTGTTCAGCAGCACGTGACAGATATCGCACTTGTAGACCTTCGTCCCATCAGGATTCACTTTATACAACGACATGTTAAGCTGATCGGCAGCAAAATAATTGTGCGCCGCACCGGTGTGTTGCTTCCATTCAACATCCGTTTGGAAGCGTACGCCGCATTCGGGGCAGCAGAAGTAGATAAATTCGTTGAAGTTCTCATCGTGAGAACTGTAGTTTAGTACGTCGTGAAGTTGTTCCTGATTAGCGCTCGGAATGATCTCAGCAGCCTTTGTTGACCTTGGCGGTTCTTTCAGAGCCTTTTTAAGCAGCGGTGAGTCATTTTGCTTCACTGACGTCAATTCGGAAACCAGATCATTCTTTTCATGATTGTTCAAGGACTTGCGCTCCGAAAGCGGCGGGCTGCCATTCAACAGCTTATCGCTGCTTCTGGTTTTAATGCTCAAGCAGCTGCAGTTTCCATTGTTTTGTTTTTCTATAGCAAGCAGGTGCTTCTTGTCGGTTCGATATTGTGGGTTGTCGACTGCATCCTGGAAGTCGCGTATTCCATGTTCGTCACGCTGATGCTTCCAGAACTGCGTCGGCGTCATCCAGAGCTTCGCGCAGTGGTTGCAAACGAAGATGCGTTCGTTTGTCTGCGTCAAACAGATGTCACCGAATTTTTGGAACTCCCTCTGGAACACTTTACCATCACTGGTGTAGATTTTTTCCATTTGGCGTTTTTCTGCTCAGCAGCCGATTGGATCATTTGGATGTTCAATTAATATATAAAAAATTATACTAAGCAGGCCGAGAAGAAAATATTTTCTTTCGTCTTGTCAGATTTTGTCAGGCCTTACCAGAGCGTTGCCATCTTTCATAAATAATGCACAAGGTGTTATTGATTAATTAAATTGCAATAACCAATATCTGCCAACAACCTACGCAACAACTCACACAAAATACTTAAATATATATTTAATAAATTAACATAATATAAAAGTGTTTTTTATATTTTAATTACTTTTATTTTTATAAAAGTTTAAATTATATTTTCTCTGCATGTCAGTGACTATATGCCACATCAATTATTTGAGAATCGCCGATAACATTCCTTTTTTATAATAAGGTTGAGTTTTAAGATTAAAGCGTTGTACACAATCGGAGCAACAGGATACAAGATACATTTTTAGCTGTCAAATTTACATGGGCTCTTAAGCATTAAACACAATCGGAGCAACAGGATACAAGATACATTTTTAGCTGTCAAATTTACATGGGCTCTTATGGAGATCGAGAAAAAAGTTTGCTTTCCAGTTTGTTGCTCTGGTTTGCGTTCCATTTTGTATCTTGTCTCCGGGCTATTTCTAATTTTTACAGCAACAAAATCATTCTTGTTCTTCTTCGGTGTGTTTGTTTACATTCTGTCATGTAAAATTTGACAATTTGCATTGTGGAGTGTCACACTAGGCATCCTAACGCCAATTTATTTAAGTTAATATTTAACGAAATTTTTATTAATATTATTACAAGCAATTTATTTTTGAAATATGAAAATATGCGGCATTCCTATTTAAGAAAAATTACTCAAAATATTTATCAATTCCTAAAAGAAATGAAAATTCCTCTAAAAGAGGATGCTGGCGAAAATGTAAAAAACAGTTGAAGGTTTTCTAAGACGGTCTCAAAAGGCCTAGTGTTACACCACCATTAAGAATTTGATAATATGAAATTTTAGTTGCTGAGCAACAGTTGCCCAGCCATTATAATTAACGCCATGGAATTTCTTGTTGCCTGGAAATGTTGCTGTATCCTGTTGCTCCGATTGTGTTCAACGCTTAAGACAAACCATGGCGCAAACCACAAACGTTAAATAAACTGTTTCGACGATATCGTGTTGCTGCTGACTGTGAAAAATTGATTTTATGCAGTTTCCATAAAAATATAAAACTGGTTTAGGGACTTTCCAAGATCGATCAGCTGATCAAGATTGATTTTGAAACTGATTTTGATCTGAAATACTACACATCTGTGTAGCCGACGATAAAAACAGTTTATGTGTATCCGTATAGAATTGTGTGGAGGAAAATCCTTTTTTGTACAATATTTACCTATTTCTACCAAATTAGTTGAAGAAAGAGATAACACTAGGTCTAGTATTTCGAATAAGGACAGTGGTAACAAACATTATAACGGTTTTCCTCTAAACTCTAAACAAAAACAATCTCAAAACAAAAACAATTGTGATGCGGTTTTGCTTATATTTTTCCAATCAGCAGCACTGCATCCCACTCATTTGAATTAATTTCGTAATTCGTTTCGATCGCGGACGCTACGCTGACGCTATATGGCTATTAAGACGTGAGCTAAATTCATGCACTCTGAACAGTTGTATTTTTCACCGAAAAGAATTTTTATGAAACGCCGCTAACGCAACATTGACGCTCGACGATGGCTTTTAACTTTTCCAATTGGCAATTCGGTTCAGCATATTGTGTCCAACAGAGTTGTCAGATTGAAATGCAGAAAAACTTGTGGGTTTGCAGCAGTTTCACCGCCACCTAATTACAAAGTTCCAACTTAGCCGGTTCATATAAGCGCCATTTCAAATCAAGCTGTTTACATCTGAACATTCTGCAGCATGGATGCAAAACGGACAGAAAACACTGCAACACTTACGACAGGTAACACAGAAGAGCTCCCGGTTCATGATCACAATAATGGCAACGGTGAGCCGCAGTACGCTAACAGTGACACTGACGACTCCACCGGAGTGGAGTTCATCATCATCGATGAACATGAACGCGCCATGACACTGAAGGAGTTTCTTCAGGATGACAACACTACTCCCGGGGTGGAAGCAGTGGAAGAAGGAGCCGGCACACGCACTACACACAACTTCTGCGGAGGGGAAGCCATCTTCAGCTTCAAGGAGATCTTGCAGCTGAATAAAGAGAACATGTTGCAGCACACTATCGAGGGCAAGCGCAAATGGACATACACACCATACAAGCTAGGCCGGGCGCCAAAACAAAGTCACTGGCGGCCTTAAAATCTATAAGATTATATATCATGAATTATAGTTCAATGCCAATAAAAGTATTCGAGATGCGAAAGCATAACCACCGAGAGCTTAAGTTCACTCAAGACGAAATGGCGTTGTCGATCTTATAATCGCTATTGTAAATTTTGAACTCTGCTAGTGTAGGTGGATGTATTTTGCTCTGCTTTATGTATTTTATAGCTAATCGTTTTAAAAAATGTAGTCATGCCTTCCACGGAATCTCCTAGAAAAGGACCATTAAACAGCCCGATAATGTTCATAACCACTATAATGCGTCCAAGTACCGATTGTGGTAATACTGTTTCTGCTTCCGTTGGGCGCGTCCTTCTTTTGGGTTTCCTTGAAATTGTATTTGCTAAAAAAACCGATGTTAGAAATCTGCACGTTTACCGCGCTGTTTGCTCCGGAAGCAGAGAATTTATTGCGATTTGAAGAACCATTTTTATGTTGCCGCATGTGCCAAGTAAACGGTGAAATTTCCAATTACAGCACATGAAAAATTAAAGGAAATCGTTCGAGGGAATGCATCTAGAAGCAAGAAAACGAGAATCGGATCGAACAGGAAATTCGTAGCAAATGCAACCCGAATTGCTTTCGATTGGATTCTGTTGTTACAGTGAAAGCTAACAAAACTAAGAGTTGCTCTCGCTAGATTTGTCGTTGTTGTTGTTTTTGTCTTCGTGCTCGTTCTTGCTTTTGTTTTTGCAATTTTATTTCAATTACTCGACATTTTAAAGCGAAGAGAAGGCGATGTCGGCAAGTGTTGGTGGGTGAAAATGCATCTGTGTGTGTGTATGTGTGTATGTCGGTGTACATGGATTTGTGAGGTACTTCAAATAACATCTACAAAACGTGCTGCAAATTGCTCACCAGGTCGAATGTGAAATATATTTGATGTTGTTGTTTTATTTAGTTCTCATTCGCAATAATTTAGTGTTATTTATTTGTTGATCTGAACCTGAAGAGTTCGTTGAAAGCACGAAGAACGACATTTTGAAAAATTCATCCGTAATCAATTTTCACCGAAGCGAGGCATCAATACTTGTCTAAGAGTATTTCAACCAGCTGGAGATTCAGATCAAACTCGGGGGCAAGAATCCCATTTTTGCGTTCATTCGCGGTAAAATATTAGTTTTGAATTCGATATTGCTGTTTGCTTTGGCGATTTGTTTGAAGATTCGAATGGGAGAAATTATATAAAAGAGCTTAACAGAATCGTACACATTATTATTATATTATAATTATTATTATTATTGTGAATATTATTATTATTATTATTGTTATTATTATGATGGAAGCTTTAACTTGAAATGAAATCAACAACTCATTTGAATGTTGTATAAAAAGCTGGAAACGGAAATGAGTGCACGATTTTCACGGCACATCTTAGGGACAATGAAAACAAAAACAACGACAACAACAATGGAAAAGCAAAGAGCGATAAACATGATGCCAAAATATCCGAAAACTACTGCCACTTCGGTGTGTGTAGTTGTGTGAGTGTCAGCGATCGTGAGCGAATGTGCGTGTGTGTGTAAAGAATACACGGTTATAAGGAGCAGATGATGAGCAGATTCGTGTCCGTGCGTGTGCGTGCGTGTGCATCTGTGAGCCAGTGCATTTGTCTTCACTGCACGAAAGCAATCAATTTTTTTCTCATTACATTTTATTGTACTTTTATAATTTGTTATTTTCCACTTCGCTTTTGTTTCTTGTTTCTTTCACGCTTTTTTCTTCTCTCAATTTTTGAGAGAAATTTGCCGCTGGCTGCAGCAAACAATAAATCATTACGTGTCACTGTATTTGTAAAGAATGGGTAACAATCACCACAAAACAACTACAACAACTCCACAAACATATGCAAACTCTTGACTCACTTCAATCGATCGTGATTGATGGCCAGCATCCGATAGCCACGGCTCCAGAAGCTAGTGTCGAAGGAGTGAATGCCGAAAACCGAATACCAAGTATTCGGGTTACTTTTTTAATACTTGGCGATGTGAGTCCACTCACACTTCTACTCACTCACTCTTTAAAATATGTTTTTATATTCTTAAACTTTACCTGAATATTTGCCCTGATTTGTGCATTTGATATCCTTTGCAACGAATTCAAAGCTTTTCTCTTCTTCCTCATGTTCTTCTTCTTCTTCGTTTCCTTTAAATCGTTTGTGTTCTTGGAAGCATGCTTGCTCTGCGTTCTTTTCGTGTTTTTCCACATGCTTCACGGTTTTCGTTTCAAGGTTTTAAGACCTTAAGTTGAATTTATGCCGCCCACCTCGATGCCGCTTTAATGCAACCCTGGCATCGCTTGACGCTCTAGCATATGAGCCCCGAAATGCATGCTCGTAGATCACATTTGTTATTCTCGGGATTTGAGAACATTTTCCTCAATTATTTTCGCCAACAATTTATGCAGCACATTTTTTCCTCCGCACACGTTTTGGCTTCATAACTTTGCATAAGTTTGTCGTGCAGCAAGTTTTTGGCTCCGAAACCGCACCAAGTTTTATGTGAACCAAACCCCCCCCCCCCCCCCCCCCCCACCTACCCCCTACCCCCTCCCATTCAACCGTCATCCGGACCAATATTTTGTGGTAATTATAATTGTCAAAACAAAAGTAGACCAGAATTTATAACAAGTTTTTCGTCTTTATTTCGATCCTTCTTTCTTTCATTCACAGAATGCTTGAAATATTTTAAGTTATGCCACAAAAGAAACTTCTGCCATTCTTTTGGGGCCAGCAACGGTGAGGATTGAAATGCAACTTTTGTGTTGCAAAATGATAAATTGATGCTGACATCAATGAGAATTATTGAAAGCTGGCAGCACTTCGTTAGTGTTTTTGTCATCATTAAGAAACTTGATGCATTTCAAAAGTCGAGCAAACGGGGAAAATTTTTAGGGCTCGATAGAGATCGAAAGGCGATACAAGCGGAAGAGGACACGGAAAAATAGAAAAAAAGAAGAGAAGAGGACATGTTCACTGCTTCAGGTCACTGCAGCACCTCTCCCCAGCTTGAGCAGCTGTCTGAAGAGCAGACCAACTTATTTGCTCGCCTTGACAACTCCGCGAAGTTTTCGCGTCAAGGATGCAAGCGTGGATTTTATCGGCACCATCCGCTTGATGCTGTTGAAGGTGTTTGTAATTAAGTAGAGCATCAAGTACTCCGGTACTTCAGCAGTGTGCATGCTGCTGCCAAAAACAAGGGGAAGAAGCTTAAATTTATTTGCTGCCAAATAGAAACTATATTCTAATAAAAATAAAAGTTCAGCTCGAAGATTTATGGCACTGCGTCAGTCACTGGATTTTTCTGAAGGCACCACGCAGCATGACGGACGATTTATTGCGCTTATTATTGCTATTCAAGGATTGCGTGCAGAGAGTGCATTCAGGATGCATGCAACATGAAAGAACGTAATCAGCGACCGTCACGCTCTGCCTGTGTGAGTACGAGGACGAACAGCATTCAGTCGGGTGCCAACTAAACGAAGTACTCTTCAAACAAATCAGAATAATAATCCAATGTTAATAATTAAATGTTACTCATACGTTATGCAACATAAAGCGTGTGGTTCTGGTAACAACAACGTCTCGACGCTTTCACTCTTGCTTCCATACACATCCTGTGCAATGATCACATGAAATGTTAGTATTTCGATGTGATCGGAACTCGTCAAGGACGGAGAACGGAGAGCGAAGAACGCAGGAACGTCGAAGACACCCCGGAGCGTTGTCGCTTCTGTTTACTGTGAATAATTCTCAAAGCAACGCGTCTCTTTCGCTTTTGGGTGATGTACTTACGTCAGTATGAACGTATAGCATCCTTGTTCTTCGATTACCTTTTGCCAGATGTGTGTTTTGACAACCTGCTCCGGGGACTCGAATCCACTTGATGCACCCTTCAATTTCAAGCTTGGTTCTTTCAGTTTTGCTTCTGTTGTCGCTTGCGTTTTAAATACAAAAAACTTCCACCTCTGGCATTTGTGCTTGTCGAAAATATTCGAAAATTCAACATTGTACAAATGATGTGTATTTACATAAACAACAACAATAGCAGTTAAGAGTGGAGAGGGAAAAATAAATCTAAAAACCCTATTTTTTCTTAAGGGTGGGGTAAAAAAAGACCAACAATTATTTTTATGATATTTTAGAATAAATCTATTTACTAGATTTACTTACATTTCAACACAAGTGCCTAATTTCCTTAAAAATTCATTTTTTTAAATAAAGAATCCAGCATGATTTTTAGCGATCTGTGTTGCTCAGTAAATTGAAGACTTCGAATAGATTTTGCTGAATCGAAGTCCTGTCGACAACACGTTGTCTTCTCTGCAATTTTATTAGCAGTTCTTTTGGCCTGAACTGTTGTTGTTACTTCTGCTTCGGTAGCTGCTGCTGTTGCTTCTGCCACTCACACTGCTGCCGGTTAGTTTAGCTCCGCTTTATTTAACAATGGAATCATCGAGCTACTCTGGAGAAGCTGCTGAGACGCGACGTTCACTTCAAGTCCCTGCGCACCGAACCGGAGCCCCACTTCTGCGGGTCTCTTGGACAATCAAGCGAACAAGTGTTCATGTCGAGGACTCAATCCTTACGGCGCTGCAATGAATCGGAACGAAGGAGCGCTGCCACGAAGCAGCAGACGCCCCGAATACAGACAAACCTGTGAAATAAAAACGAAATCTATTCGGTGACGTGTGTCCAGTGATGCTGGTGATGTTGTGAGCGCATAAATTTTGCCAGGAAGTAAGGAGCGAGCTATGAAAGGTGAAGTGCTGCTGCCGGCAGCAAATAATGATTTGTGTGAGAAGCACAAAGGCAGGCGCAAGGACACTGAAAGCTCTGTTGGCTTGTTGCTTGGATTTGAAGTACTGAATCCCCCCCCGCCCCCCCAACCCTTCCTCATTTCTGGCATATAAATCAAGTGATTGTTTTGAATTACCAGGGGATAACAACAAGTTAAGCTACGACGAGTGGACATTATTATTGAAAGGAGAGAGAGAGAGAGGAGGGATAGAGAACGAGAGGGGGGGAGTATTTTTTGAGTTCATACATTGTCATAGCTTTTACCATGCAGCTACATATAACGGGATGAGTACATCTACGATGCATGAATTGCCAATGCGAATAGTTCTCTTGATAGAAGAGCATTTGTTATGGTGCAGTAAATTCCTCGGTACTGCGCTGCAACAAAAAAGAATAGAAGAGTAGAACATCCTGGGTTCCCTTCAGAGTTAATTGAAAAATTTTTGAGTGAAACATCTTGAAGCGCTCCGTATTGAAGCCGTAGATGGCTGCATCTTCTTCAAGTCTTTTAAAACTAAACATGGAGGTAATAAAGCTTGCCTCTACTACTAAATAATAACGTAGCAGCATTTTTAATCTCACCAGCGTTAAATTAAACACTCACCTGTACTCAATCCATCAGATGATTCTCGGCCGAGTACTTCAGAGGAGTTTTGCGCCAACAATTGCGAGGCATTCGCACACTTAACTCAGTTCCAACCACTTTGTTGCTAGCTTAATAAACAATTTTAAAACTTAGCACACAACTTGGCCAGCACGACGAACAAGTGTATGCGCCCGCTTAAGAAGTTGCTAGTTACTACAAAGAAACAAGGAGAAGATTAGCAACAGAGAAACTTTGTTGCTTGCAAAACGAGCCGAAGAAGTTGCAGTGTACACTTTCGAGCAACACATGTTTTCATTGTTATCTTTCTCGTCGTCGTCGTTGATGTTGTTGTTGTTGTTGTTGTTGTCGATAGATCAATACGTACACTGGGATAGAAGAATAGTGTCAATACAAGTGAAAAGTACAGCATATACAGCATCTACTCACACTGCTGGTTCGTTTATTCAGCCTGCATTCTTGTGCTGTGCTGCCAACTTCACGGAAAATGTTGCAGTTCGCCACGGAGATTCGCTGCGTGTGCAAATATTTTAACGTGGCCAACTTGGTTTCGTGTCCGCACAGTTCGATCCTCGAAGTTCTCTGCATTGAAAAACTATATAAAAAATGCTGTAAAGCTGCATGAGATTGAAGCATATGAAGAATGAAGGAAAGGAAAAGAAACAAGAACAACCATATGAAGGAGAAGAAAAAGAGGATGACGGAGAAGAAGAAGCATAAGATTAAAAAAGAAACTTGAGAGCCACTTCTTCAAGTAACACACGCGGTAAACAATAGAAAAAGTTTTCTCTAAATAAATCATGGCTAAAATTTCATCTATTAAAATTGTTAGAAGACTCTAAACAGAAGAAGAGCAGAAGAAAAGGGATGGAAGAGGAGTCGGAGGAAAAAATATCCATAAATGAGAGAAGAGTAGCGAAAAAATGCAACAAAGAAAAACTAAAGAAAAAATTAAGTTTTAAATTTGGTACTGTTATCGCCAAACTTTACGTGGTAGGAATACCTGAACACTTCAATAGATACTCTTACAGACATCAATACTACAATATATTTTATTGTACATTCTGCCTTCCGGTGAAAGTGGCTTCAAAACTTTGTGGCTTTTAACTTTAATCCAAAACCAAAGCGGAACTGTTAATTAGTTCGAGAATTTGTATATGCACTTCATAACAAAATAAACATAACAAACTTAACCCGATTTCTGGGTGCCAGTTGGACGAGAAATTAATTAAATATGAATCAGGGAACATTTGAAGCTGCTAGGTTTTAAGCAAAAACAATTTTCAGTACAAGCAACAAAGCCATAGATTTAATGGCAGTATAGAGTGAACCACATCCATATTCAAACACACACACACACACAGGAAAGGGTTCTCAGAAGCCACAAAGCTTTTGAGCTCTTAATACGGGGACCATTTCGAGCACTTCAACGCTCTGTTGTCCGCCCCTTTGGCACGAAATATTTTATAGCATTGACTTCGCCAGCCAAGAAATGTGAACCGAGGGCTGGAGTGCTAAAATTTGGCATCTAATATTTTGTGCCTGTGTGTGTTTTATGGAGTTCGTGCGAGTGCAGAGAACACTTTTAATTTACGTGTTTTACTAGTCACTTTTCTGCCGTTTTTCTGAGAGAAATGAAGCACAGGATTGAGAATTCTTCTATAACGTACTATCAATGCTCCAATGCGAGGTTATAATCGTTGAAATCTGATTACATTATGATTCTGTTGAAGAAAAACAGTTGAAACATTTGGAATCTCATCTAATCAGAACCGAACTTGCAAACGACTCCTTCTCTCAGGTGAATTGAACAAAAACAATCCCTTCCCCCTTCGCCCCTCCTCCTTCTCTCCATAGGAGAGAAAATTCATTTTGGATATGTTATAAATTTTGCTGTAATTTTTTTACTCTAATGGGCGTTAAACACACCCTCAGTTAACTTGGTCAAAATTACATCATAACTTTTTAGATGTTTACTTGTGGTGTGTGAAACCTTTCAACCCTCAAAGAAAACAACGACAAATAGTGCACAACAACAACAACAACAACAATAATGACCAAATAGATAACCAAACAGAGGAAAACCTCTTTTAATGCTTTTTATACGGCGGTTTTCCTAATTTTGTAACTTCGTTGGACGCTGTGAGCATTCAAGTAAAAACATATTAAACAGCAACAACAAGAACAACAACGTGATTCTTATGTTGGTGCCCATGCATGGTGGTGGTGGTGTACACAATCACTTCTGCATGAAGAAGAAAGGACATCTTCAAGGAAAGGCATAGCAACACAAACCGAAACGGGACACCATCTGCAAAGCAACATCGTAAACAAAACCCAAGCATCAGATATTATTTCGGACTCCTTTCAACTCAGCAAAATATTTCCGCACGTTTGTTGCTTTCATCATGATGCTGTTGCTGATAGCATTCTAGTTGTACTACTGCATTTGTTGTTGTTGTAGTCGTTCTTGCCCCACCATGCTATGCAAAATCAAATGTCATCAACGAAAAGTGCTTCGACTCTTGGTATAAACTGCATTATTTTCCTCAATGATTACAGTACAAATGCTCTCGTGCGTATATTTTACAGTGGTGGCGAAAATAATGCTATCAGTTTGTAGCTTGTAGAATAAGTGAACAGGATAAAATAGAAAATAACAGTCGGATATGCATTTCTATTCAATTTTAAGCGTTGTTCAATTTAAAGACTACTCTTCTTATTAATAATAATTGTTATATTAATTAGTTTTTGTTGTGTTGTAATTTATATATTGTGATAATTTGAATAGGATGTGTATTTATTTGTTTTCCTTCTATATTAATTTAAGATAGAAAATATATCTGTCAGAGTGGTAAAAAGACAACATCCCACACTTAAACTCTTAACTACGTAAATAAATAAAAAGCTTTTAGTGAACAAAACAACTTCATTCCATTTGGTTTTATTGCCAATATTGAACCACAAGAAATGTTTTCTTAGTCTTGGAAGTCTCTAGTCTTTATTTAGTGGAATCATTTGAAGACACACTGAAGACAAACATTCCACCAGCCCCGAACTGAAACTAAAAACAGGTTGAAAAACTGAAGATAAGATTAATTCGATGGCAGATAAGATTTGATGACGTTAAGATGAAGTGTCAAATATTTCGACTGACTGAGTTTTAGAATAATTTGAGCTGGTAACTTTTTAACACCCGCTCATGGTGAGTTTTCCCAAAATATTCGATTCGAAGATTGGATTGATTACTCAGTCATCAATTTTCAGTTTTTCGACCGGGTAGAAAATTCTTTTGTTGGTGTATAGGTGGATGTGTGTGCGTGTGCGTGGGCCGTCTGTATTTCTGTTTATTTAATACATTGGACATGATGAAGAAGAAAGTCACGTACCCACAAGAAAGCCCAAAACACTTACCTACTTTTTATGTACGTCGAAAGCATTTTAATGTAGCACGTTCGATCAAAGCTACGCAAGAAATATTTAAGTCGAATGACTGAATGAGGAAATTAAATGAAAGTGAAGAAGCGACGACGGGATGCCGGAAAATGCTTGGGTTTATTTCTCGATGGAACAACAGGTGAACAGGTGAAAATAATTGATATAATTTTGCAACATAGAAACTTACATGCAATGTAACTGCCTCTCTCTCTCTTTCCCTACTCTCTTCTCTCTTCTCATCGAGGCGCCTAGTTTCGAAATGACCACCTCATTATTTCACCCCTTCCGAGGAGGGGTTCGCATAAAGGAAATGAACTCGAAACTAAGTTGCCCTGGCTTCTTAACGTCTTTTCTTAATACTTCATTCTTAATATACGATGTTTACGTGTGAACTCAACGAGTGGCAGTCTTCTTCATCGAAGGCGGCCGATCGGGCTCAAAGGGGGCAAGTTTAGTGTATATTCAAGTTTACAAAGCTTCCGCTCGTTTGAAACCGTAAACATTTTTACTCGTTTCTGGTTCTCGCGCCAAGAATTCTTGAAACAAGTTTCCAGTTGGTCCCTTTAGAGTTCCCAGAAAGCAACGAAATTCTAGAGGAACTCCGCCAAAACGTAAGGTTAAATATTCGAAGTTCTGCAATTTGAATGCCATAAACAAACTTTGTTTTCAGGTGGAGATTTTTTAAAGCCGCTGCTTGTTGGGCGCACCTGACAACATTGTTTGGGGCCCATCAAATATTTTAATTAAACAGCGTTGAGCCAACCTCGGGCAGGGAAGACCGTTAAATAAATATAAACTTCTACCTCGGATTACATAAGCATAAGTGTGTGTATAAGTGTGTGTGTGTGTGTGTCTATGTGTGTATATATAATTTATTCGAGGAGTTAGGAAGTCAAACACGTCTGTGGACAACTTAACGAGGGCTTTACTGACTCTAACAGCTTTTTACACATACATATATTTAGAAGTTCTACACCCAATAAAGGACCTCGTTCACATAATTATTTTAATGATAAAGAGAGAGAGAGAGAGAGAGAGACTGAGATGGAGAGAGTGACCCGGAGGGAAGCCGCAAAGTGTGAACATTTTATTTGATATGATGCTGTATAAAGACTCTCCACTAACTGCAATAAAAAGAGCCGTTATTAGATAAGCTTATCGGAGGTGGCTAATAAAACTTGTATTAAAATCCGTAAAGAGATCCTTTTATGTGGTCTGACCCGGCCCAATGAAATGCAAATCTGCTTTAAATGTAGTTACAAAAATATTTAAAACTATAAAAGAAACATTTTTTCTTTAGGTTTGTGTTTAAGTTTACTTTTGGGTTTGATGGCAAAACTTAAAGAATCAAAGTGTTTTTTAACTGTCAAGCAGTTCATGTTAAGATGTGAAAAATCAAAAGAAATGCATGGGAAAAAGAGTAGAGCAAAACTCTAAACATTTTAACGGCGGAAACGGAAACATTGCAAATGTATTTGCATTTGCAACAAATCCAGCAACAAAGACAACTTCTAAAACCTCACATATAGTCGTCGTCATCATCGTCGTCGTGTTTTGTCGTCGTTGGTGTCGATTAACGCAGCCGAATATGTCGCTGGGAAGGAGGCTGAAAGCCAAAACGAGGGCAGCAAGGATACGTTGGCTGTTGCCAGGATATGCTTTAGTTGTGTCAATAAAAACTGTGTTTAGTTTTTTGTGGGATTTGAATGTGTTTGTTTTCCGAGATTCCATATTTTATTTATTTTTTGTTGCACTTGCTTTGGTAAAAGCAGAGTAAATGAAAAAGAAATTTAAAAAAATATGTAAATAAAAAGAAGAGGTATATTTAGGGTATGGTTAAAGCGTTTCTTGGAGTTAAATTGTGCTTGTATAAAAGAAAGTGCTTTTTAACACTCAACAAGTGCTCTAAATTCTTAAGAAATGAGCTCAGTGAGCCTCAAACTGTTGCTCTGCACCGCTTTTCATCAAGTGTTTAAATACTAAATAATTGCAGCGATTCTCAACTGTTTTTCCTTAAAACCGTCAGTTAAAAGTTAAGGAAAATGCAAGTTCTTTTTATTTATTTATTATTTATTATTCAGCATTATTTAAATTACAATATCAATTGTTTTGCGTACGAAATGTTCTGTTATCCTCCGGCTGTTGATTTTAAGTCTATTGCTCGTAAAACCCTAAAGAACTCCAAGACAATTTCAACAATTTTCAGAAATGCCTGGAATTGCATGAAATTTCTTGAGGTACGATATACAGACACACAATTCGTTGGGCGTTATGTACAAATGTAGGTGTAGGATTTTTCTGCTCCGATTGTACTACGATTTCATGGTATCGTTTTCCTATCGTTTTCCTGGCGCACCTCAGGAGAATACAAATGAGCTGAAAGGACTCCGCCCAAGCGATTGCACTGTAAGCAGATCTCCTTCCCTGCTCTCCTTCCGATTCCGATTCCGAGTTCGATTTCCTTTTTCTTGTTCTGCTTTGATTGGAGATGCTCCAATTCAACTGAGGGAGTTGCTGACGCATTCATTCCGATGTACGTATATAAGCGATGTCGATGTACCTTCAAATATGTGCCACTTACTGTCCAACTCCATCTGCGTTGTACTCGGAGTGAATAAAAGTTGAAATCTTGAATTTTGAGCATAAACACGACTTCATTTGATTTCAGTTCGTTTGATTAAATTTGAATTTCCATATGATGACGCTTCTACAATACTTTTAATCTAATTGACTCTAATAATAATGAAATTTTATTTTATTTCGATTATGTGCTTAATATGAACCGTTTTCCCACAATTTTTGGGTGAATTATTAATGCAGTTAACGATAATAAATGAACTAATAATGAGTACATAATTAAATATCATTGCACATTACAGTGGAGGACTCTAACAGCTTCTTTCGAAATTCTTTTGATATTCTAATCATGTAACTTGGGATTAATGGATCCTCTTCAACCGCCCACACACCCTTCTTCCTGCACCTTCTTTTTCCCACTAAAATTTAAATAATTAAATGAAGTGCTTCATCGTGATGCCATTCTATTGTATCGAACCGATTACAGCAGCCGCAGAATCAACCGCATCAGCAGCGTCACTCATTTAATTCAACGCGGATGGATTTCATGGCACCTCGGAAAGGATCAGCGAATAGCAAATTAAACTTCATGGCTTAATTTAATGAATGTTATTGTATTTTTTACTTCTCGTTGCGTTGTAACTCAATTTCGAGTGGCGACTCGAATTTAATGAAATGCTAATTAATGGTGCATCGCCTGGAGAACACGGAAAAACAATTGGAAATCGCAACTGATACAAGTATAAATAATTTTCAACAGACAAATTATAAAAATTCAGGTGCATTTTTATTAATTAAAACGGATGCAGTGATTGTTTTATGTCCAAATTTAGTTATTACATTATTACAGGTTTCATTGTGATCTAATTATTAATTATGTCATATAAAAAAGGTGGAATATGTGAAAAATACACAAACAACATATTAAATTAACAAAAGAATAAACAATATTTTATCAGTTTTCAATTCAAATACTTTTTTAGAGAACCAATTTAAGAATTAAAATTGGAAAAATAATAAAAAAATTAAAAACCAAATTAAAACTACATACAAATAGGATAAAAATTGAAAACACATTAAAACTGGAAAAAATTTGAAAAAGAATCGTTTGATAATAAAAATAAATTACAATGTGCGTGTGCGTGTTTGTGACATAAGTAAAGCAAATACGAATACAAGCACTTGACTCAGCAAACACATTCGCACATGATCTCAGTTGTTTCTGGTGGTTGCTTTATGTGCAGCAATCTTCTGCTACCACATCAGAACAATAACAACAACAGAGCAATGACAACAACAACAAACGAGATGTGTATCATGCAATTGAGCTTTTCAATTAACAGATAAGCGACGGCGACGAGCATGTACAGCAAATTAGTTGGACGGCAGATTGACTCCAACTTTATCAACACGCAGGACTTCAGTTCGAAATGCGGCTGGCAATTAAAATTTCGTGGAAAGGGAATGATTTTCAAGTGGATTCAAACTAATCGAGCAACGAATCAATTGATTAGATCTTCATTGCACTGAAGTTCATTTGTTTGTTTAATTTTTCTTTTCCCTATTTACTTGTCTATCGATGCATTCGTTCTTATTTATTATTGTCTCCATAGATTTACCTCTAGAAGCCTTTACTGCTCTTTCTGAGTGTTTTTCCTACTTCAGCGAAGTCCTGAATGGAACCTTTTACTAAAATCTATGACTATGCACTTCAATATTTCATAGATGTAAATTTTAATATTGTTTGTGTGTTTGAAAGTACATTCATTCATTCAATGTTCTCAACGCGAGGAGTTTCTTTGCTGCGAACTCGTAAAGAATTTTTATTGTGTTGATTTCAGTTGGAGTTCTATAGTATTTGTATGTAGTGTATTCGTATCTCCACTCATATACGTACATCTACAGGAATTCAATGGTACTGAGTCTCAAACCAGCGCATTGCTGCTTTCAACTCAACCGTTCAGCGACGGCAACAATAAACAACTCGGCTCCATGAAATTTCTTTGAAATCGCATTGCAGAAGCCCGCAGCAGCATCAGCAGCAGTTCTACAGCGCGCTTTTCTGTACCGCGTTCCTTACGGTCCTCCTTTCGATATAAACGCTGTTCAAATCGTGCAGAGGATCCGGTGGCTGGATCGGGCGGAATTCAGGATGGGGAAGTTTATTCGAACTTCTGCTAAATAAAATGCAGAGCCGAGAAAATATTTATACAAGAAAATATTTGAAATGCAATTCGTTGTTTCAACAAATGAGAACAAGTGAGAACTTCGGAGATGTGAAGCAAGTGATTTTGAAAAACTTGCTGAAAACCAAGAAAATTTACGTAAATTTAAATTTAAAGTTAAGTAAAAGTAACTTTCTTTATTAAATGTTGAAACCTATCCTCTGTACTTTTATTCCATCGATTCTTTAAGTTTGGCTGCTGTGTCTGTGTCTGTGTCTTTAAGATTCCAGTTTATTGACTGAAGTTTTAAGATTCCATCGCGATTGATTTCTTTGATGTTGCTAATTTTATTGCCTTGGAAGGGTTTCAATCACTTTAATTAACTTCTGCTTTTCTTATTTGTTCTGTTGTTATTTCTTGGCCTCACCCCCCCCCCCCCCCCCACCCCCTCTTCCTCCAGATTCTTTGGGTTCTATTCGCCGCATTCTTTCCATCGCGTTGATTAATACGAGTATAAAAAGCTGACGATTTAATTACATGCAATACAATTCAATTCGATTTATTTTCAAGTCTCTCTCATCTGTCGTTTTCTTCGTGTTCTCTTCGTCGTCTCTCCGTCTTCTCGTCCTTGTCTCTTCTCCTTAAGCTATGAGTGATGTGATGTTTTTTGTGCGATTCCCCTGGAAAGACTACCCGAGGCTTTACACAAACTACAAAAACAGATGGCATCAAAGACGATGCCGATAATTTGACATCTTATGACACAAGGACGATAACGTCTGCTGTGGTGGAAACCCTTTCGTTGCTGCCCCTGAACCATTTATAACGGTTAACGGGATACTTGGTAAGATTTAATGGTGCGCGCAAAGTGCATCATTAAAAATTCAAGGCTACAAAAAAGACGTGAAAGAAGTGTTTAAATGCTTCGGTTGAGTAGAACGGAAACGAGAGAAAGAAGTAGTAAAGTAAAGCAAAGGAAAAAGCAAAGGAAAATAATAAAAATTAGTTAAAAGAGAGAGGAAGTAAAAGAAAAGTTCAATAAAAAACTGTGATTGACGTGATGATCAAAAATAATTAACAAGGAAGAAAACTCGCAATGCAACACATTTAAAAAGTGTGATAAATTGAATAAAATAAACATTTTGATGCGTATGCGTTTTATTTAAACTTACCAAAGACAAATATTTACAATACACAAACACAGGCACACAAGTGTTAAGAATGACACCGACTTTTGTGTGTCTTTTTTGGGAAAAAGAATCACTTCAGCTGCTGTCAAGCGAATTAAATTTCCGGCACGCGGCTTGCTTGGAAAATTGAATTCGCTGACAGGGAGAGCAGCTGCAATCCGAAGACAACCAAGAAACCCTCAGTCACTCACTCGGCCACACAAACACATGCAAATACACACACACACATTCACCGCTTTCGACTGACACATGAAAAGTTTGAAATGCGCCTGCTTTGAATGCGCCTTCAAAGTTGCCGCTGATGCCAGGAAATCCATTGACCGTGGTGCGAAATAACTGTAGCTTACTTTTAGGGGCGGGTGGAGGGGTGTTTGGGTGGGCTGTCCTTGGCAGTGACATGAGCTGCCGAGCTGCGGTGCTTTTATGCTTGTCTACTTGAGCGCGCAAAACTGGGTTGTGTTGGTTTTTATAACCCTCTACCACGAGATTGGATTTTATGCATTCAGACGAACAACAGAGGATCTAAAAACTAACTATAAATGGGCTATAAAGAAACTAGAAAGGACTTGAAACATGAAATAAAGGATCCCAGGACTTCAGGAGTTGCTGAGCTTTAAAAATTCACGATTGACTTGCTTTACATCAACAGCTTCATTTCATAATGCAAGAAATTGATTTTATATTCCAGACAATTTGCATATCTGCAGAGTTAACAGTTTTTAGACAATCAGAGAAGTCGGAGGGAAAAGAGAAGAAGAAGAAGAGAAAGAAGACGAAGCTGGCGGTCGGCTATCTTCATCGACTTACAGCAGACAATCAAATGCAGCACATGTAAATTTTCACCAAGCTTCGGCTTCGACGAGAGCAAAGCAGGAGCTGTGGCTTCATTGTTGTTGTTGTTGTTGTTGTTGCTATTGCTGTTATAAACAACTGAAGCGAACTTGGAGAGAGCTCAGAAAATGTATTCAGCTTCAAGGGCAGAGTTTGTATCGTAGGTCAGTTAAACACTTGTTTCATGGTTCATCGCAACGCAAAACAACCTGCAAGGGAGAAAACATGAGTTGCTGTAGCCACAAGCAGAACCCAACAACAATAACAACAACCACAACACCAGAGTTTAATTGCCAAATAAAATTATAAGAGAGTAAAGAAAGGAAACTTAAACAAAGCTAGAAGAATCTCTTTAAACATGATCATTTAATCATAATCGTGCTCCCCTCATTAACTCATGTTTCACCACACCAATTTTTCTATTTTATTAAAAATACTCAAAGTTTTTTCTAAAATGATTTCCTCTCCCGTTTAAAAGTGTTCCATATTTTAATGCTTCCATCGACCGCGTTACATGAACGCTGTCGATTTTTCCTCTCTTTTGAAGAACCGCTCTTTTCTTTCTTTTTGATTTTAAATTGCTTTTTAATTTTCACCACGTCATTAACTCCTCCCGTCATTTCAGGAACTGCCAGTGAAACTGAATTCAGTCCTTCAGCCCTTCTGGGGGCATTCCTAGTGCGTCATCGCTTGACATCCTGCCACTTTAGATGTCAAAAGTGTGCTACTTGTAATTTTTTCGTAGTTGTCGATTTTATTTTATGTGTGTTTCTAAGTTGGTTAGTTTTTTCTCTGTTGGCGTGTCCACTGCATAAAAAAACGTCGCGGTTGAGGTGGCAATAAAGAAGAAGCGCTGCTGCCAGCAAAAAGCTCCTGCCAGCAAAAAGCTGCTTAATTGCATTTCGCTGCATGCTTCATGTAACGCAGATTTTTTCGGTGTGCTTTTTTGTTAGAAAATCTTTGGAGGTATTTGAGTTGTATAAAAAGCAGATTCTTTCTGTGGATTTTGTGTTGCTGAAGTTGTTTTAAATTTCTAATTTGCATTTTTTTTATGCCCAGCTTCTGTTTAAGTGGATGGTCGCTCTTTGAGTGATGTGAAATCCTCTTCTTTTTGGAGAGTGGTTTTTTGCTCTTATGTCTTGTGGTAAGAAGCGTACATTAGACTGGTCGCAATAATTTTTTTTTTGAAATTTGATTGCCCGCGCTGCTTAAAATATGAGGATTGGAGTAAGAAATCATGTCCTAATTTTTCAGCTCAATCCGACGGTGCCTAGTCGTGCCTAGTGGGGCCCAAAGTTCCCCATATTATAAAAAAACATCTATTCAATCGGATCTTTATAGCTATACTAGTTCAAAAGCCGGTCCCATATACCGAAAATCAAAAATCTGGCTTCGTTACGATCTTCCGCAGAGAAAGTACTTTAAGTATGCCAAATTTCAGCTTCCTATGTCATCAGATGGCTTCAGAAAGTTGCGGAAAGAATAGGACATACATACAAACATCCGGACATACTAAGAAATTATATATTGCATAGATAGATTAAAGTATTTGGTATTTAATGTTTTAGTATGATACGAACGAAAGATTTTAACTAAAATTTATTTATTATTGGAAGAAATAAAAAATTCGAAGTTCATATTAAAATGTTCAAGCATGTATTTAATTAAAAGGACATCAAAAACATCGGTTGTCTTATCGTCGATGTACGACGACCTTCTACTCTGCTTGCCAACTACTTTGCTTCTTCGTCGTTTAATTGTTTGTTTAATTCCGTTTATGTTATTTAGGTGAAATTTCTTCGACCTGAGTTTTACAGTAATATTTTATTTCATATAAAAATTATTCAACAAACGAAATAATTATCAAACCTTTAAAATGTACCACTAACAATGTAAGTAAAACAACGGTTGTTCATACACGTACTTCATATTGTCTGTAAACTACTTTTTCTTCCATGTCGCCACCATATAAGTGAATTGTTGGTCAAATCTGTATTTGAAATGAATTTTGAGAAAACATCCGGGCCAGAAGTTCTTCTCTTCAACAGATTTGCCAAGTATTGGAAACACATTGAAGCTAGCACGTTCAAGAGTGGAATTTTGGACGAAGAAGTGGTACGAATTTTAACAACATCGCACGTAGATTATTTGAAGAATTTTTGTATAAATACGTTAAAATTCCATTACGTGCGTGCAGATTATAAAGAGTTGCTTCAGTTAACACTCCATTTTATTGGGGAGCGTGTACCAGATTTTTCACAATTTCGTTTGCCTGGTGTAACATCGCATGCAGGATTCATGTCAAAGTGCATTTATTGTTACAAAATATTTCTATTTCGCGAACAGTTCAAATTGACAGCAGCGGAATTGAAAAGTCTTCGGAGCATTTGCTTATTTTTGACTATCATATATGTTCTTTATTGGTTCCGATGTGCGAATGCTATAGAAGCGCCAAAACTAGATCTTGATTTCATTCAAAACGTTGTAACTTATTTTGATAAAGAAGTTCCGACCGCATTATTGCAAAAAATAAGAAACCATTTGTGGTATTTGTCAGAAGAAACTGTTGGCCTTGCATTTGTTGATGAAAGCGTGCCGTTGGAAATAAAAAAGATGATGGTCCAAAAACTCGACATCGGCAATGACATACACAGAAATAATGAAAAAATTTCGAAAAGGAATGTTGTCAATATGGATGAAATTTTCTCTTACGCGTCAAAAGATATATCAGATTTCGTTTCTCCACTGACAAAGAAATTTTTTTCTCGATTAGCCATAGATCCAAAATTTTTAGAAGCGGAACCTTCTCAATGGCAACAGAGGGATGATTATTGCGCTGGAAAAGCTGTCTGTCAAGATTTGAATGTTGTGAATGATGCAGCAGAAAGAGCAATTAAACTCATCACGCATTACAATAAATCGCTAACATACGATGAGAAAGATAAGTAGTTACTCCAAGTTGTTGAACACTACCGTCATTTATATCCTTCTCACAACAAATCTTCTCTTATAAATTAATCAACTCAATAAAATTAATCAAATAAATATATACTTTTTTTTTATCATTATATTAACTTTCAAAACCATTAATAAATTAACAGCCTTATCGTGTATCTTTTCGCGTTGCGTTTATTTCGCGTTTTGTTTTGTGTTTTTCGTATTTTTCGATGAATTGAGAGAGAAAAATTTGTAAATCTCTCAAACGCACTCGAAACGCGGAACCAAACCCAAACGCAGCTTTGTTGGTAATTTACATGTTTTGCAGACTTCATTACGTTTTTGTGGCATGATGGATGAGCTATTTCGTGGAAAAAGTCTCTCAAACCAGACGATCGCAAAATGCTCGCGTTTGGTGTGATTCTGAACAGTGGCTCATACAATTTTTTTTATGCATGGCGCTACCTTCTCCAAAAGGTTCAGAAAAACTTCCTTTTTCATGCGTAGTTCCTCATAAACCTGTTCATTATATAAAATAAAATAATGCACATACATAAGTAACAAATAATATTAGAGTTACTGATGCTCCGACATATGTCAAATATCCGATTTGTCCCTCTTCTGAGTATCCCCGTATTTTATTCCACGCTATGACGCTGCGCGCTGGTAATCGCACGAGGAATATTGCTGCTATATTCACTCTCACATAAAGAGCACACGATAATAAACACAATATCAATATGTAAACATGTGTGCGAATTATCAGATTTGCTTTTGTTGTACTAATTGTTGCCATACATCAATTATAGCACTAATTCATTGGGATTCCTGAAAATACTTGTAAAAATGCTAAAAATGCTTCATGCATGGTAACTCTTTGTGCTCTGTAAGCAGGGGAAGTCTGCAAGACTACGTAAAGTTTGTTTACCTTTGTGTTTCTCCTCAAAACTGAAACCCAGTCTACTCGAAAAAGTTTGATCATACCATTTGAAACGCATTGCGTTTGAGTCGCGTTTGAGTTTGCGTTTGCGTTTAAAAATACGAGATAAGGCTGTAAATTTATATTTGAAGCACATTATTCAATATAACTATAAATACCTGATTGAATAGATGTTTTTTTATAATATGGGCAACTTTGGGCCCCACTAGGCACGACTAGGCACCGTCGGATTGAGCTGAAAAATTAGGACATGATTTCTTACACCAAACCTCATATTTTAAGCAGCGCAAACAATTATATTTAAAAAAAAAAAAAAAATCCCATACAAGATGCGACCAGTCTAGCGTACATGTACCATATTTCAATTGAGGAACCTCCAATGAAATCGTAAACCGTTGGAAAGGTTTTTCATTTTTAATACCTTTCATTTTTCGATTTTAAAAATTCTTAAAAGAATGTAGAAATGTAATCTTTTTCTGTAAACTGAACATTATTAGAATGTTTCTCCTTTTTTTATGCTTGTGTATGTTAAGTTGAATTTTATTCTCCTCCGCTCTGATAAACACTCCACTGCAGATGTTGAATTTTCTGCCTGACATCTCTGGTATTTACAGTGACAAGAATAACGTACTCTTGGTAGAAACTCTGTCCAGAAAATTCACCACAACTGAAGTTCTTTCAAGCCTGCTCTCCGCAAAGGTGAGAGTGAGAGAGGTAGAGAGTGTTTTGAGGTAACGACAGTCTCTAGCTAATGGGAAACATTTCAATGACAGTTATTTCCATAGCAGTTAGAAAGGATTGTATTTCGTATACATTTTAATGAAAATACATTTTTTGGACTATACTCGTATCATTCATCATACGCCGCAATGTACGCATCGATGATCGCCTGATACATCAAATGGGAGTGCATAAAATATGATTTCTGTATTGTCGAATTTTCGAAAATTTCGAAGTCAACTTCTTTTCCATGTCTCTTGTTTTCAAAAGATATATAAACACGTTTATCGTGATGTTTTATTGTGAATTCATTACTAACGCTTCTTAAATCCTTGTCATCATAACTCAAGTCCTTGAGCTTTATAAAGCCAAATGATTTAGGAACTTTTTAAGCATCACCAAAGCGTCGCAGACTTAATTTAATGCACTGCGAGCGGCGTCAACGCTGTTCTTCCCAAGCCAAGGATAAAGAAACATATTCGAGGAATCATCGTAAAAAAGCGTGTGACTGTTGATGGCTACGAATGTGTGCTACTCTATATCTCTCTCAGTGTGTGTGTGTGTGTGTGTGAGTTGTGTGCATTAATAACGTAAGTCCCACGCACGCGGCGAGACACCGACTGAACGTCGAAACTTAGACAATGACTACGTGTGTATCCAACGCGGTGTGTGTGTATGTGTGTTTGTGTGTGTGTGTCTTGGATGACAATAATTCTATTTTATGTGAGCCGATTACCGAACGAATGTGTTTTAGTCTGGGTTATTTTGCAAATGTTTAAATTGTGGAAGAAGCTGATGTTGCTCATGAATTTGAATCAATCATTTTGTCACAGCCACGAACACACGGAGAGATAAATGAAGAAAGGGTAAAAATGACGGGGCGAACCCCTTTTCGAAGCTCTCTGCCGTAAAATAAGGACATTAATTATTGTGAATAACGTTAGTTTTCATTACGTATGTATATACTGCAAAACGTCTTCTTCTATAGTAAGCGTCAATAGAATTGTCCTAAATATGTGAAGATTTATCAAGGCGAATAATTAAAGAAAGTGATCCATTTTCCTTGCATTAAAGGGCACGCACGTTAGTTGAAAATATGCTCTCATTCGTTTTTCATGCACGTGAAGACGCGTTAATTAAAATGGCAGCGATGCGTGCGTGCATTAAAAAAAGGCACGGTTTTGCCACCGACGTAGAGAAAAAGCAGGGTTTTTTGCCTTTTTAAAAAAGCGGAAACATATGTATTTAGACATTCCTTTAAAAGCAATTCAAAACAGCAAAAACAACAATAAAAATAGCAACAGCGGCACGAGCAACAACATCTGTTGCCGGAAATACAAACGGCTTCTTCAAAAGAGGAATATAGACAACGATACAGAGACAGAAAGAGGGAGAGACAGTGAGACAGAGACAGAGAGAGAGACAGCGATAGATTTTTACAGTTGTTTGTACGAGTTCATATGACTTTATGATGCAGGATGGGCGGGACGCGGGGGCGGAGGGGAGGTCGTTGGGTCAGACAGCTTTTTTGCACAACAACAACTCGTTGAAGCGTGGCAAGAAAAATTGTTTTTAATTTTTTTCACATTTCGTGGGAAGTGAAGATAGCATTAAATCTCTTAACACATCCATCTATTATGGTTTATGGTGGTTGCCGGCGTAACGGTTTTAAAGGATTTCAACATAAGAATGTAACGGATGTTGTAATTGGAAATTTTTGGGAATAACAAGAAGAAGCATGGAATTTCCTAACTTAAGCCGATGAGGTTGCGTCAAAGAATACTTCAAAATTGTAAATAGTACAAGAATAATGAGTTTGTGCTTATTTTTCTTGTAATTTATTTGATTTTTAGAAAATTTTAATTATTAACTAAATTTTTGCATGTCAACGTTCGGTTTTTACAATCATTTTACAACAAGTATTACTTTTGTATATAAACAAACCCATAAATATATCCATCATAATTTTCCTGTGCTGCTGTTCTTCCCCCCTTTTCCTTCATTCCTCTCTCTCTCTCTCTCCCTCCCTTGCTCTCTGTCTCTTCAAATCTTCTTCCATCCCCTGGAAATTAATTACGTTAATCGAATCCATCAGAAGCGGCTGCAGGCTGCATGCGGTGCGTTGAACTGCAATCGATGTCTGCGGCAGAAGAGCAGATACCACGGCAAGGGATCCTTAACCGGGGCGCAGTGTTGCCAACCATCATCAGCAACTGTTAAATGTGCTGGCTGAACGATTTTGTCAACGCAATCAAAAGAAAGAAGAAGAGAAGTAAAAGTCTACTTTGCGGTTAGCTCATTTGTGTTAATCACCTCGATAATGAGCGAGGGTGGAGAGAAGAGAGAACGAAAAAAGGAAGATTTCTCATATAATTTGTATTACAAGCCGTAACAATTTCTGATTCTTTTCGTTTACAAAGGAATCCATACAAATGAAGGCTAAAAGGAGGGAAAAAATAATTCAAAATAAAATATCTTTTAAATTTTCAACAATTTGAATTTTCTACCAGATTTAATCATAAAACTTCAAAGTAAAAAATATAATAATATATACACTCATGTTTAATATAAATATTTGTTGAAATTTTATCAGGCGAAAACTTAAAGAAAATTCAAACGCTTTGAAGCGTGAAGAGTGAACTCTTCGATTGAATGAAGTGAGTCGGAAGCGAGAGCAAAGAAGCTGGACGCTTCTCTGGTGGAAGCCAGCATTACAGAAGCCATTAATAAACATGGGCTCGAAATTCTAACCTCACTTGCTGTTTATTATTGGCTTTGGAACCATTTTATGCTTGATTTAATGTTCATCAAGCGGGGCACAATGAAGCTCATGTGTGGGTAAATTCTGAAGATGTGTGAGTTAATATGAGTGTGCTTAGGTACTCGTATGTGTTTATGGTTGGGTGTGTGCGACCTTCATAAACAACTTCCGCAAGGGATCCTAATACAAAGCTGTTGAAAACGAATCCTTGACATCGACTAATAAAGGGACAACAAAAAACAACAAAAGGTGGCAAGTAGACGATAATTGAAGATATGTTGAAGAGGTCCAAAGAGATGTTGTGCCTTCCTGATGGAGAAAGGAATTTAATTAAAGTGTGTTTTCTTGGTTTTGAAGCAAAAAGGAGGCAATTCAAATATAACTCAATTCGTAGCTGACTTTTGGACTGCTAAATTGCTTACAATTTAATTAAAAAGACCACAGAACCACGGGTAGTTTACACTCCTGGAGATACCGAAGACTAAAAAACCACAAACTGATTTCCTGTTCATTAAACGAGGTTTAAAGAGAATGTAACGGAAAAGTAAAGAAGTGAATAAAAAAAGTGCAGTGAAATGGAAAAAAATTTTAAAAATCTCAGGGTCTATAAATCACTTGAACGTCACCTGTTTGCTATTCAAACGCCGCTCGTTCATCAACAGTTTCTGTAATCATAAAGATTTTATGACGTATCAGCAGTGTATCAGGTTGGGGAGGGGCGGTGGGGAGTGGAAAGGAGCTACCCATCAACTAAAAATGAATACAACTCCATCGAAGGATTAAATCAAAATTTATCATTTCTGCGTGGATGCTGTGATAATAATAAATATCCAAGATCCACGCTCAGCCGACCGAATTTTTTATTTATTTCTCTGTGGTTGAGTGGCAATCATTATAAAGGATGTTATGGCGTCATAAAGCAGGAGTAACAAATGAAAGTAATGAAGCTCAATATTTAACCCTGCACTGATCAAAATTATTACATTACGAGTACTCCAACTGAATTCTATGATTATACATGAAATATTTTTAATAATTCTCATATAAAATGTGGTTGAATGGCAATACTTTAATAATGCTCAAAACTTAAGACCTTCGTAGTTGTGCACTTCGAACCTATCCCCCCTCATTCATCATTCGTGATTCCTGGCGCGATTCACTCCCGCGATTCACTCTTCATTCAGAGCCTGCATCAATTTAAAATTTCCATATGAGCGAACTTCCTCTCCGAGGACTGTCAGCAGCGGCGGCAACCTTTAACGCCACCTGAGCTCAGCGAATTAAAAACTTGAACTTCCCGGCAGCGAAACTGCGATAACTGCGAAACTTTCTCGCATTTATTTAAAACATTTCAACTTGTAATCCGAACTTGCGATTGCATTGGTTAACATCGTCCAAAAAATTGCACGCGAAAACTTTTCCTCTTCGCTCACAGAGCCGCTTCGTCGTTGAAGGGTAAACCAAAAAGTTCCGGTGCACCTGATGAATGGCGTTAAAAACAAAACAAAACAAAAATTCCACTAAAAAATCAACAAAAAATAGGAAGAGAAAAAAAGCCGTCTGCAACAAACTGTCAAACTTCGAACGATTAGCTTTTTGCAGAAATGCACAGTCAAAAACGCGCAAACAATGTTGCCAGCATGTGGCAAAAAAAGGCTTCTTCATTTCCTCGCTGCTGTTTGCATAACTGGGTGCTCTCTTGTAACAACAGTGAGGTTTTTCATTTTTTCCCGAGGAGTGCGCGTTGCAGTGGCAACACTCTTGACTTTGAAGAGCTGCTGCTGTGTCGAGCAAACAGAGCTGTGAATAAAAAGTGACGAACACGCTGAAGAACTCGGCGAAGATTAATGTTGACGTCAACCACAACCGATTGAGAAGATGAACGACTAAATGACTGAGTGAATGAGTGACTGAAGAAGTATCAAGAACAATTCAAGTCACAAGTAGAACAAGAAAAACATTTTAAATTCAGGAAATTTAGAGAAAACGTACAACATATCAGAAATTGATACAAACTATAAAAAACTTGATGAAATCATTTAAATATAATGCAATTTAATTTTATGTTTTATAAAGGGTGGGCCATCGACTGTTTTTTGGAATTGCATTTTATTTACATATTTGCCACTGATTCCTTAGAATATTTAGCAATTATTTAGCGCCGAACTCTGCGGAATAAAATAAATTTATTTATGGTTGAAAAACGGTGGCAAATAATCGAAAGAATCTATAATCCAAATGTACTTAATAATTGGGTTGGGTGCGCTACTGGTGCGAAGTCAAGGAGGCTATTTTAACAAACTTATATTCTATCTATTATATGATCCAAAATACTTGCTCTTTATCTGGATATAAAACTTGAAAAAATATTAAATAGTGTTTTCTTTGTACATATTTTAAAAAGAAACGATCTGATGGCCCATGATAAGTTATTTGAGTCTCTTTGAAGTTCTTCTTGAGAACGCTGTCTGGACCAACAATGTTTGTATCTGTCGTGACAAGAACAAAAGCCATAACAGCAATAACAACAACAAAAACAACAATAATAACAACAACAACAACAACAATAATACCAACAATAACAATGACAACAATAAAATAGAAATTGCATCAAATATGCATGGAATTTGCAACAATGTTATTTTATTGTGTTTTATTTGCTTTTTGTATTTTTATTTATTGCCATCGCAATGAAACGAAGTTGTTAGAAGTACGAAAGCAACAACTGGGAAAAAAATTGCAATTCTTCTTTCTATATTCATGGATTTTCGTATTCATGCATGCATTTTCTATATTTATGCATGCATTTTCTATATTTATGCATTTTTTATATTCATTAAATTTTCTCTTCTCCATTTCTAAATTACATATATTGTGTTTAAAAAATATACGATTATTTTAGTGCTTGTTTTCTCCAGTACCACAATATTTTCGATTGCTTTTTTATTATTTAGATTATATGATAACGATGATGATAATGATTGTGATGATCTCTATAAATAGAAACTCATTTTTACTCATGAAACACAGAAGAAAAACTTATCCATCAGTTATCAACACATCCGTCTCCATGTTCTTCCACTTCTTAACCCTTCGCTCCTCGCACTCGAGCCAATCGAATGACAAACCTCTACAAACACTTATTTTTTCATCGCTCTACTCTCGATTGTGTTCTTCCGCATTCACTTGTCTCTGAGTGTGGAAAATGTTGCACTCGAAGTCTTGCAACACGTTTGTCAACGAAGTCTAATTGGAAAACTTGCACATTTTTGCCATCCTCAACTCATGATGTCGATGATGATGATGAATTACAACTTTGTAGTGTTGAGGAGGTCACGAGTGTTAAATTAGGAAGAGAAGATCGTAGAAGGCAAGGGAGACGAAAGGAAGAAAGGAGCAATAGCAAATGAATGAGTCACGCTTCGCACGCTCTGATTTCTTTAAACATGTGCAAAAATCTAGTTTCTCTTTTCTTCTTGCTCTGCTTCTAGTTTAGTCTTTTGAAGCTTTCTATTTCCGTCTCGGTAACTCAGGGAACTTTTTAGGGTAACTCTAACAGTTACTCGCTTTGGTACCTGGTACCGGAAACTTCTTGTTAATATTACCGAGTGAATTCTTGGAGTTGTTGTTCCTTTTCTCCCCCCGTTTGGTTGTTTTACTCTTAATTTACAAAGCTATCTACGTACGATATTACTAACACCAACAAGACATTTTAAACACTATCATTATCATTATTTTTGCTGATTTAAGCAGGAAAAAAGGCCCTCGTAACCCGTTTAAATACATACTTAAATTATAATGTAGACATATACATATATAAATGTGTGTTTTTGCATAACTGAGTGTGTGTTTGTGTGCGCAGCTGCTACAAAAATGCTCATAAATATTTGAGAAAAAAGTGCATAAACAGCGGAAATTGATTTCCCTGATACTTTTGTCAAAAATAATTTCATTAAAAGCAACTTCATTTAAATGAGCGGAATCCCTGAATTTCATACTTCATTCATGAGCTGGTGGGCAGAGGCGGCTGACGTTCTGGGGGACGTTAAAGGCTTAAGAGGGACGTTAGGAGGAACCCTCGATTTATAATAAACTTTTATTATAAATAAATTTATAATAAACTTTTTAACTTAGAAATAATGTTAAAAAGCTGAATAGTGTTTAGAGATCAGCAATATTTTATACCAACAGAGTCCTTTGGCTTTATTTGGTCACCTTTACCACACATGTGACTAAACAACCACACATACACTTACTCATCAATATTTTGGCTGGCTTTAAATTTAACATGATTATGTGAAAATTTCGTTTAACTTTTCGATGGGTTTCGTTTGGTTCCATGGCACGTGGTTCGGTGCACCGAAATTAAATTGGCCAAAATTTGGTGCATGGGTACTTATAGCACCATAAACAATTCCCATACAGACACACACACGGACAGACACACGCGCACACACACTCGCATACCCGATACTCATATATACACTCTTTTACATAACACTTGAATTATATTTCCTAATATTTGCGAATTTTCACCAAACAACCGCAATTATTTTTGCCTTATTTTAACCAGATTTTGCTGAATGTGGTCGAAATTTGTAATTATTTTAAACTGGATGCCATGAGTTCGGCAAATGTTTGCGGTGCGAAGTACATCATTTGGTTATGATTTATTTAACAGCCAATAAGTTGAAAATATTATTCTCGAATTACGGTTCAAATCACATCAAATTACGGCTCAAATCACATCAAAAGTACTACAGAAGACATGAAATTACTTTGTATCCTTGAATTTATATCGAAATTGATAATTAAATTGAATCAAATAGCTTCACGAAGATATAATTGGCCACAAAATGTACTTATGTACATATATGAGTATAATACTTCTAATTATTGTTAGAAGCATATTACATAACTGTTACATACATATGTACATATTACATACGTATTAGATTATATATTAGTATTAAATGAAGAAATCTATAGAATTTGTATCAAAAAATGTCTCAAATGCTCAACTTTTAGTATAAAATACCAGAGCTCTTTGATACCTCCCTCAACCCCTTCCCGGCCCACGTACTTCATCCAGTGCATCTGAAGTACCGAATGAGTCGAATCTTGAATCTTGACTCGCTTAAAAGGGGCGAGTCACCTTCGAACCGAAGCCGCCTTTCTGCAGGATGTCGTTCACTTCACTTGGTACTTGTAAACAAATTAAAATAAAAATGAATTAATTAAAAAGAAAGTGCTGCCTTATTTTGCATCTCATTCAAATGTCAAGATCAGCTTCTAGTTCCAGTTAATTGCACTAAATTCTGTAATTAATAATAATAAAATGATTTTCTACTCTAGTGACAACGACAACGATTTCCATTTCTTTTACTTCCACTCACCCTATACCTCCTCTTCACTCATCTTTACCCTTATCCGCGCCCATTCCTATCAGCATCATTCCTATCAGCATTCCTGTTTATTTAACATACAGATTCGCATTTTAATGTTAATGAAGTTTTGCATCCACTTCATTTTCACCTGCATATTCACCGGATCGGCCCCGCTCGCTTTCGCCGCCCCCAGCTATGAACTACGCCACTGTTTTTGGCAGAATATTTCATTTTAATGCTGTTTACATTATGCAAACAACAGTTGTGTGCAAAACTTGGTCCTTCCATTGCAATTACTTGAGCAAATAGCTGCCAGAGTGGGACCAGTTGCCAAAGCGAACAGATTGCATTCGCCCCGACTGGCTCGCCGCTTCGTCGCCTCATCGCTGTCACCATCACCGCCGCCGTCACCGCCACAGTCACCACCGCGCTTGTTTTGCTGCGCACTGATTTCGAAGATGTTGCATTCGAAGGTTGTTTTTGCAACCTGTTGTTTGAAGGTTGCGGACCCTTAAACAGTGCATTACTTCTGTTTACCGCACTCGCACGCAAGGTGCTACGTACAGAATGCCGCAAAGAACTACATATGTACGTGAGCTGCTTACGTAGTCGTTACGACAATTAGTGCCAAATGGTTCATAAACACGAATTCGGTTTAACAAGCTTGTTAGCTTCAAGCCGAATGCTCGAACTGTGAACAAAGCAGTCGATTGAAAGTAAACAAAAGTAAAGAGGTGCATAAAATATTAGTGCCCCATATGATGGATGGGCGTGGATGGGCGGCGGAAGGTGACTGAAAGTGAATTTCAACTATTCAATTCCATTGTAGTTAGTTTGTTAGATTATATTAGAATATAGTGATTATATTAGAATCGTAGACACTTTAGACAATTTTATTTAATGTCGAATTGTAGAGCTTAATTTAGAATTTAACCACATTAACCAGTGGTTTAACCATACTAACTATCTAGTTAACCACCATAATTCACATCTACAGAGTTCAACGTATCGTGGTCGTAATTATTTCAAAGATGTCCGTGTATTCGAATTATGTTGCTATCAAATAATTATTACAATTTCATCAGAATTATGTATGTATATGTGTGTTTGTATTTGAGTATACTTGTGTTTGTAATATATTTCATCATATTAACATATCATATTTATGTATCTCATTGTTATCGTAATGTTTCGCATGCGATTCATGCTCGAGTTGCTGGAGTAACTCATGTTATCAGCTGTGCCAAAGCACTTGGTCATTATTTACATGGTTTTGGTAGAAGAAGAAGAAGAAGACGAAGAAGAAGAAGAAGAAGAAGAAGCATAAACAGTAAGTGTAACGAACTGAAAGAAGCATCACCAGTAAAGGAAGTTAGCTATACAACTCCCTCGATGCAGGAACAAAGACAGGGACGGAAACATCATCGCTTCCAAGCTGAAGAAGCTCAAGTGTCAAATTAGGAAGCCGCAGATTTAATGTTTGCCAATCAATGTAAGTCTGGCGAGTGAAATATTGAGCAAGCAGACAACAAAACACATCAACAATAAATCAACAACAACCCGAATTCTGCCAGATTGTGAATTTATGCTATTCACGAATTTACATAACATGTTATGTTGAATTGTATGTGGGGGGGGGGGGGGGGGGGCTGGCAGGGGAAGGAGTGGCATGTGGTACCTAAAAAATCACAAGCTTCAAGGATTTGAGAGAAATTGAAAGCTGTTGAAAGAAATCAAGTGACTGCATGAATGACAGGACAGGAAATGCATCCAAAGAGCATCGGTATGTTGTAAGTAGCTAAAATTACTTTAATATTGAAAATGATTGATTATTTTGGTAATATATTTTTAAACCCAATAAAATGGTGAATATATTACTTAGTGAAGTCCTCTTTTTCTTTTTCAATCTTCTTTCACCAATTTTAGTGATGTCACGTCAGAAAAATTCTAAACAGCAGTTCAACATTTTTTCCTCATCCTTTTATATCGGCTTGGGTGTGAATCTCATAGCAAGTGGATCGCAAACAAAAGCCAAGAAATTTCGTTTCCAAACACAGCTGAGTTGTTGACCAACACAGCAAAAATGAATAAATGGCAAAAGTTTTGCTAGCGACCGCAGCAGCAGTTGCAGATTTTTTTATTAAACTTTTCATCACTCTTCTCGCAGCTAACAACACGATAGTTTATATTCTAAAAACAGAGAATGGAAAGAAACAACAGCAGCCGCCGCTAATAAATAAAATAAGAAACTTTGAAACTCATTTCTTGCTGTTGTGTTCTACTGTTACATCATATCACATTACGTCATGTGACGTAAGCTGTACCATAGACATGCCAATGTACTAAAATAATCGTCGTTGGTGTAGAAGATTCGCCTCGGAAATTGTTCAGGCACTTTTTTAATAAATGCACAGAATTTTTACTGCAATAAATCGACATTAAATTAAACTGTTGACAAGATTCAAGCCACGCAAGATAAACTGTTACTATGTATAAAAGGAGCATTGCTAAAGTTAGTAGAAGTCGTTAGCCTTTAAATAGAATTTCCAAGTGCACATGATAGCAACCACTTAAACCAGAGTAAATCCTTCGAAGGGGGCTTAAATTCCTCTTAATTACGGTGCTTAAAATTACCCATAATTTAATCTCCAGGCGGACACACAGGCGACGAATGCAGGCAGACCGGCCAACAAGCCGATTGCTAGACAGTCATACGTCACGTTATGCAGTTGTCCTGAAGAGAACACGTGACCATAAACGCAACTATGCCACGCCCCCTGCAAAAGTACATACATACATAGATATAAAAGAGCACGAATTGAATTTAAAATGCGGCAGTAAAGCAAGCAAAGAGCAACAATTCGCATGCAACACTGGTCACTGCTGCTGCCCGGCTGCACAGGAAGCGGAAACGGAAAGGCATGCGGTATAATCCAAGGCTATAATATTGCTGCAATAGCAATTGTTGCTGTTGCTGCTTTTATAAACGAATGAAGGCTGGATAATTGAGAAATTAGTTGTAATTCATTGTTGCTTTCTTTGTTGTTGGCTTTGTTGTTAATTCAATAGAGACTTTAAGAAATAATTATCATGTAAACGGAAACCGTAACTTTTAGTAACACAGAAATTAGCACTGCAAAGATTTAAAAAATATTGCATATTTTACGACTGAGGTTATGTTAAAAACAAGTATTTGTATATATAGTATATTTTATTTATATTTATAATTTAGTAATTTTGCAGAGACCTTTTCTACTTTAAGGATTTCAAACTTTTAAGGATTTCTTAAGGTAAATAAAATGCTTTTAATACCCCCCACTAATGCAGCATATTTTCTTCATTTAAGAGCTAAGAAAATGGGGTTTGAACGACCGTGAAGCTTCTAGCTTCTTCTAATATCCCATCGGAAATCAAAACCTGGAGTCGTAACTCGTGAACTGCACTCATTCACTTCGATAATAAAATCCTTTCTTTATGCATCCCTGGGGAACGAATTTAATGGCTTGAATTTTAGCAGCGAAGCCTCAAATTACATTAAATAAACAAATGGATTTTGTAATTCCTCCGAATTTCCACATAAATTAACCAACAAGTAACCAAAGCAATCATATCGACCATAAATACAGATGCACCGAAGAGCTTCGCAGCTTTCAACACCTCGTTTCGAGTGTTCCCAGGGGTTTTAAGGACTTTAATGCTACTCGTTTATGGTCGAGTACGAGTTACCACCTAATGGGCAGTCGTGGAACCTCTTTATTATGGCCAAATTGTTTTCACATGTCCAATTTGCCCCTCTCAGCAATTCGTAACCGTAAAACTTCGGTTCGAGCCATGGAAGTGTTACAATGAGTTGTATTGAATCTACTGAATCAACCTACGTTGCGCACGTGCTTTGGCAATAAATCCTAAGAAGTCAAAAGAACAGAACAGAAGGACTTTGTTTCGTTGAACGAAGCCGTATAAAGTCTCGAGGATTGATATAAAGGCATGTTTGGGTCTTGGGGAGGGGCGTACTTCTCTCACCCTCGCTTTTCTCTCAACTTTCGAGTTCGTGTTTGTGTCTGACCTTAGAATTTTATGAGGTTTCGAATTACATGCAGTTGAGGGGAACCACTCTGGAGTTGCTTTAATTGAGGCCTACGAATGACACACGCTACGAGTGTAGCGTGTGAAAAAGCCGTTGAAGTACTACATACGATAAGAATAGAAGTGGGAGACATAGAAAGCTATGTTCTTGATATGTTTAGAAAGCTATGTTTGACTGTTTAACATATCATAAGGTCCACTCAGTATCAAGTCCGTTTCGGACCATCCCAAAGCATTACTTTAACTCTTAGGATGTAAAATTTCAGGTCTTGATATTTGTTGCATGTATGAAGTAATAAGTATGCATGCCCCATAATTTGTATACGAATTTAGTAGCAAGAACTAAGGACTCAGAGCTGTGCTAATACTTATTAACTAAAGCAGAGATCATGCCATGTCAAACCTTCATAAAATTCCCATAACCATTGTTTCTACATTCTTATAAGATCGTGTACAGTATAACAAATAATTATATCAGAATAGTCTGCACATGAGCATATTATTTAGTGGAGACTGAACCCGTGGATAAATAAAGAAATCCTGCTGCGATTTGTTGTGGTTCACCAGAAACTTCACCTTCAATTGATTTTTATACGTTCTATAAATATTAGTACGAGTTCATAAATAAAATGTAGCTAATTGAGCAACGTATTCTGCAGCAGAAATTCTGCTTGAATAAATAAAAGTCATTCGTCGAATCGAGACTTCTTTTATTTATTCATTGATGCACTAAATTTATTTGTTTTTATTTGTTTAAATTTGCTGAAAACAGTGCTGCACAAAAACAGCGAATTGGATTTTTTATGGAGGTCAGTACTGCCAAGTGTGTGTGCGAGAGAGAGAGAGAATAAATAAACTACAAAGTTTTCAATACTATAGACGAATTATTATGCTCAAAACAGTGTCGAAAAGGGAGAAAGGCGGGTGATTTACGGATTTATTTTTGGTTTCTTCTTTTTCAAATAAAAATTAAAATTCAGTTAATTTTTTTACAAATACAATCGGGAAGACTTTTTTTTTACTTTATTTAAGGATTAAATATTCGTTATAAAACTGCAATTTAACCACAACGCGTAAAATGATGGAATGAAGTGTTCAAAAAATCCTTTTGTTTGTTGCCTGGTGTAGTAATTGAACTTTCATTGTTTGGTCAGGAAATTAATTTATATGATCTGCTACAATAAATTAAAATTAACAAAAGCTAATTCATAATTAATTAAAGTGATATTTATTACAAATAAACACTCGGAAATGTAAAAATAATATTTGGAAAAATAAAAAAATATTTTTTTAAACCAGACGGTTTAGAAATTAATTATTACCTCGAAATTAAGTAGCATTATTAAAACGATTGAGATTGATTACGTGTTTGATTAAATTTAAATACAGGTGGATTTAAAAAACTTGCATTCTTCATGCTTTAGAAGAAGGAACTAGCTTCAATTTGTTCGGCTCCGGGGAGGGAGGGGGAAAACGTGTTAAATTTAATGAGTTTCTACCCGTTACTGTGTTCAACTATCGACATCCTTCAAATTGTTTATCGAGTCCTGGTCTCGATAACGGTTTCGAGAGTATCATGAGCACTCAACTGTGTGTTAATTTTCGAGCGTGTTTTGCAACAAATCGATCTAATTAAAGGCACTGAAAATGATGTACATCAGTGAAGGATGATGGCTCAAAAGTAAACCATAACAAGAAGTACGATAACACGAGAGTAATAATGACAACAACAACAACAACAAGCACTACAAATACGAGTATAGTGACGGTTGGAACCAACACAAAACAACAACAAGAGTGTGCTTAGTCGCCGTTTTACAAGAAAAGTCGTTTGCAGGAGGCTGTTTATTCAAGAATGTGCTGTCTGTGTATATGTATATACATAAATGTGTGTGTGCTTATATGCATTATGTTCGTATGTGTGCTTAAGTGTACATGCTAAACATTGTTACATGTTTGCATTTAAGTGCATGTTAAGTTGTTGATGGTTTATTTAATTGCATGGATGGGTCTAAATGGCCGAAACCGTTATCGAAAGACTAACCGCCATAATTAACATGATTGTTGGCAAGATAATTCTTATCACTTTAAAATTATGGGTTCGGAAAGGCTCTAAAAAAGTGGTCTACGAAGTGGTATAAAAAAGTTATCCACATTAAGGCCAAAAGTAATAAATAAGATATACTCTTAAGTAACCCAACCTGATTAACCTGTGGTTACCTTTTCGTTCTAATTTTCTAATTCCCCCGCCCCCCCCCTGTTCTTCCCCTTCCTTCCACTATTTTTTCTGGTTTCCTCTCATTTTTCACTCGAGTAACTTTTTTACACAATACAAAAAAGTTAAAAAGATGTATTTTTCTTTACTTGCTTCTATTCTCATTTTCTATCATTTAATCTATCCTTTTTTCTGTCCTCTTTTTCTATCGTGTTTTTCTCTAACCTCCTTTTCTATCCCTTATTCTATCCCTTTCTATACTTTTTTCTATAGATTTTTCTATATTTGGTACTTGAATTTATACACTTTTCCGCACTTTCAGAATTTCATTTCTCCCTTCGTTCTCTAGTCAGGTGCTTTATTTATTGGAAGAGCACAAAAATCGTACTTGCACCCACAAGAAATCGAACAAACTTTCAATTACTTAAAAGTTTCCTCTAACTATATATTGTATATATACATACATGTGTATGTGTGTGTGTGTGTGTGTATACGAGTATCTAGTAGCATATGTGGTCCATAAATGGTACCTTTCCGGACCGCTTCATTGCTTGCTTTTAAACAAATAATATTGCAACTTTTTATGTGGATTTTTCTATTATTATTTTGTTTTGATATTTTTTAACTAATAACAAAAAAGTTTCAAAATACTTCGATACAACACAACCCGTGAAAGTTGCTCAATTTTATTGAACAACCGCTGCACAGTTGCAAAAAGTTATCCTCAATAAACACTGAAAAACTGTTATTAGATTTTTCGGCAATAAACACAGACACAATAAAAACAAAGTACAAAAGAATCATCAAGCAGTTTGAAGTTTCAAAGTACGAAAGAGTACGTAATGCGAGTACGTTACGAACGTAGCGAAGATGCGTAGATTAGTCGCAAAGGGTGGCGGGGGGGGAGGGGGGCGTGTAATGAGGCATGTAATGTCAGTTGCTTTGGCTCAAAGGATCTGCTCAAGGAATCACTTTTCTTTTGATTGAAAAACCTTCTGTTGTTGGGTTTATTTTCTGGATCGCTGAACTTGATGGGTTTTATGGGTCTTATTTCTTTAAATTTGTTTGTTCTTGTTGTGTTTCCTCTTCTGTTTCTTTTCTTGTCTTTTTTCTGTCTTGACGTCATTATTTGAGCTTGCACAATGATTTCATTAATAAATCACATGAAAGTGACGACACAATTTCTGTTGTCTAATATATACGACAACAAGAATGACAACAACAACTTAGAGCACCTGCAATTCTTATGGACATGGAACTACTTTGATATACCGTTATAATTTGTTGAAGCTGCTGAAAGCAAACGCAGACACAACTTCGCGAAAACGCGTGCAACCGAGGAAAGAATAAATGAAGATCTCCAACAACTGAAGGGGCGAAGAAGGGGAGGGGGTGGATGTGAGGATGGTGGTGAGGAACCCATCGATTATGTGTTGCCTTCGGTTACATCATAATGAAGGATATGAAGGATATCTGTACTCAACACAGAAAACATTAGAGATGCACGAACGCCATCCAAACAAACACACTCAAAGACATACGCACACTAACACAAGCATTATTAAATTAGGTCGGCGAAAGCTAGCGAGTGTACTGCACTCACATCATCACATCGATGCACTGTGAAGATATGTAAGACGTTATATATGTATGTAAGTACCCTGAGTACCCTCTGTTGACCGTCTTAATGCACATTTTTTGTATGTGAGACAGATACCCATGACAGCCAAAAGATTGATGTGCTGTATATCGTGATGGACTTCAATTAGCTCTTCATTGTTGTTCATTCTTTTACTCTCTCCAGAAAGAATTAAGGAAAAGAGAAGCGAAACGCAGAATGATCGAAAATCTGAGACTAAAATTATGGAGTTTAAAACACTACTGAAATAATTTTAACTTAAGTTAAGTTATTCAAAGGAAAGAAAGATTAAGACATGTAATAAAATAATGTCCATTCTTTAATTCTCTCTCTCTCTCTCTCTCTCTCTCTCTCTCTCTCTCTCTGGACGTCTGTCTTGCTTGGTACCTTCTTCAGCCTGCTTCATTAACGATGTGCAAAAATAATTTACAACCATAAATTGAATTCATGCGCCCGAACTTGAAGTGCGATAAAGTTTCGTCGTCTTCCTCGAACTCAAATCTTCTTGCGGCCAAAAATAAGTTTACCCCAGCGACGATTTTCGGTTGCGATAGCATCCTGTTAACATGGCTCACAAACGCACTGCTAACACCGGAGATGTGCTTGATTTTCCAGTGGCTCCGTGTGAGTTTCGTATGTATGAGTGTGTGCATGTACTTGTGTGTGTGTGTGCGTGCTCATGGTTTGTAACCAACTAACGGAGGTCGGTCTGCTCTAAATGCAGCCTCTAACAAGACCCTGTAACGTTAGGTTGGCGTAGATTTAATGGGTTAAGTTTTGCTTTAAGCCAGAAAACAAAAAAATACCCAAAACAATATAAAAGTTTGCAAGAGCTTTTGGAGCTCGTAGGTTCTGTCTAACTACAGATTCGTGCATATAAAGTGAAACATTAGTTATGGAGAAAATGAAGAAAGTGCAAATATAGAGGAAGAGAGGGAGAGAAAGAGGAGAAAAGAGAGATAAAATGCCTCAGCGATAGTTTTGGGAAAAAATTTAGTTTGTAACAAGAACATCCGAGTCTCGCTTCAGCTTCAACTCTCTCACGTGATTTCGTGAGCGTTGTCCAGAAAGCCTCAAAGAAAACTGTTGAGTTTGATGATAATGAATGATGTGAAAAATTTACATCCAAGTTTTGATGCAGTAAGAAAAACAATCAACTCTCTTCTCTTCTCTTTTTATATTCTTTTCAAGGTTATTTTTTAATTAAAAACTGCCAGCAACAACAAAAATATTCTCTGTAACATTTTTTATATTTCTTCTTTTCTTTTGACTCTCTTTCTTGACTTCTTTAGTGTTGAAAACTAATTCTTTAGTGACCGTTTTTAATTGATTTTACTCAGGTAAAGCAATAAATTAAACGGATTCGTATTCTCATACATCCTCGAAGACATCAGTAGATGTGCGTGTGTGTGTTTTCGAGTGAAGGTGCGTCGTCGTAAGAATCCGTAAATTGAATCTTTTATATACAAGAATCCATCGAATAATTTTCAGGCACGCGTCGTTCCTTCAGGCAACAACAGCCACGCAGCTTTTAATTTGTTATTGCAATAGTATGTGTGCGAAATTACAAACATGCACGCACACATGCACAACACTTCCAACAACAAATTGTGCAAAATTGTCTCAATTCAGCACCATTAAATGTAGTGAAATCCCTCGAGTTTCGCTCGCTGTGGTGTAGATGTTTGAAAGAATGTGCGTATATTGGAGAGTGTGTCTGTGTGCATGTGTGATTGATGTTGGATTATTGTATCAACGATTCGGTGCGATAGAATAATCATAAGTTCAAAAGTGCTGATAACTTTCTATAACAATAACTTCATTTCGAATAACTTGCAATAAATAATTATTAAAGGTTTCACATGAAAATATGTATTTTTCAGATTCGTTTCTCCACTACAATAAATTTTACTATGTTTTGTTTGTATACTGAGCAGCCAGACGTACTACGCGACGTTTGGGAAGAGTGTGAAAAAGGGGGGAAGAGAGGAAGATGGGGATTTGCCTTAAGGTCAGTATCTGAGACTCTGCAAATGCGTTGATAACACTTTCGTCTCTCTTTTTCCCCTCTCTGCGGCTAACATTCCCAGTGGTAAACATCATCATAACATCATCAATGATGACCTAATGATTTTGTGTGCCGTATCGACTCGATTCTACATCCAGTTTTAACTTTACCTGCCCCTTCGCAATGCATGTGAAAACAGTATGTATTCTGTTCTACTTTCCACTTTCGATTGTAATGTATTGTGGAGGACACCCCATTCCCTTTTCCCTTCGTATGTAATATATTGTTGTGGTTGTCAACAGAAAAATCTCGCGTCGTAAAGGAGATCCGTAAGTAGGTATCGTTCTCGCTAACAGATACATTCGTGCCGAAGTACTTTGATATTCATCGACAAAATCAGTACGTAATCATCCATGATTTTCAAAGGCCTTCGCTGGATTTACCAGTGGGTTTTTAAACACTTCATTTATTTTTATCACCGGTGAAAATATTTTATTGAAAAAAACGTCCTACGCCAACGTGGGCCACAGTATTTGTTTTTATCTTCTTTTTATAGCAACGATTGTGTAAAAGAGAATATAATATATTCGTAAATGCCTGTGTGAAAAAATATCACCCCAAAAATAAATGAATTCTATTGTTTTTGTTTAAATATGTTATTGCTTTTTCGTATCGATATATATCGGTGGATATAACCAACGGTGGATGTATACAGTATTAGAAATGATTGTTGTTCTATTTTATTTGCTATTTTTTCCGTTTTTTAGCCCTTGGCTTTTATTATTTCATTTCCTGTTGATAGTTTCACTGATAATCATTGAGTATAACTGCAAAAAGTTTATAAAACCGCAACATTATTAAATTATTCAGGTGCCAGATCACGCCAGAGTTAAAAATTCAACATTGTTTCAGTGATATTCTACTTTGATTTAAAATTTTCAACAACCTTCAGGAAAAACTGTTGCACGAGTAACGATTTCATTTAATGTTTTTAACACTCAGTTAGAGTTGCCAACAGAAAATTTATACAAGACTTCATGGACATTTCTAGAGTCATTAACGCTTCTAAGTCATTCACAATAAGATGGAGAATTTTAAGTTTTCGGTGAAAAAGAAAAGTTTAGAAAAAGTTATTAAATTAAATGAGAAAATATTGCAGCAACTTTGAAAAACTGTTTGGAAAAAGAAACGAAAGAAAAAGAAAGAATTTATAACGTGAAACGTGATGACGAAAGAGTTAGCTTAAAATTACGCATTACAGGAAATCAGCTCGTCCTTAAGGATGGCGAAGAACTCAAGAGTGTTGCTAACTCAGGCGAGGTGTTTCTATCTCCTCAAACAAACTGCAATAAAATGTAGCCAGCAGCAAGAAAGGAAGGTTGTCACCCTCACTTAACGGGGTTGTCATCCTCACTCAACGGAGTCGCAGTCGAGAGGGTAAAACTGCTGTTAACTGAAGTGGCACCCAGATGTTTTGTGAGACATTCTACGGAGTATTACTTTAACTGTTTCACGAGAATTTTAAGCACTCTGTCTCTCTCTCCCTCGTGTAATGAAACTTGATAATTTCTAATCAGGAATCCGCAGCAAACGAAAATATCCCTAGAAATTCCTGAAACTGTGGAATGTTTTCGTATTTTCAAGCGCGAGAGTTAACAACACTTCATTAATTAGGAGATGTTCTTATATACTGCTTACTTTCATTTACTAAAGAGTGAACCATCCACTGTTTTTCTTTTCCATTAAATAATCATTAATAGATTAACTGATTTCAATTAAATATTTCGAATAAAATTAATTCACATACAATAATTAAGTAATTCAGAAAGAAACCAGCCGATGGCCCATCATTTACTTTCCTCTTACTGATTAATTTTCTAATTTTGTCGTGGAAGATTAAACAGCAACTTAATATTAGTAAAGGTGACTGAATTAAGTAAGAGTTTTTCCTTCATTAACGTCGACCCTGAGATTAATGAGCTAATTTGAAATCTCTGCCCTGGTGAGAGTGTTTAATGAAGGTATAATAAAATCACTATGCACAAGTAAATCGTACTGAAGTACATCTCGTTAATATAAAGACATGCGGTGAAAATGTTTTTCGAGTTGGTTAATAATTTGTACGACTCTGTAATAAGTCAAGTGAAGTATTTTTTTGAAGTATTAAGTGAAGTGAAGTATACCTCAAGATAATAAAAAAAATGTCTCGAAAATCATTTCGAAGGTTTTAATTAAAAACCTTAACAAAGTTTTAATATAGTCTCTATAAAAGAATCTTTACACAAAGAGACTAATTTAGACAAGTACTAAACACAGGCTTAAGTATTAAAATCCTTTTGGAATAGAATAAAAAATAAAAGGAAAAGAAATAAGGTTCAACTATAATTGGAAATACAAAAGATTTCATTTCCTTATCCTTTCAAAAAAGTACACTAAAGAGGACACAAACTAAAATTCGAAATGATACAGAAGACCGTTTGCTGTATACATACTCTTTGAAAAACAAACCAGTGAGTATCTCTACTCTAGGTTCCTATGGTTCCAGTTCTCCTTTTCCTCCTCTTCTGCTTACGTTTCTTCAATTCAAGTTGCCACATTTTAATATTAAAATTTATATTTATTTTTCTATTTTTATACCTAAACTCGTATCAGCAAATGTGATATATGTATATATAGAACCACCAGTTCCCTTTCTATCTCTCTCTCCCTCTAATGGAGATGCCAACTTCACAAACTGATAACACAAACTGCAAAATATTTACATTACTTCAGCATCAAATTTAAATCTGCATGAAAGGACGAGAACAAAAACAATGCATTCACTACATAATATATACTATACAAATATATATTTATATGTATGTTAGTGTGTGCGTATAGACGCGTGTGTATGTCGATGTGCGTGTATTTGTTGTACCCTCTGGGCACGTAATCCATATATTCTGTAAATAACAATAATGGCAACAAAATCGACAGCAGAAAAATAAGATATAACAAAGGCAAAAGTAAAAACACAATAAAATAAACACAAAGACAACACAAGCACAACAAAATAAACAAAAAATAAAAAAAAAAAACAACAAAAAACGGGAAGAAATACAATACAATACACGAAACCATGCACCATCTTGTAAAGCGGATTGTGATAAGAAGAGTAAGAAGAAGCAGCTGCAACATAAGAAGGTTAAAAGCTACAGCTGTATATTGGTGACAGTGATGGGCGGTCGTCGCCGTCCTCTCCACCTGCGCAATCGCCGGATTTCTGGTCTCCCGGAGCTCCTCTGGCGAAGCAACGATGCGTCGGAAATGCATACATATGAAAAATCCACGTACTGAGTTTTCAGCTCTTTCGAAAAGTAATTCTGAAGAATTACTCATTGAAATGGCTTCACTTCAGATTTTTGTTTTATATTTTGTAAAGAAGATTTTTATAGATGATTTTATGTTTTTATAGAAGACCACCTTAAAAACAACTAAGCAAATGGTAAAAAAACCACTACTCAATTTGTAAGCCGAATTTAAATAAAGTCAACGTGAATTCCTATAAAGTCTATAGTATATATATGTATAGTATAAAAGACCTTTCTGCCTCCTTTCAAGAAAGTTAAAAATATTGATACTAATAAAGGAATGCTTAAACTTAATACATTAGGCAAAGTTTGACCATTTAAACCTAATATTAAATATAACAAAAACTAATTAATTTCGGGCGTTTTTTCTCGATTTTGCTGAAGCTGATTAAGCAATAAAACTCTTAAAATTCTCATATTTCAGGCAGCAAAGTTTCTACGGGAGGACTTCATTAAAAGCAGGACAACGAATCATTCGACATTGTAAAGTAGTAATGAAAACAAAGCACCCGTGGTTGCTTAGTTGCTATAAATTCATCAAAATCAAGGACACTAAAAAAACTCATATAAAAAGACTGGCCTTCCTTTGTTCAGTGTAGTTGTGTGTGTGCGAATATGTGACTACTTTAAATTACCGAAATTGACAAAATATCCTGTTTGAACCCTTTTTATTGCGTAGAACAATGAACAAAGAAAAGAAGAAGTTAGATAAAATATAGAGAAAGTATAAAAAAGGTCAGAATATAAGGATATTCAAGGCCAGCCAGAGAATACAATATAATAGGAGAGTATACGAGGATTTACAATATAACATAGCTTTTGACTTTTAAATTATTTCACAGAACAATGAACGCTTTCGGTATCTTAGCATCTCGGTTTTTTAGGTCAAACAAAACACCCAGAACTCAGACCCTATCCCAGACATGCTCCAGTTAGTGTCCATATTAAACGACCTCACTTGTGTTGGTGTTGGTCGATTGTAGTTACACACAAGATTTACTTGTATTTGTGTGTAATAAACTGATGCTTTTGTGTCACTGGCTTTAAATAAATGCGTCCACAACACATTTGATTTGATGTCCACCCAGCGGATTTAATTTCATTTCATTGCAATTGTTTTGGGGCCATAAAAAGGATGGTCTACTTTCTGCAAGGATGGTCTACTGTAAGCATGCTCTTTCGGCTTTGCTATTGTTTACTTGGGATCATTTTGTGCTGCTACTTCTTACATAAAGTGATTCAATTCAAATATTTTAGGATTCACCATCCATCGAAACTCAATAAAAACATAAGTTCGCCAAGTTAAACAATAAAAACTTGAGTTTTATCTCAAAATAAGCCAATATTATAGAAAGAATAGTGATTTTATATTCAATGAATAGAATTAAATGCGAACCATTTCTAAGGAAACTGAAATCCTGAGAAAAGGGCGAATTTTTATGTTTTTCTTTTCATATTTCTTCCTTCTCTCTGTCAATCTTTTTTTCTAATAAACATGTCAAGAAAATATGCTCTCTATTTATATGCGAAATGTGTATTTTACGTTAGAACTGACGTAGACGTCTCAGACGTTAGAATTGTCAAACAGAAATGAATTATTTAAAGCAGCATTTTTGACATGTTGTTGACATCTTTGAAATTGCTGTTGCTGTTGTTGCTGGAGGAGTTTTTCAGTATCAGAAATGATTTGATTTAAGTTGACGATACAATAAACGAATCTTTCGATTTCTGAAAAATGGAGGTATGAAGCTTTACAAAAGGTTTACTCAAATGCAAACGCTTGCGTTTATTAATTTTCATATAGCGATGTCATTTCATTTCATTTGCGTGCGTATGTCGTGGCTGTCTTTCGTCCAAAGGGAACAACTGCTATTCAGAAATCAAGAAGCTGAGTGAATTGCGTACGAGGCACAATCGGCCAGCGTACTCCGTTTCACCGCCGAACCCGATTTGCGAGTCAGCAAACAGTCCTCCCAAACGAGTTGCATTTCCCAGAACTGAATCGATAAATTTGTCGTCGCGGTTGACAGATGCACCTGCAATTATAGCTCGAGGTCGAGGATATTCTAAGCGTGGACCAAAATTAACACTAATCAAAGAGCATTTGTATCGTTTGTGTAGTTTATGTTGTTTGTGTAGACCTGCAGCTGCTGGAGAAACTTGCTGGGAGTAAGTGCGCCCAGAGGGTGGTGATTTGGAGGATACTCAAGAGACTGAGCAAGTCAGGAAGGGAGTACTGAGGTTAGAGGATACCTAGGAGATGGAGAATTAGAGCTTAAAGCGTCTCTTAACTAATTTAACTTTAATTGCATTATAGACTTAATTTTAATCTGTATAACTAAGCTCTGTACTCATTAAAAATGTCCATATTAACGTTTACCATAGAACGTTGTTGGCCGTCTTCAAACAAAGTCGTCCTGCAAAGTAAACAAACTGGTCTCGTAGTTCAACCTTCATGCCTTCAAATTGTAGACCCAGAGGCCATCCCTGAGCTCCGGTTACCAGAGTTCAAAGGCAAAACGAAAATTTCCGCTCTTAATTATGCATGAAATTCTGAATTCAAATTAGCACACATTTTCGACAGGTTTGAGCGTTATTTGTTGGCCATAAAATGGGGAAAAATCCACTTAACTGGTCGAAGGTTAAACGACGACCTCAAAAGCCCGAGAGCATTTAAAATTTAAATTTATTGAAATTCATGTTTATTGACATATTCAATGCAAAAGAATGGACGAGAAAATACGGAAAAATGGACGGCACAATCAAAAGCGAGCAAAAACGTTTAAATTTGAATTTCAGAAATATTGAGTTACGATTCTAAGTTATTTAAAAAACCTAACTTAAAAAAAATTACTAAATAAATCAGTTGTATTTTATCAATAAATGCATATGAATAAATTGTTAATAATAATTATTTAAGATAGTAAAATTACCTCGATTTTATTAAGTATATAATATATGCATAAAATATTGAAATACTTTCTCAATTTATTGCTTAAGAATTTCCAAAATAAGAATCAAGTTCTTCCTACAGCTGTCTCGAACAGATGACGATTTTCCTGCCAAAAAACTTTCTCTGAAAGCCCAACGAAAAAACTTAATCGATCGCCATTCATTTAAATTCTGCTGGCATCCGCTGTCGATGCAATTAGAATTCAAGCCGAGCACAATAAATGCAGATCATAACTTTTAACATCCACCACGCAAAATTTAATTGGGCCAATTTTTGGGCCCACCAAAAATATTATCGTAATGATTGCGATTCCGCGAGTCGAAGCACTAATAACAAAGGGACGCTGCGGTGGAGGAGGAAGAGGGGGTGGTTGAAGAGGAAAAGGCGGGTGGTTGATTAGGAAGAGAAACTTGTGGTCATGATTACAATAGTAATAACAGCAACGAAAGCAACCTGTTGCTCAACAAGTAGACGCTGTTTGTTGGTTCATGATGGAGATTAAAGTTTGAGGTGGTTGTAGAGCTCCTTCGAGTAGCTGCTTGAATTATTTATTTTGCTCCTTAGAACTCGAATGCGCGGAATTTTTTTATGATTTATTGGCTTCTTTCTGTTTCGGGGAAAGAAGCTTACGATTTCCAGCCGGATGCCAAATAAGATACATAAATAAAAATGATGAAGCTTACTTTTGGCCCTTTGAAAGGAAATTGTTTCTGGTTGTTTCTCTATTCCATCACCTGTGAAAATCTCTATCTTTCTCTCTCTATCCCCATCTCTCTCTTTCTCTTTATTAAAATATACATTAAATTTAATGACATTCTGTGGTGCACTTGAATTGAAATTATTTTTTATGTCTTACTGGAAAAACAGACACAAAAGGAAAGCTTTTAACAAGAGTTTTCACAGCAGCGCAGGACATGCAAATCTCCCAGGATACGAAGCTGAACTCTGGCAAGATAACATCTGTTTCTAGTCCTCTAGAAATCAATTAAGCAAATCTTATGCTCCAGTCAAGAAGTGAGGCCACGAAGACGACTGCGATGAACTCAACTCAACTCTACTTGGAACCATCTTGCGAAGTGCTGACTTAACAGAACCTGGTTCGCATAACTCATATTTTTTCCTCCCTATAAAGAATAATAGATACTGGATCCTGCTTTCTGGCCACGTATTAAGTCGACTTCATTCGTAGTCTTTGTTTTTTCTTTTGGTTTGGATTCTTGTTGTTTTTTCTTAATACCCTGTTTGTTGACCAAAACGATGAGACATCGAATTATAATCCTCTGCTAAAGCTTAGATTTGGTTACACGGATTTTTGTGTCCATCCCCAAACTTTAAGCTGCAGAATCACTGTCATTGTCAATCTCAACGAGTGACTACTAAAGGAAGTAAACTAAACATAACATTGAACAGGATAAAATAAATTCCGGTTTTATGAATGCAGAATTTTAATGAAATGAAATTTTCTGTTCCTTTTCGTGCTCTTAATTTACCTCCAGAGCACTTAATTCTGCATCCAGTTTAGTTAGTTGATGTTTTTTAATATTTTTTCTCTCATTTGCTTCCTTTTTGTCTTAAGTGTTCTTATCTCGTTTCACTTACCGTCGTTTTTTTATTCATTTTAAGTTTCCTTGAATTTCAAGGACATTGTGCTATAGCTCTGAGTCGGTATGTTATCCAGTTTGTGAGTGGAACGCTGTCGAATGCGTCGAAAAGAGTGCGATGATAGCACGGCGCTGGCATGGAGACGAACGACTGCTCTACTGTAGCGCATAATAAAAGTACTGGAATGCAAAGATAACTCTTGAGTTATACACGAGCAAAGCTTCTGTGCGAAACGTTAATCTGGCTCGTATTTCCTTCGATAAGGATGAACGTGAGTTTCGGAGTTAATAAAATATTATTACAGTTCAGTGGAACACGTAGGAGAAACTTATTAGTTGGATGTGGATAGATATGGAGTAGGTACATCTTAATCTGACATAATGTGGGTATCTGAAATGGAAATCGGCCTTCCTTTGAATACACAAATATGTTAAAAGTAGAAGAGGTTCGCCTCGCCATATTATGAATAGAGGTAAAGTTAAGTAAAGTAGTTTATCCTTCCTTTCGTCTAGTCTCGTCTCGTATCTGTTTTCCTTTCTTATTTTTATGACTTAGTTTCATATATTTTAAATCGGAAAAATAAGACGTTTCATTAAGCAATCAATGACTAAATCAATATTCATTCCAACCATACTGATCCCATTTATGTAGCTAAAAATAACATTCTTAGTATCTTAACCTTTATGTGACTGAAGAAAAAAACACCATATTATGGCTGACAAGGTACCCGGGTACCTTAAATGAAAATATTCTGAAATATTCATAAATAGTAACAAATTATCAACAATTATAATAAATTATAAATTTATAAGTTGGTTTTATCATTTGGTAATTGAAAGTCAGTAACTTATAAAATAACGTACTGTTAAGTTTACTTTTTGTGCTTTCCGTACATCGCTGCTCAGAACTTTACCGTTATTTAGACTGTAAAGACCTGGCGCGGCAAAGTTTTCCTCCATTTTTTTAATTAAAGAAACCTTCAACAATTTTATAAATAAGATATTCGATATTATCTTAAGGAAAACGAACCCAAAAGGTCAGCAAGTTACAGAAGAATATAACAAAAACAGCAGATTCCTGATGCTACGAAGTGTCCAACTGTAAAAGCCTTTATTGCATTTACCGGGAATTGGAATGCATTACTTTAGACTAACAGTTATTCCCATATAGGGGTCACACAAAATGTACTCAATACATTCCCTCAAAATCGGCGAAGTATGGGATTAAATTTTTTTGGGCTTGTGATGCAAGTAATGCATACCCTCTTCAAGGGCAAATATATACGGCCAAACCGATAGGTGATGAGAGGCAAATCAATGTAGGTGAGCGTGTTGTACTAGATTTAGTCTAATTTTATATGGATTCAGGACGAAATATTACCACCAACACTTTTTTACAAGTTTGGCACTAGCTAAAACTTTAAATTCGTCGAACATGATTTTGGTTGGAACGGTACGAAAAACAAAAAATGTTTGCCTCATGCAAGCTTCAAAACATAAGACCATATATTCTACTAATTTTGCTTCCAATGAATTACCCACCTTATGTTCCAAAAAAGTGCAAATCAGTAATACTGTCATCATCGATATATAAGGCTGCTACTGTTGAAGATACAACAACCGCAAATACCTGAAATAATTTCGTATTATAACAAAACAAAAGGAGGCGTTGATACAATGGATAAAATGCTAGATGAATACACAGTTAAACGCAAAACTAATCGCTAGCCGCTTGCAATGTTCTACAATATAATTGATATCGCTGCTTTTGCGGCATACATTATTTTTATGGAAAATTATCCAAAATTCAAAGGCACAGATCGTCGACGCAAGTTTCTCAAGGACCACGCGATAGATTTATGCAAACCAAATATGGAAATACGCTCTTCTAATGCAACAGTCATTGGTAATCGACAAATTCGAAACTGCAGACCTTGTTCTAGGACGCACCATATCGAAAACCACACCGCACAATAGCTGTCTTCCCCGAGTGGCTGGCCGAAAACCTGTCATAGACAGTTGTCCTTTTTATCGGGCCTTGAAATATAAGCAACGAAAAACCAGAAAATCCTGTGTTATATGCTCGATGCCCGTGTGTGATGAGCACTCCATTGCCTATTTGCAACACATTCGGTCAATAATATAAATGTAAATAATGTAAATTATCAATAATTAAATAAATTATAAGCTTCATAAATTGTTGGCTTTCTTATAGTATTTTTTTTGGAAACAAAAATTTAGAAAAATGTATTAATTAGTTTGTAGGTACCCGGGTACCTCCTCAGCCATTATAGGGTGTCGGAAATATATTAACGGATTTCGTAAAGAAAACGTTGAAAGAAAAAGACACAAATATTATATCATAATATGCTTTATGTGTTTAGAGATGTCACAAAATTTCATATCACTGTGTTTAATAGAATTAAAGTTATATTGCTCTAAAAATTTAAAAGGTACCCGGGTACCTCCTCAGCCACATAAAGGTTAAACTAATATTGTTATATTATACTCATTAATGTTATTCACTTTATTAATTTTTATCTATGGACTATAAAGCCATGTGACTTAGTTTAAGCACTAAATAAATAAAGAATTCACTCAGCTTTTGTTATAATTTTTCCACGAACTGTTTGTGAATCACAAGAGACAGTTGAACCATAAACGTAAGTTCGAATCTCGCTCTAACTTGTTTTTTGTTATTATGTATATAGTTTTTTTTAATATTTCGTTTAATATTTGTAACCACATCTCGCTGTTTATTTGTTGTTGGCTATCATTCGCAGCTGCGTGTCACTCATAATAATTTTTGGAACAATTTAAATTCTCAGAACTGCTGGAAATGCGGCGCGTCTCCCGCCACGAATAACGGAATTCGCTCAGAAATACGACACAATGACGACAACAACAAAAGCCGGGCACATTTAATGTTATTATTTATGAAGCTAAAATTTCAACCACACAACTTTTTGAATGCAAATTCGTTGCTTCTCTTAATTGTTCGTATTTTTGGACAAATTTGCATAATTTTGCGATTCCATTTCTTCCAGTTGCTACACTGATTCCACTTCCGCCAATTCGGTGGGTGGGTGGCTGGGTTATTGTTTTTGTTTGTATTGTTTTTGTCATTGTTGCTGCTGTTATCCTTTGTGGTCTATACGCCTTATTTTTATGACAAATTTGCTTCATTTTATTGCACAGCGTCGTATAATTGAGGTGGCGGTGACGGCGGTGACGGCGGTGACGGCGGTGGCGGCGGTGGCGGCGGTGGCGGCGGTGATGACGGCATCAAGCGCATGTTGACAGGGCACTTAAGAGCGACTCAAACAGCGAAGGAAACAAAAAGTCAGATAGACAGACAGACAGCGGCTGTTGAATGGGAGGCGGGAAGCAGTTAATATTTTTATTAGTACTTTGAAAAATGACTGGCCAGGAGCTACAGGATCCCGCAGCAAGAATAAAGTTTGATTAGCGTACATTACAAAAAAAGAGAGAAGGAAGCAGAATGAAATTAAATTAACAATTATTTTGTCATTTATTTATATTTATACACTCAATGGCTTTCAATAAAAGCTCTTTGTTCGGCACACACAAATAAATACCAATAAAAATATAAAAATAGCAGAGGAAATGAAATTTCTTTTCTTTTTGTCGGATATTTTGTTAGAATTCACAAATATTCAACTATTTTATTTCCCGTCATTAGCCAACTTAATAGTCTATAGTAATGTAGTTGTTGTTGTTGTTGTTGCTATTACCCTATTAATATTATTGTCCTCATTATGATGCTATAATTGAAGCATAGAAATTGATTTTATGACGATCGGAAAAGCGTCGTCAACGAGACCAGCAACAAAAGCAAAAACAGCGACGATAACAACAACAAAAGCAATTCAATTTATACACAGCAACAACAGCAACAACAGCAACAACAATACTTCAACAACATTGTCGTTAAACACTCATCTCATTGATATCCTTGCATACACACAAATCCTCAAAGTAGTCTGGACTCGAAGGAGTGACTTAAGTGGATTACAATTTAATGGACATAATTTACTCGATTGTCTTGAATGCTTTCAGGCATTTTATGACGCTGGAAAGGTTTGCTTTTGTGTTAATTGTGTGCACTAATTATTTTAACCAAAGTGGAAGCCAATAATATAGAGTTTCATTCAAATACTTCCTTAAATGGTTAAGTATATATTATGGATTATAAGATTTTATGTATAGAATGATAAATAATTACCTAAAATTAGTTAACCTTAAATGAACAACAGAAAAAAGTAAATAAATGATTCCACAAATAAAAAGAACTGCAAAATTATGAAAACTGAAAGAGTATCTTTCTTTATATTTATGTAAACTTTTCGAGTTCTCTTTTCTTACCTCAAATAGCAGCATTAAAATACAGACTTCCGTAAATACTCGCCCTCGCTTTCTCCTTGCTTACTTTTGACCAAAAATTAGCATAGTCTAGCAGCAGCGTCTTAATTATGCTAATAAGTCTTTATAATGCAAGGCCAACATTGCAACTTTACTCTTTTTCCCTTATTTATTCATATTTTTTGTTTGCATTCGTTACACAGCGAATTCTTTTGAAATATTTAAAACTTTTCCTATTTTTTGATACTTTTGCATGAGACTCTTTTCAAATTTAAGCATGCGTTAAACAGTTCTTCCTGGTGCTTTAAAGGATTTGCATAAATTATGTTGATGGATAAGCTAAAGCATGAGTTTTATGCACCACTTGGTGGCCACATTATAATTAATTGGACTAAAAATGCACAAGCAAGTAGCAGTTAAAAAAGGAAAGCACTTGAAAAGCCGGAGATTTGAATGAAACTCAAAGCGAATTTAATGCGAATGACGGCACAATACGTAATTTTAAGTTTTGTAAGAGCAAACACCAATGTATATAAAAGAAATTATATATTAAAGTACTCCGCGTGGTATGAGCAACTTTAATACGCTGTGTTGGGAATTAAATGTTGCGCATACGCTTCGGTGTATGGCGAAAACTATTGTTGTGTGCTTACAAGAGGAGAAGCTAATAAAGCTGAGTGATTGGGTTTAAAATTGTTGTATTCTTTGTTCAGTGTTTCCTGGAGTCTTTCGGACGCAGTATTTTCACTCTAAATTCGCTCTTTCGACACGAGTGCTTATCGCAAAACTGTTTCATGAAAAATGACCAGTTAATTTTCGTAGCCGTGCTTCAGTTCTTCGAATTTCACATTTTTATGGTCTTCTATACACCATTTCGTAGATTAACAATCAATATTCGTGCAAAAAACGCCCCAGGAGTTATTAAAAGGAAAACTGAAATAAAAACCTGGAAAAATTCACTTATTTTGCGAATTTTATTTTCAAGTTCGACGAGCAGCGTGCCACAAAAATTAATTTCTACAAATGAACATATACACTCACACACACACACCCGTACTCCGGTTCGTTCATATCTACTCTCGAATTGTTGCCGCTGGCAGTGGCAACCGTTGTTGCTGCCGCTTTGTTGTTGTTCCTCGGCAATACTTGTGCACCAAAAAGCCTTAAATCAACCTCGTGCTTTTGTGCCGCACATCGCAGTCATCGCTGGTCGTCGCTGCGGCATCAATTGGCTCCTGGGGTTCAAATTCGGATCGCGTTGTTGCACTCAATTGTATTGCATTCAACTGCGGCGGTTGTGTCACGTGCGATGGGTCGGAACGGGCAGCAGCGTATGTTTATTAATTTTGCAGTCTTTTTCCACACACGCTGAAGGCGAGCCTCTGTTTAGCAAACGGTGTGCGGTAATCGGGGTCAAACATCAAGCGGAGTGCGCGAAATGCGGAGCGGGTCAAAAGATAAAATTAAACATTTTTCCGCACTATTTCTCGAAATTTATTGCACTGTCCAATGAACAGTTTTTCGCTGTTTCGCATGTTTATGTTCAACTCTGATGGACCGATCATCGGCCATATTGGATTTTCAAGGCTTAAATTATTCCCCGTTTAATAAGAAACCGAAAAGAATAGTATTAAAATTCTGCTGTAAATGTTTTCTTATTACTTTATTGGAATAATAAATTGTTCTTGTTTTCCTTTCTTCACATAAAAACTCAATAAAATTTTATGTTTCTGTTCCGTTGTATTTATTATTGTAAAACTTCTACGAAGTTATGGAAACTTTTCAAATTTATTTCTTATCAAAGCAATTGATAAGTTGTTATTTTTTCTTGCTTCTTCTCTTTCTTCTCCCTTTCTTTTTCTTCTTTCTTTACATTTAGTTTGCTTTGTGGTTTTTTTTGCCAATCTTTTGAAATTCCTGAAATATGCTTTCAAATTTATTTCCCAAAAGTTTGATGGCAGAAGTTTTTACCGTATCTTTGCTGTGCTTTATATGCAAAGCTTACGGAATCGAAAATGAAACGCACACAAAATGGTTCAAAGGAAGTTCAATGAGCTTAAGAAATGCTCTGAAGGTATTTTATTGATGCAATATTTGCGTATGTGTGATAATATGTTTGTGTATTGATTTAAAATATACCCAGCAGAGGAATCCTCAAACTGAAGACCTTTGCACGTAGAAGAATCCCGAGTTTTCGATAAATAGTCTTGTAGAAACGCAGAACGTAGGCTGGTTATTGGCTAAACTGAAAGCTGTTGTTGAATATTTATTTTATCCACCTCTTTAGACCTTTATTTGAGCATCTAAATAATTCAGTAATATGTTAAAATCTTTAAAGAACAGAATAAAGCTATCCTGAGCTGCAGTTCCTTGCCGCAGTCCTTTAAAAACACTGCAACGGTTTGTTGGGTTATCATTATTGGTATATCGGTATATGCTGATGTCTGCATGTGTATTTTATGCGTGTATTTGTTTATCTGATAGTGTAGAAGTTACGCCAAAGCGTACCAAACTCTGTTAATTAAGAATATTTGAGTTCTTCGCAGTCCATTTAATTGAGCCGTACAAGGAGTGCCGACCGTAGAAAAGTTTTTCGATTGAAGTTCAATTTTTAATGTTTTATTTATTGCTTTTCAAATATGGATATGAGAAGAGTAATGCTTCCTCTTCCCCTCTGTATTCGTTCTTTTGTGGGACCTTTTTTAATCTGGAAAAAATTACTTTTCTGCGGTAAAGAAATTGTTAGCAGTTAATTTTTTTGCTTGCATCCTTTGCCTTTGTTTGTTTTCATCTGTTTCTCCTTTTATCATCACCTCCTTTCAATCCTTCGTCAAATTAAGCCGCAAAAACCGGTATCGTAGCAAGTTTTAAGTGATCCTTAAAGGTCAAAAACGGAAAAATAGGGAGATCGTAAAATCATTGCGCGGTAATCTTTTGCTTCTTGTTTCCTTTTTGTTTCTGTATGTTTTCTGCTTCAACACTCATGACAGCACACACACATACAAATCGAACCTGCTTCATTCCACGTGAGCCAGCCAAATGAGTCGGCCTACCGGAAATGAACACAAACACTTGCACACGCACACACAAACACACTCAAACACACACCTATATGAATACACTTTCAAAAGACCACGCCAACCAATCGTTCGTTGATTGCACTGAAAAAAAGGAGCCCTTCGCTAGAATCTTCTTTTTTTCTTCCTTTCACAGTTTGTGACCCGCTTTTCGACTGAGCTTTTTCACGTGTGGCCCGCTTTTCTTTTTTTAAGCAGTTCAAAAGGATTTCATGCTACGTTGGGGATATAATTTCCTTTGAATGTGCTTCTTCTACAGGATCAATTAAAGAGGGACGACTTGTTTCTCTCCTTGTTTCTCTTTTTTCGCCGTTCTTTATTTCGGTCGTATTTTGTTATTCTGCTGCTGTTATACTGCTATCATGAATTTAACTGGCCTTCTGGTCGGTTGGCCTGTCAGTCAGTCGGTCATTCGCTCAGTCGGTTGTGTTGTGTTGGTCCTTGGAGACTGTTGCCAATAAAACAGGGTCTTTATCAGGGCCATAAACAAGGTCGAGAGCAAAACTTCGCTTTTCTGTTTATAATAGTTTTAACCCATTTGCATTTATATTCATTTCGAAGGCTTTTCATTATGACAAAATTTTAATGGGGTTAAAATGGGATTAAAAGTGGGGTTAAATTGGGAGTAATAAAGGTTAACTGACATCGTGTCAAGCTAATTAGTGAACAACAGTTAGTTGTGTTGACATTTCTCATTCACAGCATCGTCTAGACAAACATAAAATCCTAGATTATGTTCAGTTTAAGTACTCGAATTTCAGACAAAAATTAAATTTTAATAACGTGCACAACGCAGATAAGTTTAGATGAACTTTTCACGTAGAAATAGAAAAGAAAACATAATATTAGTAGAAAAAGAAAAAGAAAAGGCAACAGATTCTAAAAATATATATCTTATCTTCTAATATATATATCTTCATACCTTATGAATTAATTAAAAATTAGACAGGTTTTTTTAGACAAATCTTACAACTTCTAAATATTGTGAAGAGTATCTGAGAGTGTTGAGAGGAAAATTTTGAGAGTATTCATTTTGCTATAAAGTTTCTTCATTTACAACAGGATTTCATGATCGTTTTTCATTTCCGCATGCACCAAGCAGAGAGGAAAATATCGTGTATATTAACAACAACAACAATAATAAACACAACAACAATAACAAAAACAACAACAACATCAACAACAAGAATCATTGTAGTTGAAGTGCAAATACGAAAAACGAAACACTTTCACCTGGTAGAAGGTCACTGCCAACCCACACCCTGGCAGACCCTGGCAGTGACGGCTACAAAAAACAACAACAACAACGTCATCACGACCAACATCCTTCACTATCTATCTCGAAACTTTAATCCTTCGGATGCTTTCGATTTGCTTCATTTTATGGAAAGTGGATTTAATGGTTCTAAATAAAGATTGAATGGTTCCCACGGAGAACCGAGAAGTTGGTGGGAGGAGGGATGGAGGAGAAGCGCAGGCAGGAACGCTCTGGTATCCATCGTAACACTCTGGCAGGGTTCGTAAATGCTCACTCTCGAGCGCTCTTTTTTGCTCCTGCTCGCTCCGACTCGCTCAAAAGAGCAACATCAGTGAGCACGGAGCTGCTCACTGAAAATTTTTTCTGTTGCTCCTGCTCGGGAGTGCGAGCGAGCCGGAGCGAGCATTTACGAACCCTGCACTCTGGTATGCGTTGCAACGCTCTTGTATACGTCCCAACACTCTTAAGTTGATCGAATAAATTGAGTTTTCATGAGATCGACCGATGTCAGTTGTTGTATCTTAAAGTTAAGAGTTCAAATAAGTTTCTTAGAAACAAAGCGATTATATTCTCGAAATAATATTGAAAGAAATTAAAACAAATACAAATCTTCTTTTAAATTAAGTGCTTTCTAATGATCAACTATCAATAAAAAGCATGTCATCATTTAACATGAATTCCGGTTAACTTTATCAAGGCAATCAATAAACTCACTCAATCAATTCATGTTGTCCACTCTAAAAGTCGACCATGCAGACCGTAAAAAACTAACTTATTCCAATCTTACTAAAAGGGGTGCACAAAAAATTTATTTGCATTTTACTAAGTTATTTGTTGACTTTCACTAAGAACTACGAAGGATTAAAATCATTGATTACTCCTTCCAAAGATAGAAAGTGTAAAAAAAGGAAGAAATGAAGAAACAAAGTAAAAAGAAATATAAAAACACAAAAATGCGTAAAGAGGTAGTAAAAATATATACGAAATGATAAGGAAATCTTATTAATCGAAAAAATATTTAAAAATCAAAGAAATGCAACTGTAAATAATAATCACCTTTTGTTATTTAGTCTCTAAATTAAATGCTTTAAAAATTGGTTTTCTATAAATAAAATCCTTAAAAAATATCCATTAAAAGGGGATACACGTGGTTTTAAATTGAATCTGCGATTTAAATGAAATCATTTAGATTAAATATTTAATGCTTAAAACATCCAACAATTCTTGGAAAATGAAACGACCGAGCTGCAAAACACCATCTGAAGCACCTTCTGGACTGCAGATAATATTCTATGCCATGAGATTTGTATGCATCTCTAAAATTCTCTTCCTCCTCTTCCTCCCTTCATCTCTCCCCGCACCATCTAAAGTACAATAATGCAAAATTACTTCCTCCACATCAATCAATCTTGAGGGTGACATTAAAAAGCAACGAAAAGTACAAGAAAACAAGTATACTGAGTAAATAGCAAAAAGAACCCTCAGGAAACCTCATTTTAATTGACTGCATGGAGCAGGGACCTTAAGGCTACCAACTGGTTACCAAAGCGGAGTTACCACCACCGAACAAGACCAGTTTTTATGGTTTTCACGTTATTCTCTTCATTTTCTATTTTTTTTTTATTACATTTCGCCCCTCATTCTTGTCTTTTGATGGTGCTGGTGCTCTGCTTTGCTGCCGTTTGTTTGTTTTGGCCCCTGGCTGGTGTTGGCAGCAGCTTCTTTCAGCTTCTCAATTGAATTCTAGCAACGCGCAAGATTTTAAATTTCTTCTCTTTTTTCTCCTTTATTTATATTATAGTTTTTATATGTAAGCATCAATCTAAAATGTTGAGAGTGACATTTTTATAGTTATTGTTTCGTTTATTCTTATTATTCATTTGGTTTTCAGTTTGATAACCCTTTTTCATAACATTTTATTGTAAAATAAAATAATAAAAGCCATTATATGAACTTTAAATGTACATTGAAAGATATTCACCAGGAACTGCATTATCGACGTTCCTCATGCTAGTTTTCGCTTCTAATCTTCTTTAAAGTTGAACTCATAAAGAGTTAAGTGATTTTTGGAACATAAAGTCGACCGCAATGGATTAAAATCATATCATAATAGCAGCTCTCTTGTGCCTCAAAGAAGTCACTTAATTTTCTTTTAGGAGCATTTTTTTCAGCATTCTTGAACTCAACGCCATCAATATTCATCGATTAGTCTCTCTTCGAATTCACATTTTGTACGTAAAAAACAATTAAACTCTGAATCAATTATCTCCAAGTTCGTCTAAAATATTCTAAAACCACATCACAATCCGTCCATTTTCTCTCCTCGACTTTTTTCATCCTTATTTATTTGGTCGCTCTTTTTCTCGTTCTTTACTTGTTTCTCTCTCTCTTTCTCTCTCCTTTTTATCTCTGTTGTACTTACTGTACACTTTCCTGGGTTTTCTTGTGGTTTTTCTTGTTAGTTCTTCTTTATTTTTGAGTTTTTCTACTTTTTCGCTCTCTTCTGTGCTCGGTTGTAGTTCAGAAAGAAGAGTATGAGAAAAGCATACGCTTGTGTGAATGCACTCAACCCTGTCAATTCTGCCATCCATTTTTTTTTCTTCTATCGGATCCGGTCAAACGATTTCTTTGCGTCAACAATTTTTTATGGTATTCAAAACATTGAAAAATGTCCTTATCTTGGTCCAGTATTTTTGAAAATTTATCGATGCGAGTGTTTATCGCTTTGACTGTATGAATGGATAAGCGTGTGAGATAGTATGTGTGTATGCGATTGTGATCTCTAAAGCTCCAGAGAAAAACGATTTCTTATATACGAGGCTCGGCAGTCAAAGAAGAATAATAAAGGAATACGCCTCGATGAAAAGCATGCATATTTTATGAGATTCGTTTTCTTTCTTATTTCTAGATGCAGAAGAAGAAGATTTTTTTAAAGAACGGTTATGGAGATACAGCTGGCAGTTTCACCACACAAAATGTCTTCTGGTTCATTAGAATTGTTTCCGATTTTTAAATATTGTGAGCTCTTTAATATTATTTCATTTAAGTTCGGTTTGCTTTAAACTTTCATATCGTATTTTATATTTTATTTCCTTAATTGTGTTTTGTTATTCTGACGTTGAAGGTTTGCTGTGTAACTTATTGTAATTAAATTTTTGGTATAATCTTTCATTTCTTTGTTTCTTTCTTTAATTTGATTTTAAGTTTTCTGCATGTTGTCTTGAACAGGGCCTGAAGTGATTTAGTTTTCAGTTAAGTCTTTTAAAGTGTTTTCAGTCAACGAACAGAAGAATGGTACAGCTGTCATGTACACTGTCACTATCTGGCTCACACCACACCACAAACAACATCCTGGATTAGCCCCTCGGCAAACATTTCGAAAACTCCTGCAACTAATCTTAGCAGGTGTTGAACTAAGTGAACAGCTCACAAAAATATTTGCATGCGACTCGCACGCTGCAGCAGAATAAAAGAGATCCCCGCACACATACAAACACGTGTACTCATAATGAAATGCATGCAACGGCATACGCACATCTACACAAAGACACTGAAACACACGGACACACACACAAGTAGGTCAAGGATATACACACACACAGACGCCGCCCGCCACTTTTGCGATACTTGAAGTAATTGTTTTCGCATGACTACAAGTATTTAATGGCGTGCATTTACTGCGCTACAAGGACGCGTGTGTGTGTGTGTGTGTCTGTATGTATTGCTCAGTGTCTATGTGTGCGTGTCTCAGTGTCTAGTGTGTTTATGTGTTCAAATATTTGCAAGCTGAACGAGGAGCGCTCTTTGAAGAACACGCAGCGTCTGGCCTGAGTGGAGTTCCTTCAGTCGAGTGCGCAATCAGCGGTTACAATGTGTACACAATGAAGGCAACCACTTTATGCACGAAAGCGGCAACCCTTTAAAAAGTAGCCGCCTCAAAATAATGCAGCCGAATTTATTGTTTCGCATCCGCCGAAGTGCGCTGAAGTAGCTGAGGTGGAAAAGATACTTGTAATAATTTTGACATAAGAACCCGAGCAGAGAACAGGACATCAAAGAAATGTTATCGAAGACAGTGGCTAAGAACCCAGAAAATATGGACAAAAACCCTGACTCAGTTAAGGTTATGAACTCGTATTTACTGCACCTGCCATGGATTTCAACCTAGAGTAAATAAATACCCTTAAAATGAAGAATTAAAATTAAACATTTATTTAATGTTGCAGTTGAAATTGCATGAGATTTCTGGGGATTAAATGTAGGTTATTGAAGTCATCCAAAGCAGTTCACCCAACAATGAAAGTACTTCCACCATCCTATCAAGAGTTGTATAAAGTATGGTGAATATATATTACCTAATTGCTATCTCACCAAATTAGAAATGCTATAAAAGCATATCGTTGAAGCCGAATAAGAAAGCAGGGAAATTTTATTTCATGGTGAACCTTCTTGAATGGCGTGGTGACCTTCTTTCTATATGAAGCCAACACAGTCTACCATAACCTATCTTCTAGTTTTATAGCAGAAACAGCTGTGAGCAAGAATGAAATTGAATGAATGAGAAATGGTGAATATTTGTACACAGTCTCTTTCTCTGAGTTCTTCCCTCGCTCCCGCTCTCCGGTTAATGAGAAAAAGTTTTTTATAACTTGATCCATGGTGGATCCATGGATTCAATCGCAGCATAATAATCAGCAACATTCACCATATGAAGAATATAATAATACGAGAGCGATTCGATGGATAACAAAGGTCACCGAAGGTAAGCGGAAAAAGAGAATGCGTTGAAGCAGCCAGAGCAATGTTGGATGGACATGTTATCGCAGAAATTAAACTACCAAAAAATTATTAAATACATCGTATGTTTTATTTAACATTTCTATTAATTTTTTAATTAGTTTTCTCCTCTTAGAGCGAAAATTTAATAGTTACCTTTAATTGTAATTGAAAATGCAACTAACCTGGAGTTCAACTCACCTCATTTCAAGTCAAAGAGAAGTTCTTTTAGTCGACTTTAGATTTCTGCAATTCTCGCCAGAAAATTTGAGAAACTATTACAAATAACCAGAGCAAAAGCAAGTCCTTTAACACGCTTATTTCCCATTTCCTCTTTCTTTCTTTCAGATTTCTTTTCACAGAGACGCTTCTTTCATTACTAAGAGTTTGTGGTGAGTACCACACAATACAAGAACCGGCTAAAAGTAAGGTTAGGTTAGAGAGAATATTTTTGAACTCTCTTTAATGACAGCAACGTGAAATGAAGATTTTAATACATAATTCGAAAGAGATCCGTATTTATTTAACGAAGCAAAAGGAGGTCAATATTTCAACACTAATTCTGCGCTATTTCAAACCGTCCTAATAAACTCTTTTATTTCCTCCCTTTTCAATCTCTTTGTAACGCATACTTTGAAACGCATACTCACCACATCGTTCATCATCATTAGCGCATTTTTCTACCCACCCTGATTTGTCCGGACTGTCTTCATGGTTTTACTTCCTTGAAACGATTACAACCCAAATCAACTCACCTCTGTAGTGCTCTTTGCGGCACTGCACTGTGCACAAGGTGAGGCTCCCGAGCAGCCCCACTGAGAGACGCCAATTCAGTCAGTCGACGAACGTCTCTTTGTCGGTTCGATGGTGCGTCACTGCGATTCCACGTAAATAAGGACGCGCGTCCAACACGTTCTACCCCAAGGATATGTGAAGCAAAATGAAAATAAAACGAAAAAATATATAAAAAATAGAGCAAAAACAGCAAAAAAGTTTAAAAAATCAAGTTATATAGTATGTATATACGATCTTCTGTGTTCCTCTTGGTGGAGTTGGTAAAGTGCTCGGTGACTCGGTGAAATCATGTTGAGCTCCTAACCTGACACAACTTGAGGTCAAATCGAAAGCCGGAAAGTTTGTGGTGACATAAATTGACAAAATTTAATGCAATATTTAAAAAACGCAAACAAAGAAAGAAACACGAGAGGAAGAAACGGAAAAAGCGGAGGGTCGCGGTAAGAATTCTCCGCTCGAGTGTCTCGAGAATGTGGAATGATGTGAATTCGCTTTGATGCCTTTGAAATGACTGGAGAGAAAAGATTGCGGAAGGATAAATATTTCATAAAGAGCTGGAAAAGAGAAATATTTCACAAAGAAACATAGTTTATATTGAGAAAGCACAATAATAATAACAAAAAGAAATAATAGTAATCACATAAAGAAATAATAATAATCGCTTGAATGAAAGAGTAAGAGAGAATGCAGAAGTATAATACAATAAATCTTAAAGGAACATAACAAACTAAGAAGGAGAAGCATTGCAGGCTGTTCAGTGGTAAGTGTGTCTTGGGGACCTTATGTGATGGGAAAAAGGCTCCAAGGATACGGGTTTCAAACATGATTAATTGTCTCCCAGGTAAGGAATTCACAGCCGATCACGATCAATAATGTATATACGTTCATCGCTGAAAGGAATTCACTAGAACTTCAAATTCTGGTTTCTGATTAGAATCGTTTACCGAATCGTGTTTAAAACGCTGTAAAACATCACGTATGCATAAAAAATCATACTCTAAGTTTTGTCGGAATCTTACGAAAGGGTTGTTTGCAGTGAATGCTTCGTAGTTTCAACAAGAAAACCAAACTAAGGGAGTAAAACGGAGTTGAAGAAAGCAAACGATTTCATTGACATCGTATCAATATCGATTACGTCGTCGTCACACGCTCACGTCCAGCAAGTTTTAGGGTGGAGTGTCCAAGGACATCGCAGGGAAAAGTGATTGTTTAGTGCAGCGAAGAATGTCCTCCCTTCCCTCCGCCTTTAGTCGTTTTCCGAAGCGTGGCAACTTCTTTCTCGAATTCCTTTGAACTCCTTTGACATTCAGGACTTCGTTGTTAGAGACGATTTTTTGTATTGTCCGGGTGTCAAAAGTTTAGGTATTTTTAATGCTATAAAAAAGAAGGAATATTTTAACCAAATCAAGGAAAGAAAGAACAATAATAATGTCTTCAACTTTATATTATATTATTTTATTTGTCTTTGTTATATTTTAATTTATAATATTTTTCATTTGTTCTATTTGTAGTTTGTTTTATTTTTTTTATTAAATTTTTTTCCTATTTCAATTATAATATTAATAATCATATAACACTGAATACATTTACACCAAAAATTTTGTAGTCGAAACATCTTGCAACCCTGTACATTTTATTTTGTTTGATACTTTGAGTAGAAAACCAAATTTTTTCGTTTTCATGAAGATTTATTATTCTTAATATTCATAAAATGTACAAAGAAATGCGATATTTTTTCTTTTTTGGTGCTCTACTCAGACAGAAATGTCGCCAAATGGCTTTAAGTAGTCGCTGCTTGTGTTGTTGTCGTTGCGTGTGATGTCGTTGTTGTTGTACGTTATGATTTCCACAGACACGTCGCATTTCGCATAAACATGCAGCGCCACGACGCGCGACGGAGCTTAAAGGACACGCGACCGACCTTGAGCATGTTCTGGCAGTCAAATGATTTCTTTGAGCTGCAATTAATTCGTGCGGCAGCGGCAACTACTAACAACTTATAAATCATGCAGCCGCATTGACAGCTGTGGGCGGTCGGCCGATAGTCCTTGAAAGTCCATTTGCGAAATTTATTTGCATTTTACAATCCGCTGAATTAACTTGGTTTGTGATTCTAACCTCTGCGCAAACATTTCGTGGCTTTTTTTGGATAAACTTTCTGTTTAGGACGATGAGCAAATATTGAGTTTTATTTACATACTTATAAAGTTTAACCGATAGAAAGGAGGGAGGGAAAAGGAGGGGAAAAGGACAATTTTAACAGGAAGGAATTTATTTTGTTTTCGCGGATCTTTAATTAACCGGATCCACTCCCCGTTATTTTAAAACATTTTTCCTACCTTTGAAAGCTTTAAATTGATAATAAAATAATAATCTTGATCCATGCTTAAGGGTTTTTTATTTCGTCATAAAAAATCCCTGCCCACAACTCGAGAGGTTTGATTGTTCTTTTTAAGCTTAAGAATACGTTTCGTGCTTTCATTCCTTACAACCTTCGAAATGAATATCTTGGCTTGAATAGAGATATAAATTTCATAAAATTAACTTCAGGGTGACAGCAACAGATTTCCATTTAGACTACTGTATGTATGTATGTTGTTGTTATTGTTGTCATTGTTGTCTCTCCAACTGACAACCACTTATTGCTGAGGTGTGTTGACGAAAAGAATACAACAAATGGACAAATAAAATAAAGTGAACAACAACAAAAGCAAAAGCAAGAGCAGCAAAGACGCTCCCTAACAATGTGTTCTTCAGTTGTGTCCCGAGGCCCTCCTGCTGCCTTCCGTGCTCTTTGATTTACGTCCAAGTATCACCTCTGTTCTTCCTCTGTTCTTCCTCTGTTTCTTACTCTTGGAGCTAATGTCCGGTGGCACAAAAAATGAAGCACATCCTTGAGCTGTCAGGCGGAAACATGACTGCACTTAATGTTTTGTCTTCTTCATTATTTCTTTGTACTCGTTTTTGAATTTTTATTATGGTCCTCAAAGGTGAAGTAATCACGATGAATGGTTATCAGGTCGTTTCAAATGCGGAGTGGACGGAAATGACATCAATTTAATACATTTGCCTCTCATATTTCAAAAAAATATCAAAGAGTTTGGGAACTTGATGATAGCCTCAAGATGCTTAACAATGAGAAGAGTTCAACGAATGAGAAACCTTTGATTAATAATGGATCAGTTTCAAGGCCTAGAATTCATTTTGTCATTGTTCATTATTTAAGAATTTTTCATATACTAAGCCTCTGGCATCGGGACAAAATTCTAGAGTGATTGATGGTTATTTAAAAGGATCAAGAGCGCTCTTCAAAACAAGAGGGAACAATTTAGATTTAGACGGTTCTCTTGCCCTTGTTTCTGTATTTAACAGTAAATAAAAAATGAAAAGTCACATTTTGGCAAAGTAAGTCTGCTGTGATGTCAAACCTGCTCACTTTACAAGGACCAGAGTGGTAGCAGAGAAGAGGAGTCAAGAGGAGAGGCAAAAATAAACGATTCAATGAACCGAAAAACCAGGCGAATCGATATAACGAGCAGATCGAGTTACTTGAAAATGAAAAACAAGCCATCATCGTCGATGACTCTTTATTTTATAATAGAAAAAACAAAATGGAAGACAAAAATAAACAAGAGAAGTAAAATAAGGAAACATAAGAGAAGTAAAATAAGGAAAAGACATATAGAAAGGAAGAAAGAAAAGAATAATCGGGTATTAAAAAAGAAATCGAGACGAAAAAAGAATTTCTATCATATGCACAGTATTTTTGTTTTTCCATTAAATGAACTTGAAGCGAAGTTGAGATCAATTTTAAATCTGCTCCTAGATAAATTATGACAAATTGACGAAAAGAAAATCAATTTAAATCTAAAAAAAAAAATTAAAAGCAATAATTAAAAGCACGTCAAATCATTTAAAGCAATCTTCAGGCACAGAAGCGAGAGGCAAATCGCAGCGGGCGAATTCATACTCTTCACTGCTATTTGCTGTTGTTGTAGTTGTTGTTGCCATTATTGCTGTTGATGGAAATGATTATGGAAATGAAATCATTATGGTGCAAAATGGTGATGATGATGGATATGCTTATCATCGGTATTTTGTTCGCAGTCGGTTTTTGTTTCTTTTAGTGTGCCTTTTGGGGGTTCTGGTTTTATTCTTCTTGTTTGTCTTTACATTTATGACGCTTTATTTCTCATCTACGAACACATACGCAATTATCAAAGCTGTGTGTATGTCTGAAGCAATTCGTGTTGGCGGTTTGCGGCGGCTACCGCTTGATGTCCACCGTCTCTCCTTCTATTCGTCTGTCTGCCTGAGAGCCGTCCTCAGCGGTCTCTCATCGTTGATGGCGCTACATTTTATTACACTTTGCGATCCTTCATCCTTCGTCCCTTCCTTTCTCTTATTTTCTCTTCTTATTTTCTTATTTTCTTGAATGTTTAACGTTTTGAACTGGAAAAATGTAGCCGACGTGCGTTTTTAATTGCGCGATTAATTAACGTTGCATGCACGTCGCTGCATGACGTGTGTCACAAATGAAAAACTCCCCACAGACGTGCTTCGGTTGCTCCCCGTCCACTGCTGCTCCGGCAAAAGAAACCGTTAAAGAAAGGAAATAAACAAAGCATACTTTACGGCACTTAGACATCTGCACAAACTTATGGTGCGGAAAGCACGAAACGATGTGAAAAATCTTGAATTTATTATCTGCTACTTTAAATATATGAGTAAAAAGCTACGTAAAAGAAAGCGAAGCGGAACTACGAAATGTTTAAATGACACATAAAATAAGGCATTTTAGAGCTTAACGATTATCACCGTGGAAACGTAAATAAAAGTACGAAAGCAAGATTTAAAGTAATATTTAAGTAGTAAAACGCGCCTAAAAATAATGCGACTAAGTTTCTCTCTCTATTTATGTCTCTCTCTCTCTCTCTCTAGATATGCAAGAAAAATTTATCTAGAAATTATTAATTACAATACTATGTACACAAACCGAATTTAATTGAGATCAAAAATGGACGCAAATGAATTTCAAATTTAATTTGAATTTTGAGTGTTTAAATTATTCAACTCTTGACGAAAGTAGATCGTACCGCATCCTCTAGCCCTCTCCCTCATATTCTCTGTCTCCTTCCAAGCAGATCCTTCGACCAGAATAAGCATCATTATAAACGCACCCGAGCTCATAAGATGAATTTTCGGATAATAAGAAAAAAAATCAGCGTGTATGAATTATGCATCATTCTCAAATAACAATGGATATCGTGTGCGGGTCCTCTCCCCTTCTTTCTCTCTCTCTCTCTCATCATATAAGTGAATTAAATATGCTCCCCTGTCGGCAGGAATGAATTATTTATTAAAACTCCAAATCAAAATCAGAATTCATACACGGCTTCATTGAACTGGATTAGAATGAGCCGTGAAAATGTTTACCTTCGTTAAAATATTAACAACGAAGGATATCGCGGAATATATATGGTGTATACATTATATAGCGATGCATAAATATGAATAAAAGATACGCTCGCTGTTCATTATACTGACAGTTGTTTACTTCATCTCTCGTTTCAGCATGCTTATCAAACGCACACGAGGAACACAAGATGAAGGACGACGACAAGGAACTACATGCATCAAACTTAAGAGTAGTTACTTGAGTGAATCACCGGAGAGTCATCAATACTACTCATCGAGTAACTTTGAGTGCTGATACATTGGATAAAAAATTGTGAAAAAGACAAACATCGACGGTGATTAAATAATTGAAAAGTTGGTAGGAAATAAACGAAAACAAAACACCAAAAACACAAATTAATTTCAAATCAGAAGCATTGCAAATTTAATTAGATTTTTAAACGATTGTCTTTAATTAAACTGTGAAGAAAAACTAAACTCAGAAGAAACACTAACTACAGAACTGAAACCTAAAATTATTTAAACTAACAAACAAACAAATAAAAAACAACATAATAACAATAAAGATTTAAATTAAGAAACAATAAATATAAATAAATTTAAGTAAACTACTAAAAATTAGTGAATAATAACAACCGACAGATTCTTTAAACCGACTTTAAACCTTCGAATAATCGTCGAATTCAATTTCTGGACAACTTTTAACATGTAAGTCATAAAAAGTAATCAAAATTACTATAATTCTTATTATTGTTTTAATAATTAATTAATAATTAATATTTTCTCTAATTCTATAAACTCTTTGAGCGATGCTCAAATACTTTCAAACCCAAAAATATATTGACTAAAATGAATTACGTATAAAATGAAACACGAATAAAATGAATCATGATAAAAGGAATCACGTATATTAGACCACATATTAAATAAAATTTAATATACAAAGATTTTTTCACAAAGATTCTCATTTATCAAAAAAGCAACGAAAAATGAGCCAATGTTGCTTTTGTAGGTCGGTTTTGGAGTTATTGTAGGTTTTCAATTTTTGACTGCATCTCGAAAAATCCACTTAAATTCAAGATACACCAAGTAATTGGCACCAATTGAAAGGGATCTCAAATAATGAGCCGATTGAATGACAGCTCTTCGAAAATAAACAGAAATTTCTAAAAATACGTAAGAATTCATCCGCACACTACACACAAACACACGGGTGAAGAATACACTCAGCATCCTCATTGAATGAAACACAATAAAGCCACACGAAGGAACAACTTAAGAGGGGGCCGGAAGGGTGGCAAAATCCGCACCAAAGAACGGAAATCATTAAATTAACAACAAAATCTGTCAGCTTGACAAATGGAATTCAACAACAATTTAAAACTTGATTAAATAAGTTGAAGGAAGTAAACGTAAAGCAACGTAGTGAGGCAGGAAATAGTCAATTAGGTGGATGAAGAGGCACGGGGGGAAGAAAAAGAGTAGGATAACGACGAAGCAGACAGAGTTGCATGGAGTACAGGAGGCTTTAAGAGAGAGAGGAGGCTTTATAACACGTCGTATAAAGAAGAAAGAAAGTATATGTGTATGTATATATGTGTATATGTGAATATATGTATGTACATATAAATAAATACATTAAAATTGAGTGTTCAGTTTTCTTTATATCAATTTATAATCAACTCATGTTTAATACAAACAAAGTGCGCGTGAAAGTAAAGAAGTCAGAAAAACATAAATAAATAAATTGAATTATAAGAAAGCGAGGGTGAAATCGGAGAAGATTCAGTTGAATGATGGAGATGAAATCTGATTAAAACAAAATCAACGTTGGTGATTTAAGGAAAAAGTGTGCAAACAAAAATTGTATCTGAGTTGTTTTTGATGAGCTTACTTCAGCGTGTGTCTAATAATGAAGCCATCCTCCTCTGTGCCCCTCATTTAATTTAATACATAAGCAAGTATCGAGCACACATACGCACACACATATACAGACACACACTTATGTAGACACACTTTAATACACAAGTAACATTCACGTGTCTCCAAATCTAATGTTTGATGGAATGAAATTGAAAGCTTCCACAATTTGATTTCTCTAAAGTCTTTGAAATCGGGTTTATTTTATATAAAGTACTTTAACAACGAAAGTGCATTGAGCTATATTGAAACCGAACGAAGATTCTTGAAATGTTCTAGAGATTCTTTAAGAGATTCTCTTATTCACACTTTCACTTTCAAAGCCATAGATTTTAGAATAGAAGAATTCTTCATTTTTTCCAAATATCCCAAAAATCCTAAATCACAAGTTTGAAAAATGAAAAACTTATATTAATAAAAAATCGTACAAGTAGTTGAATGTTAATATTAATAATTAATAATAAGTATTTTAAATATCAGATATAAATTTAAAGAACGCAAACATGAAATTTATGAAATCAAAATATTGAAGAACCCTTCATTTTCGATCTTTTAAACAAAGTTTTCAAAAAGTCTTACAAACTTTCACAACCGTGAATCTTACGATAAGCTTACGAACCGCTTAGAGGATAATCTTAAATGTTTTTCCATTTAAAAATCAATCGAGAAGAGGTTCTGTTGTTTATCTCGATTTCACTAAGAAACACATCAGCATCTTACATGAGAAAGCAAGAAAAACAAGCAAAAAATGAAAGAAAACCAACGCAAAAAATGGAAGAAAATAAAAGCAATAAATAGAAAAAAACAAAAAGGATAGGAAAACCATGGAAAGAAAAAAAAAATGAAGCAGTAAAAATACGAGTTTCCATTCGTTAAATATTATATTTGTTTGGGTTTTTATAAATTTTAAGAAGTGATGCTCTTTGGAGTGTTTTCGCTTTTTTGTAAATATGATGATAGCTGTAAAAGATAATACTGTGGTGAAACCTTGAACTATTTTTTAAGAGTCTTCTTTAAGACTCTTAAAAATTTTTACGAATTTTTCCCTCATTTTCAAAAACAGTGAAAGCTTTGAGTGTCAGATTGTGTTTTAAATGATTCTTAAAAATAGTTCATAGATTTTAAGTACCAACACTTTGTTTCAATCAAGGTCGGTGTAAAGTAGAGAAAAGCCAGTTCAGCCTCAGGTCAGGGTTGGGATATAAAACAACAGCAATCCACCGAAAAACAACTTTGGATATACTAAGCATGTACATATAATACAATATATAAAGATATACTCGTTTATATTTTCTCGAGATACCTTTTAGAGCTTAATGTAGGCCAGGTTATTAAAACAAAATCAAGCACGGAGATTTTGGGCAAAAAGAAAAAAATAACAAAAAGCAAAACCAAGAATAAAGAGCATTCAGAGCAGAAAAGAAGCTTAAAAGAAAAGAGGCTACTTTTTTGTTATCCTCTTTCTTCCAGCCTACGCTGTGGCGCTTCCCTCTCTTTCTCTCTCTCTCTCTGGCTCTCTCTTCAAATATGCAAATATGAATATGATATATAAATTCTTTATATATTTTTTTTTTAAAGAATTATTTTTTAGTAGGATTTTCTTTTATATACCCACATATATTTAATTTTTTAACCATGAAGTATTAAATCCCATATATTTCCGAATTACCAGCACCTGTTCTTGTTCGTTACCAGGCATTATAAATTTCTGTGCGAATAAATTAAAGTTGAAAGTTAAAAAATAATGCAAACAGAAAACATAATTAAATTAAATGTTGATCTTATTTATTTTGTTAATCTGTTGCAATAATAAAATAAATCCGCAATCTGTTAAAAGCAATCGTTGTTTTTTTTACATTTCCATAAAATGTTTATGAAGTTTAATTAAAATCGACAATCGATAAAATAAACACACACACAGACACACATTTAACACTGAAAACAATAGATTCATGTAAAGAATATTAATCGAAAGCCACCTTTAAAAGTTTTGGGCCATCGTTTGGTTTCGTTTTGAGTTCCTTAATTTAATTTAAGTAAATTAACTATTATAAAAAATTCATTTAATTAAATAACTCGAAAAGAAACAAACCGATGGCATCCTTATAAAATAATGAAAAGTTTCAAAATACTGCAAAAAATTCGAAAACTTATGGACTATTTTTAAAATAATGAAAACTTAAGAATAGTTTCTTAAATCACTCAGTTTAAAGCTGTACATGAAAGATTTACATGAAGAAAACCTCTTTTATTTATATATTTTATTAACAATGTTATAATTTTAATGCTAATGAAATATGATCCATAAAAATCAAGCATAAATTCTAAAATAACCTCGAATAGGGGAAAAGGTCTCTTTATGTCCTCTTTAAAGCATTTCTACTATAATCTTAAAATAATCTTAAGCATAAATTTTATTATTGTTAAAACCATTTCGCCCTCTTTGTATCCTTTGTACCCTTAATATTTCTTCGCGGTCGATTAAGCTTACTAAATGCACCCACCAAGTAGCTTTTTATTACTTTAATATTCCCGCTTTAGTAACCAAGTTCTAAAAATTCAATTTAATCACTCGTAAATGTTAATAATTCGGTATCTACGCAGACGACTATTTTCACTCAGCCCTCAGTCTCAGGCACCCGTTACTCGTTACTCGTTACAAATTAATTAAATTCGCGGTATAATGAGATTAAAATGTTTACAAGAGTAAGCGACAGCAGCAGCTCCAGCAAAGAACACGATCAGCAGCCCCTCCCACCGCCCTTTCTTTGCTCTTTTGTGTTGTTTACTTAGTGCGCGGTTTACATTTCATTCTAACCCACCCCACCTCCACCTCCGTAGCCCATTTTTGCAGTTGGTACTAATTTGCATTTTAATTAGCGTTGAGCGAGAAAGAATTCCTGATATTTATGTTTAAGAACGAATATTCGAAACGGTACCGAGGAACGACTTAAATGAAGCTCGGACTGATAAAACAATTATTATTATTATATAATTTTAAAAGTTGTTGGAGCTTTAAAGTCCTGGTCTTAAATTCGAGCGATAGAACAATAGAAAACGTTCCATGTTTGCATTTTGGAGAGAGTGAAAGAGTGAAATGAACGGAATGATGAAAAGTGGAAAGAGTTACGAATATGAGCCGGAAGAGAAGAGAGAATGAGTGCCGCGAATTTCACTTTCAAACCTCATTTTCGCCGTATGTTCAATTGGGCGGCTACTCAAGGCCAAATTCTAGTAATAATATACGTTGCCTATATAAATATTTATCTACATAATCTCTAAAATTCAACTATGAATCTTAGTATTCGAAACACTCAAGATATCATGAATTGAATCTTAAACCATCCTCCCAATCGATTGATTCCATTAAAACGAGTCACCTTTTTACTCATATCGCACGCTTTTACGCTTGGTCAATAAGTTAGCAACTCTATCATTCTGCTCATAATAAATTCTACTATAAAATTTGCATAAACTTCGTTGCCGCTGCTTTCGATACCATTCCGACTGCCTGCCAGTCGCCGAGCTCAAATCGTCTCCCGGCTGTGTTTTCGTTTCCGCTTCCTTTTCCGTTACCGTTTCCGGTTGTCTTGTCTCGTTGAAATCAACTTTTTCTTGGGGAATCCTTCTGTGGCTGCTCTTTCTGCCTTTTTGCCTTTGCTTTTATTTGCGTATAATTTGTGAAGTGTTCCACTTAATTGGCTGCTTTGTGGACTTGTAGTGGAATCCTAGAAGCGGTCGGCCTCTGGTACACTTCTCGGTGATGTCGAGTTTCATTCATTCGCGCTTGATTATTATTCCAAACAGTTAAACGGAAAGTAAAAACGCCCTTCTAATTAAGCAATTCATTAAAGTAACCTCAACCTCAACTCAAAAGCTGTACACTTTGAAAGGACAACACAAATTTGCAGGATGAAGGAATGGAGATCTAAGACTAATAATTTCAATATAATTATAAAGGTACCATATACATATATGCGAATTCTAAAATATTATCCATTCATATCATGCTCACGACAACTTTTGAGTGAGTCCCTTTCGAGTGGGTCGATTTAAAGTTTTCATTGACTTGTTTCTGTGTTGAGATCTTTTTCCGGTCGCTTACCGAAAAAACTTCTACTCTTGTAAAGAACTAAACTTGTCCCGCTGATTTACAGCGTTGTAACTGGAACCGCTTTTTTGCCCATGAACTCAGAGTTGACTTCAGAGTTCGTCGTAATAAGTGAACTTTTAATGTCCTTGTTAAATTATGTCAGATTGCAGCTGTCAACTTTGTGCTGGCTGTCATCTGTCAAACGCCTGAAATCAACCGGAGCAAAAACGACGACGACGACCAAAGATCGCTCGTTTTGTCTCTTTTTCAAAAAGGCCATAAAAATTGTGAAAAAGTGATGCGGTGAAGCGGAGAAGTTCAGCAAACAATGCAATTGCAGTGCATCCGCTGCGGGAACTCGCGGAAACAACGTAACAAGCAGCACCGTCTGCCACGCCTCCCTCCCACTTGCATTTAACAGCATGAAACAGCTTGTGTTTCCGTGTTGTTTTGCGGATAAACCGTCTTCCATTTTTGGCTCCATTGCATTGCGGTGGCGGCGGCGGCACTCTCTACAAACATTAATCCTCGAGCGCATATCAATGATTGCACGAAAATCGCACGTTTATTCCGTAAAGAAAGTGTTATTTTTTGGATATTTTGTTGTTATTGTATTCTCTGAAATGTCCACCCACTCACAAAAGAGAGAGAGAGAGAGGAAGGGGAACAGCTGCTGCGACACCCTCGCGATAAGTGAGCGTTGTCGATGCGACAAGACACTGCAAAAAAATACCCGCAGCTTTAGTAGTTTCTTAAGTCGCAAGTATTTCTTGAGTTCTTCACTAAGATTTTTAATGTTTTCTTTTACTCCTTCGGTTGTTTTTGTTTGTCTTCTTGAAGATTTGTTTTCTCTCTTTTGTGTGCTCATGCAGCGAAATGCTAATCGTTTGCAGTTTGACAGTCTGTTGCAGACACTTTTGTGCAAACCTCCTCAACAACTCAAAACCCCCGACACACCCTTCCGAACTAATTCTCATCCCTTCCCAATATTGAACAAGAACAACTACTATAATACTTTTTTCGAATTGTGCAGAAACGTGAGGGTGGCAGCACTGGCGGAAAGTTTGTCTGAAATGTTAACTAATGCAATAAAGTTGAGATTAGTTTAGTTGAAATGTTGGAAAATGAATGGCCAAAAGTTTTGAATTAATGCTAAAATATTTAAACTGAACAAATTCAGCAGAGGACGAAAAAACGGGGGAAAGCAGTCCAATGAACATCCTAACAGAGTAGGTTGTTGAAGTAGTAAATGCAACTGTCGGCAGTTGATGTAATTAAAAACAATCAAAGTTGTATCTCAATCGGAAGCACGTGAAGGATTGAGAAGTACATAGCTGGGAATATGTACATTTTTACGTACTCGTATCAACGTAGCTGCGTAGTAACAGTTTACGGTACAATTACTAAGATAAAGTTTTTCAGGTACAACACCAGGGTGGCTCATTTGTTTGGGTCATTTGTGTCCCTATAAAATAATTTTGAAATAATAATAGTTTCGTTATCTGAAAATATACATGATCGCATACTTGAATGGTTTAATGTCCATGCTTCGCCTTTCCAGTGAAGTAAAAATATCAGCAATTTGCCGAAAATCATTATATTGTATATAATATCGAACTTAAATAGATGCCTCTAACTGAATCACAAGAATACAAGAATTCACAAAGTAATATAATCAAAAACATTTTCTAATCTTCGGGGAGAATACTCCATAATATTTCCTTACTAAGAACAGGAATTTTCAGAACAGAACAGAACATTCAGTGTATAAAATTTCATTCCATAACGGAATCCTTCAGCGATACAAGTCCTTTATAAAGTCCCACCAATACGACTCTGTTTCACGCGTCATTACATTTCAAATGTGCAGCTCAAATGTGATAAAAGGATTCCTCTTCCTCAACAATATAAAAGCAACAACACTCACGATATGAGGTACCGGACACATATATAGCGAAACAGTATCAGAAACAACAGAGAAATTGTCGTTAACTTATCTTGTATAAAAATGCGATTTTCGAAATGGACCAGCGCGAAAACAGCAGACCCGGCTGCTCAAAGCGAATTGTCGCCAGTTTTGTATTAAAAATATTACTTTACTGGGAAAACAAAAGATGAGCGGAGAAGTTGGGAAAAGTTGAAGTATAAAGTTGAAGCTGTTTGTTGATGCGCAATAAATGAAACTTGAAGCAGACTAAAAGAGTCCTTAAAGCTCTGCGAGAGAAAGAGAAGTGCTTAAAGTAGTGGTTACACTGAAGCCATCGCATGTTATGATAGCGGCTTCAGTGCTACAAAGCATCTGGTGACCAATAAAGGACATCAGAGTTCTAACCAACCACATCGACAACAGTTGGCAGAAGTCACTCAAACTTTACAGTCTCTAAATTTTGGAAAAGCGTTCGTGACAGTACAGTAAGAATAATAAAACATACTAATAATAATAGTAATAATTTTAGTAATAATGTTGAATTTCTGTGTTTTTGGATTATTGAAACTTCTTATTAAAATAGAGAAAGAAAAAATAATTGCATGAAGTTGAAGCTTTTTTATATGAAACACTTCAGTATTGAGTTCCCATAAAATTCATAATAATAATTTTGTTCTTATTTTTTTATATTTTTTTTTTTGCACTTCATATCTCTCAACAGCTTTGTTTGCTTTCGGCTCCACTTCCGAGAACAACAGCTGCCGTGATGCCAAAAAGCTATAAAATAGCTCTTAACCATGCTTAAGACAAATGCTGCTGTTATTTTTTTATATCCTTCGCAGGATTTTTTCCTTCTTTCATTCATTAAATTTAACCTACTTTCTTAAACTTTATTTTCGACTCTCCTCTAATTTCTCGCTTAACCTGCTACTCCACTGTAAACAATTCAACCTGTTAAAGATCAAAAACTTTTTGCAAAACAGAAAAACAACGAGAAACTTCTATCGTCTATCCTTTGTATCCTTCTTGCTTTAGATGTTCTTGTTCGTGTTGTTATTATTTTGAGCATTCAAATATGCTTTGAATGCTTTCCGTTTTCCTTACTTTCATGGAAATGCTTTTGCTTTCTGTCTGCTGCTGCTGCCCTCGTTGAATTCTTCGTTGTGGTTTTCAAGTCTCATCTAATTCACCATATCAATCAAGCGTTTTACTGCAAAAGCGTTTAAGTCAAAAGATTATATTATAGATCCAACCACGGGCACGGAAATCAATTCAGCGGTGAAAACCGTAGAAAGAGGATTAAATGGTTAACGGTGTCAGCATTAAAAGATATCCTCAGAGAACTGCGGAATTCAAACCGATTAAATATTTAATTAATTGGAATATCCAAGAGCTAATTGAGTTTATTTTATCGTCTACTTTGAGACGATATACGATGCACATTTTATATATCTAGGAATTGAATACAGCAGAAATTCAGTGTTTTATATTTTTTAATTTATGTAAATATTGCCTAATCGCAGAACCGTATTTCTTAGATCTACAAAATAATTACTTTGGTAGAAGAGTTGCTCTATAAAAAGATAACCTAAACATATACGAGAGAAGAGTCAAGAACTTGTATAAACAATTTTCTCTGAACTCGTAATCAACTCCATTCCAAAGAAAGGGAATAAAAACTTTTAATTTCGTAGTCTTTAAATGGAAATTGAAACAACTGAGTGGATAATAAAAGTGGAGTGGAGCAACAAAACAAAAGACCATAAAATTCAAGCCATTTAAGCCCAATCTTTATCATAAAGAACTATGAAGCCAAACCAACTACCAACCAACTTCATTTTTGGCCTAAAGCATTCGCATGTAAAAATATAAGATTTTCATTTTATAATTGATAAAAAAAAACTATTTCATGCTCATGATAAAATCATTTTTCTTGTTGTTGTGATTACTGTCTTTAATGCATGTGACTAAAAATAAACCAGAAAATCGAGTAGAATTTTCATAATTTTCCTGAAACAATTAAAATTGAGATTCTCTGAAGGAGGAGCGGAGACGAGGCAGGAAAATCTATTAAGACAGAAAAAAGCAGACTTGGAAAGAGCAATAGAAGCAGAACAAGAAGCAGCATGGAGCAGAGGTTTTTTCCCCACTACGAAAGAATTAAAAATGTGTCCCAAACCAAGTTTAAAAGCAAGCATGAAAAAAGTGGTAAAGGACCGAAAATAGTTCAACACACAAGAGTTGACAAAATCGTAAAACTTGATTGAGAGAGTAGGGAAAAACGTTCATGAAGCTTCGAGAGGAAAAATGCACATATACACATGCATACTGACTTTCAAGCGAAATTGCGTCACTTTGCGTACTTTTCTACATAAAATATAAACTAGTTCTAGTTCTTGTAACTGGTTCTAGTCTTGTAACTGGTTCTTAATGCTTCACAAAAGAGTTGTAGTCTCTTTTTCGCTTTAATTCTCGAAATCAAAACTATTCATTTAAAGGATCTCTTATTTATTTATTTTAACTTTAATTAAAAGAAACCTAGAAAAAAATTAGGTATTGGTTCGAATAAACTCTTTCTTCTGGAACTAAAAACATTCCTTCAACTTCCTTAAAAAATACTGACATTTATTTAAACATTTTCTAAAAAAACTGGAAAGTTAATAAATAACATTTTAAAAACCATTAGTTAATAGTTTATCTCTTCACTGAAACTAGTTCCATGAGTAGTTCCTTTTATATCGTGTTTTACTTATCGCATTTTTAGGTCACCGATGGCCTTTTCTCTGGACTGTGTGCAGAATCACACACATTCTTTTATCCACATATGTTATCTCCATTTGTTCTCTCTTCTCCTTCTCTTTCACTCCAGTTCACTACGCATCCGGCGAAAGGACGACCTGAAATGCCTGGCCTGGATCCTTTATAGTATTGCTCTGGTTGCTCCGGATTCTCAGTTGTTGGGATGAATGGGGAGTTTCTTGTACATTAATGGTTTCTTGTATGTGTATGTGTGTGTAGATGTGTGTGCGTTCCCGAATGTCCTGCCTAGTTTTCGCATCCTTTATAAATCATCGATAAAAATGACACACTTTGGCAAAGTGACCATCATCAGTAGCGAGAGACATCCTTTTCGGATTAAGCCTTGTTATAAATAGAATTTTGAGCATGAGCCTGAACATGAGCACGACGGTGTGTGTGTGTGTGTGTGCGTTGAGCTTTTGTACCATTTTGTTTTTTCCACTTTTCATACATGTACATTTATTCGCATTGTTATCCTTTGCAATAAAAGTCTTCTTAGGAAATACCATCATGCGGCCTCCAACCACATCACAAGTCTTGAGTAGCAATATGAGTTGAGTGGAGTTCTTGTTGTTATGGTTGCTGTTGTAGTTGTTGTTGCTTTTGTCATTGTTGTCAACATCAACATCCGCTGCCGTTCCGTTCATGTCCATCGAGAGAGCGCTTGAATCCTTGGACAAGCGGGTTGCAGGAAAACTCAACGTCCTCTCGTCCATGGAGGGGACTTAAATATCATGTCTGCGATTGTGTGCCGAGAACAGGAGCAACGAACATGTTTCTAGGGTTCCGTTGCGGACACTCTTGTGCAATGATTTCTTCTGCTATATCCGCTTCGTTGACGAGAGCTTCCGGAGACCAGAAATGATGACGTTCGATGAAGAAACCTCAGCAGTTCCGAGAGTCGTTTACATGACTCCTGATCGGAGAATGAGAAACATTTCTGTAATGAACTCAAAAGTCATTTGTCAGAACCATTAATTTAAATTGGTTTATAAAATAAACCGCAATAACCCGAAAACCCACAAAATAACCAGAAACAGCGTAAAAAAATCATAAATCAAATTAAGTGAACAAGAAGAGAACAAAAATTATAGGTAAATAAAATACAATGAAGCTTTTTGAACGCATTACTTTTGTAACCTGGTTTGGTGTAAAATTTGCATAAATGAAATGAAAGTACTCATCGGGTACGAGTTCAAGTTTGTGTTAAACACCCCAAAACCTCCAAAACCACCCGAATAACTGGAATAACACCAACTCACTCACTCAAGCATCAATAACAGTGCAGGAGATTTTTTCAGAGATCCTCGATGGTGTTAAGTAGAACAGTACAACAACAACTGTACGACTGGTAGTACAATAACACAAACACGAACAACAGCAACAACATTAAAGCGATGGATTCCTTTTGACCCAGTCGCATTAAATTAACAACATCAGCGCGAAGACTGATGTGTTTATTTGTCTGTAGCAAGAAAGAAGGAGAGAGAAGGAGCGAGAGGAGGTGGAGAGAGACAGAGAGCCATAGAGTGCAATGAAAGCGAGTGAGAGTGTGTACTTTTGTTAGTCTGTTTGGTGTGAAATGCACGCTCGCTGCACGTCTGTGTTGTTTAAGTGTATTGATTGCTCTACAATGTTGCGGTTGCTGCTACTGCTGCTTCTGGTACTGTTGCGTTGTTGCTGTATACTCGGTGGTACCTCTTTGTTTCTTTTATTACGCCAGGGTTACCAGGGTTAGTTTCTCTCTGCTTGTTGTTGTTTTCGTGCACTTTGCACATCCCAAAAGTGGTAATTTATGCGCGAAACCCTCACTCACTCACTCTCATGACTCATGACTGTATAGTCATTCATTTATTCAGTCAGTCAGTCACTCAACCTCTTCTGTCCCTGTCAGACAGCAAGTCTGACAGACAGACAGTCACACAGACAGACTGCTGGATACTGCCGCTGTTTGCTCGATCGACCAACCGACTCAATTTTGTGTGATTTATACGCTGAAGTAATGTTTTAAACAGCGTTGAGTGCAAATAATTTCAGCGAGATGTATGCCAATAAATACAACAAAGGAAAAAAGTGGAGATTTTAATGAGGTCAGCCGGATACGTTGGCCACCACGTTGCTAAATGATGAAGGGGCGGAACAGGTGATGGTAATAAATAAAGATCTGTTAAATTGTATCAAATATTTCGTTGTATGATGATCATACTCGTAAAAAGAGTGTGTTTGTGTAAATGTGTGTGTGGTTTCAATTTAAATAAATTGATAAGGAAATCCGTTGATATTCCTTCCCTCACCGACGCGAAAACATCCTGTGCGAACTACAAACAACTTTTGTATTATTTTCAGATTTTTTATAGATCAGGAGATCGACCGATTTCCTGATGAATTCTTTAATAATTTTTATATATTTTTACTATAATAAAAGTAATAAAGTCAAATAATTAGTCTTTAGTCAATCGGTTGGTTTCCTTTCCAATGATTCATTTCAAATTCAATAATTATTCAATATTCAAATATTAATAATTATAGAAGCAAAAAGAAGCAAGCTGATGGCCCTACTCTATGCATTTGTGAGACGTAATCATGTATTTAAAACCTCTCTCTCTCTCTCTTTCACACTGAAACTTGTTCTCCTAGACCGAATCAAGGATTCGCATGAGCACGAGAACGAGCACGAACGACCTGACGAGGTTTATATTCAATTATTTCTCAACAATTTTCACGGTTTGTCCTTTTTAAGGATTAAGGTTAGATACAGTGTTTCTTCCCACTGCTGCTTAGAGCGCACAGCAGCTGGCTTTGAATACGTACGCTCTAGATTTACTATTAACTACACTCCTGTTAGAGTTATGAATGCCTTTTTGTAATGGAGGAATGAAAGAATGAATGGAAATTTTTTGCACACCTGCTTTTTTCAGGTCATGATTTCTGAGCCAAGAGAACTGCGCTTTATCAGCACGATATGCTACATTAGCCTGGAAGTGCCAAGCGTGTCAGCTACTGACACCGTCACGGGTCGTCGAGAGGGGCGAGAGGGGCGAGAGGGCTGAAAGCATAATGAGGACGCTGATATAGAAGTTTAACCTTAGATTGAGTGCTGAAGAGTTAAAGCAGCAGAGCAGCAGCTGCACAGAGTGGCAGCAAAATGTTGCTTTTCGTCGAACGGATGTTGATTTTATTTTAATCTATTTTGAAGTCGATTTCCTCCATGCATCAAAGTCATCAATCTTCAACGAAAGTCGCTTTGAAAAATAAATGAAATAATAAATTTACTCTGATTTTATTTTCACTTCCCTGAGTGACAGCACAAAAGTTTCAAGTACTCGCTCTCTGGTTGCATATTACAACAATAAATAACATCAAACCTCAAAATTAAATCTCACATGAATTGTGTAAAGAAGAAAGCCATAAGATTAAAAGCAAAGTGGAAAACTTTCAACAGATCGAAAGGATTCGGTAGAGGATTCAGTAGAGAACTCGGTAGAAGATTCGACTCTGCTGCTGCAGAGCAGGCCAACCAAACAAATAAGTTTTGAAGTGATTTATTTATGACAAGCATTTTATGCATGGTAACAAATTTGTTATTGGCTCGGAAGGAAAGCGGTTTATATTGACAGCAGCGACAAGGATAACAAGGATAACCTGCCCAAGTGTCGGCACAGATGCACAACTCCAGCGCAGGACGTCCAGAGGAAAAACAAGTCGTTTCACTGCAGCAGCAAAGTAGAAAATATGCAAAATGTGAATGGGACTTCCAGGGACGGGGACAATAAGGTTCATAGCAGTGAAATCGGATGGTTAGCTTCTACACCGGCACTACAAGTAATCGGTTTACGGTAAACGAACCACTTTGAGAGAGAGAATGCATTGAAAATCATTCATAGTTTTGAAAAACTTTCACTTTGTAATATTTTCTTTCCTTACTTTCCGTAGCTTCTGCTGCCAAAATTCAATCCAAATCAATTACGTGTTTCTTGATCACATCACATGATTCGGTTTCCTCTTTTAAACCTTCCTGGAGTGATTGAATGAATGAACAGAATGAACTCGAAGTCTTGATATGTAGATAATTGAAAGAATAGCAAAGAATAAAGTAAGTGTATTTGATGGAAGGAGAACAAGGAAATATCACGAAAGTTGCCCCGAAATTAAACCCCGAAATTCACATAATCATAAGAAGCATATTTCAATGCTAAACCTTACCCACGAGATCGGTCGGTCCGATTTTTAGAAAAGCTGCCCATTATTTTTAGCAATTTATACTCTGTCAAATCTTTGGCCGGGGGAAAGTATTAAACCAGAGGAAAGAATGGGAAGAAGAGGAGAAAAGCCCGTGTCTGGTAAAAGATTTCATTTATTCCGAGTCTTTGGGACCACTTCATCGTAACGTGTTTGCGGCAGAAAGTGGAAAAAGTGGAAAACTGGGCGAAAACAAAAGCGAAACGAAACCAAAATCGAAAATAACAAGCATCGAGCTTGAATATATTCCATTTATTGGCAGCATCATTTTTTGTGTTTCCATGTTTGTTGTTTTTTCGTTCCTTTTTGGCACTGGCACATGACTGCGATTAGAGTGGCTTTTATGAGGGTTACGCTGCGGCCAGTGGCACGTGTTCGGGTCAAGAGTGATATATTAATGCGGTGCAATTTATTAGCCACGAGTGTCGATTGGCAGTGCGTCGGAAAACACAATTCAAATTTGTGCAAAACTTTCCGAATTAATTCAATATACATACATTAAGAGTTTTTCCCTATACTCTGTATATTCAATATAACTCTCCATACACGAGCAATTAATAAGATTATTATATTTAAAAAATTGGTATTTAAATTATGTATTATGTTAAAGTTAAACATACTACAATGGAATATATTAAAATATTACTTCAAATATTTAGCATTACGTGTTTCTTACAAATTAAATTAATTAACTTAAGATTAAAGTTCAATTAAACCTCAAAGTGTTTATTTGATTAGCCTGTAATCAGTTAAATTTCAATATTTAAACTTATTTTAAACATTTATTTTGTTCCTTTAAAATAACAGTTAAAAGACAAAAAGTATTAGTGAACCAAAAAAGGGTCCTTCACATGGTGATTCCTTGTCCCTTTATTGCTGTTGTTATTTTTGTTTTTATTATTTATTTTGCCATAAAAATTTAAACTCACTGCTCAAACTTTGTTGTTGTTTTTACTGTGAAAACGATAGCCTCATGGTTTTTAAAGTGTCAAGCATTTTTTAATTTTCATTTCAGTGTTATTTATTATATTTATTTTCTTTTTTTTTAATTTTTTTCTTTCACGCGCCCTCAGGCTCTCTGTTTTTGTGGGTGTGGCCTTTTGCGTGGCATAAATTCGTGATTGTTGTGGTTCACTATAAACGAAATCTGACACGGAATCGCTTTTAACAGCATAAAAAGTGTAGCATTTTTATGAACGATGAACTTAGCGCAGGGCGTGCATAAATTATTATTTTTAAAGGGAGAGAGAGAGAGAGAGGAAGAGAGAAAGAGAGGGACAGAAGAGACATAAAGAGAACAAAAGAGAGAGAGAGAGAGGGAAAGACTTCTTCTTCTATACAGAATATTGATTTTATAACTTCTTCTGATGACTTGGAATAAAATTGATAACAAAACATTTTATCAGCGGCAATGTTTTTATTTTACCTCTTCTTCTCCTTCATTTTTAAGCTGATCGGTTTAGTTCTCCAGCTTCGCTTTTTTAATACCTTTTTAATGAACTCCTCTGCCATCACTTTTGAAACAATGTTTCTGTGGCAGCTCAACATTTCGTCAACCCCTCCACTCAACATCATTTCAACTGCAACATCGTCGTCGTCGTCGTCGTCAGCGTCATCAGTGTCAGCATAAAATCATTCACGAAGTTTTTGGAATTTTCAGCGTTTTTCAGCATCCATTCATATATAATTTTTTCTCTTTTTGGTCCCCCCCCCCCCTTCCTCATCCCTCCACACCATCCGACTGTTGAGCAATGATAAATTGCTGACTTTGTGGATGCTGTGGAAATTCTTAGTTTGTTCAGTCATCAGAAAATTAAATAAAAATTTATAAAAAGCATTAAATAATATTTTCCTAATACTTTTTTAAATACATTGAGTATTTTTCCCGCGACCTTTTTTAAATAAAGAAAGAAAGAAAAGCAAAAGTATGAAAAAATGCTAAATAAATGCAGAACATCATGAATAAGCGAACAATCGACCGTAAATATAATCGAAATGCACCACCAAAATGGCTTAATCTGTTCCAATAGTTGCAGAAAAAATATACGAATATATTTCAATAGAAATTCAGAAAAATACTGTCGAAAAAGCCGCAGTTACTATAAATTAAGCTAGCTAAATAAGCTCTCCTCGAGCTCAATATTTACATCGTCTTTATAAAAACGATATACAACAGATATTTAACCAAAATATACGAATATGCTAAACAAGGCATCAAGGAATAAATCCAGCTGGAGAGCCATTCATCCGTCCCAGGCATATGCGGAGCTTATAATCCAATTACAATAACTGCTCTGAGCCGAGACTTAATGCCAAAGCAATAAAATTATGGGAGCATTACAAAAACTAACAGTGCTGCCAAGTAAATAACAAATACATTTCGATGTGGAAGAAGAAGAGGAAGAAGTCGAAGAGCGGCCGAAATATATAGAAAAAGGGGAAAAATATATGGAATGAAAGTAGAAGAATTTGCAGAAAGTAAGCAAATAATATAAAAGAATATGTAAAAAAATACAATTTTTTCTCTGATATCATATTCATTTGAGAGGGGGGTAAAAGTACTCGTCCCCTTCATCGCTCCCCCTTCTATCAACCAACCGACAGACACTGAACAGCGTGCAAAATGGAAACAAATACAGACTTATAATGTTTCCAAAAAGTTTTTTATACTCGAATATACAACATAACGAATATACAACATAACGAATATACAATATAACGAACATGTATGATGTACGAGAATGTATCACATGTGAATAGTGCAGTTTTTTGCTGTTCCTGTTTTTTTGCGAAACTTGGCAGCACTCTGCATCAAGTATTGGCACAGGTACTCTTCGTGCAACGGGGTATCCGCGACGAAGCTGGGAAAAACCATCAACAACACATCGAGAACATCCAAGATTTTAATGCATATTTTTTGGCCGCAGAAATCAGGCTGGAAAATTTTGGGTTAACTAGAAAAACAATATTCAGGCCGGGTTGTTGTTGTTGTTGCCGTCCAGAAGAGTTCAAGACACAGACAATGAATTTTCTTTCTGTACTGCAACAGAGTTTTCGAGGGATTCAGGGAAACGATTGAATAAAAATAGGTTTTGATTAATTTCTAGTCGAGTTCAGAGTTTTTAAAGGTTTTCTAGGTTCAAGTTCAATACTCGGAAGCTTTTCAGGAGATCAAAAGAAGAATATCAGGAGAAAAAGGAGTTCATCGGAATAATTAAGTGCATTAATAGATAGAACTTAATTTAAAACCTTGAACTTCATTTAAACTTAATTTAATTCTGCTTTCACGAAATTCTACAGAACTTAATTTAAAACAAAGGAAATAAAATGGAAAATAAATGTATTAATATTATTCTTGTAATCTCCAAAGCTTTGTATGTTTAATTGCATTAAAAATTTAGTATAAAAGACTCTCTGCATGACATCACAGTTTTCATTTTTTATTTTCTGTTTTCTGTTAACAGTTCTTGCTCTTTCGTTCTTTCCTTTCTTATTTTCGTTTTATTATCAGTGACGAGAATTGTCCCCGATTCGAAGAACACAGGAATTCAGGTTACACTGACATTGAAGCCTCGGCCAGTGCTGCCAAGCCGGAGCACGGAGACAGATTTAAGTGATGTAAACATGAGCATAAAATGTTAAGCTTAACCGCTGCACGGACACACCAAAGGCACGTGAACATATAAATCAGTATGTGAGAGTGTGTATCCATGTTTGTTTGTGTGTATGGTTTTATGTCTCTCTGTGTTTGTGTGAGTGTTTGAATTGAGGTATGTTTTTGGGGTGTTCTTTATAAAAGATGCAAATTCATTAGAGAAATGAACTCGGAACAGTTTTCCTCGTATTGCTTCAGCACTCCGGGGCTGCCACTGAAGTAAAGGAGCAAACAACAACAACAACAACAACACCATGAAGAAGGGCAGCATCACTACCATTAATTCAAACATACGAATGCATACAACATCAAATGTACTCCTTCGAAACTCTTCGCTCTACTCTTTAGTCTACTCGTGCTCATGCTCGTGTTTGCAGATGTCCTCATTCTACAAACGGTTACCGAACTGCTACTGTAACTGCAAATAATTCATTTTATCATTTATTTCAACTTTCGGTATTTCATTTTGCAGAGTTGCTACCTGCTCATCAAGAATTTCGCATAATCAACTTGCTCACAGGCAACATCAGGAATTTATTGAGTGGCAGACAAGCTCACAAGTAGGTGCATTCATCTGTGTGAGTGTGTATTTCTGTGTGTGTGTTTGTGTGTTAGTTGGTGTGTTCGTGTGAGCTCGAGTGCTTCTCTGATTGCTAGCAGTTCGGCTCTTTACAGCAGTTGAATCTGTCCCATTGCGTGGCCGAGTTTACGGTCACCTTGCAACATGTTCCATTCACACCCACAGAAATACTTTGAGGCACTCGTTCAAATTCACAGACTCACCGGGACACGCACACACACACACATATACACACTAACAAAGTACAGTTAATTTAATCAACTTTATATCGAGTGTGAGTTTTGTAAGTTTGCTTTTCTCATTACTAACCTGAGCAATTAGTTTAGATTATAAGATTAACTTAACTTGGTTCATTCTTCATTCATATTCTTTTTTAGTTAGCTTTTTAGAAAATGTTGTAAATAATAAATTCATTTTCATTGTTTATTCCATGCTTTCTGTTATAAGCAGAAATTCTCCCAAATCCGCTGTAAACGTTTATTACGTAGCTCATCAACTATCTGTTGGTCGATTCAAAGTTCCGAAAGTCAGCATTAGTATCGTGAAAATTTAAAGGTAGTGACACACGCACACACCCACATGCATTAAATCTAATTAACGCCACACGAATATAAATAAATCATGAGTTGTGAATAAACTTCGCCACAACATTGGCCACAGTCAACAATAACAACAACAACACCAGCAGCTCATAACTTAGATTCTTAATTTGAAAATTTTGAAAAATTGGCCACCCTAAAAACGAACTAAGCGAACATTGCGCATGGTTGACAGTGAAAACGAGGTTTCAGGTGCTGTTTTTAATGACAGCACGCAGACTTTGTTCGAAATTGTTACCGATTCGCACCGAAATGCAGGCATAAATTCAGTTCGAAGCCGGCGAGGGGTGCATTTTAAATGCAAAGGCAACTAAATAAATTTTTCAACCGCAGCAAAAGCAATTTCATTTTTAATACTTTCGACAGATTTATAAGCAAACACAATGAGAACACTTTGCTGGCCATAAATACATATTTTGTAGGAGTTTTTGTTGTTGTTGTTGTTGCTGCTACTCTTTGTATGCATTCAGAAGCGAACTTTATTTCCTCAACTATGCAAAAATAATGACGTGCATAAATATTGTGTGCAACATTTTTATGACCTGCAATTTAAGCAAATACGATCGGCCCACGAACGGGCGGGCGAGTGCACGACTGCACGTGGACGTGAGCACAAACACACGCTCATACACACTTAAATAAATATTAAAATTAAATTTTATTTGCTGCAACTCAGCAACTAGCAAAAATAATGCGCTCTTTTCGTTGATTCAAGCCGCATCATGTGCCGATGAGTGCAGGAGAGAAGTGCTCAGGTGAGTGAATGTGTGTGCGTGTGTGTGTTTGTGAAAAGGTGTGAAGTGGGTCTGCTTTGGCATTTCTGCTGTCGCTGCACCACGAAGAGCTGCTCACCTCGATGCACGCATCTTCTTTGCAGTGTGCAAACCGCGTGCTTTTTTTCAATATTTGCACACATGAGTGCACTTTTGTAGTCTGTAACTGTGTATGTGACTTTGTCTCTGTATGTTGCTTTGTCTCTGTATGTATGATGTTTGTGTAGTTGGTGGCATGCAGCAAGAGATATAATAATGTGTCGCATGTGCTTTTTAGTGAAATTCAACAGCATTTCAATGAAGGCCAACCAACATTTGGGCCAAAATAAATATGCAGATTATAAAAATGTGACAGAGACAGCTTCAGAGTTGGTGTCGATCAATAGTAAGGACATAAAAATATATAAACTATAGAAGAATCGTATTAAAATGACAGAAAGAATGAGAAGAAACCCCAGAAACGAAGAACTGACTAGAGCAAGAAAGAGACATAATATATGAATGCATATTTTAGTCGTTTTGTTTTTTAATGGAAAAACACAAGAGACTGGAGACAAGAGACAAGAGACTGAAGTTTCTCCTAAAACTTGACTCTTTAAGTACACTTCAAAGTCTTTTGAAGAAAACGTTGGTAAAGTTTTCTGCCTCAGAATGTTTTCTATATCTTTCAACCTCTTCTTCTTCCTATTCTTCTTCTTCTTCTTAGGTTTTTTTTTGCTTTTCTTAAAGTTCTTAAAAGCGAATGTATCTTGTAGTGTCTTTTGTGTTCAAAACTATTTTAGGACTTCACATAAAACTTTCGTGTGCATTTCTTATTTGAAAAAAGAGGCTTCCCAAGTAAATTCAGGCAGTTTATATTCATTCCCTTCACTCTCATCAATGGGCATAAAATAGAATTACGTTACATTTCTGTAAAATTAAATGAACTAAAATAATGCAGCCGACAAAAGCCGAAGCAACGAAATCTTGTCACGCGTCACACGAAAAGCAAACTCAGCTGCAGAGAACAACAACAAAAACCAAACAAAAGCCGAACAAAAACGACAGCAGAGCAGAAGCTTAGCAGAGTACGAAACAAAACTACTTTAGAATTTTTTTCTCTGGTCCTTTTTTTGAGGTGAAAAAAGCTTCTTCCACTCCGTTAACAAAACCAGATATTATTGTGGTTGTTGTTGTTGTTTGCTTTTCGGTGGCATTATTTAAAGGCTTTCTTTTTCAAATTCTTTTAAAGCCTTTAAAAGTCTTCAGGACCTGCTCGATATGCAACACTTCAAAAGTACTCGGGTTTCTATTGATAACGAACATAAAGAAGAAAAGGAAGAAGAAGAAGCAGAAGAGGATGAAGCAGAAGAGCACGAATAAGAAGAACGAGCACCCAGAATATTCAAAGTGTTGTTCTAAAGCTTTGTACATTTATTCTAACAGAATGTTCTTAAATAAGTCGTTGATTTGTAGCTGATTGGTCAGAAACTACACCCTCCGCTCCTTCTCCACCGCCACCCTCAAAGCTCACTGCTCATTCAACTTGCTGCCTTTTTACAATATAATCACAGCAACAACAAATAATTTTAACAGGTATTTCTTTCTGATTAAAAACCGTATCCTTTCCACAAATGAATGTCTTTTGGAAGCATAAAAAAATTACTCCCGTCCCTCTTCACCCGCCCCATCCCCTCCCTTCCATTCCAACATCAGTGCCTTTGAAAACGTACAAATGCTCGAAACAAACTTAATTAAAGTATAATTTTTGGCAGCAACAACAACAACGGCAGCCTGGCCAACATTTTGTACGCTTTCAACTGTGCTGATAACGTGTAAACTTTGCCGTTTTTGCAAAGCATTGAAATACAACAACAAAAACAATCGCTACAAATGAACGGTAAAGTAGGAGGAACAACGGTACATCGGATGCAGTTAAAGCAAAAGCGAGAAAGAAAACAAACCGAATCCCAGCGGGTTGTAATACAACAACAACAACAGCAATGATAACACGAACAACGACAATAAGAAGAACAAGAACAAGAAGAGCAGTAATGGGAATAAGAAAGAAAATAATGCAAAAGTAGGCGTGGCAAACACTACAATAATCAGCAGCAGCAATGCTAGAACGACTCTAGTTCAATGCGCTGATTATTTGCTTGTATTTGTGTGTATATTTTCATGTATGTGTGTGTTTGTGTGAGTGTTTGTGTGAGTGTAGAAAGTTTCTGTCGCCATCGCTGCTATTTTTAGCGCCACTTCTGCTTCTTTGCGAATTTTTTAAGGGAAATAAAATCATCAGCTCAGGTTCGCAAAATTCCAGTTGTTCTTGTTGTTGTTGCTATCAAAATGCAAATTGAACCAGCGAAAAAAGTGCATTAAAAGTGCACCACGTCGACAAAAAGTGCTAAATGACTAGAATAGAAAAAAAATACACCAGCGAGAGAGAGACAGCTTCTGTGCTGCTATTCTTCGATCCTGCGGGTGCCTCTTTTGTTGCTGAAGAAGCTGCAGAGAACCACATGAAAAAGCAATTCAAAACAAACCAACTGAGTGCAAAATAAAGCAATAAAATGGGAAATAAAAATAATAGCAAACGGCGAGGATAATAAACGCTACAACAACAGAAACAGAATAAAAACAACAACAACAAAAACATAATAATAACATCAACAACGACAACAACAACAACAACAGAATAATAACAACAGAAAGAGAAACAGAATAAAAACAACAACAACAGCAGCACAGCAGCCAACACCGACATTTTTTAGTATTTCTTGTGCAGCGTTGATTTTAAGAAGCAGCATTAAAGCTCGAGATAAAAAATGAATCAACAAACAAACAAGCAGACCAGCAACAAAAGCGACATCAACAACAACAACAACATAAAATTGTCACAACAACAACAACAACAACAAATTATCGCCCCGGCAACGGAAAGAAAGTCAAGTGTTTGCCTTGTCTTATCCTCGAATTGGATTTCACGAAAGCGTCCTCTCAGCACAGCATCGATTTTTCCTAATTTATACTACATTCACACAGACAGATAAAGAAATTGTAACAACGACAACAACGAAATAAAATTGCAAGAAAAATTACACGTTAATTTAAATTAAACACTCGGTTTTCGTGGGAAATTTAAAAAAGTTGCTCATACGTCGCGTTGTTCTCGCTTTTAAATTAATTGTTGGCTTTATTAATGACATCAGGGGTCTTTTTCGGCAGAATTTTAATATTAACACTGCTAATAAAATTACTCACGTTTTTAGCTTTAACACTTTCTTTAAAACACTATGCGGAAACATGTTTTAAATCTCGTTATCGTAGAATCGATGGCGAAAATTATTTTGATATCTTTTGTATTTGCACAAAAATTACCTTTGCCACTTTTTTATAAAACAAAAGAACAACAAAGAAACATCGAAGGAGCTGAAATGTCTTCGTGCAGCATAAAAAAACGTTATTGTTGCCTTTCAACCAGCTTAAAATGATATACGAGCGTATAAAAACCATAAGCGCTCCAATACACACACTCAAACACCTTTGAGGTAGTATTATGCACACACATACACATACACATCCATTCGCTGCATATCCTTAATCTTCCTTGGCTGCTTGGCGTTCAATTTCATTTTTTGCACCACACGAGAAGAATAGAAACAAAAAAAAGGTGCCACACACATGCACGCACACACACGTATACATACACACACACATATACACGCAGCTGTGGCATTTTTTTAATACTTCGCTCAAATTACATTTTTGCTCCACTAACATACACACCCCCGCTCCTCTCTCTCTCTCTCTCTCTCTCTCTCTCTCTCTGTCCACCCCCTCCTCCTATCTCTCCACTCTTTCCTCCCCCTCCTCTTCATCATCACTCTTTTCTTGTTTATTATCCTCGCGGTTCGCGCACACATCATTTTCGCATTCTTGTTGTATTTCTTCGCTTTTATTGCTGTTATTTTTGTTTTCCTTCCATGCTTCGCGTTATAAATTCACGTGTTTCATTTGGCTGCAGTTTTTCCCTCTCTTTTCTCTTCCTTCCCTCTCTTCACTGCAGCACACAATTTTTCTAGCTTCCTTGCGTGATTTTGGCGTCAATGCGTTTTTCCTTGGAGCATCCATTTTTTCTCATTTTTGTGGCATCATGGTTCATAATTTTCTTGTTGTTCCTATTCCTGTTATTACTATTGTTGTTGTTGTTATTACTGTTGTTGCTAATGCTGTTATTATCACTATTGTTGTTATTATTTATGTTGTTGTTGTTGCTATTGTTCTTTATACTTTGTGATGTTATATTAGCTGATGAATCCTTGTAGTTTATTTCTTCAACTCCTTAAGTTGAAATTTTAGACTTTAACTTTAAGTAAATGGAATAAATATTATTTTTATTCCCTTCTATTCGTCTTTATTCTCTTTTATTCATATTTATTCCCTTCTTTCGTCTTTATTCTCTTCAATTCGTCTTCATTCACTTCTATTCGTGTTTTGTTCTTTTAAAATTAGATTTTTTTTGTACTTTCTTGATGTAAACAAATTTCTTTGCTGCAATCGTTCAGGTATGAAAACGATTTCAAAGAGATACGCGTTCATTTCGCGTTTTTCCCACGAGTATTAAAGGCACTCTTATAGACTCTTACAAGGACTAAACTAGACTTGGAAATACGCGCTCACAGGCATATCCTTTGGCAGAAAATACCGCAGAAGAGCTCCACACTCGGGCCCCTAAAATGATGCTTCAATGCACGAAGCAATCAGCTCTCAAAGAGTTTATAATATCGTTGAAATGATAAACACGAAAAAATATCGATGAAGTGAGGAAGCAGGATTTCAAGGCACGAAAGCGCTGCTGGTTGGCAAGGTTGTTTCTCTCCTGCTCCTCCTTCTCTTCTCTTCTCTTCTCTTCTCTTCTCTTCTCTTCTCTTCACTCGCTACACTTCAGCTACCGCAGTCTATCAACAGACTCAAGAATGAAACAACCAGTAAGCAAAACTGCAAGGAGCTGCATCACCGAAAGCAACTAAAATGCTAAAGAAAATGTGTGAAAAGATGATGTGACGAAGAAGAAGGAGAAGAAGACTGAAAATAGTGACAGCTTATTTTGTTAATGGCTTTCATAACGGCTTCTTTTAATGTGCTTTCGCGAGTGCATCAAACTTAAGCAAAGTTTTGCTAATTATAGTGAAGTATCTGAAATTCGGATATATTTGAGTTTCTTGTCACTTTTCAGCGACCGGAGAAAAGAATTTATTATTTATAATAGTTCATGTTTTCTCCATTAAATAAGCAAGACGCTGTAAAAAGTAAAAAATTACGATTATTCATGAACTGCGACTTCAAAAACGAAACTGAAGTCAATCTAATTCAATGCTGAGTAAATAAAAGATCGGAATATACCCATCGCTGGTATTTCTAAGTTCTTCAGCAGAAACACAAGTAATAAAAGTAAATTTTACCCAAAAGAAGTCATTTAATACCCTGAAATTCATAATTAAACTCCTCTTTCCGTCTTCCACGTGATATTCTCCAAATTCGCATTCTTTCGTCTCTGTGTCAGGTACGCAAAATTGTGTAAAAATAATATTTTTGTTTGTTCCTTTGGCAAAATAATTATTTCAATTAATTTAACTTAATTGTTTTCCACTTGCAACATTGTAGTGAGCAGTAAATAAAGCAAACTCGTGCATGCGTATGCAAACGTGTGCTCAAATAAATAAAATGTCACAAATTTAATTAAATACGTACACGCAAACACACACATACACACAAAAGCACACGCATACATACACAGCCAGTCTTTTGACAGAGTCAGACACTTGAAACATTCGCTCTCTGCATAGAAAAGCACGTCTTCTGCATTCTTTTTGAACGTTTGAGCATTTTGTGGAAGTACGTCGCTGGAGCATTCTTTTCGCTTTCAACGCACTTAAATACTTAAATACACTTTCTGCATAAAGTACACAAAATCTTTTAATTAAAAACCTTAAATTTATTGTCGGTCGTTGAGCGTTTATTATGCTCACGGCTTACGGCAGAGAGGGCCAAATGTTGTATTTTACGAAGGCGGCAGAAGGAATTCTGCCACCTCTTCTCCTTGTTTATGTTCTTTCTCTTCCTCTTCTTCTTCCTCTTCTTCTTAATCTCCTTTTACTGGTTTTGTCCTTAGCATCTTCTTCCTTGGCCACATTACGTTCATAGCGACTTCTCATAGCAAAAGACGTTATGGCCATTAAAGAAGCCTAAAAGTATGCAAATATTTTCACATGAAATAAAGCATCGGAATAAAAATAAACAGTAAATAATCCCAGCCAACAGAGTGAGCGAGAGAAAGACAGCAGCAACATAAAAGGTCGCGTAAATGACAGCAGCTGTCAGGAGGGCGCTGGTTTTTGCAAGCAGATGTCAAAACATACACAAGACTCACTTGTTTGTTGTTGCTTATGTTGTTATTTTTTGCTTTGACAACACATTTTGTGTAATGTAACAGTTTTTGTTCTTTATTTGTTTATGTGTGTTAAGCTGGGCACCGCTTAACGAGAGGGTGCTACGAAAGGGGTAAATTATGTGAAGTACACGTAACCCTCGGAGTTTGTAAGCTTCTAATACATGTAATAGAAATAACCACACTTAAATTCATTCCTTAAGCCTTAATTTCGATTATTTGCGATTTTATTCGCTTGTTTCAATGAAACACCATTTAACAGCATTTAAATCGAATCCAATACAAAAACCAACATATTTAAAAGATAGACGAATATATGCATTAAAACTCTAGTATTATTAATTTTTGCAACAGTAAAATAACATCTGCACTTAAAATTCTGCGCTTGACAAGTTTTCAACTCGTTTAATGCATCTTTTTTTTTCAATGAATCCCTGTTTTAATGAATCCCTTTTTTAATGAATCCCATTTTAATGAATTCTTTTTTATATTATAATAAAACAAAACAATCAATAATATTTAATTAAGGTACTCAACCACAGATGTGTGTATGCGTGTGTAGGCTGTGTATGTTTTCAATTAAAAGTTTATGTTGATTTTATGAACTCACCTCCTTCCATCCCCTCCCCTGCGCTGCCCTCACATGGTAAAAAGTCACTTAGTTCAGTTTATAATCACAAAAAATAGTATATAAAAACATATTTTAATTAAGCCTCTTCAGAAATTTATTAGTTGAACATGAAAAGGGTACAATTTTTAAAGGGAGCTGATGGGGGGCGAAAGAGACACAAGTTCTGAAAGAAGCTCAGGGGGTGGCATGCTTGCTTTAAAGAGTTCGATACAGCAGCTGCACAAAAAATTATTCGACATGAATGAATGCTACTTTAAAGGCAAGTAAAACTTACGGATTGTGCTGTGAAAAAAGCACAAGGAGGGGGGGAGGTGGAGAGAAAAAATGCAACACTCGGAATCATATTTAAAGTACACTTGAAAACATCCGAGAGATAACTTTTAATCACCAGCATGGTTTATAAAAGGGCTTCAAAACATTAAGAAAGTGGAAGAAAAATGGGCCTGTTTTGTAAAGACTAATCTATGGTAGCTAATCTATATCATTACTTTTAGCTCATTCTTCTTTATTTAATAGAATAGATTTGATTTGTTACTTATTTATCTGGTTTACCTGCATTTTTTGTACGAAAGAAATAACTTCTCATACCTCCAACAGTTGAAGCTTTTAAAAAAGGCAACAAAGCTTATAATTTTATCAATTTAAAGCTCTCATAGCATGTCAAAGGAATCTCCATTAATAAAACCTGACAGAATATGGTACATATCTGTGTCCGTTGTTGGTATTCATAGCAGAAAAAAAGATTATATTGCTCTTGATAGCATACGGGCTCATAATCTTTCGCTTTGACTGAATGCTGCTCGGTTTTTTGATCTCTCAACTGTAAAGTTTTGGAATTTTAACCCCTCCCCTTTTTTATCTATTGACAGTCATCCGTATATGGAATTCCAGGGGGTGAGGAGGGGGGATTGACAGGGCACTACACAAACAGCTAATTTTGTAAAGCACACGAAAAAGAAACTGCTAAAGCAAAAGAAACTAAATAAATAAATTAAATTGAACAGAGTGAGACGAAGGCAAGGAAATAAAAAGATGGGGAGTTAACAGAATGTAGCTTTTATGGGGGAAGAACGGTACGATTCCCACAAACAAGTCGATGTCATTATAAACACTCGCATATCTAGTCTCTATCGCCCTAGCTTGCTGTAGTCCTCCGTATCTTCCCCTCTCTCTCCCTCCTTCACCCTCTCTCTGTGTCTCCATCACGCTTGTAATCCTGCTTATGTGCCTATATTTAACTTAATTAGATTTATGTTTTAATTAGATTTTTGTTTCGAATTTGATTTTCGCCTTTGAATGAGGTTTGAGGAATGAGGATTAAAATTGTGTAGCTTGGAATCTGTATTCAATTTCTGGCTCTGTAGATGTATGTCTTTGCTAGTTCTCACGTTACTTTGTGACTTTTATATCAGTGCTAATATCAGATTCTGTTTTCTATCCATATTCCGGAGATAAAAATGACGATTTATTCTTTAATAATTGCAATCTAAATGCAAAATTCCTTTGAAATTAAAGTCATCTGAAAGTAACAATTTTCTTTAAATAAATTACGTTTCCTTAAGGGCAAACATTGAGCGAGTTTGACAACTCAAGCGACAGAATTTCATCTTTGAGAAAATATTCCTTAATCATTACTTTATTAGTATTTTCTTTTACATTCGTTTGTTTTCTCATATTCTTTAGTAAGAAGAATACTTTCATGCAGTAAATCACTCTGCTATGTTTTCCTCACTCACGCACAATGAGTTCTTCTAATTGAAGGACTGTTTTATATGCGCACCTGGTGCTGGTGCTGCAATTAAGTACGATATTTCTGCATCCGGACAAAGCAAAAAGAAAGCAATTAAAATGCGAAACCAAAAGAAACAACAAGCAAAAACGAAGGAAAAAAAACAACGCCATCTCGCGTCCATTCATCGCTCGCACGCGGCGAGTAAATCTTTTGCTTCATCCAGACTTTGGCTGGGGCACAATTGAGTCGCACACAAGCACACAAACAGCTCAGTGCGTGACGTCGACGTCTGACGCTGGGTCGGTTGCTGCACTACGTCGCTTGTCTCACTCGGATTGGGCAACGGATTTCCACAACATAACTTTTCCATGTCGAATGTGTTTCATGTGACTCTGTGTGGTTGTGTGCGACGCTGCACGTTGTAAGCGGATTGTAGCGAAACGAAAACGAAAACCGAAAACGGTAACTCAACACAATGCAACGCAGCACTTAACAGTAAACGCTGCACAGCAAAGTTGGCCAATAAAGCAGCCCGGACGTGCGGCGTTGTGAGCAGTACAGACTGGAGCCCGAAGCAGGAAGCCGCCGGGTGCACGACTGCAGGCAGGCGCGTTGCAAGTGGAAAGGGTGGCAATATTTAAGGGGAGGAATAAGTGGGGAAAAATGAAATCGAAGTGGGTCGTCGCTTGGCAGCCGGAGGGATTTTTTGTGTTTTCATTTTCAGGTCAGCACAATCACCAGCCTCACCCTGCCCGGTAACCCACCCCGAGTAGTAAAGGAATTAGAGTTCAAATGCAGTGCTAAAATCTTCAGTTGTTGAGAGCAGAACAAAAACAAACACAAGCAAAGAAACAACACAAAAGGGCCGACGTTACAGCATGTTGGAGTAGCAGCAACGTTGAGGAGGGGTGGGCAGGGGATGAACAAGCAGAGGAAGCTACATAATTGCAAATGAGAACGTCTCTGTTAGCGAATTACTACTGCGGCTGTAACACAACCAAAGCAACAACAACAATAACGCGAACGTTGCAGCAATCATTTGCGTTTCCGTTTAAAATAAGGATCGAAATGAGTTCGATCGAACGTGGTTTTAGTTGATAATGGGTTTATTTTTTTAATAAGCAGCATTTTTTGTAGAAGTAACAATTGTCCAACAGAGAGAAGTTGTATTTATTGTCCTTCTCTCCTTCTCCTTCTCTCGATGTGCCACTTGCTCTTATCTATTGAAAAACGCGCTCCGAAAGAGATGCACTGAGTCCAGAAGACAGAAGAGAGAGAGAGAGACCCAGTGAAGAGGGGAAAACAGAGAGATCGCGAAGGAGTGAGGAGAGCTTTGGTCATAGCGTGGCCACACTAGAGCAATCGTAAACGTGCAGATAAATTAGTAATTTCAACATAATCTTTTATTATTTTGGCGCCATGTTGATTTACGAGGTTTTAAAAGGATTTCCGTTTCAAGCGCGCCACTTTGTAAAACCGCAAAACTTTAGTAGTGATGCCAACTCATTGGGTTGCTCTAGTTTTGTGTTTTTAGCTTTCCTTCTCTCCCTCTATTCATTTCCGTTTCGTTTTTCGCTTTCGTTTTCGGATTTTCGGATTGTCTTCTTCATGTGCCAGAAGATTGTTTGATAAACTAAAATTTTCCATTTGTTTTTTATTTACTTCATTTTAGATGACTCTTTTATTTAACGTTAACCTTCAATTTCTATTTGAAACAAGAAAAATTTCAACTTTTTACTTTTCTTTAGATGGTTCTCCTTTATATCTTCAAGTAATTATAATTTTTTTATAATATAAACTCAATTTTAAAGGAGTTCTTCTCTCTTCTCACTTCTTACTGCGTTACACAGAAAAAAAGCCATTAACAACGTGAGTAACTCGTTAACTCGTGCATACTAACTCTGTGACGAGTTGTCGCGAAGTACCTGAGAACAACAACAACAACGACAACCGCTATTCGAACACCAACAACGGCAACTGAAGAAAAGAGCAACGCTTTAAAATTCCAAGGAGAAGATGCGTTTTTTGCCAACTCATCCACTCGAGAAGCTTTACTTGAACGCTGTGACGCACGAGCAGAAAGACATACAAACACACACACTCATAAAGCACACTCATACAGGAACAGAGCACACATACACACTCTCCGTCGTATTTATTTCTCACTAACTTGGTTTTTAGTCCTTGAGCATAATTTAGTGCTTTAGGATTTATGTACTTTTCACAGAGAACAGAGCAAAGCTTCAGAGCTTCACAATAAAGTGTCGGAAAAATAAGTGTGGCTCACGAAGGAATCGGATTTGTATAATTTTAGGATTACTTTCTTAGATTCTTAGTAACAGCATCATCCAAGTAATAAACATCGGCATCACCACCAACAAAAGTCTCAATTTCAATGAGTCTCAGATTCATTTTATTCTCATTTTCATTGTCATCCGCACATCTTCATCAACGTCATCATCAGCAGTTAAACAAGTGATGGAAGAAGCAGCACTCATGTCAATTTAATTGACATAATAAACTGTCAGTCTTTACGGTCAACCTTTTTAACATTTCTTTTTGTTTTTTTTATGCTTTCTGGTGCGTTTCTGTTTGCTTTTCTCTTTTGTCTTAAAAACGAAGCATTAAAATTCTGCGATAACCACTTTAATACGAGCAAAATACAAGCTGACTCGATTCATTTCTTTGTTCATTCATTCATTTCCGTTTTGACCAACTATTTTAACCATAGATATTTGGTTCATTTTAAATACATTCAAATGTCTTTATTTTGTTCACTTTTTATATATTTTAGCCTCTGAATGGATACTTTTAAATGTTTATCGATCGATAACGGAATGTCGATAAAGAACTAACTGTTTAATCCTATGAGAACAGATTTTAATCTACAACCGCACGAGCTTTCCACAAAAAAGAAAAAAAAATGCCAGAGCATTTAAAAATGCCAAATAACAGTGCGTTTCAAACTTTTTAAAAGGCTTTTGCTTCAATCAAAACACAAACCCAACGCCCAAAAATGGTAAAAAAGTGAGGTAACGAAAAAGTAAAACTTTCATTGACAATAAAACATGACAAATCGAATTTTCCAGCTGATGTCAACATTATGGAATGCCGAGCATCATGCAGTGAGCACTCTGACACAAGCAGTGACACCCTCAGACATAAATTTATAAACTCTCTCTCTCTCTCTCTTTCTCTCTTTCTCTTTCTTTTCTCTCTCACGCACACGATCATACGATCAACTGCACGATGCACAATCGACGTTTTGCTGTAGAAAATTACAATTTATATGCGCGTCAAATACGAAAATCCAACGAATGCATTTTTAAGCTCACTAACAGAGGCACATACAATGCAGACTCACACACAGACACACATACATACAAATGTACACAAGCACACACCAAAATACAGTAGCAACAGCAGAGTGTTGCTTGTAAACTAAGCTTAAGCTGACCCCAGCTTAAGTGGAAAAGGATTTCGTGGAAAGCAAAAATAATAACGGCTTTAAAAAACCAAAAATAATACTAAAGATTCACCAGCACCCACACAGACAGCCTCAGAAACACACACACAGGCAGTAGCGCTCTATTACTTTGCAACACTTATTCATACAAGCATACAAGCCTGTCAAATAATCCAACAACAATAGCAACAACAATACGACAGCTCACGACAACCAACACCCACACAATGTTGTCAATGTTAAGCTTCCGCTAAAACGATTTCCGCCGGAAATGCGTTCAATGCGCGCATAAAATACCACCTCATGCTGTGCCGAGCTCAGTTCACGTATGAGTGCGCCAGTGTGTGTGTGGGGGAGCGTGAATGTGTGCGCGTTCAGTTCAGTTCTTTTTTTGTAAAGCACACGCGTCATTGAACACCAACACAAACACACCAGTCAGAGACACTAATTTAATGCGATTGCTGTGTTGGGTTTGCCATCAAATGAAATAAGAGTGTGTGTATGTGTGTCTGTATGTGTCACCAACTTCCCCATGCACACAATGGCTTCATTTCCACTTACGTGCGACATGTGTAAGGAAGGATTTTAGAAGAAAACCTCACCCAACATCGGAAAAAGCTAAATCAGCGAGTCATTCACTCATTTTCGCAACTTCATATCCGTTTTTTCATTTTATTTATAGACCCTTAAGGCTCTCGAAAGCTGCTGTAGAAGATAAGATACGAAAGGAATGAGCAATTTTTTTAAGTTCTTCTTTAGCTTCACTTGATATTTAATAATGCATTATTTACTATCTTCGACTTATTTCTTTCCCACAATAATAGCTCTCTTTTCTGAGATTTTCTTGAGTCTTCATTCTGCTGGATTCAATTCAAGGAATAAAGGTATGCAGTCGAATACTTACTTGAGTTCGGGTGCTTACAGCCCAGAGGAGTGACAGCAAACAAGTTCTACAAAGAATTATAAAACAGCTGAATGTCAGTCAGTCTTCTTGGACGAAGGTCTTGAAAGAGAAAATACTTAAGGTCCTTCATCGAAGTAGTACATCATCAGCTACTCAAGTTTATTCCCAAATACTTGTATACATATATCCAAAGAAACGATATAGTAGGGTATAACAGTATATCCCCATAAAGCTCTACAGCACGAGAAGTGAGAACTTTTCAATGTCGCTAACTTCATAGTAGATTTTTTTCAAAATTTTCCCACTTATTGACACTGATTCCCGTCTGTCCTCTTAATCTACATACACACACACAAACAACCACACGCATACACTCACACTTTCAGTAGATTTTAAACTTTTAAGCAAACGTTTTTTAGTAGTATTTTTGCTTGTTTGTTTGCATAAAAGTCAGAGTCAAATAATACCATAGAATGCACCAGCACAAAAGTTCGCTTAGAAAACCCAAAAACTAAAGATTGGAAAAAATCACTGCAAATAACAGTAACCTAAGCAAAGCGAGCAGCCACAAAGAAGTGGAGAAACACACAAAAAAAGTCATCGCTTCTTCATTTATTAACTTGGCGAAAATGAAGCGTAAAAGCAATGGGAAAAAATCGACAATTTATGGCTGGTAATCATAAAATGTTCGTTGAGTTGGCAGCACTGAATTTGTGGTGACTCGACAAATCTACGAAACGATTTTCACTTAATAATATACAACACTATTAATGGAGTTTTCGTGAAATTAGTTTTAAAGAAAAACAAGTCATTTGATCTATTCTAAATAAAACCACCTCTAAAGCAAAGAGAAAAACTATTAAAAGGAAGAACGAAAAGAGACGAAAGAAAATATGTTTATTTTTCCCCAATAAGAATCAAAATTTGAGGTTAAACATGTTGAGGTGTAAAAAGCTTCGATGTTTTCCCTTCTGTCAATCATAGTCACCCAGGTGCGATTTTACTGTCACTAAATCAAATCTGGCAACCCTATTCAGGTCGTAATTGATAAAAATAAACTGAATAACGGCAAAGTGGTGGTCAGTGATCAGCTTTTAACTGAACTAATTAATTTGAGAGGCTCAACACGGCATCCAGTGTGGCCAGATGCAAAAACTACTCACTCTAATTTGATTACAACGGAGAGGAGCTCGTTTCACCACCCCTCCCCCTCCCCAATTTTTTCCCTCTGTCGTGTGTATGCATAAGCATAGTGGCCAGGGTTGCCAAATTGCTACAGTCTGCTGACACATTTTCAGCCGACAATCAATTTTTGTTCAACAACTCGACCACAAAATTAGATTTGCAATCAGAATCGACTGAAAATATCGAGTGGTAACAAATTCACAAGAGAAACACTGAAAACGAAAAGGAAAAACCTAAAAAAGAAAACCAGCATCGAAAAAGGATTTCGCACTGAAATGGATTTGGCTGCGATTTGAGTGCTCGAGAGTGGAATGTGTTTGTGTGCATTCTTGTTTGTTTTTCATTTGTGTTTGTGTTTCTAAACGACATGGAAAACTCTAGGATTAAAAAACTGTCCATTTGGCAGCAGCTACAAATTTAGTTCACTTGCGTTCACAGAATAATTTTTATTTTCAAGAGACGTTGGCAAATCATTGAATCACCCGATGTAGGTGATGACTTAGAATAACGTTAGATTGAACCCCAAATTCAATCACTGCAGTTTATTGAGACTTCAAACGCGGTAGATAAAAAAGAGACCTACTCAAAGTTTTGACTACTAACTGGACCGAAAACGATATTGAAGTGTAACACCCAGTTTCAATGCAAATAAAGGCAAAGTTTATATTTTAAACGTTGTTCCACAAGCTCTTTTCGTTGTTGCTGAACAAAAAGGCAAAAAGCCACAGTTTATTCGTAGCTTAAAGTTTTTGCAACGATAGACACAATAGACGGACCACATAACTGACTGCACTACAAGAGGAAATCGTATACGAATGGGTTTCACTCGGTTTTGATTCCCTTTGCCAGCAACTTTAGAGTGAAACCTCTTTATTCTGTTTAACTGGCAAAATTTAATAATCTGCTTAGGCTCTTCAATACTTTTACTGATTGTGGGAAGAACAAAGAGTGCTCCGAATGCCTCAAATAGTAAGCTTATCATTTTGAATCCGGAATCGAGATTTTGAAATGGCCGGGACGCATCTACTGGGCAGTAATTCGTTGGTACATAAGGATGAATGAATGCCAAAATGAATGGCAGAATGAATGCCAGAATGAATGATGCCAGGATGAATGGCAGAATGAATGCCAAAATGAATGGCAGAATGAATGGCAGAATGAATGGCAGAATGAATGCCAGAATGAATGCCAGAATGAATGGTAGAATGAATGATGCCAGGATGAATGGCAGAATGAATGGCAGAATGAATGGTAGAATGAATGGCAGAATGAATGGCAGAATGAATGGCGGAATGAATGGTAGAATGAATGGCAGAATGAATGATGCCAGGATGAATGGCAGAATGAATGGTAGAATGAATGGCAGAATGAATGGCAGAATGAATGCCGGAACGAATGGGAGAATGAATGTCAGAATGAATGGTAGAGTAAAGCTTGTGCAAGTAAGATTTGTACGGACTTTTGTATAAAGATTTGCATTTGCTCCACTGAAAAATGGAGTAATCGACAAATACCTCAGTAAAAAACTGCTTAATTGGGAAAAATAAGTACCCAACTTAAAGTAGATTATAGATTATAGCATCTTTGAACTGTTCAGTATATTTTTTTCTTAAAAGATAACAAATATTATTGTTTTATAAACTTTTATGGTGAATAATGTATCTTCTTTTCTCTTTTTACTTACAGGAATCGCAAGCAAAAGATCAAAACATATTTAAAGAGTTAATAAAGAGCAAAACTCTAGAATTAAATTCTCCCCATAGGAACTTTAACGGTATAAAAAATGGTACGGAAATCTGATTCAGAAAGCTGCAAATAACGGATTTCGCATCCATCAGCACAGAACCGAATAACTTTACAAAGTAAACAACAACAAAAATCAAAACTAAAGTCGTATTTAAAGTAAAACCTCCCCAAAAAATACTCATGACAACAACAACAACCACAGCGAAAACAACTATAAAAGCGACGACAATATTAAGAAGAACACAAGAAGCAGCATGAATGTCGAGCAACAACAACATCAGTTTCCGCCTACACCAGCAGCCCCTCGGCTCACACCGCCCAATTATCATCGATACAACGCAACAACAACGTTGACAACACCGACAACCTTACCGCCAGCGACAGCTACCAGCACAACATATGTGACAATCGGCGTGCTGCCACATCCGGGCCACAATCTAAACGCAGCAGTAACAACGTCGGCAACAGCAACAACCACCACGAGCTCCTTCAAAACAACTCCGTTATTGCCGATGCCGTCACTGGAGGATATTGAATGTGGTGGTGGTGGTGTCGGTGGTGGGGGATCGAGTGGTGTGGGTGGCATGGAGAGCATCGTGGTTGTTGGCGGTGCACCAGATGGCAACATGTTGCCACCCGGTATACTCAAGTATTCCTCTGTATCAACACCTGCATATGCAAACACAACAACAATACCGATTCCAGCTGGAGCGCCACTGTTGAGAGTAGCCTCATCACCAACGCCAACACATGCGACTGCAGCAGCAACAGACGCGTGCGGCACTCTGAAGAGCAATAATAAATTGCTTGCCACTGCAAGTGGAACACAGCAGTTAAAACAACAGCAGCAGCAGTCGATGGCACCAGCACCTGGCTTACTCAGCACCTCCAGCACCATAGCCAGCAACATGGCTGGCGGCAGCAACTATTGCAGCACGAGTGCCATTAACAATGCGGGCGGCAGCGGTAGCAACAACAGCAACCCGAACAGCAAACGTCACAGAAGCAGACGGAAATGTTGCGCTTGCTTCGGTGCCGAAACAAGAGCCGAAGAGGGAGGAGCGGGCGAAGGAGGTCCTCAAACGACGTCCACAAAGTATTCCGCATCGCAGAAGAAGACAAAAAAATCGCAAACTCTTTGGGCGGGTTTATTAACTAATTTGGGAATCTGTGCACTGCTCTTGGCTTACACGTTATTAGGTAAGTTATTGGCAATAAAACCTGCAGAATCACCCGCAAGGAAATAGAATTAGAACAAAAAAAGGCAGAAACCACTAGAATAGTGAGTACAGAGTATAAATTGATGAGTTCATGAGGAAAAACGAGAGATTAACTTGCAAGACAAGGAAAATACAAGATAAAGGTAGACGAGTTTTGAAGATTAGCGCCAGTGATTAGCAGAAGATTTACCAAAAAATGTTAGACAAAAGTTGGTCCAAGTGGATGTTATAATCCCCAAATGTGACTGTTTTGCTTGCTTGCGTAGTCATTCAATTGAAATCAAGTCCCATAGCCGAAGAGACTCGAAAAATAGCCCCTGCGGCGATAATCCGGTGAACGATGGAAAGGCAGAACCAACAGAGTCTCTCTCTCTCTCTCTCTCTCTCTCTCTCTCTCTCTCTCTCTGAGAACCGATTCGATCAAGTTTTTAATGAATTTTTTAATAGTGCTTCTATAAACGTATGTATTGCAAATTATCAGCTGTATTTGAATCAGCAACAGAACCAAAATATTCACCTTTGAATTGATCCAAGTACAATTAAAGTTATTTTCTTTGCATTATTTGTATGTTTCACTTCTTTTAATGTGGTAAATGTTTGCCTGAATTCAAAAAGATATTTCAGAATTTAGACAGCATAAATTATAAAATCATTCGATGTGATTCATTCAACGTTAGTTTTGTAGTTCAGCTGTTCTCTTGGCAAATTCTTCAGTCCAGATAATTATAAAGAATCCATGAAGCCTTCCATAGTCTTGCTTATTTTCATCTTTTTAATCGTTTATCCTGTTTTACTTCAGTACGAGACACACAAGGACACACACAGAGAGAGAGAGAGAGAGAGAACTTCCTCATATGCTCTCAACTCTCTCTTTCTATATTTAGTGAGCTTAAATTCTTAGAAAAGTCCGTCTGACAGTCGGATTTGTGTGGTTTTGAGGACGCACAGTGTTCCCATTTTCTGTGTGGGGACTTTGGGGAATATCTAAAACCATTTAAGGTTGACAAACTATAAAACTTTGCTCCTAATGGAATTGATGTATTTAGTTTAAGGATAATTGGTCGACGACAGCACATGCGGCAAGATGATGAGTCAACCACAGAGGATGCGGTCATATGGAGAACTGAGAATACCAGAAATGGATAAAAAGTCTAAGGACACAAAATTCTGAAATAAAATTGATTGGTTTGTTTAAGCTAATCATCTTTGTTTGATTTTAAAAGACACTTTTAAAAAAATTTGAATTCAAGATTAATTTTTAATTAATTCTTTTCAATATCTCATTCAATCTTGAGTCGAAGCACAAAGACAGAGAGAGAGAGAGAGAGACAGAGAGGGCAGGAGAGAGTCAATAGAAATCATATGATAATTTATGGCTCTTGGAAATACCATGTTATATAACAATAATAACAACAACAACAGCAGAATGTTGTTGAATATTCTCTCCATTTCAATACCCAAGCTTCGTGTTCCATTTCGATCAACATCTGTTAACCACTTATCACTTAAGACACGTTTCTCATCCCACTTGTTAAACTTGCTCTTGTTGTTGGTTTTTGGCATAGCTGTCATTACCCTCTCGGTAGGAAAGGCGCTACGGTCAGCACTAAACGAAGCTGACAAAACAAAGTTTCCGTCTAAATGAAGCAGAGACGAAGGACAACATAAATAACTCGTATGTTGTGTGTAATAAACAACAAATATAAATCTCTGTCTTATCTAATTAAAGATAAAGTAAATTTGACAGTTAAATTTATCGCTTTTTTTATTGGATTTGGTGAAATTTCTCACTTTCTCAAATTAGTGACGGAAAGTATTATAGTTTATGTTACTATTAAAGTATGTAGATTTGCTCAACCCGCATGACATATCACACAGCAAACACATGTCACATCTCGCTCGTAGTCAACGAAAAATCATACATACATACATCCATATATACTCTTAAGATAAATACATGTCTTAAAGTAGATTCTGGTATTTGTAATTCACAACACCAACATGTTCCGTGCTGCAAATGAAGCATGTCACGCTTCTGTGTTTGCGTGCGTGTGTCACACGCCATCTTGTGATGAGCTCAACTTGTTTCCTTCAACATTTGACTCGTTCTGAAAAGATTTTTCATATTTTATTATGATAAACAGACGAGATAGAATTTTCACACACACCTAATTTTGTGCGAACAACAAAAGAAACAACAACAATGATAATAATATGATAATAATAAAAACGAAGTCACAATTACAATGAAGTCAAAAGTTCAAAACTTGACTTCTCCGACTTTGCGTTTTCTTTTTCTTTTCTTTATATAACTCCATGTATTTCTCTCTCTCTCTCTCTCTCGCTCTCTCTCTCCCTCTCTCTCTTTCTCTCTGTCACTCACTTTCAATGTCTCTGCAACATTTCACCGAGTAGAAGATGAAATTTATTCTCAGTGAACGTGTTGGCAGGAAAACTTTTTGTACCGAAGTACGTGAGAACCAAAATAAATTATTATGATTATTATTATTATTATTACGAAATCGAAATTTATTCTTATAACCGAAAATTCCCAAGAGAAGAGAATTTTGTCATTCATACGCAGCCGACGATAGCCGATGACGTCCAGCTGAGAATAAAAAAATTAATAAGTCGATTTGGTGTTGTTGTCGTGCTTGACTTTGACTATTTCGATTTGATTATTCAAAACTTCAGTCCTTAAAACTTTGATTGCTTGTTTCGAGAAAGATAATTGAAATCTTTCTGATGTCTTGCGGTTCTCTTGCCAAATCGAAAAGATAATAACAAAAAACCCCCATTAGAAGACTCTGTAACGGAGCCAAATCGAAAAATTTTATTACTTTTTCTTGTCTTTTTTCGGTTTCCTTTTGATGCGAAGTGGCAAACATCCAGTTGAAAGCAGCTTTTAGAGTGACATTTTTGGCGGAAGGATGAAACTAACACTTCGTGTAAATGAAAGGAGTTCAACTGAATAATAAGAAAACTGAGAAGAAGATTCTTAAATTTCATTTCAGAGTATAACTAAATTTAAAGACGTTTTTATATTCAAATATTCACATAATGAATACAAAACTTTTCTCTCCCTCAACTGAAAATTTCAGCAAATTGTTGAAAATGTGTTGCTTTAGTTGTTGTTGCTCTTTTGGAAGCTGTACACTTATATTGATTTTCGAAAAGAAATCGTTTCTATTACTCAAATAAATAAATTGGCTAAAGTTAATTAAATTTTACTTAAATTAATGCGATTAAAAACAACTCATGGTTGCTTTGTTTACATTTTTAATAATACTAAATATTAAAAAAATTAAATAAAAATTTTCGATTTTATTGGAAAACAACTACAAGCATTTAATAAAATCAGGAGCAATAAAAACAACAACCTTTTTCCAGATGATAACAAGTACAGTGCTGAAATAATACAATTAAAAGAGGCAGCCAGCAGTAAACAAATATACGGAAAACAACAACAACAAAGAAACAAATTCTAGGAAATCAAACATTGCTATCATCATGGAAATAGTAAAATAATAATAATTATAAATGCATAGAAAATAAGGAAAAACACACCAATACAATCAAACATCGGGGTCGAATAATATTTTGCTTAAAATTCATATTTTTTGCTAGACTAATCAAAATATTTAAAATAAATAAAAAAGGAGGAAGAGGTCAATAAAAAGGGGGAATAAAAGAAATACAAAAATTTATAAAATTAAAAAATTAGGATATTAAAAACAGATCAGTCACTGAACTTCACTAGATGTCTACGTTGCAGGATAGAAAATGCATTTTTGCTTTACTTCCATAGAAGTTTTATATGCCCAACAAATACAAACACACACATGAATAATCCATTAAATGTATGCAAGTATGAGTGAGTGACTAACTGAGTGGTTTTTGAAAGGCACTTTATTAAATATGAGCGTCAAAATTTCGAGTTCAATTATTTTTAGACGCACAAAATGAACATAATTCTGAACAAACACACAAAACAACATTATACACACATACACTCGTATATCCTCATCAAAAAGCTTTTAGAAAGGCGTCATTTAGTGTATTTTTTACCCATACTTTGCTCAATTACATGCTAGAGCTCAATACAGCGAAAAATTCATTTCTAAACCAATTACGAGGACTTAAAGAACGCCAGATTAAGTATAAAATTCCACAAATCACTCTTTAGTTTAGAATTAAATTCATTTCTCTCTTTAGATTCATTTTCATTTCTATCTTTAGATTTGTTTTAATTTCTCCGTCCTTCGAGAAAATTTTAATTTCAGCAACAACATAATAATCTCCGTTGTTTAGACATTAAAGAGACTCACTCAGAGAAGAAAGATTCTGAAATCACTTTCATCATAAAAAAGCACATTAAATAATACGGCGAAGAACCTATAAATTTAATGGCAGACAGTCTTCCATTAAATTTTTAATTGGTCGCATTTAACAAGTCAAACAAAACAGTAGTTAAAAGAAGCAAAAACCTTTAGAAAATAATTTAAAAGTTAATTAGTTCAGTTGGATTTTTTTATAATTTATCTCAGGTGACGAAGCTGAGTGGGTTATAATGAAAGCATTATAATGAAAAAAATTTATTAGGATGTTATTATTATTATTATTATTTTATGGACAACATTTTGAAAGCTTTAACAAACAAAAAAAACTAATTAATGAACACTGACGGCTCCTCATTAATAAAAGCAAAAAAGCCTTCAGACAGACAGCCGAGTAAAGTCAAGTGTAGTCAAGACAGACAGACCAGCAGATACACAGGCAAACCTACAAAATGACCGAACATTATTAAGAGGCCGGAAACCTTGAGCGCTGCTTAGCTGAGGCAATGACAGGATGATAAAACAAACCGAACGGATGTGAAAAAACGGCATTGAAAGCAAATCAAAATGTCACCAACACTGACAACGGAGATAACGGAAAATAAAGAAATCCAACAACAAAGGACACGAAAATATAAGAAAAATTTAGAAAAAAAACATAGGAAAGGAAACAAAAACAGGAAAAACACAAACAAAAAATCAACTACATGCAAACAAAAAAAAGGAAATAAAAGAAAAAACATTAGATTAAACAAACACAAAAAGGATCAAACAAAAATAAAAACTAAGAAAGTAAAGTAAAAAAGTAAGTAAGTAAGAATAGAAGAAAGCAAACGACGAACAAAAATTAATGAAGGAAAACAGTTTAAAAACTTTAAACTAAGAAATGAACAACAATACAGACAACTGTCAACAACACGCTGAAAAACAGTTCTAAAAGTTTAAAAACACACAAACAGCTAAAGAACATGCGTATGCAAAGAAAAGAAGCAGACATGCCAAGCTGACAGGTCCGAGTTACCTTTAAGATGACCACAAAAAGCACGAAGACACTGCGAATGAAATGTAAGAATAAATTACCGTTGATTTACCGTTTTAGAAGAAAATAGTGCCTGGAGAACAAAAACTCATTCAATGGATTACTTTCATGCTTCAACTAAGGACAGGAAAAAAATATTGAAAGGATATAAAAACACTTGTATAGAAAAAGTGAAAAAAAGTGAAAGAACCTCCAATCGATATGACTTTCATATTCCTTTAAAGATCACTCAATTAAATTGGCATTCATTTGAAATTTGTTCAGTCTTTGAATGGGAAAGAACCAGATTCTAATCACCATTTTGAAAAACACCATCTCAAAATCATTATCATTGAGTGTGTGTTTCTCTCTCAGTTGAACGTCTTTAAAAATTCCTGTATTTCATTTGGTTTTTCTTTGTTCCACTGTAATTTCAAGCCGTAACGTAGATGTAACGAATGAATTGCGGTCACACGCTGGCGAGGCAACGTAATCTGCATGTCCTCGTGGTGGCTCAGTGATGGGGCACGCGACATGACGTGAAGCGAGAGAGAAAGGAGGAAGATAGAAAGAAATCCTAACAACAGTTAGTCGTACCACCGAGTATATAAATTAGTGCGGAGCAGAGGAGTGCGGAGGGAGTTCGGACGTTCTTTCTGCTGTCACTTCACTTCGTGGCCGAACAGTCTGACTTCCTATTCTTTTCCTTCTTCGTTGTTTGCTATTTCTTTTTTTACTCTCTTCCTTCTGTTGCTTTCGATAACGTTGCCCCTTTTGTTAACACTTTGCCTTTCAGACTGCTTGATGTATGAAACGGGCTTTCATGCCAATTTTTCGTATCCATCTCCGTCTCCTTCTCCTTCTAACCGTCCCGAAACCAGGTCGAACGAGGTTCAAGTTTTTGTTTAGGCCGACAAGCGTATGCTTCGGCTCGACGCTGTAACAATTTCTTGTATCCGCTTCCCAACCTTTCGCTCTTTCGATTGTAATCAAAATAATTTGCGCTTGAGATTAGAAAAGGATTTTTAGGTACTAAGCTGCTGCATGGTTGGTTGCTGTCCTGCCGGTCTTTCTTCACTGTTTTAATTCTTTGTTCCTGGTGTTTTTTTTTGTGAGAACGCGTCTATCATTTTCAATTAAGTTAAGTTATAATTTGCGATTAAGTTCTCAATGATCTTAATTACAGTACTCCTTTTAATCCTCTCCCCGCCCCCCCCCCCCTTTTTGACTCTGATAGAACCTTGAGAAGTCAAGAAAGAGGGGGAAAAACATATATACAGCCAATGAACAAAACAGAAACCAAAACTGTTCAGAAATATTTTATGTTCTCGATATTTTGCTAGATTTCTAGATAGATTTTATGTGTCTATAGAAACCTTTAAGGGACTATTGCCATATCTATTTCGAAACCTATCCAAAACGAGAGATAATTAAAAAGCATTGAAGATAATAATAATAATTTAAAGTTATGGGAAGAACACGAACTAATGACCCGATAATCAGCTACTTAATGAGAGTATTTCGCTTAAAAGTAGAGTAAATTTGGAGAGGTTTTTTCTAATCTCACACCTCGTTAAAGTTGTCCCCATCTTCTTTGCTCGATGTCCCCGTCTTTTTTACTCGATGTCCCCTTCTTCGATATCCTCGCCATGTTACAATAAAAATAATTGGATTTCACTTAAAATAATTAGAGTTTAGATCAGTTTTTTACTCTACTCTTTCTTTTTAATATGAAATTTCATTAGTTTTCCTCTCTACTCTCTGTACGAAGCAGGAGACTATTTTATCTACTCTTTTCATCAATTCTTTTTGAAAAGTTGATACTTTTGTGTTATTTGCTTTACTCAATTTTATTGATTGGTTTTTTTAAAGGATAAAGTTTATTGTGGAAAGTTTTCATTTTTTCAATTAATCCTTTTTTTATCATTCTTTTTTTTCTTTCTTCCTTTTTTGATGTAAGCCAGACATGTCAAAACTTTTCCGCTTCTAGCGAAAAATTCATATATTCAAATATTAATTGATTTAGAATGAGATTCATAACCTCATAAATTTTATGGAGTTTAAATATTGACGAAAGTAAATATTTATGGCATTTATGGAAAGTAAAACCGACCCCTCGATATGGGCTCTATTGTGAATCCGGGAAATTTCAGGATACCATTTTAAGAGTTCCTATATTAAATGGCTACATTATAAGCTATAACTTGGTGCCGATTCTAAAGACTTCTGGAGAATTTATGATATGATTATGATTTTGTATATAGTTGCTCATACCACCTCTCTTTCTCTCTCTCTCTCTCTCTCTCTGTGTGTTAATTCTTGAGGCATTATGAAACTTAACTGAGAAGCGAACGACTGCGAACATTCGAAGTAATTAGAATTCTGTCAAAATATTGCCTCAAATCACAGCTCGGACAGAAGTTGGTTAAGTCAAACAAACCAGAGTGGCCTTTGAGCTACTCTACTCAGTGTACACACACACACACACGCACATTCAGCGTATCCCAAACATGATCCGAACAGCAGCAACTCAAGCGAAGTGTTCTCACACTTCGGTGCCCCTAAACTAAAAATCATGCCACACACTCAAAATGCAATCAGCAAGAAGTTTCAATTTCCGCTTACGCTGGCTTTTACTCTCACACAGCCACACACAACCACACACACACACAACTACCACATCTTTCATCAGTAAAACGAGGCAACACGAACGCAGCGGCCCCATAATCTGCCGCTGTCAGCCAGAGGGCGCTGCACAACATTTGTAACTGTTAACAATGTGGTAAAGTTTTTTCCAAGTGCTAAGAAAAGTAGTAAAAATTACAGTGAGAAGGGTTTTTCTTTTTATAGAGCATTTAAAAGTGTTTCAGAGCCAGTTTTGTGCTGGAGGAGGTGATGAGGGGGCTGCTGGACGGGCAAAAACGAGCCAGCCAACATTTTAAGCGAGACAATGTAAAGTTATAATGAGCACATTTTTTATGGATACAGCTACATACATTTTTTTTGTCTGCGGTTGTGCTACTTGGCCCCCTTCAGTTCTGTTGGCGGTTGTAAGCAGCAGTTTTCGCAGCATAGTTTCAGGCGAGTAGGTGCATTTAACTTGTTCACTTTTGCCACTCTTCCATTCTGTGAAAGTGAACAAGTTACATTTGTCAACAGTTTTCCGTATGCTGTCCGTTGCGACCATTGATTGTGCCGCTGCTCGTTCTTCTTCTTCTGCTCCTTTTGAGCTCCTTCGCTCAACGTCTCACTTCAGCTTTCGTGCATTCTAATCTGTCTTCATTTCCTTTTGTCATTTGCAGGTTCTTTCATATTTCTAACAATTGAGAATGAAGACTCGTCGCTGCTGCATCAACAGCGTACTTTGGCCTCGACGAAACGTGTTCCAGGCGCAGAGAGTGGGCGGGGCCCAGGCAGTGGCAGCAGAAATATTTATCACACTCCACCGCATCGTTTGGACAATGGCACGGTGGCTGCCATCTCATCATCATCATCATCATCATCATCGTCATCGTCGTCGTTGTCTTCATCGTCTTCATCGTCCATGTCAGCCTCGGCCTCAGCGGGCCCATCAGCATTGAATGGCAATCACGAATTTGGCATCACTGACTCGCAGCTGGAACTATCGGCGGATACGTTTGATGTACGACAGCGCACCATTGAGAATATCTGGGATATAACAGTATCGCTGAACATCCTGTACAAAGAGAATTGGACAAAGTGAGTTATGAGGGGCAGAGGGTGTGGATGTGGGTGTGGGTGGGTGTGTGTTTGTGGGGCTGGAGGCTGAATTGATGGTTAAGTAATGATGGCATTTGAAGAAGGTGCAGAGGGAGATGATAGAGAGTATGTAGAACACGAGTCTGTAGAAGTTTAAATCAATAAATGTTGCATATATGAAGATTTTCAGTACAACAGAGTAAGCAACCATATTTTTAATGTATTCAGTATACGATTAATACACGTAGTAATCCTGCTATTGTACTTACATACTATGTGTGGCCTTCAAATTGGTCAACATCCCATTTTCCCCCAATTTAATTTGTTTGTGTAACAAAAACTCGATTTCAATTCGGAATTTTATAAAACAGCCAGAACAATTGAATCGTAGTTAAGGAGCTTAGAGTGTAATTTTACAATCTATTTTGTGTTCTGTTATGTAATGTTTTATAATGCGGATGGGAAACATTTAAGCATTTTAGTTACATTTCAGTGTTTATTTCGTAGAACTTTTAATCTCTCCCATAATTTTAAATAATTTCTGCGAATTTTTATTGTTATTGCATTTGTTTTATATGCTCTCTAACTACTCTAAAATAATTAAATGCATTCCTTTAAACATCCTCAAATTCCCGAAATTTGCAATGATTTTACAACTCGAATGTGAGGAAAATTCGCAATGTGAGGAAAATAGTTCTCACAGTACCACAAGCTTCCGTCTATAACAATAATTTTTTCTTCTTCTCTTTTATGTCGTTCTGGTATCCTTTTCGCAGATTAGCCGCTCTCGAAATCGCCAAATTCCAGGACCAATTAGTTAAGCGACTGAACGAGGATGCGTTGTTGCAGCTAACGCAGGACGTCGAAGTCGGCGCCAATGGCAACAGTCCAGCAACGGAAGCCGTGCTTCTGCTCTCGCATCAACATGGTCTCCACGGCCAGCAGCAGCAGCATCAGTGGAACTTCGCGAAAGCGTTCCTGTACTCGTTGACCGTGTTGACAACAATTGGTGAGTACGAGAGCCAGTTAAGCAGCGATTCCCAACCAATAAACATTCACGCACTCGAACTATCTTTGCGACACTTCTTCACTGAAGCCCGCTCGCCAATAAATTCGCTTCTGTGCGCCTGACTGTAACGACCAATAATGACAAATCGTTGCTGGTGTGCGTTAACAACACCAACACCAACCACAACAACAAACACAACAACAAACACAACAACGACACGACCACCAACCGAGCTCCTAGAAACACAGCCTCTGTTTCGACAGCAGACTACAATCTTAAATAACACTCGTACACTTATTGGAAATCTGCCAGGGTCAGCAGAATTCGTTTCACTGCAAACGTTGTTTTAAATTCGCTATGAACTCGCTTCGCATCTGGAGCGGTACTCGTATCTCGTGCGAAGCATTGAATTCCTGGCATTCTTAATAGGCTAATAAATAAAATTGCACAGCATACGCACAGGCACAAGTCACACACGGCGTAAGCATCACAGCGACGCGACGCAGCAGCTCAATCAGGAGCCAACTGCTATTAAATGTATTTTTTATTCGGTCGCCATATCGGTCCAGGCAGAAACTCGAGCTGTTACAATTGAAGCTACGACGATGCTACTTTCACCCTCGCCCCGAACCCACCCCAACCCACCAACGAGAACACTTCTTTCACTTCTTTCTTTTATTTTCCAAGTCGTGGGAGTCTTTTGTATTGATAGCTATCAATAAAGTATGCAAATTTTGATAGGAGAGCCGGCTTGCCATCTGGCGGAGTTTTCCTAAGAATTCAGAAAGTCACTTTTGGCAAGCGTATTTTTAAGATTTTTTATTTGGCTTAAAGGATTGTTTAAAAACCACTTTAGTGCCTCAGAACATATAACAATGAACTATAAACACCTTTCCAAATACATCAAAAAATTATAAAAATGATCACATCAATTGTATCAATGATCTAGAATTGTAAAATTTAAAAGAATATATTTTTTATTGTATAAGAAAATAAGTTATGAAATAATTTTCAAATTCAAAGAATGGTCTGGCAACTCTAACTGTAGACGCATTGAATGGCTGTGGAATTTTAGTGCTTCATTTTATTTTATTATTTTTATTTTTATCATTTTCTTTCCTTTTACCGAACCACAGAAGAATCCTCAGCACCGGATGTCGGCTGGCAGTTTTAAAGCGCTTGCATGAGCTTCTTTGCGACGCTTGCTGCCGCTTCATCCGCCGCCGTCTTAACACCGCTTTCGATGCGTCGCTGTGGGGCTTCGCAATTCAATAAAATTAGCACAAATAAATTCGGGGCTGATTGCGTTGCTGTCAGCGAAATTGGCGTTCGGATAATGTCAATATTTCCAAGTACATATACTGAGAGGGAGCGGAGGATGTGGATGTTTATTTAAATGACAGGCAATAATGCGAAATTATATTGATTTAATATTGTTCCTTGCGAGTTCCGCAGGTTGTTCAGCCGGCCCCTTTTCGGTAGATAATCAAAAAATATATGTATGGTCTACCTTTTGACGGAATTTATGGGGTGGGGCTGGGAAGGAGATTAAAAGAAGGGCCGGAACGATGTAGTGAAAGTTATGCAAAAAAACCACCCGTCAGAAGAACATAAATTTTGGGTATCGTCAATAATAAAAAAACAGTAATAAAAGTTAAACTAAAGAGCTGTAAATTGCTGTTTAATATTTTATAACCGTTGTTAAAAAGGCTCTGCAAGCAAAAAATACCCAGTGAATATTTTAAGAAAGAACTAATAATAAAAATATTTTGTTATGGTTATTTCTTCTCTTTGAAAGGTTATGGAAACATTGCGCCCAAAACAACGCTAGGCCGCCTCGTAACCCTGGCCTACGCCATTCTCGGCATACCACTGACACTCGTCTACCTCTCCAGCACGGGCGGACTTCTGGCCAAAGTGGCCCGAGAGGTCTTCTCCAAGGCGCTTTGCTGTTGCTTGTGCTCGAACTGCGGCTACTGTTGCTACGACGAGAAACGGATGGCCGAAAAGGAGCGACGCACGAAGCGCAAGCGTCAGCAGGAAGAGCTGCGCAAGCGCTCTGGCAGCTTCCATTCTCCCGAAAAGCACCCGCCGTCCAACCTGCCGCCAATGATTCCCGACATAGATTCTCTAAGTGCCAGCGAATCACGGGGCTCAATGCATGGACTCAGCATTTTGGCGCCCATTCTTCTCTGCCTCTCCATGATGGTCATCTACATCCTGTTCGGCGCAGTGGTGCTCTACAAGCTGGAGAATTGGCCCCTCCTCGATGGCGTCTACTTTTGTTTCATGAGTTTGTCTACGATAGGCTTCGGTGACTTGGTGCCGGGTCTGCGCCAGGAGTCGACGACGTGGTTCTGCTCGATCTACATCATGTCGGGTATGGCACTCACGGCCATGTGCTTCAACGTGATACACGAGGAAATCGTGCATCGGATAAAAATCGTGGTCGAGTTCAAGAAAGGCTCCACCCTGGATAGCATGAACGATGAGCATGAACGATACTTTATGGCGCCACCACCAACCTGACAGTACGACAAGTTGACGCACATGACGTATCAACGTAACCCCACGGAGGACACGCTACTATCGGGTGAGTTTAAGACACAAGACCTTAAAGATTGGATCGAAGGATTGTATAACCGTGTTACTTTTATAACGCCCTTTTACAGGTACGCCTACATCACTAGTCTACAGCGGTCAAATGGAGACGGACATGGGGCAAATGCATACCCTCAAAGACTACGTCAATCACGAGCTGGTGCCCATACTGACCATGAATCCGCACCATGACTCAACAGCGCACCAATCAGGACAAATGCTGAAGAATAACATCTCGCTGCCTCTTGGCAATAGTACGCCATCTTCGGGGCCAAACACACCCACATCAACAGCCCTGCTTAGCTCAATGTCACTGTCACTGATGGACAACAGCCCGCTAACAGAGAACCTGGTAGGGACAACAACACAATCGCCTATAGATGCCGGGGCACTTGGCCTAAAAGGGGTCTACACTTTAGCCGAGGAGCCCGAATTGGAAGCGCAGGAAACTCAAATTGATAATATTTATAATTAAGGAGGTTATCGCAGATAGAACCACAAATGTACAGAATACAGGCAAGCAACATAATCGTCAACATTTTCGGAATCATGATTGAATAATATAGTAGCATGATTGTAAATGGAAAGACCCATAAAAATATAGGTTGTAGGTTGTTTTAATGTAGAGCAGAATTGACATTGGAAAGTGGAAGGTTTTCCAAACATAATACAATATAAGGCTCAGGTTAATTTATTCCAAATTCCAGTTGGTATCTTAAAGGTTGGGATCAATCTAGAAGGCCTATGAAGAACTTACTTAAATAGATCCCCATATTAACACTCCCAGAATCGCTAAATTCGCTACACTTTTGGAACACAAATTTTGGAATTGCTAAAATTATAGAAAAGGTATTCGAATATTGATTTCTCTTCAACGATTGATATAAATTTTGAGTATATGTAGAATATATTGAATTAGAGTTTCTCTGTCTCTGTCGCTCTAACGATTAAGTCTTATAAGAAATTTAAAAACATAATTATTATTAGATTCAAATTAAAATTTTTAATACTACAAGCGTTTTCATGACTGATGAATAGAATTCTTAAAATACGGTAATTTTTACATATCTATCGACCGCCATACTTTCAATTGTAAGTACGTATGTATGTAAAATTAGATTAGCCCACAATTTATAAGCATACTTTTTAATGGAGTTACAAACATTTTTTTTGGCCCAGTTTTAATTCATTTCATTTAATAATTTCTTTAAAAAGTCATCACCATTCTAATGTTTTTGTTGCCTGTCGTCTTTTTTAGATACATTTTACAGATTTATTTAAATATTATCTTTAAATAACTGTATCATATAAAAGTTCTCTCCAAGATATATTTTTTTATAAAAGAGAAAAAGTTAAAAAACAATAAAATATTTTTAAACAGAAAGCATTTGTATGAATTCTATATACATATATATAATATATATATAAATAAATATATATAATAATATATAATTGTTTCCAGGATTTTAAACTAAGTTATTATAAATAATGTGTTAGTGTTAAAAATTAATAATAATAAAAATGTAGTGAAGTGAAATAGTGAAATAAAAACAAATGAAAAATAATTGAGGAACAATCTTTGAAGGAATGCTTAATATCATCTTAATAAATCAAACTTTAGATTATCTTCTCTCTGTATTTAGTTTTATTGTAAGTTTTTTACAAGTATGGTAAATCTTTTATTAGATTTACAAAATTTTATATAAGCTTCTCAAACTGTTATAAATATTTAACTACATTTAAATTACATGTATTTCATTAGAATTAGCATTAGCCTTGTAATTAGAATAAATAACTTACTTTTAATGACAAAACTGTGTAAGATATTAATAATTAATATTACTAAAAATCATAATCAATACAAAAGAAATAAATAAAACAAGTAACAGAACTTAGTATTTCGAATTTAGTAAATTTCTTTTTTAAATTTTCATTAACGACATTAGCTGCTTTCAGCCGCAGCTGAGCACTCAAGCAGCATACACATTTTCGGATCGAATGCTTTTCCTGCTAAAATACTACACCGACACTGATGAAATAAATACAGTTAGAAAGGTCATGATCTCTACTTTCTTAAAATTCCGAAAATTATGTGGGTTCATTACACATTTCTCTTAGGAAAAAATTTAATAAATGGGAGAAAAAAGTAATAAAATTGTAAACAATTGTTTTTCTTGTAAAATAACCATTGTAAAGTTTTATCGACCAAATTTTATTTAACACAAATAAAAGGCATATTAAATTTCTTTAACGAATTCCATCCTAACCGGATAGCTTTAATAGTTTAGAAGATATAGTGATAAGAATTTCAATTTTCGAAGAGCTATAACTCGATTATTATCGGTGAGCAACAAAATTGTTGTTCTTGTTGTAATCAGCATAAAAAACAACAACAAAATTTGAGTTATTCACCAACGGTAAAATTGTAAAAACATCTGAGCGCTCCGTAAGCGGCATCATTCTGACCGCGGCTATATACTAATGTGATTTGTTTCCTAAAATTAAAAACGTGTCCAATTTAAACATATATTAAAGTTACCTATGTTACCATATGCATAGTCTTGCCGAAGGTTTAACTAAATCAATTTCTGTGTAAACCCAGATGAAATAGCTTCTGTGTGCTTTCGCCCTCATGTACTAAAAACAGGTGGCATCCTTTCGTAAGTGCTACCTTTTTTATGTTGTTATTTTGACAATTGGACGCGAAAATTAAGTGAGAAGCTAACGCGATAGTAGAAATCGAGTGAAAACTCGTTTAGTAATTCCCCAAAATTTCCACGAACTTTAATGTTGGTGATGAAAAAACAAATTTGAATTAATATTTTCCGTGTGAAATTGGTTCATTCACCCTCAATAGGAAATTTTTGTAAACACTACAATTGCAAAAATATCACGCGGCAAGATCTGTGTGCTTAATCGAAATGGATGCAGTGCGTGAAGCAGCAGCAGCGCAGGATGAAGAAATGGATGACCCAGGCGTCGAACAGGTGCCCAATGTGACGAGCAGCAGCACGCCCATGGAAACAGATGACAATGAAGCGGATGCAACTCTTCCGGATGCATCAGCTGCAACAACAACATCAGCTGCTATTCCCAGCAGCAGCGTTGCAGCAGATGAAGAGCCACCCTCTGGTGAATCGGCAACACCTAAAGCAACTACTACTAGTGGCAATTCTGAAGCTACTAAGTCGCTGGCTGCAAGTAGCGTTCAACCTCCCATAGCAGAAGACGTCGTCGCTAGCAGCGATACACCGTCGTCAGTCGAAAAGATAACTACTGAGATTGCCAAGGTCCCAGAGCCCGTTCAGCCAAAGCCTACACCCGAGTTTAAAGATCCCGAAGATGCAAAATGGCATACGGTTGGCATTTACCAGAACCTTTCAGCGACAGTCACAAGCTATGTCGATAATCGTAACTGGTCCTCGTCTGCTATCGAACTGACATCGGAACAACTGCCCGACCTTTCGAAATATCAACGCATTAATCTGGAACCAGGCACTGCTTACCGTTTCCGATTGCGCGCAATTAATTCGGTTGGAGCCAGCGACTGGAGCGAGATATCAAGCTTCAAGACGTGCCTGCCCGGCTTCCCAGGGGCTCCATCGGCCATAAAGATTTCGAAATCCTCGGAAGGTGCTCATCTTACTTGGGAGCCACCGCCAACCTGCCAGAGTTCGAATGAGATTGTCGAATACTCGGTGTATCTGGCGGTGAAACCAGCTAAGGAAAAGGATAAAACAACGGGCGCCTCACCGCAGCGCCTTCCGGCTCAACTGGCATTTGTGCGCGTTTATGTGGGGGCTGCCAATCAGTGCACCGTATCGCACACGTCTCTGGCTGCAGCGCATGTAGATTGCTCCAATAAGCCGGCCATCATATTTCGGATCGCCGCACGTAACGAAAAGGGTTACGGCCCGGCTACGCAAGTCAGGTGGCTGCAAGACCCAGTGCAATCGGCGACAACATCAGCAGCAGGCGGATCTGGCAGTTTGTTGTCGCCACCTCGTATCAAGTCCGAATTAGGCGGCGCATCGCCGAGCAAGCGATTCAGAACGGTCTCCGGCGCTCTAACTAGAATGCCGCCTCCAACACAATCTGGCGCATCGGAAAATTGAGCATTTGGAAACATTATTACTTTTAACACGTAATAGCTTAAGTTAATCAATACAGTTTCTTGTTTTCGTTAAAAATGTCCTTCATTTTTAGCGAAACGAATTTATTTTTGTATCTTACTAAACAAAATACATCCATACGCGTATGTTCATTGAACTTCATACCTTCAAATGCTTCCCTTTTAAATGGTTTTCTTAGATAAATAACGTTTTTATTTTTGAACTCTGCAAAAAGTTATTGAGACACTTTCAAGGAATACTCCATTCATGTTTACTGTAAAATAAATATAAGAAAACGCGTGGAAAATGTAATAAAAGTATTTCAAATATGCTCCCAAATAAATGCTGTAAGACGAAATCTTACAATATTATATTTCTATTAGTTTCCATTTTTTATAAATATTTCTTTTAATTTTGTTGTTTATATTGTACACTATTTGAAAACTGTAATTTTAATATAATGAATAATCATTACATAGAATAGAAAAATAAAATCGACTTTAGATGTTTTAACAGCCTTCAATACTGCGTGACACTTGAGTCAGTGTTAAATCCTTAAACCTCTTTCATTAAACGGCCACCACATTATATTTATCTAGGTTATCTGCAGATGCAAAAATGAATTATTACAAAAGTTGGTTAACTACACTTGAGACTCTGTACTTTCTATAGTCATGGCACAGGTTTCTAGGTAGTCTACTGTGTTGAAATCCTTGATTGACTTTGCCGCAATGCTGAGACTGTAGTCCGGACCATACGACAAAAAGTTCGGCGTTTCGTCAGGAATATCGTCAGTTAATCGCGAGCCACAAACTGATGCCACAAGCGAGGTCCAGTAACGACTGGTATTAGAGAAATGATAACCGCCGCCTCCTAGCAGAATGGTTGGTAGATTACATTGTCGCATTACGAATGAGATGCACTCTATTAAATCCTCTGGCGTTAAATTGGTGCCACCCAAAGGATCGCCAACGACTGCATCGGCACCACACTGAATCACCAAGGCATCCGGAGCATAAAGTCGCAATATCTCCTGTGTGATTCTGAATGATTTTTGTTAAACAAACCTCGCTAACAAACTAATATTTCTAATACCTTTTAAAAAATTGTTTAAATGCTTCACCCGATATGCCAGCGCGATATGGAAAATTCGCAGCATAGCCTTTAGCACCACCGAAGCCACAACCAGTTGCAACACCTGTGCCGGGATAGAAACCACATTCATGCTGATGAAACGAAAGCGTGAAGACGCGTTTTGTCGCCTCGAAAGCTGCTTCTACACCATCGCCTGAGCACAAACGAAAGCTTCAATATATAACCAGACTCAGCGCAACGAACAAACAAACCGTGGTGTACATCCAAATCTATGTAGAGAATGCGTTTGAAACGCTTCCCTAATATCAACATTCCCAAAACAATATCGTTTACATAGCAATAGCCACCCGCTTTGTCACGTTGCGCATGATGCCAGCCACCAGTTAAATTGATGATCACCTCCTTTGCTGGTGCAGGACTCTTGCATAGCTCATGACACGCTGTGATCGTAGCACCTGCTATAATACAAACATAGTCGAGTAAACGCGGCCAAACGGGGCAGTCAAAACCTAAAGTCAAATGGAAAAACTGCAATGAACCAGAAAAACATGCTAGTTTATATCTAAAAGAGGAACCTAATCCAAAATCGGAAAATGTTCCATCGAGTTCCACATCAGATTCTGCATCAGAGCAGGTATCTGGAGATTGCGTGCATTTCTCAAGTTCCTGTAAATAATCACGCGAATGAAATCGAGCCAAATCGGTGAGGCTGCATAGCTTCGGTTGTAATATTTCAACGTGATCCAATAATCCATAAGACGCTATTAATTCATGGACCAGTGAAGCCTATAAATAAGTATAATACACTATTTAAAAATTTGATGGTAGCTTGAATTCCTTACACGATGCTTTACTGCCGGGTTCATATCTGCATGATGCAGCAAATAATCACTGTGCACATATTTTACACTTCTTTTTTTCATTATTTGTATGTGCTTGGAAAAATGTTCATCTATTCTTAAATAAATAAGAAAACAAATTTAAATCTAATATTAATTTAAAACAGTTGCAGAAAATCTTTTAATACTTTCAAAATCCATATCGTTCTATTAGTACTTTGATTACTTTTTAATAGTCACAGCTATTATCCCGATACGTGCATCACTCCAGCTGATTAGTTGGCTGATGTCAAATCAATCAACCAGCGAGTATAACAATCAGTGAAAATGGCGTATGTAGTTTAATTACACATTTTACTTAGAAAAGCAATGGCTGCGTTTTTTTAATGAACTGAATAGATCGAAAATTATAAGGTTTTCGATGGCCAATCCGATATGTGCTTTAGTTTAAGAGATATAGGCGATTAAATTTCAAATTTCAAAGGGCTATAAAAAGAAGTAACCACCCCTTTTTGGGGTTGTTGTTGGAGTCAGCGCCAAAAACAAAATAACACAATTGGGCATTTTGTACGGTGCCCGTTTTTTTCCATTTTTTTATATGGATTTTAAATAAAATTTTAGCAAGCGTTGCAAATCTAAAAACTCACGTATTATTTCGAACATATTTTCTCTACAGTAAAAAGTAAATAAATATCGGCATGTACATAAATACAACAAACCCCAATTAAACCGTTACAAAGGCAATTTTATGTACTCGTAGAAAGCAGTTTGAAAAGATGATATATCTGATATTTTCTTCATACTTTACAAGCTAAAATCTGTTGATTTGATTATTTGATTAAAAAATTTGATATATTTAAAATGTTGCCTCACAAAATCCTTATATTGCTGATGTTTATCCTCATATTAACCCGATTTGCGCTGGCGAATTCCACCGAAACGGACTGCCCATCTCTTTCGAATGCAGACAGCCTCTCGCAAACGCAGTTGCTGCAACGTCTAACACACGGATGCCGTTTTGATCGCTTCGAACGTCCCACTTCCCCTGGACCTGATGGAGCAGGCCTTCCAGTGGACGTTCATGTGCGCGCCTATATTTACTTCATGCAGAATCTGGAGGCGCATGATTTGCAATTTAAAATTTATGCCCTGTTACAGCTCCGGTTCATCGATCCTCGTTTGATATTCCGCAAGGTGGCGCCTAGGCGGAAGCAGCCAATTCTAGGCGAACAGCACTTCAAGGATAACTTGTGGATGCCGCATATTTTCCTGGCCAACGAAAGGGATTCAAGTATACTGGGTAAAGCTGTTCGTTATGTATTTTTTATGTGTATTATTAGTTTCAACACATTTGTTCCTCTCTCAGGCACCACTGATAGGAACATTCTCACTTCAATATCACCCGATGGCACTGTCATATTTTCCACACGCATCCAAGCGACGCTTTACTGCTGGATGAATTTGAAAAAGTTTCCTTTCGACGAGCAACTCTGCCCCGTCGTCATCGAGAGCTGGATGTTCAACACTTCAGAGCTGGTGCTGCACTGGGAGCAAAAGCGTCCGATTACCTTCGATCCCGAACTGCGTCTAACAGAATACGTGCTGCAAGAGACGTGGTTCAACGAGACGGTATCTATTACAAAGAATCGTATTATATCACAAAATTAATCTTTTTCCCATAAAACAATAAAAAATAAGGTAATCAATGCGGATTTGAATGATCTTCGTCATGGCGCCTTTGCTGGCAACTACAGCTCTCTGAGTTTTACCATGAATCTAACGCGAGTGGTCGGTTACTATATAATGGGCTACTTTTTCCCCTCGATCTTGATCGTCGGCATATCGTGGGTGTCGTTCTGGTTGCAGGCAGACCAGGTGGGACCGCGAATAATGTTGGGCACCAGTACAATGTTGACCTTCATTACGCTGGCTACAACTCAAGGTAATCGGTGCGAATTTTGATTGTTATTATCTCAGTTCATTTGGCGTTATGTTTTGCATAAATAGGAAAAACTTTACCCAAGGTCAGTTATATAAAAGTCTCCGAAGTGTGGTTCATGGGCTGCACCCTCTTCATCTTTGGCAGCCTCATCGAGTTCGCCTTCGTCAATACGATCTGGCGTCGCAGACATAATATTAAAGTCGAAAAGATCAGCAGCAGACACATCTTAAAATCGATATCACCGCGGCGTCATCGGGCTCCTTCCAGCTCCATTTCGGCACTCAACGGAGGCGCCGTCCACTTGCTGGCGGGCAGTAATGCCAACAGTTATTCCAATGACCACATGGTGCTCAACATACCTACCTCAGGTGCAGAACCGGTTCTGGATAGTGAAACGAAGATCTCTAGCTTCTGCATGAAGAACGTAATGAATTCGTCCTTCGACCAAACGGCAGAAGTTAACGGTAAAGAGCGCATTTGCTGGACCACTCTAACACCGCAAGAGATCGCCATGTGGATCGATTCCAAGTCCAGGTACTGGTTTCCGTTGGCATTTCTGATTTTCAATGCATTCTTTTGGACTTCTGTGTATTTTAAGTAAACGTTTCAAACATTGTCAATGTATTTTTTAATGTATAATTTATTCTAACAATTATTTTTTATATCTTATTTTACGTATATTTATAATTTTAACGATTTATTGTGTGTAATGTAAGTTAAGCCATTTTAAATATAAGAAAATATTGTAGATTTGGTGTGAAATACAGCACAGTTTTTATTGGAAGATTGAGATTTATTACTTTTATACAGAAATCTCATTATCTAGATCTGAAAAAAATTAACGTTAAACTTTTCTAAATATTCTTTTATAATTTAATTAAAGGCAGCCGCTCTCTCCTTCTTTTAAATGTCTTGAAATCAGTCGGAATTAAAGTTCTTCCTTACCACCTTCAGTTGCAGTATGTTTGACCTTCGACTTCTTCTTCTGATTTGTTGCTTTTTTATGCTTCTTCGTATCTTCCTCTTTCGCTGGGGGTAGTTGCTCTTGGAGGCATTTACGGTCATCTTTGGCCAGCACTTGATCCTCGCACAAATGCGTGATCAGCGTCTTTTCATCCTGCAACTTAAAATACCAATCGGCGATGCTTTCTTCGTACTTCTCCAGTAGATCCTCACATTGCGACTTCATTTCCGTCACCTCTACGGGCGGTTTGTCCCACAATTCGTACGGAATGCCGAGATCTACTTTAACGCCCTTGTCGACCAAACCGTGCAGCGCTTGGAAAGTCTGAGACATTCCTTTAGCAAAGCGGGTGCTGTCTGTCCGCTCTTTGTGCAAATTATACGCCAGAATTCGGTCGCAGACGTTCTCCAGCGATTCCAGAAGACGCAACTCGCTGCGACGATATTCAGTGCGTTTCTTGGGTTTCACATCGTCGACCGAGTAGCTGTGACGAAGGATCAAGGAAGGGCTGAAGTGATCAGAAGTTACATGGGATGAACAATGTGGAAAACTCACCCCAGTTCGATCACGTCGTGTGTTTTGCCAGTTTCCTTTAACCGCTCTTGCAGCTCGGTGGCCAGAATTTTACAGGTTTCACAACGATTGGCGTATCGCACACCTTCGTGTTCTTCGGCACCACCGGAGGCCGATGCGATGAACCAAAGCAATATTAATTTTGATAACAACATCCCGGTTTAAGACTGTTAAACGGAGAAATTACAGTTTTTTTTCACAAACTTTTCACGGACGTCAGTTGAGCTTACTACAGTCAGCTGTTTCGGATGTTGTCAATAATGACGGGAGTACGTGCGTGCAAAGCGCAACGATTTAGGGTGGTTTATATATTATCGTTGCTGGGTGGAACGTAAGTATGACGAACTTTAGGAAAAATTATTAAAAATTAACGATGAAATGCAATAAAAAACCTGATATGCATTTTTTAAGCAAAAATTATGGTCTATCTCCCGTGATTTTTACAAAAAATCTAGGAACTCACTAAATTAAACTAATTGGGCAAATCTTAAAAAGACTATTTGGAACCCAAGAGAAAATTTATAGGTACCCTTAGATCCACGAAAAGGAAATACGAAAGCAGATAGTAGAAATGTTGGGACAAGGTATTATTAAAGAAAGTAACTCTCCCTATAATAGCCTTTTATGGGTTGTGCCAAAGAAAATTCAAACAATAATCAAAGCGACAATATTTCGGCGCAAATTGCTAAAAACAGGGCAACCCCTGTCGCATTCAGTGTTTTCGTAGCAGCAGGCTAACATTAAAATTTTTGAGAATTTTTCGAAATTTCTTTTGAATTGCCGCTGTCTTCCCCGTTCGCCCTGTCACCCAGTTCGCCCTGTCGCCCCATTCGCCCTGTCGCCCCGTTCGCCCTGTCGCCCAGTTCGCCCTGTCGCCCCATTCGCCCTGTCTTCCCCGTTCGCCCAGTCGCCCCGTTCGCCCTGTCGCCCCGTTCGCACGGTCTTCAAGATTGCTATTAAAATTTTCAAATTGTTATCAAAAGTGGCCAGAAGTTGTTTATTGTAGGAAACTTAATGAAGTCACTGTAAGCGAAAAATTTCCAATTCCTAACATGGAGGGAATTTTAGATAAATAATAGAAAATATAAAAATTGCAAATAATAGAAATTACAACTATAACATTGAGCCACATGAGAAACTCTATTTTAGGTTAATTTGGCGTTCTAGTGAAATGATTGTTGTCGAAGCTCTTGCAAATTTCTAATAATAATATTATAGTTACCAGTTCTCAGAATTTATATCAAATTAGCCAATTCTGCAATTGAGCTGTTATATTTGAAAGTGGTATAAATCAATTTTTTCATGTATCGAGATATTTAAAGGTTTGTGTTTGAATTAATTTGAAAATATTGGCAAGCGTTAATCAATTCCAGTAATGTTTTTAACACTACACACCTATTAAATTTTATTATTAAATAATAATGATTGAAAAATTTTAAAAAATAAAGGATTTTTAACCTCCAAATTGATTTATACCACTTTCAAAAATAACATATAAGAAATAAAATCAAGAGGAATAGTCGAATTTCTTTTGTTGGCTTTGTAAAAAAATCATACTCCATTAAATGTATGATTATAAATATGGAAAGAATGTGTCTATATCTTACTAAACTTACCATTAAATCATTTCTTTTTAAAATTGGACTTCTACCACTTTCAAATATAACAGCTAAATTATTGAAATTATACAGCAACGTACTCCATACAATTCAATAGCAATTTTACTGGCAATTCGGTTAACAAATGACGAATCCGATCTGGCACTTTCGGCAGTCAGTTGTTTCAGGCCACTTTTCAAAAATGTGTCTGACCTGGGAAAACTGCTTTAGCGGCATTACAGAGTTTTAAACCGTGCAATTATTTTTATATATCACGCTACAAATAACTGGACTGCACTAATTTTCGAAACAACTGATAGAAAATTTCTACGGAACTGAAAGTGACATTTAAATTTTTGAGAATTTCGGGGATAAGAATTGCAGTTATATTTTTCATTATCCACGGAACGAAAAAAATCGAAAAAAATCAATTTTCTTCAGCCTATTTTCTCTCAACAATTTTAATTTTTTTTGTGTTTTTTGTGTATGTTTTGTTAAATAAAATTAACATAAAAAAAGGTTTCTTTTAAAGATTCGATTCTGGCGTTCTCTCGGCAATTTTCAGCAAATCTTATGACCATATCATGACCAGCGATTCTCAAAAGAGTTTAGTTTTTGACACAATTTTGAATAATTATGATTTTCTAATTAAAGACACAAACCGTTTGTAATCTGCAATAAATATGTTAAAGCACGACATAAAGCATATATAAACAACATATATGCATAAAGCATAAGCTTTAACAAGGTTTGCATTACATGATACTTCCTTAACAAAAATGTGGGTTAGATTACTTACTCAAAAGCAAACTAGCATTTTTTCGAATGCTAAAAATTTCGTATGTTATTAGAGAGCTGTTAACCCATTAATAACGGCTTTTTATTCACATAAAACATATTATTTGTTAAAAACTATATAAACTTTAGAAAGTGATTAAATTCATGTATATCCCCGTTTATAAGAAGGCTAAAACGACGTGTTAAGAAAGTGCCTTAATGTGTCTTAATTTATAAATAATTTAATTCTTATTTTTATTTACTAAATACAATATTAAAATTCGTTCTTAGTTTAAAATGCTGTTGTATATTCTTAAACTTCTCACGGCTTTAAAGAAATAAATAAATAGATGAATAAACTCGATTTTATATATGTACTAGAAGCTATTCCTTGAATGCGTTTAAAACGTTTTAATTAATTGCAATATCACGATGCACTTCTAAAGCGCTCGTCGCCGCTCGCCGCAGTATCATCAAATGTCGCAGACGACACTCGGAATTGGCTCCATTTTGAATTGTTGTTGTTGTTGTGGTGGTTGACAGAAAATCGCATTAATATTATGAGTATTATTGTTGTTGTTGTTGACATTGCTGCCACCGCTGCAAAGACTGCTTGATGACGTCATATCCGTTGGTGTATTCGGCAACGTCATCAATCGCGTTTGACAGAGATCGGTTGCCTGTGAGCCGGTTTTGAGATCGACAATGTTGCTGTTATTGTTGTTGTTTTTGTGATTGAATGCCGCATTGATTGCACTGCTGTAGCTGGGCGGCGTTGTTGTTGCTGCCCGATTGCCGCCACTGGTGGACGCCGCACTCTGTAGACCGGCCAACGATCGCACCTGCAGCAGCAGCCCACTATTCAGGAGGCGTGCCTGGTGCTCCTGCGCTTTGGCACGAAGGCAAGCGATGGAGTTGTTTCTGTGCAGCCAAAAAAGACCAAAAAAGAAAACATTACACAGCTTTAGTGTTTATTAACTATAGTTTTCAATTGAATTTAAATAAAGTCGCGATCTGCGGGCCGGATAATTTTTTTGCTCATTAAAAAACAAGAAATTCACCGTATAGACGAAAACCTCTCGCGCTCGTAGTGTTTCTGCAAAGTGTGATAACTGTTGTTGTTGGTGTTGCTATTGTTGTTGTTGTTCATGCTGTTCACCCACCTGAACGCATCCGGATCATGATCGATTTGATAGCCACCTGATGAGAGATGGGCGCCCCCACCGCCTGCCCCTCCTCCAGCTGCGGCAGCTGCTGCTGCTGCGACGGCGGTGTTCATGATCAAATGCAGATCCTTGCTGTTAGCCGCGCTAGCGTTGGCCGCATCCAGCAGCGGATGATAAGAGAGATGCGAGGATGGTGGTGGCGGCGGCGTGACGTAGTGATGATGCACCTGCTGCAAGTGCAACGGAGAGACTTGCGACTGCTGCTGACTGTGGTGCTGCCGAAGGCTGCCGGTGACGGGGGGACTACTTAAATCGATGTGTGAATTCAGAGGCGACGAAGACGAAGTGGCTGCCGAAGAGCTGCGGTGCGGCTGCGGTGAGGGACTGACGACATTCAGCGATTCCGTGGAGGAAGTTAGGCGGCGGGTCTCGTCGTTGGAGCCGGCCGAATCCTCGTGATCGCTGGCGCCGGAATCCTCTTTGAGCGCCTCCTGAGCCTCGAGCGACTTGCGATGCATGCCTGAGGCGGGCGGAGGGGGGAAATGAGAAAATATGAATACTCAAGATATTTTGTTTTAGTAAAATTCGGATATTAAAAATAAAAACCAAACAATTTGAGTGGAAGTATAAAAAGGAAAAGGAATTAATTTCTAATACTCGTAAAATAAAATATCATAACTATTAAAGTATTGCAGCCATTCGAAAGCAATAACAATAAACTGGCGCTATTTAAAGCAGACTTGAAAGGAATTCTAAAAAATGCAGGGCACTCTTTTGCTCCGCGTTTTAAGTAGTTCATAAAATGCAGGATCATTTCAGGACCTGCTGCTGTGAATCTCGAAGTGACTTTTAATTGAAAATGAAAACAAAACTGATTGTGTTCCTAATTCGACTTTCCAGAGGCTCAGCAACGAACCCGACCCGAGAGAGAGGAAGCGGAGGGGAGGAATTTAATTTAAGCGAATTAATCATGTTCCAAACAAAGGTTTTCATAGTTAATTTTCGGCACAATCGCCTAATCCGGCTCTAAGCGCCGCTTTGTTGTTAAACGACGAGTGGGTTCGATGGGTTTATTAATATATCACCCACCCTGCGGCGACCGGCGCCGCCGACGCCCCTCGAGTTTGCCGAACTGACAAAAGTTGACAACAAACCAAGAACGCTTAATATTATGGTCATGAAAGCAGACGAACCGCTTTGAATTGTTTTCCATTTATTACTCGATTATTGACGCCAAACCCGGGCACCCTTCCACCCCTCTCTCTCTCTCTCTCTCTCTCTCTCACTCTCTGGTATCATGGCACTGGTGCTAATCCGAAAAGTCATTGCTTATCGTTGTTGTTGTTGCATTCGTCTGGTTGTTGTGATACTTCACGACACTCGCCGCGGAATCATCAATGCGACGTGGCGAGGAGGTTCGCTAGCATTACTAGCATTACGACGGAGGGTGTTTTAAGTGTCAGGCTTGTCCCCTTCCTCTTCTGTTTTGGGCCATATGATGAGCCACGGATAAGCGTATCGCCCGCTTCTCAGACATGCAACTAAAATATGTTCAATTTTTGCGCAAGCAGACGCGCTCGACACAAATCTCAAGGACCTGTCAAGCTTAAAAAGAATTATATTATTACTCGTAAAAAACAAAACTAAACAACAGCAAGCAACAGGAAATGCTTACATAACCAAATATTAACAACTAATACAGAAATATTCTATTATTTCATGTGTAACTCAATGTACATAAATAAAGAGGAATGATTGGTTCTTTAAAATGGTTTTTAAGTACATATGTGATACCATTATTGCATTTACTTTTATTATCCATACCTAGTAGCCAGGGTGCCACTGCGTCGTTTTCTTTGGCCGACTTGATGATCGTCTCTGGCAGCGGCAACGAGTGACGCACCATCGCTCCGTAGAGTCCGTACTCCGCCATGATGGTGCTGCGACCCCAACACTTCTCGGTTTTGCGCCATTTGGCACGCCGATTCTGAAACCAGACCTGCAAGAAAAACACAACAACCGCTTGATGAGAAGAGGAAAAGATAGAATAAAGTGCGAGGAATACTCCAACTCCAACATTTCCAAATGCTAGACAAACAAACACCCAAAAACGCTTGTCTTTCATAGCAAACAACAAATTAAATTTCGCAAAGTGTACAGTGAAAGTTTTCCCTGCCACTCATTCGAGTGGTATTTCGAGTAGTTTTGTTGTTTGGTTTTGTTTCTGTCTCGTTTCGTAGTCTTGTCATAGCGTCAGTGTTGCTGTCGTTGTTTTAAATAGAATATTATGCACCATTGAAAAACTTAATAGCAAATAATATTCATATTCGCATATAAGTGACCAAATTAGATTATCTTCCGGGACATTAAACCGATTTGTAGAACGTTAAATGTTGAGCACACATCCAGCGTTGCCAGCAACAGTAAAAGCAGCAGCAGCCGCGATTTTCAAACAATAACAACAGCAACGACACACAAATAATGGGGTCGAACTCAACCCAACGCAAAAATACAACCTCTCTATTTTTATTGAACGCTAGACTGGAATCCTTCGAATCCTTGCCGCAGAATCCCACACAAACGCGTGCAACGTAATCACAACTGAAGCCGAAAAGGATTCAAGCCGCCGACATGCATGCGAACAACCCTAGCGTCCTCCCTGCGGACGGACGCACTGTTCACCCAGCTTCAACGTGACCCAAACCAGAGCCAGAAGCAGTACCAGCACCAGCACCAGCACCAGCAACGGCGAAAAAAACGAATGGAGAAATAAATGTAGACAGCAGCCAAGGAAGAAGTCATCATTTTTCTGGTCCATCAAATCGTTTAGTTGTGCGATTAGTTATGGAGCAGCTTCGACAGTCGACATCTCTGGCCGCTGAACGAGGCTCTTCGGGAGATGCTCCGCTCTCTGCTGAGTTTGTTCGGGGTTTTCTGCGTCCTTCCAGCGATCACTGTGAAAAGTCAAAGTGACGGAAGTGTTGGCGGCGGGTGAGGATGGAGTGGTTATTAAGTTGCTTCTGCTGCTGCATGAATTTGCATAAATTTGTTAAAGGATTCCATTGCTTTGGCTACGCAAGGAATGCGTTTGTAGTTGTGCGTGTGTGTGTGTGGTAGCACTGTCAAAAGATGATAAATTCACGTTTAACGTCAAGTGGAGAGATATTAATGGGCAATGCAAATTTTTACAAAGCTCAGGTTATAAATATTTAAAAGGACTTGTGAGGTGGAGGAGGAGGAGGGGTGGGGGAAGGAAGAAGCACGAGGAATGCACAAGTTATTGAGAGTTAATTTCGCATAAGTTTTTATTATAGTGAGTGAAGGTGAGCAGTTGATTATAGGAAACTATTTAAGGAAACTATTTTAAGGACTTTATTCCCGTTTTTTTCTCGTGATTGAATCGATTTGTTTTCTTTCATTTTACACATTTTTTTCTCAGTGTCTCAAACAATTGATTCGTTTTACTTCAATGTGGTCATCTTTGTTGTTGCTTTGTTGCTTTCGCTGCTGCTGAAGTGAATCTTTCTACTTTCGCATTCAGACGCGAGCAAACAAGTTTTATTGAGTGGAAAAATTTACTCATTCAACTCAATTTTAACGTAATTCAAAATTTTACTACTAAAAATTCACGCGCATGAGTTTGAAAATAAGAATTTATGCACTCATATGAAGAAGAGGAAGAAGAAGAAGAAGAAGAAGAAAAAAAGGGGAAGAAGAAGCAGAATTTCTCCGGAGAATGACTTTTCACTTATATGAAAGCTTTTAATCTATTGTTTTTATTAGTTTATTTTGTGAAATTCAATTAATAATAATTCTTTGAAATTCAAATTTAATAATCAGAAAATAAGTTGATTTTCTTTGGTGTTGTTGCGGTTTTTATTACTCTTATAGTTGTAGTTGTTGTTGTTTTTGAGACCAAATTAATAACCAATCCTAGACAAAAGAAAAGCTTTCACAAACAACAGCAGCGAAGACAACAACAAAAACAAAAACAACAAAACATCAACGTCAACGTCAAAATGTCTCGTAACTTAAATCAAATTAATACCGGTTTGTTATTCCATCAACAACAACAACAACAACATAAAGAGCAATGGTATAAAAACGAAATATGTAATACACAACAGACTGTGTGACAGAGAGAGCGAGCGAGAATGACAAAGTCTTTGACTACCATATAAAATTCGCCTGAATACATCAGAAGCGAGGCTCATCGCCATGAAGCTGGTGGTAAAGTGTGGAAGCCATCAGTAACACTAACAATAACAACAACTACAACAACAATAATCACAGAGCGGAATTATTATCAGTAGCAACACCAACACCAACAGGAGAAACCGAGACAGAAGTAAGAATAACAACAACAAAAATCATCATCATCCTCGACAAGCTCTCAAGCTAGCTGTTAATGTAATCAACATTCATTGAATTATTATTTCATTTCGCAATTTTGTTCGTGTTTAAATAGGCGCAAAACATGGGTTAATATTTCATCATCGGAGCCTCGAAGTTTCCGTAGCCGAACAGGAAACGAGCAAAATTGGACAGGAAATGTTGTTGCCTGTGATAGCGAGAGAGTAAAAGAGAAAGACGGAGAGGGAGAGAGAAAGAGAGAAAGAGAGTTAGTTATGTACGAGTATCGTATTTGGATGAGATGAATGTTTGTTGTAGATGCACCTACTCTCCGGAACTCAGTACTAATTGAGGCAGGATGCAGGTTTGGCGTTCATTGATATTACGGAAACATGAGAGGATATTCAATAAAAAAGGATACTCCATGAAAATCATCAGAAGCAGGTAAAATGAAATACCGGGCAGAAAAGATTTGAATAGCGTTTCCGATAGACAGATAAACCGATAGATAGATAAATCGATAAAGAAATAAAGATAAGAAGTGATAATGAGAAGATGAGTTGGATTAAGATGAGGAGGTCCACGAATTGCACAGGAACTCGTTTCCGTTAGAAGTCAAAAGGAAGCGAATTTAAGTGGATCTTCTTGATTTTAAGGATTTTCGCAGCTTTCAGAAGAAGCCAACTGATCTTAAGTCCTAAAAAGGAATGCCTAATTTTATTCTAAGGAGTATTGAAGGGGTTCCATTTCCCCCCGGTACTTTTTCTGAAAACAGTATAGAGTTTTTTAGTAAAAGCAGTCATTTTATTGGTATCACATGAATTCTTTCATCAGGATTTAATTTTTAAAAGCTAAACCTTTTCTTTCAAGGTTTATATTATGTCCTCTTTCTTAAGTTCTCTGAAATTAATGACACTAAATTTTTACTGCTTTAGACTTTTGGAGAGTTTTTGAAACGAAAAAATGCTCTCAGTACTCGTAGGTTTTGTTTTTTAGACAGGTTTCGAAGTTGGGAAGCCTTTTTTATGTGCTTAAATCCTATCAATGATTTCGATAAATGAAATTGAACCTGTAAACAAGTGTGAGCACCAGACACACACACAAACACACATCCAAGCACTCAAACATCCACATATACTTTTAAAAGGCCCTCTTTATAGAGTAGTTGGTTGGTGCCGATTCCACCAATGAAATGAGTCTGCCCTCCGTTCGATGCAAGGGACCATGAAGAATTTTTGAGTACTTTATTAATCAAAATTCCCGTTTGACATGCAATTCGAGGACGTCGAGGATTGAATGCAATAAAATGGTTTCTGCGGTATTTTCTCTGTGTTTGGGGAGATTCTGCAATGAAAAAAATACCATGAAAAAACAACAACATCGTATGTATAAAGGGGCTTAGGAGTTGTTGGTTTAGTTTTTTTTGTGTTACCTGCAAAAGCTTGATATGACATAACAAGTTGTCAGGTCGATGCTGGAATTGCACGAGTATCAAAGGCTTCAAAAACATATTCAATATCATCCGAAACAACAACAACAACCAACCAAGCGTCGTTGTTGCAGTCAGACAGACAGAGAGACAGACGGACCGAGTGAATTGAGTGTGGTTGCTTCACGAGTTAGCTTAACTGTCTATAGACTGATAGACACTATAGTGCCCATCTAACCATCTATCTATGCATCTGTGTGTATAGTATTTGTATATCCATCCATTCTGCCTGCCTACGCAATACATGAAGTAAACCAATAAAACGCACCTGTTCAAGCAGCCGACTAACCAACCGGGCTGTCATCCAACCATCGAGTCACCCATTCAGCCGGGTCTCAAAACGCATTTCAATTTTGCAATTTGCAGCACTACTCGACTCACTCGCAAATATTTGATGCAATCGAAGTGCTGCCTGATGATGATGAGTGAGTGCATCAGCGTCGCTTGCCATATAATAAAATATCAGCGTTGCAAACTTTGTACATGGATCCGATGCGATTGAAGCTGAGTGAGTACTCTCACCTGCTTAAAAGTCTGTCTGTCCGTCTGTTTGTCTGTCTTCTGGTGGAAAATTTATAATTTCTGTTTTTTTTTTTACCGTTTGCTTTTGCTATTTTGATTGGTTACCAATATTTTAATTATGCCGGTTTTTGTGTTTGTGCATCAGTGGCAAGGATTACGTAAGCCGTAAAAGTGACTGTCTTGCCTGGCAAATGGATTAAAAATGTGTCTAATGTAAGCATTAAAATTAAATCATTTCCCGGGATTGAGGGGGAAAAGCTACGGAGGTTAACAAAAAAAAAACTAAAATGTTGCCTTTCATACACTCAACGTCGACTGCGAACTGACTTTTAAGTGAATTACAAGAGTCACCAACCATGACCAATCGTTGTTGGTTTTGTTGTTGTGTTTGTAGTTGTAGTCGTCAATAAAGAAATCACGATATCAATTTACTGATTGAAAATTTATTTCCACACAAAAGTCCGAAAAACCGCCAGGAGATTTGACCAGGATGAAGAGCGATGAGCGAGGAAGAGCGAAGAGGGCTGTGAGACAGGTTTAGAGTGTTCGTACTTGAGTACCACCAATCTAAGGGTCTCTATAAACATACAACCATCTTGTATGCTCTCAGAAGTGATACAGTCCTGTTGTTGTTGCCGACCAGGACCATTAGAAGGCTCCCTCCCCCAAAAAGTGGGTGTGGATGGATCGATTCATCCATCGTTAAGAGTTTCGAATAAAACCAGAGCCTGCCCCTCATCAGGACCATATGGTGGACATATCCTCGTGGGCGAACCACGAAGGAAAAGAAGCGGAAGAACTGAGATTTAATAAAATAAATTATGTGCTCTTTGCGGAATTAACGATTATAATGTGGAGAATATCGCAAATCTATTTGAAAGAAATAAATTATATCGAACTTGAAAGTTAATTGAAAAAAATAGGAGAAGGAACCGCAGCGAGTAAGTGTTCAGGTTTTATTTTTGGAAAGAAATTCAAAAGGGAACCAAAAGAACCAAACCACAGATGAAAAAAGTGCTCCTTAATAAATGGAAAAGGATGGCGAGACTTAGAATAGACGCTGAAATACGATAGTCGCAAATTTTATGTTGTGGAAAAAGTGTATATCCCCCCTCTCCGCACCCCGCAACACCCTTCCACAACACATTTGCACTTCTCATTCCCCGGCTTAATAAACTGTTTTGACAACGTTAAAATGCTTAGGAAGGAATTTCTTGGGGAGAAATACTAGAATTGAACCCTTGGACGTCGAACTCTTTATTTCTTTAACCTTTTGAGTTTCCAATAAATTTCCATGATATGTCCAAATAATTTGACCATCAGACACGCGCAAGGATTAAATAATAATAAACGTTCGTGTGTTAGTTTGTGTGAAAATGATAAAAACTCAAAAAGCTGGAAAATTCGATGAAATCCAATAAATAAAACACGCGTTCTCCTGATTATAGTGGCGTCGCGCGAGTGTGGGCACACGTACAGTAATCTCACGAGACCCAAACCGGGTGCCCGACTGGATGAATGGCCTTAAAAGTCAACCCTAAAATTTGCTGCTTTAAACAATTAGTAAACACAATCAAGAAGACGAACAGCCGCAGGGGGGAGGGGGATGCTTCGGCTTCTGCTTCACTTTCGACCAAAACTGCAACAATTCACACGCGCTTCAGCGGTGAGCGCTGCTGATGAGCTACCAGACACACGCGTTGTTTACATTCGCACTTGCTGTTGATGAGCTGCTAATGTTAATGTTGCTCTTGCTGTTTTGCATTGCTTGTTGTTGTTATTGCTTGTTGTTGTTATTGCTTGTTGTTGTTATTGTTATTGTTGTTGTTGTTTTTATGTTGTTGTTGTTGTCTTCTCAAAGTGTCTGGTTGTGTTTGCTTGTTTGTTTGCTAAACCGGATTCTCATTTATTATTAACCCTCATTTTAATGCGCGCAAATTAAATAAATCATCAACGTTTTTGTACCCTTGAATAAATAGTATTTCGCTTTCGCTTTTGCTGTGGGTTTCTTTTTCATTATTGTTGTTCTTTCATTCTTTTTCAGTTGTTGTAGTTTTGTATTTATTTTGTGAACATTTTTCACTTGAAACCTTTCGAGATTTCGAGTAATCGCACTTGTTTGCGTCTGTTAACAATTACGATTAATTATCCGACTACTTTTACGATGGGAAACATCAAGTCGAATCGAAACATCCTCGAGTTCATGGAGCGGGATGATGGGAAGAGGACAAGAGGAGGGGGGAAAAAGTACAATAATCATTTATCATTCATGTGCTCGAAATTGAAACCTTGTTTAAGCTTCAACTTAAAAAACTTATTGAATAAATCAAGAAAATATTTAATATTATTAAATTTATAAACTTAGTATTAATTAAACAATTTTTATTTAAGGATATTAAATTATTAAAGATCATTAAATAGTACTAATAGCTATTCAACATTTTTTAACTTCTTATTTCTGAAGTTTCTCATTTTCAGTAGAAGAAAATCGTCCTTCTTTTTCGACTTCGGATATTTACAGTATTGTGCAAAACCCAAGCAACATTTCCTGTGACAGTGAAAAAAGTTCCATAACATTATTAACCATTAAGTTATAACAAAGAAAATTACATTTTTTTACTTCTTAATATGTTTTTATTATATATCCAAAATAACAACAATTTCTCTGTCCAATAACGGTAAATATGAAAAGAAAACCAAAAATAACTAAAAATATAATGTGCAAAACCTAAGCAACTTAATCTAATATTTAGTATAATAGCCATTATTTTTTATACAGCTAAACAAATTCTATGCATTGTCTCAATAAGCTTTGTAATGCTGCTGTTTGGGATGTTTCCCCCTTCTTCCTTTACTGCAGTTGGCAAATCCTTCTTATTTTTTAAGCGCCTTGTACCTACGCAACGTTTTAGTATTGAAAATAGGTTTCCGATCGGATTTAGATCGGTTGACTGCGCCAGTCAGTAAGCACCATTACCTCTTTAGAATTACAAGAGTCCTTAACATAATTTGCGGTATGTTTTGGGTAGCTGTCGTGTTGAAATTGCCATTTCAGTGGCATCTCCTATTCGATATGTCTGTGAAAATCGATCCACCATGCCTTCTATTCGATAGATAGGAAAAATCCCACTACCAGGAAAGCTTGCCCAAATTATTGCACTTATTCGTCCATGCTTAACTTTCCGCTTACAGTACAGTGGATTCAATCGCGAATGGTTACATAATTCCAACAAAACTATTTGAACTGCCCTAAAAACAAACCTCTTTTGAAGATGCTTTTTTTTAATCATAGGCTCCTTTGATGCTGAATAACTTCTCAAATCAGCTTCAATAGCATGCCTACGTATGGCACTAAGGAAAAAATTTGATTCTTTTTGATTAAAATACAGATTTCTCGATCATCTCTAACATTATTTATAGGGCAGTTAAAATAATTTTGTTGGAATTATGTAACCATCCGCGATTGAATCCACTGTACTGTAAGCGGAAAGTTAAGCATGGACGAATAAGTGCAATAATTTGGGCAAGCTTTCCTGGTAGTGGGATTTTTCCTATCTATCGAATAGAAGGCATGGTGGATCGATTTTCACAGACATATCGAATAGGAAATGCCACTGAAATGGCAATTTCAACACGACAGCTACCCAAAACATACCGCAAATTATGTTAAGGACTCTTGTAATTCTAAAGAGGTAATGGTGCTTACTGACTGGCGCAGTCAACCGATCTAAATCCGATCGGAAACCTATTTTCAATACTAAAACGTTGCGTAGGTACTAGGCGCTTAAAAAATAAGAAGGATTTGGTGACTGCAGTAAAGGAAGAAGGGGGAAACATCCCAAACAGCAGCATTACAAAGCTTATTGAGACAATGCATAGAATTTGTTTAGCTGTATAAAAAATAATGGCTATTATACTAAATATTAGATTAAGTTGCTTAGGTTTTGCACATTATATTTTTAGTTATTTTTGGTTTTCTTTTCATATTTACCGTTATTGGAGAGAAAATTTGTGGTTGTTTTGGATATATAATAAACACATATTAAGAAGTAAATTAATGTAATTTTCTTTGTTATAACTTAATGGTTAATAATGTTATGGAACTCTTTTAACTGTCACAGGAAATGTTGCTTGGGTTATGCACAATACTGTATGTCCTTAATCATCCTCTCCCCCTTTTTTCCCCTGACTTCGGCGTCCTTCTTCGGCTGGCATATTAAAGCACTTAAATGTTGGTCACGAACTAATAATCTTATTATATTATTTGCAATTTCAACAAAAGAATTTCCCCCTGATGCATCGTCAAGTTTCCCCTGCATGTTCTTCAACACAAGTAATCCGATGAGTTGAAGATAAGCTATCGCTATTGCTTTCCTCTCACTCTGTCCCTCACTCTCTATCTGTCCACCTTCATTTCCCTCTCTTTCACGCTCCCGCTGAACAGGAATACAGATGAAGACAAGTTAATAAGCGAAGAATTCGCTTTTCCACTACTTAGAAAGTGTACCGAAAAAAGGGAATGACTGAACAGGGATCGGGACATTCTTGAGATACGCTCATGTCTTATAGCCATGAACAAAGTTCTATTAATACCAACAACAATAACAAAACTGAGTGCTAAAGGACGATTATTGAGTACTAAGGAACCGTGGAGGTTATGCGAATTAGTCAATTAAATTGGAAGACGTTCGAGTGAGGTTAATAAACCAGAAATCGGGTATTAACGACCGGAGAACGGAGAAAGATGAGGTGATGAGATGAAAACTAAATGAGATAAGCTTTAGATTGTTAATTTATTAAGAAGTAGTATCTATTTAAAAGTAATATTTTTGCATATTATAGTTCAAGGAAGTCCCAAAGCTGTAGGGTTTTAGAAGCTTTTACTTCTCGTATAGAAAATACTTAAATTCAGAAATTGTAGAGTTTTTCCCGACACACCGACATGCTTGTGTTTTAAAATATAAAAGAAACCGCATATTTTCCAGTCCACCGCATTGATTGAAAATTGATTTCGTCTCAAAAAATGGCACCACCAAAAAGTGTTCACTGTCATTCACTGTGTCATTCCGCCGAAGGCATTCTTCGGCACACACACACGAGTTATTTATTTCGATATTTCGTGCCGTGAAAGTGTTATTCGCTCTCTAATAAATTAATTTTACGGCCAACAATAATCGCGTGTTGCGTGCTCAGCGTCACAGACAAAAGATGGCGACAGCATCGCCGATGGACGCCTGCCGTGCAAACTGATTAACGAATTTCTCTGCGGTCGACAGATTTTCGGGACCACAATAAAGCCACCCAATTGCAATTCAGCTGTTGCTGTGCACCATACTCCCCCCTCCCCCCAACACCCTTGCTGCTCCACTCTCCTGTACATCCTTCCTTCTTTCAACAGCCCACTGACATTCTTTCACACCTGCAGCATGCTGTCAGCTCACAAGGAGACGTTTTCACACCTACCACACGTGCTGGCACTCTTAGGGTGACCAGATGATGATTATAATGATGATGCTGATGATAATGATGACGGTGTTGGTGCCGATGATGTTGACATTGATTGAAATATTAATGAATGCATGTTTGAATGTGGGATGAATGAAAGCCTCCAGGACGAGAACCTTAAATAAACGCACAAAAGTTGCATTAAAAGCGTATTTTCACTGTTGTTCACTTTCAATTATTTAATAAACCGAGGAACAGGTGTGTGTGTGTGTGTGTGTGTTTGTGTGTTTGTGGAGCATGGAGTGTCCTGTCCTTGACACTTTAATTGGTTTGAAAACTGCGTGCGTATAAAAATTCGCCCGACCTGAGGTGAGGTGAGATGAGGTGAGCTTTTGAAGGACTTGGCCCCCCCTGGAGCATGTAATTGAAAAATTATAGATTGTGCTAAGCAGGGAAGACGGCCGAGAAATTCGAAGGTTGGTTAGTGATAATATTTAAGGAATTTCAGAAGAATTGTGAGGGGAGATAGAGAGAAAAAGATAAGTATATAGACCTACATTTATATCTTTATATGTACAATACATACACATAATGCATTTTAGGTTATTATCACACAATCTCTGACAGCTTTGTGTAAAGTATTGAAGCTGTCAAAAAATGATACAGCAGGATTCTGAATTGGATTTGCTTCTGAATCTGATTCCTATATGAGTTTATTAATTTTGATGTAATATCAATTGTAAGACTGTTCTTTTCATACAAATTAGTTTGTGATGAGGGTTTTTTGTTACTTTTCATCGATTGTGTGTTTTCGTTTATATTTATTCCCCCCTGAAACCGGGAACTGATTGAATTTCGGAGAATATCAAAGAACATTGTAACAACTTTATCCGGCCATATTATTGATACATATTATAAAATCTCATTTAGCTTAAATTACAAGCTGTTTCTCAGCTCTCGACAAATCCTTAAACAAAAGCCGGAGCACAAAGCGTCACGCCGCAGAGCCGCAGACTTTAAAATCGACGACACAAGAACAAACACAAGAATCAAAATTTCCCCGCATTAAACTGCTGATTAGAAACCAAATTAGATCCGTAGAAGTACCATAGACACCGAGAAGTACCTCACCAAATTAACAGACAAGCGAGCGAGAGAGACAGAGCGATATTTGGAGAGTGCTCCCCGGGGACAACTTGTCGGATCATCAGAGGCATCAATGGTAGCAGGGGCATCAGAGGCAGCAGGGGCATCGGCACTTTAGACAGATTTTGAGAAAATTAATTTTCTAGATTAGGTTGGTTTTAGAAGCGGGTGTAAAATTGGCGGTGGTTTTTTCTGTGTATGCTTCTGAGCGATGTTGGGTATCAGCATCGGTTACGCCCCCTGAAGTAGTTTGTGGCAGCGACAAAGGGGGCGTTTGACGCACGCTGATATGAGGAGAAAGAAAATTTTAAATGAAAACGAAAAGCTGCGTGTTTCAACCCCTAGCGAAGTGTATCTTGTTTTGGGGACTTCTGGCCTCGTCTGAAGGAGGGTAGATTTGAGCAGATTCACGCGCAGCAGGTGGATAAGTAGTTCAAGTGCCGGTTAAGCAGTTAAGCTGAAGGCATTTACGACTGGTTGGAAAATTCTAAAGAAAAAGATAAACAGGCTAAAGCGAAATCGAAACAAATACTTGAATTTAAGTTTAAGTTTATTCATTGCCTAGTTTAAAGCGCAGCGCAGTTTTATATTTAAATTCCTTCACTCGAAATTCCACCGCCGAAACTTAATGAAGATGCTGTGGCTCTTGCTTCTTACAGGCGGCAGATTTGTAAAAACAAGCGCATAAATTAAACGAAGCTGTCAGCACTTTTCTGCCAAACTAAGTTTGTTTACTTCACTCGCGCCTAAAAGCAGACGCAGTGCAAACAAAAATCCATAAAATAGCATTTAAAAATAGCGTAAAAGTTTAACTGATTTTGTGCCAAGCTGTAAACGCCGAAAGGGTTCAAAATCCATTTGTTTCCTATTTGTTGTTCTCGTGTTTCTCTGTGAATGCATCATCCTCTTGACAGCTGAAGTCAGAACTGTCAAAGGATTCATTACAATCGTTGTAATTAGTATTTAGCATACTTAATTTGATGTTTCATTTGTTTGAATCATTTGACAGAATGATTAATTGATATCATGAGAGAAGGAGAACAAGATCTGAAGCAAAGGGTTAATATTATTATATTAGCACAAAAGTATTTTACAAAAACACAAACAGAGTAGTTAAATACATAAAGGAATTAATTTCTAAAGCATTATTATAATATAATTCATAATTAGCTTTGCTGTCATTTAATTTAACATAAACTAATAATAATTAAACTATTGTTACTATTACACTATTTTGAATTAAACTAACAATTTTGTGACATAAAACTGAGGCTCAAAAACATTTCTACAGACTACAGAAAGTCACAAGTTTATTCAACTCAGAACTTTTCGCTTTTGTAGTACTTGTTGTTGCTTTGTTGTTATTGTTTTGGTGTTGTACTGAACCTGCTCAGATGATTGTCAATTAAGACTAATAATAAGACTAATTTTTGTATAATTTCGATCCTTAAAAAACCTCAAATAATTGTTTGATTGCCACAAAATTGTTACGCTTTGCAGCATTTGGGTTGGCATGCAAGGAAAGAGAAGCAAGAAGAGTGAGAAGCAGACAGTGAGAGAGAAGAGGGGCAGAGAAAGCCACAGAATCAGAGAGAAAATATAATTTAACTAACGCTTTTTTGTTAAATGTTCCCTTTTTTAGTAGCAATTTATTCTGTATTATTTAAAATTTTTTTCTGTTTTTTTGGTTTTATTATTTTTACACCTGAGCGTAATTTCGTGTGTCCTCGAACAATGGATGTTGAAGAAAAAATGCCAACGTCATGTCACACTTGAATGTGACGAACCTGTGTTCAACCTGTACCACGCTATACAACAACAACAACTAGTCGCCAACTAGTTAGTTATTCGTTCTTCGGTGTTATAATGAGAAGTGTGGGATGAGGAAGAGAAGACAGGAAAGGAGTGGGGAGGGAGAAAAGCCACTGCGAGAGGGAAAAATAGTGCAAAGTCATCAAATTAAAGGTTTGGTTGATGGATAACAGGCCCCAAAGTCATACCAATTACGAGTCTAAACTTCACGCCACTTGAGAGCGTCATCATCGCCATCATCCTTATCATCGTTATCATCTTCATCGTTTTCATCATCATCACCTACATCATTAGTGTGCTCTAGCCTATTATAACTGAAGAAAGGATAAGAGATGTTGAGAAAACGAAGTTAAAAATTAACCCATCACGTTAAATAAGTTAAACAAATCTTTCTTGGATTGTAAGAGGGAAGCGGATGATATGCAATGAAATTCGGAATCTGCCAAGAATATAGAGAAGTTCATAGAGCAATATTATAAATGGACAAAATGACAAAAATTAGATTAGAAAAGTTATAATTTTCGAGACCAGAAAACGACTAAAGTGATGGATGGAATTAGTATAAATTAGGAGATTTTCTTTGGTTTCTCTTTTTCTTTGTTTCTCTCTCTCTATCTCTCCCTTTCCCATTCTTTCTTAATCTCATTTCTCTCATGACTTCATTTTAGTTTATGTTTTTCTTAGACTTCGGAAACAGATTTGAACCATTTTTAGGAATTCTTCTCTAGCTTCGTTTATTATCCAAAACATCACTCTTTAAAAAAAGAAGAAATCACAAAAAAGAAGCAGAACTCGTTGTTAGTAGCCACTTCAAAGCGTTTGTAACATTTGATATGTTAATGAGTGATAATTTCAGCCCCGAACTGAACTTCGTTGTAATTCTTGTAGTTGTTAATGTTTTTTTTTCCCTCTTAATTTCACGCTTATCTGTCTTGTGTGTCTTCTCTTTTATTATTCTGCTCCTCCTTTTTGTAATCATTTATGTTATTCAGCAAAACGTTTCCGAATTAAAACGTCGCTCATTTGTTCATACAGAGGGCGCTAGCAGCAGAACAAATACTCTATAAAGACATGATGTGGGCGTGAGCTGAAGGAAGAAGGCAAAAAAACTTATGCAGCATCATGACTCGAAGAAGAACTCAAGGGTGTCAAAGAAAATCCAAAGAAGATGCTTTCAGTTCGGTTTTCAATTCGATTGTGGTTTTTATATACTTTTAAATGTTGTAAATCATTTGTACTGCTGACGGCGGGCATTTTGAAGTCTGCTCTGTCTAAAATACGTGTGTATTTTGTATGTATAAAAAACTTGTAAGGATCTATTCAAAGATATGAATGCACAATGACGTCCCTTAAAATTTAATGCTTGTTTACTTACATATGTATTAATTTAACTTAGGCCAACAACAAGTTGTCAGTATCTTGGCGAAGTCTAGCATCATAACATCGACACTATATCCTGATTAGGAGTTCAGGTTCGTGTTATTTTAATCTCTGAATCGTCGTACGCAACACGCAAAAGTCAAACGCAACGCTCTGTGGAACTATTTGTGGTTACTTTATTCGAGCAGGCAGCCGCGTGTCGCGTTCCACGGAATCCTGCCGAAAAGGATACTCATTCGTTGAGGGGCGGCAAACGCACACCACCACCAACGAAGACGACGCTGCTGCGCCACGTTTCAGCACAGCACCACAGCGATGGGTGGCAACCATGCTTAGCAGCAACCTCTCCCTCCCCCTCCGACTCCGTAGTAGCAAGGACACGCCAAAGAAAGAAGGCAGCGAACACGTGTAACTGCGTCAATATTGTGCGCAATCCTTAGAGTAACAATTAACCGTTATGCATCGTTTATCCAACCCAAAAAGTGAAAAAATAGCCTTCATTTGTTTCAACAATTCGCCGCAGAGAGGGCTTTTCTACTAACGCGGTGCGAACATTTTTCTTGTTCTTTAATTCTGGTGTTCAAATACCCGTGCTCAAGTACCACCCACCGCGTGAAAACGTGACCTCGGCCCATTAGATGTCCTTGTTACTGTTGTTTGTTACTTATTATCCGCTTTTTTGGTGAATGAGTGGACAAGGATTTGTTCAGTCATCTTCTTAAGCATGAAATTTGGTTGTTCCGAATCACACTCTCGCCGCACAGGCACTCGTTGGCAGGGGAGGGGAACGGCGAAGGATGAAGAGCAGGGAAGCAGAGTGGTATCTAGTTAAGGCGAATAGGATATTATTTCCTGTATGGTTTTTTGCTGTTCCTTTTTTTGTTTGGATATCAATAACGGTTACTTGAGATAAAGAACCCTGTGAGAGGTACTGCAATTAGAGGAATACTGATATCCTTATAAGAGAATAAGTTAGGAAGCGATTATTTAAACCTCATAAACGAGAAACTGTATTAAATTTCAGTTCTTCATTAATTTCATTCATCATTTAAGTTTTATTATAATGATGAAGCCTTCATCGAAGCACTATAAATATCGACAAACTATTATTTAAAAATACATCACTTTCGATTTCCCGTAAACCACTTAAAAGTGCAGCAACTCGAAGGAACCTCAGTTCCATGAAACTAATTTAATTATATACACCATACAAGCCAAGCCTCTGCTCCTCTACCAAGAATCGTAGCAGCGTCCGCATCTCGCGAGGCCTGGGAACCGGCGTCCCCACTCGAATGGGTTGTTGCAACACCACCGCATCGATGAATGGTGCCTTTGATTTTCTGACGTTTCTAGTTTTTTCTCATTTAATTTCTGTGTCGTCTTTTAATTTGTTTCTTGTATTCCGTTTATTATTATTTGGGCTTTTTTCCGTTGGTACCTCTTTTTTTTGGTCGATGGTGGAGGTGCCGGGTTACCACTTGACGCAATGCAGTCTGCGGGTCGACGGTAGAATGATATCGCATTTCTTGGCCAACTCTGACGAAATGTCTGCCGCTGTTGACGAAGTGTTCTATTTAAAGGCCCTCCAGACGCAAGAACGTTTCTCAAACGACGATACAGCGTCTTCCACGCGTTTTCTTTGAGTTGAGCATGGAGTTGGATGTGAGTTGGTACTCATCTCCGTCTAACTTCAAGTACCAATTCTCGAAGATATCAATTCTTAGAAAAATATTATTCTTTCATAATTTTTCTTGTCTTTTTTTCCCGTCTTTGTTGTTGATTTTGGTTTTTTCTGTTCTCTCGCGCTGCCGTTGTTGTTGTTTTGTGAATTTTCCGTGCTGTTGTTGTAGCAATTTTTCACTTAATACCTTCGCGTGAAGAACCGCCGCATTAACTTGTCATCGTCCTCATTATCAACCTGGAGCAGCATGTTGCCACTCAACGCGGCTTCCACGGCGTCATCCTCTCTGCCGCTTCTTATGTTTGGCTTCACCCGTCCGGTCCGTCTGTTCGCTTGTCTCTTTACTCATCCACTCGTCCTCACATCTTCAGCGATCAGCGATCAAGAAGAGGAGAAACGTCAAAGTCGAGTGCTTTTCCTGGTAATAATTAGGCGATGCGGTGGTTATTTAAATGAGTACTAAAGACCAGTTCAGTGAATTGGTTTCTTTTGCTCTTATTTTTGGTTTCTTACTTTCCGCGATGTGATTTTTATTGTGATTAAGTGATTTCTTGAGAAGAACTGCATGTTTCTTCACTGTGATTATTATAAAAGTACTTTATTCTATCTACCATCTATTAGGCGATCCAGAAACCTTTCCTGACACCCCGTAAATACAAAATATAAACTTTTTTATTATGACTAGATTCATAGATTACCTAAAAGTTGATGAAAGAGTGGTATTTTGATGTTGCAGTTATTTAAATGTCGATCTTTTTTTGGATAGACGAAAAAAAGAATGATCAACATTTTATTTGCCATACAAACGTCCAAATCTTTCCAATTAAAGCGACAACAACAACAACAACAAATACTACGGTTATGTAGTTGCAAAGCATCGGAACTCAACTGAAAATTGCTCATCGAGCGAGTTAAAAGAGGGTCCAATTAGTAGCATGACTAACACACTTCAATTCTGCATAATAGCACCACTAACACCAGCGCAACGACTCCAGCACAGTTACATCTCACCAACACACACACACACACACACACACGGAGTGGTGAATCCAAAAGGAATACCAATTTAGCAATTTTACTGCCAAAAACGTACGAGTACACGAAATGTTCGCTCGACTGCATACTTTTTTATCGCCCCGTCCTACACCCGGAGTTCTTCCAATCGACTGCTCTTTATTCATCCCCCTCCCCGCCGCTATTCTTCCTTACCCTATCCTATTATTTGCCTGTGCTTTATTTAAATCTTCCCTTCCTTCCTCTGGCCGACTTCTCGCAATACGACGAAAAAACTTTCTCAAAGGACGCTGAGCGGCGATGCGAAGTGGTGGCCCAATTTACATCGAATCCAACATAACAACAATCAGCTTTGATAGTTTTAAAACCCATCGCAGCCCTCCTTCTCGTTGCCCGCTACTTATCGTCCGCATTACAGCCAACCGCTGCCACTTTACTACCATAACTACTACTACCACTATTGCGATGATGTCTACTACTATTTCACATACCTTGGAACACTTTAATACCCACATCCTGCCGTCCACCCATTCAAACATTCATCGATGAAACACTGGTTCGTGTGTTCGAGTGTTGCTCTGTCAAATTGCGCAAAAATGCTTGAATTTACCCCAAAAGCCAACAAAATCCGGTTCAACGATTGTTATACAGGGTGTTTGTATTATCTCGTAAAATTGTACATTTATACCAAATACGAGTACCTACAAGAGACACGCTGTATTTCTCACTACGACTACAAGAATAGTCTCAACAACTTGCATACTTCCAGGCGCTACAGCTATTTTAACTTTACATACAATTTCCATCGTCTACTTTGGATCAACAGGGGCGTAGTTCAATTGGAATTGAGGAAAGGAGAGCGTTTTCAGGCTACAGTCAATGCGCTCTCCGTAAAAACGCACCAAACTTCGCCACGAAAAACGTCGACTTTCTCCCATCAAAGGTCAATTATAATTGTTACTAGCAAATATGGTACACTTTACTAAATACACTAAAATAGTGATTAATTGCCACTAGTTTAATAACCGTGTGAGTTTCGTCACAGAGGCTCATTTTTGGTACTGAAAACTGTAGAATCTCTAAGATTTAGATTAGCGGGGTACCTGGACATGGTGGATCCATATTCATATAAAAATTACATAATGTTAAATAACATTACATATAAAATTCGGGGTCGCGATGTGAAGTTTCTCTACAAACAACCCATAAATTAACAGAAGTTTTCAGAAAAGTACGCGCATTTAAATCAAAGTTCTAATCTTCAACTAAGTGACTCTGTTATCGTACTTTCAAAGTTATTTCAAAAGGTGGTGCTTCAAAACTGAAGGAAGTGTAAAGAATTTTGTTTACCTCACACGAGTACAAATAATTGCAAGGAGGGGCTCAAGTGACCACATGTTTCGCCCCTCTTGCTATCACATACGATGTTGTTGCTACATCGCTGATTAGGATGAATGCGTCTGTGTTGCTTACTTCAATACAGATACACACACAACACCATTCAGTAGTCAGTTGAAACTCGCTTGATGTTTACTTTCTCACCGCCCTCCCGCCCGCCCCTCCTCTCCCACGTGTTCTTATCCACTCACCGAACTGCAAAAACCGACTCTCCAAAAACCGACTCGTATTGATTTTAATTGAAAAATTGTTAATTTTCCATTTTGCTCCAGCTTATAAACATGGAGAAAGAGTGATGTGGTGATGTAGTTGTTGTTGTTGTTGTATGTAGATTTCTGCTGTAGATGCCTGTGTGCGTGAAGCTTGTGGTTGTGTTGAACGTCGGGTTAATTATGTGTACGCTGGCATCGGCGTGTGTATAAATTAGTGAGTGGCTCGGTGTGTGTGTATTTGTGTATTATGGGTGTGCATGTGCGTGAAAATGTCCCCCTCTTTTCATTGCTATACTTGAACAAAATTACCACAAAATGTGTGCAACATGGCGACGGAAGCGGATGTGTGTTTTTAAGCAAAAATCCATCGAATAAGTAATTTAAGCCATTTCTAAACACACACTCAGCCACTCAGTACCGAGAGTAAAACATATCTACGGAGAATTTTAAGAGAGTGAAGGAGAAGACGAAGAAGAAGAAGACGAGGAAGAAGAAGAAGCTTTCATCGAGATGCCATTGAAGCAGCAGTTGAATTGAGCAGAATCCAATGAAGTCGATTATGATTCATCAGTTGTACTTTCATCAAAAGTAGATTTCATGGGGGAATCTGCGATGGTTGAAATATTTGATGGAGCAGTCTTGATAGTATAGACTTTTATAAGAGTTTATAATGGATTTTATAATGGTCAGGATTTCCAATAAGTGAATCCAATGAGACTCTAATACGAAACAGAGTCCCTGTTTTTATAATCGTTAGCTACTTAAATCTATCATAATTAAATCTGAGTCCCCTTTTTTACCTACTTACTTGAGTCTTAACCTCTTTTTAGGTTTGCAAAAATTGCACCATCTTCAACAACCATTCTTTCAATACTCTCGTTCAGTATGACTACAAATCCGCCTTTAAGTATGCAATGAAATGCAATAATCGTACATGGTTGCATTTAAACAGTATTCTTCGCTGCATTGTTTTGGCAACGAGTGAAAATTGGAGGCTTAATAAACTTGAAGTTCTGGAGCGAAGCGTGTAAAACCATGAATGATGACGACGAGGAAGACGATAACATTTAATTATGTTGACGATGACGCCGATGGTTGCCGCTGTTGTTGTTGCTGCGGTTGCTGTGTTAACGATTGGGTATGCACACAAAAAAAAAACCAAAAATTATAGAGAAAAAACGCTCTGAATGCGAGCAAATTTTATGAATTCATAATTAAGCATTTTAATGGCTGAGTGCGATTAAAATTACCACCCTTAAGTGAGTCACTGAGTGATGATGGCGTAAAAAATGCTAATGATGGATGCTTCCGCCGCTGCTCCTGCTGCTGCTTGATGGCTGGCTGAATGCATGCCGCCTCAAATGGTTGCCAGCTCAGTGGAAAAAATTACAAAAAACTGCTTAAATTGCAGGAAATTTATTGGAACTCAATTCTTAAAACCGCAGGAAAGAAATTCTTATTTAAGGAAAATGGACTTTAAAAAGAAGCACATGATATCATATAACAAGCATCACATCACAAACACCATCGTTTTTTCAGCTTTTTCAGTGTTTTTCTTCATTAAACTTTTATTATAATAAACACTTTGATTGGTAACTTATTTAAACACTTCAAAATACAGTTATTTTTGCAAAGTAACTTTTTTAAATTTTAAAGTATTTCATTTCATTTATAGAATATCTTTTGAGTCCTTTGACATTCTTCTCATTTTAGAACGCATTTTTTCCGAAATATTTCACGTAAACCGTCGTCAACGTCCGATTTTGAGCATTCGTCGTCGTGGCTCATGTTTTAATCACTGATCCGAGCTGAAATTTTAAACACCCCCTTAAAAATATTCAAGCAATTCAACGAACGAGCTGTTGAAGGTGTGAAGATCATTTTAAATAAATCCAAACATAATCAGATCTCTAAAACACACTCAGCAATTAAAGCATATCTCAAAACAAAAGCAGAACCAAACACAAGAAACCGACGAATATTTTGCCAACAAAAAACACCTCCAGCAGGATATCAAGAAGAAGAAGAAGAAGACGAGGAACAAGAAAATAATAATAAAAAGATGATAACCGAAACTTAAGCTCCATAATGAAGTAAAATAAACAAAACAAAGAATAGGAACAAAAGCGAAATGCAAGGAAGAAGTAAACAGAATAATTAGTTTATTAAATCATTAAAAACTCTTAGGTTGGAATTCGCCTGAAGGATGTGTGTCGGTATCTTTTCCCCTTTGCTAGAGTAATTTATTTATACTTATTCTCTGAACGATCTTTCGTTGGGCTTCTCTTCAAAAAGTATTGAATTTCAGACTTTCTTTGATTTAATTGTGTTTTGGCACTCACTTGTATCCGATCCTCAGGTAACTCGGTCTTCAGAGACAGCATCTCGCGCGCATAGACATCTGGATAATGTGCTTCCTTGAACGCTAATTCCAGCCTCTCCAGTTGGTAGCTGGTGAAGATGGTGCGGCTGTGGCGGCGTTTCTTCTTCTTCTTCTTGTTGGCGAAACCGTTGAGGCCATCGATGGTGAAATCTTTGGTGGTCAGCGCTGCTGTACAGCAAAAAGAAAGACAAGAACAGAAAAGACAAAGATAGAGATAGACAAGAGATAGCGAGAGAAAGGGAGAGAGAGAGAAAATTTAAGACTAACACACACGCAAAAGGAAAAGTTTCTGTATTAATTTTACCTCAAATAAATAGAAATAGAAATGTAAATCAAAAGCTTAGGAATTCGAGGTCCTTAAATTTGTATATAAATCATTAAATTATTTTTACTGATAAAATTTCTCAAAAAACAGTCGAATTAATTCTGTTGTTGTTGTTGTTGTTGTTGTTGTTGTTTGAACTCCCGCTTCATCGTGTTCAACAAGCGCCAGATCAGAGCGCCTCTCTGCGTTGTTCGCCGTTAATCCTTCCCATATGGTTGTCACTTTTAGAGGCTTTACTAAAGTGTTGACCTGCCGCTCCTTCCAGCGCCCCGCATCCTCCCTCATCGACTCCCCTCTGACGATGTGGCGACACTGAGAGCGGCGCTTCAAGTGGATTTCCTCAGAATCTCCAGAAAACACTTCAGCTCATCAACACGTACTCCACGTACATCCTGACACTGAATCCGACGAACTAATGACCGAGAATGAATGAGTTCCTTCTCTGTTTTCTTCGTAAACATCGCATCTACGCTTTAATTTCCCTGGGAATGGAAATTTAATACTATTTTTCTATTCTTTTACTGTTTCTCCATACCTCATACTTTGTTGAAGTGTGCGCACTTCACACAAAATATTAGTTTCTTCGTGTGGACTGTTTTTCCATTAATTGTGCAGCGAACGAGCGATCCAGCGAACGATCAACAGCGATCTTCGACGATTTCCCGTCGCGGTTTCGCGTTGATTGCGTATCGAGTTACAAACGCATTCCTGATTTACGCTTTTCCGGGGGCAATCATCAACGTCATCATGCAACAGCGTCGTCATTCTTGCTGTCATGTTATGCAGTCATTAATATTTGCAACAAGTGGATGGTTTTACTTAAATTGTTGCTATTAATAAACATTTGTTGATCGATTGCTTTCATCAATTTTTAAATGTTGCTGTCTTTTTTTCTACGAAATTTCATTTATAGGATGTTGTGTTATGATGTTTTTTTTTGTTATTGTTTTGTTGTTGTTATTATTGTTATTGTAGTACGAATGCATTGTTTCATGATTGAATTACAATTTTACTATATTTAATCTGGTGAGTAAAGATATAATATTAAATGACTTTAATTACTTTTTATTTTTTTATTTATTGAAGGAAGTCTTTTTTATTCTATATTATTATAAATTTCATGATGGTTTAAGATAAAAGCCAAAAATTCATTCATTTAAGCTTCACTTAATACAAGTCCATATCAAAGACTTTTTAAACAACACACGTGAAGCAATCTGTTAGATTTTAAAACAATAAAATAGTACAATTGACCCACGTTTTTAGGGTTGCCTCAAATGAATTTCAATCAAAATAATCTTCAGTTATTAAAATCGCATAAACTTCAAAGCTTGAAGTTGTTTGACTTTTTTATGGTTAAAGTTCGGTGAAGCATTTCATTGAAATTTCGGAGAATAAATGGAATAAATCGGTAAAGCAGTATAAACAAAGGTTTTAGCTAAAAAAATTGTCATTTTAATTTGTAAATTATATTTTAAATTTGATGTAATCGGATTTAGTTACACGATATATCAAAAGCCGATCACTATTCTTGGACATACTCACTTTACAAGAATTTTTCACCTTCCAGTCGCTTTAAAAGCCACCCAAAGTCACCCAAAAGTCACCTAGGTCCCTTTCCCCTCCCTCTCTATTCCTTCACCCACCACTACGATTAGCTGCGAGTTTAGTTGAGGGATTATTTTTCACTTCCAATTAGTAATTTTCGACCCGTCAAGCAGAACAAAATACTTCACCAGAAAACTGCCAGCAACAAACCAAGCGAACAGAAGTGAACAGCCAAAAAGCTGCAGCTACAAAAACAAAACACATGGAAATATGAATACAAAAACATACATATATGTACGTATTTTGTGTGCGTGCATATTTTATGCGCTTTTGAACTAATTAGATTTCCTAATTAAATTTTCTGCCGAAATGCGCAGCGTAGAAAATTCATTTCGCAATAGTAAAAAGGCGAAAAAAGCCGGAAAAAGGGCGAAAAAATGGCGCAAAGGGGGGCAAAGCAAGCTCACAATAAAAACAGCATAAAAGTGAGAAAACAAAATGGCACAAAAGTCATGTTTGTGGCTGAGAAAAAGGCTCTGAAGTCCTGCGCACGCCGCCGCTGCTGCCGGTGCTGCTGCTGCTATGAATGCGTTCAGTAATCCGATTGTCTGTGTGTCCGGGCGGATGTCTGTGTGTCTGTGTGTGTGTGCTCTGGCTGCTTGCATGTGTATTGAGGCTCCACTAGAATCCAGCTCTGCAGCTGTGTGGGTGACCCGGCCCGAATGCGTGTGTGTAACAAGTAGAAACTCAAAGTAATTAACTAGGAAAATTTTAATTGCTAATATGTTCCGTCGAAGTCCTGCCTGCCGCAGTCTGGTTGCAGCACTCGCCACTCTGCCCTCACCGAACGATCGACCGACCAACCGACCGACGGTACACCATCACCACCTGCGTCAACGTCGACGTTTCTCTTCCTACGTCAGGCTCTTCAAACTCTTGCTTTGAGGCTGACAGCGGCTGCGGCCCCGAATGCGGATTCTGCTCACCACACAACTTTTCTGAGTGCAAACTTTACTGCATAATTTTTAAAACAAAAGTAAAGACAAAAGCAAAAGCAAAAAATAGCAAAAAAACTTGGCGCAAAATTAGAAAAGGTAGAAAAACTTCCATGCAGGTTTCGTAGATTACCTCGTTTTGTTTAAATTGTTAATTAGAGGGAAAAGCATGAGCTTCGGTGTATGTGGGTGTGTGTGTGTATGCGTGTGCATGTACATATGCAAGTGTGAGTGTGTTTTCTGATGCTTCTGTGGGCGTTTTTTCAAAATCTGAGGGAGAGTAAAAAGTATAAAGTTGATTTTAATAGGGTTTTTTCAGAATACAAAAGTAAATAAAAAGTATAAAAATAAATAAAATAGGAGTTGTAATTATGAAAAAATAAAAGAAAGTTATACATATTTAGAACTTAAATATAATTATAGTAAATATCTATAAGATAGCCTTTAATTTTCCTTCTTAAGTCAGAAAACTTTTAAAAACAAAAGCAAAGGAAGCAAGTAAAGGAAAAAATTGCTATTCATATACTTTTATGTCCTTAAAATGATTTTAAAATCATCGAACATACATTAAAACATACACAAACACACACAAAATATAGTTGCATAAATTTAGACACACACATGAGAATAAATTATCAAATCTAGAGAAATGCTACTGAAAGAAAATAAAAAAACGAAGAGTTTGCGTGAAAGAATAAAAATAACAACAACAACAAAACACCCACGCAACTAAAGAGAACCTGTTTGCAACCAGAAATCGAATATATGGTCCATGGTTTTTATCGTATAGTGAGCATGTTTGAAGCAGTGAGAAAGAAAGCGTAACAACGAGATTACGAAACTAATGAAAATTCATTTGCGATGGCAATAAATATTTCTAACATACGTTTTTATTTGCAATTTACACGCTCGTACATCTTCAGTGACAAACAAATAAACACACATGTACCGCCAACCAGCACCCACACATACACACACACACACAGACACACTCACACTCACCCCACACACATGAGGTTTAACCCTTTTATGCTTCTGCCAAAATTAAAGCTGAACTGAATTCAATGGAAGTGCGATAAAGACACCGAATCGAAGTGAAGGCGACAGCGATTCAGATAGATGAACAAAATAGCAGACAGACGGATAGATTGACAAATCCACTGAGGAACTGACTGACTGATAAACTGGCTAACTGCCTGATTGTATGGTTCGCAGTTCGGATTACAACCATCAGTTGTATGTGTAGATTGTTGAAGTTGCTACGAGTTGGCGAATAAATAATTTGTGAGTGAATTCCTTCAGCAATGGTTACTATTATATTGCAGTAGGTGTAGTTATTATTATCTTGTTGTTATTATATTCTATTTTTATAGATATATCTTATTTAGAACTCTAATAATCTAGGAATTGATTACTTATGTCAATAAATCGGACCATTTTAGGATAATCTACTATTTTCCTGGGTCGTTTTTAATGACTTGCTTTTATTTTTCATATTATTTGGTGGTTTCTGTGGATTTTCTTGTTTTCTGTTTCCTCAAAAAAGAGATCGTTACTCTTGATTTCGCGTTCTATCATCATCAAATAACAAACAGAAAGCAAACCAGCAAAGAAACAACATATTTTTGTGAACTTTTGTTTGGTGCACCACGAGACAGACAAACGTAAAATTCAATTAAAACATTCCACTTGGCAGCTCTGCATCAGTCACAGACAGCAAATAAAATTCGTCACGGCCGAGCGTGACACACATATGAGGCGTTGAAGCGTGTGTGGAAGCGTTGACGCGCCGAAGAAGGGTTAAAAAATACAAAAATTCATATGAGGATTTTGTTGTTTATATAATGAATTTAATTCAACTACCAAAGTTCGGCCAAATTCAAAGCAAATTCAGTTACTTTATAATTACCAATTACAATAAGAAGCAATAAATAAGAAAGAGCAATAACAGTAACAAACAACAACAGCTACAATAACAACAACAAACAACAGACAACAATAACAACGAACAAATAGCAAATGCGATTTCAGGCACACTTCAATAAGTAGCTTTTGTTTAATAATGATTTCGCCTTCTTTTTTCGAAGGCATGAAAAGTGTAGTGAAACTGCAGAGCAACCGTCGAAGAAAGTGACTAGAAAATTGCATAAAAACGTCTTCACTTCGTTAGCAGCGTTCACGTTCATGTTGATGCTACTGCAACTAAAAAGCTACAACTAAAGCTACAGCGAAAGCCGAAGCTGAGGCACCGGCTGTGACTCTGGATCTGGCTGTGGAGCAGTTCGTGTGGCACAAAGTCAGGCCGAAAGGAATCTAATTAACAATTTTCCATTGAGTGCGCCGATTACGAGCAGCGACAATGGTGTCAAAGTGAATTTCCAACAATTTTGATGCTTTTAGTGTTGCATTTTATGCAGTCAACTGCGAGCGCAGCGGAAGTCGTTGTGTTGCCGACTGAGGGGAAAGGGCAGGAGAAAAGGGGAGCGAAAAGTGGGAACGAGGGAGCAGAGATCGGGAACGAACGCTCCGCTTTAGACGGTTTGTTAGTGAGTGAATGATAAAAGCGAATAACTTGCAATTAGTTGTATACGTCAAAAGAGAGAGTGACAGCGCAGTGCTCGCTGTTGTTGCTTTTCTTGTTGTTGTAGCTGTTGTTGTTCGGAAGATAGTGCTGCCGGTTACAGCAGCAGCTGACAAGAAAAGAAGCAACACTGTCGAGCAACGCTTTCAAGTATTAAATTTGGTTTTTTTGCACACTTTCAGTTGTATTTTGTTACTACTTTTAGAATAAACCTAACTATTAACTACTATTTTTGCCCAACTAAAGCATTTATGTTTAGAAAAGTAGTACACATCATTTATTTTATTATTTTCTTTTGTTTAAAATTATTTAAAAGCTTAGGTTAGTTATCTCAACATTATTAGATTTAATTTACTTTAATTTCTTTTTTATAATTTAATAGTTTACTGTATTAATTTAGTTATTGTGTCTCTTGTTCTTTCTTCCAAGTTTTCCATTTTCAGCCATTTATGTGCTTGTGTACTAATATTTTTGCAGCTGCTGTAATCTTCTGATCCCAGTGGTTGTTGTTATCATCATTTTGTTGTTGTTGTTTTTGTTGTTCAAGTAGAACGTGCTCACGGTCAAAAGAAGCTGCCTGCTGTTCTGTTCTCTTGGCCCCCGACGAAGTTGCCACACCTTCTCGCAATGTTGCCATTTTTATTGTCGAGTGGCAACACATTCTCACAAGTGACAAGTAGGGTAATTTTTATGTCCCCCTCCCCGCTCCATCTCCGCTAACAACAACACTCCACACGCTTCATCCGTTCTCGGAGCTTTTATCTTTGCAGAAATTTAGTTAAGATTTTAATTGGCATTTTTTCAACATTCACATGAAGTTGAATTTAAATAAAGCAAAAACAACAACAAGAAAAATAAAAAAACATTAAAAAAAGAAGCAAAGCGGAAAAACTTGAGGCTTGAAAAGGAAGAAATTCAGAGACAAGTAGCGAGTACGTATACTAAATACAACAACAATGATGGGGACACATGAACATTTTCAACACTGTTGTCGTTGAAGCTACTTAAAAAATAACTGAAAATAACAATTATTGAAAATAAAAATAGATTTTTTAGATATTAATTAAAGATTTTCAGGGTCTTCTATGTTAACTAAAAGTATCTTAAAAGGTCTATAAACAATCAACAGAACAAGTTTGTTTGATACAGATTTTTGAATGTTTTACAGTTTTATTAGTTTTGATTTCTTTCTTCCTTATGAATGCATTCCTCGTTAAATTCCTCTCACTTGATTGTTTCCCCAAAGAAAGACTCCATCTACTTCTTTACCTTCGCTTTGGGCTCTATTTTGTTTTTGTTTTTTGTGTTAGCCTCAAATTCGCCCGATGAAACTATTCGGTGCCTCAGCCATTTTGATTGCAGACGCTCGCGCTCTTTCGCTTGCACTCGCAGAACTCAGACGCGACTCGGCTCGCGACTCGACTTCTCAAGCACGAAAGAATGTCCTCCGTCCGAATTCAGTGAGGAGTGTCAGGGTTCAGGGAGGAGTGTTTCGTTGTAGTTGTTGTTTTCTTGCTGCATCCTTTATTTGACATTCAAAGCCATCAAAATTTGCAATTAACCCGTTTTTTGCAAGCGTTTTCTGCTTCGTAGTTCGCTTTGTTTGCAGAAAAAGCAGGAGAAACAAAGAAAAGGGGTAAAATTGATCCCTTCGAAGGGATATTTTTGGGAAGAGGGGAATTTACACTTCTCATCTGTACTTTGGGGGAAATTAAAAGGGGGTATTTTTTATCTTAATTGTAAATATACAGAAATTATTCAAAGTAAGTAAAAGAATTCTTGAATTTATTTAATTTGAGTCTTAGTTTTAAGTTAATTACATTTACAATAATTTTAATATAGAGTTTCTGATTCACATTTTAAGACTATACAACTACTTACCAGGAAGACATGAGCCAGGCATTCCAAATGCTTTTATTTGTGGAAAGCCTGAAAAAAGCAGAAGATTATATGTTTTAATTATAATATAATCTATTTTGTGTCGGTTTATTTAAAGATTTAAAACTTTAAGATTTAAACATTTTATTTAAATTAATAGATTTTGTTTATATTATATATTTTGTTTAATATTTAAATTTATAGATTTTATTTATAGACTGATTTATTATTTTAATGAAGTGATGTTCTCTTTATTTTTTTCTAATTTAATTCATTTATTTTATGCCTTTTTTAAAATGATTGACGATTCATTGATTGATTATAAATGAAATATTAATTATATTTATTGTATGAAGCTATTTTATAATCTTTCAGTTATTTTATATTTTTTGTTGTATTTTTCACAAGCAAGAATCAAAGTCGAATTTAGAATAATCGCCAAAATCGTTTTCTTTTTTCGGTGTTACTTGAATTTCGTTCTATTTCGTTGTTGTTGTTGTTGTTGTTTTTGTGCTGTTGTGTGATTGGTTAAAAAAAAAAGAATTAATATGAGTACATCGAGTGAGAGGGTTTTTTTTTAACATTCCATAAATACTCTGAACCTCAAGCTCAACGTTTTTCCGTTTTGAGTTTAGTTTTATATGGAAATTAAAAAATGTTAGCACTTCATAGAAGATGTTCGACAATAAAATTAACCCTTTCGGCAGTGCGACCTCGTCAAGTGCTGCTTTTAATTGACTTTTAAAATGTGCCGCCAAACAAAGCGGACGCACGACCGCGAACTCACTCGAGTTCCGCGTGAAGAGCACCCAATCGCAACAACAAAAACAACAGAAATTCACACCTCAAACAAAGCGGCGAGGAGAGCCACAAGGATGCAGTTGCACCCACTTAAAAACACACCCAGGAATATCAAAGGAATGCTTTGTTTTCAAGAACTGCTAGCGAACTATTAAAAAGGTCGAGATTTAAAAATTAAATGCGAAATAAAATTAAAATTTCTATTCTCGCGAATTCACTTTGCTTGAAAATCAGATTAATTCTTGGTAATCGAAAGCGTTCGCAGTCCACTAAAATTATGCTGTCCTTACGAAGCGTAAGTACTTTGGTCCTCTTCCCCCTCCGCCCACTCTCGCCCCTCCAGCGAACCCACCCACATCGCTGTTTTCGACACACTTAAAAAAGCGTGTGCTTAAAATAAATCGCACTCTTTTGCTTCGGTTCTCAAATATCAAAGAAGAAAATCTCTCAAACTGCCATCTCTAAAAAATCATTTTGTTTCATTGAGCTATTGAGGTCAATACATACTTTTATTGACTACCCCAGAGCAAAAAAAACAGCTGTCAATTAGTAGCTGGGATGAAAGTGATGATGATGTTGTCCACGTTGACAAGTGTTAATTTAACGTCACGCTCACATTGCGTTGCTTTCCTCTGCGTACATAAAAAGACTTTTCTCAGGTAATTTTTTTTAATTTTTTAAGCAGCTGTTTTAAGTGACACCCGAATTGAGCTGCCGACTTGTTGAGGTGATGATAAAAAAGACAAAAACTAAAAAAAACAGAATACTACAAGAAGAAGAATTGAATTCCAATGAAAGCAAAAAAGCAAAGAAGAAGAAAGGAAATAAAGCAGCTGACAGTTTGAGAAGCACTGAAGAGCACCGAAGAGATGCAGTCAGTGTTGAACAGTTCAAGCTTCGAGTTAATAAAATACTACGGTTTCCATTAGTTTCTTCTTCTATTCAGACAACGACCCCACCCCCTACCCTCGTCGCCACAACCACCGCGCCCACTTAAAGCCACCATCATCGCCGCATCCTAAAATGCGGGTTTCACGAACCGAAGACCTCATTTATTAGCCCTACAAAAGACACAGCTGACAGCCTGCCTTCATCCAGGGCACTCTGAGCCTCATTTGGGGCAGCGAGCGCTGACACTCAACGTTGTTGCTGCTGCCGCTGCGGCTGTTCTGCTGCTTGAGCTGCTTCAGTTGCTGTGATGGGTTGTTTTTTATTATTTGTTGCACCAGCTCGAAGCTCAAGAACAGTTTTAAAAGCAGATGAAACAAACAACAAGCCACAGAGCAGCAGCGACAACAACAACTCATCTGAGCCACATCGAGTGACATATCAAAGCGAATTGAATTTGACAGACAAGCGCGCTAATTTTTGTGTTGAGCGTGTTTTTGTTGTTTTATTGTTTCAAGGCGTCATCGTGCTTATTTCGAGTTTACAAAACTTCAAAAGAAGCATGGAAAAAGGGTTAAAATTTCATTTTTTCCTTCCTTCTTAAACTCGTAATGAAGTGCAAAAATTTGTATAAAGAATTTCAATTGTTCTAGAAAAAAAATACCACACACCACAATAACAACAACAACTCCAACACCACACAACCACAAAACAATAACAACATCAATTAAATGTGCTTTAATAATGCAACAGCACACTTTGCAACAAGATTTTCAGTTTATTTCTGATTTTCGGAACCATTTAAAAAATTCGTTTTATTGTGTAGTAAAAATATTTATTTTATTCTTTAACTATTCAAATTATTCTTTACATTTAAACAACCCGCTTCTTAGTTTATTTGCATCACTTTTTAATCTCAATATAATAAATATTAAATATTGTAATATAAATTTAATCAAAGGAGGTAAGAAAATCCCTAGAAATTCAACTGAACCAAAAAAGGTTTCATATTTATTACATTAAGTGTAAAACTTCAATATGTTGCCTAGTGTAAAAAGTATTCCAACACACTCACACTACCAAATATACAAGCACACAGACACATGTGCAATCTAGTGTTATTCCTGAATCAGTGGCCTTTCATTAGCTTGCGAGCGCAATTTAAGTTGCTTTCGATTTCCGTTTTAAATAAAACAAAAATTACAACAAAAAAATAGGAAAAAAACAAAATCATAAAGAAACCAGACAGAAGCTAATCGAAGAGTTCATTTTATGCAAGAATATGCGGTCAACAGTGTTGCATTTTATTTAAAAAGTGATTTCGTAGTAATTAAACTATTCTAAAAGAAACCATCCGATGGCCCAACCTATATATTAATATAGAAATATTCATACAATGTTATTTATTATTATTACTATACTATTATATACGTTATAGTATTAAAAAACATGTTATGTAAAAAGATGTTAAAAGATGTAGATTAAAATAATATTTGACAGCTATTATTTAAATATTCCTCTGAATCTTCTAACAAAAATAATAGAAAGAGGGTCACACTTCCGAGGTATGTAATATGAGAATAAGACCGTCCCCCACTCCCCTTACCTTCTCTCCTAACCACTTCTCTCCCCTCGCCATCATACTCCACAGCACTCATTTGAAGTATGAAAAGGATTGTCATTGTTTGGTAAAGCATAAAAACCGAGATGAAGACAAAAAATTGTATACAAAAAAGAAAAAAACCAAACCCAAAGAAAAAAAAAACCACGCAAGTGACGAGTTAATTAAATACCAATTAAAAGAGAACAAAAGTTGACGAAGGTACCCCAAAAAATATTTCAGAACACCAAGAAATATAGACAAAGAATTAAAACAAAAACAAGGAACGTTTATAACTCTAAACTTAACTAAACTAAACTATGACTATTATAATACAAATTATAAACTATAAAATACAACTATTTAGTTTAGAAACTAAAACAATTAAAATTAAGAAACCATTCAACAAATATTAGACTTTAATGACTTTCATAAGAAAGATCCAAAATATATTAAAAATCGAATTCTTGTGTATAATAAACAACCTCTAGTAGATTTATTAAAAATCTATAACAAGAATATAACAATAAATATAAAAGTATAATAAAATACTTAAAAAAGATTCTATTTAATAAATAAAATATGTATTTAATAAATTTAGAACATTTGATAGAACATAATTTTTAAATATCGTAGAATTTATTAGTTTAATTTTAATTATGTAAACATATAATAATACAATAAATAATAATACAACCTCATTAAGTTATTTATACATTTAAAAATTGAAGGAATACGATTTTTATATAAATTTAATGATAATTTAATAATTGGCTAATTCAATAATAATAAATTTAAAAATGTTATCTAACTTTTTATTTAATTTGTTTCTTCTTCACTCCTTCCCACCTCCCCCGCCACTTTTCCGAATAGTATTCATAAAGAAACATGATGATTTGTTATTTTCATTGTCTTCATTTCTTTTAATGTTGTCATTCTTATGGTTGTTGTTATTCTTCTTGTTGTTGTTGGATGTGAACAACCTCTAAAGAAAGCAGCAGAAGTGCTTCTCTCGTCTGACGCGGTGACGATTTTCGTGCCTTCAATTTTTGCAATTTTTATTTGCAACTGCAACTCTAATTCTTAAAAAAACGCTAATCGTATTGACGACTGCCAGCTACAAATTTATATAAAGTGTTGTTTCTCTGCGTTTGTTTTATTTTTCGAATTTGGTTTTTTCTTTTATATTATTTGGCGTTCTCTTGTTTGCCAACATATTTTTTCTTCTTCTCCTTCCTCTTCTTTTTTCTTCATTTTTTCTTCTTTTTTATCATGATTTGGTTGTGTAACGTATTTTGTTCAGTCATCGTTTGTCGAATGACTTTAATTTTTCTGTTAGCACCTTGTTGTTGTTATTGTTGATGTTGTTGGCAATTATTTCCGTTTTTTTTCGTGAAATTATCAATTTTATCTTTATACGTAATTGATTGAAATTATCACGAAAGATAGATAAAAAAAGACTAATCAACTATAATTTGAACGGAAATGATTTCGAATTTTAAAAGCGTCGCAAAAGAGTGCAAAAAAGAACGGAATTCTTAAACATTTGTAAAAAAGTATAAAAAACATTTACTAAAAAACTTTTCCACACATTTTCCAGCAAAACCATGAAATGAGGTTCCTGTTTTCCATCATTAAACAGTTTTAAAACATAATTAAAAGAAATGACAAATAATATTATTGCAATAATCAGCTCTTCGTTAATGATAATTTATTATCTCATCAGCTGGCAACAAATTACAGAAACACAAACAACAACAATAGCAGTGAACAACGAAAAAGTCTCGTTTTAACAACAACAATAGGGAAAAAATAGGTAACTGAAAAAAATAAGAAAAAGTTAATCGAAAGTCAGAACAACAAAGAAGACAGAATCAACAACATCAGAATATACAACAACAACAATATTATTCGGTCCAACAAAAACGCTTGCATTAAAAAAACGCAAAATCACAAGAATACAAGTGAAAAAATTAAAGAAAATCACAATAATAATAACAATAAAAAAGTTTCCCACCTAATTTTAATTGAAACCCACATTCGGCCGCTAATTAAGCTAACAAAACATCGATAACAGTGTTGCCACCTCACATAAAACAAACAAACCTTTGTACCAGTAAATAAAGCTTTTCTGTCGAATGTAGAAATCGAGGTTCTTGTATGAAACTCAAAGCGAATAAACTGAGTATTATTAGCAGATGTTTGACCTCTCTGAAAAACCCTACAAATCAGCTGTTGCAATGAACCATTCACAATAGCTGAAACAATAGCTAAATAGCTTTAGAGAAACGCGGCGATCTAATTAATACTCGCCATAAAATGAATTCATGTATGTATTTATATTTTTTGCTTAAAGTTTTACGCTTTCCGGAGATTAAATAAATCTGACAACACTGTGCTTTATTTTAGAGGCATTTCTGTTGATCGTTTTTTTATATGTGCCGGCCAAAAGCAACATTGAATCATCGCAGCTGATGATGAGCCTGTTATTTTGCTAACATCACGTTTGTCAAAATAAACAACGTAATGAAGCTACGTAGTTAATTTATGAGAACGACGACGCGCAGCTAAACGAACAAATCTGGCATCTCAACAATAATAATAACAACAATGATTCAGAGCTTGAAAATTAAGGAAAGAAAAAAGATTAACTCGTTACTGAGCAAAAAAACGTGTCGTCGTTTTTAAACACTTAAGATTCGAGTGTGGATTCTGATTTTAAACTTATAGACTCTCTACTCGAACTGCTAATTATCTGCTTGTCCTTCTTCTTCTTCTTTATCGTACTACTCTTCTTTCCTTTATTGTTAGTTTTCCTTGATGAAGGTTCTTTTTCTTTGAAAAGGATTTGTCTTTAATTAGTTGCTACTCACCTTGTGCATGCAGCAAATGATGATGATGATGGTGAAGTTGCTGCTGCTGTTGCTGCTGATGATGGTGATGCTGATGGACACCACCAGCAGCTCCGGTAGCAGCAGCGGCTGCAGCGGCAGCGGTCAGGTTGTGCGGCAAAAACGCCGCATGAGCAAAGTAGGCCATCCGAGAGGCCGCAGCCATCGTCATCTGGTGATGCTGATCGGCACTGTAGGGCGAGGAGTGCTGCGTTGGAGCGGCGACAGCGGGCGCTGACGTTGTGGCTGCGTTGGCGGCGGCGGAGGCAGAGGGGGAAGTGTACAGTGTTGGAGTGAGAGACGCGACGGATGCAAGAACAGAGTCGCATGCTTCGATTGTTGTTGGTACTGTTGACGGTAGTGGTGTTGATGTGGTTGTTGTTGTTACTGGTGTTGTTGTCGCAGAAGAACCACGCAGCGACGCTGTTGATCCATGATACACCGCTGCTGTTTCTGATTTCACTGTTGTTGTTGTTGTTGTTGTTAATGTTGTTGCTGCTGCACGTTGGATTGGAGTTGCACCGACTGCTGGTGATATTCTTGGTGTAAATATTGTTGTTGTAAGTGGCACAGCGGACGATGTGGCTGCTGCTGTGGTACGTAACGCATCGTTTGCAACAACGGCGACAGCGGCAGCTGCTGCCGAAACGCTTTCATTTAAACCCAGCAACTCCTGGATCCCGAAAGGAGCTCGTTGAGCCATCGTAATTAGTTTCTGTTACTTAGAATTAATAATTATAATAAAAATTTGCTGTCGTTGCGATTGTTTTGTCTCTTGTCGATGTGGCTGGCAAACAACGTTTTTTTTTTAACAAAACAAAGTTAATTGTTACATTTTTATTTCATCTTTTTAATGAATTTTTAGTTTACATGATTTTTCACTCGTTATTCTCTCCTTTATGTTTTCGAAAAATTATTTAAAATAAAATTCGAAAAATTTAAACGAATGAACATTTAAGAAATCATTCAAATTCAAAGCAATTCATAGTTTTTTTAGTGAAAAGGACTGAAAGTTATATAAAAAGAATAAAATTGAAAGAAGGGATGGAAACAATAGGCTTTTAATAAAAAACAGCGTTTTCTCAAATGATTTATTAAATACTATTTTTAGTAACTTGTTCGGTCTTAATAAAGACTCCTTCATCAAAACATTATTTATAAAAACAAAGAAAACAAATTTGAAAGATCTTAAAGGAAAAAATTGCAAAATTACAAACATTAGCAAATAATGAAAATAATGGAAAGTAATGCAAATAATCAACATAATAAAACTGGAGATAAACGTCTGAAAATAATAAATAAAAATTGAAATGGAGCAAAATATAAATTCGAATCTATTAAATATTAAAATATAAATTAAAATAGCAAGGAAACAATTTTTAATTTCAGGATTTTTCTTGTGAAATTCTGGAAAATTCACAATAAACTAAAAACACAAACCAAAGAAAATAGCTGTAGTTGTGAAATTCAATTAAAATATAAAGAAAAAATAGTTTTCAATCATTTTTTAGAACATCGATTATTTAAAGTCTTTGAACAGGTCCAACATTTTAAAGCTGTTGCCTTTTTCGTTGCTTTTCTCGTTGTTCACGTTATTGTTGTTGTTTTTAATGTTTTTATTACTGTAATTGTTATTAGCGCAGTTTTGTTTGTTGTGTTGTTGCTTTTGCAAATTGTCCACACCAACAACAAAAACGATCACATGTCTTCGCGCAACTGTTACTTAAAATAACGGCAACCGCTGTCAAACAACATCAAGCAATTACGATAGTTTGCGTGATTACGACGCGACTCACTTAACAGAAACGAAGGAGATCGCGTGTGTATGTGTGTGTGGGTGTGTTTGTTAGTTGCAATTATTTACGTAGAACATGTAAATTCGGCCACATTTTTGCTTTAATTTGGTTTAAATTAAAATGCAACAAAAACTGCGAAAATTTTAGTTTTTCATTTCGTTTTATTTCTTTAATTTTAATGTTTATTATTACTCTTTATTACTGTTATGTTTGTTTTTTCTTGGGGTCTGCTGCTGCTGCTGCTAGACAGCCAACCGTTAGCGCGCGCTGCTCAACTGCGTTTGTGTTGTTGGGCCGGATTAAAAACTGGTTTTAAGCTTGCAACATCGCAGGCACTGCAACATCTTCTCACCTGCACGCATTCGCACGCAACGCAAGCTTACGCAAGCTCAGTTCCGAAGCACTTGGGAAGCGTTACGTGAGGACGTCGTTACGAGTTGTGGCACGGCGACGACGTTACAGCGAGGCGCCTCAACAAATTCGCGTTAATTTCCACGTTACACTGCGACTCAGCAACGCGGTTGTCTCAGGTTTTGGGTCCAAAAGATGTCGTCGTCATCGCTTCTGTCGTCGTCGTCGCTGTGGACGACGCCAACGTCACTCGTACTGCTGCAAATTGTCGAGCAAAAATAACGGCGCCGTGCTGTTTTTTTCCAATTTTTTGCGATTGTTTTTCCCTCATGATTGCTTGCAGTTTAGTTTTCTTTCGCAGCGACGGCAAATATTTTGTGTTGGTGCGTCCGCGATGGGCGTCAACCTTTCCACTTGCCACCTGGCGGACATCACCAACAACAACCGGAGTCCAACTGAGTTTTATTGCTGCTTCTCGGCTGCTGCTAGTGGTGCTCCTTCCGCTCCTGGTGCTCAGTGCTTTCCCCTTAATACCACTCGTAAGCATGCGCCGCCATCATTCGCGTCGTGAGAGTGAGCAGTCGACTATATAATCACACCCACAGTAGTCGGTCACTCGTTGCCTTCTCCAACTTCCAGTGCTTCCAACTGGAAGCCTACTCTACCAACCTGGCTGCTGGTTTCGTGGTGTTGGTAACACAGCTTTGATAGTGTTAGTAGTTCGTTTTCGACATCGACTCAGAAATGAGTGCGAATGCGATTCTTTTTTCCGATTCCCATCGAATGGCTGAAGTTTTTGTTTCATTCTCTCTTGTGCCGTGGGTATTCATTGTTGTTGCTGGCGAGTGTTTTTATTAATGGAGGACGCCAATTTATTGTTGTGTTACTTCGGTGCTGTTGTTGCCATTGATGTAGTTGGCTTGTTGTATTTGTTGCTGTATTTTTTGTCTTTTGTTTGGAGTAGTGTTGTTGTTGTTGCTTTTACACGGAATGATCAGTGTTCTACTCTCGATTCTAATCGAAAGAATTACAATAAATTTTAGTAGCTGATTTAGATGCTCAATAATGTTTTTCAATAATGTTGTTGTAATTAATTGAGATACCCTGGTTGTTGTAATAATGGACCGAACAATGATCGAATGATTCTTCTTTTTTTCGGTTCTTTTGTTGTTGGATTTTAAATGATTAAATATTTTTATTATTCCCCTTCTTTGTTTTATTTGATTTGATTTAATTTCGATTTATATTATTTTATTATTTAGTTATTTCAGTGTTGTCACTTGTGTAATTTTCTGTTCAACTTTCATGCAATTCTTTCAACTGTTGCTTGTCTTCGGTTTTCTTCTTCTTCTTCAATATTTTCTCCTCTCTCTCCAGCTGTTCAACCCTTCTGTCTTCTGTTCTCTATTGTATACACTACAATTTTCCCCAATTTTCTGTCTGTCTCAAGTGAAGTCTTCTCACTAGCTTAACCCTTGTTTTTCCCTCCACCCCCGCCCCCGACACCACCCTCACAACGCGTCAGCCACACAAAAGAGTCTAATTAAAATAGAACTTCGCTTTAACTCGAAAATTAGCATGTATACTAAAAAGAGAACGTTTTGCGAGAAGCTTGGATACATCTACGCGTTTCATTAGGGTGAATAACTAGAAAATTTAGTTTAGTTGCGGTAGAAAATTCGATACCCTTAAAAATACTCTAAAATTAGGAGGTTTTCAAGGGATTCGATTCGAAATGATGAGTTTTTTAATAAATTTTATAGATAATATCGTATAATAAAGAATTGTATCCATTAAAAGCACATCTGGTCACCTTTTCTTCGTTGTTTTTTTTTCTTGATAACGCTTTGTTGTTGTTTGTTTCTTGTTTTTTTTATGGTCCACGTCCTTATTTTTTAAGCCATCCGTCAAAATATTTGCACAACACAACGAGGTCGCATTATGTGCTAACCTCTGCGAAGAATTTCGGACACCAACAAAAGAACAAAAGACTCTGTAGAAAAACACAGATTAAAAGCAAATCAGATCCAAAGACGACGAAGAAGATGAAGATTTTAAATGATTTCTACACTGAATGAAAAAGAAGACTTATTAAAGAACATGCATAATTAAAGAACATGCATAATTAAAGAACATGCATAATAAAGATCTGGAAAAATTGGATCAAAAGCAAAGAAATCTGTTTTTTGCCCCATTGAAACCCATAAAAACTGATAGAAACCCATAGAAACACATAGAAACCAATAGAAACCCATAGAAACCCATAGAAACACATAGAAACCCATAGAAATCAATAGAAACCCATAGAAATAGACTGTAAATAATCACTTTGCCTGTATACCTCTTAGATTTTCAGTTGATATCGAAACTTTTAATAAAAACCAACTAATAGTAAAAGCTAATAATACAAAAAATCAAATAAAATTTTGCTCTATACTTCTTGACTATTTTAATGACGAATTTTTGGCCAGCATGTTTTTTAATCCCTCGCAATGAAACTCGCTATGAAACCAAAGTATTTCTCTGTTGTGTCTTTGGTTTTGAAGAGTCTTATAAACATTAGAATTATTTGCAGACATCCATCAGAAGCAATATGAATCACTCGAGGTAGCTCAGTATTATATACGATATACTATATAAATGAAGGTACCTTGGTACCTTGGATACAACAACAAACAACTATGTCAAGCATTCAATTGAAAAGCCAGCGGAATTCCTGAAAAATTGCATTATAGTATTTTTGGTGGCTGTCGCTGTTGTTGTTATTTTAGAAATTCCAGCAGAAGTAGAAAAGAATGAAGCATCAGAAGAAGAAGAAGAAGCACAAGAAGAAAAGTGGTTTTATCAAAAAATATCAAATTTCATTGATGTTTGTAAATAAAACAAAAAAAAAAACGAATACTATCGCCAGCGGAATTTCAAACTCGAAGCATATCAGCCAGCCAGTCGTCAGTTTTTCAGTCATTCAGTATATCAGTCAGTGATTCAGTCGGGCAGTCAGTCACGCAGTCGGTTAGTCATTCAGTCAGTCATTCATTCATTTTATTCGCTAGTCCTTTAATGAGTTTTAATTGAATTCAATCGAATGAACGCGCGCCTGCGTTTTGCTTTTCTTCTTTGCAAGTCTTTTTATTGTTTTATTTGTGGTTCTGTTTTTGTTTTTCTTTTCTATTTTTGTTGGCTTCATTGCGATGTTTTTTTCAGGTGAATATTTTTGAGGTTCATTCATTTGATTGAATTTTAAAATTTAATACAAATTGACAGCTTTTAGCACTTGCTGACAATACTAAAAAAGGTGGCACATTTTTAAAAGGTTTGCATTCAGATAAAATTAAACTAATAGAAGCTAGTTAATAAAAATCTATCAAAATTAAATTGAAAAAGAATTACAAAAAAATGTTCACATCAATTTTGAGGTTTATTTGAAGCTCGGTTCCAAAAAAGCCATTATACTACATTAAACTAGTGATTTTTTTAAAATTTTTAATTTTTCTTTAAAATCGCTGTTAATTTTTTTAAAAGTTTCCGGATTTTTTTTTCATTTTATAAGAATTGTTTAGCAATAACCTTGGTGTTCATTTTAGCGCCGGTGTTGATTTGGTATTTGTAAGGATATTGTTGTTATTATTGTTGTTGTTTTTATTGTTGTTCCTGTTGTACACTTTGATTTCATAATTAATTACCCGTCTCTATCGTAGTGCATTCGTATTCCGTTAGAGTGCAGTATTTTTATAGCTAATTGTACAAAGAGGTTTGTGTCTTTGCTAAGTTAAATTGGCTGCCTGCTAATTATTGTATCGTATGTGGACAATGTTGGTGGATGATTGTATCCAGTGGATTAAAAATGTCTTTCTTATTTAATTCATAAATAAAAAAATTAGTAAATAAAAGTAAAAACTAATGTGTAAGAAAGATGAAGAAATAAAAAATGCTACGTTCTCTGCAATCTTTCTTCCTTTCATCCTTCCTTCCTTCCTTCCTTCCTTCCAACCATCCTTCCTTTGGTCCGTTTTCTTCAATGTGCAGTGACACTTACAATAAAACTGAAGGGTTTCGATTATAAACTCACCGCTTTTCAACACTAATCTCCAGATCGATTGACTGACGGTTCTCGGAATCCACTCATCAGTCGTGCAGGGGATTCATTCGTTCCTCAATCACTTGCAATCGAAATGCATTTCTACACTTCCCCCGCCCCGCTCATCTCCGCATCCACTGCAATGCATTCTTAACCCTTTCTAGCATCGTCTACTTCGTTCTTCGCCCTCGATGACTTCTCAATGAAATACGCTCTGTCCGCAGCGACGAACCTGGAAAAAACAACGGAGGAAAATAATTAATTACGAAGCTACACCCACCGGGAGGTGGCACGAGCCCACCTCTTAAAAGCGGTTTATTATAATTTTTGCAGCTTCGAATTTGTTCGGAGATGCATTTTTTCATCTTCGGTGCACCATGTGGTGCAGTGATTCTTGCGACTCTGCACTCGATGCTGAAAACTTGTTGATAAACGCTATTTAAAGGACAGCCAAACAACGAGAAGTTAACAAGGATTCGACGGGAGGATACTCAACGCTTTTGATGTGGGCGGCAGGCCAGCAGGGTCACAAGGGCTTCTATGAGAATGAGTGAGAATCTGAAAAGTTGCCGGATTAATTTTTAATTTTCTATACAGCACTTGAGTGGTGTCGTCGATGAGTGCGAAGTTTTGGGTTGTTGAGAAAAAAAATTATCCAAAGAATTCGAAAGAGTTCAGAATTGATTTCATGGTTTGAATGATTTCTTTATTGTTCTTTGCAACGCGTTTAATTAGTTTGATGTGAAAATCGAGAGCATTCATCGTTGGCAGCATTGTTTCGGTAACAAAGCAGGATGAAGAAGAAAGGATGAAGAGGTAAAGTAAGCTACTTCAAGGAAAGAACAGAGGGAGAGGATCCAAAAGTTGCGATTGTGAATAATTGTCTGTTGTTTTTGATTTTTTAATGTTGATGCGATCTCATTTTACTTGTCCCCTTTTTTCCCGGTTTAAACAAATCTCACATTATTTTGTAGTTGCAACGGTTTATCGAAAAACCTCGAGTTCCCCGCGGCTTCAAAATTCGAAGTTCAAAAGAGCTTTCGAATGAAAGGCGAGTGTTTCGCACAATCCTCGATCTAAATTCCGGCGGCACAAAGGCGCAAATTGCTTTTTCAATACTTATCAAACGTCAAGCGTTGCCACTTTTCCTCATCATGTCTTCCTCAACACCGCTTGTAGTTGTTGTTGCTGTAGTTGTTGTTCCTTAATCAAATAATTTGCGCCACTCGTTTATTTAAATTATCAAAATCGCAACAAATTCCACAAACAAAGAACAACGACGACGACCTAAAACTGTAGCAGCGTCAACAATGAAGTACTGAATACAATGACAAATAATTGGTTGCTGAATGGCGCGACCGGAAGCGGCTGCTGCCCTCCTCTCGCATGGCTTCCATCTTGGCGCGCGGCGGTCCACTTGAGCCACGCTCTGGTTGGCTGTTCGCCCTCGATTGGACTCGTTTATGAACATCAGCAGCAGTCGAAAAGCCTTCCTTCTTTTCACAAGGGGTGGCAGCATAATCATGATTATCATAATCAAATTTTATTAAGCAGCATGCAACGCAGCATGTCAATTTTTCCATGTTTTTTTTTGTTCTCTCACTTTTCTTCACACTTCATATTTTGTGTGCTTTGAACTGCTTGAAGGGTGGCCGCCATGTTGGCATTTTTACGGTGTTTTTTTACGGGCTTCTAAAGTAGTCATCAGTAGTTTTCAGCAGCCGAAAAGAAGTGAATTGAAGAATATTTGGTTGGCACCCCCTTTTGTTGTTGTTGCTATTGTTGTTGTTGGTGTTGTTGCTTGTCATTTACTGACCCTCATCCTCCGGAACTTCGATTACAGGCCCAGCCCAACGCAACACGTTTTGGCTGAAGCTGTAGCTGAAGTGTAAATAAAGTGGAACTGAATTGAGTTGAATTGAAGCTGAAGCTGAAGTGTTTGCTTTCGGTTTACTGAAGAAGTCGTCACACTGACGACGTCGGTCTGTCTGTGTGTCTGCCGCGATGTTAATTCGGTTGGCTCATCAGATCGTTGAACTAATCGTATGTTTTCGTGAAAGAGCAGCGTGGAAGACAACCATAATGCAGCCCCTGAATTTTCCAACTCATCGTAATCGGAGAGTTCTGAAGTTTCAAGCGTCCTCTGAAGTGGACAGAACCGTTGTTGGGCGCTGTCGCTAGCATCTACGCTTTAAGGAGAGGCGAAGCGTTGTTTGTGTGCCGTTTCGTAGCGGCGGAAACTTCTAATTTTGTAACCCGGCCGCCCAATTTAAAGGCCTTCAAAACACCCCATGAAGTCAAACCATGAGAGTAATCGAGGGGTCAAAACTGCTCACTGGATGATTTGATTTAACTTAAATAGTTTCTTCACATTTCTTTTAAGAGCTGATACAATTATAATATTTTCTTTGCCATTCATGCAGAGTCTTAAACATACACATACACATATTTCCAGGAAACTGACACAAAAAAATATTCTCAATGCTTTTCTTTGGAGGAAAAGTAAAAAAAAATACCTCAAGCATAAAAACCACAACAGGATTTAAATCCTGAATCCTTACCATTGAAGGGCGTGTGAAATAATTTGCACTTCTCAAGTAGGTGCATCCTTTTGAAGAGCAACACCGACGACCGCAAGGATGCGCATAGAGAAAAAGAAGCAAGTGTCTCGGAGGCAAGAGAAAAAACGTAGAGTAACAGTGCCGCAGAAGGCGTGGCATTCAGAAATTAATACCATTAAGAAATCACATTAAAAATATCCCAGCAAAATCCGAAGGAACTCTTTTGTCCTTCGTCTCAAAAGCAGCAAAATTAACAGTTAATTTTTATCTTCTACAAACAAATATACAAAACATGCTGATGTTAAGTTAGGAAGCAATTGAAATCGAGAAGATGTGTGAGAATTACTAGAGATTCTTGCTTTTGAAGGAAGAAAATAACCAGCAGGTAGCACAGGTTCCAGGTTGCATTCAATCAGACAAACATACCAAGGATACTGCGTACATCCATCCTGACGCCTCCTGTGTAAATATTTTGACAATTAGTGCCAAATGCAGGACAAATCAACGGACACAGAAGCACGAAACTCTTCAACTTCGGAAAGACGACGGGAGAGAAGAAAAGATGTCTGTCTGTCAAAAGGACAGGCATTTTTTTAGAGGTCTTCAATATTATTCCATAGAAGTTTGGCAAATTTCAGAGATATTCACCTTCAATTAGTTTTGCGAATGATGCGCATTTCATCTGAGAAGAAAAGAGAACTTAACACATTCTTCCTGCAGAAGAATTAATTTACATTTACTATGTAGTAAGTGTCTTTGTCTGTTTATAGACGCGTATCGGTGACAGATTCCTTTCATTCTTGCCTGTGCACTTTCTGGTTGTTAATCAGCAGTAGCAACAACAACAAACACACCAGCAACAACAAAACCATCAACAAGAAAAATTAGAGGGTGTTATGGTTGTATTTCTAGACCAACAACCACCCACTCACAATCAAAGCGGTTAAACAAGACATGTAGAGATCCTGATTATTAAACGGAAAAGAAGACAAAGAATACACACATGATGGTCAGGAGGGGAAGGGAGGTGAATGAAGGAGGAAGGGAAAAAAACAAGAAATAAGAAAGAAAATAAGTCTGCAGATATTTAATACCAACGAGTTGATGAGACGAGTTGATGACTTGAGTAGACTTCAGATGAATTGCTTTGATTTGAGATTCATTTAAGCTGATTTAAGCTACTACATACCACATACATACAATAATAATACTTGGAAATGGAAATTTAAAAAATAGTCTTTAAACTCCCTAAGAATTCTTATAATTCATTTGAGGATAGATTCATTCGATTCATTTATTTGATTTGAAGCTATTTGTTCATCAGTTCTGACTTTTGTACGAATGTTGTTTAAAAATACGAGGTAAAAAAGTAGGAGGATATCCATATTGTGTGCTTCAGGATTTCTTTTAAAAAAATAAGCACAAAAATGTAGAAATTTCCTAGACAAATTTATTTAGTTTAATTACTTGAAGTATACTATTAAATATGGTATCTAAATATCGCAATATTGACCTTTCCGGGAGTTATTTCAGGACTTGATTCTCTGTTATGGTTAGCGACGACTTTTGTGCACATTGGACTCTATATCAGCCATATATTGATGGATGATGTTGGTTTCGAAGTACTCTAATAATTATAGTTTATCTTCAGACACATTCCTTGCATCATACGATGATGATTATAGGATGAGTACATGATCTTATGGTATACTAAATAACTGCTGCTGATTTACTGACCCAATAAGATTCCTCACTGAACGAAATCCGTTCTTGTTTGAGCACTTAAACTGAATACATTCTATGATCCACATAAGTTCCAAGATCGTTAGGCTTCATTATTAAATTTTAATATGAAATCTGAGCCTTTACATGGCTTTTTGAATGAATTCTACATGAACTTTAAAGCAAATCTAAACCACAAACAACTCATGCCAAAAATTCACTTCTATGCTTCTTTTTTCGTTCTTTTTATATTAAGTTTTTGTAAAAAAACCGTTTCTATTAATTGGCGACTTTTGAAGCCGTATCCAACCATATGTCGCTCGTTAGATGTTCGTTAGCAGCTTGTTAACCGCGTCGTTGCTGTCATCGCTTCTCGTTCTCTTCTTTTGTTTTGTTTTCCTTTTTGCCGTTTCAATTCTAACAAAGTGTATAAGTGTAAGAAAAACAACGATTAAGCGACTAACTGACTGGTTGAGGATGCCTTACAAAAAAGGCACCTGCTTCTTGCTGCTGCTTCTCTATTCGCAGGCACATTTTTTTCTCGACAAGTCATGGCAACTCACGTGTGTGTCCACTTCAGAAGCATCGCTGCTGAAACCTGCTACGATACGTGCAGGACTACGAGCTAAATGCCGCTCAAGTAAAACGGATACTTGAACATTTTCCAAAAAAAGACAAAAAAAACAAAGAAAAAAAAGAAATGTGAAAAGCCACACGCTATGGAGGCGTCGCTAGCGTCTCGAGTGTTCCAAAAGGTGTTAATAGAGCAATTAACGTATTTTAACGAACCATTTCAGATGAAAATTAAATCAGCGAATCTGTTTTCGTAGCTGCAATTCTTTTAAAAAAATACTTAAATATATATTATAGCATATTTCGTGTATTATTTATATACTCCTCCCAGATTTTTATTTCTTTTCTCTTCTTTTGTTTCTTTTCTGAAGACATCAAAGCGTCTGGCGTCGTTTTTATACTGAGTTATACGTCGTTTTATATACACGCACGCTGCAAAGTGCTCAGCATGATTGAAGAATGATTTTCATTTTACATCAAGTGCCACGCCTTAAGTGCGCTTTTAGTGGAAACAAAATGAAGAAATGCATTCAGCATTTCAGAGTGGGCGGGTGGCACTGCGTCTCTAGAACTGAACAGGTATAAAGCTTGTATTTATTATTTCTTGTATTTAGATTTGCATGAATGATCAAAGTATTTTCGTAAAAAAATACTACTCACTTGAAGAAAAAATTACATATGTACATACATAAATATACTCGTATAGGTACATACATGTATATAAAATATCTTCAGTTATTTATGGACTGTTACCGTAAATGAAGAAAGATTTGCTTTAGTAGAAAAAGGGGCCTCGTGGAAGGGAGATGTGCTCCCTCCGAATAGAAAAATGATTCGTCCTCTTAATAATTATATGTGGGTGTGTTTGTGTGTGTGTATGTGTGTGTGAGTTTCTGTGGATATATCTTATATCCTACGATTTCTTATTCTAAATAGCTTTAAAGCTCTTTAAAGTCACTGAATTGAGTCATAATAACAAAAATATTGTATGAAAAAATGAATCGAATAAACGATCTCCCCACCTAAACAATTTCCTCGCATAAACGATCTCCTCGTGTAAACGATCTCCTCGTATAAACGATCTCTCTCGAATATTTGACAGGCGTCTTTTTCTCTGAATAAAATATAAAAAACAATGAAATTTTCGTTTCTTCGTTTATTCTCACAACAAGCAGCAAATTTTGCAGTTCTTCCTTGTCACCTGCGCCTCGCAGTCTTCTTCTAGGAGCACGCTTTTTTCTTTCACTTAAATTCCATTATGCGATTGTGTATGTAAATGTAATTTACTCACACTACTGCAAAGTGAGGACGAAGGAAATACGAACGCCATGCATTTTATTTGCGACGCTTTTTTAGTGAGTTGATTTTTAATGAAGTACTCTTTCATTGTGTGTTTCTTCCATTCCGGGTTTCTGTTTTATTTTTATTTATATTTTCTCATTTATTTTATTATTATTATTGTTATTGCTGCTATTATTATTATTACTATTATTATTCGTACTGAGCCTTGTGCTGTATGTTTTATTTTTTCTTTATTCTTCCTCTACAATTTAAATATTTATATTCTTGCATATGGATTTGTGTATTATACGAACTAAGAAGGAAACAACAACAGAAAAAGGAAGAAGAGGAAGAAGTGGAGATGGTAGTGGAAGTGGTAGAAGACGTTGCAGAAGAGGCACATAATGGAAATCGTGGCTTTGCTCCAATTTGTAGCCAAATGAAAACGTTGAGTTGTTGTTGGAAGCGACGCTGGTGGCTGCAGGGTGCAGAGAGGAGGGAGGGGTGGGGACTGGGAGTGGTGATGGTTGGCTTGGGTGGCCAACGCATGCGGTTCTTTGCACGACTTTGATGTGATGCCTGCATAAAAGATTTCTATATGAAATAATTAAAATATAGACTCATTATGTGAAAAATATTCGCCATTCTTTTCTAAATTGTTTTTTATGTTCTTTTGTTGTGCTTTTTGTTATTTTTGTTTGGTTTTTTGTTTTGTTTTTGTTTTTTTTTTCGAGCATTTTTCTAACGACTTCCGTAATAGTTTTCTACTGCTTTTAACTGTGTTCAGAAGGCGTGTAAAGTTTATGACTAAAAGTTACCGAAGTCGCGAATACGAGAGATGTGAATATTTTATTTGGCTGTAATTAAAATATATACATATATATGAATATCTTTAAATATGAATAAGAATGTGATCCAGAACATGAATATAAAGAAATATGATTACGAAAACCAAATTAATAGGTATTTAAAAAGAGAAGATACTATACAATATACCAGAAACAAGTGTGGTCGCCTTCTGGACCATTATTAGTACACCAGAATTGACAGAAGCACCTGTAATTTGTATAAATTTTCATTCTTTTTCTTCAACTTCTCTACCTGCTGGGGAAAAACAGTTCTTCTGGGAGCTGAGCTCTGTATCACCACCTCTTCTTCTCGCCACACGTATTTCAAGAAATAGACTAGGAAACTCCTTCCTAAATCAGTTCAATTGAATGTTCATTGAATCCACTGGAGTGTCGAATTGGCGTGTCCACCCGCCCACTCGTGTGTTGTCGACTTCGCTCAATCGAGGTCGCTTTTTCACACTCCTTCCTAGCAACCCAACATTAAATGGAACCCTTTCAAGTGTTGTTTCCAGTACCATCCACAAAATTGTGATCTTCTCATCTCACCTCACCTCCTCCTGCCGTTGCCTTCCTCCACCCTCTGCTGTCCCCCCACCCTCATCCCCTGACAGCCCAATTTCGGAGCCCCTTCAAAGTGCATGCAAATTCATTCACGCCGAAATCTCAATAAAAATTAATGTTCATTAGTGCTAAATGCAAATGAACCGCACAACTCCCAGAAGTCATCACGGCGAGTGACGAGGCGAATCTGGCTCGAAGCTGGAGCGGCCTAAACAAGGCGGCCAACCTTCATGATGTACACATGCGGCGACCGTGCAGCAGCCGCGCCTTTCATGTGCCTCGCCTTTCATTCGGCACTCTTCAATTTTCGTAATTTTCATCATTTTCATATTTTCGAATTACACGTCATTACAACGGAACGCTTTCGTCGTTGCCACTTCGAAGCGGTTTTTTTCTGCTTCTCCAAACCGCCGAGCATTCAAAGCAGTGTCGTCCTTTGATCACAAATCTGCTGCCGAATGCATTCAAGCATAAACTTTTATTGTTGTTTAGAGCTCTCTGAATGTTTTAAGTATTTCGAGTTCTTTCCGAGTCTTTTCCGCGGCCTCGCTTCGATTCTATTCGAATCCTCGCCACTTCTTTAAGGACGCCAAGGATATAATTTGTATATTGGCGGTTTTTGTTGTGGTGACGCCGTCGCTACGGCTGCTGCTGCGACATGCGTTTCTTGCTTTTGGACTTGCAACCAAAAAAATCCCTTAATGCACTTTTATTTTAGCATATAAAAGGATTTCCTTTTCCTACAACGAGTGCAGTTTTACACGCGCTTATTTTTCACGCGAAATCAGAGCAATTAAAACGTAATTGTCTTTAAGTAGGAGGAAAAAGCGAGGGGAAAAGCGGGGGGGGACTTTTTTGAAATTTCGTAAAATAGAGAATTCGTTGTTGTGGCTGCTGTTGCTGTTGTTGTCCTCTCTACACATCTACAAGGACGCAGTGAAACTCATTTGCATAATTTTTTAATATTTCATTTGGCGTTGCAAATCCTCAAAAATTCATGCTCATCGCCTTTGAAGGACGGTTAGGAGGGGTAACGAAGGAGGAGGGAGGGAGCAGGGGAAGGAGGAGGCCACGAAGCGGTACTGATTAAGGCAGGTTTTTTTCCCAGGATTGCTAAATTCATATTCCTATAATAAAATGCGGTGATTACTTTGGGACTCGACTAATGTTACTCTGCGGTGTGAGTACTTGTTGTTGATGATGGTGTTGTTGTTCTCCTTGTTGTTGTTGTTGTTGTTGTTTTATAGGAAGAACACATTACCACACTGTTGGCTGAGAGCTACAGCGATCTAGTGAGGTCTTCGCTCTCTATACACACAGTGGACTTTAGTTAAAAGTATTCTTTTTTCTACCTCGTTAACTTGTTTTTTAACGAACCATTTTGAAAACTGCAATCATCTCAAAAAACTTCCTACTGCTTCGTCCTACAGAAGGTCGGTTTAGAAGATTTCTTTAAGTGCTTAGAAAAGGTTCACAGAGTTAAAAATTAGTCTCGTTGAAGCGAAAGAGTGGTTTAATAAGTTCCAAGAATAAAAAAAGCTCATCCAACTTATAAATAGCTGTCTTTAGATGATTTTTCGGAAGGTTATTTTAGAATCCAAGGAAGGTTCTTTTAGAATCCAAAGAAAGTTCTCTTTCAATCAAGGAGGGTTCTCTTAGAATCCAACATTTTTAAGCCAACACGTTGTTAAACCACTTTAATTTAATAGTAACACCTTTAAAACACATCCGAAATTATAAACCTCAGTATTATAATCTTATTTGTTGAAAAATCATCAAGAAAGCCCACTGTATTGTTTTTTTTTAAAACTTACGCAACTGGCACATTTTTTGCCACACCCACTACATTATAATTGCAAAGTGTATGAACACACAGTCACATCCACGCCAATACACACACTCACACCTCGCACCCGTGTGTGTAAATTTCGACCATTTAGCAAAAGGAAGCTTAAAGAAGCTTTTACCTCATAAACGTTGTGAAAGTAAATTAAAAATTTTATCAACGCACACAACCACCCCTCCCCCGCCGCTTGAAGGAGTATAAAATGCATAAACTAAGTAGGAAAAAAGCCTGCCTTAGATGCATGTGTATGTGTAGAGTAGGTACGAGTACGAGGACACAGCCAAAGGATGTGATAATTAAAAGCGCAGGTGTATTAAAGGAAAACAACAAAAATGCCCGCAAAATTATAAGATGACGGGAGCTGCTTGTATGTGGGCGCGCGTGTGATAGGGGCGGGCGGTGGGGGGTGTTACTCATACATGCAAATTAAAGAAATACAAAAAATACTGAAAAATCTCACGAGGCTGAGTTGTTAAATCGCTTGAACGAGGGGGTGGGTGGAAGAGAAGGAGGTGAAGCTGAAGCTGGAGACAAGGATTCACAGCAACTCGCTGCATAAGAGATAATTTTCATTATTATAAAAAATAAGTGCATTATAAAGTAAGAGGAAAAGTAAGAAATAATAACAACAACAAAAAAGTTTCACAAGAGTTCAGACGCGGGTTGCGCAAAAATTAAACACGTTTTAATTATCTCAGAACAAACAAGAGTGGGCAAAATATTAATACATATAAGTATTTTTCACTTACATATCTTCACTCTTAACGGGTTCCTTAAACAAGTTTCTTTGTGTTTTGAATGCTTACACATAAAACCACATTTAATTAAAATTGTTATACTATGTACATTGAATTCCAATTTAATAAAAACTGCATTCATATTATTAACATAATTTGAGTGAGTGTAAAAATAAACACACAAAAAATTCGAAATTCAAACCTTCTTGGATTCTAAATAATTCACTATAAATAAATATACAATAATAATAATAATTACAAAAATGCGTTCGTATTTATTTCGAAAAATATCCTGTTTTATTACGATTTATTGAGGGAAAAACTATGATTTCAACAGCCAGGATTTTATGGAGAAGATTCAATACTCAGTTTTCGTTTCCAATTAAATTCTTTCTTTAATTTAGTGTTGTTATTTATTATTATGGAATTATATAAGCTTCTAAATAAAATTCTATAGTATATTCTATGCTACATAGAGATATAGACACTCTAGATATAGACACTATATTATATATGTTTCTTATTGTTAAGGTATTATTATTAATACTTATATTTAGTATAAACAATCAATATTATCTATTATTTAAATATAATTTGAATTTTGCTTTTAGGATTTTTAAACATATTTCTATTAAAAATTTGCCATTATCAACATCATCATGATTATAGTAATAATCTTTGTATCTTTTACCCTATTCTTTATTATATCAACTCCCAAACTCTCATCGTGTTCTTCTCTCATCTTAAAAATAATTCTTTAAATTTTTTCAGTTGATCTCGTTTGAAAAACAAAACCAACGAAATTCTGCATTCCAAAAGCTGCTCCAACGACTTCGAATATTCTTCCAATAAGATTTCCGTTCGCTTGCAGCAACAACAACAACAAAGTATTACTTCCGATAAACAACTCTGATTTACTTCGTTATGGTTCTTGTCTTGACTAACATGCTGAGTGCAGCAACGTGTTTGCGAAAAAGTTGTAAATATTTGCAGCTTTTAAGTGTCAACAGAAAGAAAGCTCCATCGTGAGCGTCGGAGAAATAATTATACAGGATTTCTTATGAAACTTGTCAAGGAATTCAAGCGATGTGAGAGAGCGATGTGGTTAAGCTTAAATGCACAGAAACACACAAACACGTATTACGTAAGATATGCGGAGGTGTTCGTGAGTTGACGCTCAATAATATATATATTAATATCTTAATCAATATTATATATGTATATTAATCTAATTATGATTATTATCTATATATATAAAATCCCTATGCGTTTCTGTTAGCAAAATATGTCCGGGACTTTTTTTTGGACTTCCATATCACTTAGAATCCTGAAATTTTTCACAGATGTTCCTGGGCATCTAATGTTGATGAGAAAATTCACAAATTTCAAAAATCCAAACGGCTTCGCCATTTTTTTGCAAAAAATCCAATTGGGAGGAAATTTGTATTTTTTTTCCTAGATTGTGCTGATTAATTTGTCAGATTTTATTATGAAAAATTGAAAAATTTAATAATTTAAAAATTTAATAATTTGAAAATTTAATAATTTTTCATAATAGTTTAATTTCATTGAATTTGTTTTGTTTGTGACTATTTTTGGTGGTGTTGTGTATAGTTGCTTAGAAAATGAACATTAGTATATCGGAAGGTCAGCGATATCGGAAGGTCAGCGATATCTAAGACTACTTCTATTACATGTGACATATCATGTGAGATATCAGTTTTGAGAACTGTGCACGGGGTCACATTCAAAACGGCATGCAATGAGTTGGGTATCTTAGAAGACGATTCTGTTTGGGAAGCCACACTGGCTGAGGCTGTAAATCAGCATGCCTAAAGCCCCCAGAGAATTGTTTGCTTTAATCTTTGTTTTTGGGAGTCTACTTGAGCCGCAGAAGACCTACCTACGCGATGTCCAAGAAATTCTTATTTTACATGGTAAAAATTGTACAGACTTCGGTCTTAAAAATCCTCCTCAAGACTTGCCTCATGATGCCGGAGCAGCACTTGATATAATAAAAGAAAGAGCAACAGGACAAGATATGGTCGAAAGTTTAAACGATGAACAGGGTGTTTGTTGCTTTTAATAGAGTTATAGATGCAGTATACACTTCTAGCAGATCATCAAAATGCTTCTTCTTGAATGCACCTGGGGGAGGGGGAAAACCTACATATACAAAACCCTCTTGAGCGTGGTGCCAAGAAAGGCGATATACCGTTACCTGTGGCCTCCACGGAAATCGCGGCCAACTTTTTAAAAGGAGGTCGCACATACCATTCCCAATTCAAACTGTCAGTACCGCTGGTGGAGACGACGGTTATCACAAAATATGTTTTTAAAGAAATATTCTCAAACAATATTTGAATCAAATATAAACAATCGATATTAATTGCGATTAATTTTTTACTTTTGATGCTCCAAAATAAATATACCAAAAAGTGTAAGCTGAGAAAGTCCAAAAGACTTCGCAATTTTTTTACGAAATAAATAAAAAATAATAACTTCCTGTCGAAGTCAGGCTTATATACTAGTATTGTATAAGTTCCTATAGTAAAATTGTATATAATTTTGTATTAATATATAATTTATTGATTGCATTTTGAGACACGGTAGACACTTTGTTGCTTTTTAGATAGACATTTTTTTGGAAACCGTTACCAAAAAAGAAAAGCCTACTCGGAGTTCAGCATGTGACAATCTTCTTTTCTAAGTTATGCAAACATATCGCAATATTTTGTGTTCTCTCTTTTTGTCAAATCCTTTTACTAATATATTAATAATGACATTTATTCTATCTTGATTACCAACAACATGTGGAAAAATTCTCAGTGTGTAAGCAAACAACGCGTTGTCACAAAAAAGGTAGCCAAAGAAACATTGTCGGCATAGAGGGAGAGAGAAAGAGAAAGACAACCGTTGCAAGCAGGATCTGTTTATTGTGATCCTACGACAACGATAGCATCTCATTATAATTTGCACTTCAATATAAATTCTATAAAGGACAATAAAGGAGGAAGAGAAAAAATACACATACACAGATAGACCCATACACACACTTCATCTGATAACTGATATAACATAACATATAAAAGCGAAATGTGTCAAGAGCAACAACAATAAAAGAAATAAATGTTTGGCGATGAGGTTGATGATGAGAATGATTTTCCCAATGATGATGACGATGAGTGTCAAAGTGACATGCATGAGTGTGACAATGAAAAAGGACCCAACACAGCAACAACAACACTGAGCATGTCACACAGGAATAGCATGTGTGATACGATATAATTGTTCAATTGGTTTATATTTGTTTGTGTGCATTTTTTATGCGTTATTTAATTTTATGTGCATTCAAACATTTTCACTCTGACAGATGTTTTGTTGGTGACAAATGAAAAAAAAGATGGCAGCTTTTGTGACAACTGAACTGAAGCCGAAAGGTGGACAAAATGTTAGGCTTCTCGGAACGAGGGATGAGAGTGTTGAAATATCATGCTTAATTGTTTGCAAATATTATTGTGGGATGTTTAGCAGACGTGATGATGTTTAATAAAAGATGTGATACCATTTTACAAATGATTGTCGCCTAAAAAAGAGGAGAAGGGGCATGTGGAACAGAGAGAGAGAGAGAGAGAGAGAGAGAGAGAGAAAGAGTGAGATAAAGAGGGGGACAACGAGAGGAGACAAAAAGAAAGAAATTCGAGTAGTAGTCAGGTTAAATAGATTGAAATAAGTGAGTTTTAATGTGACAATGACAATGTTTCAATGACAATCAACTGTCACATTCTTCAAAAACAAACAAAAAAAACACAAGAACTAAATCGGAAACGAAAGAAAGAAAGAAATCAAAACGAAAAAAGTTTCCAAAAGAAACACAAAAACTTAAATATTAAATTTCAAGAAAATATGGAATCGATTTTAAAAATTATTTTGGATTTTTTTGGACTTTTTTTGGAAACACCCTAAAAATAGGAAGAAAATAAATAAATTAAAAATAATAATAATAACAATAATTATAATAATAATAGCAATAATAATAATAATAATAATATCTCGGCATGGCCCAAAATAATCGCATCGACAAGAAAACAGTCAAAACCAAACTAACGAAGGAGTCACGAAGGAGTCACGTATACACAAAATAGCTAAGGCGAATCTTAATGGTAAGAACTTAATTAAAGCCATAAATACATACGCAGTACCAGTGCTTTCGTATAGTTTCGGCATTATTAAATGGACAGGGACTGAAATTCAATCACTGCAACGAAAAATCAGAACAATGCTGACAGATTATAAATTCCATCATTCCAAATCATGTTGTGAGAGAATGGTAGCATCACGGAGAGACGGTGGAAGAGGGCTAGTCGATCTCCAAACACTCCATGATAACCAAATAGAGTCCCTCCGTCGATACTTTCAGCTAAAGTCGGAGAAATCTGAACTTATAAAAATAATAACTAAAGCGGATACAAATCTAACACCTCTTAACCTTAACGGAAGCTTCAATCGACACGCAAAAGACAGAACTACAAGGGAACAGAACTGGTCAATAAAACCTATCCACGGCCGATACTACAGATCCATTAATGCTGAAAATGTTGATAAAATAATGTCAAACAAATGGTTAGAATGGAACGTTGTTTGCTGAGATCGAGGCTTTCATGGTTGCTATACACTGTATGGTATACAGGACCAAATAATCGCAACGAAAAATTACAGAAAGAGTATCATAAAAGATCATTCACCACTGTTAATGATACCTGTAGAAAATGCATGAGTCAAAGTGAAACAATTGACCATATAATATCAGGATGCACGAACCTAGCCGAAACGGAATACACACGAAGACATAACAACGTCGCAAAGATCCTCCATAAGAATCTCCTGGCCAAATATAAATTTCAAGATAATAAAGGACCATACTATAGATACACTCCACAATCAGTTATGGAAAACGAAGACGTAAAAATCTATTACGATCGAAAAATACACTCAGACCAAACGAGACCCCATATCCGACCTGATATCACAATCCTTGATAAAAAGGAATGTAAGCTTCTTTATTGATATTGCACTTCCGGGTACTAGAAATATTAGTCGTACATACACCGAAAAAGTTAGCAGGTATGGTGAGCTAGCAGTTGAAATGAAACGGAACTGGAACCTTAAGGAAATTAAGATCATTCCAATAATAATAAGCGCTGAAGGTGCAGTGGCGTAGCGTGGGGGTATGGGGGCGGGCCATTGCCGAGGGCGGCAAAGCTATCGGGGTCGACCGAAGTGGCTAGTGGCGGGGCGGAATATTTCTAACTGGCCCCGGGTGGCAGAAATTCACGCTACGCCGCTGTGAAGGTATGATTGAAAAACAACTCACTACGAATATTAACATCTATTTTTTCTAACATTCTATATTTTTTTAATTAAATCTATATATGTACTGAAATGTAATATATTTTGTTCTAGACTAAGGCTACCAAAATGTATTGTTGTATGATGTCCCCATTAATTAGAATATTTAAATAAAATAATAATAACAATAATAAAAATAATAGCAGTAATAATAATAACAATAATTTCTATACTGAAGATTATCAGATTTTCATTTCAGTCAGAATATATGGAATTTTTGTGTTTCTATAAAAGAAGCTCTTATATAGCTATACAACAACAATACCAGCAGCAGCATCCACAAAGCCAAGCTAATGTTTATCCTGATTTGCTTTTATTAATTCTTCCCGCCCCTCCCCCCCCACGCCCCTCTCCACTCCATCCATATCTTGTTCATCATAATCTTTTGAAAGGACATTCAGCAATCTGTACTCAATAATAAAAAAATAACGCTAAAAATATGAAAAGATATGCAAAAATAAATTAAATCTCTACGGGAATAAGTTTGTACTCACCAAAGAATTTACCGACGTCATTATCTATGAAAAAAAAGAATTCACATTCAACATCAGAAACATCGTCCTTTCGCCATCGTCGACATCATCTTCATCATCACCTTCTTTAACAGTCTTCCTCATCAAATTCTATTGAAAAATTTTGCAATTTGTGTTATTTTTTTATTATTTCTTTTATTTCTCTTATCATTTCCTTTTATTTGACTCTCTTCCTTGTATTTTATCCTTATTTAGGTTTTTGTTCCTATTTCTTATTTTTTGTGCTTCGAATTTTTCTTGTTTGAATTAAAATTGCTAAATCAGCAATTTTGTTGAATTAAATATTAAGCTTGAAGAAGATGAAAAAACCGTTTTGTAACCTCTGTTAAAGAAGAAATGAAGAAGGAAAAATATACTTACGTAAGTATATTTACCTAGAATCTTTCTCTTTTTCGTGAATGTTTGCAAATCTAGAAGATTTGTATTTTTAGAGTATTTTTGAAGTCCGTTTTATAAATCGTTCTGAAGTCGTTTTTTAAAACATTTAAATATAATTTTCGTTTCATAACCTTTTAAATTCCATTCAAATATTTGAACGTACAAAAATATGGTGTAACACTTTTTTGACAGTTGACAGTGCTTGTGACTGAAATATAGGCAAAAGTAATACAGCAACAACAAAAACAGTAAAATCAACACAGCAAGAATCGTGCGTGTTTTTTTCTTTATAATGTTGTTGTTTTTTTTGTGCTAGCACACAACTTGAAATAAATTGTGACAAATATCAAAAGTTGACATCTCAGCAGCTCGTCGAGTTAGTTTACAGAAAAAAATAGAGAAAACTTTCGCGTGTGGCAAATATTTTTATTTAACGCAGTTGCACAGTGACAATAATAATAACAACAACAACAAAAACTACTTGCTAAACGCTTAAACTAAGTCATTTCCGTTTTTGTTGTAATAAATTCGTAATCGAATGCGTTTCAAATCAAATCGAAGCCATGAGTTTAAAGTTGAGTAGAGTTGAGTTGAAGGAGTTGTCAACACAATTGAATGTAGTTTAAAATTGCATTTCAACTACGCGTTGTCAACACACACGAACAGACGGGTCCACACACGAGACACACACACATACACATACGGTTATACATACAGTTAGCAAACAAAATGTCATCGTAAAATTTCAACGCTTCCTGTGTGTGTAAATATAGTTTGTTAGTGGGTGTAGGTGATCCGTGGAAGAGGCAGAGAGAGAGAGAAAGAGAGCGTGCTTTTATTTGTAGGTATGTTAGTGTTATTGTCAGTTGTATTAATGTAGAGCACAATTTTTATTTCTTCAGCTTTCCAACTTTGATTGTCAAAGTAATTGAAAAAGTTGTATAAAAAGTTATCAAATTAAAAATTTCCTAAACAAGTTTCACCCTACAACAAGCAGTTAGCAACCAGTAAGAAGTAAAATAGTAACAAGATTTTTGAAGGATTTCGAATAGCAATCGTTATAGAAGACTTTAAACTCCTCAGCATCAGCAATCGAGTGGATATCCAAGCAGCGAAATCAATCGAGTGCATTTCTCTTGTTTGAGCTTCTCTTGCTTCTCTGTAATGTCTTATATTGCTATTGCTATAATAAGCGACTCTATTTATCTGAATCTTCTCAATTTAATTAAATTTTCCACAGCTTCTTTCTTCGTGCTACTCTACTCAATCAATTCAATTCATTTATTTCGGTCTTTCTTCTGATTTCTAATGAAATCTTCTCATACTAAGCACCGTCGCCTGTTCATTCATCTAATATTCGACCACAAATCATGAGTTACTCTTAAGTCACCTCCTTAATAGTTATTCGTACTACACACAGTTTACACAGTTCGCTCTTTCCCTCTCTTTTCTCAACCACCTCCTCTTCAGAGAGCCCACAAAAAAGCAAACAGCCTCCATAACCATTTGGACCACTTAAGCTAAGTGCCCGCATACAAGAAACCATACCAACGCATGCAAAAGAAAGAAGGTCCAGAAAAGCTGCTGCTGGATCTCGTATAAATCATGGGGAAAACCCAAGAAAAGAACGCCTCTCAATGCATGTCTTCTTGGGAACCGGAAAACCGTAGCAACAGCAGAAGCTTTTAGCAATCCACTTAGAGGCAAATCCTGGCTGTGACAGGATCAGGATGTTTTCTACACCGATTCTCCTAGAAAGATAAACAAGTTAAACACAATTTGGCAGCACTTTTCTAGTGCATTCTATTTGGCTGCATTGTATATAATTTATTACAAATGAGAACACTTTTTTCTCTATTTTTCAGTAAAAGAATAAAGAAAGATGAAAAGAAGGAAGTGATTCTATTAAATGGATTTCCAATATAGGGGAAACAGATAAGGAAAGCAAAAGAGATAGAGAGAGAGAGTGGAGGAAAGATAAAGAAAGAGAATTAAGTAACTAGTCATGGTTGCATGAAAATAAATCAATTCATTTCATTTGTAAGAAACTCCGATGTTTTTAGTTTCGATTTATTTGAAGCGAGGCGTATTATGTTGAGGTTTAAATTTATGCCCTTTCTTTAAGAATTTATAGCTTTTATCATTATCAACTGTCAGAATTCTGGGAAACCGACAGATCCTTGCTATCCTATCGTGGTCTATCTGAGCATTTGCAATACTTCTGTGGGAAAATAATGAAACATTTAATCAAACGGATCGATGTCGGCAAATCGAGCCTTTTAACTAATCTAATTGATATCTGCTTCATATATCATTATAATGTCGATATTTCTTATAGATTCATGTTTCAGAATGAAGTCATGGACGACCAATGATGGGTCACAAATCGTCTAGGGTTTATCAGTTTTTTCATTGGCACCTTGATCACCGTTCTCACCTCTTCGACTTTCCACCAAACATCATCCACCTATCATCACCTACTATTATCGCTTCAAACCCGACCAACCAGTCGCTGAATCGCCATATTTGTGCTAACGAATCGGTTGCCATTACTGTTGTGGTTCAATTTCGAGAATTATTCATGTCAGCCTTTGGTCCAGGATCCAGAGCCACCCACTTAATTGTAGAGTCCTACAACTATGAGCGATTTTTCATATTCCACTTAAAGCAACTCATTCATTATGCACAATAATATGCAGTTACTAGCAACAACAACAACAACAACGACAATATTATGATTATAATGATTCCAACGAGACTCCGGAAATTTCACATTCAATGACGCCAGAGAACGCAGAGATGACGACGGTTGAGCGGCACTCAATTTGAATTTGCATTAAGTGAAGTTGATGAATTCGCTGGCTGGATGACTGGCAGGAATCGAAGCCAAGTCTCCGAGCCAACATAACAGCGGCGGGTATCCAGCTTCTGCACCCACTCTGACATCCTTCAGCCTTCGTCCTTCGTAGCAGCAGCAACATAATCGTCCTCATTAACGCCACGTTAATATCGTGGAAAACCTCGTCAACTCATCAACAGCTTTGAAGGGGGAGATAAAAAGTAAAAACTGTAAGCTCCCTTCCTCCCTCCTCTCCCTCCTCACCCACCACTCCTTCCCCGAGATGCTGAGTGTAGCCTCCAGGTAACGCGTTACCATTGGGCACAACGCTGATCTAACGCGAAGGAAGCAACGAACGCGCAGGGACTCGTAGAAACGCATGGATTCTTCAAGTTTTTGAAGGGGTTGCGAAACACTTCGTCTTAATAACAAATTCCGGCATTCATTTTGCTCTAGTGGGTGGCTGGAAGTTGCTACAGTCACTTCGTAGCGCGACGGTGGTGGTGGTTCTCCGTTGGCCCGGACTCGGAATCCGTTGATGGTGAACGAATAAAAACTCAGTAGTAAAAATGGCGGAAATACGGGTTGAGGAGCTATTAGGAAATCATTAGAGCGCTGGAAGCTGCATTATTTGACAATTCAAGAAATTGAATTACATTGTGGGGGCCACGGAAGGAGCTGCTGGATTATTTGTGGGCTATCGAAAATTAAAATGCAATTGAAAAAATTGCAGTTTGAGGGGAATCAAAAACATACATACTAAAAGAAAACACAGCATTTCAACCCGCGGCGAACGTTTGCAATTCCCAGAGCTCATAATCATGAAATCGCAAATATTTTCTGCGAATTTATTCAGCGCCAAAAACCGAAACAAGCAGAGCTTCAAAACATCTCTCACTCTCTCTTTCTATCTGAAAAACAAAAAAAAAGGAATATAAATAAGAAATGGAATTGTAAAGGATTTGATTTGGTAAAAGCGACCGGTAGTGCGTCTCCCCATCCCGTTCACCACCGCCGCCATTGGATCCCGGTTTGCTGCAACTCGTTAGTTACTGCAAATAACTCGTTACTCATTCAGGCGCAAAAAAATACCCAGAATTCGTTTTTATTCCTTCTGAAGCTCGTAGATTCTTTTATGTCCTCAGGAAGCAAAAGTAAATAAATTGCGACTGTCCTCAAGCATTGCAACTACAACAACAACAACTACAACAAATTACTTATAGTCAACCTGAAGTTATGCTGTTGCTCCTCTCCTTCCTGTGGCCCCCGTAACAACAACAACAACAACAACAACAACAAATACAACATCAATACAAAAAGATATGCATAATTTTGCTCTTGCATATTTGCGCCCTCTTTATCACCCTACCATTTGTATTCATGTCCTCGTTTCTGCTCCTTCCCCGCCTTCCAGTTTAACACTAACACCCTCGCACTCTCCCTCTGTTCCACTCGTTCACTCTTCTTCTTTCATCCTGATTACGTTGACGATTGCACAAACTAAAGAATGAAAATTATAACAAAAAATTGCTCATCATCATCGCCATCATCCCAATCGTCATCATCATTTAATATAAAGAAAAATTGCGAGGACGAATTTGTTGCTGATGAGAGGATCTGATGATTTTTTAATGGCGGTCTGATTTCCATTTTTTCATTTCTTCCACTCAAGCAATAATAATCACGGCAACAACAACTACAGCAACAACAACGATGACAACAACACCAACGATGGCAACAACACCAAAGGATATGCATATGTAAACGCAGGGCCACCATAACAGTCGTCATTCAGTGTGCAATTATTTTGTTGTTGGTCGGTGTCGCAGTGCTTGTGCCATGCTCGAGGGCTGCTCACCGTGGAGCAAACTTTGCGCAAAAACGAACAAAAACGAAACAAATTCACTAAATCAAGAAAAAAATGTACTTATAAAGGTTGGGCCATCCGTTGGTTTAAAAATTTAAAAATATTACAAACACTCATATCATTTCATATTTTTCTAAGATTTATACACTGCTAAAAGATGTAAAGCTTTCGATTAGTCAGCAAGTACTACTTTTTCTAATAGCTGGCTTTGCGCTGACAACTCTCAAATTTTAAAAAAACTAGCGGATGGCCCACTCATACAACAACTGTCTATGATCAAATTATTCCTTTCTTATTTTAATTTTATGCTTTCGAAATTTTCCCCGAGTTGTCGAAAACTAAAAATTCTAAAATCTAAAACAGAATTGATTTTAAAAATTATTAATAATAGTTTGTCCATCTCTCCACTGTACTGTGCGAACTATTGTTGAATTTCGCTCCTGCTTCTAATTTCCACAACGCGAACATCAAAACATTCGTCATAATTTCTGACTTTTTATATTTCAGGGTAAAAAATGCTGGCTTTTTTCGCGTTTCAACCCCCGGCCCGAGAGACTTTGCTGCTTTCAGTGTGCTACCATCAGATACTCTTCACTCTTTAGCATTCACTCTAAGCAGAATTCATACATCGCTCTCTCTCTCTCGCTCTCTTTTTACTGTTACACCTGAAGAGAACCAACCCTCGTTTGTGATTTCCTACGTTTTTTATCCTTTTTAGGATATTTTCATGTTGTTGTAGTTCTTGCTTTCGTTTGTATCCTGTTTGCTGTTGTTGCTTTTCATGCCCCTCCTCCCTGAGTTTTGTTTCTTTTCTCAGCTGATCCCTGTCTCACACTATCTGATGTCTTTCGCATAAGTTCCTCTCTCTCTCTCACTTGGCTTGGATTTGTTGGTGCGCACAACAACTCCATTGTCCTCAACGAAACTAATGAGCAACAGAGCAGGATATCGTCCTTGTGAGCAATTTTTTGTTGTAGCTGTTAATGCTGATGCTGCTTTTTGCATCCTTAACAATTCTTGACATTTTTATTAATTTTTATCTCATTATTAGATGGATTCTTTTGGTAATTTTTTATTTCTCTCATTCTCTTAATTTAATGACGTGGATTTTAATTTAGCTGTTGTTTTTTCTTGTTGTGTTGTATGCAATTTTAATGAGCTTTTTGTGAGCTGTTTTGTGAACGGATAAGAAGGAAAAAATGTTTAAAATTTAATTGGTTAGTAACTTCTTTAAAATCGTAGAGAGAAATCAACCGAAAGAGTTCTGGAACCGGATTTAAATAAAAATAACGGTATAGCTCCTTGCCGAATAAACTTTGCTGTACTCAAATTAAAAAACCAAAAAATAATCTACCTCAGCTTCTTAAACTATCTGCTTTTATATCTCTATAAAAACATGGTCCAATTCGTCAAGTGATGATCACTCTTCACTGTGGTATCCTCTTCATCACAAATGAAGGAATTTCAAAACGAATTTTATAGAATATGCATTTTAATTTAGAAAGTTTCTCAATGCATCTCGTTGTGAGTCGTCCTCGTATTCGAACGAGTGTGAGCACGAGCCCGAGTGTGCTGCATCTTTTAAGTGTTTCTTCTCACTTATCACCACCCCTCCCCCTCACGACGCAGTGCGATGCATTCGCCACTCTCCCGGCTTCCGAGGATGTCGTTATCCACCAACACAAAGGACTCTCCTGGTATCCTCGCTGCTGCATGCATGCTCATTAAATATGCATTAATATGCTAGAATAAAAGAAGTCCTTGCAGCGAGATCCTTCCAAATCAAAAGCAGCAGAATTGAACTCATTTGAATTCGTGGAACATTCGTGCAAACGACGCTGCTGTAAGCGCATTATGCTGACGTACACAATCGCAACGCACAGCGAACGGAACGCAAGCGGCGACGGAGACGAAGACGGTGACAGAGACGAAGACGAAAGCACGAGCACAAGATTCGGAGCGGAAAAATAAGGATATTTTAGTAGCGCGGAGAAATAATTGTTTACGCTCTTTTAACAATTTGTGCAAAAGATTCAAAAATGAAACACAAGAAAGAAAGAAGCAGCTTTCTATATGAATCACTAAGAAACGCAGCGGATTCAGTGTTGGAGGGGCGGGGGGAGTGTGTTATCCTCTGCTTATGTGTGTGTGTTTGAGTCCCATGTGCCGTGTGATTGCAAGTGTGCGCATTATGCTAAAAGCATATCATGATTTGAGCCCACAACCAGCGCCGTCATCAACATTTACGCAGGATAATCAAACAGCAAAACAAGTTGAAGGATGGGCGCTGCCTGCGCTCTGCATCCTCAAGCGAATACTAACTGCACTTCGCATTACGTTCCATTACGTACCACGTAACGTAATGTAACCAAATAACGAACCAACCAACCAACCAACCAACTCGGTAACTCAGCTTCATCTGGGTTGCTGCAGGTCCGTGATTTACATATCGTCGTCGAGTAGGTGGGCGGCTTTCTGTTTGCTTGAGCACATCCTTAAAGGATCCGCTTCTGCAGGCACGCTTCTTCGCTTTATTAAAATTCATTTCTGCCAACGTGTGCGGTTTTTTCCGTTTCGCTGTATTCTTAGTTTTTATTCCGAATTTCGAAATGAAAGAAATCTGCTGAGGTGGAAGAATATAACTGCACCCTCCCCCTCACGCTTACCCTTCCCATCGAAAAGCCTCCGTTGCCTCTGGGGGATACGAACTCATTTTGCAGTTTTTCTATTTTACTTTGCGTTCACTTTGTTGGGGTGAAAAATAAAATAAAAGTGAAAAAGAAGAGAATGCAGAGAAGTATTCATATATATGGTTATCATTTTTAATAATTCAGAAAAAAAGAACTTTTAAGAAGTTTGAAGATTTTATTTAAAAATTTAGATCTATATATACATATATATAAACAGCTGATCGCTGTTCTGTTGTGTAGTATTCCATTGCAAATTCCCCATGTGTTCTTCACAAAATTCTGAAATAAAAATAAAAAAAAAAATAAAAAATTTAAAAAGTTATTAAACATTCAAACCATATCATTAAGCGCCACCCTGTATAAAAATCTCGTATCACGGTGTTTGTGTTCGCACGCCTCCGAAACGTCTTGACCGATTTTGATGAAATTTTTTGTGTTGTTTGGTAGGTGTGAGAATAGGTCGTAAAGATTATTTTACCCTCCTACCCTCACCCTACCATTAGTTAATCGCGATTTTAGTTTAACATTCGTATTTCAACTAAAACGAATTTAATTATGTTGCTGACAGCTGACTATAATGGCACTACGCGACCAAACATTGGGGTTATTTGTGTTGGCTAAAGTCAGACTGACAAAAAATATCGTACACTCAATTGATCTTCGAAATCAATATTGATTTTCTTTATTTCGTTTTCCTACCTTACGATAAAAAATATATTGCTACTTTTCTCACTTTACATTTAACTTTAAAGAGATCAAACAATGAATATGTTCGTTATGTTAATTAAATACATTGAATTGAGAAAATGCATGGTTCGTGCTTTTTTATCGGCGGTCATCTTCTACAGCGCTCCATTTCACTTTCTGTCATAGATCCCATCCCCACACACTGCAAACATTTGGATAATAATTAGGCGATAAATTTATACGGCGAGTTCAGCGACTCGCTTTCTTATTGCAACGGCAATTGTTTGGCTACTAGACTTCATGCAAAGGGAACAGTTACATACAAGGGCCTATAAGAAAGCTATAAGACAGCAATATAGCTGGAAAAAAACTTTTATTTTTCGAGTCGCTTTTTTATAGTCGGCCATCGAAAATATTTGCAGTTTTTATTTTTTTTTTTAATATAACAACCAAAATATTTACTAAAAATAATTTATATGGCAGCGTAACTTTTGCCGGGTCAGCTAGTAGTATTATATATTTTCTAAAAACGTTCTCTACTCTGTTAAAAGTTCTCTCTCCATTTTTTCATATTCCCAGTTACGGTTCTCTCATGAAGAAAGTGATAAAATGTCCAACGAACATCGGAATGGTGCAGGAACTGAAAAATGGAGTCGGAATCAATTTATTCCGAATTTAGAACATCGTTATAAATTGAATGAAAGAAGATCTGAAGACCTTCTAAAGAAATCTTCTCCCCTTAGAAATGAGCACGGTTTTCAGCTACTCTTTGCAACGAGATCTGATCTGATCGCCTCAGAATCACTTTGTTCTCTTCAAAATCACTATGATCACTCTTCAGAATCACTCTGATCTCTTCATAATCACTATGATCACTTCAGAATCACTCTGATCGCCTCAGAATCACTCTGATCTCATCATAATCATTATGATCACTTCAGAATCAATCGAATCTCTTCAGAATCACTCTGATCTCTTCATAATCACTCTGATCACTTCAAAATCACTCTGTATCTTCAGAATCACTCTGATCTCTTCAGAATCACTCCGACCAGCTCTGTTTTGACTCCATTATTGTTGTTTATGATTTATTAATCCTTCGTAGCTCCACAAATTAGAGTTTTGGATCCAATCTGGATCTCACCCTGAGATCTTTGCTCTTTGCTTTTACTTTGAACTCTTCAAGCTCCGTGATTTCGAATGAATAATATTTTCTAACAGTTGGCTGACTTTCCCATTCTTTCTCGTTTTGAAAAGAACTTAAGAAAAACGTAATTCGTTGGGTAAAAAAGTGGTTTTAATTAAAGCACCGTCGTCTGAACCTTTAGAAGTGGTCTCCCGGTCTTTTTTACAAAAAAAAGAAAAATGAAAGAAATACACAAGTAAACAAAAAAAGGAAAACTTAAAAAGAATTCAAAAATGGAAGCCAGCTAAAAAAAAAGAACTTTCAATTTAAATATCAAAAGAATTGTAATTTTATTCTTCTCCTTTTAAACTTTCCTCATTTTTTGTGCTTTTCATAATTTTTTTTACTCTGTTTTGTTGTTGTTCTTATATTCCCGAATCAAACAATGAACTGCACTCCAGCGAAAAAAAGAGAATAATTTTTTGCTTGGCTTCTTCGCCGCCAGCATGTAAACAAAGATTGGCAAAAACAACAACACCATCATTACCAACAATAACAACAACCATTTCTTCACAACAAGTGGCATGAGTAGCATCGCCATGTTTTGGGCACCATGTTGCCTTAATTTAACATTGCAACAACGAAATGCAAATTATGCTCTCTGCGTGGGTTAGCGGATGACGTTTGTATTCCGTTGTTTCTCTCTCTCTCTCAACGAGTACCGTTGTTGTTTTTTGTTTTTGTTTTTAATAGCATCGCAAAGCTGGGCATTGTTTTCGTTCGTCATACAACAAGAACAACAGTAACAACAACAACAGAGGGCATCAGCCATCATAATTGTTGCACACGTTGCACTTGAATAACACCATTTTGTTCTTATGGTTATTATTGTTGTTGCACTGTTGCACTTGCTCATTGTTATCGTTGCAGTTATTCTTATTGTGGTTGTTGTTTCTCAAAAAAGTGTTGCCATCCGAAGTGTTTTTCAAGAAATCATTATGCAATTTTACTTTATGATTAGATGTTGGACTGAAGTTGCACTTAAATACTGAAGTGTTCTTGACGAAATCCTTGCAGCATGTTGCATTTTTTGGGCTGTTTCTCTTTTTTTTTTGTTACTGATGATAATTAAACTCTTCTAAATGGTGCGTTTCAAGGTAAATATTGACATTTTTCATCGTATATCGTCTTCTTTCAAGGAAAGAGAAAGGGGCCATCATTTTTTGCCACGATTTTGTCACTTTTCCTGTTAGTCTTCTTATTCCCAATTTAATTTTATGTATTTTAAGTTTGAATACTTTATCGGTTCTTCTAACAATCAACATCCAATAAATTTACAGTTTTTAATGAACCATCAAATCTTCGCTTCACTAATTTTATAATTGATAAAACTTTGACGTTGTCAGAACTCTTGACGTATTGATTAAAAAGTCACACAAAATCTTGGTGAGAAATTTTAATGAGTTGAAATATGATACGAAATATGAAAGGAGGATCCCTCTGTTCGGAGGGGGTTCGGATGGGCTTCGAAGATAGAAAGCAAATCACTCGAACAAGTGTTGTACAACAACAACCAGTGTTTTTTTTAGATTACGAAAAGCGGAAAATTTTAATGAAAGTAAGGAAATTCAATCCTTTGTCACTCCGCACACACAACAATCGCTCATACCATCCATCCATCCATCCATCCAACTTTCATTCCCCCATCCATCCTTTCATTCATCCATCCATCCATCCATCCATTATCCTGGCTAAGGACTTAATTTCTCAACGAAGCCAAATAAACGACAGCAGGAAAACCGAGGCCAAGATATCAACCAATTGTTCCTGTTATCCTCTTTCTTGGAATACCCTCAGAAAGAATAACTAACGAACATCCTTTTTACTTGACTGCGTTGGTGTCGTTATTATTGTTGTTGTTCTTGTTGTTGTAGCACCCCCTCCCTGCGTGCACACGTCACAAGATTATGACAATTTTTCCCACCACTTTGCGAAAAAAGGCAACGAAGAATAACAGCAACAACAACAACTACATCGGCAACAGAGTGCTGATGAGCAGCAACAACAGCATCATCTCAGGACACTCGATAAATATAACAAGCTCGAGTGTTGACAGGGATTAAGAAGGAAAAGAATTATAAATGAATTGAAAACATAACAAGCAAAATAAAACGACGGCGAAGAAAAGCGAATTCAAGGAAAACTGAAGGAAGGCGAAATCTTAAAAGAATAACGAACAATATTATTAACGATTGTATTATGCGATGATAGAGGAAGATGATAGAGATGATGATGATAGGGATGATGATGATAGAGAAGAAGAGGAGGAGAAGAAGAACGAAGGGGGCAAAGCGATCTCTCTATATTAAACAATCGCTGAATTCAACTGATTTTATAAGAAAACTTTAAATTGTATTTGATTCAAATGCAGTTTATTTTATCCTTTAAATGATGTTCTTAGATATTTTTTATGCATCGAATTATAAGAAGATGCAATATTTAAGTAAATAAAACTTATTCAGCTGCGCAAACATTATTTTAATATTTTCTTTTCTTTTCCGTAATCTTACGTTCTTAATTTATATCGTCCTTCCAAATAAGAAGAATAACGAAGAATAAGAAGCAGCAAAGAAAGGTTTACAAACTGTCTCTGAGATGTTTGAATCTTATTGGATTTTCTGCTCGAGTGCTTCGACTTCCTGACGCAGTGCAAATACAGAACTCGCACAGAAGAGTCCTTATTTGCTGGACATTCAGTGTAGCCACCACCCACCCACCCACCCACCAAGCCGCCCAGCAGCACTCCGTCCCATCGGCAGACGACTCCGAATGGCGAATCTAATAATTTTCTTGTCATTTTCACTTCCATCATTTACGGTGCTTCCGACGCGTCCGTCCACTTCGCTGGACACTCGGTTCGTTTTGATTCGATTTTTCTTATCCGTACGATGTTCATCTCTTCTTCTTTATTTACTCTCTCCTCAGCTTCTTTATTTTGTGTTCTTTTTTTTGTTTTTTTTGCTACAAATTGAATCAACTCAATTTACGGTGCTGCTGCTGCTGTTCGCAGTAGAAAAGCCTTTTATAAACGCATATCAACACCTCTTTTTGTCGGCCGGGGAGTGAGTGGAGCAAAACGAAGCAATCACAAGGATAACTGAAGTGGAAAACAAGTCCTTTGTGCACGCTGACGCTGCTCATCAATTTTGATATATTTATTATCCTTGCCTTCAGGCAAGATGAACATGAAAGAAATGCAAAATTGTATCAGGTGAGCGTAAGATTTCCGAATGGAAATATTTGTATATTTTGACGGAAATAAAATACTATTATATTTACAATTACATCGATTATAGTGGGCATTTCTTGTGACAACATGGATAATTTTTTACATAATCAGATAATCTCTAAACTTCTCGTTAATCCTTTGAAAACCTTCAGTTTTTTATTTATTTTCCCGGTTTTTATGCATCACATTAGAAGGGAAGCCATTTTTAATCAGTTAGCTTGGTTTTAGCAGTTTTTTCTGTTTTTGCCATTGAAATATCGTTGAATAGCTTGATATTTAATACGAAATACATTTCTACATTTGTTAGTCCTAAAAACGAGTCCATTTTAAAATGACATAACCGAGTATTTTTATCCATGCATCCATACAAATCTAAGAGCTGCGTATGTTGGATCAAAAGCGAATCGTCAGACACAAAAAAGCGGAAAGGGTTTGGCTCCGAAGTACCACATCACAAATACACGGAACTCACAAAGCATTCGTTTGTTTTGACAACAAATGTCACTCCGGATTTGCGTCTGTTAGCGAGGCGGTTTTTGTAGTCGTCTGTCGCTGTTGGTTGTTGGTCCTCGTTTTTGATGTCCTGGCCCCGAATCATCGCTCATCCGGGCAACCTTCTGCCGCTGCTGCTTCCTCCACTCACAGAATCTGGCAAATAAAATGATTGGTATATCCTTTTCTATGTATTATTATTATAATGTACAAAGCTCGATTGTTGTTGTTTTCATTCAAAATTACTGACGCGCAAAAATGGTGGATTAAGTTTCCTTTTCAAAGGAATCGCTTTGCTTCTGCAGCACTTGACGTAATTAGAAAAAAACGCAGCACCAAGAAATCGGAAATTTGAAGCGTCATTAGGAATGACACACAACAACAATAACAACTAAATAGAAGACGAACAACAGCCATGACGACAAAAAAAAGTGGAAATCTTGAGTCGCGCGCGAATCACGCGAAAATGTAATTGAAACCCTTTCATCAGAAGCGTAAATTGCGCAGAATATCAACGCGGATGCCGAACGACAACGATAATGATTCATTATCGAGTTTTTGAAGAAGTCTCCGTTCACACTTGAAGGCTTCTTCTTCCGCTTCTTCTGCTTCTGCTTCTTTACATTCAGCTCCATCCCACGCTTGTGTCTCTGCAGCAATTATAAAAGGTTAACAGAGAGATTAAAACGTATCAATTACATTAAATATTTTGACAGCGTTTGTCTGAACTCGAAAAAAAAGGATGCGTGAGAAGCGTAGAAAACAAAAGATCCACTCATCAGATTCTACTCAAAAGAAATCTATTCAAATTTTAAGTTCTACTCAAAAAAATAGTAGATTTCTTCACTTAACATCGACGCAAGAAGCAAAGCATCAAAAACATTGAATAAATAAGCATAAAATGAATGAATGAATGTGAATGTGAAATCTGTTGTTAAATAAAATGTTCAAAATATTATGTTTTTCACTCCAAAACAAGTGTGAATTCCTTCCAAAAGGACTGATGATAAAATATCAAGGGGAAAAGGGAAAAAGTTGTTGTTCTTTCCCAACAAAGTTAGTGACAAATTAGAAGTCAAAATTAATAAGTAAACAAATAATATTGACGCTTGCTATAACGGACTTAACGAGAGGGTTGAACGAGTTGATGGACTTGATTCGTGGCTTCCATTGCGAGGTGAGGGTGTGAATAGGATGAGTGACTGGACGGAATGAAAGTTCATGGGGGCCCAAATGCCAGAAAGTGAGTACGGATGGATAATAAATAACCTGTAGATAGAAACGTGTCGAAACGTTGTTACACTCCGAGTGACATCAAGACGGGCGACGTAACGCCTGGTAATAAATCTCCTCGGGTTACTGATACCCATACAAACACACACAAATACACTCTCTATAGTACTCGGATATTCAACACTAACAACACGAATGCGGGAAAAGTTTAGGAATTTAATTGAAGCGGCGCGAAAAGTGTGGCATACAAATTATTAAAATCTCTTAAAGAATTATTCACTTATAAACGTGTTTTTAAACTGTAACATAATTTTAAAAAATAACAAATGATTCTTCCTTAAAAAAAGACTATCGTTCTTCATAATTGACACGATGCACATCCTCCGCATCCTCCGCATCCTTCGTATCCTCCGTATCCTTTGCAAATTCATGCACAACGACGTGCGTTCGTTCGTTCGTTGCTTCATTATTTGCCATTCGATGTTTATTGAATCAAGTTTATTTCAAAATGACGCCACTTAAGCTGCACACAAGGACACACTGACAACAACAGATACACAGACACACACAGACACACCTTGCTAAGGTTCACATGTGAGCCGCCCAATTTTTAGTACACCTCCAAAAATGGACTTCGTAGTGATTCACAAAACAAGCAACATTAAAATTTGTGTTCTACTCTTAAATTTATTCTTCTATTCTTATCATTGGCATCAGCAGACGGAAAATAACACGTGCTTGTGTGTGTGTATTTGCTTTAGTACAGTTATTCGCTTGGATTTAGTAACTCCATTTTCTAGAAGAAACTCACGCATTGTGATTTAAGTGAGTTCTGACTTTCTGCTGTCTGTCCAACTTCTGGGTTTCTAATAAAACTCGAACGTCGAACCTGCTTTCCACTGATTTTTCGCCTGAGAAACATTTTTCGTTGGCTGTACGTCATCGTCAACGATGATGATGCTCACCGGGTAGCACAATTTTTGGCATCGATGACTCATGATTTTTAGTTCATTTGCAATTCCGCCTGCAACGGAATCTGTTTTAACTCGTTTCCTCGCTGTTGTTGTTGTTGTTGTACCTGCTACGGTTGCTGTTGAGTCTAGTAGGTGGCGTTATCTGTAAAATCGAAACGCTTCCTTCTCAATTTCTCACGTTTCCATGCCACGTTCATATCCAAACACAGACACACACACACACATACACATACACGAGCTGTTTAGTTACAATCTTGTTGTTGTTATGCGTCAATTTAAATAACAATTTCACACATTTTGTGCTTTACGAGTGTTCCTTCATTTGTTTCGTGTTTCGCGCTGTTGTTCTTGTTGCTGTCGTTGTTACTGTTGCTGTTACTGTTATTATTGCTGACTTTTGACGCGTGTGTCACCCACAGTTTTGTCAGCCGGCGTCAAAGCACGCGCCTCATAGGAACTTTCCAGGGTTTTCGTTGTTCTTGTTAATGTGTTAGTTGTTGTTTTAAAACTGCTGCAACTTTTTGCTTTTGTTGTTTATTAGTTTAATTGGTGTCGTGTGCAGCTTTACACGCACACATCTTATCAGTCATTTTAGCCAACTGTCGCCCTTCATCAAAACCTCCCTCCCTATCCCCCTTTTCACAACCACCCACAACAATATTCAACTTTCAGGGTGTTACACGTGGTTATTTTTTCTGTAATACACCAAAAATGTTGTTAATGAACTCAATTTAAAAAAGAGAAAATAATAAATAAATTCATAGAAAAATTAAAACACACAAAATACCAAAAAGTATAATATAAAATAATATCGAATAATAGTACACAATTTAAAGTTATAAAAAGTTTAAAATAGAAGCATAAAAGCATAAAATAATCTCTGCTAAATTTCTAGAATATTTTATTCGATTAATTTATTAGTTACAAACATAATAGAAATATAGAAAAACTATACATAAATCATAATTATCTGAAATTTCAGTTTATATTGCAATTACTTTATTCGATTTTATTTATTTATTAAATAATAATAGTGTAATTCTAATCAGTGACATTCAGTCCTCGAGCGTGTTCACTCAGTTCGAATAGAATTATTTTGAGACTCGGAACTGTAATTATTACCACGAACACAAACCACGACAGCGCAAACAGTAGAATTGCGTACAGTGCCATCTTTAGGCATCTGCTTTCAGTTGCTAGAAAGAGCATTTTATTGTTATTGTTATTTGGAACGTGAGATATCAACACAACACAAAAACTTTATTCGATTTGTTTTATAATATAAACGAATAAATAATATTTGTTAAATTTAAATAATATTTGTTAAATAATATTTCCGACCTCAAACAACCGACCGTGAACTCTCCATTCTGGATTAGCAAGGACAACAACTCTTCCAACTGGCAATAAAGCGACATCTACCGTTAAAAATCCTTACATTATTCTAATAAATAACTAAGTTTTCGTACTACATGCTTGTGGCACTTCTGTTTTATGGCACCTGTGTGAAATATCCCACAAACTTCCCACTACGAAAACGATTTTATAAAATTTTATTAAATAAATTAAATTAACTTAAATAAAAAAAAAAACATAATAACATAATAATAATAACAATAAAACAATAAAAAACATAAAAAAAGGTGGGCCATCAGAAAGTTTCTTTTAAAAATTCGATTCTGTCGATTTTCAACAAATCTTAGACCGATTATTTATCGATATCGATTATTTTCTCAGCGATTCTCAAAAGAGAAAATCTTAAATGGATTACTTTTGAAAAATTGTTTGTTGTTGCTTTTGTTTAACTTGTTTTTGTTGCTGTTGCCGGATCGTTGCTGTTATTCAAATCGCTGAAAGAAATGAAGAATTTGATGAATTTTTTGAATTCAGTCAATTTTAATTAATAAATAAATAGTAATTATAATAGAAAATAATAAATAATATAAACAACTATAAATAAATTGGAACAATTTTAAATTGTAATTTATATTACAATTAAATTATTCGATTTAATTAAGTTGTTAAATTAAAACTTCAAAATTCGACTTTAAATCAATTTAAAATATTTTAAAAAAATATGAAAATATTATAAAATTAAAAAAAGAAATCGACCCACAATTTAAAAATTAAATGGAACGAAAATCATCACTTTTTATAAAGGATGTCTGTTCTTTTTTTTAACTCTATTTTACTTCTAAGAACTATTTCAATGATTGTTCCTGTTTCCTGTTTTGTACAATTTGATGCTTTCCTTCCACTGTGCTTTTATTTGCAGTCGCATAAAGAAAATCACTCGTATTTTCGCAGCATATTAAAAATAAAAACTAAATGAGCAACATTTTAATAAAAAGCGGTTGTCTATAAAAATATAAAATGTCTATGAATAAGTTGTTGTTAGTAAAAAAATACGCGGAGAAAAACTAACCACAAAGACACGACAACAACAACAACAACAACAACAATATAAATAAAAACATCATAACACATCATCTCAGTCAGTCATAAAGAGTTATTTTTTTTCTCTTCTTTATGTGCATTTTATGAAGCGTTTTTAATCACCCCCCCCCCCCCCCCTCCCTCGCAATTTAATGAAATTAAGTCATTTCCTCATTTGGTGCAAAATATCCAACTCTCAACAAATTTTTCAATTAAAAAATACGTATTGAAACACACGTTACTTAAGCGGCAAAAAAAGTATTAATAAAAACACGCAAGGATTTTCTTTTCAATACTTCTTTCGAATTTGTCGCAAATGATTGCAGAAATCCTTTAATTTTTTATGGTTTTGTTGTTGCCTGCTTTTTCCTTGAAGCTTTCATTTGTTGTTGCCTTTTTTGAGGGGCGAGGGGAATACTATATGGCTAACAACGATGGATGATAGGTGTATTTTTTCCAATTTTTTGTGGCTGTTTTAATACTTTTTTTGTTGCAATTCGGTTTCTTGTGTTTTATATGCATGCTTGTTAAGGACATATTAAGGACATGATGGCACTCTGAAGCCTATGAGGGTTGCTACGTGTTGTTGTTGTTTGTGTTGCTGTTGTTGTCCTTCAAAAGTGAGCACACGCAACATTGTCGTTGGTTATGAATTTTGAATTGAATAGCAGCCAAAAAGGAAGAGGTGGATCATCCCCCGCCCCCCTCCCAAAAAAAATTGGGAAAAAATTAAAACATTTTTAATTGGGAAAAAAACAACAACATCAACCGTAACAGCAACAAGAAAAAAAACTGAGGTTAGCAAACATTCAATTCAATCTGTTGAATTAACTTCGCATTTTTCAGTCTATTTTAAAGCTTCTGAAGCCGATTCGGAGGTCTAAAAAGGTAGTTTATTCAGTTGAGCAACCTTGAGATTTTACCAAACAATCCCGAACACCTTCCAAAGAACAGAATCCCGATTTTATAAGCAAAACATGAATGAATATCAAACAAAAGTCTGTACGCCTCTCTTGTGCACGTTTTGCTCCATTATATGTCCCAGTTTTATAGTCTAATATACGCGAAATCACGATAAATCATAAATTTATCTCCAAAATAATCCCTTCTGTTTTAAAGTAAACTCCTTTCGTTTCACAGCAACACTTTAATACTCACCGTATGTTGAAGCTTTAAAAAAGGGAACCAGGAATGTTTGTCGATGGTGCGATTTTGCGGCACTCACTTAAATGCGAAACCACAAACTTCACCTAAATAAAAGCCTGATTTAGGTGATTTAGGTCTGATTTTCACTTGAATACCCTGTCATAAGAAAGGCTCTGACAAAACGGAAAAAGAGACGCGTTCGCAGAAGAGTGCAATTTCGAAAGTGAGTCTTTTTAGGAAATGCACTGAGTGGAAGCTAATATGCATTTCTGAGTCCCCCAGGGACTGATGCCTGCCTCCAATGGTTCGTATTGTTCCAGTGGTTAACCCAGTAATATAAAAAGACTAGAAAAAAGCCAACAACAGAAGCTCATTTGACTAATTTTGAAAATGGTTCTCCAAAATGGAGGGGGTGGGGGGTCCTTTTCGTCTGCACTCCGGCGGTGACAAGGATCCGGTGACAAAGCTTAATCGATTCGAGGTTTTCCTGAGATGGAGAAGTGAACACAAGCATCCATCACTGATTTAAGGCTAAATGAAAAATTAGTAATTAAGCAAATGGTACGCTAAGAAACGCAGTAGAATGGAAGAAAGGGAGCAGCATAAACAAAAAAAAACAATCGACAAAAATTCACAAAAGCAGTACGGAATTTCGGGGGGAATTCTAAATAAACAACAAGCCAGTGAACAAGAGAGCTGTCATAAATTAATACAAAATAAATTAATACATTTTCAATACGAGTATAAAATGTCACCCAATTGAACTTGAACTTTATAACTTAACCACCTTATAACTACTTTATAACTACTTTATTTCGTAACTGCTTCATAACTAAACTGCTTCATAACTAAACTACTTTATAACTAAGTTTATCCTTTACTAAGCGCATCATAACTTTAAACTGCAATGCAATAAAACACATTAAAGTGAGGTGTTCAATTTTATTCCTATTTCGAAGCAAATCCTTTGATATTAATTGGCAACAACAATGTCATTCATATATGCATTATAATTCTTCCTGATGAAACATATTCCAATCAACGTACCCAATTTTCACCTTCTCACATAAAGTTCACACAATTTTAGTAAATATTATTTGTTCTCCTTTTTAGTATTTTTATTTCGATTTCTATAAAATAAAAATGATCCTTCAGATCCTACGATACATGTTTTTTTCAAACCTCAGCGTTTTTTTCGCTTTTCTTTTTCGCACCATTTCTTTATTTGCTGCCCTTGAGAGTGCGCTTAACTACTTATAAGCTAAGTAAATGACGGTTGAAAACCGTTATTAGTGCGGTTGACAGCTGGAAAAGCAACGCCGCTTCTCACACTCTCCACGTTCTCTCTGTCACTCAAAAAAACTCCTTGAATTGTTTAGCGCGCGCTCGACGCTGATTTTAATTTGGATTTTCGTCATTTTAATTATTATGTAATTTGCAACGTTGCTTTTTAATGAAATAATTATGTGCGTAAGTCACTTGCCAGAGAGGGTGTGGCAGTGAGTGGGATGGAGTGGTTGGGGGTGACGACATGAATGAATGGATGAATGCAATGAGCGGAAATGTCAAAGCAAGTGGCTAGTGTAGAAATAATGGCGATGATGGGAGAAGGGAGCAGAGAGTAAGGGGAGAGGCAAAGAAGAGTGTTGAGAGTGTTAAATGTGTTTAAGACAAAAGGTTTTGTTTCTACAAAATCTTTCTGTAGTTCCTTTTTTTGTTCTTTCCCGAACAAAAGTAAGTAAAAGCAACAGGAGCAAAAAGATCAATGAATTATTGAAGTGTTCTAGCAATCATTTGAAGCTTTATAAATGTAAGAAAAAAGTTATATTAGAGTCTCTGTTATTGATATTAATTTTGTTCAAATAAGTGATATTTAAACTACTTTATTTGATGATTCATTTCATTTAAATTGCAATAAAAGTAGTTATAATGTGCATATCTCGATGAAATCCATATTTTCACCAATACTTTGCAATATGAAAGAAGTACTAAAATCTTAGGGCTTTATTTAACTTTTGCTTATTGTCTGGTATTTCTTTTATTTCCCCATTGCGGCCATTTTGTTTGCGCCCCCAACACCGAAGTTTTTCACTTTTATTCTCGTTTTTTTTTCCTTTTTAAAGCCATCTTTTTGTTTCAGAGCTGTTTATATATTTAATCATCGTGCACATGCACAGCCGCACACACACACATTCACATGTGCGCACACGCCCACTTGTCCAATAATTAAATGCTCAGCAAACACTTGTCAGCCATCGAGAAACGTCAGCCAGCGCTACGTCCTGCTCGACACCCTTATTATTTGGTTTATTCATTTATTTAATTTGCCATCGCCGAAGCCGACGTCGAGGCCGGTGTTGGTGTTTGTGCTGGTGCTGGTGTTGAGCGCGGCGGGGGGACGACATCATTATAAGCCACTTCAAGAAGCAGTCGAAGCAGCGGCAGCAGCGGCACTCGGGAGGTGGATCGAGCGGCGACAGCAGAACGCTACGAAAACCTTTAATTGCTTAATTGCATGTTTCATGCATACGTCCGTCCATCCGCCAGGCTGTCCGTCCGTCCTTGCTTCACCTACTCACTCCCTTCGTAGCTCGGCCATGCTTTGGAAATACTTACAAAAATGTAACAAAGAATTCAAGAAAAGAAAAGTGTTCAAGATAAGCTACGGATTGGAAACACTTTCCTGTTCCTCCAGAGGCCGGGCTCAAGTTATACGATGGAAGGAGGGGGCGGGAGGAACGAAGAGGAGCGCAGGATAATTATTAATAATTATCCACACTCAGCACGTTCTTTTAAGCACCTTAATTGGTCGCTTTGATGCCTTGATGATGATTTCATAGTTTCGCCGCAGTTCTCTGAAGCGGTTCTTATTTAGTACAGGGTTCGATTTATTCTTAAAGTGAATTTTATTAATTAATTAAACATTGATTCTGAACAATTTTTAACACATCTTTTAAATGAAGGGGGTGTAATTAAATTGTTAAAATTAAAGCTTTAAACTTTGTTGCACTATCAAGTGTATTCAGGAGAGGAACAAAGGTAGTGAAGAGTGAAGAGAGAAAATAGAAGAGGGAAAAGAGAAGAGATCTTGATCCGGTAGAGCCCTGAAATACTCGACATACGCTGCCCATTAAACTTTATTTAAACGCCAACCTAAACGCCGCGCCTCCTCAATCATGAACGACAATCAGCGAGTATATTTTAAAGCCACTCAAAGAGCAGCTGCAGAGTAGGCAAAAGAAAAGAACACGTAAATAAAAACAGGATCAAAGAATTTCCTGTGCGCGACTATTGAAAAAAATCAAAGAAAAACGATGCAGAAATCGTTTTATTATTTTAATTTGTGATTTCAATGCAAAAACCTGCTGCAGCATTTATTAGATTCTCAAACAAAGCAGTTTACATTTATTCATGTTTAATATAAATCGTTGCATACTCGTACATAAGGATTTTAAAATAAAAAAAAATAAAAATTTAAAATTCAGCACAATTTCGTTGTCTTAAACTAAAGTTCGAGGTTTTTATAGAGAACTTGGGCATGTTTATTGGATAAGATGATGGAAAGGTTGATGTTGATAGTGTAATCATATGATGTATGTTGTTGTTGTTGTTTGTGGTGGTATTAGTGTTGTATATGAGTTCAGAGTTCGTGTTGTTGTTACTCTTATTATTATTGCTTTCTTTATGTATAAATTGTACTTTTAATGCTCCTCCAACGTATACGTTTTCCCCGTCTTACCACCCTAACAACCACAACCATCTATCGCTCCACTTTTTTCTACTTCTTCTTCTTCTTCCTTTTCTTGTTTCTTTTCTTATCCAACCAAATCCTTTGCTTTGAAGTTTGCATGTTTTACCAACGTTTTTAACGGTGCAAATGACACGCAACGACAACAACGGCAACAAAGCTTTTAGGACACCGCTTTAAGCAGCCAGAGTTGCCACCACTTTTTTTCTATGACTTGTAAAGTGTTCGGCATGTATTTATATACACTTTGTTAAACACTCCATCAGAAGTCTTTGATTTTAATATGTTTATTGTTGTTGTTTACATTTTATACCCTTGACTAAATGCATTTCTTCTTACTTATGCAATAATTTTTTTTTCCCCTTTGTATTTGCTTACAAAAAACTGCTTCAAAGAGAAATTATAAAATAAATTAAACTCCATTAAATTGTTTTCCCATTAAATTTAAAATTATGTATTGTACTATTATTTTAATATTATATTTAATATAAGGAAGTAAATTGTATTTCTAAATGAACTTTGGCCTTGTTTAGTTAATTTATAGTTGGAAAATTATACAAAAACACACGCATACCAACACACATGTGATTACTGTTTTAAATGCGCTCATTTACCGCATTTGCCAATGAAAACCACAACAACAACAATCTCCTCTCTCACTCTCACTCCAATCGTATCAACGTAACCACAAAAATACCATCAAATAATAAATTTGAAAACAATTGTAAGCATTAATTACGCATAACTTAATGATGGCCAACAAGTTAATTGAACGCAAGCATAAATAAATGCGTAAATAAACACGCAAAATTAGTTGTTGTTATTTTATGCTAACTAATTTCGGTATAATTGAGTGAACCAATCAGTTTTGAGCATAAGTACTCGTATAAAAACATGCAATTTTATCACATTACTTGTAAATGTACAGCTTCAAGTTGCCAATCAACAGAAAAACAACAAAAAATTACTAATAAAAAAAGTAACTTAATTTTTTAATACTACGGAATTTTTATTAGATTTTATTTATACGTTCTTATTTAGATTTTGCTTTTTTTTTAATTTATTTAAAAAATTAAAACATTTTAATGCCATAATCACTGGCATTCATGTTGCTTCGATTATAAATAATTTATTAAGAATTCCAACAACAACAAAATCACAATCATCGCCAACTTAAAGCCAATCGATAAAACTAACTGAATAATTGGCAGGTAGACGAAAAAGCGTAATTAACAAGTTCCATCAACGACCTCTGATCGACCCAAGAAGCTTCGAACATCAATAAAACCAAGATGAGGTAGCAACAGAAAAAGAAGAAGAAGAAAAAGAAGAAGACGGCACTCATGAACACGTAAAAAAGAAGCTCCAAAAATAGACACAACAAAAACGAAAACAACCCAAAAATCATAAAAAACGACACCAAAAAATTATAAAAAACGACACTATTCACGAACGTAGACTTAAATAAAATGGAAAAACAAAAAATACATAAACCAAATTTTTAAGCTAAACTAAAAAAATATGAATTCTTTATAAAGGAATCCAGTCGAAGAATCCATCTGAAGATGATTATTGGTATATAGTATCTACTACTTAAGCCAACAACAAAGCAACACTAAGCGACACCAACAACAACAACAACAGCTCGCCACTCTGCAGCTACTTAAAGTTACTACCAGCTACTCGCATCCATGAGATACTAATTTTTGGCAGAGCACAGAAATTAAGATTTTTGCGTGCCGTTAATTGCGTCAAAGCGAGACAAAAACGTAAAGCAACTAAAGCAAGAGAAGCTGGCTGGCTCTCGGACAGACAGACATGCCAGGGAGCTGGTCGATGAGGGGCGGAGGAAAGACATGAGCTGCCATGCTTGCTGGGGAAATCAGTATCGCTGAGGAAACCACATCCATGAGGTACATGATACACACGCACCGTATCTGTACACAGCAACAACAAAATCAGCACTGAGCCGTTGTTGTTGGTGTGGTTTTCTGCTGGAACTGCAGATACCCCTTCCTGCAGCCAGACTGAACCACCAACAGTTACTTTTACCCGTTCGCACCAACGCAGATACTCAACCTTCCAGATACTTATTGGAAAATCTCCAGTAGTTGGTATTCCTGGTGCGCGAGCGTGAGTGAAACAACTGCACAAGGGCAGCTGTTGTCCTTCACCGACACATTGCGACAAGAGGGAAAAAGATGGCGCAGCAGCAGCAACGGCCGCTGCTTGCGTGTATCCAAGAGATACGACGATTCTATGCTGTGCTGCGGCGGGCGGCTGCAGTTGGATTTTCGTGCGGACGCAAAGTTTTTCGATTCAGTTCAGCTTCACACTCGGTACTCGACGAACGCGGCAGGGTTCGTTCGCTACCACGCAGCAATTAAAAGGCACCACTGAGGAGGCTATGAAGAGCAGTTAAACGCGCTTCTAGATAGAAAAAAAAGAAGAAGACTGAAAAAAGGATTCATTGTTCGGAAAAATTGTGCAGTGTTTCATGAACCAAATAAAATAATCGCGAATATTCAAAAACAGTGTGAAATTTAGTGAATTTGGACTACATTCGGAGTTGTTGTTGTTGTTGTTGTCTGCCAGCGACATCCACCCACACAGACGGGTCCGCGGAACTGTCAGCACACTTCATGGATCGCTGGAGCAAAAATTCATCAAACTCTGTCCGAGGAAAAACAGTCCATCAAAAGTGACTGAGTGAGAATTTAGACATTTTTTTGAAACATTTTTAAAAGTGCAATAATTGAAAAAGAGACCTAAAAAAAAAAACAAAAACAACTGCTGTGAATACTTTAAGAAGCTTTAAAACAACTCCAGAGCAGGATTCGAAACAGTTGATCATAGTAAAAAATTGAAAACCGGAGATAAAACTAAAAAGCCAGAAAGAAAACCCGAAAAAAAGGAGTCCAATGAGAACCTCTGAGAATTTCTCATGGGCTGGGAAAGGACTCCAGTAATATATTTTATACTCTACCAAAAAAGCACGTAGAACAAGAACCCTCTTCCGATAACCAAAAATTACCACAAATGAAACGTTTTAATATTGTGTTTTATCAAATCTGCCAATAAAAGACTTTAAAGAACATCCTCAAGATCAAAACAAAAAAAAACGTTCGTCAGGATCACGAAAAAACGTCGGTCAACAGTGAAAACACTCCGGCAACCCTTAAATACTGTCCTGAAAACTCTTTGTTATCCACAAGAAATGTGGTAGGATCCTCATAGAGACATCTGGAGAAGCATCGCTCAGGCACATTCACCGTCGGCAAAATGCAAGCCACCAAAATGCGCACCCCTTTCGCCATACAAGAAATACTCGGACTCGGAGTGGGCTCTGCAGCAGCGGCTGCTGCCAGTTATCAGCAGGCAGCGCAGTTGACGCACCAGCATCAGCAACTGCAACAGGCCCGCAACGTCACCGCCTCACCACCCACCGCTGCCACACCCAGCGACTGCCAGAACGGACCAGCCATGTCGCCCGCCTCATCCCATGGTGGCGGGGGCGGGGGCAGTAGCAGCATAAGCATCAGCGGTCAACGTGATACGCGCTCCCTCTCACCTGACGTCACCACCCGCTTATCAGCTGCGGCTGCCGCTGCCGCTGCTGCTGCTGCACACTGCCAGCTGCCCGTCTTCAATCCAGCGAACTTCTATGCAGCCGCTGGTTACGCGGAGCATCATCATCACATGACAACTCTGGCGGCAGCAGCGTATCTCCGCGGTTTCTTGCCGCCGGGCTTCAGCACGCCACACGAGTTCCGGGGCCACTTTCAGCAACACTTTGGCAGTCAGTTTGCAGGTGAGTCGACTAAATTTTAGAGCAATCGAGCAAATGATTTTAACGCAATTTGTTAGTCAAAAAAACCCTAAAATTAAACTGTGTTTAAAGAAAAAATTAATGAAAGAGGGAATCATTTTTAAAATAAGAGTTAATTGACCATTGATTGAGCAAGTTCTTCTGTAAATTAAAATGGAATCAAAGATTATCCATCAGCTGGTTTCTAGTTGATTTTTGAATTCAAATTATTTCATTCGTTTAATTGTTTTTAAATTAACTATTCGATTCAAAAAGAAACCAGACGATGGCCCACCCTCTATCAATTATCGAGGAATATGTACAGGAAATGATAACAACCCAATATGTCTGCACTTTTCCCAAACCCATCGTAGTAAAAAAGCACTCTTTTTTAAAAACCCCCTTTACGCTATAGCATCCACTTCTTGTCACAATACATGAAACACTTCTGGAAACATTTGATTCCCCTACATTTTATGCACTTCACTGTTTTTTCTCGGAGACCATCCAAGGCGGAGGATGAGGAGGTAGAGCAGAAGCTGAGCCACAACACTATCTGTGGCTGTGCCACTCTAGTGGCTGTTTCATGAACTAAAAACAATTTCCTGCACATTTCCGTGCAGTTCTTTCAAGGCATGGAAAGAGCTAATATAAAAGCGTCTTATATTAGCTACAGTGGATGAGAGTGATAAAATATGCAACATTTTATTCTTATATTAGCTACAGTGGATGAGAGTGATAAAATATACAACATTTTATTCTTGAAGACAACGTAGGATGGAGGATGGTGATGATTTTGTTGGTGTTGCATTGATATCATGCCGCTCAGGTGTTGACGTGATGATGTCACTGCAGGGTAGCAGCTGCTTTGACTCTTTTTGTTGTTGCTGTTTTTCTTCGAACCTACAAAGACTCCTTTTTTGTAATGTTTTTGTATTCATTTCCTAGCTTATTAGTTGCTTGTTTTATCTTGTTGCTTGTTGAGTTAAAAATGGAGAACAAAAAAGTCTCAAAATGCAATCCTCCAAGCAAAATTATAACACCTCGGTTTTAATTGTTGTTGGTTTTTTGTTGTCACCCATTCATGATATGGTGAGTCTTCTTCTTCTTTTCTCGTTCTTCTTCTTCTTTATTATCTTTATCTTTTTATGTGTGCATAGACATAGAAATCCATTGAGATTTACTCGAGTGTTACCAGAGGATCGCAGAAAAGGCGGCTAATTAGCTGGCGGAGACTAGAGTAAAGCACAACAAAATGACAATAAGAAGTGAGTAAAGTAAAAGAGAGCAAGAAAAAGAGAAAGAACGAGGCAAACAAGAATATACAATAAATTGTCGAGATAAGAACTTAGATGAACATGTGCTTGCCGGATATAGTATACAGTCTTTAAAGCCATGGTTAAATTCGGATGATTTCAGTAAATAAGGTCTTACTTTGCATTACTCTAGCCTAAGTTAGGTTATTTCTAGAAAAATCTAGTAACTACATTTTAAAATGATTGTAGCTTTAAGGATAAAGTAGCTTGGCAGAAATACATAATGAGATTAGATTTATTTGAGAAAACGCTGAAAGTTCTTTTAGTCTAATCTGTTCATAGAAAAATCCTTCACAAAACTCAGAATGACCAAGATACATAATAATTTATATCTGATAAAGAAAAAATATTCCGAGATCTTAACTCTTTAGTTGCATCCTTCTAGATGTATATTACGTAGAATTTCAGTAAACTTCAGCTTTATACAATTTTTTTTAATTTCTTCTTCTATTTTAATTTCCTCTTAAACTGGGACCACATAATTTATGTGAAGAGATTAAATTTAACCGCACAACTGTTCTCAATTGTAAACACGAAGATTTATCTTCAGCTCGATGGCTGAATTATTTATTGAATGACATGCACTAAACGTTATTTAATTTTGTTGATTTTCGACACCAACTTAGGACTGAAGTCGTCAATTGGTCAATAAGTGGTTCTTCTTTTTCCGATAACCACCACAATAACGAGTCCACTTCAGTTGGCCCAAACAAGCCTGGCATTTCACTGGAATTACGCAAAGCATCCACCACTTCAGAAAATCGACTGAAAACATGTGCGATACGATATCCTCACCAACGAACGGACACTCAAGAAATATCCTACGAAAATATTGACTTTCCAAGGAATAACCATCCAATTCTTCTCATCACTCCCTCCGTCTCTGTGTGCTCCCTCTGTGTCTGTGCCTCTGCTGTGGCTGCAGCTGGTCTAAAGTTGGTTGGTAGTGCCCAATTTTTTTTCTCAAAAACTCCTGAAGAGAGCTCTAACAAGGTGTTTGGCTAACAAGGAGTTTGACTAACAACAAGAACTGCAACCAGAAGGACAAAATAAGGACTACCGCAGCCCAAGGATAAGCAACGTAAATAGCAACCGCAACAGCAACAGCAACAGGAAGTTCCTGGCAAAAGAAGTACGTCCGTAAAAATGTTGGCTGAAAGACGGACGTGTAAACGACGTAAACAACCTGAAATTTACAGCAGTAAAAACGCACCTTCAAGCGAAAGGTTGCCTGCCGCTTACTTCGATGTTCCGGGAGCTGCTGCTGCTACTGTTGGTGCTTGTGCTTGTTCTTGTTGTTGTTGTTGTTGTTGTTGTGCCCACTCAATGGCCACTCCAGCCACTGAACAGCAGCGCCACAAGAGTAGTGTAAAAAACGAGACATCTTCTCCTACTTACGCGGTCCTTTTTTGGTACACTTTATATTGTTGTTAATATGTATGTATGTATGTATGTTGTACGTATTCGTGTGTGTGATTCAAGGAAAGTGTAAGAAAATTGCTCCTTTTTCGCACTCAAGTGCGTTGTGTTTTCTTTGTTTGCACTCAAGTACAACATACATTTGCGTTTATTAAGTCTACAAGATGATTTTCCTTTCTTCACTCGCATTTTCATACCTGCCCAACAGCTGATCCTTGAGCCTGATCCTTGGCTTCTTCTTGTCATTTCATTTAAATAATATCAACACCTTGGCTTATGTAAGGGATCAATTTTACACCCACTTACATATTGTGTCAACACGGAACGCCTACTTTTTCACCTTTCTGCTTGAATTTGCTGCTAATTGTTCTTGAATGTAGGAGCATCTGATCTGAGTGAGTGTGTCGGTGTGTGTGGTGAAGAAGTGTGGGAAGCGTGAACATCCTGAAACCGCACACCAAAAAAAATATAGACGCCTCCCCCCAAATCGATCAAAATCCAGATTAAGTGTTTAGTAGTTGTTACGTTAACGAGCTCAAAATTATTGGAGTTTATTGAAGTTTACAATATTTGTTGCCTACTTTTAGGCATACCAAATGTAAGTAAGTACGATAAAAGATTACGAAACTCTTTAGACATTATCTATGGTCGACATTAAGCAATTTTTCAATATCATAGCAATCATAGAAACCTAATTTAACAGACTACTATGTCGAATCGGTATGAATATCGCTTAATTTTAATTCCCATAAAGACCAAAATAAGTGATTAGGTATTTCAACGGTTTGAAGTCTTTTAAATGATTGGGTGCTTCAAATGTCAAGTAGACTAGAAGGACTTCCTAGAACTCAAGGGAATGATCTCTGTAATAGTTTTCTACGGCATAAATAAACATCGAGAAGACTAGAAAAATAATAAAGAAGGCAAAGAAGACCGATCATAGATCATAATCGGTGGTGGTGCTGCTGTTGTTGTTATTCTTGTGGGAATAATGAAACAGCTAAAGCGAAGGCTGACCCTTCTGAGATTTTTTTTCTTGTTATTGTTGTTATTCCTGAAGGATTACAACAAGAGTCTGAGCGACTGAGCGGCTTGTGACTCGTTTTTCTCTATTTTTGACGTAGTGATGGCTAAATAAGCCCCTCTATGAGCCTGAAGATGTTTCGAAATCTTCTTTATTAATTAAAAGGTGGTACAAAAATCAGGTATAAAAATTAATAATTGAATTGAGTTACAACTCATTTAATTGTTGTCAATTATTCCATTGAAAAGTGGTTTACAACTTTCGACAAGTTTTAGATATTTTATATTGTATAAATTTGCCTGTAATTTTCTCCACGCTTCCGATTTTCCTTTTTTTTCGTTGCCTTTGTAATTCAAATTTTGCCCTCTTCAATTGATCTTTTTTCCCTTTACTTCACCTTTTTAACTAATCATATAATGGAAAAGTATCATGTTACAAAGAAATTTCTTTCACCCAAAAAGAACTCAAACTGTGACAAAATGTGTCCTTTTTTGCGAACTATTTTTGCACAAAAAAGGCATAAAATGTGCAAAAATGTAACCTCAAATTTGCCATAATTAGACGGAAATGTGCTCCTTTTTGAAAGTGATCTTATCACTAATAAGGATATAATTATATTTACGAGAGGGAAGGGAAGGAGAGAAGAGGAGGTTCTTTATATTCTTCAATTAAGTTTCATTGTATTTTTAGATATTTTAATATACTGCTATAAATACTCAACGATGATATTAAAAGTATGTGTATATATAAAGATATTGAGTATATCATTGCTGTTCCTAATAGATTTACTTTTAAAAACCTTAAACATTATTTTATAATCATTTCCCAGTTCATACAAATGTTTTGTAATTAAAAGAATACCCCAAAGAAGAGTCCAAATCGCATTACATTCAGCTTTTATTGCTTCATCAACTGCCAATAATTTAGCGCGACGCGAACATGTGTGAAAAAAGGTATGAAACTCCTATATATTGCTTCCACTCCATGGCCCTGTACTTGCCCCCGGGTAGCCCCTCAAAATAGTATCGTCCCTCACATCTAGACAAGAAAATTACTAAATACCTTCGAAGGAGAAAAAACACCCTCTTGCAGTGAAACAAAAACGTGCCCCAGGATAACTGCCCCATTTTATGAGGGAAAAAAGCAACCCTTTCCTTAAAGGGTGCCCAACCAATGGAAAAACTAATAAAAAGAGCCTAAAATAGCATAAAACTTCGCTGGCACAAAAACAAAGAACAACGTACTAAAAGCGAAATGTTAAAAAGAAGCCTGAAACAGCTACTTTTTAAGATTCTTTCTCGGGATCTCTTTCTTGTCTTTATGACTAACTTTAGCCATCTTCAAAAGGCTAAAAGTTTTTATATAAATTGGTTATATGAGTGTGTGTGTTTGAGGTAAGAGAAGATGTTGAAAGGGTGTTAAGATTGGTTTGCAAGGTGGTCCTTCTACATTTGTTTCTGTAATGAGTTTTAAGCTCCAGTGTTTTAAATATTTATTAACCCATCAGTACGCGGGTGTGAAATACGGACATGCTTACACTCACATTCGCACACACATACACACATATACACATACACAGTCACATACGGCAGCGACACATTCGGAATGATGTTTGTGAGCGTAGCAAATTGTTGCCAACAGGGAAATTAACGAAATACCGAGGGTATTCTTTTTTCGTATCTCTTAAAAACACTGACACTATGAGGCAGTTTAACGAATTTACACGGTTAATATTCAATTTACTTTTGAATTGCCTTCAACAATTTATTGCGTGACAGTAAAGGGTACCTTTTGCCAGAGAACGAAGCCCCCTTAAAGCTGAAAGCTAAAGGAACGCTAAAGTCAGTAGAGCTATATAGGGCTCGTTCGGTCCTTCTAAGCACCTTGATTGAACTTTTAATTTCCCCCAAATTGCAAATTAAGTTCGGGAAATTGAAGTTAATTACGCTTTAATTGGCTTTAAGCAGTGACGGGGAACGAAATAAAAAAAAATTGCGATACTGAAGAAAATCTCTTAATAATTACTATAAAAATTTCCAAAAGACAAATAATTAAATAATAAGTACTAAATTAATAAAACATTAAACATTACATTTTTTAATTTATAATAAACTAAACTAAAATAATAACATTTATAGTTAGTTTATTTCTAAAACTCAGACAAAAACTAAAACTCTATACTTTATACTTTATACTATACTGGAAAGACAAACCAGTTGTCTGTGTATTTAATAAAATTACCCAATTATTTTATTATCCAGTCAGTGATGAAAAAAGCTCCTGTATCCATGGCAGAGAGGATCAGAATCTACATCGGAGCTTCAGAAAAAAACAACGCAGACCACGAAAAAACCAAGCAGAAAAGCTGCTAAAGCAAGAAAGGGGAAGAAAATGGGCAAAATTGTATTCTCTGGAGAAGAATAGGGAAAATGAAATCGGCAACAAGGAATCCATCGACAACAGTAACCAACTTCGTGGCTAACAAATGGAAATACAATACAATGCGAAGGAACAATAATTTAAACGAGTAGAGTAGCAGAAAAGCAGACAAAAGAAAACGAGCGGGAGGATGAAGTACGAGTACATAAGCGAAGCGAAGTGCTCGCTTTGTATTCGTGAATCAGTCTTCCATCTTTCGTCCCCCAGCCCCCCACACCCGTTCCACGCCATCTTACGGCACTAGTTAGCAATCAACGTAAATTGGCAACAAATAATATCAAATGCAGCCGAGAAAAAAGTGAGGAAGACATAAAAGCAAAATAAAAAATGGAAAAATACCCTCGCAGTGCGTTTGTGTGGAAGGGGGGCGGGGGGGGGGAGAAAGAAAGAGGGAGAGGGGAACTGAGATGGAACAATACAATACAATGTATTGCCAACTTGTTAGCTTGTTAGCTATTTATAGATTGGTCTTTTCCTAGTTTTCTCGTACTTCCACGTAACTCTAGCGTTTAAAAAAATACCTCATAAATAAATGAAAAGTGAAAACAAAAAAAATGTTTGTACATAAAATAAATTTACATTTATTATTCTTCTTAAATAATTTTGCACGATTCACGATTCACGATTCAATTTAAGTGGATCTCCTCTTCTCGCTTCCATTTCTAGCATTTCACCGTTTTTCCATCACTAAAGCAACCATCATGATTGTGATTTCTTTTCAGTGTTGCTCATGCCTCTTTTTTCGGTGCGGTGCTTTCAGTGCTACAAACGTCGTAATGTAAACGTAAACCACTTCAGTGCACCATCTTGTGCGCCATCTTTGAATTTTTAGCACTTGGCACTGCAGCTCGAGTCTCACGACGCTAAATACTCGTATATACTAAAAAAAGCGTACAACTAGTATGTACAACAACAGCACTTTGTTGTTGTTGGTTCTCGTTTTCCCCCTTTTCTTCGGATTTTTTCACTTTCTCTTCTCGTTTACAAATAATTGCGTCTCATATTGCCTCGAGCAGGCGGCAGACGCAGGAGCAGCACAACTTCCGCAAATAAACCGTCTTTTCTTCGATATACTTTTCGTTTTTCCCACTTTTCTTTTTTTTTTCAACGACTTCGACAGCCTTCCTTTCGTTCGCACGCTTCACTTGCGCTTCTTTGACTGCCTGCCTGTTTTTTGTGGCAACTCTGGCTGTACAACGCTCGTGGCTCCGTACTTACGCTCGAGTATTATTAACGTAAATGCAAAATTGCCAATTTCGCGTGTATTTCCTGTAAACAGAAATTTGCTCCTTCTTTCTTCGTCCGTTCGCCGATTTTTTCGTCCTCGTCTTTCGCTTTTTTTACGTCTTGACTAATTTTCGCAGTTTGATGACTGATTGGCGCCGCAGCTGATTTAAATTTAAAAACATCCCCGAAAAAAGGAATGAACAAAAAATGTTCTAATTTTCCTGTAAGCTGTGGTTATTAATATTTTCGTATTATGTCTGTCTGTCTGTCTGACGTTTAAAATTGGTGAGAAAAGCTATTATTGGTAATTTTTTAAGCTGTAATATGGGTTGAGTAGAACTGAGCTCCTGTCATAATATTACTCGTTATTTGAGAGCAGAAAAACGATTCCAATCTTGTCGTAATATTTAATATGTAAGTGTATTTAAATGTGATTATAACAAAAATATTGTATATAATTTTAGACGTCCTTTTTATATGCTGAAGGGGAAAATTATACCCTCATAAGGTTAAAATATTTCCTATTGGAATCAACACCTGCTGAGTCCTTCTCGCTACAGTTGAACTACATTATTAGTTAATTAGACCACTTTAACTGGCCACTCTTTTAACCAAACCTTCTTCCTTCGCTCACAGTTGCTCCTCTCAGTTGGTAAATGACTAATAACCCAACACCACTCCAAGCAATATCGAGTATCTTACAGAGCCCTCCACAGACCCATCCACAGGCTTATCGACATACTGCGATGATTCCCCTGGGAAAATTGTTATTATATTTCTGTGCCCTTGGCTACTTTTCTTTCCATACAACCGCAATAAATACACATCAATTAACAATTAGCAACCACAACAAAAACAACGCGATCACCTACGTTGCCTGGACCCTCAACCAATTCATCCGGCAGTCATTCGTCCGGCTACTTGCATGCTCTGCATCACCTCTTCCTGCATTCATGCTCATGTCCGAAATATAGATTTCACCATATACAATATGTACTTCAAGCACTTCACATTAGTGTTGATAACATTCTGGGTACTAATTTAATTGTGTCCCATATCGCATGACACAAGCCTCGTATTTACGATATTTCTAAATCAATGCTGAATTTTCTGCATTGAAATCGTTGGATTTTACACGCAATATTTACGTTTGTGCTGGTCGTTTGATTACTTGTAGTTTTCTGTAATGTGATACGTTAGTGATTCCTCTACTTTCATTACTTTCCTTACTTTCTTAAGGACACACTTTCCTCACTTTTCTTTTTGTTCTTCACTTTTCCGGTGCATTTCTTCTTGTTTTTATTGTTTTTCTGTATCTATTTGATATAGAGTTTCCTTTTCTTTCAATCAACCGATATAGAGTTTCCTTTTCTTTCAATCATCCATATAATTTAATTGTTCAATTAAATCAATGTTCGATTTTAGTTATTCAATTCATTTTCATTCCATTGCGATTAGTTTTGCTCTTTGATTTTGTTGACAATGTCCATCACTATATTTTTCCCCCTCTTCTCAAGTTTAATTCCGGAAAGTTTTATTTTTACTTTCACTTCTCTTTTCAAATTTAGGAAATTTAATCTACGAGTATTACATGAAATATTGTTTTTATATAGAATACAGTGTAGATTTGTGTATAAGAATGTATTGGAAATCTTTAGGACTACTTAAAGAGGAAGTGAATGAAGAAGTAGTAACAAGAACGAGAGAGAGAGAGAGAAAACTGATATTATTGATGTCAATTTGTAGATTAATTAAATCCTTGTTACACCCGCAATACACTCCTGTATGTTCCTCTTGAATGGGGAAACCCAATTTCCCTCCACGTTCTTAACCCTTAACCCTTTTAGTTGCCGTATCTGGCAGCATCTCCATGAACATACTTCAACAATTATAGTAATATTCATTAATCTATGTAGATAAGTGTATTAATTAACCCTTTTGTCGTACATATGCACGTACAACAACAACAAAATGGACGGGAATGATGAACACAAAAGAGAAAAAGAGAAACCGAGAGAAATGAATCACACCTTTCCACATAATTTTCCACATTCATTTCATTCAATTTGTATCCGTGTCTTGAACCACTTAAAACACCCTAATTGTCACACAATGAAAACATTTGTCAACATTTCTCCCTCCCTTCGCTTCCTACACGTCCTTTAGTCGTCTCCTCTGCACATTTCTCCCTCCCTTCACTTCCTACACGTCCTTTAGTCGTCTCCTCTGCAGCTTTCTCGCATTTCAGTCGAAGGACCTTCTCAGAACCACAAATCTGCTTAAATTGGCAACAATAAAAGAAACAAAACTGAAAGCAACAAAAAATATATGACGGACATTCGAACAAAGCTTAACCCGTTCCAGGCCGACATCAACAGCACCCAACCAACAGCACGTCGTTTAACACTGCCATCGTGCCACTCTTTCGTTGGTATTTAAATAATCTTAGAATGTCAATCTTTTTCATGCTCTTCTTTTTCTCCCCCTTCTTACGACTGTTTTTTTTCTCAAAGCATGGAACATGAAAGAAATCGACGACTGAAATCTTATCCCAAAAGCCACATTGTTTGCAGTTTAAGGAGGAAACAAAATTTCGGTGTGTTTCGTTGTATGTACAGCAAAAACATGTGTTAAAGTAAAACGTGCCAAAAAAGGAACCTCCAAAATGAACGTAGATATTTCTGTAAACGTACGCCGCAGCGTTCTTTCGTCTCCTTGTCGTCGACGACGATTGTAAGGAAATTGAAAAGCAACACCTTGTAAAAAAATAATGGGTGCGTTTATTGTGACAAGAGCTGCAAAAGGCATCCGACGTATCCTGGCCGATATTCTGAATACGCGGAGCAGCAAAGAAACACCTTGGCTTTTATCGAGGACTGTAAAATTGCTGTATTTAATTTTCTCTGCTCTGGTTTTTGTTGTTGCTGCTGTAGAATATGTTATTACTAAGGCCCTGGAACCCTTCCTCCCGTCCTTCCTCTGGGGGCGTTTTGTATTCGGTGATTCCGCGCCAATCGAGTGGAAGTGTATTCAATGTTCAGTATGTGGCAACAAAAGGGTTAAAGCGGATTCAGTTTTTATTGTCAACTAATATTCTTTGAGCTCAGTTTTTTCTCAGAGTGGTTAAATTGACATTTTAAACGGTGCTGCGAACCACCGAACGAAAGAATGATATAATAGTGATGATAATATTTAAATTATTGATCTCTAAGTAAATATGGAGTTGCTAGTTTTAGTATTATGATTAATATTAATACGAGTATAATAATCAAAGGATTTAAATGCTTGATGTTTTTAAGTTTCCCGAGAGAATTTATATTTCATATACACTTTTTCAGTCATTTAGTTACTAAGAAACCTTCAGGAACTTTTTCTCTAGAATGAAATTTGAAAAAATATATTGAAATGTTCCACGTTGGCTTCTGAACGACGAGAATTTGATTTTGCTTCTCATCAAATTTTAAAATGTATCCACTAACTTCGGCTTCTTTACAGAACAAACATCACGTGGTGGCCAAGACTACGCCAACCGCAGCAGCAACAACAACAACAATAGTAGTAACAACAACAACAATCATACAAACAACACCAACGAACAGCACTCACCAAGCAAAGCGAGTGCCAGCACCAGCAGCGGCGTCAGTGACACCGTCAGCAGTCAGTCTCACCTCGCTACCAGCAACAGCAACAGCAATAACAACAACAACACCAGCGGCATCAGCACCTCACCATCCCAACCACGGACGGTGCTCAGTCCGGCGGAGCATGCAGCCGCTGCTTTGGCGCATCATGCAGCTGCTGCTGCTGCACACACACAAGCACACCACGTTCAACATCCCCATGTAACTGCAACGCAGCACGTACACCATCAACAGCAGCACCAACACCAACACCAACAACAGCATCTTCACCATCAGCAGCAACACCACCTCGCGCAGCACCACCTCGCTCAGCACGCTGCTCACCATGCGCAGCTCCCTCATGGCGCCGCGGTGCATCCGCATGACGCTTTCTTAAATGGCGCCACCATTGGTCCTGGCGGCGGCGTTGGTCATCCGAACGGACTGCTGATGGGCGATGCCGGTCTGCTGGGTGGGGCTGGCAGCGGCAAGAAGAAGAACAAGCGACGGCACGGACGCACCATCTTCACCAGCAACCAACTGGAGGAGCTGGAGAAGGCTTTCAAAGAGGCTCACTACCCGGACGTGAGCGCACGTGAGCTGCTCTCCATGAAGACGGGGCTGGCCGAGGACAGAATACAGGTGAGTGCGAAGGGTGGTTAGTGCAGTTGTAGTTGTTCTTTTGTATTTTTTCCACTTTTTATATTGCTTTGCAGTTCGATTTTGTGTTTTTAATGCATTTTTTCCTGCTGTTGTTCTTGTTGATGCGGCTGCTGCTATTTTATTGTGATTGATTTTAAAGGTTTGATTCTGCAAGGATATCAGCTGCCTGCTTTTATTATCCTGCAAGTGGTTTATTGCATTTTTAGCAATCCTAAAATGCTGCATCTCAGGATTGCAGCACACCTGAAAGATGGAAAGGCTGTAAAACGTGGTGCCGTGCTTAGTTCTGTATGCATGCATGAAGAGTCAGTATTAGAAAATCATTTTGATTTAACAGAAGCTCTTTTCGTGTCCTGCTTGGAATGCAATAAAAGAAGGGTTCTTTTGAAAACGAAAAACCGCAGAAAATCAATGACTATCGTGTTAAAGAAACTTTCAAATCATGAATCGAAGGGGTAAAACGAGTGACTCAGTGGAATCAAAAATTGATTCCAGGGATAGCTTTAAAGTTACGAAATCCAGAAAAATCAATCAATAATTATTTATATTACGTACGAGCACATGTATTAATATAATATAATATACATAATAACTAATATAATATAATAATATGTACATATATTTATATATTGTACATAATGAAAGCCCACAAAATTAGTTCACTTTGCAGACGAGTGCCGATTATTGGTGGTGAAAGAATGAACCCCCGACTAATTATTAATTATCGCAGCAGTGTGTGATTTTTAATTGAATAACAACATGCTTGTAAATAATATAAACGCAACAACAGCAAATTTCAGCCATTACGGAAGCCTGTGTCATGGCGGCTTGAAACTTATTCGTAATTTCTTTGTTCTCCGGCAAAAAATGCTTTTTAATATTGCCTAACAAACTTACCTCCGTACCGTAAAAAAGTACCACCTTCGAAATCGAACCCCACTGAGAACTCTTGATTGAGCGCATTACAACAGTTGAAAGCGCTTCAATTGGCATGCGTCTGTATGAGTAGTGAGCGCTTGTGTCTGCGAGTGTGTTTTAAGGATCGCTTTGGTCGCTTCAAGAAAACAACAACAAACGCAGTACAAAAGCAAAGTTTTAATCAATGCAAAATGCCACGGAGGGAAAAAACTTCACTGCGCTGCACTTTAAATCCATTTGCTGCAGCCATTTAAAAAGTTTTCGTCCCTTCTTCTTTCATTTAAAACAAACATATGTATATTTCTTGGCCTTTTTACACGTTCTTCTTGTGGTTTTTACAAACAAAATCCAAGATGGCTGCCTGACAAGTAAAACAGGACAATCAAATGACGAAAAAGAGCGAAGTGTGCGAGGGAGAGAACTGCTTTTGTTTGCTGCAGTGTGCTTTTTTACAACTACTACTATTAATACATACTACCACTTCTACTATTAACACTACTATATTTTCTCAGTTCTATAATTAGTAGAGCAACAACACGTTCTCTAAATGTTTCTCACATCGTCTTTGGCTTCTTAGGTGGCTTGTTTGCATGCAAACTTTTTTCTCATTTGTTTTTCTCTGTCTGCCGGTTGTCTGGCGTTGCCACTTCAGTGGGTTGCACTTTGTTGCTGCTTCTGCTTCTTTTTGCCGCTTGTTATCTACCGCCCTGTCATAAGTGAATGTGTTTTGAATCTTTCTTCTTTTCATATACAATAAAATAGTAACTCATTTATTAACACGTTTCCTTCTATTTTTGTTGTAATAAAAATAGACGAACTCACAAAAGGTATATACATAGTTTTTCATACATTTGAACAAATTTTGTATACTTTATTAAAAGCTCTACTTTATAATAATATTTATACTATTATTATTAATACAGCCTTCTTTTAAAAGTTTCCACTCTGAAAAGCGTCATTAATATCTGAAAAATATTCTGTAATCACTCCTGATTTAACACTTGAAGTCCACAAGAGACTACGAAAAGTCACTCAATAATGTTTTATTGACGATATTGTTTTCAATTGTTAACAATTAGAATTCTTTTAAGGCTTTTAAAGATTGTACTGTGTTTTGTTTGGTGTTTCTTATTCAATACAAAAACTACTTAAATCCTTTTTTGGAATTTTTGCTAACAGAATGTTGAGTGCTTGCTGCAAAAAGGCAGCTCCTCAAAATCCATTAAACTCATTAAGCTAATCATGTAAAGAGACCAGACAAAGAGATCAGTTTGGTTGTTGAGAGTTCGCAAAATGCGATGTTGTCGATGCCTCTGAGTGTTTAAAAGCCAGTCAATGGAATTCAAGTTTCATAGAGAAGAAAATTTAAAAAATTACTTATTATGCAAAAAAGAATTTATTGTTTTTAAGTACCACGAGAGTGGTTTCAATTAAATTGAAAATGCATTCAAATGGGACCCACAAAATTAGAGATTATAACAGAACTAAAATTGCATATAGTAAAGTTGTTTACACTCGAACATGTTCCCAAATTATTAACATCTATCGCAGCGTTACGCCCGCCCATCTTCCTTGAAATCACATTCAACACACTAATTAAATTATGAAGTATCATTGCAACAACATCGCCAACATTGAACACGGACGGAACACCATCCTTAAAACCGTGTTCTATAAACGGTCAATCACGGAACTCAAACTCGCTCAACGCATTCCCGCGGGACAACTTAATCTGGTTTTTGTTGTTGTTGTTGTTGTTGGTATTAAATCTGCAACACCGCTTCCTTCGATTCCCACAAAGCAAACTCAAGTGCCGGTTGCAGGCACTGAATGGGGAACAGAGCACCTGAAACACCAGAGGAGGCAGCAGCAACAGGACCAGCAACACCAGTTTATCAACAATAAACGCAACACAACAACAAGACGAACGCCCCGCGCGTGTGTTACGATTCTCCAAGGATTATAAAAATGAAAATAAAACATTTTCGCACAAGCTAAACATGTGCCGCACTCAATAGTTTTGTGGACGATGATGATAATGATAATGATGGTGATGATGATGCAGCTGAGCAATAGCGAATGTTTAGAGACACAGTTTTGCATGTTTGTCACACTTGAAGTGTTGCTGCTACCGTAAAAAAGCAAAAACAACAACCAAAAAACGAAAAAAAGAAACTCGTCGGGGGAAAAAGTAAACACAACACATTAAATCTGCTTGAGTTAACAACAAGAACAACGCCACAACCACCGGTTAACATGCAGTGCAGACACACAGTAGATTAAGCAGCAACAACAATTGCGAGAAATGAATTTAGAAATAGACTGCTATACAATATTCAACATTGATTGTTAACAGCAGCAACAGCAATACGATTAACAACAACTAATTTATTTTCTGTCTCTCTCTCTCAGCGTGTGGAAGGTTGGCTGGTTGCAAACATTGTTGCATAAATAATAGAGAAATGTTAAAAAGCCTCCTCCGCTTCTCAAATGTCTGAACTTTAAGGAAGGGTGTTTTTTTTGTCCATCCTGAAAAATTTAATGTGTCTATTAATTTGCCGGATCGCACTTAAAAGTTTCACGGAGTAAATGATTTCGTGATTGATGGTAGCCCCGTTTTTTTAGTGACTTGCCACGTTTTAAGGCGTTTTCAAATCCTAAGAGATTTTCACTTTGTTTTTAGTGAAACATGAAATAAATTCATGTAACTCATCACATTTAGCAGTACATGTTGCTGAAATAAACGAAAACATGGATTAAGTTTAAGTTCTGCAGCGACTTGTGTCTCAAATCTATTCTTAGTGGCCGGCTTGCCACACTTTTGCTTTGCCCACTTAACACAAAACAATTGAAATGTTAATCATATAATTACGCTGCTGCTGCATGCACTGGATTCTGAGTTCTCTGCGCGTTTCCAAGCGCGATATAATGTCTTCATTTCGTCCTGCGAAGAAGTCGAAAGTATCAAATAATTATGCAAAATTATTCAAATGAAAAAACAATGTTAAATAATCTGGCAGCACTGCTTGTGTCGCCTAACAATTAGAACACAAACTGAAAAGGAAAACAACACAACAACAAGCGGAAACAAAATTAAATGACTGACAAATTACAAAATTATCCTGTTAAACATTATAATTGTTGTGTGTGTTGTTATGTTTCCTTAGTTTTGCTTTATACTCTTTTATAGCAGAAATGATTACTATATGATTATAATGATTTTTTTTTTTAATCTGAGAAAATAAAGAATTTCTTGAATTCATTTTAAACGTTAACGTCGTTTAACATTAAGTAGGTTAATTAAAGGACTCTTTTTACACTTTTTTACTATAAGTTTTCTCCTTTTTCTTTCAGGTTTGGTTCCAGAACCGTCGCGCAAAATGGCGTAAAACGGAGAAATGCTGGGGGCACAGCACTAAAATGGCCGAATACGGTCTGTACGGCGCCATGGTCCGTCACTCGCTGCCGCTGCCCGACACGATACTGAAATCGGCCAAAGATGACGAGTCCGTTGCGCCCTGGCTGCTTGGCATGCACAAGAAATCGCTGGAGGCGGCCGACATTCTGAAGTCGGACGAAAGCGATCGCGAGACGCCCACCTCGGACGACACGAACACCTCGTATTCGGCGGGCAGCACGCACAACTCCCCGATCTCCTCCTTCTCGATTTCGCGCCTGCTGTTCGATACACCGCATGCAGCACACAAGAAGGCAGCGCATCAACAGCAACACGCTGAAGGTGGCAACATGGCCGCTCATATGCAGCATCACCCGTACAACCAGCAACAGCACCTGCAACATGTGCATCAGCTGCAGCAGTTGCATCAACAGCAACAACAACACTTGGCCGAGCAGCACGCCGAAGCGCAGCGGCGTCACCTGCAACACCAACACCAGCAACAACAGCAGCAACAATTGCAGGCAGAAGCGGAAATCAGACGCCGAGCTGCACAGGAAATGGCTGGGGTTGAGGACGATGACGACGACTGCGATAGAGAAGAAATCGATATATGCGACGACGACGATGAAGACGAGCAGCAACAGCAACAGAAGCTGTTGAGCATGAAATGTGCGCTGGAGAGGAGTGCGAAGGAGGAAGCGGAGGAGGAGACAAGATGAAACTTGTACATCGATGTGATGATGTAAGCCGCTGAAAACGAACAAAATAACCACGACAGAGTGAGTGAGAGAGTGATCTCTCACTAAAGCGGAGATGTGAAAACACGATACACGTAATTGTTAAATAATATTTTGACTTTAAACTAAGAAAGGAATACAAACTCGCAAAAATGCACACAGACAAAAACTTTTAAATACCTTTTGTAATGCATAAAATAGTGAACTTGATCAGGGGGAAGGCTTCAGTTTGGACCTGTCTTAAGGAATGAATAATTTCCCGAAGTTCTGTTTACAAATTCAACTAAATTCTCAGAAACCAATTCAATAGCATTCCTCATGATCAGCAGATATGCAGGATTTCTGAGCGAACAAAGGATCAAATCCAGTTCTGTAATAAAGCTTCACTTCCTTACATTTCCTCATGATTAATATATAAATAAATAATTATATGTATTCATAGCATTTTATATAATTATAAATATTTGTGTGTAAATAAAGCACTGTAAAAAATGATACAACAGAAACAAAATTGCGTTGAAATTTCATCAGAAACAACGAAATCAGCATCAACTCTGAAAAACACGAAGCATTTGACATTATATTTCATTATACTGCAGAGTTAATATATATCTTAAAAGTTTATACAATTAATTTAAGAAACAAGGGAAAAATTAAGAGCATATAAAACATAAAAATATTGAAAGGAGAAACGACGTAAAAGCAACGACTTTTTCCATTTCAATCAGTTATTCTTCATCTAAAATCTTAAAAAACTCCACTACAATAATTAATATTAAGGAAAACGTTAAACAATATAAATAGTTATTGTAGAAAAATTAATATCATTTATTAATTAGTATTTTATTTATAATATAAAATTTTAAAAACATTAATGTAAATACATATATTATTATATCAATAATTAATAACAAAAAAATACTAGCAAGAAACTTCTTAATGGAACCTAATAATGTTTAATGCTTATTATTATCATGAATGTATTAAAATTATTAATTATTAGAGTAAAAATCAGCTCCAATTGTGATTTATTTATATAATTTCTTTAAGATTATTTTATACAAAGCGTTTTCTGATAACTAATTCTACTAATTCTAAGTGAAGAATCGTTCTTTAAAATTTTTGACTGCCTTCAGTTTTCATAAAATAACTTCAACTGCAACTTCGTTTCTTCAATTTTATTACAATTATTTGAAATAATAGTTCTTAGTTTTTTTATTTGGCATTTATTACTAAATTAAATGAAAATACAGAAAAACAGAGGAACAAAATTCAAAATATAAACAACTAAATACGAAATAAATTTACACTCAGTAAAATATTAAAAAAGCTCGTATTTATAAAAAAAATTATCTGTACAATAAAAATTCTACATAAAATTATTTAAACTTATAAAAACTGATAAGAGTATTATTAGAGTTATTAATTTATTTAGTTAAAAAAGAAATGTTTATAAATACAAACAAACAAAAAATTAAGAAAAATCAAGGAACGACTTAATAAATAAAGACAATGAAATAACCATAAAAAATTGAATAGTTCACTAATAAAAAGATGATTTCAAATAGAAACTGAATTAAATATAGATTGATGTTGCATACATATGTACGTATATTTTATTCTTCGATGGGAAGGCAAAACGTTTGAAAACCAAAGCTATTTAAAGTATTTCTAGAGGAAAACTATGTTTTTAAACAAATTATTATTGGATTACAGGGTATTAAATAGCATCGGGATACAGTGTAGAGAGCTGCACAAGATGTCTTGAATTACTATAGGCAGGCACTAATCCATGGTATTGCAGTGCAGTGCACTGTCGTACACAAATGAACGATTTGACACGAACGATTCAAGGCAACTACCCGAACAAGCCGTGGCTGCCTTGCCGTCTACCTGCTTCGAACAAGACAGTGTGTTGCTTTGCTTTTCTGTGAAGGCAATATAGCTTGAATTGTAAGCAGAAAAGGCAATAGTGCCTTGAGTAAGGCCACAAGACATTGCAAATAACAATACTGCTATGATGTCGGCAACGAAACGCAATGATATGAACGGCACATTCTGTTGCATGATCGGACAACATGCGCAATAACAAAAATGTTAAGTTAAGCTTTGATTCGTGTTTTTACGCTATTTAAATATAAATTATTATTAAATTATTTAAATTTAATAACGCCATTCGTTGCCATGCGTTGTCAATTGGCATTGCACTTGTCATTCGTTGCCATGCATTGCCTTTTCGTTCAAAAAAGCAACGAATGTCAATGAATACTATTGCCTTTGTTGTACTTTACTATCAGCACGCTTTCGGCAGTCAATCCGATTCGAAAGCAAAATAAGCAAACAGTGCAATGCTTGACATTTTTGTTGTGTCTTGATGTGCGTTTCAAAACATCTTGTGCAGATCTCTAATACTGTATCAAGTTATAAGAAATTTTAATTATAAGTAAATAATAATAGTTATAAGTTAATTAAGTTATAAGAAATTTTAAGCATTCGAAATATTTGTTCGCTTTTGAGTAAGTACGTAACCTACCCCACATTTGTTAAAGAAGTATCATGCAATTTTTTTTCTACCATGCGAAAAAGAATATTTCACACCCTACAACCACTATCCTATGCTATAAATATTAATCACAGAATGTTTCTCTAGTCGATAAGGTAGCTCACATGGAAAGGCCGTTGATACAATTTGAGATTCACCGAGAAAAGTATCCATTATTTTGAAAGACGATTTTCGGTCTTCGAACTGTTATAACCTTTAACTTTTGACATGCACAATAAATAGGAATAGATAGGAAAAATGGTCTAAATAAATGTAGTGGAAAGCCGGAACCAAAACTTTCATTACCGGTGCCTAAATTTCATTTCCGGTGACTCCTCTAAACTCGCACAGTTATTCTTGGCGTAAACCTTGTTAAATGCTTTATGCATATGGGCTGTTATATTTGAAAGTGGAATAAGTCCATTTTTTCATGTATCGAGATATTTAAAGGTTTGCGTTTGAATCAATTTGAAAATATTGGCAAACGTTAATCAATCCGAGTAATGTTTTTAACACTACACACCTATTAAATTTTATTATGAAATAATAATTATTGAAAATATTTAAATAAATAAAGGATTTTTTCCAATGGAAATGGACCCCAAATGGACTTATACCACTTTCAAAAATAATATTTTTGCGATAACATTTGTGTTGCTATATTTGAAAGTAGAATAAGTCCATTTTTTCATATATTGAGATATTTAAGGGATTGCGTTTAAATAAATATTTTAAAAAAATATTGTCAAAAGCTAATCAATTTGAGTGATGTTTTTAACACTTTCCAATTTTGTTATGAAGTAATAAAAATCAAATTATCTAATAAATAAACGATACTTCTATCTCCGAATGGAGTTATACCACATTCAAAAATATCATACATATAACTATAGTTATAGTTGGTATGTAAGACAATAAACTCATCATATCGTTGTATTTCTCTCTTGTTAAGGATCCTGAAGCTTGAAGTGGCAACATAGTAAATATGCTAAGGTTTTTGTTGTTTTCCAAATAAAAATTAAAAATTTAAATGGATAACTTTCTTTCATAATAGTTTTTTAATAATTTTTATGCGGTTTGTCCCTTTTAAACATGTTCTTAATATAATTATTATTATTCGGAGTGGACTTATTCCACTTTCAAAAAAAATATTTTTGTGATAACATTTTATAGTCGAAATTCTTTTGTTGTCTTTGTTAAAAAAACCTACTCAATTGAATGTATGATTACAAATATGGATAGAATGTGTCTATATCTTACTAAAATTACCATTAACTCATTTTTTAAAAAACTAGACTTATTCCACTTTCAAATATAACAGCTCATATATATGTATGTTATATGTATGTATATGCTTTACGTCGTGCTTTAACATATTTATTGCAGATTACAACCGGTTTGTGTCTTTAGTTAGAAAATCATAATTTTTCAAAATTAATTAATTGTGGGCCCCATTTTATGTTAATTTTATTTAACAAAACATACACAAAAAAATTAAAATTGTTGAAAAGAAAAAATTGGTTTATTTTTTGCTAAACAAAATCGATTTTTTATTTTCTTTATTATATACGGTAACCGGTATAACATTGAACTTTTGACATGCACAAATACATAAATACGAATACGATCTCGTCTGCGATTAAATTAAAAAGAATAAATGAACAAAATAAATTTATTTATTTATTTATTATTTCTTTCTTTGCTTATTTTACTTTCAACAATTTCACTAATAAATAATATTTGATAAGACTAAAAGTTACACGACATACCTACTTAAACAAAATACAAAATAAAACAACCAAGCAAAACATTTAACAGTATTCATTCCATCCGTATTACAATAAAGGACACTGGAAAAGTGTTTTTTTTTCTGCAACATTAAAACGGTATGTACAACGTTCTCAAATGCCCGTTGCTCGCTCCAGGGCGCTTAACTGATGGCCCAAGCGTTCCTCTTTAGCTTTGCGCTCGGAGCTGATTTTCTTGGAGTACGTGTAATTATTGAGAAAAGTTTGCACATCAATTTTGCCATTCAAAAATAGTTCCACATGACGATCACAATCAGTATCTGAATTTGATGCGGCGATTTGCAAGAGTTCCTACAATTTCAAATCAAATTTCAAATGAAACTCTAATTAAAGTGGAAGAAAACCTACTCGAATATGTTGTGGCGCAAATTCTTCAGACTTTCTTAAGTACTTCTTATTTAGCTGATCGCATTTCTCTCCCAAGTTCTTTAGAGTTGTAACATCATCGCTTAGTTTGCGTTTCAATTCAACTAAATTAGTCTCTTTTGATTCGTTTTCACCTGAAATTAAGTGGAAGTCATATTTCTGTCTATATATAAAGGATATTCTGTAGCTCAAGTTGCTAAGTTTATGTACGCGCAATAACTTCCACTTGATTGATCATGGAGTCCAACTCCTCGTTCAAGTGCTGAACCACAGACATTTCCTCAATGAAGTCGTCAAAAAACTCCGGATCGGTGTCCAGCTGCTTCAACTCGCCCAACGATAGTGTTGACAGATTGGGCAATCTTTTGTCGTTCAATAAGGTTGGCGAGTTCTCTGAACTGCTATCGAGTGATTTGGCTGCTGTTAGTTGCGATGTGTTGCTGCTGCTGTTGCGTAAAACTGCATTGGAAACGTCGTCGTTGGAAAGAATTGTGGGTGGATGACGTTCGTATTCGCGTATGATTGCATGTACAACACGACCCAAATCGGAGTGCTGAGAATACTGAAAATGCAAGCAGCTTTTACTTTTTAATGTATAATATTAAAATATTGTATTGATAAAAATTTTTTTCAAGCCCTTTAAAGATTAATTAAGATTAATTCCAGCACCATTCACATCATAGATCACACATAGCGTACATCACAATTCGTTTGTATCTTTTTGCAAATCCTCTTTTATTCCTCGTGAGCAATTTTACTCTTCTTTTTACAATAATTTAAATTAATTCACAAAAACCACTTCCAAAACACGTGTGCCTTTTCTATTATTCAAACAAACTTGACCTCGTCACTTAACGCAAATCGTTATGTCGAAGGAAAACCACTGAAGGATAACCATTGAAGGACAACAGCTGGTTTTAAGGACTTGCACAAAACAGACTTACGTTTAAAATGCCCGGCGCCTTTCCAATCTCCCCGCTGGTGCTCTCCACCCAATGGTGCTGCACAGGAGGCGATATGGTAAGTCTTGGCTTTTCCTGCGGAAAATTCTCGCCCAGCTGTACAGTCAACAGGAAGTTCTTCCCGCCCGACTCGAAATGTAAGCAGTACTCCTCGTTCTGAGCCACTTCGACGACGCTGACGAAACGCAAAACCTCAGCAGAGTGACAATAAATATCTACTTACGACTCAGAACTCACTTTTCGTTGAACACCTTCAGTGTGTCAATCTGACGCTTGCGGAAATCCTCCAGATCGTAATTTGGGTTGTATTGCCTCGGTATCATTTTGTTTGACTTGCACTTCAACGCAGCAGCTCTCTCTGCTCACATAACAACCCTTTTTTGCTTTATTTGTTATTCTTCTTCTTCATTCACGAATTAATTTATATGTTAGAAATGTTTAACTTTATTTCAGAAAACTTCTGCTAATTTTCCTGACGTTGAAATATTTCTTTATTGTATTATATTTATAACATTTTTAGTGGTCCGAAATAAAATGAGATGCGAAAACAAGCACCCAAATCATCGATAAACAAAATAAATTAAAGAACCGAATGGTAATTTGACGGCGCGAAACGTCATAAACGAATGAGAAACACATTCTGGTGCTTAAAAGGGCGTCGTAAGCGAAGCATGTTTCGTTCCTATAACTTATTATTTTTAGTTTAGTTCATTTTATTATGCCCAATTTTGTTGTTGTTTGTTGTTTTACACGCTAACTACAACACCAAAATTTCTTGCAGCTCTCTTTTGGTTTCAGAGTTATAGCCCTTTGTAATATGAAAATTTCGTGTCCGTATCTTAAAAACAACAAAATTGGTCATTTTTTTACGGATGTAAAGGAGGAGGATTTGGTTATCATTCTCTAAAAGGAAGGAGAATCGTTTTTTTCTTCTCTGTAAAACAAAAACATCCTGAAAACAGTTTCCCATTTTCTAAAAAAACTACGCGTTGAAGGGACAGGCAGTGCAAATTTTTCTTTGCGGTTGTTGTTGTTTCTTATTGCCGCATGCATTTCGTTGCGTTATGTTCAACTGTGTCGTGAAGCGTGTTTATAACATACATTGATTTCGACGGGGAATGGGCGACAACCAAGAAATATATTAAAATCCAGAAATAGGTAAATGGTGATTATTTATAACGATAATATTGAATATTTATTAAATTTATAATACAAATGTTTTAAATCTGAAAAACTTATAAAAAGAATTGCACTTGGTTTTATACTCGTCACACTTCTGCCTATTCTTATGAAATTCAATAGTAAACATAAAGGTTTCGCAAAGAATTGCTTTAATCATACCTACATATTAATTTTTATATTTAAAATTGTTAAAACACTAATACAATCATTATTAAAATGTAATTGGGTATTTTTCGCCTTTGTTATTTATACCCTACGGCAGTTGATGTTCTGATTATTGTAAATGGGATTGTACTGGATGCAGTTGTAATTGCTGCGGTTGCAGTTGCTGTGATTCCTGGCGCTGCTCCTGTAATTGCAGTGCTTGAAGTTCCAGTTGCGGTTGCAGTAGCTCGGGTTGTAATTGCTCTTGAGTTCTCACATTACTCAATGCGTGTTGAATATTAGGCTGAAGTACTTCTTCAGGACCAACTTCAACTTTAGGAAACTTTTGCAATCGTCCTGTGATGGTGTCTATTTGAACACCATGTGCGCCCAAGGCATGATGGCGCAATCCATACAACTGCAAGAAGCTGGCATCACAGTGGCTGCATTTAAACCGTTCGCCGGTGTGTCGTCGTACGTGTGCTTTCAAATCATTGCTCTGAGCGAAGCTCTTGGAACAATGATCACATTGAAATGGACGTTCACCAGTGTGGGTGCGCATGTGTATTGTAAGATTATATGCCCGGTGGAAACCCTTGCCACATAGAGTACAAAGATTTGGTTTGTGACCAGTGTGATATCTTCAAGAAGTAAGATTCATTAAGGAAATCATTACATGACTACGGGAACAAGTTATTCTAGAACTCACCTAATGTGCACATTCAAATCAGTAGCGCGGGGAAAACCTTTGTCGCAGTAAGTGCATTTATACGGCTTCTCGCCTGTGTGTCGGCGCATATGCACCCTTAAATAGTCGTTACGTGCGAAGCTCTCGCCGCAAATGGAGCATAAAAAGTTACGCTCAACGTTGTGTGTTTTTTCATGCTCCCTAAATTGCGCCCGCTCCTTAAACGTATCGTCACAATGCTTGCAAGCAAAAATGCGGTCTGTATGCAAGAGGCGATGTTTGCGCAGATAGGTTTTGGTCACAAAAGACTTCTCGCAGAAATCGCATTTATGCACCTTGTTGACGTTGGGTCCGTCACTGTGCTTCGATACCTTGTGTCGTACCAACGCCTCATTGCGTGGAAAAGCACTATCGCACTGGTCGCATTTGAATTGCTTGGCCCCGTGCAAACTTTCCATATGATTCTTCAAATGGTCACGTCGTGTAAAACGCTTCAAACATTGCGGACACTCGTGTGGTTTCTCAGCCGTGTGCGTTAACATATGACGCTGTACATGGCAGTAACGTGAGAAAACACGATGACATTCTGGACATTTATTATCCTTTGATTTCGCCAATGTGCGTCTACGAGTAGGGACTTTTTTTTCAAGATACTCTCTTTCAATTGAGGTCCTTTTTTTCGGCAATATTTCCTCCTTTGTTATTTCCACTTCATTTTCAAACGTGTTCTCGTTAACCATTTCGTCCCCACCAGCTTCTGATTTGGGAATGAGCTGCACTGATGATATAGGCGTTTCCAAGTTGTTAAGAATATCATCATCGACAGGTTCAGCTATATGAATAAAATGTAAGGAATGCTAATAAGATCAATTGTATATCTGGTTCTGTTACTTTTAAACGGCTGTTTATCAGAAATACAAAGCAGACTCAGGGGCTTCTCATCTTCGTCATGATTGTCACTCGAAATTGGATTTGTAGCATTACACCCATCATCGGCAGCGTCGCTATCCGATTCCTTCACAGAGTAATTATCCCAAATCGCCGCACTCGTACCGTTGATGTCATTTAGAAAGTCGTTTTTAAACTGGATTTCATCCTTGATATTTATTTCGGGTTCTTCCAGAGTGGCGTTGTTGCATCTTTCGGCGGTAATTTTGTAAAAAACGTTAAAATTCAACGAATTGAATAATAAATTTAAAAGAAAATTAAGATAATATTCCGAGTTACTGTAACACCAAGTATTATAAGCGACTATATAAATTTACACCTCAAATTACTTTATATAACTTTCGCTCTGAATTGTTGAATATATTATTTATAAATCAGAGTTTAATACCTTTCCACACCAGGAATTACTTTTCCGTGCACATTTTTCAGATGGCGCCTCATATGATCTCTGCGAGAAAATTGCTTCCCACACACTGTACACTTCGTATCATGCACCAAACCCTCTTCGGGATGGTGCAACGCCAAGTGTCCCCGTAACCGATGAAGGCGCGCAAATTTCTGACCACACACTTTGCACTTGTAACTAGATCCCTTGTGCGAGTTCAGTCGATGGTTTCGTAGATCTTCCGGCTCGAAAAATTTTGCGTCACACATTTCGCAAGGGTAAATTGACAATTTATCAGTTTGCGTCGACTGTTCCAATTTCTCTCCACTAACTAACTGTTCCTGGCTAACGTCATCTAGAAGACCAACTAACTGACGATAAGAACATTCGGTTCGTTTTTTAAAGCCATACGCATTTTTCGCTGTCTCCATGCAGCTGCTGCAGATCTGATGTGGCAGTTCATCGTGACGCTCCACCTTTCAAGCAGATAAAAATGGGTTAAGCACTTAGGGATTTTAAAATTCTACAGACTCGTGGTCACCTTGTATATTGTGCACTCTGACAACATTTGGGAAAGCGGAACTCCATCCATGGCATGATTTTCATCAAAAAGCAAGAAGAGATCAATGTTACCTTGCAAACAGACGCGACAAATACGTTCCATGTCCAGGTTTCCACCGAGAGCCATATTCTATATGGCAGTTTGTTACCAAATAAAGTGTATTGCAAAATTATAAATATTTTATTGCAATTAACACGTAAAGAGATTTGTTGTGGTTTTTTTGAAATACATCATAATTTGACAATCTCGCTTGATTTACTTCTTTTTGCAACAACCAACGAGCAGTTGCCACCTAGACGCTGAAAATATGATGTACCAAATTATATATACTATATAATAATAACAAAAACAATAAATGCACTGCAGTTCTGCTGGTAAAGGCGGCTATATTTAAGACATGCCCGGTGTGATTGTTGTTGTTGTTGTTGCTTTTGTTGTTGTTGGAGCTACCCATGAAAATAAACCCCGCCCCTCGCCCCGCCCCGTTTAGGAGTTATGAGCCTTCAAAGGTCGAACCTTTTATGCCCTATATCTCCATAATCCCGGCACATTTAGGAACGATATATACATCGTTGGAAAGGTAATTTTAATATCTATAATTTATCTTTTAGAGATTTTTTGGAAAAGCTCTTCGTTTCCCCGCAAATCGCATTTATTATTTTTACTACTATTTTTTATAGTATTTATTAATTTTTTCCAAATAAAGTTCTTCAGAAACCTGTATCGACGTTTGCCTTTTAACAAAGTACAGTTAATAAGCTATTTACAGGTGTTTTTTTTATTGAAATCGGTTCACTAATTCGGGAAAAAACGAACATAAAAATTAGCTAAAACTACGTTTTCCTAATGCCAAATGCTGAGGTACCTCAACAATAAATCATGTTAAATTTTTGTTGTTGTTGTTTTTGTTGTTGAGATGAGCAACAAAAACTGCCTGCTGCGCACATTTTCAACCAAAACAAATGAACTTTACATGTTTTATAATTTTTTGTTTACATTACTTATAAGTACATAACATGATTTGCACAACATGATTGAAAAAGTAGTACGACAAAAAAAATCGTACAAAAAGTACTTACACAACATTGACAAAGGGAGTAGGCTGTTCAGGTTTAAAGAAGGTTATTAACCGAAATAGTGAACCGATTTCAGTAAAAAAAAAAACTGTAAATACCTTATTAACTCTACTTTGTTAAAATGCAACGTTGATACAGGTTTCTGAAGAACTTTATTTGGAAAAAAATTAATAAATACTAAAAAAAATAGTAGTAAAAATAATAAATGTGATTTGCGGGGAGACGAAAAGCTTTTCCAAAAAATCTCTAAAAAGATAAATTATAGATATTAAAATTACCTTTCCAACGATGTATATATCGTTCCTAAATGTGCCGGGATTATGGAGATATAGGGCATAAAAGCTTCAAATTTTGAAAACTCATAACTCCTAAACGGGGGCGGGGTTTGTTTTTCTGGGTAGCTACAACAACAACAAAACAACAACAACTACAAAAACAACAACAATCACACCGGGCAAGGGTAAATCTTATCCGAAGAACAAAAAGGATAAGATTTACCCTTGCCATTAGCACTTCAACAACAAAACAATTTTGGTCGTCCTCGTTCATATTCCGAGTTATAGCCGTCGAAATTACAACAAATTCAGGCCCCTAACGCCTAAACTGTACAAGATACATGTCATTGATATTTAAAAGACATTCAAAATTCGTAATTTATGTTAAATAATATTTTATCAGAAACCGTCTAGTTCTTCACAAAAATTATATTCTAAATTTTTAGTGACATTCTTTTTCCATTCATTAATTTTTTTCTAAGTAGAATGTATAATAAACATACATCTTTACCTCAAGATTCAGAAAGTAGAGTTAAAGAAAGTTAGTTTTCTATGGATATTTGTACCATCAGGATCGGTGGTATTATCAGAACTTACTATTATGTTAGCGCCGGCTACACAGTAAAATAGTATTTTTAGGCCAATTTTTATTTTTTTTTATTTACGCCCACTAATGGAGACACTTCAAAAGGTGGATTGATCACAAACTCTAGGTTTTTGGTCATATATCTTCTCAGACCACTAAATGTGTAAATTGAATTTTATTAAATTTGCTCTTTAACTCTATTCTAAATATTCAAATTTAATTTATTGTTTATGAATTTGATTTAGTCTCTTTTGTATAAATGTTAAATTACTTTATAAATTTTGATGTTTTAAAACAGTTCCAGCTAAATAAAACATTTTCCGAAAATTAATGAGAACGACCTCTCCTCGTTTACAATTACTCTGAACGCATCCCCGAATAATGAACATTAATAACCCTTTTGAAATGCTACCAAGGTAAAATTGATCAAACTGTCAAACAGCGGACAGTTTCCAACAGTGAAAGTGAATCCTGGAGCGCTGAGTTTTCCTTTGCCATTTTGGACTACTTATCACTTATAGCAATTTTGAAATTAAAACATTGCAACGATGTCAAAAACGGAGCACGACCCAACGACGTCTTTGTCGATAATGGAGGTAAGCAATGGACTTTAGGTACACACGAATGCTTCGCTAATCGAACGTTGTGTGCTCCAAAGAATCTGGGAAAGTACAGTCAGTAAGCAGTTCAAACATGTTCTTCCATTTCTTGCCTCTTCCAGCAAATTCAAATCCTCATTAAACCACCTCCCAACGAAGATGAATTCAATAAATTGGCGCCGAAACCAGCAAACGTGAAACATCCCTACTATAAGCGTCCTGGGCGCGGTCACAATCATGACTCGTGCGATGCATGCGAGGAGGGTGGTAATCTGCTGTGTTGTGATCGATGTCCTTCAAGTTTCCATCTTCAGTGCCAGTGAGTAGCAAATGTATCTTGCATTGGACAAAAATGTTGAATAAAATGTATTGCAGTGATCCGCCATTAACTGAAGAGGACATTCCCACTGGTCAGTGGTTGTGTCATAATTGCCGCATGACGCTTAAGCCGTCTTGCTCAAAATCTAGCTCCGTAGAACGTGTTACACCCGCTAAATTAGCCGTTGCCGTGGCTACGGAACAAGCAGAAGCGTCTCGTCCGGGCACACCATCTGGTGACTTGGAGTCCATTCCGCTGAAAATACGCAATCTACGTAAACGTAGCAGTAGTCGTGCTTCTATCTCTAGCGATTTGAGCAGCACCGAAAGGTTTCTATCCAAATTGCCGGTGGGTATACAAAAGGCACTGGATCCTAACAAGAAGCCAACTCCACTGGATGAACTAATTAAGGCAGCAAGTATTCTTAATCCGAAGCAGTTCGAGTTGCCGCGAGAATTGGAAATACATTCTCAGTTTCCAGGCAATGATAAAGGTGAGAAAATATCGTTATTCACATAAAATAATGGTTTTTAGACATTTTCAATACCTGTTTAGTGGAGCCCATTAGGAACAATGGCAACGGTGGCGGACATAAGCGACCCAACAACGTGCGTCGTAATTCCAAGCCGTACGAATTGGATTCGCAAGGATTGGTGCCTTTGCCAGCTAAAACCTGTTTCTACTGTCGCAAATCATGCAAAAAGGCACCCCTGGTGGCGTGTGACTACTGTTCGCTGTATTTCCACCAGGATTGCTTAGATCCGCCAATGACTGCATTTCCCACAGGTCTTTGGATGTGTCCAAATCACGTGGAGAATTTTCTAGTAAGTATAAACTACATTTTCAATATAATAGTAATGCTCTAATTAGTTTATAGAAGTATAAAGTTAGTAAAAATAGGCAATTTTGAATGAAGTCAATTTTTCCAACTGATCACTACAAAACTTGGTAACGTAAATATATTCCAATAAATGTTTTAGGACACAAGTCTTATCAATAGCATCTCTGCCACGGAGCGCGTCAAGATCTGGGACCAGTTCTCGCAACCATTCGACCATGAAGTAGTAAAAACTGAATTCTTCCGACGCGTGCACATGCGCAATCCTCCTTTTCGTATCAAGGTACCAGTAAAAAGCCGGGAAGTCGTCGATATACCGGGCATTGTGAAATACCATTATGAAAATCCTCCTCCTTTGCTGCCATCGCTTCGAGAGACCATACGATATGACATCGTAAAACGTCGCAAATGCATAGCAGATCCCGACATGATCTGCAATGAGAGTGTAGCCGAGTCATTGGTTAAAGATTTAGAGGCATTGCAGAATGCAAAAGCGAAATATCGAGAAATACAAAAGGAATCGGGTAACGTGACAGATTTAACCAGCAGTAGTAGTGGAAGTGAAGACGAAACGCACGAACAACTCCAGCCTGAAAGCGACGGTGATCCATCACAAAAGCTGTCAAAAGCGAAACGACCAAGACGCAGTGGCGAACGTGTTAACGGTGGCCAAAACGATGTGCAATTAAAATCGGACGTGGAAGTGGACAATCAGCACCACTCAAATGCTCCGTTAAGTGTTGATGAAGCGGACACAGACAACGACGAATATGACGACCAAGCCAAGGAAAATGCACAGATTGATTTCGAACTACGTTACTTAGATGTGGAGTTGATCAAGAAGCTGGCGTTCCAGCGCCTGCAACAACTTGTTCACGAGAACCCAGAAATCGTGACCCAGTATCAAAATCGTACAGCTGCCAAGCGTATTCGTGAACTAACAGCGAACCAATGTACAGATAATAATTCTGCACAATTGCTTCCATCGCAAATACTCTCACCCGAAGACGTGCGTCGTTTGTCAATAATGTTTACTGGCGAAACATCATCAATATTAGCTCAGCATCAAGCTGTCAGTGAATATGATGAAATGCCTCAACTCCATCCGGCTTTGGCGACAGCAGCTGCTATTGTAGCCGCCGATGAAGAGGAGCAGAAGTATATGCCGAAGTTAAAAACGGACGCTGAGAAAGCGTACGAGCTATCAACACGTCTAGAATTGAAGCTCCGCCAAACCAAGGTACGTGCACGCGCCGTACTGACACCTCTTGGCGACATACTCGAGGACAATCGCTGGTTTAGCACTATCGAACTGGACTCATGTTTCTTTATGCGCTATCGTAATCTACATATTGGCTTCGGACACAGCATTGATGTAAATCTATCGCTGGTCGGTTTCTGCCGACGTATTTCTCCAAAACATGCGACCATATTTTACGATGATTTCTCGAAGTCCTATGAACTGATCAACTATTCCGAATTCGGTACAGAGGTCAATGGTCAGCTTTACTCATGCGATTTTACCGAACATGGTCCAACACCGGCAAAGAAACTAAAAAATGAAGATGTCGATCTTCAAAAGCGCGTGCAAGCTATTTTGGACAAACGACGAGGAGTGAAGCGCTACTTCTACGTGGCAGATAAGCAGGCAAAGTAAGCTAAATAACGACATAAATTATAAGGATATTCTAGTTTAGAATACATTTGTTGTTGTTTTAGAATGGCTCCTCCTCCAAGACCAGAATGCAAATGTTCATCACTGAATGAGCCGCCAATGTTAACAAGTGCCTGGGAGGGAACAGCTGTCCTTACACATGGTACTCTTATACGATTCGGCTGTTTGTCGTTCATTTTTTCCATACCCGAAATCGATGCACACTATGGTCAAGGTTAAATATTATTTTAAAGGTTAATTGCAGTTACAATGCAATCTCGTCATTCTAAACTACGGCTTCCTTTATACGTAGCCGAGCTGTACTAGAAGCTCCTACTTAATGATTTACTGTTTAACTGCGATGTAAGTTTAAGTTTTCAAATTACTGTTTGTGTGTTCCACATCGCAGTGGTTCACTATTACTTGCGCATAAGTGTGCAGTCGCCGTTTTTAGGTAAAGCTATATGGCGAAATAATTCAATTACCTACATACATAGATTAATTTGAAATTATTTAAAGTAATAAATTAAATGAGCAAATATTTAGGTAATGAATTTTTCACACACAGATTTTAAGAATCGCTGCAAATGGTTGTTTTTAGAGTACAAGTGAATAATAATAATTTATTGTAACCTAGTTTACGCTGCTGCTTAAGCTATTGATTGCGAAATTCATTAAAAATAGTTGTAGAACGTAAGGTGTTTATCGCAAGAATACAAATCAATAAAATAAAATAGGTATATGTAATTATAAAATACAATCCTTTGGAATTAAATGATTGCTTATAAAAAAAAATCCTTTTAAAAATCACACAACATTTGTGTGAAGTCTTTTAAAAAATATTTTCGGGTACAGTGTAATTTTTATTGGAATCTCTTAAATGCAAACCTGGTTTCTTATCGCTCTTTGGGTCGTCAAAACATAGGTTTGTGTTTACAATTTTATTCACTCCATCGTCAACAAATTAAACTTTATTGTTGCTGAATAATGTTTTCGAGGCACGAACGCAATATTAAATATTAAAATACTCTGCAGAAAATGCTTATTTTAATATTTAAAACCATAACTTGTGCACTTTTTATACTAATTGTTGCAGTTTTTGGATCAGTACAGAACGCTTCCAAAGCGGTCTGTATTGCTAAAGAAAATTCATTTTGGCGTCAACCGCAAACATGTTCTTCCTCTATTTTATCAATGCGCAACACGATCTACCTGCTCTATGACGTAAATCCATCCGAGGGCTTCAATCTGCATCGCGATGTCTACATACGGCTGGCGGTTTTTGTAAGCAATCTGCAGCGCCGGCAAGAATATAGAAACGCGCGGCTGGTACTGCCACCGTTTCGCCGTTTGTTCCACTGGAAATCGAATTACATTGCACAAGAAAGTCTACCATGGAGCATGTTCTTTGATATGGAAAGCTTAAAACGCTATGCGCCGGTTCTGGACTTCCCCGAGTTTCTAGAAGAGTATGCAACTTTCGGAATGGATTCGGTGAACTATATACAAGTTCAGCGAATATTTCAACTGCAGCATTTCGAGGATATGTTTGAAAGCGGCATCTTCAGGGACAAATTCGAGATTCAAGAATGCGAAAAGATGAAATATCTTCGTGGTCACATTCTGCAGCAAGCAGTGCTTATCGATAATGAATTCCAGTGCTTACAATTTCAAGGAAGCGCCGGAATGCTGAAAAACGTGCTGCATCAAACGTTGTCGGAGCTGGAAGCAGATGACGTGAAAGTTTTCGCTTTCTTAAACGCTGAAATAGTTTTGCACGATCACTGGGGCGATCGTGAGTTCTGGCGAGCACGCCGATCAATGCGGTTTGCCTCTCATTTAGTGGATATCGCTGATAATTTCCGCTTGCACCACTTTAATTCTAGTAACACATATGATAAGGTACAACGCCCTACCAACTGGCAGATGGAACAGCCTTACAGAGGTGCCCAAGGTGGGGCTTATTTATGTGCTCACATACGTAGGGGCGACTTCGTCCACGGGCGCGAGAGAACGACGCCAACATTAAAATCAGCTGCTATCCAGATAAGGAATAAAATGCAGGAATTAAATTTACAGCGGCTATTTATAGCCACGGATGCCATCGAATTTGAATTCAAGAATCTAAAGTCTAATTTGCAGCCTATAAAAATAGTGCGTTTCACGACAGATTCATTGCAGCAAAAAGCGCAAATTAAAGATGGAGGTATAGCAATTGTCGACCAATTGATCTGTGCCCACGCTCAGCACTTTATTGGCACCTTCGAGAGCACGTTCACCTACCGCATTTATGAGGAACGCGAAATCTTGGGTTTCCAAAAGAGCAGCACGTTTAATACTTTCTGCAAAGATGAGCGCCAGGAGAATTGTTCTAGAAATTCAGTTTGGCCGATTATTTACTAATTTTAGTTTGCATTTAAATATAAAGATTATAAATTACAATAAGGCTAAGAATAAGAAACATCACTAACGTTATAATACAAAAACAATCACTAATTCTGAACTAAAACCGAACATTCAACTTCTTTGGAAACTTTTTCACGCAGTAAAATGTTAACAGGTGCTAGAAACTTGTTAACAAATCGTACTTCTATATTTAATAATAAAAGATGGTATAATAAACTTTTCTTTTGCACAAATATATTTGTTGCTTTTATTAACTGTGAAAAATTCCTTCACATACGCTGTTACAAATACTTCCTAACTGTTATATACAAAACGTTTGATTGAAATTCAACAACAAACCAATCGTACAAAAATTGCATATTGTATTTTACTCAGTATCTTCGTCTTCATCATCGTTGGAACTAATTCTGAAGTAGCGAAGCTCATATGAATCCTTTTCATTGGCAACAACTCGAATCCAATCGCGCAAACTGTTCTTTTTCAGATACTTCTTGGTCAAGTATTTCAAGTAAGCCTTCGAGAAGTGCACATCAGAGTTCACGAACAACTTCATCTTTACACGTTCAAACGAGACACTGTTGCCCAAGTTGTTGACTTTGCCGTTAACCTTCAAGCGTGCTTTAATGTACTTTTCCTAAAAGAAGTGTGTGTGTAAAAAAAGAGATTAACATCGTAACAATGTTGAGTGGTTTTCAGCGGGAGGAACTTTTTAAAGAAATTATCTCTTACAATGTTAAGCCATTAAATCTACTGAATGATTAAGCGGCCAAAAATAGAAGAGTGACAATTTTTACTCTTCCACTGAGTACACTGTCGTCAGAGTGAGGCACATCACTCTCTAACAACAAATCAGTAGTGGAAATGACATTAATACAAAATTAATAAAGTAATATAATCAAACTAGAAGTAAGCAATAACATTTCAAAACAGGAGTTAGTATTTTGTATTACCTTTAGTTTTGCCCAATCAATGCGCCACATGCATTAAATAAAATTGAAATAGCAGATTTCTCGAATAGCAATGATCGTTAGTTTGACGATTGCTTAAAGTCGATATTTAGACAAGTTTCTTTTCTTAGAAATCCTACCAGTCATTCAATTGCTGACCGTTTGCAGGGCGCACTATGAGTTTCGGCCTGACTGCATACGGTTGCATGCTGGTCAGCCCAGGGCCCACCACTTGGAGGTAGACATAGCACGACTTGTCGAGTTCACACACGGTTGCACCACTGGCCAGACCCAGTACTGACAACAGAGGCTACCCCGTTGTGCATCGACCAGAGCCCCAGGTTGTTTTTCATTACGAAAACAAGCGTGAAAAGGCACAGCGCGCTGCCCTTGAAAATTAATACAAATTTAATTGTCCTTGAAAATTAGTAACAGTTCGTGTAGAACTTCAGAAGCAACTCCGAATTTAAGTACTTGCGAAACAGTTGAGAACAAACGAATGCTTTATAAATTTTTTTTTAAAATTGTCTCATGGTTATAAACAACTGCATCAGAAGTCGATGGAGTAGCTAAATTGCCATATAGTCATAATGATTTCTTTCCCACAGAGTACACTGTTGTTGAAATGAGAATTATCATATATCAACAACAAATCATTTGTGGATATCGTTTTCCAGAATAGTTAGTTATACATTTTAGAAATGTGGCGCATATTATCTTATATGAAATAATGTTCAACTACTTACAAAATCGGCCACGTCCATAATGTTGTCTTCAGCAATATTGGTGCAGTCAATACCGAAACGCAATGCGACGCGTTTCTTCTTCAGTCCCTTACCACGCAACACTTGCTTCTTGACGACGCGTCCTTTGCCAGCCGCAGCAGCAGCAGCAGAAGTAACGCTCTTCTTTTGTGGTTTGGCTGATTTAACTACAGCAGGCTTCTCAGCGGCCTTGGTAGCATCTGCTTTAGGTGCATCCGGCTTTTTAGGTGGTACAGCAGCAGCAGGGGCAGCGGCTGGTTTAGAGGCGGAGACAACTCCAGCAGCAGTCTTCTTCACATCCTTAGCAGATGCAGACTTGACATCTTTTTTGGCAGCGACTGGTGTCTTTTTGGCATCCTTAGCCGGCGCCGGTTTAGCAGCAGCGGGTTTGGCTGCAGCAGGTTTTGCAGCAGCCGTAGGCTTCGCAGCAGCAGCGGGTTTGGAGGCAGCAGCAGGTTTGGCGGCAGCAGCAGTTTTGGCAGCAGCAGCCTTTGCAGCTTCCGGCACCTTCTTTACATTCTTGGCGGCGGTTGCGGCAGGCTTAGCTTCAGCCTTTGGCTTCTCTACTTTACCTTTGGCAGCTGCAGGTGTAGGTGCAGTTTTGGTCTTTTCAGCAGGCTTTGCGGCGGGCTTAGATCCACCTTTCGCAGATTTAGCCTGTAAATTACACAATTTTTTAAAAATGTTGCATGAGTAGACGTTAACATATTTTTAATCTTTATTTATCCATGACATCTTTGGCGATTTCAATATAATTTTGAGCTATTAACAGGGAAAACTTACAAAACAGACAAATGTAGTAAAACTTTAAATATAATTGCTTGCACTTTTCACAAAAATCAAAATTTTCAGGAGGACTTACAGTTGGAGCCATGTTTAATCGCAAGCACCACGGAGAAAAAGAAAACAGCACGGAGTTGTCAAAACTATTTTCTATTTCGAGACTCGTTTATGAAGTATTGTGAGTATCGTACATTGGCCTGGGATACACGAAGCATTATTCTGAGTGTCTCAAATAAATCTTTAAAGTTTCTCACTGCCACACGACAAAAAATTATGCATGACTCAAACTCGTGTACGTGCAAGCGGTTGAGAGTGTGTTTGTAAGCGCCTTCATTTCAACGAAATGGAGGGTGTATCACCCCACCCCCCATTGGGCCCTGATACACGAAGCATCAGTATGAGCGCATCACTCACGCTGATTGGTTGATTTCAAAAAGTGGAACAACTTACAATCCAAACCGTCATAACATTTGATGCAAAAATTTTGGCTGTTTCATGATCATCAAACAAACACAGGCATACAGAACTCGAAGCACGGTCTGAAAATTTTTCTTATCTCTTGTGCTTTCATTTCTGTTTTACTATGCACAGCAGCCGCAGCAAGGGCTTCGCGGAAGCGAACATTACTGCAGGTACCAAAAAAAAATGTATTGAAAAGCCGTCGGCTTTTTTTACTGTTTGCCAAACCAATTGTAATAAATAAATGAATTCGGTTTTTTATTTTTTGGGTTTTCTTAGAAATTTTAATTTCTCTTATTATCCATTGTAGCTCTAGCAATTTATTTTTGAAATGTAAAACTAGCCTGTACTCCTATTTAAAAAAAATCTGACCCAACATATTTACCCATTACCAACGAATTTTCTTGAAAAAGTAGAACAAAGGATGAAACGTTTTTTAGGATTATAAAACAAAAAACAAAATACAAAAAATGTCGCGTTGCCCCTCTCTTTTTATTTTTTACATATCCTAACTGTTCATACCAACATATTTTTATTTATATTTTATTTATTTTTCAATAATTGTGTGTAATTTAAAAATTATTCTGACACGGCGCTGCTGTCTCACCTTGACATTCTTTCCCACACCAAAGTCGAACGATCGCATTTCCACGATGTTCCCACAGCCAAGTCGAGCGATCGCATTTTTGCAACGGTCACACAATATTCATTCCCATACGCGTCAGCTATTTTGTCGAGCACGAGTTCTCAGGCGTGCATTAATCACAGGTCAGCAGCAGCGCCGTCAGCAATAGCGCCGTCAGCAGCGCCGTCATCAATGTTATTATAAAATACCCAAATTTATGGTAATAAAATTTAGTATCAATTCAGAACTCAAAACACAATCAACAAGTTTCTTTTCTCAAGGATTAACTAGTTTGTACTAGTTACTCCAAAAAACCAATTTTCCTTTTCTCGAGGATTAACTAGTTTTGTACTAGGTACTCCAAAACCCAATTTTTCTCTTCCAAGGATTAACTATTTTTGTACTAGTTACTCCGAAAACAAAAGGAATTAATCGGTTTTGTACCGATTAAACTCCATATACATATCACGTCAAAAGAGGCGTGATCACTAACCCTGTCGCCCGTTGTTCATTTTTACAACTTGGAAATTCCTGTAAAAAAGGAGGCTGGCGAACATATAAAAAACAGTTGAAACATTAAAGGAAATAATGGAAAATATAATAAAAAAATTTCGAATAATGCGAACTCATAAATGCAGGTGGATTCCATAAATGCAGGTATAACAGATAGTACGTGAACGACAAAATTGCTGCTTCTACTGACACGTCAAATCAATCACTCGGTACAGTGCGTTTTCGTTGAAATGAAAGCGCTTACAAACACAATCTCAACCGCTTGCACGTACACGAATTTGAGGAGGAGCATAATATTTTGTAGTGTAGCAGTTGTAGTTGTAGCAACTTTAAAGCTTTATTTGAGACATGCACAATGATGATTCATGTATCACCCCCCCAATGCACTCATTCATAACAATGATGTCTAAAGGTATTATGTCATTGTTTCTGTATCAATACATTACAATACGTTGTTGTATGTATTATTTCGGATATTACACTACGAACATTGTTTGCCCTCGGTGAACCCTTTCTGCTCCCTCTCAAAGTTTTGTGTGGTATTGTGATTACACATATAACAACCAAATTGCAGTCTCTACAAATACAACATATCTCAAATACAACAAATACATGACTTTCATACTGTTCAGATAAGTTTGTCCTCGTCGACAGCAATCATTTTGTTTTACTTCACAGAGAGGATTTCTTCTCTGGATGAACTCAACTCTGAAAGCTGAGAGCATAAGGTTGACAACTTTGTACAGAAAGCAATAACAATTTTACAGTTTTACCGAACAAAGTTCGTAGTGTAATATCGGCAAAAGTGATTTTTCTGTCTCCCATTCAAGTCTCCTCAATGTAAATTGGAGCTTCGAATTTTCTCATTGGATTTTATAATAAATTTCGTACTATAAGAAAATGCAACAATGTAGCAAATCGTTTGTGTGAAATAAAAAAATCGATGTTTCCCGAATTACAACGAAATAGAAAACGAATAGCAATTTTTATTTAAAACGTAGTTTTGGACCAAAGAGCAAGTCATATAAAACTCAGACAGCTTTAGAGAAAATTTTTTGAATATATAATATAAATTAATTAATTGCAAGAAAAGTAGCAAAATGAAATTCCAGTACAAGGAGGAACATCCTTTTGAAAAGAGACGTGCCGAAGGAGATAAAATCCGAAGGAAATATCCAGATAGAGTTCCCGTAAGTTTTTCTGCAGAAAAATATTTTATTGTGAAGCTCTGAATTTTCTTTGTTACGAAATTAACACTGAAAATTTTAATATTTTTTAGAGTCCTAACTGGAAATATAAGTACCATAATAATAAAAAGTAATACAAGTTTTAAAAAAAAATCGATAATAATAACTGCGTCAAAGAAGTGCATTGTTTTGGAAATAAATTTATTTTATATTAATATAATTCAGTTTTCAATGTGTTTATGCATATAAACACATCCCTACACACGCATCAATGAAAATATATATTATGTATATATATAGCATTTAGTATGTATATATACATCTGACTAAATTTGTTGTTTTTACAATAACAAATATAATAAATAAAGCACTCAGTGCTTTATTTGCTTTTACTTCACCTGTGATGTCGCGCTCTGCTTTGTAATTGTTTTCATTTGTCCTCTTTTATTTTTTACCTTTTTTGCTGTCTATTTTATTTGGAATTTGTTTTTCTCTGTTTACAATCTTCTTTAATAATAACGCTATTTCACAACATTTGTCCCTAAGAGTATATTTTTGTTTTGTTTATATGTATGTAGGTATAACTAAACAAGTTCGGTTATATAGGTACATATATATAAATATCAATGTGTAAATTCAGATTATGTTTTAACTAACACAGATGAATAACTTAAATATTTACACACAAATTAAATTACGTGTTTGTTGCTGCCTCAGCGCAAGATTAGAGCAAATTCAATTTTAAATCCGATTTGATAAGAAAAGTTATTGTAACCTTTTGAGAATTGTTTATTTGCAAATAGCTATTTTAGCTAATTCCGTATAATTAAAAAAGTAATACAATATTAATTAAAACGTAATATTAATTCCATTTAAATATTAATATTAATTCACAGGTTATTGTAGAAAAGGCACCAAAGGCACGCATTGGTGAATTGGATAAGAAAAAGTACCTGGTACCATCAGACTTGACAGTCGGACAGTTTTATTTCTTGATTCGTAAACGCGTCCATTTGCGTCCAGAAGATGCTATTTTCTTTTTCGTAAACAATGTAATTCCGCCAACATCTGCAACAATGGGCGCACTTTACCAGGTAAATAAATAAACCAATCATTATTGCATTAGTGAGTATACCAAAATGACGGTAACGGTATCTTGTTGTAGGAACATCATGAGGAGGATTATTTTCTATACATTGCTTACTCAGACGAGAATGTTTATGGCAAAAACTAAGCATTTTGATGCGGAGGTGGTGATGAAATCATTTGGAATATCGTTTGAATTCGATTAAAAAAAGCACAGAAGCATTCAAAAATTCAAAAAATAATTGATACTATTTTAAATCAAAAAAAATCATATAATATAAACTAATAGATATAAATACTAGATATAATTATCTTAAACTTATTGAAAAAACTATATCTTTTTCATGTACCCGATTTACAATTTCAGTTTAATTTTCTGTATTATTTTTGTCCAGAATACAATTTGAAATTTATGCTAAATTTATATATTTATATTTTTTTTAATATTTCCGAAATTTCTTTCGCTTAAGGCTGTTAAAAAATACCCTCATGTGTATAAAAGTAATAACACTGATTTTGAAAGATATCGTGTGCATTATGCAATGACATATATATACATACTAAAAATAAAAGTTTAGCTTAATCTAAATCCAAAAAATGTTTTATTTGAAGTTCCAAAACTCAATGAAACAACAAAATTGTTGTAGGAGACTGAAGATTAATTCTGATTATCTAATGTTTAATTATATAAAAGCATCCCCATCGAAAGTTGGTCAGCAAAAACTGAAGAGGGGTCATTATTTTAATATAACCAAGGCATGTGCATATCATATGCATACATACTGCAGAAATGATACACCTGAGCAGATATTACATGACGAACATTTGATTGGCCTCCATTATCCATTTCTGCTCAACATATCGGTTGGCTCCCGAATGTTCACCCTCTCCAAATGAACTCAACTATAGCTGAAAGCTATGCTGAAAGTTAAGCACTATATACAGAAAGCAATAACAATTTTACAGTTCAGCCAATCAAATGTTCGTAATATAATATCGGCCTAAGAAAACGTACATTTTTATGCATAAAAAACTGACATTTTTATGCATATATATTTATGAGATATGTCTCCTAAACTCTACGAGATGCCTACATGTCATTGATGTCATTAGAAAAATATTTTAAAACAACATTCTGCAGAAAAATTCTTACAGTTCAAGAAAAATTAAATTTTCGATTTTTAATACAATTTTTTTTCCATTCATTAATTATTTTTTGAACCCACTCGAAAAATAAGTTTTTGGATAGAGAATTGGAGAAAGCACAAAAGTTCAACTGACGCATTTGCAGATAAATTTTCCTACAGAAATTAACTAGGAATGTCTGAGTATAAGTTCAATGTATATTATTGGACTTTTTTCAAAAGGAATTAGGAGAATGCTAAAACGACTATGCGCCCCCTTCATCCCATAATTGTAATCAGAGATAATGAGATGGGAAACTCTTTTCCCGCCAATAAATATGTCAAAATAAAACGAAAATTTATTACACGTATAGTATCCGTGTTATTCACCATATGACGTCATGGTTTTATGATATTTTAATTGACGTTTCGTTTATTTACAGAAGTTTTTGAAGGAATCGGGCAATCATTTTTGTTTATTGAATTAAAATTGAATTAATAAGCGCATTAAATTAATAGATATTAAAATAAATTGTTTATAAAAGTGTGTGCGTGGTACGAAAACAGTTCTAAGGCAGTATATTTATAATTGACTAGCTATTGACATCGCTATTGAACAGACGAAAATATTGATGATTGAGATCCACGATTGTGTGTAAAATAATATTAACCAAGCTGATATTCGAGTGACGACAATTATCGGAGGAAGCAGGCCAGTGCTAACAATCCATTGCTACCGTGTGAAGTTTTGGTAGGGGAAATATCATCGGTTCTGAAAAAAAGAACAAGTAAAACCACATTGACAAGGAGAAGTAAATTAAATGCAAAGGTTGCATTTGTGATGAAGATCGACGAGTGCCAAGAGTTTACTTAATTGTATAACAACATCAACATGTCAGTGTACTGCAAGTGTGAAGTGAATTCCGTAAGTTGAAATTATTTGTTTATAATAGATATTTGTAGTGGAAACATGAAGCAAATTCAATATTATTAAAATGTTTTTAATACAATAGTTGTTTCTTATCCACTTAGCCATGATTGGAAACTATTGTGGCATCTTGTCTAAGGCATATACCAAGCGACCAAGAAGAAGAACGTCTTGACGTCTCGAAGGAATTGCAAGATGGATTGCTACAGTCGAACGAAGTGTTCATCTAATGCGGAGTAAAGAAGAGAACAAGGTAATAGTTAAACATGTACAATTAAAAACAGGGTAATTGTCTGAAATGTGATCAGATTTCATTTATCTACTTATTTCAGAATATATGTGCAGTTAACAAGAGCTGTCTAGAGAAAGGTGAGAATTTGTATTGAGAAGTGACCTCCGCCAAAGACCACATCAATGTCCTTGACATTGACACTTGTTCCTGTCCATAAAACGACAAGCGTTGCAGTAAAAGTTACGGAATGCATTTAACTTTTATTTATTACAATTAAAATTTATTATATTACAATTAATCTTAAGCATAAAAGAAATAAACGAAGAAGTAAATGTAATTGAAATGCAATTGTGGCGAATGTTGTGTGCGTTTATTCGAAAATAAAGGCTAAAGCAAAGGGTTACAGAAACTAAAAGAATAAATAAATAAAAAATGCATATGTGTTAGTATTTGTATGTGGTTTTTTTGTAATATAAAAATACTTTGAGCTTCATTCATTATCAAATTTTTCTGAAATAGAGAAAAAAACATCAAAACATTAAAAAAATGTTGCTTGAATTAAAAAATTTTGTTGAGGTGAAAAATTTAATGACGTCACGAAACAGCGTTTCTATTCACAGTACCAAATTTAATTATAAATGTACGAAATTGCGTAAAAGGGAATGTAGGAAAAACTACACATAAATAAAATGAAAAATTTGTTGATAAAATGAAAAGGCAAGATTAATTACAACAATGGATAATAAATTAGGCATATATGAGCGTACTAGTGTATCTTTCGGCCTAAAAAAACAACTTCTTGGTTAAATCGTAGCACACTAGCAGCAGTACTTAAGTACCAAAGTGAACAAAAAAGTTTGAAGTTTGCAAATCAGAAAATCGAATGTAATAATGAGGTGAATTAAATATGTAGATATGCCAACACATATATTTCATTTGCCTATTTATTTACATAAATTTAACAACCTATTTGCTTTTCGCGTTTTTTAGGTTATATATTTCTAAATCTTTTTGACAAGCATTTTTGGTAACTATTGAGATTGAAAGTGCAAATTAAGTAAAACAAATATGTTTACAAACGAGTACAACAATACAATATACAATATGTGTATAACTTATTTCAATTTTCCAGTATTCCAGAACTTAAGAAAATTTTTTTCTCAGTAATCAAAACTAATTTGTTGTACTTGAGAGTTTATTAAACATAAAAGACATGTTTTAAATTTCGATTAAAAGTAAAGTATATTAAAACGTTTCTGTTTAACAAAATATTTGGCTTTTCGCACTTAATTGTATTTTTTACAAGCGGGAAATTGTTCAGATAATATTTAAATTAAAATATATCGTATAGTACATTCAATGTACATATAACATTCTACATTATAAATTGAAGTTATCACTCGATTATTAAGTGCGAGTGATTGTTAAGTAGTGTATTTGTAAATATCTAACTTTCATAAGCTCATTCATTGATTTGAGTATATAAGTAAATTGGTATCTCAAAACAAAAGGGTCTGACAAATGTCAAACGTGCTGTATAAATTAAAAACTGAACACTTTGTTTGGGTCTAATGGTGGTGGGTTGCTAAGCTAAATTTATTTGTTTGGGTTTAATGGTGGTGAGTTGCTAAGCAAAAACGTCATCAATTATCGAGTTTTCACAAATACTACCATACAATTACACAACCACGAATACACGATTTGACAACCAGAGTTGCAGTTTTTAGAAGTATCTCTGATAATGAGATAGGACACTTCGAATTCGTCGCAAAACACAATGGCATTTTCACTAACACTACGATAAAAAATTGTGATTTTGTGCAAAAAACTTGTACTTCGCTGTGAAAAACTTGTACTTCGCTGCAAAAAACATGTACTTCGCCGAAAATAAATTGATCGCATGAACGCATGCAATATCTGTTTTTCAGGGGTTCGTTTATGAAACGTCAAAACAAATAAATAAAAATATTATCCTTTTTATATGTGTAAAATATATATAAAACATAACTCCCCGTTCCGTATAATGGTAATTAATATATGCTTCCATATTTTACCAAGTATTGGTTGTTTATTTCTTATTTTTACTTTGGTATAAAGTTGTCGTTGTGCTAATTTTTCATTGCAAATGCATAGTTGTTCACCTTTTGACAAAGAAAATTACGATTAATAATTCCAGAATGGTCGCATTTATATTTTCTCATTTGGTTTTTAATATTTTTGAAAATTATGTATTGTTATACGTTGTTCATGCACTTGGGGGACCAAACATCCGTTCACACCTACTATTTTAGGTTTGGGAAACTTCACCACCTTTGTTTATATATGGTGAAATTTATATTTTAAAAGCCAATGGCCTTGGCTACACGCAGTATCTTTTAAAAGCGGTTTCACTCAGTTCGTTGGAGAGAGAGATGAGGAAGAAAGAGAAAAGTCTATACTCTGGTATCGAGTGTAGAGAATTTTTGAAAATAGACCCTGCTTCTCAGTTTCTTTGCACGCACACAAGAAAGCAGTTGTCAAACGAAAGAAGAGCAACATAGTTTGCCGAACGCGTGTTCATATTTTCTCTCACTCTGGCCAACATTTCGATATTCAGTCAATTTCACACAAATTTTGGCATCACGTGTTTACGAATTTGTTTACGAAATGGTATCGATTTATCAGTAGTGAAACCGTTTAAATGATGCTGCGTCTAGCCAAGCTGATTTCATAACTAAACGAATCCGTGGTGAAACATGAAACAGCTGATATTTCAACATACTGTAAGACAGAAAACAAGAACAACAATATGGTAGCTCTCACGCATAGTGTACATGAATCAACGAGCATGTATCATAAAGAGATTACAAAGGCGAATTCAACGCAGAGGAATTTTGATTTGGAGTTCCGACGATTAGGGACATACCGATTGGTTGAACACGAACTGCGTTTGATAATGTTTGATGCTTATAAGGTTGTTGAATTCTGTATGACTTCGTATTTGAATATGCGTAAGAAGAGTTAATCGATCGAGCATTTGGTTGCCAGATAAAGTGTGAAAGAAAGAATCGATCAATTTGTTGCGTACAGCGGGCGATGAGAAGAACGGTGCAAGAGAAGAACGATTCGTCTTCGTTTTGTTCTTTCACAATAACAAAACATGCACAGCCGTCCGTCCGCCGAACAAACAGATTTGCTTTCAATTTTACATTTTATGGCTTTTGAATGAAATTTTGCTTTTTCTAGCTTCGTTCTGCTACTGTTTCAGTGTCTAAGCTTTGTAAAGCGCTGGCACGATCTACGTTCCGAACATAGCGTGCTGTTGAAGAATTTGTAGAGGCATTGTATATATATTTTAGTCGGCATATCAATTCATTCAATACGTTAAGAAAGACTAAAAAGTTAATGAAGTCAAATATTTCAGAGGAAGTATTTATTACATGTCTATTTATTTTTTTCAATTAACTCGAATAGGCTGTTATGGCTTGTGGCCACAAATATTTATTAATACATACCATATAAATTAAGAAATCGTTTACTCGCTAAAAGAGTAAGAAATAAGAAAGACTAGGATGATAAAAATCAGCCATAATAAAAGTTTATTTTGTATCAAATGTTTGTGATAATATACATATATCATGTACATATATGTATATATATGTATATATATAACTTTAAGTTTTTATATATGTATATAACTTCAAAAATTAACTAATATGTATTTAAATTCATTTTCAATAAATCATCAAAGAAAAGAACGATAAGTGAATAAAAGTAGAATATAACTCCAAAGAAAACAATAAATATTGGAACATGAGTTTGAAATGTTATTAGAACGTGTTCTGTTTAAAGGTTCAGGACTTCAATGTCTTTGCATTTTGGCACTGCGTTTGGCTTTAATAACGTCCGATTTTCTTTTTGCCTCTTCATGTACAAATTTTTCTTTCAGCCACCTGCTGTTTTTCCTAATTAAAACAGTGATTAGGAAATCTAAAATTATTTTCCTGTGTTCAAAGCAAGGACCTAATGACTCGAACCAATCCGGGTAGCTGGTATTTGTTTGGTCAATGCACGCCGCTATTATCATCCTTTTTATATTTATGCGATGGCAGCTTTTGTCGAATATTGTTTTAAATATAGACGTTATAGACGCAAATATATCATACAATGCAAATACAAATATACTTACAGGAGACCCTCGGTATAACGAAAAATATATTGTCAGAGCTTTTCTTTAACCTATTAAACGAATAATAAAACGAATAATACCGAAATTCGTTTTATTTCGTAAATAAATTAATATAATGTAAGACATGTAATAAAAAAATACTTTTTCCGAAATATTTCCAATAATTTTCCTACCTATTCGTATACCGCATAAAATAATTTGATATATCGATTAAAATAAATATATCTTCTGCTTATCCAAATTCTTCAACAGCACGCAGCGAAGCTAGAAAAAGCAAAAATTTCATTCAAAAGCCATAAAATGCAAAATTGGAAACAAATTTGTTTGCTTGGTGGACGGACGGCTGTACATGATTTGTTATTGTGAAAAAATAAAACGAAGATGAATTGCACCGTTCTTCTCAACGCCCCTGTACACAAAAAATTTATCGATTCTTTCTTTCACACTTTATCTGGCATACGAGTGCTCGATGAATCAACTCTTCTTACGCATATTCACATACGAAGTCATACAGAATTCAACAACCTTATAAGCATCAAACATTATCAAACGCAGTTCGAGTCCAACCAATCGGTATGTCCCTAATCGTCGGAACTCCAAATCAAAATTCCTCTGCGTTGAATTCGCCTTTGTAATCTCTTTATGATACATGCTCGTTGCATGAATTCAACAGCTCATAAAAAATAGACGTCAAACCGATTTTTGAAGCGGCGAATTTGAAGTGTCCTATCTCATTATCTCTGATTGTAATGCTTGTAATATTTCACTTATACTTTCCGCGTCTTGTTCGCGAATTCCGAACAACGCGTCTAAAAACTCGCTTGCAAAACTTTATAGTAAAAAATATTTTAAATGCTTAATGAATAACTAAAGGATGCAAATGGTACCAAAAAGTATTAAAAAATCATGTATTACTTATACTTTTTTTCCTTTTACGCATTGGTAACATTGTTGAGGAGCATCAAGCAAAATTGAGACTTGATATCATGTGGCAACGTATAAAAATCTCTGTTATGCCTTGAACACAATTGGAAGCACGAAACACTAAACAAGGTTAATAAAAAGAAGGTTGCGCCACGCGCAGGTCCGTTATTTATTTTCGTTTTTACAACAACAAAAAAGTAACAACAAAATCGGAGCGTTCGAGTAACATTTAACCTGTTCTAACTCTTCTTCATGCCACTTTTCAAGTTTGGAATTTGTACCGTGTGTCGTGACCCTAGTGATTTCAGAAATACTTATTGACGTAGTTGCGCAGAACGAGACCACTTTTCTTTGTTTACTGGCGCAACCTTCTATTCTATAAACCTTGACACTAAACACATTTGTCTGTATCTTTTGCTTAAACACGCACACAACTGGACCTCGCGAACAAAAAACAAATTGTGTCATTTCTGAAACAAATATGACAATTCTCTTTTGTAAACAAATTGAATATATAAAGAAGCAGAAGAAGAGCTTATGAACAAAAGCTGTCAAAATAGAAATACAGCTATCTCACGGACATGCGTTTCTTTATCTAAACACAAATGTTCGTAGATAACTCATTTTTTTCTTGAATCCCATAAGAGCCTGTGTAAATTTGACAGTTGATTTTGTGTTTAGTATTTTGTGCTTCCAATTGTGTTCAAGGCATTAACAGTAGTATCATATCTGACAAAACATAAAGGAAATGTCACCAATAAGCAGTGCTGAAAACTTTGCTAATTTGCACGGGTTTAACCTAAGTCAAAATATCTCGTACTTCCTGTACTTTTTAAAAACGTTACGTTAATTTCTATAAATCCCGCATCTTCCTTACGTAGGGGATTATTTAAACGAAGTCTTGGCTGCGTTTTCGTTGGGAAATTCTGTTAAATGCGAAATCGCAGCCAATATCAATGCATTACATGTCAAAGGGACGGGTTACACTACCAGTGGTAGTGCTGATATTTGACGCAAACCGAACTATGAGAATGGTTTGCGAGCCGCCTAAAAAGTTAGTGACTGGCTAAGGATTCGTGTCTACTCGGGTGCATTCCAACTCTTTCCCAGGTAGAACAGACAGCTATATCATCAGCAAATTTGTTTATTTATAGCAGTGTATTAAATTAGTGATGAAAATCTCCTCAATTAAATTACATTCGGCGTCGTGCCTTTAAACAGCACAGTGCACAGATTTATTCAACGAAACAACGCCCCCATTAGTGGGGCGATTTCTTAATTGGGGTTGATGTCGTGACAATTTTTTCGCAATATGTTTTTTTTAATTAAAGTTTTAGGGATGTAGTATGAAATTTATAGTGCTTTTAACATAGCTATTGGTTTCAAAAAGGTAAGTGGGAGGAAAAAGAAAGCAAAACAAAGCAAACGAAGAACAGCAAAAAATGAAAGTTAAATTTGGAATTAATGCCGATTGGAAAATCAATGGAGACAGAAGTAGTTTTTTGTAAAGTGATTTGTACGTGTAGTTCACTATTTACAACCCGATTTGTTAAAACATTCCGGATGCCGTTGTTGTTGGATAGGAAACGTTCATACAAACAAATCTCGGAGCAAACTGAAGGGCAGGGTCGCATTCACATACATGAAAAAATATTGCAAAAGATGGCTTAATTTGTTAAATTGGATCATTGCTTAAATCATTTCAATGTTAGCAATACCAGTTCAATATTCGTGAGTGAAATACGATGACGACCTCCAAAGTTAAAACGCTATTACATGAAACTAATTCGTGTCTTACGTCTGCGGGCTTATGTACATATGTGGTCTTATTTCATTGGCTTTTCCGTATCAGCTGATAATGAAATTTTCTGTGACATGTCATTAAATAACAGTTCCTAGTATTAAATTTAGTTGCACTGTCTTAATTTCAGGTTTGTTCTATTTTACATTTCGGATGTTCAGTTTTCTTTGTAATTTAAATGTTCCTACTCTAATCTACTTTTTTAAAAATATTTTTACAAAAACCCCGGCTCAAAAACATTCTGTATGTTTGATTCAATAAATTACGTACCTTAGCTTATTATCGTACTATATTCGGATATACATATACTTAAAATCCATAAAAAATCCGTAAAAAAATCCATAAAAAACGGACTGACCTCCGGAAATGTGTGTAATTTATCGACAGGATTAGTTAATTACGTAATTATTTCACCCTTTATAGAGACAAACTTTATATCATATAAGTACTTGTTATGTAAAATAATGGGTTTTACAATCTGTTTAGCTTTCCGTTTATTCTACGATAAACCCAAACTTTAGTGAATAAATAGAAGTTGTATGCAATCACAAAAATTTATTGGTTGGTAGTTAATTATTTTCCATTTGTTGAGTTTATTGCCAAGAACCTTGATTACTGTAATTAGGTGAATTTCAGAACGCAAAGTTCAAAACTAGCAGCGACAAACCGAACCTTTGGGATGCAGAACAGCTACATAAACAGCAGATTTGTTTATTTATAGGGTATTAAGTAGTGACGAAAATCTTTCCACTTTACCTTATCATGCCTTCAGTGTGTTCAAAGTGTTTCTATTAATGTGTTTCTATTCAGTGTGTTTCACAGATTCTATTATCACTCAACGAAACGTTTCATTCAACATTGATAATTCAAATCATATTCTAAATTTGAGATAAGCAAAGCTTCATCGGTGACGTAGACATAACTGCAAATTTCAGTTAACAATATTTCGGACAATAGTGAAAGCAATATGAAAATATTGCGTAGTCATTCATAATTAATTTTAATACCAAATAACAAAACGATTTGATTTCAATTTTGCTTTCATGTTGATATTGAATAACATGTTTTAATATTCCTTGCAGTCGCACTTCTTATCTTACTAACTTCTACAACATACAACGCTAATAACAGAGTTTACTCACACACTAAGCAATGTCTCAAAATCAGAAAAAGGACAGCACGCAATCAGCACGCAATCGCAAGCAAAATAATGCTATCGATATCTTTAAGAAACCATCCGCCACTAAAAAGTTAAATGGCGAACTTGGTACCATCACGAGTTCAGCACAATTTGCAGCGCCAGGAACGGTCTGGCGGAAATCGCAGAGTAAAGCCAACAAGGAAAAAGAACGTGCTGAACGGGGAACACTTGTGCTTTGGCGCCGACCAATACAAACAATTAAGTATTGCTCACTGGAAGCCATAGAACTCATACACACCTATAGCAAAAAGTAAGATCCAAGCACTTAATGTAATATCCTTTAGCTATTATGCTAATTTACTTGCAGATTATTGCAACAACAAGCACTCCTGGTTGCTTTACTAGTTTTAGGCATATTTTTAAGTATCATTTATAATATTCCTGGTTCGCATCAGTCGATTGTCGCAATTGTGCGGAAGAATACGTGGTTTTTTATTTATTGGATTGGCTTGGGAGTGTTGTCGTCCGTTGGCTTGGGCACCGGGCTGCATACGTTTCTGCTGTATCTGGGTCCACATATAGCGAGTGTTACACTGGCCGCGTACGAATGCAATTCACTGAAATTCCCAAAACCTCCGTATCCAGATGAGTGAGTATTAAATGTTCATAGAATACATATTTTAATTCTTAAATTGACACTTTTGCTTATTTTCTACTCCAGTATTATTTGTCCCGAAGAGCCGTACATTAAGAAAACACCAGACCTCTGGGCCATTATGAGCAAAGTACGTCTTGAGGCTTTTTTATGGGGTGCAGGAACGGCGCTGGGCGAATTGCCGCCTTATTTCATGGCGAAGGCAGCTCGGCTGTCCGGCTATGATCCAGATGATGACGAAGATATTGCAGCATTCGAAGAGCTCAAAGCAAAGCGTCATCAGAAAAATTTAAGTCTAATGGATCGCGGCAAACTGTTCATGGAACGTGTAGTTGAACGTATTGGTTTCTTAGGAATTCTAGCATGCGCAAGTGTGAGTACATCTATTGCCCGAGCTAACACCTAGCAATAGCTGTGAATTATCAAAGAACATAAAACTAATATATAGAAATTTTAACAGATTCCCAACCCACTATTCGATTTGGCCGGAATCACTTGTGGGCACTTTTTGGTGCCATTTTGGACATTTTTCGGTGCCACCCTGATAGGCAAGGCCATTGTGAAGATGCACATACAAAAGGTGTTCGTTATTATTGCATTTAACGAGACGTTAATCGAACGTGCAGTTGACATGCTGGCGATTATACCGGTCTTTGGCAGCAAGCTTCAGGAGCCTTTTATGGGCTTCCTCAACAATCAGAAGCAACGCTTGCATCGCCAAAGAAACACAGCATCTACAGAATCGGGTAACATGCTGTCGAAAGTATTTGAAATGTTTGTTATTGGCATGGTCTGTTATTTCGTTGTGTCCATTGTAAATTCCTTGGCGCAAAGCTACCACAAGCGGATTCATAAAATGCCAACAACGAGAATACCACCATCAACAGCACTAACGAAAAAAAATAAGAAACTTATAGCTAAAGATTAAAATATAAATATTAAGACTTCATTCAACCGTATCTTCCTCTGTGGGTTTTTTTCGCTGTGTTTATATAGTAACTATTTTAGTTTATGCGAGAAACATGAAACAATTAGCAAATTTTAATAGAAAGCTAATTTACTTTACTTGTATTTTCGTAACCAATCTATTTTTGTTCATTCCGAAAATTGATAAATAGTTTTTATAGCAAAAAAGACACTAGTCCAAAATGAAGTTTAAGTTATGTTGAATACAGTTTGCAAATTTCAATGTATATACGTATATACAATATATATATATGTATATTAAATCAACTTTTAGAATCGAGTCGTTCGATTATAGCTTTATAATATCAAATTCAAACACTTGATGAATTGCTGTGAAGTGTTTACATCAGTTAAGATAAATATAGAAGCGCAAGTAAAACAGATATCCTTCTGCAGTTTATTACCATAAAGTTTTGTGTCATGTGATCGTGTGTAAACAAAAATAAAAGGGATTTAGATTTGCATATCTATATTTTAAGTTCTAAATAAATAAATAAAATTAATAAATGAATTATAAAATTAATGAACTCTTTAAGTAAGGCTTCAAAAGAACTTCTTGATGGTCAGGTAAATAAATTGGTGATGATTACATCAGCAAAGCATCAAATGTTCAATATCAATCTTTTCTAATTTCAATCCGTTCTAAAATCTATATAGACTATGTAGACTATTCTACAATTTGAATAACAAACTTGTAATAGTCATTTAGTCAAATTTTAGTACATATAATCACTCATTGAAAAAAACGGATACGCAATCTTTATCTTTACTGTATCACTGCATTCAAGTTATATGCAACATAAATACATATTTTTGTATGTATACGTTGATTTTTCTCTCTGTTACCACCCCCGGTCGTGGTGTACACAGCGGGTCGTCGCCTCATTAAATGGGGTTGCATATCCACGTACCACTTGAGTAACAGTATTCAGTCTCCTTCAACTGTTTGGTTTGTTTGGGGACTGTTTTGTTGGGCTGGTCTGCGCTTATCTGTCACTATAACCAACTATAAGTTAACATAATTGTATATACACGGTTTTTTCTCTGTGAAATATAGACGTGCAACAGGCAAAGGCTTCAGTATGAAATCATATATGAGACGGAACGCACCATAAAAACGACCGCTCCAAGTAAAACACTCCCGATGTAATAAAACAAGTGAAAATTAATAATATCAATATTAAAAGATGAAAATGCGTTCAAACTATTATATGGTCGAAAGAAATAAATATATTGAATGTAATTAAAGTTAAAGTAACAGCAAAAAATTAGGAAAAACTGTTCATGTAAAACTAAGCTAAAAAAAATTTAAAACGCACGGAAGGAAGGCCTTATCTGCGATATGGATTTTCATAATCGTAACAATGGAGAAAATAATTTTGTTTGTCCCAGCGACAGACAACTAGCGCTGAGAGCAAAGTAAATAATCTAATCAATTGGGAGCTTATTACTTTTCTTTTATTATTATTATTAGTTGGGTGAGTTTAACTTAATAAAGCAGGAGACGAGTTGCCAAGCCATACCTAGCGTGTGTGTACATATGGGAACATGGCTACGTGGAAACAGGAGGTTGATTTGAGAAATACGTAATAAATCAAATACATGAATATACATTTATATGGTTTTGCATTGTACAGTGCACTCACTCACTAATGTCTGATGCAAATTTCTTCTGTTTTCAGTAAATGACGTAAATGTATTCAAGTGTTTATGATGCCGAATTGAGATAGATTAAGTGCTTTTCTTTCCTGTCTAGTGATTTCGACTGGTTGTTACTTTTATCAGTTAAATGCTTCGGAAAATAAGTGGCCTATCAGACAGACAGTTGACAGAATGTAAACATCTACAGCGTGTTGGGTGGGAACGCTGTTACTTTCCACATGAAATACTCTGCTTAGCATATATTTATTTAATAAATAACAGTGACTTAACATAAAGAGAAATCTATTTGAAATTGTTTTTATACTATTGTTATAGTAACAAACAAATCTTCCTTTTTAGTTATGTCCTTAATTTCCTTTATCCTGTTGACAGTCGTTAACAGGGCTGCTTTCACACTATAATCAAATACGAGTATAACATATGTACAGCGTAACAAAGTGTGGCCCACCATTTTTTGTGCAATAAGTTGATTTGGTAAATAAAAAAATAAAACACTACAACTTAAAATATGCACGAAACTCTTCCGGTATCTATTTGCATATGTCACTATTTGAGCATGTGTGTACATACATATGTGCTAAATAGTTATCTTGAACGTGTACAAACGCCACCTTTTTACGAAGGACGTCTAATACTTATCGTTGCCACTTAGAGAGGGTCATTGCAATGTGTAGCCGACCATACAAAACAGAAGGTTAAAACAGTTCAAGTGCCTCGTGTCAGCATTGTTTATATTGCAAACGATTTGAAATTAAAATTCACATTATGTAGATGTTAACCTTAATAACTTTTACGCTAGTAACCATAATCTTATTATGTAGGGATTTCTTTATTATTTAGGATTTCTGAACAGGTTTCTTTATGGCTTTGCTAAAGCAAATACAATTAAATCCCTTCGTTATATATTTTTCTTAAAATTCCTTAACTAGATTAAAAACGGGATGGAGCAGCTCCAAAGCTAACGAACCATTGCGTCCAGAGGAACAGGCAGCCATCATATCAGTTATACAACGCAATGAAGAGGTTGAGATCGCTGAGCGGCAACGTGTTGGACGCTTGGTTGAGAGAGTGGAGAGAATTAAACAACGCGCAGTGATCCAAATTGGTCCAAATTGCTGCCGCTTGTGTGGCGAATCCTTTGGGCTGCTCCGTCCAACACGCATCCTCTGTGAGGATTGCAAGAAAACAGTTTGTTCAAAATGCAGCGTGGATATCAATATTCGCTATCATACAAAAACAAAAATCAAAGAGATCTGGTTGTGTCGCATCTGTTCCGAGACACGTGAAATGTGGAAGAAGTCGGGAGCGTGGTTTTTTAAAGGGCTTCCAAATTATGAGATCCCTAGCAGCACAAGCTCAACGCCCACACGCACAAATATGGCTCCCCCGATTATAGATAATATGAAGCAGCGCAAAGCGCAGAGTTGCTCGACCACGCCCACCAAGAATGTGCGCGTCAAAAAATTAACCATTCGAGTCAATGATAGCAGCAGCTCCTCGGATGAGGAGCAAAGTATCGATGGCACAAAGATCGAGTCGGTGGCGCAAGGGAGTAATCCCCTACAACGGCAGGATAGTCTACGAATGCGGAGTTTTTGTTCGTTTCGCAGCTTCATGGACGCCGCCGGAGGAGAGCGAAAACTGTCTAATAATACACTCAACTTAAATGTGAAGGCAAGCAAATTGGACAGCAGTCAGCAGGACTTGGATACATTATCAACAGCTTCGACGACACATCGCGATGGCAGTAGTATAAGGCGTGGTTCGGTCTCGTCCTCCTGGTCGATCAGTGACAGCTCATTGGGCAACTCTGGAAACGTCTTCTGCAGTAATTTACATAACTGTCGCGAACCCCTGTTAGGTTGGCTGGAGGTTGCGATCAGTTACCGAGAAAACTACAATACGTTGGACTGTACGGTCGTCAGAGCCAGGGATTTGCCCGAAATGGATGCTGCTGGACTAACGGATCCGTTTTGCAAGTTAAACATAATAACTCCGGAGGGACACACGAAGTACACTCGTTGGCAGCGCACGAAGACCGTGCACAAGACGCGAAATCCAGAGTTTAATGAAATCATACAATTTGTGGGTGTGGAGATGGAAGAATTGGGAAACTCTTTGCTATGTATCGTTATTTTCGACGACGATAAATATGGGCATGATTTCTTGGGCTCAGCAAAAGTTTGTTTAACAACGGTAAATTTATATATATTCTAAAAAGGATTTTTATTTTAAAAATTATATTATACATACATACATACATATGTATTAAATGATTAACTTCCGACATTTGTTCCAGGTACACAACTCTAATCAGCATCGCATTTCCGTTCCACTGGGAGTGGAGGATCAGTACAGTAATGAAGCTGTACTATCGCAAAATTGGGAGCACGGCAAAATATTGATATCGCTTTGTTATAATACCAAAAAGCGCGCTTTAATAGCCAAAGTTAAAGAATGCCAAAACTTAATTGCAATGGACAATAACGGCAGCTCCGATCCATTTGTCAAATTGTAAATATATTTAAATATCTCAATAACGGTGCTAACGTAATAATTTGTTTTCGCAGACAACTTAAACCGGATGCGCACAAAAATAAAAAATATAAGACCAGCATCAAATGGCGAACACTTAATCCCACCTTCAACGAGGAGTTCATATTCGAAGCTAGTCCCCACGATCTTACTAAGGAGTCGTCGTCTTTGATCATCACGGTTTGGGACAAAGATATCGGAAAAAGCAATGATTTTCTTGGAAGCTTGATTATTGGCCACAGTAGCAAGGGCGAACGTCTGCAGCAATGGTTGGATTGCATTCGTTTGCCTGACCAGTTTCATGAGAAGTGGCATTGTTTGGGTGGCGAGAATACAACGCACTGATGATAGAAAACTTTTCAGTACATTTTTTCATTCAGATGAACGCATAAAACTAAAACTTTATAATATCACACATAAAATACACTCTTGTTTACGTATATGTATACATACATATGTATTTATTGCCAAATTTACTTTTGAAATTTACAAATTTTAAGTGTCCTTAATGGAAACATATGTATAAGTAAATTTTGATCAACAATAATTATTTAAATCCCAAATTAATGAGGAATAAAATCAAAAACAAGATAATAATTACATATTTTTATTTAGTAGTATCCCAAATATTTAATATAATAAACGTTTTCTAAAAATATATATTAATTATAAATTTATGTTTCATTCTTAAAGTGATAACTAGTTTCCAACGAATGACATATTAATAACCCAACTTTCAGCTGTAAAATTCACACATTCGGTCTATTTGAAAACTTCAATGGACTGCTATCTTTTTAAGATCGTTTATTAATGCCAGTTTTTCATTAGCTTCGGTAGAACAATGTTCTCAACTGGACATTTTAAAATTTACTTGTTACAACTTGAAACAAGAACTCTATAAATAAATATTGCAATTGGCAACACCATTTAGAACACATTTTTTTCGGTACAACTTCTGACGTTTCAGTTTACATAAAAGTAAAGCATAGATTACAACGTAAAGGATCATAAACAAATCCAACAGAAAAATGAACACAAATGTAAGCATACGCTTGGCGTCAGATCGAGTAAATATGGGAATGCTGGCCCAGAATCAAGACCGTATACCACGTCTTTTCACACCAGGCGAAGTGGTAACAACGCAGCAAGGTTTCATGAAGGGTCATGGAACCTATGTAGAGGACGATGAAATCAAAGCCTCTGTAGCCGGCGTCATGGAGCAGGTGAACAAGTTGATTTCCATAAAACCACTGAAGTCGCGATATGTGGGTGAAATCGGCGACGTTGTGGTAGCGCGCATAACCGACGTACAGCAAAAACGATGGAAGGTTGACACAAACTCACGCCTAGACTCGGTTCTGTTGCTGTCTTCCGTTAACCTTCCTGGCGGTGAATTACGTCGGCGCTTAGCCGAAGATGAGCAAACTATGCGCAAATATTTGCAGGAGGGTGACCTCATTTCGGCCGAAGTGCAAAATATCTATGACGAGGGTACCCTTTCGCTCTATACGCGAAGTTTGAAATACGGGAAGCTGTCACAAGGAGTTCTGGTTAAAGTATTTCCATCGCTGGTCAAGCGGCGAAAAACGCATTTCCACAATTTGCCATGCAGTGCTTCAATTATATTAGGCAACAATGGATTCATTTGGATATCACCGACTGTGAACAAGGAAGCAGAGGGTGGGGACGGTGGTTTCGCACAGAATCTGGCGGAGGTTGTACCGCGCGCCGATCGTGAAGTTATTGCACGGTTACGAAATTGCATATTAGCGTTGGCACAGTGTAAGATGATGCTTTATGATACTAGCATTCTTTACGCCTACGAGGAATCGATGAAGTACGATGTACCCGAGTTGCTGAATCAGGAGGCGATATTTGATGTGGCCTTTTTGACACAACACAGACTTCGATTACAGGAGGAGTAAAGGAGAAGACTGTAAAGTTTTCTTTAGTGTTTAACACTTTTAGAGCTAAATTCAATTACATTTAAATTAAAATTTGTAATGTAAAAACTTCTAATGTCGACTTTTGAAATAAAAACAACTCTTAAAATTGTTTCGTTGTTCTACACCTTTTCCAATTGTAGTTCAGATATCAGCTACGTATTGAAATTGTACATAAATTCATGTTAAAAACCTACATTATGACTCTTATAGTAAATGAGTTAAATGTTTGTCCTTCTATAAGCCTAACTTAATCAAGTTAGGTCTCAGATATCGTTCTGAAATTCTTGTTGGAATCAGCTGAAGTAGCTAAACCGTTTAGATGAAAATGAGTATAAGCACACAGACAGGTCGGGATCAAAATCGTGTGCCACGACTCTTCGAAAAGCTGACGAGCAGATACGTTGCCAACGATGTGGTCATGCGCAGGCGAAACATAGGCTTTTTATTATTTAAATCTATATGTGTATATATATTTGTATATGCTTTAATATTATTTATAAGTATTAAAATCAGTTTTCACAGAGTTGTGTACATATAGCTTTTTACTGAATTTATTTAATATTGTTTTATTTATAATAAAGTATTGAAGTTCTTAATGATAATCATACATTGGTTAAGTTGAAATATAGATCAGCAAAAGAAGCCAACAATTGTGTTCAATCAGTTTCGTATTCGTTTATCTATACATAATATACATACATACATAAATATTCTGCTAGGTATACTTAACACCTCTAATTCCCGCACCAATGTTTATAATGTTCACTAAATACTTGTATATATAATGTAAAGGGAAATAACAATTATTTAACTAACTTGATCAAGAGTAACAATCAAGCAAACAGAGACATAAAAAAGACTGCCGTCTTTCGCGAGTTAGTTTTTATATTGTACACAAGGATAGCGCAGCATAAATTAAAGAAAAAAGCCGAAAATAGTGCAATAATTGAAACAAAATTAATTGTAATTTCAGAAAACAGAAAAGGAAAAAATGTGAAATTAAAAAAACTATAGAAAAATGCCGTCAAGAAAATATACGATACATAGCTTTAATACAACAATCACCAGCGCATACTATTCAAAGCTTGTCGATGCGTTTTCTTAATTTTTAATAAATTTTCTGCATTTCTATTAGCTATAAAAAAATTGTTGCTCGATGAAATAATGTTGCTGAAGTTTTGCTATGTCGTTTTTTTTTAATATATATTTGTTTTGTCTTTAAGAACTAAAACTATTTAACAATTTTAAACAATTATATAATGTAATAGTATAATTATATATTTTTGGGAGCTTGGTTGCTCCGCAGATTTAAATATTTAGACTTGGTATCTTGTTTCGCGCAATGTTTCTATAGCCTAATTAGTTAAAAATGTTACTAGTAAATCAATTGTTTATATCGTTTAAATCGTTTTGGATGTCGGTATATATAAACGCATGTGTGTGTGTGTGTGATTTTTCGCAGTACCTTATTTATTTACTTAAATCATAGCTTAGTGTTAGTGCTGTGATTGAAAAGGCTTAATAACTGGGACCACCAAACTGATTAGGATTGTAAAACTGTGGCAGCTGAAAAAGAAATCAGAACAATAAATATCATTAAGTAAATTAAATTCGGAACTATTTAGAACGTATAATTATAGTCCCTTACATCTTGAGAGCGCTCCTGTTGTTGTGGTTGATATGTGCCACTATCACCACTGCCTGTGGGTGCTCCTGGTATGAAGAAACTACCAGGCGGAACAGCTGCTGGTGGCAAAGCAGGCGCTAAAACATTTTCCACAGCCTTCGACATGGGCGCCCCCGAGCGATTAAATACATCAACATATGCATTTTTTAAAGCTGTAGATACGAAATGCAAAGATTTAAGACCAACAAAGTAAAAAATATGAATTCTACTCACTGCGATTTCGTTGCATTTTAAACATGTTCGACTGCAAACTTGGCGCTTTGGTGGCTGTTTCCGTTATTAAAGGTGCCGGAACCTGGTTGGTGGTGATTGCGCTATAGGTTTGTGGTGTGGTGGACGCTAAACCGGGAGGTTGTGCCGGTGGCTGTTGATGATGACTGGCATCGCTGTATTGATGATCGAATTGCAACTGTGCGGGAGACGCTGACACATTTGGTTGCTGCTGTTGCACCAAAGGTTGTGTTACCTGAAGCTGTGACTGTTGATGGGGAATCTGTTGTTGCTGTTGCTGAGGTTGTGTAACCTGTGGCTGTTGAATGGGGAGTTGTTGCTGGGGAATTATATCACTCAACTTTGGTGGTGGCTTCAGAGCATCTTCGTTACTGTCGTCCCCCCCATCTGTGTTCACCCAGCGTTTCTTCTCAGAATCCCAAACGATTGTCGGATTTTTATCATCAGGTAGAATCATTTGGTTTTTCGGTTTCAACGAGAGTTTATTCCAAATGCCACCGAACCAGCCTGAATTTTGATTTGATGATATTTGAGAGCTGCATGTACGAGTGAATAAGAGGTAACATTGTAACAAGGAGTTAATATTTTGTTAGTAAAAAATCACCAGCTTATGTGTGATGATGTTGGGTCTGAGTGGTTTGCTTACCTTTTGTTATTATTTTTGCTTTCGTTACTCTGCTTCTTGGATGTGTTGCCTTGACCCGTCTGACTTTTATTTTGTCGTTGATCGGCAGTGTCAGATTCGTCATACGGTTTCCTCGCATTCGGCATCGAAATTGTGGGACGTGTGCTCTAGAGTTATTTATAATTTAAAGATTTATATTAAAACAAGAAACAAAAATGATGTTGTTTTGTTCAATCATTTATGTAGAAGCAAAAATTTAAGGAGCTTTGGCATTGTGTAAATTGTTATTGTTGCTACATAGATTATTAAATAGAACGAAAAGGATGAATATAAGAATTATAAAGTTTATTGTAAATAAATTTTATTTTGGTACTTCGAATAGTAATTTTAGCTTAAAGACAAAACAATGGATCAAAAGCATTGAGCAACAATTTAAATGTGATTACAAATGCATACGTAATGTGAACACATGATTATATGCTTTGAATCGTTGCGGTTGTTAATAACAGCTTTAAATACAACATTTAATTAACTAATTGTACTAATAAAAGATATTCTCGATATACTTTGAGTATAATATAAGCCAATAATATTATAGGCAATCTTAGCTTACATTAATCTACTTAACAATATTTCTGAAGTTAATCACAAAAAAATTTCAAACATTCAAGACTCGTTTTAACATATATGTATATACCAAAAATTACGAAATATTAACAATTTAAAAACAATTTTCATCTCCTAATATGGAAAAACATTAGTTATTATTAAATATTCGCATTTGAAGACGAAAACCCATATTTACATTTTAGGATGATCTCAAACATGAAAACAACTTCAAAGAAACTATTTCTTGGAGACAATGAAATGCCCGCAAGTCGACTTTAAATAATGATCTGTTTTATTGGATGTTTGTGGGAAAAATACAATGAATTCTTAACTTATTTTTGTTTCTTAACAGCAGCAGCAACATTGTCCACCGGCTTATCAATATCGAACGTATGGACATTCTTTGGTTTCGATAACATTTTTTCATTTAAAAACTGTTCAAATTGTTCAAAGTTCTGTTCAACATCGTTGCACATTTTCGCATAATTCAGCGGGATCGAAGGGTCGGCCAATAATTCTTGCATTGACCATACAGCATGAGCGTTTTGCGTCTCCTCCTTCGTGGCGATAGAAGACAAATTTGGGCCAGTCTCTATGGCTCTATTATTTGAGATGTTGCGCAAATAATCTCCTTCGTATGCTTTGAAATCGTAGCTATCTAAATCATTTTCGCTGTCATCATCATCATCGTAGTCTTCTTCCTCATCGCATTCGTCCTCAGCATCCATTTCGTAATTGTATAATTCCTCCCGAAGGCCGCCGTGTGAATTAGCTTCGGGATCATAATTAGACGTAAGCTTTGGCTTACTGAAGCGGCTTTGCAGAGGCAAATCAATCGGAAAAGTTCCATTGAACACAATGTTTTTATTATCGATATTTAGTATTGCCGTTGGGGGTGGTGCCGTTGCTGTCTGCTGCTGATGTACCCGTTGATCGGAGTTCTTATGAATACACTTACTTAAATTACTATTTGCAGCAACACTACTACGACTACGATTCCTTTTAGCAGGGGACAATTGTAAACGTGCAAGAGTGTTGCAGACATTTGGTTTAAAGCCTACATTATTTACTCTTGCATTGTTATTTAAATTCGGCAAATCAAAGTTGACGCGTTTAACAGCTGGATAACCAACGCAGTTGGATAAACAATTTTTGTTTAAAATACAAGGCTTTTGCGCTTCCGATGCAGAGATCGCTGTTGGTGTTGCTGATGTTGAAAACGTTTCAGCAATATTAGCAGAGACCGGCTGCCATGGTTGTTGCAAAATTATTGTTGGTTTTGCGGTTTGCATTTTAGTTTCGTTCAAAAAGCAATTGTTACTTACATCGGCATTCATTTGGAAAGCTGAGACTGTGGCTGCGTTATCTGCTTCATTGCGGGGTTGGAACCTATGTGTAGTTGTTGTTTTTTTTGCTAGTGCTGAATATTGATGATTTTGCTCAGTTGATTGGAGGAAGTTGCAAGGAAATTTAGTGCTTTCATAATTATTTGAGGTTTTTAATGAAACATTATTGTTACTGCTTTTGAAGCTTCTGCTGATCAAGGGTTCTGAAATAGGTCTAAGAGGTTCCATTACCTTTGCAGGTACGGATGTTATTTTTGCAGCTGTAAACGAGTTCGGTACAAGTGAATTTGGCTCTGTTGCTGCATTGGTCAAAATGTTTTCAATATCTGCGTCTCCTATATGATGAAGCTGCATTCCAGAAATAAATGTTTGCATGCAGGAAGTGATCAATCTTTCTTAAGTATGTTCATTGAAAAAAATGGGTTTAATGAGAAAAACTCTAATTTTTCAAGATATATAAATATTAATTGAAGTAATAAAAAAAGGTAAAATCCTTTCACCACCAATTTCAATAAAGTGTAACTAACTATAATTGTCAAGCGCTGTTGTGCTGTTCATAACCCCAAGAATGATGATAAATAATAATGACGATACGGTGAAGATTTTTATTTTGAACCCGAAATTATAAAATTATAGCTTTTTATAGCTTTGTAAAGTTTTACTGACTTACCTCTTCATTTGCTGATAGATGCTGTGACTGTCCTCCCCAATAATCATATGAACCACTATTTTGGGCAGATACTTCAGCTGTATTATAATCCGTTTGTTGTTGTGCGGGATCGTAATAAAGTGGTGGTTGCTGTTGTTGTTGTTGTTGCTGTTGAGTTGAAACATATTGCTGCTCAAAGTTTCCATCAGACCCATAGATTTGTTGAGCATACTGCGATGAAGTACCATGATTCGCAATGTTTGTCTGTTGTTGTTGTTGCTGCTGCTGCGAGTAGATGTCGATACCATCATTACTAGTTGCATGCGTTTGTTGTTGTTGCAAATAGTCTGCATCATATGGATTGGATTCAGTAGCATTGTTCGTTATGTTACTGTACTGCATATTCAATTCACTAAATTGTTTATTTATTTCAGCCATTTCTTGTTGATAATTTCCTTGCATTACATCAGATGTGGCGGTACTCAAATTAGTTGTGATTTCCAGATTGGGCTAAACATTAACATTATAAACTTTAAAATGTAAACTCCTATCACGTATGATGCTTACTCTGTTCGGTTCGGTTGCTATATTACGAAGTACTTGCAGCCATTTCTGTTCTCCGAAGTTATGGATGGAATGTTCATCCATATTTTGTGTATCATCTAAAGTCTTTTCTAGCACCGGATCGTAAAATTTCAGACGATCAGCAAATTCGTAGACCTTTTAGGGAAAAGATTAATTAGTTGATTATTTATTTTTAAAATCATTACTAGCCAATTAATAAAGCATTTAAAAGCATTACAGAACAAACGCTTACCTTTTTAATAAACGTGTATTCAAATTTACTAGGATCTCTTTCTATATGCGTAGATATTTGTTCCATATACATTAGACTTTTCAGATGGTAACCGTAGTCCAGAAAACGCGTGGCCAATAGGTACTTGTATGGCTTGATTAAAATTGAATTTTGAAAATTGTGTTATTTATATGAATCAATATTGTAGATTATATAAAATTATTAAATTAAAATTAGTTATTCGGGTTTTGTATACCCGAATACCCAAAAATTGCATTTACTTACTTGAAATTCGATCAAAGAAAATTTATCGTCGTTGAGGGAGCAAGCGTATTCGTATATCTCGGTCATCATGATTGACTCATTGGTTGCAAACTCCATAAATGATTTATAATGCGATGACCCAAGCAGTACCAATCTGTCGAGTGTTTCAGAAATAAAAATATTATCTAAACGTGGTTTTCAGTGGTTTAATTCACTCACTTTGGCAAGCTTTGCTGCAATGTTGTCTCCTGCACCGCGCTATCCTGGTACCGACCGAAGCCAACTTGCGCCATTAAATAACAGAAGTGTGCCGCATACAAGTCGCCACGATTGAACAAAGAATCACCCAACGTGGTAATGGCCTTGCGATCCAGCTCGGGCCTCTGCGACGTATTTGACAGTATCATGGACAGATGGGGACGCCAATCACCCCACTTTTCATCTTGTACACTGGTCACACTCGACGGCGTGCGTCCGCTCATTAATTGATACAGTGTTTGCAGGGGGTCATTCAATGCCAGTTTATTGGCGAACTTCATCATAACGTTAGCATGAGAGCGGCGATCAACTTTTGAAGCCAAGAAGAGCGCATGACCCCAGAGATTATTGTCAGTAGCCCAATCAAGTGCTTCGTTTACGTTGCCGTAAAGCAAGTAATTTCGGAATTTTGCGGTGATTTGTTCTTCACTGCTACAGCTGGAAGTGATTTTCGCCGTTGATGTTGCAGAATCTTCACCATTTTGTGCACCTTCTTTTGCGCTGGCGGAAAGTGGTTTGGTTTCAGGTTCTCCGACATCGCTTTCAACGTCACTATCCTTCAATTCGCCCTCCTCATTCGAATCGCTTTCAGATTTTGAATGGGTTTCTAAGGAATTCGATGCAGTTGTGTTTGGAGTACCGCTTTGCTGCATATGCGGAAATTCTACCTGATTCCTGAGTAGCAGTTCAGCGATATCAGTGCCAACAACCATCTAAAATAAGATCCAATCATGATTTTCAAAAAAGTCAAAAATTAATTTCTTCTGTAAGCAATAGAATAAACTGAAAATGTTAACTTACCCCATTCTGACGCAGTAGCAATATCAACAAATTCCACATCAGAGTGTAAGAAGCTTTGTACTTGTTTACATTGTTCTGTAATAATTGCTTTGAGTAGATTGTCGTGTTGTTTGGTCCCAACCGTATTTTTTCCTCACAGAATTCAATGATGGTCTTTTTATGTGTGAGACCACGCACCAAAGGACCTGGGAAAGATTGGCACACCTGTCGAGTGGCATCGTTGGTTCTTAAACGTATCAACTTTACTATGTTGCTGATACCGTTTGGAGTATTTTTGGGTTTGACGGTGACTAAGAGACCAGCGGAAAAGGAGACCACTGCATGGTCATTTACAAACTTACAGGGTGTTAAGCGCCGTGGATCTGTGGCGATATTTTCAGCAGCATCATGTTGTGATAAGTTACCAGATCTAACGGATATGGAATGAAGGGTTGAAAGCAAAGATAAGCAATAATGAGAAATAAAAATTATAATAATTAAATCAACCATAAGCTATTTAAATATATTATGCGTAATAGTGGCATACAATTCTGTATTATTACGAAATTATACAGATTATATACGAAATTATACCTTTTATTACGAAATATGAAATGATTAATGTAAATAAAGAAAAAAAAATAATACCAAGAAACAAATAATTCATTAGCCAATATTTCAAGGCAACATCGGAGGCAAGGTCTCACATCAAGGTCTTTTAATTAACCTTTGACTTAATAATTACTTTAAGTACTTTTTAAATAAGTAATTTTTTAATACTGATTTCGAATCAAGTAAGAAGTCGAATTAAATAAAATATCTTCAAAATATAGAAATTATAGGAATTGCTTCTATCATAACATATATTAGACTTCGAGTCCCATTATAACACTGTATCAGGTTATATTAATATAAAATTTATAAAAGTTTAAAATTTTTAAGAATGAAGAAAAAGAGTGCAAAAACCATGCAACAACAGAATGTCTTAAATGTGTATGTACTTAATGGGGAAAATCTGTACTATTGAGTAATAAAAATAATTAATTAATAATACTAATTAAATAAAAACATTTTATAATATTTGTACTTATTTAATTAAACAAGAATAATTTTAATGTTTAATTTTTTTAAACAAACTGTAAAACAAATTGGGTTCATTGAGTTATGGTGCTGTCTAAAATCCTAACTATTTTCAGACAACCGAAGATTACATATAACTGTATTTCGGACCCTAGTTATGTATTAATCTCCGACTCTTTCTAAAGTAGGGGCTGGTATATTTTTTAATTATTTAATTGAATTTAAATTAATTATGAATTTAATGTTTATTTATCTGAAAAGTGAATATATTATGTGAATATATCGTTTCTATTATCCTAAAGATAATATTACAGACATTAGTAACACTTTAAACGTTAAAAGAAAAAAGAGGTAAAATAAATAAATTAATGATGTAAACATGTATGAGTGAACTGGAGCAACGTAGCCAGTTAACACAACGACTATGTATAGAAACCACTGTAACATATCTATAGACACCAAAATAATGCAATGAAATGCGTTTATAAAAGTAGGTAGGTATGCGTCCCAATAAGAAAAATTAGACAAAAATGCCAACAATAAAAAGTGTCGAGAAATTACTCTTAGCCAACTGACAATATACCAAATACATAATCTATATACTCATACATATATAGTAAGTAAAGTAATAAGCACTATAGTTTAAATAGGAAGAGTTTAAGAGGAAAGTGAAAAGAATTGCTTTTGTAAAGCAGCAGCACCTTGAGTCCGCATAATTAGAACGTGCATAAGCGCTTCCCGCATTAGCAGCAGCAGTTGTTGCATGAACTTGTGAAAGGTTTCCCGTTGAACGTCCGCCACTGAGATTGTAAATGTAATTTTGATGGGTTTGTGGGCCAGCAAAAGCGGTCTCTTCCAACATGGTGGAATTAAATGTGTGGGACAAATTGGCCGCTAATTGTTGTTGCTGTTGTTGATGCATAAAATGACGGTGATATTCGTTTGCTTGTGAAATGTACGCATTTGTAAACCTAAATTAAGGAATTTCGATTAAGGGAAATTTTCATGTCTATGTGAGTGGTTTCGTCTTTTAGTTCTTCATTTTAATTAACAAAAGTATCATACTTATATATGTACCTACAGTTAAAATACTGCAAGGACTCTATTTTACATTTACGGTTATGTATTTATTTAAATTTTAATACGCACTGTTAACACACACGAGGACAAGGCAAGGAGCTGGATATCTCATACAAGTTTAAATTTTTAGATAGGGTAGAAGAATTTAGAGATTCTAGATTTAAAATTAATATTAAATATTAAAATAAGTTAAAGAAAAAATAAACACTTAATTAAAATTATTAATTAACAATTGACAACAATAAAACAATTAAACAATTAAAGGAAACAGCAAAGGCTAGGTACCCGGTGCAGACATACATACTTATGTAAATAGAGATCTAAAATTAACAAAACTAAAACTTAAATAAAGACAATATTTAAGAGTTCCTAGCTAAAACATATATTTTACAAAAGTATAAAAATACAATAGCCAGTGTATATAATAATAAATAATTTTGGTATATTATTAAAGAAATTACAATATTTAGCAAATGAAAAGTATTCATTTGAAGTTAAAACTTGAATTACAAATAAAACAATTTACTTTCTGATTAATTCAAAATCATGCCAATTTGATTAAATATGATATATATAAATATGACAAAGACGTAGATCAATAGAAACAAATGAAATGAGAAAATGCAATGTTTTAGTTTAGCTGAAAAGCAAAAACAACGCAAAAGCTAAACACTGTTTTGTAGTGAGAGGTTAGAACTAATAGGTTTTAACTAATTACTATTTATCAGGTTCAAACAACATATACAACAGTCTTCCAACATTACTCGTACAACTGCCACCAGAAAATGTTCGAAGCGCTTACAATAGACTTACCTTTCCTTCTCATAGTTTGCGGAACTACGTCCCGAATGTACCGATTCTCTGCCATCGTTGGGCACAGTCGAACTGGCTGTTAAATGTTCGTGACTATTCGCCATTACTGCTACTTGTCCGTAATATTTTTTATACAACTCGGCGTATGCTTGAGGGTTCGTACGCGCCATTTGTTCGTAGTAATATGTGTAGGGATCATAGCCGTAGGCTGTGGGCGGCGGATAGGCTCCATACATCCCTGACTGACGAGCATTGCGCCTATCCTTATCCAAATCGCCTTCGCGTGCATTGCGTGAACTACGCTTGCGATACTCTTCATATTCAATAGAATTTCCCTTTCGATCTTTATCAGAGCGTCTGTGCCGACGCTCAGGATCGAAATCATCCCGATAATCTTTCTCCATGCCTCCACGCTTACCACTTCCACCTGTACGACGACGACGATCATCTTCGGCATATAAGTCATGGCGGTCGCGGCGATCCTCGACGTCAATACGTTTACCTTCACGTTTCGAGATATAATGATGATAGCGTCTGTATTCATCATAGTCGCGCTCGCTACGATCACTACGTGTATTGCGTTCGTCAACGCGATCGCGTTCACGTTCGCGATCACCACGTCCACTGCGACGATCTTTACGGCTTATTGTTGTTTCATGTCGTGTTGATTCTTCAGTTTCGTACTTTGAATCGGCATCGTATCGATTGTAACGCTGTGGACGTCGATCAGACCTACTACTTTCGTTATATAAACGATGTTTGTCCCGGGAGTGCGTTATTTCTCTATCTTCGTCGCCACGTCGTGCATCTCGTCTGATTTTCTTTTCCTTAAAATCACGCTCTTTGCCTCGTTCGCTGCGTACGCTACCCTCACGATAGTTACGACGAAGATCTCGCTCATGTTCGCTGGGATAATCATCTTCTGAATCTTCCGATTCGTAGCGATCTACGGAATGTTGCTTTTCTTTGCGTTGTTTTTCCAGCTTCTTTTCTAGAGGATGATTTTCATGTTTGCGTGATGATTTCATGTAACGATGATGCTCGTTCAACTGGTCACTTTCGTCGTTGGCAGTCGAAATATTCGAGTGATCTCTTGTGTTTGCTGTATTATGATTTGTATCGATTGGATTTGAGGTAGTGGTTAAAGCTGGTATGATGGAGGCGGTACTAGCTGCCACAGCGCCCTCAAGCGGCGGTTCATTGCGACTGGCAACCACCAACGGTTGTTGCTGCAATTGTTGATCTTCTAAGTTTTCACCATCCAATTCAATTTCACGTTGTTCGTTAATTATTTGACTGCCAGCTGGTTCTACAAATCTTTCCACTCCGGTTACCACGCGCTGCTCATTCCTAACATTACTCTCACCAGCCACCATATATAAATTACGATCAGTTGTGATATCTATGTTGATTGCTGCTGCGCTGGCCGCTGATAATGCTGCTTGAGAAATGTTCATAATTTTTAAATTATTTGATAAATATACAACTTAAATCTTAAACTTGCCTGGATTCATGGCGATCGACAGCGGAGGTTCAACCGAAGTATCTTCGCCGTCTGCATGCCGCTCGTCGATGTTCATATTTCCAACAGAAACACTGAGAACCTGATCAGTGCCGGTAACCATGCGGTGGGATGCTTCCAGTTCTGGTTGTCCTAACACTAAACGTGACAAGCCAGGTGGAGGAAAACTATCAGCTTCAACATTAACTTCTTCATCAGGAATTTCCGATAAATGGCTTGTTTGTAGGTATTGATTGCGTTCGTCATTCGGAGGAGGAGGATGGGGTACTGTAGTTTGTGGCGAGGCCCCTGGCAATGTTATGGTTTGCGTTGCCGCCGCAGTGTTGGCGGGTACGATGACCTCCTGATTCTCATGCAAAATTTCCGAATTATCTGGTTCAGTATTATCTGAAACTATTGTAAGCATTGGATTTGCAAAATCTGCAGGCGGTGGTGGTAGCGGCAGTGACTGAGTAATAGTTGCGTTAGAAGGCAGTAGAACATCGCGATTATGTTGTGCTGCTCCGGCACGTTTAAATGGATTTCCTGTAGAAGTATTGTGCCCAATCGGGGGAGGCAGGGTACCAGTTGGGGTTATAGATGGAGGTTGCAGTGGTGTCGATGCCTGGTCTGCAAGGGTTAATAGTGTTGGTGGGGGAAGAACTGCGTCTTGTTCTATAGGCGCTTCAATTTGGCAAGCATGTGGTGGCAGCATTGCCACCGTTTCGGGCAAATCGGTCGGTGTAACACCGGGAGGACTGGCATATTGTCTAGATGGTTTCGAAACGGGTTTAGCTTGCGAAACATAAACAGAATTGGGAATGTTAGTAGTTGTTGTTGAAGATGCTGCAGCTGCGACAGTGTTGAAGTTTTCATTCACTGCTTCTGTGATCGGCGGCGATAAATCATTTTTCACTGCAAAAAGGAGGAATCAAAATCACATAACACAATAGGAAACTGAATTTGTTTAGGGATAAATTTTAATAAGTATCAAAGTAATATGTTGATTCAGTGAAATGTCAGTTTACCTGGCACATCGAATTCTGTTGGCCCTACTGCTCCTGATAATGCGGTTGTTGTCAATGTTAACGAAGGAGGTTTAACTGTGGTGGTTAAATAATCTGAAAATTGTGGCTGTTGTATATGCACTTTGCCTGCTAGATGTTCATGAAATTGTGTTGGAGACTCTATTGTGTTGTTTGCAGTGCCTGTTGCAACCGTCGGTGGCAACTGATTTTGTTGCTCAGTTCGATTCAAATTTTCCTCCATAGCGTTCCATTGCCAATTATCATTGCCTTCATTGCGAAAACTATTCACTGTACAGTTAGTATTATATTCCGCTTGTTGATGATTTGTCGCATTCACTTTATTGTTGTTGTTGGTGCTGTCATTCCAATCCCAGTCTCCCCAACCTTCATTGTTGGTTGTGCTCGTTTCAAAGAAACTTTGAACATTCTGCTGTTGCGAATCTTGTTGCTGTTGTTGATAATTGGCAAATGAAGCTTCAGTTTGAAATTGTTGTTGCATGTGGTTATTATCTTGTGGCGTCTGATTATAATATGCACCATAATTAGCAGCTACTTTCTGATCTGCTTGTTGGGTTGGTTGTGCCAACTGCTGTGGTGTTGCTGTTACTTGCAGATCCGGCTGCTGCCAATTATTTAGTACTGCCGGAGGTTGTTGATACGTAGCATTAGAAGTAGCATTTTGTTGTTGTTGTGGCCATTTATTAGTAGAAGGCGTTGTTTGCATCATACCAGGATTTTGTACTTGCCAATGTTGTCGAGTTGGCTAAGAAAAACATGAACCACATTTGGAATTAAATTCAGTTTCTGAGCATATTTATGAATGTGTGTGTTTTTCTCAAATAAACTTATAAACTTGAACGACTGGTTTCTGTCCTTAAGACATTTTCGTTACAAATTATTTTTTATTCAATAAACTGTTGAACATAAATAATGTTCGTATTTGAAATAAATTTAAATTATATATTTTAATTCTTAATAATGTATTTTTAAAATTTACAATACAAATATGATTAAGTAGTTAATATATAATAATGCACTTTAGTATAGTCGATTTACCTGATTATTATTCAAGTAACCTAAATGTTGTTGTTGCATGGTATGATGTTGTTGTTGTTTTGATGAATTTAATGTAGATGGTGTTGCTGATGTAGCTGAGCCAGGGATATATTGTCGCCCTGCAATGGATGGGGCTGTTGTTGCTAGAGGCGGATGTGGGTGCGCGAGTGGCTGTTGTTGCACCCAAGACATTTTTCTGCACCAAGCAAATTTGTATAAATCGTGCAATAGAAACAGGAAACAAATGGTAGGAAACACAATATTTAAATGATTTGGTAGTTTCGATTTATGTAATGCCACAAAAAAATATTATTATGGAAATGAAATGATTATTGATTTTTTGAGCAATCAAAATGTCTATTGAAAGAAATTTTTGCACAGAAATTCTCAAGTTTTTTACAGGACAAAGACTATATTTTTTCAGAATAAAACTTGGCATACTCTGATATTTTATGCATATACATACATATGTGTTATTGGACAATTATATACTATATATTATACAAAATTGTTAATGACGTTAATCAGACAACAGGCACATTCTTTTGTTTAATCAATCATCTGTTTTGCTGGGTTTAAAATGGTTTACGTGGATATTTTTACCTCGGATTTTAAAACCGTGCACAATTATCCAAACAATAACGAACACGCCCTTGTTTATAACTTCGACACTTTCTACACTATTTCATATTTTGGACTATTATTTTTTAGATATATTATATTTCAGATGTTATATTTATTTTATAATATTCGTCAAAAAAGTTCAGCAAATTTTCCCAAACATGGAAAAGTGAAAAAGCACAAACGTCAAATTTAGAAAAATTAATTTTGACAGTACAACTTTGGAATTTATAGCTGGCCTCACATAACTGTCTCTTTTCTGTCACCTTTTGTGGCATTCACCATTTCTTAAAGTAGACTGCACCTATGTTATCTTTTTCTTTTACTACTCTATTAACTTTCCCCAATCCAAAAACACTTGATCCAACTTATTATTTATGGAAATAGAATTTACTTTTTATACCAATTTTAGTTTTCACAGTTGATGTGTTGGTTTTCCTTTTTCACGACAAGTCGTTATATGATTTCCTCATAAAAAATTATATTTTAATTTAAAGGCTACGTATTCACAAATTTGCACCATGTATTCAAATTATTGCCAACCTGGAAAACTTCAGTTTTTATTTCTTCTTCTCACCTGTCTGCAACGTAGACAAGGTAAATGTAATGTAGTAGTTTATGACAGGGTGACTTTCAGGTTAAAAATACACTGATCCGGTTTAATTGGATTTCGGGAGCATGGCAAGCTTGACTTTATATATATGTGTATATAATTTATATGTTTATATATGCTACATATGTACATGCCACATCAAATTGGGCATATCACCGTTTCATAAATTTTATAAAAAATAAATAAATAAAAAAAGATATTTAATTTTTTCAGATTTATTATTTTTTATTTATTTAAAATGCATTTTCTCCTAAAATCCTGCACCTACCCTGATGAGAAATATATCTGAAGAAAGGTGGGAGACTCTACTCCTTTAATATTGAGATTAGTATAATATATAGGTTAATAACACATTTGACTTAGTAAAAACTTAATAAATGAAAAAAAAATTTAATTTTAAATTTTCTTGAAAAGTAATAGTTTTCCGATAACATATTGTCTTACATAAGTGAAAGATAATTTCAATACCTTCTTAACCATGCCCACAATATGGTGGTAACTCTTATAGTTTCGGAGATATAGGTCCGAAATTTTGCAATTTTAAAGGAATATAACTCCAAAACCAGACGAGAACGCGCAAAATGATGTTGTTGTTGGAGTTTCCGTAGAAAACAACAACAAACAACACAACAAAATCGGAGCTGCGTCAGCGTCCCCGACATGTTCGCAAATTGTATTGTACAATTTTTGTATGTACGACAATCGGAAGATGGTAAAAACGAAGGTTTTTAATCACCAGATAAGTTCTTATTCGACTTTTATCTATCTGTAGGTTAAGTCGGGATTCGCTCATGTAATTCTACTGTCACTTCTACTTTTGGATGATTTATTTCAGTAGTTGTTTTCAGAAATTTTACAAGAATATACTACAAATTCGTACAAAAGTTGTGGCAACATTGATATTTTTGACTTTTCCTTTGGTGGTTTTGACGTGTCTTCATTCTTAATAGTGTAGCTGACGTGTTGCTAGAAAAAAGTTTCACTCTTATGAATCGAGTATTACTTTGAGATTAGCTGTTATCTTGCAGAATTTTATGGGAATAAGGCATTCCACCACCTGAAATTAGATAATTTACGTACACGAATAGCGTGTAATGCGCTATCAATTGCCACCTGTAAACATTTTGTGAAAATCGTCGCTGAAATTTATAAGAAATGGCGTTGTTGACGATGATAGCCAGAGTCATCGATGGACTTCCATTGGTGGCAACGATGCATGATGATGAGCAAGTGAGTCCAAGTTTGGTAATGTCAACTTACAATGAACATCGTTAAATCTTTCAGTCAGGTCGCAGCATTTTGGAATATCAAAATCAAGCGAAGATGTTATTCAGAAAACTGGGTGCTCATTCCCCAGCCCGTTGCAGTATTGAAACTGGACCTTATCTATTTCAGTATGTCCACCTTTAATTCCATGTTATAATTATAATACTTAAGTCGAATTGAGTTTTTAGTTAAAAGTAAATTGTGGTCATAGCAGTCAGAATGTTGAATGGCTTGAAAGTCGTTGGAAAATATGTTTAATAAACTTGAGGTGTATGTTGTAACATTTTTCATAAGCATGGATTGCATAAACAATTTAATACTTTTCTATCTCTGAAAATATAAATTAAAATTTGGTTCTCTATATTTCAGTTACCTGATTGAAAACGATGTTTGCTATTTGGTTATGTGTGATAAAATGTATTCAAAGCGTTTGGCATTCAACTATTTGGAAGATTTGGCGCAAGAATTCCATAACCAATACGGTCGGCGTGTCAACTCTGTTACCCGCCCATATGCATTTATTGAATTCGATGTTTATGTACAAAAGGCAAAAAAACAGTTAACAGATCGCCGAAGAAATATCAACACAATTAATACGCAATTACAGGATGTGCAAAGAATTATGGTGAGTGAGCAACAATGAATACAGTCCGGTTCAGGATTGCAGTGAAATTCCAAAATATTCCAGGTGCAAAATATCGATGATGTTTTGCAGCGCGGCACCGTTTTATCCGAGTTGGATACAAGAACACAGAACCTATCCATGATGTCACAGAAATACAAAAAAGACGCAACTTATTTAAATAGAAAATCAATGTTTGTTAAGGCAGCAGCAGCAGGAATTGTTGTTATGGTATTTATATTATATTTTTGGGTTTTGTAATAAATGTTTTATCATTTTATCTTGCATGAGCAAACCTACATTACTATTTATAATTCATCTGTTTTGCATATGTAACCATTTTAATTAAATATTCTAAAGCATTTTTGTAAGTATGAAATAGGACAAAATATATCGGATTTATAAAGCAAAGAGGTGAAAACTTTTGTCTTCTTAATCCGCCAATTAGTTTGGGACAGGCGAGATTTGTTTATAAAAGTTTTGAAACAGTTAAGTTATATATTTTTGTACAAATAATATACTCCTATATGGGTTCGGTTTCTTCTGCGGTTTCGTTGCCATTTTCACCGTCTGACGATGAAGACAAAATATCCCACAGTTGCTCATCAGCAAATAAATAGTTATTTGGGGTTTTTTCGAAGTCCTCACGTTTTTTTTTTCTTTCTTCTAGTTTTTTTTGGCGTAAAAGCTGTTGCAATTTTATAGAATCTTCGTCGTCGTCGATGATGCCAGTTGTGTTTGCATTCTGTGTCTGCCAGTGTTTCTGTCGTTGCACCTTGTTGAGTGCATCAATTTTTAATTCATGCTGTTTGGTTTCCTTATCAACATCTTCGTCTGTAAAATTCTCATAGTAAGCTATATGAAAGGGTTTATTGCAATGCTTTCTTACCGCTGTCAATGACATCGAGTCCTGCAGGATTTTCTTCGTAACTGACATATATGCACGGAAACTCGACCAGCGTCTTGCCGGCTAGATTTGCACGTAACGAATGTGCACAATTTAGCTGGTAAAAACGCCTTTTACATCTCTTAATGCCCTCGGCTTTAAGCAGCACCTTCAGTCCGAACACGCCTACACTTTGATAATACTCCAGACCTTTCATGCCTTGAACACTCACATACTTTTCCAGTAACTTATGCAGTGGCTGCTCTTCATCACAGCGTTCGTCTACATATTTAGCATTGCAGGCGTTTGTAAAAATCCACTCGACTCGCCAAAATATTCGCTTCTGGGTCCAATCGTAAATGCTTGTGTTCTCTTTGTTTCGTGAAAAGTTCATGAGTAGAAAACGCAGTGTTGTCTTCCGTTCGGCTGCTGCTTTGCGTAAGCCAAACAAACGAGGTGGCAGTATCTTGTTGTAGCGGGTGTAACTCTTTACAGTATCTGTTTTGCGTGCAGCGACGTAGCGCGTAGCTTCCTCTAAAAAGTAGTAGTCGCTCATGAAGTCACTTTTGGTCATTTTGCGCAGGGGAATGTATTTGGTGCGATCGCGAATGCCATTGCAGTTCAGTTCTTTCTTATGTATTTGCACACAACGAACACAACACGTCTTCACCTCGCATTTGGGACAAGAATATCGTGCAGCTTGTCCGGCACATACCTCGCATTGGCCAAGTCTGGATGCTGGTTTACTGAAAAACATAAATAGCTTTAACTAAAGGCAATATGACGAATTTCAATTGATTTTTCTACTTTGCAAAGATTTCATTATCTTCTCTCACTACCCCATCATCGGATGCTGATGATAACTCAGTTTCAAGTTCCTGGACGTCCAACTCGCGTTTCATTTTTCATTTATTTATTTTATAAAATGTAGGTTCTTATCTTCTGGACCTTTTTGTTATTATATTTTTGATTGTTGCAAATGTCAGAAAAGTGTGGAGAGCAGAAAAAGGAAACCAACAGCTTTGTTTATTGGGTTGAAAAACTGTAATTTTGTCAGTCGCAAAAATTTGTTATGAATTAGATATTTATTTACTAGTTGAAATAGATTATATAAAAAACTAATTTTTAATGTTTTTACAATTTAGTGTTGGTGGTGTGGAAGTGAAAGAGTTAAAAAATAGAAGGAAACAACGATTTGACTACCGGGAATATACGTTTTTGTCTTTAATGCAATAAACTTATTTCTCTGATGAACATGTTTGCAAATTTTACAAAAATACTATACATTTTCGGAATTTTACTTGGCTTTATCTTGTTTTATACACACGAATTTGTTTTGCCTGTTTTAGAAAAACGTCAAATTTGACACGTGGTTTGTTAATTCTCTGTTCGTTTCTCTTCCATTAGAGAGTATTGTTTTGCATATTTTTGAAAGAGAACGTGATGTTTGTAGAGATCACACCGATCACTGTGCAATTAGAAGAGATCACAGTGGTCAAAAATGTAAACATTCTAAAAAGATTATAAGATTATAAAATAATTTCAATAATTTCTAATTTTTTCTTTTCAACATTTCAATTTTAGTTTCAGTCGTATGCCCTGCTTTAATTTGCCATATATTGCTTTTCCACCTACCTAATTTTCTTTATTTTTCGGAATATAAACAAATTTGAAATAGAAGAATCAAAGAGCTAGGTTTCATATTCACAATTGACGTTCTTTTTTTGCCATGTAATTTGTACTATGTTTGCATATTGAAAATAATAATCTTAACAATCTCTTAGTAAAATTACATATCTACATACACATTCACCCGTCCACACGATTAATCACATTACAGAGAAACAACAACCTTGAGGTTGAGTCTTGAATATAATACCTGCATATATAAAATGCTGTTACAAAGCTTTGTGCGCTTAGTTGGTAAGCGGGCATGTTACCAAGCTGGACCCACCATGCTTCAGATGGATCGAAAGTATACCACGGAAGAACACGAAAAAATCACCTTCTCCACAGCAGTCAATGAAGAGTACGAGGTACGATTAGAACAGCGTTTTTGTATACAAATAATTATTTATGTTTCTTTCACTGTTCTCTCGCAAGAGTCGTTCGAAATTTACTTGATCTGATTATACATGGTATAAGTAGCTTTTCATTTTCAGAAATCCATCAAAGCACTAAATACGCTGCAATCAAATGCTGCCACCCTTCGGCGTTCGATTGAAAATGACTCAAAGAATTCACAACTGGAAAATACAATCAAGTACTTGAATCGAAGCGGAATTAGTGTAGAGGATCTGAAGAAACTATCTGTCATACATGTTTCCGGCACAAAGGGCAAGGTAGGCACAAAGGGCAAGATATGTTCGATAAACTAGGCACATCTATAAATGGTTATTAATTAGTAATTTGAATTTTAAAAGAGAAAATCAAGTGATGAAAGTATACTTTAATTGTCAATGCAGAAGCAATCCAGTGACCGCTAATTTGATGAATGTTTTAATGGCTTAATAAGTTTTTATTTTTGCACACATTTTTGAATAAATATTGAATAAACGAATTCCCGGAAAAACATCTTCAGAAATGAAAATTTTAAATTCGAATACTCGAATGTTTTTTTAATAAACAAGATTGATTGGCAAATTTGTTTAATTGGTTTTGTAATAGCTTTGCATTTAGGCGATAAGAATTGTACTATCCATTGATAACCTAAATTTGATAATCATATTTATTAATGCAGTAAATATTGAAGTCTACGCGTTTGAATTTTTCTGCATAAAAGAATGCCCAAAAGTATAAGTGAAATTATCTCAACAGATTACAAAAATAAAATATAATAAACAAAACGAATAAAAATTAACAATAACAAAAACATAAAAATATGCGACTTATTTGCTATTTTCGACTGCGTTATATTTATTAGCGCTATAGAGATAACGCTACGCTATAAATAATGAGATAAAAATGGAATCTGATTATTTTTTGCAAAATATATTTATTGACCCACATATGTATATGAAATGTTTAATGTGATAGTAAATTACATTAAATATACAACATAAAGAAAAGAATTTCTTGTTCGGTGTATCTCTCATCAATTTATATCTCTCATTTCTTTTAGGGATCTACCTGTGCCCTAACCGAATCCATACTCCGTGCACATGGCTTCAAGACGGGCTTCTTTAGCTCACCCCATTTAATCTCTGTGACCGAACGCATTCGTCTGAATGGACAACCAATATCGAAGCAGAAATACACGCAGACATTTTGGAACGTCTTCAATCGTCTGGAAAAGTCGCGAGATCATGCAGACGATATGCCGCCCTATTTTAAGTTTCTTACCATACTAAGTTTTCATATTTTTCTGGAGGAGCGAGTTGATGTGGCAGTGCTGGAGGTCGGAATCGGTGGCGAGTTGGATTCCACGAATGTTGTAAGGTTTGTTTCGCCGGGATGAATTCCATTTCGATTAATTCATTTAGTTCCCATACTTTTTTCTTATGTTCTGTTTTGCAATTAAATTCTCTCCAGTCATACGAAAACTGTTGGCATCACCTCACTTGGTTTGGAACACACGCAATTGCTGGGAAACACTATCGAAGCCATTGCCTGGCAAAAGGCGGGAATTATAAAGCCCAATTCAAATGTTTATACAACTGTTACACGGCCCGAGTGTTTATCGATCATTAAACAGCGTGCTGCAGAAAAGAATGTGAGTGTTTTAATATTATAACACTTAGTTACCAAAATCGAAATACCGATACATTTTTGTTGTTGCCCAGGCTACGCTATACATTGTCCCTGAACTCAGCCAATACGTGTACAATGATGAATCCCGTCGTTTGTTGTCCAATTTAAATAAAGTCATCCAACTGAATGGATCGCTAGCTATACAGCTGTCTTACGACTGGATAAGGAACAACAGGAGCGGCTACGGTTTTGGCACAGCTCCGAATACAACGTTAATAACGCCATCGGTTATCGAAGGTCTAAGCAACTGCAGTTGGCCGGGACGCTGTCAGATTGTAAATGTCGGCAATTTTAGGTAAGTTTAAAGTGCTGTTTGAATTAATTTTCATATCTTTCAAAAAACAGAATCCATTTTGATGGCGCCCATACCGCGGAAAGCATGAATTTGTGCGGCAGCTGGTTCAAAAAGTCCACACTACACAGGTTAGCTTCAGGGTAAATAATTCTGTTATCTGTGCGTTATTTGTACTGTTCTTTTTTTAGCAAAACTCCAAAAATACTTATTTTCAACATCACCGGCGAACGTGATTCTCGAAAACTTCTTGACATCTTGAGACAGAAAAACGATTTCGATCTCGCCTGCTTTGTGCCGAATATTCCTTCGGGTAGGTTGAATAATACTGATAACATGTCGGTTTTTACCATAGCCGCTCAGGTGAAACGTGCCAAAATCCACGCTGACAACTGGAGGCTTTTGTGTCAGGATAATGCTGGGCTGGATAACGGTCGCGTGTTCGGCTCCATTGTGGACATATTCTACTTCGTGCGACAGAAATTTGGCATCGTGCAAGAGGTGGATCTTTTAGTTACAGGGTCACTTCATCTGATTGGAGCAGCGATGCTGGCAATGGACGAATTCAAGCGACGCTTGCAACAAACAGATATATGTATACAATCCAGACACACACATCCATAGTAATATACAATCATAAGTAAATCATGTAAATTTGTTGATATTAGTTGTAATGTTGTAATTGCCTGTAATCTATATATATAAAAATGAAAGGCTTGACTCACTTCCCATCACAGAGAATCCCATCACACAGAATTTTTCACGGAGGTTTCTTTTATGATGTATACAAGGGAGAAGAAAGGATTTTTCGGAAATTTTACTTCTTCAAAAAGGACAAACACATAACTCTTTTGTTGGCCATCAACTATGGATTTCATTTTTCCACGAAAACATCTTAGGCGTATAAATGCCTAAAAACCATTTTCTGGATTTTTCAAAATTCATCCTTTAATGGTCCAAAAAAGGACATAATTTGGTTAAAATACACCCAATCACATAATAAAATAAAACGAAGCATGTTATGAATTTTTGTCATTTGTCAAATTCAAAGCATGTCATGTATTCAAAGCAGTGCTCAAGTGCTACGAGATTGTAAATTAATAGTTTGGAATGAAAGTACAATGGCACATAAAAGCAGCTTCTATGCACTGAACAGAACTCTAAAAGATATAACAGTGAACGATGACATGATGGGTGGACTCACTGTACTATTAGCTGGAGACAGACTCTGTCCATAGTGCCGAGAGGAACTCGGGCTGACGAAGTTAAGGCATGTATTAAGCATCAAATCTTTGGCCCTTAATACAAAAACTCCACCTTAAGAAAAACATGCGGGTGCATTTAAAGGGAGATGTTTTCGCTGACCAATTCTCCAAACTACTCCTGCAAATAGGAAACGGAGAATATCCGGAAACTGATGGCAAAATTCAAATTCAACCAAATCTTGCCTCAGTTGTGTCGACCGTTGACGTGCTAATAGAACGAATATATCAGGATATCCAAAACCTACACCATAAAACAACAAAGTAGTTGGGCGAACGTGCGATTCTTACACCTAAGAATCATCAGGCATTAACCATTAATGACACGTTGCTGAAATCATTTGAAGAAACCGAATATCTGTACAAATCGGTGGACACAGTATTGCACATAGATAACGCTATACACTATCCTGTGGAGTTCATAAATACACTTAACCCACCTTGTCTACCGTCTCACAAACTTAACTGAAAATAGCAGGAATTGATCTTAGGCAAGACTGCTTTTCACATGCTAGCAACTTATGACAAAAACTCTAATTTAGTGTATAAAGAGGTACATTAATTAAAACTAAACAGCAAGAAAATTAAACAAAACATTTCTAATATTGTACAATAAAAAATTATAAAAATATAAACACATAAAAAACATACCAAATACAATGTAGTATTTAAAAATAGTGTTTTATGTCCCGAGCAATGCCGGGTAGTTAAGCTAGTTATGAATAAAATAAGAAAAAGAAATCCGAAAAAGAATCGGATGTAATAAATATTATATTTTTAATGTAATTCAGACTACTCTCCTTGCTGAATCAGCAGATAACAAACAAAAGCTGATACAAAAGAATAGCGGAAGATTCAAACATTACCTCGTCCGCAATTGTTTTTAATCTTCCCGATCCTTTCCGACGATCCCGATTTGCTTTCTGTTCACTTTGAGAGAAAAAAAATGACTTTTCTAAAAACCAATTTTTTCTAAAAACAATCTTTAGAAAAGTCATTAATTCTACATTCACAAAATTATTGCATTGTATAAAGTGGGACAGATGGAATATGGCAGACTTTCTGGTAATCTTCATGACACTTCAGTCCGCAATTAAAATCTTAAAGTTTTATTTTTTTCTTAAAGCTTAAGCTAAATTCGAAGTTAAAAGATTCGCCATTGTGCTCCGCATGTTGCAAGAAGAAGCGACGGACCTCTGAAGGATCTAGAAACGAAAGACCTCTGATCTACAGAAATGACAATATCGATGATATATACGAAGGCGTGAGCTATATCTTTACTGGTTCCCTGAAACCGGATAAAAAGTGATTTAAATAGACAATATTTCCTTAGTTTATTATCCTCTCTCTCTTTTTCGACAGATTGTTTATAAATTTAAATACGAATGATATCACCCAAGACATTGCTCTGCTCCTTCACCCGTCCCGCTGCTACGACTGCCTTGTCGCCACTACCAGAGTCACCGGTTCATGGATTGAGGAACAAGAATATTCGCCACTACCTTCATCATTTAAGATGGGCTCCAATTTCTGTATTCAGGTTCTTGTCACTGAGACATGCTACATGATAGCCGTGAACGGATATCATCTCGGCCAGTACAACCATAAGATGAACTACAGATGGGCGCGTTGTATTGAAGTAAATGGCGAGGCTCAACACTTGATGGTGGTACGCACGGTGGTCGGCAGCTATCCTAACCGACTGGGCGAAACACAAGCGAAGAATGTTCCACACGCCAGGGATTTCGTTGCGAATAGTAAATTAAAATACGATATGAATCTGTCCTATGCTTTAATAAACGAGCAAGAAGAATTTCCAATTCCCTACATGAGGGGCTTGCCTCCAAAAAGTTTTACAGTCGGGCGTTGTCTGAAGATCGATGGCCGTGTCTTAAAGAAGCCACATTCGTTTTCCGTAAGCCTTCAAAGGGGTCAGGATGTCTGGCCGCACCCCGCAGTTGCATTTCGACTTAAAACAATTTTCGAATCCAACAAAGTTTCCTGCAGCGGTTCCTATTATAAGAAAGAATGGTCGATAGATAAACCGGCGGACTTGGGAGCGTATACGGACCTAATGCCAGGGGCTGATTTCACTATGTTCTTCGTGGTCCGCGAAACGGCTTACGAGGTGTATCTGAACAGACTTCGTATAATAACTTTCATTCATCACATGGACGTAGAACTCGTTGACACACTTTACATCGAGGGTGACATCGCGTTGCTGAATGTGGTGTTACTCACCGGATATTTCTCACAGTAACGAAAGGTTTCGTTTCTACTCTTCAGGTGAAGTTTTTTTGTTTTTAGAAAAGTCATATATGTACATAAATATGTCATCTTTTTAGACAAAATTATTTAGTAGTGCAGAAACTTAGAAAATAACAAAAAAGCCACATAAATTGAGAAGTAGCATGGACATCTTGCTGGCTGCATCCTTGGTCTCGGAGCTAGAATAATAAGTTGGGAATTTTTTTGTTTAGTGATTTCCTGCCGAATCAGAATATGCAAAGAATTCGCAAATGTTTTCCAAATGTTTTCGGAAATCGAGCACGAACTCAAATGAATCGATTAGTAAAAGTCTCGTCTATCGGAATGATAGTCTGGGTGTGGTACATGAAGGGGTGTGCTTCACGTTCGCTGGCTCCATGATACCTAATTCCAAACGGTGATTAAAACGTTTATTTTGTCCTATTCATATTTATATGTTTATTTTGTCCTATTCATATTTATATGTTCTATTTAACTCTCATTCCTCGACAGATTCTCCATATATTTGGCTTTGAATAATGCCAATAATGATATTGCGCTTCTCGTCAACCCGTATCGCTCCCAAAACTGCATTGTCTGCAGCAGCAGAGTCTGGGGTACGTGGATAGCTAAGCAACAGTTCTGTCCGCTACCCTTTTCTTTTAAGCTGGATTCCGACTTTTACATTCAGATTTTCATCACTGACATATGCTACATGATCGCCATAAACGGACATCACATTGCCGACTACAATCATCAGATATCAACCCCCCGGGAAGTGCGCTGCATTGAGGTCAAGGGCGACGTTGATAACTTGATAGTCCTGCGCGGGATGGTTGTCAGCTACCCCGATCGCATGAATAAGTTACGAGCTAAGAGCATTCCTCTGGTTAGTGAAAAGCACCAGAGAACAAGGAGCTTGAGAGGACCACAAAAAGAAAAACTCCCTATCTTTGTTCCTTTCGTGGGGCATTTGCCACCAGGTCTGTTCAAAGTCGGACGCTGTCTAAGGGTTGACGCACGTATCTCGAGAAATCTGCAAGAGTTCTCTATAAGTTTCCAAAAGGGGCAGGCCGTTTGGCCGCAACCTGTGGTCGCTTTTAAATTTGCAGCAAAATACGGCCTGGTCGATGATCATTTGCATCATAGCTTAACCTGCAGCAATGCCTATTTTAACGGCCAATGGTTGAAGGAGACGTGCCGCGAGTTAGCGCCGTCCTCGGAATTTAGTGAAAACAAGCTGTTTAACATGTACATTGTACTAAGGGAACATGCGTACGAGGTGTATCTGAACCGTAGGAAGATTACGGAGTTCGTTCACCGCATACTGCCTAATTTTATTGACACGGTTTACATAAAAGGCGACATCGAGCTGAGAGGTATAGAGCTAAACCATAGATATATTGAAGACTTTGAGATATTGCAAAATAAAAACAATTCTTGGGGGCAGCAGATCCAGCAGAAGAAGTAATTCGTTATCCAAATCAAGACATAGTAGTTCTTTCAGATTTTAGCAGACAAATTTTCTAGATTTATAATATGCATTACAATTTCAGAGATTTGTAATATCGGCAAACAAAAATACAGATCACGATTTTGAATAAAATCAGTTAGTTTTAATTTAAATTTTAAGACCTGAATATGTGAAGGAATTCATATATTGCTTTGAAATCATTTTGGCCCCAGAAAACTATCAGACATCAACCACATTATAATGAAAAATGCTCAAGGGAATCGACACAAAATCGCTTGAATAAAATGAGCACATCTTTAAGATTAAATCTCTGCATAAATAAAACTGGTAAAGGAGCAATTTACAAAAGTCTTTAACGCATCATTTGCATAAATACTGAATTACGAGTTCATACTTACAGTTCTCTTCTATCACTTAGAAGTTCTATCACTATACACTACCGGCCAAAAGTTTCGAAGCACCACTCCTGTTCATAGAAAATCGTGTGGCATTTCTATATTATTGTATAAATTTTGATTTTTTCTTTTTTAATAGGATGGTTGTAAAGTGATAACTGTAATATCGAACCCAAAACGGGTTTACGACATTCATTGTTTAATTGCATGCTCAAGCAATGCACTAAGTCAAGAAATTGGGTTTTTTTGTTTATTGCACTTGCCATACAAAATCGAGAAAAAGAATTATAAAAAACCTTTTTCAGGTACTCAGGGTAATTTTTTTTTTATGGGGTAATTACTAAAGATAATTATGAATAATTATTACCATCCATTTTTTCCCTGGGTCAAGTATAAAAGGCTGAACTAGAATATTGACACCATTCTTTGTTCCTCTAGATTCGAACTGACCAAACGTTAAAAAAACCGAAGTAATGCCAAAAAATAAGATTGATATCAGATTTGCAGTGATTACTCTTCATAAGGAAGGCAATTCCGAACGAATAATAGAGCAAAAATTAAAAATTTCGAATAGTTTTGTGCATCGCACCATACAAAAGTACAAGGATTATCACACTCTTGCGGACCTTCCGCGGTCCGGAAGGCCAAGATCGGCAACAAATCGTGAAGATAGAGCAATGACAATATCAAACAGACGGAACAGCAGAAAAACGGCTCTAGAAATACAAGCCGAGATCAATAACAGTCGATCAAACCCGGTGTCACAAACAACTGTAATAAGGCAGCTAGAGATGCTGGTCTTTGTGGAAGGATTGCTAAAGAAAAACTCTTACTTCGACCACGAAATAAAAAGAGAAGACTTCAATGGACTCTAACCTATAAGGAATGAACCGAAGAGGACTTCAAAATTGTTCTTTGGAACGACGAATCAAAGTTCGAGCTGTTTGGGTCAAATCAAAGAATTTTCGCCAAACGTAGTGCCCAAAAGAACATGCTGCCGGAGTGTGTAATACCAACAGTGAAGCTCGGCGGCGGTTCCGTTATGGTCTGGGAATGTTTCTCAAGCAATGGAGTAGGCGATTTAATTCGAATCGATGGAATTATGCGAAAAGAAGAGTATAGAAAGATACTGCAACACAATGCAATACCATCAGGCGTACGATTGATCGCCGAAGGTTTCGTGATGCAACAAGATAACGATCCCAAACACAGTTCCAAATTGTGCAGAGGCTATTTAGAGAACAAACAAACATCTGGAATATTAACAAATATGATTTGGCCTGCCCAGTCACCCGATCTCAATCCAAAAGAGCTTCTATGGGATGAGCTGGACCAAAAAGTGCGAGAAAAAGCGACTACGTCAACAGAGGAAATGTGGAATGCATTGTTGGAATCATGGAACAATATACAACAGGAAACCATAAAGAAATTAATCGCCAGAATACCAAGACTTGTAGCAAAAGTTATTTAGTGCAAAGGGGGATTTTTGATGAAAAATCAGTTTAGACGTTTTAGTAAAAATTTGGATAATAAAAATCATTCTAAAATATAATTTTAATGTAATCTGAAAGGAAATATAATAAACTTTAAAATTTACAATTAAACTTTTTATTTTTAAAAGCTTTGGATAACTATTAGTAAGATTTGTGGAAATTTCAAGGGTGCTTCGAAACTTTTGGCCGGTAGTGTACATGCAACAAACGAAATTCTGTGGAAAGAGAGCGCAACACCAACAAAAACAAATCGAAATGCCATTGAAAACAAACAACCCAAATATTTATAAATCAAACTGCAATAAAAAATACTGCAGAGGGTTGTTAAACGTCCGATTCGCCAATCAAAAGCTGGACGTCAGGTTTTCCTCGCAAAAGCTTTTCTTTACCACACCTACTACAAGTGTCACCGGTTTCATACGAGCAACAACTACGGCGGAGAGAAGAGATTGACGGCAAGAAGACATGCGCCAACTTTCTCCAGAGTGTACCGGACAGAAAGAGAGAGAAAGAGCGAGAAGAAGAGAAAGAGAGTGTAATGGAAACGTTTTGTGCAAAATTGACGTTTACGGCTTGTAACAAAATGGCTAACGCTGTATGCTGTGGGAAGTGTGGGAGATTTGGGGAATGTTGAAATGTGTGCACTGCAAAAGTCCGTCCAAATCTACCACCATCGTCAACACCACTTTATTGCATTAAATAACGGTTAAGTGTGTAATTAATCTTTCCCAAGTCACTGACATTTCGCACTAACACACTCAACCCACACACACAGACAACTTTCTCTAAATGAGAGCAGATGAGCAGTTCCGACTTGTCTTGACTAACTGACTGACGCGTACTTAATTCTAACGGTATCGGCAGCAAGAATAATAACAACAGCAGCGTCGTCTTCAAGCATTCAAATTTAAATAATCCTGTACAGTTTTGACAGCTGACTGTATGAAAGGATTAATTCGCGTTGTCAGTTGTACATTTGACATCGTTTATAACGGTTCGCTTTAGCGTTTCTCTAAACTCGTTTAAAAATAATGTGTTTGCTTTGCGAAAGCTGTCAAACGTGGCGTTAAGATTTTCACCGACGGCTAACGAAATTTAAAAAATTTAAAAAACACAATTTAAAAAAGCGAAATAATTAAACTAGAAAAGAAATTAAATGTGAAGGATTTAAGCCCTCACTAACCACATAATTTATTTAATTGTTCATTCGACAACGAACAAACGACAATTTTAACAAAACGACCCTTGTGTGAAAAATATTTAAGTTTCTCGCTGTACGATTGCGTTGCGATGCATCATCAAACCTCGAAATCTTTTTTAATACGCGATCTACTCGGAGATCTAATAAATCATCAGCATCAAGATACGGGTACGTAAATCAGGCGAAACTGCGCTTTTCTTGCTCTTTCTGCATCCTTTTTGATATTAAAAAAGTTAGCTTGACTTTTGAGAAAACCCCTGCCTTTAAGTAGTAGTAGTTTCAAATAGCGCTTATATTTCATAGATGAATAGACAAGCTTCCTTAAAAAGTATAAATTATCGATTTTAATTTTTTATTTAAACTATTTTATTATGTAATTTATTCAACATTTGGATTATGGTCAGTATTTACATAATGGAAAATTGTCAGTTATTTTAATTTAATTTTTGTTTACCTACAAAGCCAACCAAGATGGTTCAGAATTCCTCAAAATTTGTCTACATTCAATCACCAAACAAAAATTTCACTAACAGCACAACAGTAATTACAGCAGTTTTTTTTTGTTCGTATTCACCACAAAAGCATCCTACTTGAGAATTAAATTTGCGTGATCCTGCAGAGAAACTCGTGCAAACGCTTAACGGACGAACAGGAGAAGCGGCGGGATGGCTAAAAATAAAAATAGAATTCATATACGACACACTTCATTATAAAAATAAAAGGAAATCTCTATTTTAATGTATCTGAAAGTGGACGACGACGTTCGAATCCATCAAATGCTTCAGATGGATTCCAGTCAAGTGATCAACTCGGCGTAGTTAAAAAAAAGTTCATTCATGATTTCGTCCTTTTCTTCGGCATACGTAAAAAACGACTAAAATTGTAATTTATATCCACCGGAGATACAATATAATGATTAGATATACATACATAGATATGTTTGCACACACAAACCCATACAAATACACACTTCAACGTATGAAAATACTCACCCATGCTAACAAACTGATGCTGATGATTAAATTCACGTGCCTGGTTTGGCTTCAATTGTTTCCTAATGGCATTCGAGCAGACCGGAGTTGAGAGATCCTCTCATCCTTGGCGACTTCGTGCAAGAAGCCGAGAGGAGTATCGCGTGTATTCGTGGCAAAACATTTTTGCACAGCACGTGAAATCTTTGACTTTTTAACCCTGATTGATTCCTTGTTTTTGTCTTCTCACTGGAAAAAAGGGGCCTTCTTTCTACACACGCGAGGATATTCAAAGACATACTCAGACGAATGTGTAGACATACTCGTCTTTGGTTTTGATTTATTGAATCTTCACCTTGGCGCTTTGGGGTTTTTTTCAGATATGATTTGTTAAATATGGAAAAGTCACGTATCGTCAATTTGACAAACGATTGCCGTTTAAGAACCACTTAACTAAGTTTCTATTATTTCAATCGAAATATATGTAAACTCCAAGCATTAAATTTAGTTCGTTAGTACATACAATGTATTCGTTTTAAAGCAGAGAGTAGATTTCAAGTGACATAAATCAAGAATTCGGTGCACCCGTTCATGTATCTAGTATACCAGGGCATACGTATATTATACCTTATCTATGGTTTTTACGCTTAAATTTTTGATATACTGGGTCTTATATGGATGTAATTGGAAATCCAGATGAATCCCGATGCAGCAAACGTTTGGGTTTTCGGGAAAGTTTCACTCACAGCAGTCTCTGGCTTGGAGATTACGAAAATAATGACAGCTGTTGGTTTAATGAGCTTGTCCAATTATAAAGTTCAAAATGGAAGTACATATACAAATCTGAGATTACATTAAAGTCTCCTCGTTAAGACCTGGTAATGGATTTTCCAAGATGGCCCCCAGCAGAGATTTCTTATTTTAGCATACATTTTAATTGACAGTCGTTAAAAAATTGAAAGTGAGAAATAAGATGAGAGAAAGAAAAAGCAAGGTAAAGCATAGTAAAAGAATAGAATAAAGAATAGAAAAGAATTGCTCATGACGAGCAGAGCTGAATTGAAGAGTTGGAGAGCTGGCTCAAATACACGCATGTGTGTGTGCGATATAAACTTTTGTCACTGTGTTTGACTGCAATTTGACACGTACGCCCACTTTTCTTTCAAAACCAAGCAAACAAACCCCGAAGATATACAAGCGGTGAATAAGAAAAACTTTGTTTTAAAACATTGTTTAGATGCTGTGACTTAAGCCGCAATCAAAATGCAACCTCTTCAACAACAACAATGACACATGCCAGCCCTGGAGGCTGTTAATGAGCCTGCTCTAGCGGAACTGTAATAAGCCACGGCGCTAATGAAGCCGCTTCTCTGTGAACATTAAAATTAAGATTATTTAAATAGTAGATGAAGAGTGGCGTGTTATGTTTTATTTGTTGACTTTTCTAATTGCTAGTTAAATTGTGCTTTATTACAAGGAATTGTGAAGTCTCTAACAGAAGGCCTGCGTTATTAATTTGAAATGCATGATGGCAAGAAAGGATCTTTTGTAAAAAATACAAAAACCAACTAGAAATGTTTGAATTAACTACTTTTCGTTGGGCATGGTTACCTCTTGGTTAATACATAAACAAATGAAAGTTATAATGAAAATGAAAGCTTAGCGTGCCCTCTTAACCCAAAGTTTTAAATAAGAAGTGTTTCGTTATAAAAAACTCAGAGACTTGATAGAACATACGTATATTATTTTTTAAAAATAAAGGATGATTAAATTAAAGTACTCATATAAGGACATCCCTCGGATGAAACGTTGGGATTTACATATACTTCATATAAACCTGGTGGATTTCACGAGGGTGACAAGTTCGATTGCTTACGTAGCTACTAAGTTGAAAATCAGCCTCATCGCTGAAGATGACTTTGTTGGAAGAACCGCCATCAACTTGGTTGGTGGTTCTCTCTTACTACCAATGAGTTTCTAAATGCAATCCTTTTGATAGAAGAGCAGAAGTGATGAAGAAGATGCTACTGCCATTTGTAATTTCAATATTTTTTTAATATTTGATATTATATCGTTTTTTATCATTTGGCAGATACCGACATTTCTGAGGACAATTCCGATGTTGACATCGAAGATCGCTCTTCGCCCGAATCCGAAGCACCAAACTGTCACAATGACCTGCACGCCTTCGCCTCGTCTCAGCATCTTTTTGTCGGCAACGAATCCAGCGTCGAGTCCACCACCAATCATCATCAGCACTCACCCACAACAACCGAGAATCACAACAACAACAACAACTACACCGACCACAAACTGAATATGGGTGGTAAAACGGGCAGAAAGCCACGTCGAAGACGTACCGCTTTCACACATGCGCAGCTGGCTTATTTGGAGCGTAAGTTTCGTTGCCAGAAATACTTGTCGGTGGCTGATCGCAGCGATGTGGCGGAGACACTGTGTCTATCGGAGACACAAGTCAAGACATGGTATCAGAACAGAAGGTAAGTCTTTCGAAGGCAATTAAATTAGAATCGCCAAGAATTAATTCAATTGAATCTCTCACAATTGTACAGAACCAAATGGAAGCGTCAGAATCAGTTGCGTCTGGAGCAGCTGCGCCATCAGGCCAACTTGGAAAAGGAGTTTTCCGGCGAAAATGGCGGCGTGAACGGACTGACCTGCTGTCCACCGAATTTGTCTACATTTTCTGCAACGAATCCTTGCAATTTTTTAACAACAGCAGCAGCGGCCGCCATTTTTCGCAACGTCGGCTACGTACATGGATGCCCGTTGTAAATAATATATGGGAACATATAAAAATCCGTTATCTGTTGAACTCGCTACTGTAAATATATCATATACATATATGTACTATATACATAGATTTACTAGAGTATATAGTTTATTTCCAAGTATTTTTGTTGAATTTCTATGTTTAGTCAACCAGAAATCAAATCGTTACTTAAAATTGAATTAAATAAATACTTAACCCTAGAAAATGTCAAAATTCATTATTGGAAACAACCGATGCGTAAGTTTTACTGACAAAGTATTCTCTCAATCTGTACCTGAGTTAAATTTGAGTTGATGGAGGGTTTACAGGACACGTGACATTTGCTAAAAATAAGCGAATCACTAGTTGAAGTTTCTCGACATAGGATAAGTTCGGTTATATAAGAATAAAAGGCGAGTCTCCTTATAAAAGGGAAGAAGAATAAAAATTAAATATATCCCAACTTAATTCTGCTATAAAATATCCAACTTTGTTGATTATTTTGCTAATTCGTAAAAAATTAAATTTGACATTTTTGGTTTGGTTTGTAGAAAAAGAGTAGAAGCAATAACAACAAAATGCTAAAAGGCTGCAAATCAGCATTTTTGCTCGAGTTACTTGCGTTTAAAAACATTATTTCAACCATAAAAATTTTGCAGCAGCACAGAAATGAAAAAAAAATCCACTCTCTCAAACCTTTAGAAATACACTTTTTCTGCTGCAGATGCTGCCACTTGAATCGCCATAGAAAAAATGTTTTTTAAATATTTATTTGCAAAAGATTAAAAATAAATAAATAAAAGGAATCTGAATGGGTGCTGAATGTGGAAAATTGTAGGAATCTACCCACCTGGAAAACAACCAACAAATACGCAATTATATGCGACGCCACACCCCCGCCCAGCGCCCATCGACCGGATGCAGCAACACATTTTTATGCTTAGTTAGAGATCACTGCCAGAGCGAGCGAAGGAAGAAAATGAAGTGAAAGGAAAGGCAATAAATGCAGTGCACGAAGCGATTGCACGAGGAGAGGCAGAGGGGTTGCTTGAGTGGGGAAACGTGAGGGATTTAAGTGGGGTAAAAATACCGACTGCCCTGCTCCGCATCGGATACAGCAACAAACGAGCGAGTAACGCTAATTAAAAGATACTCGAGCTCAACTATTTACAGCAAGCGACTGCGACTGTATTCGTGCGTATGTTCAACTAAAAAAACAGTTACAATTTAATAATATGTTTATTTTTATGTGCTGGCTGCTTGTTTAAGATTTTACTTTTTAGTATTTTTATTCAGCATATAAAATGAAAATAATTTACCATGAAATTTGTAAACGCATAAAAAATGGCAGAAAAGTTGAAAGGATTCGAGTTTGTATGGAAAACTCCTCCGAAAAACGGAGGTTTTTTTTGTAGAATGGGTGCCGAGAGTGCATCCAATCACGATTTATTTTGCACGATTTGTGAATGCAATTTAATTACGATGACGCTCGTGAAGTTTCTTCTTGTAATAAATGAGTAATGAGTACGAATTTTATTTGGTTCTTTCCGCAATGCATTTTTTGTCTATTTCATCAATGCAAGTGTTTCTTATATGGAATGTGCAGTAAAGTGGAAAACATGGATATATAAGTTAAATCTGAATTGAGGAAGATTAAAGCACTTTTCAATAATTATTGCTTTCGAAAGACACAGTTTCTAAATAAAGCTTTTGACTATGATTTAAATACAGCTAATAATGAGACAGTTAATAGTTTAGTTTAACTTTAGTTTTTAAATTAGAACAAATTAGAGAGTAGTTATGACCGTCTGAAACACATACATACTTCATTAGAAGTTTAATTATCTGCTTTATTTTAAAAATAGATGAGAGTAAATGTTTTTAAGGACTTCACATACATTAAATATAGAAAAATGCTGAAAAATATAAAGATAGAAATAGTGTTATTCTCTTATTATTATAATAGAGTAATATTATTATCTGAATTTCTTCCGTTTCTTCTATTTACCAATTCCAATTTCGGATTGAAAATAAAAGCTCTAAAATGTCAGCAGATCGATAGAATTTCCTTCTAAATCGTAATTTAAATGTTTAAATTTAGAAAATCACTACTATTTCAAGATTGTGCTTAGAGCAGTTTAGCCGATTTGCAAGTGTAAATAGCATCGGCAGCTCATCTTTTAGCCTGCAGCAGTTTGTGGCTATTATTTGAACATGGAATCAAAGTGCTAAACAAACAAACATTTGAATAATTTGTCCGACCCTTTAAAATTGGGCAAATAATGGAAAAGATTCTTGCACTCTTTCATTCACACGCAAAACAAGTTCATCTTCGTCTCTGAAGTGCTCTATTGAGTGCACTGCGAAAAAAATAAGTAACTGTCATTTATAACGCACAGCCTTATAATAGATAAACGCATTTTCGTTTTTCACGCGTTTTTTGTCGTGCTGTTCGTATTTTGTTGATATTCTGTTTCTTTATAAGAATGTTGTTTCTTTCTACGCAATGTCATTTACTGTCACTGCGTTTACACTGTTTTTCAATACTTTTAACAATTAAACACTAAATAAATAAAGTATACTGACTCTGCAATAATTGGTGATATAATCGAGAGCTACACTCTGCATGAGTATTGCATTCTATTCATTGTTAAACTTTATAACCTTTGGCTTTCTTTTTTTAACGTGTATCTCTGTTTATAAGTATGTCTGTTCATGTAGAGAAACTTGCGAGGGGTTGATGAATATATTGAACTCCCTTTTAACCTTCCCTCCCCTCCCAATAAATTCCCATAAATTGGTGGTGTCTGCGCAATTTTTACGCAATATGGAAAAGTCCTTCAGTCGGAAGTCAAGAGCGAAGCACTAATGATGATATAATAGTCAGTTTTGTTATTGCTCGTGCTTGCTTCCTTGCTGCATTGTGGAGTATTTCATTGTTGACAGAGAAGTTTAAAAATCATTAAAATAAATTGCCGCAGGTTAGAAAATCAATTGTTTTCTTTGGTTTTTGTGGTCTGTCTCTTTGTTGAAAAATGTTAGCACAGTCCTTTTTATAGTAATACACAATTTAACTGTAATTTGAACAACAATCCATCAAGGAAACGACGATAAAGTAAACGATAAGAAAGAAGCAAGAAAAATAGAAGAACAAAGAGAAGAATATTACTTAAGAATATGAAGAATTTCGAGTCAAACTAAATTGATTCTTAATAATAATCCTGAGAAAATAAAAAATATTTATTTTAATCGTTAAAATAAAATGTAGAAAATAAAGCTTATTTGGCATGAAATAAAGTCTGAATTTCTAAGCATCGGATTCTTATTTGCATTTGCAAAAAAATTGCGGGTTTTTTCGCTTTTTCCATGGTATTTTGTACTTTTTTGGTTCAATCTTCAAATGCAGATTGCTCTTAATATCCGAGTTGTGATAATCTTTTCATGTGAATGCATAATTAAAATTTAAATTAAAATGTGAAATGCAAAGGAAGAAAACAGAGAAAATTTACATTTCAAGCACAGACCTCGTTAGGCAGTTTTTTGTTAACCCTACAGTTGAAATGAGAAGCATTTTAAATCCTTCGGGGACTACATGCTTACCTTCTATGCAATAGTACTGTATGTAATAATATATTATTCACATATAAACGATATATGGGAAAATTCATCTTATTCGAAATGTTTAATCGAAATTTTCTTTAGTTTATGGTTCCTAAAATCTTTTTATTTCCGTTACATAATTAAAGAAAAATTCAAAAAATCCTAAATTTCATTTGTTGAGCTACTAAAACTCGGGCTCGAAGTTGATACAATTTTTTCGGGTTCGAAAATATCGTTTCTATATCCAGGTAGTTCACTTGACATGACCGACTGTACCGACTATCTGACTTGTTTTTTTTGGTTTTCGTTTGCGTTTATGCATTTTTTTCTTTCTTCTACTGGAAAATCATATTTTGCGCTTTTCTTGAAGCTTCATATATGTATATCGTAGTGGCTTGCAGTCGCTTTGAACCATGCAAAAAAATGCTAAAAAGTTGAAAATAAAAAATAATTGCGAAAATGCATAATGAGAAGCAAAAAAGGTACGAGATACGAGAGACAAGATACGAGCCGACCCAAGTGCAAGTCGTAAACAAAACATACAACCGTAGTACTTTTCAGGACCATGGATCTGTGGTGGAAGGGAGAGGGAGAGGGGGCGGCGTTTTAGGAAGGCAAAATTATGCAAAATATAATGTTGAACAAGGACATCTCTGTTTTTGTATATAAAATGTCGTGCAATGAATACGTTGCGCTTTTTATCTTCAAAACTTAGGACTATTTTATTTTTTTGTGAAGTGGGCGTTTGCAGTGGGCGGGTGTTGTTAGTAGATGTGCTGAGATGTGATTAAAGCATCTTGTGAATTTCTCAAATAAATAATTCATTTATATACACATACACACATATATTGCTCAATACATACACACATTTCCCTACTTCTCTTGAAGGCTTTACATACGCAATGCTTCGAAGCTGCATATAATATTTTATTTAATTATTTTTCTGCTTTAAGTGCTTTTAAAATGTGTGCCAGTTTGTGGGCGTCAACTTGTTAAGTGATGTGATGTTAGTATGATTCGATAGTTTTGCCATCATAATTAGAAGCATAAATCTTCCCGTAAAGGATGCTCACCAGGATACTCATCCAAAGAATAAGAAGCCAGAAGAAAACAAATTAAGATCCTTAACATGCTTGGACGTACATTGGGCTATATATTGTATATGTATAAATATAAGTATTGTATGTTATAATTATCCGAATAGTCTGGGTTCCAGGTTCGTTGCTATTCCCTCGTCTTTTGTCCATATTGTAAAACTATCGTATGTTTGTTAGAACAACTGTCTTATTCGATAAACTGATCTTTTTTCAGTATTCTTTTAGTTTCTATTTTACGATTTCTTCCCCATTGCTAAGGCCATAATAGAGATGAGTATTTCACACACACAGAACCTTTCTGTGTTATTTTACAAAAGAGCTTAGATTTTGATATATCTAATGAAAATCTATCGTGGAAAATTCCCTCTCCTCCACTCGTTAACGTTTCCTCTTTTTAGGAAATACTCATCTCTATTATGGCCTTAAGCCAAAAAGTTTGTAGCAATAAAAAATAAAATGATGCGAATTAAAAGCCACCACAAAACAGTGTGAAAATAATACACAAAATTAGCGCTACAAGCGGGGGGTGTCCTTTTCGAAATCAAACAACCTTCTGTCCTTCAGCGCACAGAAGAACCGCACCCCAAATGGTACCCTCGTTCACTCAGTCGGCTTTTTAAGGACTTAATTTGTTTGACAAATTTATATGCTTGATTATGTGTTGTTGATTTTCGGTTGAGATTTCCTTTTGATAAGCTGATGAAAGGCACTTGTTGTAGCGAATTCGTGCATTTCACGGTTAATTTAAGTTTTGATACAAGTTCACAAATACTTACATAGTATTTATGTGTATGGGTACGAGTAGATTTACATACATATATATGTATGCATGTTCCAAATCCGCCACAACATGAGTATATTAATCTGGCTAATTGTTTGATTTTGATACTGGCTTTCGATCACACACTTTTTGAGAATATGTTTGAGAGGGCATTTTTTATGATGACAGTAATTACGTTATGTTAACAATGAGAAAAATTAATAAGATGATGAAAGTTACTGTTATTAAGTGTTATAGTTAAGTTAGGTTGACTATAACGGATGTTTGATGTCTGTGGGGGAAAAATAATACAGTAAAGAAACCGGAGAAAATTTGTCGAATTATTTACTTATATTACTACTAGTATATAAGCCTGACTTCGCCAGGAAGTTATTATTTTTTATTTATTTCGTAAAAAAAATTGCGAAGTCTTTTGGACCTTCTCACCTTACACTTTTTTGGTTTATTTATTTTGTAGCATGAAAAGTAAAAAATTAATCGCAATTAATATCGATTGTTTGAATTTGATTCAAATATTGTTTGAGAATATTTCTTTAAAAGCAACATTTTTTGTGATAACCGTCGTCTCCACCAGCGGTACTGGCAGTTTTAATTGGGAATGGTATGTGCGACCTCCTTTTAAAAAATTGACCGCGATTCCCGTGGAGGCCACAGGTAACGCTATATCGCCATTTCCTCGCACCACGCTCAAGAGGGTTTTGTATAGGTAGGTTTTTCTACTTCCCCCAGGTCCATGTAGGAAGAAGCATTTTGATGATCTGCTAAATATGTATATTGCATCTATAACTCTATTAAAGCAACACCCTCTTCATCGTTAAAACATTCGGCCATATCTTGACCTGTTGCTTTTTGGTTCTTTATATCAAGTGCTGCTCCGGCATCATGAGGCAAGTCTTGAGGTGGAGTTTTAATACCGAAGTCTGTACAATTTTTACCATGTAAAATAAGAATTTCGTGGACATCGCGTAGGGCTAAATTTTCACAGTCTGCGTGTGTTCTACAATGATCCGGGTGTTTTCCAGGTAGGTCTTCTGCGGCTCAAGTAGGCACCCAAAAACACAGATTAAAGCAAACAATTTCTGGCTTCCCAGCCAGTGTGGCTTCCCAAACAGAATCGTCTTCTAAGATACCCAACTCCTTGCATGCGTCTTTGAATGTTTTGAATCTGACTCTGTGCACAGTTCTCAAAACTAATATCTCCTGTCACATATAATAGAAGTAGTCTTAGATGATATCGCTCACCCTCCGATATACTAATGTTCATTTTCTAAGCAACTATACACAACACCGCCAAAAATAGTTACAAACAAAACAAATTCAATGAAATTAAATTATTATGAAAAATTATTAAATTTTAAAATTATTAAATTTTTAAATTATTAAATTATTAAATTTTTAAATTATTAAATTATTAAATTTTTAAATTATTAAATTTTTAAATTGTAAAATTTTTTATAATAAAATCTGACAAATTAATCAGCACAATCTAGGAAAACAAATACAAATTTCCTCCCAATCGGATTTTTTGCAAAAAAATGGCGAAGCCGTTTGGATTTTTGAAATTTGCGATTTTTCTCATCGACATTAGATGCCCAGGAACATCTGTGAAAAATTTCAGCATTCTAAGTGATGTGGAAGTCCAAAAAAAAGTCCCGGACATATTTCGCTAACAGAAACGCATAGGGATTTTATATATATAGATAGAAGATAATGCTAATAAAAAAGTTAAACAGAAAGCAAAATTCTTTTCAAATTCGATTTAGTTTCAGTACATACAATTAATTAATCACTCATATTTTAAAAGAACTGCTTATTAAATATTTATTATTTAAAGAATAAATAAATATTTATTATTTATTTTATTTATTTATTAAATTTAAAGAAAATGTTTATTTATCTGAAAGAATTTGAATATTCATCAAATGGCAGAATATAATACTTTTTTTATTCAACAAAACAAAAAACTGCAACCTTCAAAAACGCGTTTTCTATTCTGGAAAATCTAAGAACTTCTAAAGTGCAGAAATTCTACGCCGTGAAAATGTAGAGTGGAAAAAAACGCTATTAATAATCTGTGTTCTGAAAAGATTGCCTACTTTTATTTGACGGATTGTAACGAAAGCATTTCATTAGAATGGCAACACAACAGAGTGCAACCCTGGCCCATACTTCATTATTTGTTGTGGTTTTACAAACCATAACAAACCTACATAGTAAATTGTTGTAACTATGGAGTCGTCCATGGAATCCAAAGATAATCGATCCAAGCAGTCAGTAGTAAGCAATCAATCGATCCCTATATTCAGGGAGACTTAATTCATTTCAAAATCATTTCTTCACAGTAAACGAACTAACATGAAGCAACATCGTAAAGGTCCACCGCCGCCATTGTCTCAACGCATGAAACATGCTAGTAACGACACTGCTTCTAGCCAAATGGAAGCTATGCGTGGTATTATTGATGTTGCAGATTCCAGTGATGAACAACGCTACACGGTTCGGCCATCAACGCGCTTTATAGCTCAGATGCCGGTAAGAGATCTGGATGAACTCGATTTGAATGACAAGCAAATTGAAGAAAACCCGCAACTGAATGCAGGTGACTTTAACGTCATGTCACAAATGCCCGCTTCAGTGGGTGGACATTTTCAATTCTCTTCAGAAAAGAATTGGGACAGAGATGAGACTATGCTGCTTAATACTGAAGCTAGTGAATACTTTACTTTGAACTTGAAATTGCTTAATGTGGGATTGCAATCGATACCGTTCTACAAGCGAATGGATTATTCAATGTCTATGTTTAGCCGTGACCAATTGCTGGCAATGGATCAGGCTGCCGAATCGTGCGAGAAACAGTATCAGAACGTGCTCAAAGAGCACCAAAGTAATCCTAAAATCAAAATCAACATTGGCAAACGAACGGGCTCAGCTAAATCTCAACTTAGCTCGAAGGTGGAAAACAAACCAGAGCAGGATGACGAGTTAGATGAACTGTTGAGGATGACCGCAGACAAAAGTTTGTCGAAAACGAGTTTGGAGGCAAAGGAAAATAAGCCGTCTGAAGTTGCGGATGAGAATAAAGGAAAAGCTTCAGCTCCAGATGCAATTGGAAATACCAAGGGTGGCAACAAAGAGGATATACAGCAGTGGCTGGACAATGTTTTGGATGAATAAATCAATGGACATTTTCAGAACAATAACCCTCAAACAAAGACCTTTCTAAATTTCAACCTTATATGAATTCTTAAAGCAGATTTTATTGAGAAAGAAAAAATAAATAGAATTCGCCTTTGTTTCAATGAAATATTAAATCTATATGAATTCCCTTTAACACGCCAATGCGTGTGACCTATCGGAAATATTCGTGACCATCATAAGTATTGTATAGGGTCCGCTATCTAAGGTTTTTTTTCAACTAGTGCTTATTTCGTGAATGGTATCACTTAGCTCATGTCTGATTTGAGAGATAATTAGTTTTATCCTTCCGCTGAACGAATATGGTTGTGTATACGCTTGAACAACGCTGGGAAATATTGCGACATTACTTTAAAAATCCGATGCCGATTTTGCCAAAAAATCGTCTTTTCAGATGAAGCTCATTTTGATCTTGGCGGGTATGTAAACAAGCAAAATTGTCGCATTTAGGGCACAGAAAACCCGCACGCATACATTGAAAATCCGGTGAAAATCCCGGCGATCGTTATCGGGACATGTTGACGAGGAGGATATTGGCAACATTTGCTTTCAACAGGACGGCGCTACGTGCCACACAGCCGAAGGTACACTCGCATTTTCAAAAAAAAAAGTTATTTGGCGGACCCTATAAAACAGATTTAAAACGCCCCAAAAATAATAATTTAGAAAAGCTGTTTAAGGAAATTAAGTTAATTTTAAGTAGTTTGCAACTTCGGTGTCAATTTAAAAATAAAGGGTGAAAGATAAGGTCTACGCCAACAGCCCAGCGTCGATTTAAGACCTCAAAGATGGAATTCGTGAAGCTATCGAGGACATAGGGCAGCCACTTTGCGATTTGGTTATGGAAAATTTCCTGAAAAGGATATGGTCCTGTAAGCGTGGTTTTGGATTATTAACGGCATACCTTCCTCTTTATTACGAAATAAACATGCGATAATTTCTCCCAAAAAATGGCATTTTTCTTTGAATATCAAAATTACATCTCTTATTGGAAAACCCTTTACAAGCACCAGCAGAAAGCGTCGAAAGAAAAAAGATTTGAAAAAAACTTTATTTAAAAAACCTTGATAATATTTTTTAAATAAAATCCAATCTAAACTGCCCGAGTAAATTTCCTTTGTAATAGTTCAATTTATTAGGTGTACAAATAAGTTTCCTCGGTTTTTTATAAAAAGTTAGGAATTTATTGTGAAGGAACAGTACATTACGTTTTATTCAAAGTATTTTCCATCATTTGCCACTACTTTTCCCCATCTTTCTGGCAACATTCGGATACCCCGTCGAAAAAACTCTTCATCTTTTGACGCTATCCACAAATCGACCCAATTTTTGGTGTCTTCATATGATGTGAAGCGCTGCTCAGACAGACCATGTGCCATCGACCGGAACAGGTGATAATCAGGGGCTAAGTCTGGTGAATACGGCGGGTGGGGTAAAACTTCCCAGTTGAGTGTTTCCAAGTATGTTTTTACCGGCGCCGCAACATGTGGACGAGCATTATCGTGTAAAAGAATAATTTTGTCGTGTCTGGAGTAGTAATGGGCGCGTTTTTCCTTAAGTGCCCGACTCAATCTCATCAATTGTGTTCGGTAGAGAGCTCCAGTAATGGTTTCGCTTGGTTTGAGCAATTCACGTACACTTTCGGCCTTCCACTGCGTTCTTTGTCCTTCACGTCAAACTCACCGTTCTTAACCTTTTGAAACCATTCCTGACAACTTCTCTCACTTAAAGCAGCTTCACCATATGCTTCTAGAAGCAATCGATGCGCCTCAGCTGCAGATTTTTTCAAATTAAAGAAGTAAATCAAAAGTTCCAGCAAATGATGCTTATTCGGCAAAAAACTTGACATTTTTTCAGGAAAAAAATTACGTGATGCTGATACGGAATCACTAGTACTTTAAGGTTATGGTGTTGCCGGATGACGAAACTTGGGATATTACGTTTTACATCTGACAATTTCTCCATAACCTTCTCGTGGGGCCATCTTTTGACAAACCGCGGAAACTTATTTGTACACCTAATATATACCCTAACTGCATGCTGTAGTATGTAAATGTCATTTTACTAAATGTTATCCTTACATCCTTTTTGAGTTTTTTATTGCTAATTTGGCATATTTACGACTCATTTAATGTGTGTCGTAGGAAAAAATTTTCAGTCCACGGCAACAGAATGCTCTCATTAATCGCTTAACTGCAGCACTTTTTGCTGCATATATATAATATGCATGTGTTTTCAGCATGAAATATTCGTCTATATATAACGCCTAATAAACACAGCCAAACAGGGTGATCACTTCGGAAAGGCTTCGTGAATGATTTTACTGGCCAAGCGGCTTGGCCAGTAGCTTGCCAAGCTTGGCCGGCCAGTAAATTCCTATACAAATCGTATGGGAGCCTGGTTGGGAATGTGGCATTGAACGGTTTATCGAAAAATGGCTTCGTAACTGATTTGAATTGCCATTCCAAAATTTTTAAAAAAAAAATTTTGTTTTTACCAGCAGATGGCTCTGTTAATGGATTGTTTTGTTGCATACAGTCAGGGACATAAGTATTCGTACAACCCATTTATATCGAATATCTTCAAAACTTTGTAATATATTTAAAAATGTTAAATGCAGTTTCATTTTAAATATACTTTAATTTAAGTAATTAATAAAAAAATATAATAATACTAGCGGACCCGGCGAGCTTCGCCTCGCCCCAATTTTAAGCTTTCAGACAAACTTTTGAGTAATAATACAACACAAATATTTAAATTTTCAATGTAATTTATTTGAATGGAATCAGTAAAGAGCGATTTGATGAACAATGTTTTTCGATTTGTTTTCCGGCGCAAAAACAAATAACGAAGACGGTTTCCCAACACGCGAACATTCAACGTACAGCTGACCGTGCGAAAAACAGTGAAATTCGAGATTAATCCCACAGACTTCTAGTGATTGGCCTTGCGATTTATTGATTGTCATCGCAAATGCTAATCGAACGGGGAACTGAATCCGCTTGAATTGGAATGGAAGGTCAGTTGGAATAATGGGAATTCGTGGGATAAGGACTTCCTCTCCTTTGAATTTGGCCTTGATGATTGTCGCCTGAATCACATTGTTCATTAGCTTTTTGACGGACTTCCGCGTACCATTGCACTATTTTGGAGGATTGAGATTCCGCAACATGATTATCGATCGATCAATCGATCCCACCTTCAGCTGTAAATTATGCGGTGGAGTTCCTAGTACATCAAGCGAGTTCAAAAATTCCGTCGGGTAGTTGGTCGCTTCATTTTCGTCGGTCACGAAGTCAACAGATTTGTAGGTATGCAGTTGTCCTGCGATTTGACTTTGAATAATTAAGTTTAAGGTATCGACGTCCTTATTCTTCGCTGCTAGTATTGCCCGTTCACCAATCCAATCGAGATTTTTGTAATTTTGTGCAATGCCGGGGAAGACTGCTGATGAGTTCCTCCTTGGACGATGTGAATTCACAAAAATTTTCAGGGAATGATCTCAATCCAGTCGAAACATCAACAGGAACAACTTGGCAACAGGCCGTTGCCAAGCTCCAGCAATTGTCTCGAGAATTCAGCAGCCGATGGGTCGTTCTGGACATGCCGCTACAAAGACGACGATTTCAGGCACGCGTTAAGTTCATCCGCAGCAGAAGATTTGGGGATGACGGGAAGTGTTTGACCAAAATCTCCGGAGAGCAATGTCAAAGCCTCACCAAATCGTCTTAAATCACCTCGTAAATCCTTCATTGTTCGGTGAACTGCCTCCAAAGCTTATTTATGCGCCATCGTGTATTCATCCCAAATGATGATTTTGCATTCGCGCATCAATTTGCGCGAAGTCTAAGTCAACGTATAACGCCATCTATCGGATTTTGGCTGAGAACTTTCTATTTTTTCATTTGAAAAGCCATTAAGTAAATATTTCACACAAAATTTCATACAAAAACTCGATTTTGGATTTTTCCAATTTTCCGACTTTTCCGGAGGGATTTTCCAAAATTTTCTTCCGTATAAACCTTCTCCTCGAAAATACGAACAACTGATAAAAAATTTTACAGAAATCGGCCAAGCCGTTCTCATTTTATGAATTACTATACATTTTTTACACCATTTTTATATATATAGATTCAACACATTGTTTAAAAAGTACAAAAGAAGCAAAATTCATTGGAACAAAAGTGTTCGTACAACTTGTATATACATATAACTTTTTATATTTCACATCCCGTCTAGAAATTTTTTTGGTCGTCCTGTCCTAGGCACATTTTCAACGGAAACATTGTTTTGATATTTGTTAACAATATATTGAATCGTGAAATGTTCAAATGCAGTTATACATCGGAGCGATTTTCCTTTTTTATGTTCTTCAATTATTAAATATTTGATATCCAAACTTACTTCCTTACGCTTGCCCATTGTAAGCTTACTTATTGCTCGAAACTTTAAAAACAATTAAGTATTTTGTCGCAAAAATAGCTTTACGACGAAAATATAACGGTATTTCACATAAAACTGTAAACAAGCAAAATAGCAACGCACAATGAATTGTACGTAGTACTGATATTAGGTATAGGTATATTCGTACTACGTAGTACGTAGTACGAATATTTTTGTCCCAATGAATTTTGCTTATTTCGTACTTTTTTAAAAAATGTGTTTTACAATATTATTTTTTTTACAAATTAATCAAATAAAAGTATATATAAAATGAAACTGCATTTAACATTTTTAAATATTTTACAAAATTTTGAAGATATTCGATATAAATGGGTTGTACGAATACTTATGTCCCTGACTGTATATGTGGTATTTGAAATTGAGTTTCTATTTGATGTGTAGATGGCGCTTTCATGAAATTGCCGTCATGCCGGCAGAGGCTATGGCAAGACGGCAGAGGCTAAGGCAAGACGGCAGAGGCTAAGGCAAGACGGCAGAGGCTAAGGCAAGACGGTAGAGGCTGAGGCAAGACGGCAGAGGCTAAGGCAAGACGGCAGAGGCTAAGGCAAGACGGCAGAGGCATGCTCCGGATATGACGTCATGCCGGCAGAGGCAAACTCATGCTTCTGCCTTATAAATAAAAAAAAAATTAAAAATGCGTTAAAATAAAAAACGAAGCAGTTTAATTTATATATAAAATAAAATTATTTATTTATAATATATGTATATTATTAATGTATTCTTGACAGGATTCTGAATGCGTGTCTTGGTGATATCGACGGGCATCGATGCAGCAGTGGTTCGTTTGAATTGATGGATGCCGTTCAACTAAATGCTGATAATGCTGATTGATTGATTTAATTGAGTGATCAATACTGATGAATCCAAAAATATAATACACTTTCTATTGGATTCCTTCTTGTTTTAGGGTCATCCACGTTTGGTGCAAGCCATAAGCAATTCTATAAAATTTATATTTTGAATTATGATTTTGTGTCTTTAAACCAAGTCCGGTTAAAGTTGTCGCAATCACATCTGTTATCAACGTAATAATACAGAGAGCTGCAGTGGCCTTTATATACGCTAAAGGACGAAATTATTAAAATAGTTATTACAAATATTGTATAAAATATAAAATGACTGATAAGTTAGTCATACCAACATCTCTGCTAGCATAACATCCTGGAGGATCGTGTAAATTAATCTAAATAATTAAGGATAATCTAGCCATTTACTTGCCGGCAAGTAGCTGCCGAAGCCACTTCGTAAATTCTCTCAACGATCCTATATAAACCAACCTAAATCGTTGCTAACCTTTGTTGCTATGTATTATAAATATGTATTATAAACTTTTGACAGTTAGCTGTGAAAAAACTATTGGAGCGTGCATTAAACGTGTTTTTATTTTATATGACTGAATAAAATTTGTAGAAATCTTCAAATTTGTTGTGATATAGAATATTTCGAATGGAAGCAAAATCGTCTGCCTTCACATGCATCAATTGCAGTGTCAAATTTGCCAATGCGGATTTGCAGCGGCTGCACTACAAGACCGATTGGCATCGATACAATCTGAAACGTCGTGTTTCGCACCTACCATCAGTTACCGCGGATGAATTTCAAATGCGTCTTTTGAAGATCCGTGATACAGACGCTATCGCCAACGAAGAGAAAGAGATGAGTCTTTACTGTCATGCATGTCACAAGCAATTCGGCAATCAGAAGGCTCACGATAATCATCTAAACAGCAAGAAGCACAAAGAATGCTTGATAAAGTTTCAAGCAGGGCTAAAGGAAGGCGAACAGCTAGAAGTACTCACAAAGAGCAAAGTAAAGGCAAGACCACATCCAGCAATGGCAGCAGCACAAGCAGCGAGCGCAGAGGAAAATGTGATTTATGAGGACGATGGTGATGAGAACTTTGAAGATATCTCTGGCGAGGAAGTAGTTGTAAGTTTTTCTCTTTTTTTAAAATGTCTTTTACTATGTTTAGAAAATCGTTCCTCAACTTAGGATGACTCTGATGAGTGGGAAGATATTGAAGAAAATCCGCTCACCGAAAAAGATTGTCTCTTTTGCACGCACCGCAGCGAAGACATGGTCGAAAACTTCAAGCACATGTCTGTGGCACATTCTTTCTTTATTCCTGATGCCGATTACTGCGTTGATCTCAAAGGCTTACTCTACTATTTGGGCGAAAAGGTGGCCAACTACTTCATCTGTCTTTGGTGCAACGATCGTGGCAAAACTTTCTATTCATTAGATGCTGTGCGCAAGCACATGAACGATAAGGGACACTGTCAGCTCTTGCACGAGGGTCTGGCGCTCGCAGAATATGCCCAATACTATGACTACAGTAGTAGTTACCCCGATCATGTAAGTGTGAAGTGCTTAGTTCTGGTCGAGCCAGACATTCGTTACGTTTTTTTTACAAATAGCAAGAAGGCATGGATATTGACGAGGAAGTTACACCAGATCTACTGGATGGAGATGAGTATCAGTTGGTGTTGCCTTCCGGAGCTGTAGTTGGTCATCGTTCACTGCTGCGTTACTATAAACAACACTTAAATCCAGAACGGGCTATGCGTCCGAAGAAATCCGATCGCAAGTTGCACAAAGTCTTGTGGCAATACCGTTCACTTGGCTGGTCCGCTACGCAACAGAAGGCTGCTGCGCTTAAAGCGCGCGATATACACTTGATGAAGCGTGTTCAGGCCAAGTGGCAGATGAAGCTCGGTGTTCGGGCTAACAAGTTGCAACATCACTACCGTGAACAAGTCATGTTTTAGATTAGATTGAATTACCTTTAAATCATTTACTGATTTCAAATAAAAACCTTCATTGGTATAAAAAATTCATAGTTACTTGTTGATTATGCAAATTTGTTAAATCTATATATATAAAATCCCTATGCGTTTCTGTTAGCGAAATATGTCCGGGACTTTTTTTTGGACTTCCACATCACTTAGAATGCTGAAATTTTTCACAGATGTTCCTGGGCATCTAATGTCGATGAGAAAAATCGCAAATTTCAAAAATCCAAACGGCTTCGCCATTTTTTTGCAAAAAATCCGATTGGGAGGAAATTTGTATTTGTTTTCCTAGATTGTGCTGATTAATTTGTCAGATTTTATTATAAAAAATTTTACAATTTAAAAATTTAATAATTTAAAAATTTAATAATTTAATAATTTAAAAATTTAATAATTTAATAATTTAAAAATTTAATAATTTTAAAATTTAATAATTTTTCATAATAATTTAATTTCATTGAATTTGTTTTGTTTGTAACTATTTTTGGCGGTGTTGTGTATAGTTGCTTAGAAAATGAACATTAGTATATCGGAGGGTGAGCGATATCATCTAAGACTACTTCTATTATATGTGACAGGAGATATTAGTTTTGAGAACTGTGCACAGAGTCAGATTCAAAACATTCAAAGACGCATGCAAGGAGTTGGGTATCTTAGAAGACGATTCTGTTTGGGAAGCCACACTGGCTGGGAAGCCAGAAATTGTTTGCTTTAATCTGTGTTTTTGGGTGCCTACTTGAGCCGCAGAAGACCTACCTGGAAAACACCCGGATCATTGTAGAACACACGCAGACTGTGAAAATTTAGCCCTACGCGATGTCCACGAAATTCTTATTTTACATGGTAAAAATTGTACAGACTTCGGTATTAAAACTCCACCTCAAGACTTGCCTCATGATGCCGGAGCAGCACTTGATATAAAGAACCAAAAAGCAACAGGTCAAGATATGGCCGAATGTTTTAACGATGAACAGGGTGTTGCTTTAATAGAGTTATAGATGCAATATACATATTTAGCAGATCATCAAAATGCTTCTTCCTACATGGACCTGGGGGAAGTAGAAAAACCTACCTATACAAAACCCTCTTGAGCGTGGTGCGAGGAAATGGCGATATAGCGTTACCTGTGGCCTCCACGGGAATCGCGGTCAATTTTTTAAAAGGAGGTCGCACATACCATTCCCAATTAAAACTGCCAGTACCGCTGGTGGAGACGACGGTTATCACAAAAAATGTTGCTTTTAAAGAAATATTCTCAAACAATATTTGAATCAAATTCAAACAATCGATATTAATTGCGATTAATTTTTTACTTTTCATGCTACAAAATAAATAAACCAAAAAAGTGTAAGGTGAGAAGGTCCAAAAGACTTCGCAATTTTTTTTACGAAATAAATAAAAAATAATAACTTCCTGGCGAAGTCAGGCTTATATACTAGTATTAAATAAAATTCATACATAGTTCCAATAAATATCAATGAATAAAAAAAGGACTGTAATCTAGGATACAAAACGTGATTATTAATTTATTTGTTTCGTTTAAATCTATCGGGATTGATGCTTACTACTAAAGTTACACTAAATCATTAATTCCTAAAAATAATATAGTTTTTCGCTCAAAGCATCGTTATATAAAATATTTTCCAGCCATCATTTAAAGCTATTAATTTCGATAGCAAAATCCACCAGGCCAGGCAAAGCATTCAACATCTGGAAATCGGTTTAGTAAGGCCATCATTCGTTCCATGAAAGTCTCCCTAAGAAGACGAGCCGGAATACGGAACAAAATCTGAAACTTCTATTGGTGTACATCAGCGGTCGGGAACTTTTTTAATCTTTACCCCAAAATATTTTTGTGTAAGTTGATATTACTCATGGCGGAGCAAAAAGAGTTTCATTTTTATCCCCAGAAATTTCATTTTTACCCCATTCGGGGTAATTTACCCCGGTTCCTCGACCGCTGGTGTACATGGCCTGGCAATTTAATTTAAATGAAAAGAATTTCGTTAACATTGGCATACTTTAAGATAAATTTCACTACATTAAGGAATAACGTTTTACACGTACACGTCCATGAAATACCTTGAGTCGCGCTTCAGAAAACCAAACACAGTTGACTTTTGAAAATCATGTAATCCTTTATGCACACTGAAAGAAAACTTCATAAAATTATATACCATGGTCTTTACACTAACAGAACTCTGAAAACTGGTGCCAGAGTCACATTCAGAGTCTGAAAATTTCGTCTGAATTTATGCTTCAAATTTCTTAGAGAATGTGAAATAAGTTGAAATAATTTGTTGTTGTAAATTTACAATTTTATTATAATTACGCGTTAATTTCTTAAATACTTAAATTTTCATAATTTAAATAACTATTTTGAGGCTGTAGCACTACTAATTATTTACTTAATTTTTCAGTTTCATTTAGTAGTTCGCAGTTCTGAGTGCGCCGCGCATACTAATTAACTATTGAAATAGCAACTAGTAAAAGAGTGGTTAAACAACTAAATATATATTATATTTAATATTTAAATATGGTGAACTGAGTGCGTTTGAGTGTACCTCGTATGATGAACAGTTTTTAGGCTTAATTGTGTGTGTGTGTGATTGCTTTTAAGAGTGTCCTTACCTGAGTGTAGATTACTTAGCCCCATACTTTAATCTACATGAACTTGTTGACGATTGTAGAGTACTAGCTTTTGATAAGGAATCAAATAAATATGGGATATTCGAAACTATATATGTACACGCACTTTACGCTACAAGCTCCCAACGTAAAAATTAACATACATATTTATTCTACCATAATCTATAATCTCAAGAATCATGTACATACATACATAGATTTACCATTAAACTCAGTTCCTTACTAAATTCACGTTGTGCATTACAATTAAGCAAGAACTTGAAGGTGGATGTGGAAACTGTACATTTAAATAAATTATAAGTTTAAATTGCAATTTTAATTAATTTTTTAGTAGGATTTACTATTTAGTTTTTGTAAAATTAAGCTATTGTTTTTTGTTTTCCGTTTCTATAACAACTTTTTGTGGTTTTTTGATAGATAACTATGTATTGATTTTTGTTTGTAGATCTTAATTAAACGTAATTAAACTATTACTTAGAGACGTGTAATTAATCCTAACGGATTCACGAACATATCATAAAATTACACCAAATTTAAACAAATTGGATCGATTATTATTTTATTACAATAAAAACGCTTTCCTTTTAAATTTCATATATTAACAAATTAAAAAGAAATAAAGAATTTTTTAATTATATCAAAGTGTTTTGTCCTAAAAACACAGATCAAAGAAATGAAGCTTATAAAGCTTGAATATGTGTATAAATCGTATGATTGAAACAATATTTTTTATAAAATCAGACAAATTTCGTTGTTCGTTTGCATCAGCTATAATGCGAAATTATAAGAAATCTAACGAAGGATATCCAATTTACAATTTAATATTTTGTTTTTTCTGGAACTAAACTTAAAATTTATGCATAGTTGTAACATGATTTTGTAATTTAAAAGCACTACTTGGCGGTTCGCTTGGTTGGCTTAACGGTTTTATATTTTTTCTAATTATTTTTAAATATGTAATCTTTAAAACAACAACAACATACCACAAAATAAAACTTTGGACGGAATAGTAATGAAAGAAAAGTATACAATAAGCACAAATGGCTTCTTGAAAAGCAAAATAAATTCCAAATTTAAACAAAGAAAAGGAAATGATAAATAGAAACGAGGAACTACAACCAATAATAAGTGTAAAAATAGTTCATTGAATACATCATTTAAATCTTTATGTTGTCCAATAAATCGATGGGAAAACATTTTCGGCAGCTTCTGTAAAATCCTCAGTAACACTGCAGATCAGATTGATTATAACATTCATTAGAGATGTCTAGAGAAAGGCTCAGTAGTAGATACGGAACCACTTAACACTTTTAACCTTTGCATATGTTTCAAAAAGTATAAATAATAATTCTGAAATTTGGAAATCGATCTTAGAAGTTTAAGAATATTTTTATTATTTCAAATTTTCACGTTTTATCATATTTTATCACCATTATATAATATATGCGGCAGAAATCTACACTTGTAATTAATCTTTACTTATATCACGATGTTTTCATCATATAAAGAATTTTTATTAGTTTTCCAAATATAAATAGTTTTCGATTGTGGTTGGTTGATGTAAGTAAAAATTACAATAACACGTTGTTTCTATTGATTTCAGTACGCTAACTTTTTAATAAACTACCAAATCCTCAGAACACTTTTGAAAATTAAATACATTTAACTTGAAAATATGCTAAATGGAAAATTAATTTTTAATTTCATTGCGTTTTACTTTTGTCACTTAAATGTAAACCGCCAACATAAATAACTTCTTTATAGGAATTATATTTTCCTAAACTAAATTAATATCGTATTTTTTAAAATTAAATTATGTATTTTTTACATGCGTGTCTAATGTAAGATGTCCTAAAAAGAACGGGAGCAGATAATTTTGCAGAATTGTTATTTAATGCATTCTTTTGGAGCTGCATTAATTTGTTTGTTTTGTGATTCAGGAAATGGAAATTTATGAACTTCCAACCATTATGAATTCTTGAATGAATGAAATCTTTACAAATTCATTGGTGTATGTTTTTAATATGTTTCTTTTTTTCTTGCTTTGGAATCTCTTCTTTCTGAACTCATACTTAATAGGAATTATCAAAAATTTGAATGAACAGCTTCTTTTCGGAAAGAATATTCAAAGCTACATCCAATAACAACTCCGATATGTCGTGTGAGTAAATATAATTGATGGGGTGGTGTTAAGGTGTGTATAGTATAATTACATAACTAAATAAACTAATGAATAACTACAGGACTCTGTTGAACACAAACACCAACCATCGGCGATGAGGAATCGCCGCTTCCGCTACCGACAGTAGCACTGCCAGCAGCGACACTAGCGCCCGAAATGCCCGAAGCACTCACACGGGACACGCTGTCGCCGCGTCCGTTCTTCAGGTGCTGTTGTTGCTGCAAATGATGCTGCTGGCTGCTTAAGATGTCGCTCGTTGGTGGCGGTGGTGCAGGCATCGCAAATGGATGCTGACTGTACATCAGCGAGGAGTAGGTGATGGGTCCGGAGTTGTCTGCATTGACGTTGGCTCCGGCAGCGGACGCTGAAATTACGCTTGAGTCGGTCATCATGAGATGCGACGCTGCCGCCGACATTGCATGATGACCCAATTCTAAAGGCAGTGATGGAGGCGCATAGCTGTGATGCTGTAACTGCGCATGATGCTGGCCGAACAGTGAGTGCGGCGGCTGCTGCGTGGGACGTAAATGATGGCTACTGTTGTTACTGCGGCTAACGGCGATGCTGTGCGGGTGTTGCAGCTGATGTGCGTGCAGCGTTGGGTTGGACGCGGAGGAGCTACTGCTGGTGAAGCGCAGAGGCTGTTGTGGTGGTGGAAGTTGCGCTGGCGGATCACAATCCATGGCATGCGGGTAGTTGTTGAGGTTGTGCGTCTGTTGCGATGCCGCTGAGGATGCCAACGAGTTGTCTACACTGTTGGTCGTTAAGGGTGGCGAAAGAAGAGCCTGCAGACCTTGTTGTGTGGCAAGCAAAACAGCGGCCTGCGATTGTTGCTGCTGCTGCTGTACTTCGTACATGGACTTAAGCATCGGATGTTCATAAGCACGCATGGCGCGCGTGTGCAGCATTGAGTTGGCGTGCTGTGCCGTTTGCGACATGGCGCCACCGCCACTTAAACTGTTCAAGCTGTTGGGCTGTTGACTGCTGGCAGAAAGGTTGGAAGACGATGTCGTCGACGAGGAAGATGAGGAATGCGTGCCTGGATGAAGTAAAAGTCCTGTGGAAAAATAAGCTCTTAATGAAGGAATAACTAAGGATTAAAAATATAAATTAGATTCGAATTAAATTACAAACTCTACACGCGTGCGGTGGCATGTTATGAAATATATATATATATATATATATAGAGAGAGAGAGAGAGAGAGAGAGAGAGAGAGAGAGAAAGAAATGGAACAGAGCAATATAAGGAAAGAGAGAGAGAGCATTGTCTTTGGATGATTATATCATAAATGTTTATTAGGGTTTTTTCAATTTTTTGTTGTTGTTTATAATTTTTTGCTAAATATCTTTGTTGTTGTAACTTAAAGTTTGTTGTTGCTGTTATTACTAATATTTGTAATTTTTGTTACTTAAATTTTTTAGATTTATTTTAAAGTAAAAACTTTACATAATATTAAATATTTTTTACTGAGTTTTCCTCTTGTTTAGCTAAGTGTTTATATTTAATACTCGTATTTTCTGGTAGAAAAAAATCTCTTAGTAAATATAAGTTCTTTATCAAGTAATCTTAGAATTATGTTGCATTTGTTTTTATTAAATTCTTAATGAAACAAATTTGAACGGAGTGAAGTACACAGTAAAAACTTATTGTAAAACACAGTAAACAAAGTTATCTTCTGTTAAATGATCGTATTATTTTTGGTAAAACGATCATAATGAACTCATTGGTGGCTTCGAAAGTAGAGATAAATTAAAGAAGAGATGTTTTATAATTAATTACAATTAACATTGAAAAATATATGACTAGAACTGGACTGAAAAAGTATTTTAAGGCTCTAAAAATTACTCTGATCTGCAAGAGAGAAACGAAATTTTCTCAAATAAAATCAATTTTTCAATAATCTTGCTGTGGATAAAGAAAATATTTAAATTAAAAATTTCGATTTTTTTCATAGCAGTTTTTCTATTTATTCATGTAATGGCAACTATTTTAAACGCTTCTAAAAGACAGTTGTTGGTGTTGTAAGTTCGTGTGTGTATACTTCTTGGTTTGCATACAACATTCATAAAAAACTGCTTCTAGTTTAATCAAAAAGAGTTCACATTTCTAGTTGCCATAATTTGCAAGTGTTTTCATTAAAATATCGTATTTGAATTAAACTTTAAATAATTAATTATTTTAAATAATTAATTAAATTAATAATTTCGTCGTCACGTTTATGGTTAATAGTAGTTGTGTTTTCTTCGCATTTAACATTGTTCGTTTTTCCTTTTGTTGATGTTTACTTGATTATTGTTAATAATTTATTTCGTTTGAGTGAATATGTGTAATAATTATTTAATATAATTTTCTTAAATTTATTTTACACGAAACTCAAATGCTCAAAAATAACCCCTTCAATACGATTAAATTACTAAATTTAAGGGAAATAAAATGTTCAACAAAATTATATATAATCGAAAAGGAAAAGCGTTTCGTTTACGAACTTCTTTTGATGTGTTTGACGTCTCCTTTAAACCATATGAAATCTCATTGGCATGTATTTAGATATAGATCTCTTTTTAAATTTATGTAGATAAAGAATTTAATACTAATAAAATACTAAGCGAACTCAGAATGATTCAGAAAACCTTACTTTAAACAAAAACAACAAACTGACAACAAAACAACACAACAAAAACAACAAACAAAAAAGTCCTTTCCTTACCTATTTCTTTCAGGGGTATTTCTTGTACGCTTTTATAATCCCATATAATTTTGCCAAAAAGTTAAATAATTATAGTATTGGTTTTGCTTGCATTATGATTTGAATGTTCCTTTTTGATATCGATACACAAAAAGTATTCCTTCTTCGTCCGTTCTTAATATCTTTTTCGCACAAAAACTGAGTGCAACGACGTATTTTTGAGTTTGCATAAAGTTCAATTTAATTGTCTGTTGTATTTGTTGTATTTCTCGATAAATCATACATACATTTGCGATGACTGGTCAATCAATCACTTTCAATTCACTGCCTGCCTTCATTGCGCAATTTCTATTTCTTTAGCGCAATCGTTCATTTTTCTTTAAATACCTTGCTTTCAATAATGTTTTTTACTTTATGCAGAGATCAATATATTTCGGATCCTAACTGTGTATTTTTGGGTTTGCCTTTCATCATATGACGCTATTACTATTTATTTATTTTAGTACTTTAATGTGTTAAGGTTAGAGTCTTAAGTATTTTACGTCTACGACTTAAATATTAGTTTACTGAATTATAGTTACTTAAATATTTGCAGTAATTTTTGCCTTTATGTTTTTTTAATTTTGTTGGATGCTTAACTTTGATATTTATCATCATATTTTCATATATGTTTATATGTATTTATATTACAATTGCTGATGGATTAAATGCTATGATTTGTTGTTGAATTAATTTTAAATTTTAAATTTTAATTTATTTCCTTTATTTTGGTAAATATTTTAAATTATTAATGGTTTTGGTAATGCTGAACTTTTTACAAAATGTTGACTAAAAACTAGTGTTAAACATAATATTGTTTTTGTAGTTGTTGGTTTGTTATGTTAGTCAATGTATGTGTATGTTACCGTACATATGTATGTATGTATGTCGATATAAATTCATCCATGTATCTCTGAATCTATATGAAGTGTATGTATTTTTAGTTGACAAAGTAGTAATCCTATGATTTCTAAAATAGCTTTTCATATACAAAACTACTGGAGACCGTAAAGTTAGTTCCATTGCCATTATTTGTTTAATTTTGTGAACTCTATGGTGAAATCTTCACCTATAAATGCATTTCGTTTAAGTATTTATTTTTATACAGGGTTGGTTGTTATATTGTAATCTATACAGTTTATTTTCAAGTGTTTGAACAAAGAGAACTATAAAAATTATTTGGAAAATAGGGGAGTTTAAACCAATTGAAGAATCAAATAGCCATTTTAAGCTTTATAACGAAGTTTGATCAAAAATTATTGTTGAACCTTGCGGTATACCTCGAAAATATGCATATGTACGTCTGTCTTTTGAACCTTTAAAAATCTGTTGTGAGTGAAAGTGGAAAAACATTGAATACATTTCTAATACTGTCTGAATATTACTTGCTGTCCAACCTTTGTAAATAAGCTGAAGTGAGTTTTTTACTAGGCTGCATAGAAAGGTTGTGGTGTGTGTTTAATTTACCGTAACTTTCGCTTTCACCCCAATTCACATTTTGGAACAATCACATTTGTGACAGTTTAATGATACGATCATTGTTTTGCTTGAACTTTGATCTTTGTTTGACATCAAACACCAACAAAACAGTCCCAAAGATACTATATTAATAAAATCAAAGGAGCAGAGAAAATCAAATCTTCTTATAAAATATAGTAGTATTATTTTCTTCAAATTCCTTGCATACCATTTAAGCATCTATTTAATTTAAAACAGAAAAGAAACGAGGAGAAAGATTACACTGTGTGTGTGTGTGTGTGTGCAAAAAACTGTGATTAATTGGATAAACATTGCCATAGAGTCCAAAGTTGCTTAGAAAGCAAGTTTATGTTTTCATTAATTTCTTTAATATTGTTTAGTAAATTTTGTAGTTTCGTTTTCTTTTTGTTTTTGACAATTTACAAAAACAAAAAAGTATTTCCGAAAATTGTGCTAATTTCTCAAGTTTTGTATTCTTATAACGCGTTTTTTTATTCATTTATGTATTCTATATATATTAATATTTTGTTTTTGTTTTTTTTAACTTTTATTAATATTTTTATGTAATTAAGTTTATTATGTGTGTTGTTTCAGTTAGACTTTTGAGTGTTGTTTGTCTTCTAAACTTTTCCGAAAGTTATTCACCAAAGTATTTTTTATTTTTGTTGTAGCTGTGTTGTTGCTGAGGCGTAAACATATATTTTTCATATTTTAATTTAAACTACAATTTTGCATCATGTTGCATTTTTTTTTTATAAATTTTCATTATTTGGTTTTTTGTTTTATATTTTTGCTGAAGTTTACTAATAATTTCGATTACGACAATGTTAAACCAACTAATCTGGTTAAGTTGACTAAAAATCGTGAATTCTTATATTCGAATACAAATAGTATATAGTGTTATATACTTTTACATACTCATACAAACAGTGTACATATTAGTGCATAGATAGTAGTAGAAATCAGTACTAAGGAGTAAAAGGATTGTATGTTTTTTCGTTAGTTTCGCGATTCGCCTTATGGTCGAAATCAAAGTTGGCCAAAGTAAGCAGTAAAAGAACAGTACAATTCATACAACTACCGAGAGACAATATTTAAGTAACAGAACGGTAAAGGAAATCTTAACGCTTCTCTTATATTAATTAGACTAGTTTTATGCTAAATACTTTAGAGTTACTCTACGCAGTATACGATATTTTTAAACATTCTCTCAGCTAAGTTTACATTTTTATAAATACGTTTTCTTATGTGTTGGTGTGGTTAGATGTTGTTGTATGTGATGTGGTGTTTTTTATTTTTCTTAATTTAACACTCTTCGTTTTATTAATTCTGCTGCTTAGACCAAGTGATGGGTTTTCAAATCGGGTCCTGCTCCTGATGTTGACGTCGCCGATGAACCGCCTGAAGAAGCTGTTGATGAAGAAGAAGATGATGTGATGCTGCTATGTTCCCGAGGCAATACCGGTCATCGTCGATCGTCTAACGTGAGTCAACGCAAGAGTTTGTTGTTAGCATAATGATGGAAAATCGATAAATGGGCATGGATCAAGTGTAAATACAACAACAATGTTAGTGGTATACAAATAGTATTGGAATTTTTTGTTGCAATCGAAATAAGAAAATATTTTTAATATTTGCAGAAAAACTACTCAACTACTAACAGATTAATTAAATTTTTAATTAACACTTGCGGTTGAACACCCAAATACAGCTTTATAATAAATTCAATACTTAAAACTACATAAAGGAATAATTTTACAATCTCTGTTGTAAATTTCTAAAATCATAAATCAAATCAAATCACGTTACATACAAAAAATATTTCTTTTTAAAATGCAAATAAGTTATTAAAGATATAAATTATCGGTTAAATAATAATTTTATTTATAAAAACTTTATGATATTTTAATGAAATCAAAAACTAACTTTTTTGATAAAACTATAATAAAGAACAAATTAAAGGTTTCTTTTGGAACGAAAGATTAGTGGAAAGTATGCTGCTGACGATAAATTGTGAGCAGGAAAAATAAACCTACAATATTTATATGTGCCAACAACTGAACTACACCTTTTAACTAAATTTCAAAATGTTTGATGTATAAATAATGTTGGGTCTGAAATATATTTCGATTCATTTTAATGATGCAGATTTTCTTTGCACCATTTGCAGTCTTTTTCTTAAGCTTTCAATGGTTATTCTAAAGCATAATTAGATTGCATTAGTTTCTATTTAAATTAATTTAGAATTTTCTGAAAGCACATTTTCACTGAAAAAAGTGGCGACTAAAATTCACAATTAAGCGTAGAAGTAATAATTCAGTTCGAGCCAACTACATTTGAAAAGCATCACTCGGTGATATTAAATAAAACGATAAATAATTAGATTAATCAATAATGGAAAAAATATATAATAATAATGAAAGTAAGAAAACCTACTCATGGTATAGAAATTTCTTCAAAAATTTACCTAAACTATTCTTCAAATATTCAATTTTCAATCCTAGAGAAGGTTTTTTTCAATTTGTATTAATATTTATGTGAACAAAACGCATTTAATTAGATGATTTTATAAGAAACTCTCGACTGTAGATAAAAAGAAATAAAATATACAGAAACAAAATTGAAACTATTATTTACGACGAATTCTCATCTAATAAACAACATCTAGGTTTCCATCACAAGACTTTTATAAAACATACACTAAAACTGTATTAATACTCGTAGTTTTAATGAATATAAATAAACACTCACCATGACTCTGTTGCTCCTGGTGTTGCGCAGCGGCTACCGACGAAGCGGTCACAATTTGCTGGCCCAATGCAGAGGACGATGTTGAGCTGACCGATGGCGAGGATATTGCTATGCTGCTGGCGGTGTTGGTGCCCTCATCCGTGGTGCGCTTAAAGAAGTTGTGTTGCAAGGCATAATACGGTGTGACACGCGTTTTCGGATCGAAATCCAACATTCGCAATATTAAGTCTTTGAATTTCAGATAGTGAGCCACTGAGTGACCGGGCTCTTCCAGCCGTCGCCCACCGGGGCCGCCTGTTTCGACACCCAGAATATCGTGCAACTTCCGCGAGCCGGGTGGTTTATATTTACGCCCATTTTGGCTTTTCTTCAGCACATACGAGCCGTCGGCGATAACTTTATCGAAGAACTTTCGTGTTTTGTGCGCCTGATCAAGTAGGTATTTCGGCGGCATGCCCAACACCTCGACGATTTTGTTCATTTGATCGACTTCGTTGCAACCGGAAAAGAGCGGCTCGCCGGTATGCATTTCGACGAGAATGCATCCGAGTGACCACATATCAATGGCCAGGTCGTATGGGATGCCAAGCAGGACTTCGGGTGAGCGATAGAAACGTGATTGAATATATTGATATATCTGTGTTGGTGGAGGATGTAAAAGAAATGTCATTTAAATTATAGTCGTATATTTATTTATATCATATTTAGCTCTATGATTTATAACCATTACTTACCCTTTGTCCCAATTGGCAAGAACTACCAAAATCGACAATCTTTATAGCCGATCGTTTCGGGTTACAAAGTAGGATATTTTCCGGCTTTAGATCACAGTGTATAATATTCAGTTCGGGTGTGCTCAAGAAGAGCAACGCAGTGCAGAGCTGTTGCGCAAATTTGCGTGTAAGATTCAAGGAAACGCCACGAAAGTTGGTGTTTCGTAGAAGATCGTATAAATTATAGGAGAGCAGTTCAAAAACTAAACATAAATGATTACGCCACATGAAATGCCGCTTTAGTTTAACTGTAATTGAGCGAAGAAGAAGCCACAAATTAAATTAAGTAAATTGAATGCACACGCAACACACGACACAACAACAAACCTATATAATATTTATTCTCAGCATCTGCACGATTCATCATTTCCAGCAGTTTAACCTCAATCTGCGCCTGATTTAGGAACGGTTTTTTATTTTTAATAATTTTTATCGCTACATGACATTGCTCTTCATGGTCGTAGGCCTTGACCACCTGTCCAAAACTACCTTTTCCTGGAGGGGAACAAATAAAACAGAAATATTAACTTTTTGAAACTTTGCAAGACTGCCACATCGCAAAACTAACCAATCAGGGAATCAATTTCATAGCGGTCCAGAAATTTCTCTCCATTCTTAATAATATAATCGTGGTTATCATCATCATAACCATCGTTATAGAGTTTGCGTTCCTTTTTGTTGGACGAATCATCATCACCTTGCGTCTGTTGTGCTCGTCGTTTTTTCTTGGCATAATAGACCTAACAAATAGAAGATTTGAAATAATTTTGGAGTCATTAACAGTAACTAACAGCGGTTAGCGAACAATCATGAAATGAAAAACAACAAACGAAACTCTTACAATTTTCCTGGTGAACCCCATACTAAATTAGAGAGAATGAAAAGCAGTGATTTCGTGTACTAAAATTTATGTTTATGTCAAATGTTTCCAAATTAATGTGTTCTAATGTTAAATGTTTCGGAAATATTTTTGAGAATTGACGTATATACATAGATGACAAAAAAAAACTGACAAATTTAAGGCGTCATTAACGACCCGGAAAAATACTCTACATAAAAACATTTTAAATACATATATTAATCAAAATAAAAAGAGGTCTTTAAAAAAACAGAGATAATATGTGAAAGTATGCCTACGCCCTTCCAGTTCTAGATATAACACCGTCTTACAGCTCTGTGAGCTAGAAACGCTGCAGAAATATTTACGAGCAACAGCGAATGAGAGCAAAATGTACAGATTAGAACATATGACAGAGCAGATTATAAGAGAAAAATATATAACAGGGATGCTCATGTCATACCTCAAAAACTGTATTGTAACGTAAGTTAAACGATAAAATATTATGTTAACTTTTAAGAGTATCTTAAGCTACAGTTTGCAGTTTTCTTCTGTTAGTCTTGTTAATTAACACTGAGATGAGAGAGAGCAACGAATTCTTAAAACTGGGTGTTGTTCGAAGACACCGAAGACAACGGCACGATGGTGCCGAATTACGCTTTAACAGAGAGCAGAATTATGTTTTTTGGTGCTGATTTGGTGCCCAATTACGCTTTAACAGAGAGCCGAATTATGTTTTGAAGCGATTTGGTGCCGAATTACGCTTTGACATTGCAGACAACGAAGCCAAATGTGCTGAGAGTAAAGCACGGCGAGAGATGACGCGACGACAAAAGACAACAACAAGTTCAGACTCATGTAATCATCCAGACGTTTAGTGAGCAAGCAACCATCAACTGACTAAGACAACAATCAAGAGTAACAAAAATAAAAGAAGAACAAGAGCAGAGCAAGAGCTGCAGCTGCAACTGCTGCTCCTGTAACAATAAAAACAGAAGACATCAACTACAATTTTTCCTTCTCTAAGGACCAGAGCGTCCAATGAATGTTGGGTTGGTTATAATGTTGGAGTGAAGAGCAGCAACAAAAGCATGCAACAGAGTGCGGAATTCTTTTCTTTTTTTTGTGTTCTTTTATCTCTTTTTCGACTATCTTTTTGAAATCAACTACAGAAATCAATTAGACTCTAGTATCGAAAAGTGAATTCTTGTTGTCACCATCCTCATCTTTGGCTGTCGTCGGCTGTATTTCTTGTATTTCGTTATTTAGGTTTCTTAGATTTTCGAACACTTTGACAATCAATTCAGTGGGTGGTAAAATTGGTAAAAGTGGCCAAATCATTAATACAACAGAAGAGTACTTTTTTTTCTCACTTTATAAATTTACCACTACATTCACTACTATGAATTGACATGCATTTCATTTGTTAAGTAATACTTGGTTAAAAAAATAGAATTGTCAAATGTAGAACAAACGGTCAAGGACAAGATTTTCAATACCATTTGTTAGCATAATCGTTTTTCGGAAATTCTTTAAATATAATTATAGAAAATCCACATAAAGTGGAATAAAATAAAAAATATCCTTTAAATACTTAGTATGTGCTTAGTACTAGTTAGTAGCTTTTTAATTTGATGTCAAAGAATAGTCAAGATATTTTAATTTGATGGATGTAACAAAACGTCGACAGGTTGGCATTAAATATCGAAATAAATTAATGTTGGCCGAGAAGCCAAGATGCTGACATACAAATAATAAAATGGGGTTAGTATACGACCCGATTCCCCCCATTTAACAAACAGATACCGATTAGTGTTGTGTGATTAATTATAATTTATAAGGTGACTACTTAAATTTGACGATTTCACTAACTGCTTATTTTATAAAGTCACGCGTTCTTTGTACTGCTTAGAGAAAAAGGGAATGAACTTATTTATTCTTTTACGTCTTAAATTGTTGTTTACCACTCAGCAAAATTATGCATTAAATCGAAATTTCTTTTGTTGTCTGTGTTTGTGTTTTTGTCATGGATCTTTTACCTCATTTATATGCTTGTATGTCTTTATTAAGTCCACACTCAGTTTTCGCAATGGCGCCGTTGCTGGGTCACGAAAGTGTGTTGGTATTCGCGCCTGCATTGCTCGCACCTCTGACGATGATGTTGGACTAGATCGCTGCAATTATAATGATATGATTATAAGGAGAAACTATTTTTTAATGCCTACGAGAAACTGAATGCAATTAAATTAATCGTTGCTAATATTGTGTTGAAAATAAACACTGCTGCGTGAGTACGATTTAAGTTTAGCAAAACAAAACCGAGAACTTTTTACAAAACAAACATACGTGATGCATGACATCTCGATGGGTGGCGGGAAGCTCTTCTTCGACCACAAAACGTCCATAAAGTGGCGCATGACGCTGTCGACCGGATTCAACGCCAGGTGCCGCACTGGATGCATAAGCCGCGGACACTGAAAGATGTAGAAAGAGAAAATGCATTTTTTAGGTTAACACATATAAATAAAGGATCTATCGTACATACTATAGTTGTAAAAATATGTCGATGGAACTGATTACTCATGTGATAACAATTACTTTCTTATGGTTTTATAAGGATAGCAAGTATGCCACCATCAAAACCAGAGAATTAGACAGAATAGAAATATTCATACATATTTCATACATTTTTTAATAGGTTCTTTCTAAATCCTTTAAAAAACCGAACAGAAGAAAAACCAGGACATCGCCTGCTTTATAAGTTATAAAAAGGCGGCTTTATTATTATTAGACTTTTTAAAGCGAGCATCTTTAAATACTTCATGCTTTCTTTTAATAGCAACATGCGATTTTTTAACCAATCAGCCGAGTGCAACGCACAATATTTATTTGCACCTCCCAGCCAAACAGATTTACAATATTTATTCTTGGTTAAATGAAGAGGTGGTGAAAAATTGAGGGCAAACAAATTCAACTTAATATTTGTGGGGCATCAAGAAGTCTAGCAACTAAAAACTCAAAATTAGTAGAGGAAACGACATAATTGCTTCAATCTGTACGCTTGTTACGTAATTCTACAACAGCATCTGTTCCATATAGTATACAGTGCATAGCATCTAGAATATACACAAAATTATCTTAATTAAAATTCCTCGAGTTTTATAGAATATAGATTTTACAGAAAAACTAAGATATTAAAAAAAAACTACTTGAAGACAAATAAATAGTCCTAAAAACTGATACTAAAAACTGGTTACTAAATGAAAAATTCATTAAAAAAGGCAAAGAATTTTGAAAAATCCTCCAAAATCTTCCCGCTATGAACACAAAAATGGAGTGTTCTAAAACTCACTGGCATAGTTTGTTCATAAACTTACGATTCCTGGCCAGATGATGACCATCGTCGTCCAGAGGCCAGTCATTCCTAAATCTTATACTAGAGTCAGCCGAAGTGGCGACGATTGTCTGCAGGTAACACAACGCAGCTGTAGACATAATTTCTTTTATTTTTTCCTCTTTTCTTTCGGTTGTTTTTTTGTTTTTTAATTTAATATCCTTTGTTGCAGTTTTAATGACTTGCAAACTTGAGTTTGTGGTTTATTTTTTACTTGTTAATTGAAAATATTATCGACATTTTTATTCATAAAAGCTTTCTTCAATATCTTTTTAATGTACAATACAATATAAAATGCACACAATCATAGACAAAAAAGCAAACACTTGCTGTTGTGGTTTTTTTTATCTTCTACGATTAGTTTTATTTTACTTATGTTTTTCTACATTATTATTTTCCTTTGAGAAGTCTTCCGCACCGCACAAATATTCATGGCAAACTGCAATTTCGAGCAATGCGATTTCGGAGAGCAACTCAAGGAAACCGCCGAGCAGAATTTCAATCTGTTGTTGTTTTCCGTCCGAATTAAAAATAGAGAAGCGACGAGTGCGACAAATATAAACAAGGAAAAGAAACCAAGATCAACGAAAACAACATTCAATTGAATATGTGATGGATCAAAACGTCAAATACAATGTGATGTATTCGAAAACGTCAAACGATACTGCATCCATTCGTTGGTCCAAAATTGCTGCCTGCGCAAGTGTAGATAACTTGTAAAAATACGCGTTTAATGCGTTTCAATTGTCTTTATTTACAAATCGACTCTATAAGTCAAGTCGGTGATAAATTCAGAGATGTGAGAACGCTAATAAACAATGATACGATGAAAGACAGATAAAGACAGAAAGCTCGGAACTTAATACACATGTCATAACTTCCGACATGCGAACATTCAACGTACGATAATAAACAGCGATAATGTCCTGAAGGAGAATCTCTTCTTAACCGATTGCATAGAAGAAATAAATATCTTCACTCTACCCTCAGCAATTCTTTTATTTATAGTAAGAATACAAACCTCCGAGAAATTATAACAAAAACCTTCAGTGAAGAAGATGGAAGAAGATGTTTGAAGAAATTATAACAAAAACCTTCAGTGAAGAAGATGGATCTTGGCACAGCAATTAAAAAAGGATAATAGTATGTATTTTGCGATGATATTTCGAAAAGTTTTAAATATTCAGTCGCTATTGATGGTTCCAAACTTTTATCCCATCATCAAACCGGGATCAGTCTGATGGTAATATTTACCAAGCAGATAGAATATACAATATATGCAAGCATGTATTAAAAAAACTACGAAGCTTCCCCCTACACCCAATAGTTATTTACAAAGTCCTACATGGTAGGATTTGGTTTTGTCAATGGCGATGTTTCCTAATCCTATAATATCCACTAAGACAACCTGCAAAATGTCCGTGTACCAATCTGGCCAGATCGCTTCGGTTGAGTGGACATATCGAAAGAATTGCTCAAATTTATTTTTAGAAAGTTTTTTTTTAGTACAAAACGTACCACGAATACCAGAATGAAGTAAGATTAAAATAGATCACATTATTTTGAAACATTATTATTTGTAGCGAAACTGTTTGCTGTTGCAATATATTTGTCAACTATATGAATGAATGAATGCGCAAAAGTCTTGTTGAATTGTTTGGAATTTTATGCTCTTTTCATAAGACAACAAATATATGTACTTCGAAAAATTATAATATGGACATTAAATAGAAATATCACTCTACTATCGGATTATGCTTGATATACACTACCGGCCAAAAGTTTCGAAGCACCCTTGAAATAGTTATCCAAAGCTTTTAAAAATAAAAAGTTTCATTATACATTTTAAAGTTTATTGTATTTGCTTTCAAATTACATTAAAATTAAATTTTAGAAACATTTTTATTATCAAAAATTTTTACTATTTCTCGCACTTTTTGGTCCAGCTCATCCCATAGAAGCTCTATTGGATTGAGATCGGGTGACTGGGCAGGCCAATTCATATTTGTTAATATTCCAGATGTTTGTTTGTTCTCTAAATAGCCTCTGCACAATTTGGAACTGTGTTTGGGATCGTTATCTTGTTGCATCACTAAACCTTCGGCGATCAATCGTACGCCTGATGGTATTGCATTGTGCTGCACTATCTTTCTATACTCTTCCTTTCGCATAATTCCATCGATTCGAATTAAATCGCCTACTCCATTGCTTGAGAAGCATCCCCAGACCATAACGGAACCGCCGCCGTGCTTCACTGTTGGGATTACACACTCCGGCAGCATGTTCTCTTGGGCACTACGTTTGGCGAAAATTCTTTGATTTGACCCAAACAACTCGAACTTTGATTCGTCGTTCCAAAGAACAATTTTGAAGTCCTCTTCGGTTCATTTCTTATAGGTTAGAGTCCACTGAAGTCTTCTCTTTTTATTTCGTGGTCGAAGTAAGGGTTTTTCTTTAGCAATCCTTTCACAAAGACCAGCATCTCTAGCTGCCTTATTACAGTTGTTAGTGACACCGGGTTTGATCGACTGTTATTGATCTCAGCTTGTCTTTCTGGAGCCGTTTTTCTCCTGTTCCGTCTGCTTGATATTGTCATTGCTCTATCCTCATGATTTCTTGTCGATCTTGGCCTTCCGGACCGCGGAAGGACCTCAAGAGTTCGATAATCCTTGTACATTTGTATGGTGCGATGCACAGAACTAGTCGAAATTTTTAATTTTTGCTCTATTATCCGCTCGGAATTGCCTTCCTTATAAGGAGTAATCACTGCAGATCTTATATCAATTTTTTTTTTTGGCATGGCTTCGGTTTTTTTAACGTTTGGTCAGTTCGAATCTATAGAAACAAAGAATGGTGTCAATATTCTAGGTCAGCCTTTTATACTTGACCCAGGGTAAAAAATGGATGGTAATAATTATTCATAATTACCTTTAGTAATTACCCCATAAAAAAAAATTACCCTGAGTACCTGAAAAAGGTTTTTTATAACCCTTTTTCTCGATTTTGTATGGCAAGTGCAATAAACAAAAAAACCCAATTTCTTGACTTAGTGCACTGCTTGAGCATGCAATTAAACAATGAATGTCGTAAACCCGTTTCGGGTTCGATATTACAGTTATCACTTTCCAACCATCCTATTAAAAAAGAAAAAATCAAAAATTATACAATAATATAGAAATGCCACACGATTTTCTATGAACAGGAGTGGTGCTTCGAAACTTTTGGCCGGTAGTGTAAGTTATGCAGAAATAAAGTGGACAACAAGAACGATTTATGGAACAACACTGAAGATTAATAAATAGACTGAAATGAATATTTAGACTTCAGATAAATTAATTCAGATATTTTTTAGTTCACTGAATAATTCTTTTAATTAAGCAATTCATCTAGTTTAGGAAAATCTTACATTCTTATCCATTACACCGTAAAAAGTCCAAAAGAATAATACAAATTTTTAATAAGAGTGAATAGAAAAATAATTGATCTTTTCAAGGTCAAACGAATCGATATTTTATCTGTAGCTTTCAGCTGTTGTTTTAATTTATTTCATTTTCATCTTTAAATATCAAAAAATTAGAAATAAAAACAAAATTGCATACACATTTCGGTTTTGTTTTTTATTTTAGTTATATAATGTGTTTAAACCATTTTAGAAGAACCAGCAGTTAAATAGACTCACAGACCAATGAACACTGCGATCAATAAATATGTATGAAAAATATTCAATCCAATATTGTAGCTTCATTTTTAGTATATGTATATTTTGCTCTAGAATAGATGAAAAATTGTGTATGTAAAAAAGCAACAAGAAATAAACACATCCATCAAAGTTTTAGATCTGTTCTCAATTAGGATGAAATACTCTTGAATATTCACATTAAAATAGTCTTAAGCTTTAGATATATTTAAATAATGTATGCACTTATGTTTTTTTAAAGTAACTAAAGTTTGTTTTGTATTTCTCAAAAACCCTTAAATTCTCTACAACTTTAAAGAAAGGGTTTAGCCCTATAAATAAGACTGCGAATTTCCCCAGAGAAGTTGATGCAAGTATTTCGTTTTACTACTAAATGTATTGCCTACAAAATCTTTGAATTCTTGATCAGCTTAGATATATTTTAGACTACTGAATGAAACAGGTTCTACTATTTACAACAAACATAAATTATATTTATCAAATACTCGTATAACCGTTTTTATAAAATAAATATTGCATTCCTAGAAGAACATTTGAAAGCTTAATCAACCAGTAGACTTGCTCTGATTGCTATATAGACCGGAATTCATTTATTGTTATAAAATGCGTAAGAGTACAGTTAGAGTGACTGCCTGCCAATGAAGCCTCCTCCACAGCCCGAAAGGACTATCATACACTTAGTCTCTCAAAGATTACTACTCTACTCTTCCTCAACTACTGAAAGAGTTAATAATTGAAATAATTAAACGCCGATATTTTCATAAAACTGATATTTCATGTATGAATTGTTATTTTAAGATAAAAGAATGATGTCAACTATGTACTTACACTTTTGCTTGGTTTTATCCATTGCGGCACCGCTTTGATCATCTATTCTATACATTTAAGTGTGTTTTTTTAACTTTTTTAAGAAACACGTTGAAAATTATGAATTGCTTTATATTGTATTTGCCTACATGAGATTTTCTTCTTGTGACATTTATACATAAATTCTACACTTTCATTGAATGTAGTTAAGCGAGTTGAAACTTTGATTTTTAATAAACTTTAACACTTTGTTTTTAGTACTTGGCAAATTTTGAAAATACACAAAACACACACACGTTAAGCAATCAATGTTGAACCGATACAATTTCCATTAAAGGATTTCCATTAGCAGAAGTACTTTGCAAATCCTTGACATTTAGAATTAAACCAACAAAATTGTAACAACGAAACATATTTAACGAGATTTATTGCTTGGACTTCTCTGAGAAATTTGTGCAAACTTCAAATACTGTACTTCAATGTTAATTTAAGTAAAATTTGCACTGTTAACCTCGTTTTAATTATTATTTACACTTTAATTAATTACGTCAAGTTTCTTTAATTTTCTTCTATTTTTTTTTCTTTTATCTCATTTTCTTTTTTGTTTGTGTTTTTCAATTTGAATAAAATGTCCTCTTTTGAAGTCGATCTTTTTGCGTACGGTGCCGTTGATAACTGAGTAGCTTTTTATATCTCCCAGCTGTTAATTCATCAAAGTTTTGGAGATGAAAAATATGGAGTAAAATCTGCAAGAAGAGAAAAAAAGAAAAAAGATTAGAAATAATTTCGTTGCATTATTTTCTTATAGAAACAAAATGGAGGTCAGCCAAAGTAACTACTGTACACAGCTTCGTGTGTCTGCAAATTTAAGGGCCTAGAAAAGTTCTGAGGACGTCGAACTCGAATTTCAAAATAATCGCAAATGCATGTTTAGACTTCATAAGGATGCAAACATTACAAAATATTAAACATTTGCGATATTAGCAGCAGATTTTTGGTTGTTTGAGATCCTTATCCAAGAGTCTGATAGAACAAAAGCAAGTAAGAAGAAGGGAAGGTAGGGACAAAAGAGAACAAAGACACGGAACATGCAGTAGGTAGGTGAGCAGCAAGCATAAAGGGTAAACAGAGTTCTAAAATCTACACAAAAGCATACATTTGAAAGCAGCTCCATTTGTGAGTCGGAATCCAAATGACAAACGATAACAAGTGACAACAGCCAGGTTAAGCGTATACAAAAGAGTGCGTTTGAAAAATAGAGTTAAAAATTAACTATAAATGAAGTGAAAATAAAAAAGAGACATATTAGGCAGCTGCAGGAGTCAATATGATTTTAGTTGATGTTGTGTTGCTTTCTCAGAATCATCTGATGACGAAGCATGAAGAGAAACACGAAAACAGGAAAAGGAGAAAGGCGGCAGAGCAGAATAAGCCGTTGAGGAGAAGCAAGAAGTTAAAATAGAGGAGAAGCAAGAAGTTAAAATAAAGCAAAAGCCATAAGCTTAAATTAGGGAAAATACCTTGTTGGCAGCTGCTGAAGAAATGGAAGCGTCGAGGATGCAACGCATGCAATTCAAAGGGGGGAAGTAGAAGCCGATAAGATTCTGTGAAATTCATTAAGAAAGAAAGGAGAACGAATCGCTCGCCGGACGGAGCGAGACACACGAGCAGCATGTCACGCAGAGATAATGAAGCGCCGAAAAACAGGTTATTAAAACACTGCTGTTGCAAAGCATGGAAACGAGAGAGTCGTACACAAAAATAGAGAGAGGGGGAGAATAGAGAAAGCGATGCAGAGTAAGAAATGAATTTAGCTTAAGTTATTACGGCAAGTATAGAAATAAAAAAAATATACAACATTATAACCTTTTTATGCTACTCACAAAACTAAGGAATCGAATAGCTTATTTTTCGAATACCTTTTTTTATAATTTTAAACTTAAAAAAATTAATTATTACAGAAACAAAAGAAGAACTATAAATAAATACATAAAATACATTATATATACATCTATATATTTTGTTTTAATTTCTAAAAACGATGGTTTTTTCCAAATAAATTGTAAACTAAAAATTAAATGGGTCGAGTGTACCGCGATGGCAAGAATAGCGGACTAAATAGAGGGAAACATCTAAAACTTTAACAATAACAATGCAGAGATAGCGTGTGAACATCGGCATAGCGTATCGCGTCGTTAGCACAGCGAAAACCGGGAGAAAAATGTAGTTATTATTATTATTATAAAAAAAAGAAAAAAATATGTAGTTCCCAAGTAGAACCCAAAATTACCACACGCATGCACACAAGCACACACACATTCATTCTTCGAAGCCTACAACAACAACACTTATGCTAAAAGGCCAAAAATTTACGAAATAGGAACAGCGAATTTAAAGCTCAAAAAGAAATAGAAAAGTGAAATAAAGATATGAAGAAACAAGAAAAATAAAGTACTCAATAAGAAAAAAATTAATAAAACAGTAACAGGACAGCACACGAACCAAACAACAACAAAAACGATATAAGAAAATGTATTTTTTTGCCTCGATGATGAGCAGCAGCGGATCCGCCGGGCGCAACAACAGCAAATATAACAACAAACAAAAATTCATAAAAAACCGGGAGAGGGACAGAGAGAAAAAATTGTCTTTGCTAGATACTAAGTTAAATCGAGGAGTTGCCACCAATTTGCATAAAAAGTGGGTTTAAAAAGTAAACCTGGCGTTGCCTCCAAAGAAAATAATTTCAAATAAAATCGGAATAATTTTAATTGTTTGTATATAAAATAGCTCTTTTAACAAAAATCTGAGAAACAAGATTTTAAATATAATAGATGTCTCTTATTTCCAAGATACTACAACCAATACAAACAGAGTGGGACAGAAAAGTTGTGTAATTTGTGTGGTAGTTCCACTTGCTATATTTTGTTGTATTAAAAATAAATAAAATAATAAAAATCTATACATAAATATTAATACAAGAGCGATTCAAACAAACAAACAAACGTACTTCAGTCAACACAGCAGAAATAAATGCTGCTTGAAAAATATCTGAATTTCTTCCAAAAAAGCAAATAAATAAACACAAAAAATGCCGGCGATTTGGGTCACACATGACGATGATGATACTGATGGCGACATGGGAATAAAAGAGGAGAGGAGGGGAGAACAGCAACAACCACACTCTCAATTGTTTCTCACAATTTTATTGTGATTTTTTGTGATCGCGTTTAATGCTATTTTTACATTTCAAAATGTTGCTGGGTTTTCAAATAAAAATAGAAAGTCCGGAGTGAAAGGATTGAAGAACTTTTTTCCTGATATTAATACTTAACTAATTACGCTGTAATTAAAAAATAATAGTATTTTAATCAGTTTCTGAAAGGAGCAGAGTTGAGGTGGAAGTTTATAGTATTCCATGTTATTTTTTCAACGTTTCAATTAAGGCAAAGACCTGAATGACCTTTATACTACTTTGTTTTCCTTTCTGGTGAGAGAAACACATTTTGAGAAACTGAAAACTTTATCTTTATTATTTTTTTTGGAATGTGTGTAAAATTTCGAAGAGTAGATGATAAATAATAGTTTTAAATGTCTGCAATATTCGTACGTATTTTGAACTCAGCTTGTTCCTTACTTTTGTGCAGTTTTCTTCCTGTCTTAATAGAGAATGAAAACGTCAATTGTTCCGATTTCGCCGCAATTGTTCACAACTTTATTTGTAGTATTTGTCAAGTGTTAATCTATTATAAATTCTAGTTGTTATTCTTTACTAATTACCTGTCGTTTATTTGCTCATTGCCGGGATCATTGCAACGGTCTGTGGGATCGTTCGAGAGCTCTTCGATCCACTTGACGCAAACTCAACAATTGTCAAACGGCGAACTAAATGGCGTCGCTTTCTTGCTCTTGCTCTCTTCTTCTCTTTCCCACATCCTCTCTCTCAAGAGTTTCCGGTACGTTTGAACACAGAACTGAACAGAATTCCAGCGCACAAAGGAACCTTAAGCAAAGTAGAAACTGCAAGCTACCAAAGAAACAACACACACCCACCCACACCCACATTATTTGAGAAATGAGCGGCCACAAAAAAAATCCACAAAACGCAATTGATTTTAAGTTTTGCACACAAATTGCTCATTTTCTCAATATTAATCCTAAACTAAAAAACAATATTAAAACTAAGTACAGCGTTTCTTCAAATAATAAATTATTTTCCAATGTTTCTTTTAATGTGAACACTCAATCAGTGGATGCCGCCGCGGTTGCTTTTATTGCAGCTGCATACATTGTGGATGTCTCCGTCTCTTTCCGTTGTTCGTTTGTTTGTTTTTATTTTATTTAATTTTGTTTCTAGTTCTCTTTTCTCACAATGAGTCAAGACTTGATTGAGTCTCGTTGGCTTCCTAGAAATCGTTACTGCCGTTTCAATGACATTCGCTCGCTTGACTAACTTGGCTAATAATAAGTTTAAATTTCTAGCTCTGTTGTCAACAGCGTTTTTCGGCATGTTGGTTGTATCTATTGTAGCAGTTGTTTTTGTACCCGTTTGTTGATAACTCCGATGAGGTTCGTTAATTGCACTGAATTTGGCGCCTGGCCTGGAACAAAGTCATAAGCGGGATCTCAAAGATAAATTCTGTTGTTTATCTGTCAAAGCGTAATTCGGCAATCATATCGATCAGACAGACTCTTCTCTCTCAGACTGCGCTCAGCTTGCCTCATGATGAAGAAACCTTCTTGTATGAACAACAAATAAATGTTGGTTCTCGTCATGGGCAGCTGGCAACATTTTACAGCTCATTCACTCACTCATTACTTTATTTATTTGTTGCCGACTCTCTTTTTAATGCACTCTTGCGCTCTATTTATTTTCCGTGCTGTCATTGTTTTGTTGTTGTTGTTTTTCTAACAATTAACTGCGCTTCTTGCTTGCGGTTTTCTTTTTGTTCCTAATCAAAAGATTGCCTCGTCAGCATCAGGTTTGTGTCTTGATATTTTTTTTTTTATTTAATTAGAAAGAACAAAAATTGATAAGATTATTTTCTAACGAAATGAAGTAGTCAAGAATACGTCACAAAAATGTTACTAAGTTTTTGTTTCTACAATGATTGATGTGCAAAGCGTAGTTTAGCTAAACTAATATTCTAACAGTTTAGAAAATATATGTACATTCATATGAGTATATAAGAATAATCATTTTATCAAAATTAATTTGTATGATAGATTTTTTTCGCAGAGTTGGCGCCAACTGAAAGGCGACGGACTGTCAGCACTTATAACCTAAAAGAACATCGTCGTCTGTGTTTTGCAACACTCAATATACGATGCATGTACATGTATCGACGACGCATTTGTACGTGTATAAGTTAGTGTATTGTAAGTTCCTGGTTGTCAAGCATTCAAACTTTATGCAAAAACTAGCAACTATAAAAAAAATTTACTACAAGCATCTTGAGAGCAAGAATCATTTAAAGTTTCTTCTCACAAGAGTTCTACATGCACACCGACTGCGATAGTTTATTATACACGATAACCGTTCGATTTTGTGTTTTCTCCCGTAGCTGTTGGGAGAAAGCTAAAGAGTGGCACAAGGCTTTGGTTATTGTGTTCAACTTATTTTAGACGTTATAAGACGTATATTAGACTTATTTTAGACGTTATAAGACGTATATTAGACTTATTTTAGACGTATATTAAATAAATGATAGAAATTGAAGAGATTTCTGACTGAAATAAATCAATTAACGAAAATCAAACCAATTAACAGCGACCAACATTCCTTACAACTGACGTAGTTTTACTTTTTATTAAATAGAAATCAAATTCAACATTTATGCCGAACAAAACTGTTCTGCATAAATAATAAATAAAAAACTCCAACCAGTTTTATTTGTCATCACAGAATCTGCTGCCCACAGATCGCACTTCTAATAGTCTTGCTCTGTGCAACAAAGTGTGCTGTAAACAAAAGCAATGTAAAAAATGTCTGCACAAACTCTGTTGTTTGTCTCGAATATTGTCATTTCTTTTGCACTCTTGTCATCGCACATCAGCTGATGTCTGGGCGAAAAAAAGACAGCAAAACAGCTACTTAACGAGAGCAACGAAAGAGAAACTAAAAGACTCCATAATGCAGCGGCTGCAATTCGAAGACAGAGACGTGGGGAAAAAGATTATAACAATCAACAATGCTAAACAACTATCAACAATAACAAGACCATCGCCATTAATTATTACTGAGTTTCTAGCTTCATTATTTAGACGCAATTGAATTTGATTATTTGGAATTAGAATTGAGTAATTTGACAGGCAGTGTTGCTGATTCAGGGTTAAATTTTGTACTATTATACTAAAAGAGCAATTTATTTATTGAAGATATCCTGAAATATTTGGAAGTAATTCTTAATAATCAACTATATTCATTCTGTGTGTTAAGATTCACTATGAAAAATCTTAAATAACAGCTAAGGTAGACAAAATAACTGTAGTAAATCTGTAATAAAAACCAACTGCAAGTAGCCAACACATTTGTATGCAACCCTGGTAGCGACGACATCGAGTTTTTTTGCAGCGCAACAGCAGCAGACGATTTTTTTACTTTTCAACCAAAAAGTAGATATCTACACTTTTTTATAAAAGTACATTCCCTACATGGTAACGTCAGAATGTTAGGAATTTGGAAGGCATTTTTATTTATTTATTATTATTTTGAGAACTCACTTTTGGAGACTGGCTGCATTATCCACATCTATGGCTTGCTTTCATCAAGCGATCGTCGTCCAATGTATTTTATCGCGGCATAAAACTACTTATTTCCTTCAACAGAGCTTGTTGAAGTACAAGAAATTCGGAGGAAATTCTACAGCGCCGCCTACTGCATCACACAAACAACAAAAAAGCGACGATGACAACGACCAACAAACATTTTTCAGATTACATTCCTTTTCGAAAGACTCCGTTTATCCACAAAAACCCCGCAATTGATGTTGAAGATGAAATTTATTTCTTATTTATTGCCGCAGATGAATTCTTTTTGTGAAGAACGAATGCATCAGAAATATATAAATAAAATTGAAATATCTGATGAAAACGCACCGCCGCGAATGTCCCGAGCGAGCGCCATCAGAATTATAGCTTCACGAGGCTCGCTGGAAAAATGTTCAACTTCGCACGAAAAATGAAAAACTTGTGTAGGAAAACTATGGACAGCGATCTCAAAACACACACAAACACATGCTCAACACTTTCCACCGTGATTTAGCACAATTCTGATCATTTTTCACTGAATTATAATAATGAAATTTGGTTGCAAAAATATAAAGTTCATCACACACACGAAAAAAATACACTTTCAACGAACTCGGCGAAAACTGAACTCGACTGTTGTACTTCGACCGTGTATGTTTTGCAGAAGTTTCTGCTTTCCGTTTTGCTAAATCGTGCATGAGCGAGCGAGCCAAAAAGATGTACTCTTAGTGCATTGGCAAGCTTGTATGCATGAGTAAAGGCGACGACGATAGCTTTTCTTTTTGACGCTCTTCGCACTCCAACTTGGATGAAGTTCGAGACGCTACAGTCGGTTTGTCTGGTACTTTGGCAAATAAGAACAAGGTAAAATATAATAATTATTCAGAAATTAATTTGCTCATTAGGCACGCGTTAAGCAAAATCGATAAAATATTGGATATAATTAAATTGTTTAATTAATAAATAAATCGATCCAATAAATTTAAAAGATATTTAAATAAAAATTTTTTTGTGAATTATTCAAGTACAAAGTTCCGCAAACTCTCTAATTTCGTGGCGTTACGTTACTTGAAACACCCGGATAACGTAAAGGGGAAATTCTATTGTGTAACGGGGAATGAAGTACAGAAAAGATGGAGTGAGATTCGATGAAATTAAGAAGCGCAGGTTGCGCCATTTTTACCAATGCGGTAAGAATTTGAACTACTATAAGTGTGAATCGACTTTTGTAGTTGCAATTGATAAGGGTTTTTGTATAGGATGATGTGAAAGAACTCACAATACCAGAAACAAATTTACGATATCAATACAGGGCTGTATTTTGAATTTTTGTTTGTAGTTTGCTACATTTACGAACATTTTGTTAACATCTTATACAAAAACCTCGTTTATCATTTGCAATTACAGTCAATTTGTAGTTGCAGTTTTTACTGCATCGTGCGAAAATGGCGCTACCTGCGTTTCCTGTATTTCATTCCATTCTTTAATGTGTTTCATTCTATTCAATTCTTTCTTGCACCTCTTGTCATCTCGCTTGCACCAGGTTGTCGTAGCGCCACACATCTCACCGTCTTGTTTTAACACACATTTCGTATAAAAACGATGAAAAACTACTTCGTCGATTTAACCTATCGTGGCATAGCAACAGAAAAATTTACTCCAAAACAACACGAAATTTTTTGATAAACTGAATTATATTGTCTAAAAAATTAAAAATTTAGGATTAAAAACTAAATTTAATTCGGTGAGATAAAATTCAATCGCAATTTAACTTAATTTAGTATTTAAAATTCCAGACAGATTGCCAAATTCGCTGCCATTTTGAAAAAAAATTGAGGAGAAAATCGACACGATAATTAAGGAGAAGCTTTAAAGGAGAAAATGGAACGACATTGATATGAAACGAAAAAACGGATAAGATGAACACAAAAATTGGGTGGAGCTCCATAAAAGAGGAATTTATATCACTCCAAAATACAGCAATTGTCCGCGGTAACAAAGAAGCGTAAAAAAAGGAGGAACCGATCCTCCTTTTTTACACGATTTCATTTTTTCTACACGATTTTCAAAATAGGTTTTCTTTTGAAATTATGTACACAACTTCCATTCTTGCGTCTAAAGAAGCGTCATGGATGCAAAGACGTAGAAGAAGACGAAATTCCACAATTAACAGCTGAATAAATTCGCGAGGGTTTGAAATTTGGCGCAAGTATGGAAGAACATTTTGTCACCATGATCCCAACCTAGAGCGTGCCTCAAAAATTTCCACGTAATTTGCAGATGTGTTTGGCCGGGTATCAGGAAATGTATAAGCACCTTAAAAAGGCGAAAACGCAGCAACCTATTACAAATTTCCTTAAAACCCATACAACGACGTTAACGTCCAATGTTTCTCCAAGTTTCGATTGAACTTTTCAATATATCGAGTGATTCCAATCAAGACTATTTCAACTAAAAAATAATTAAGTATGTAATTTAAGTAATTGCCTGTGTTATTTTTGTAGTCGCAATCGTATTCTTTTCATATCGTATTTTTAAATATGAGAAAATAATTAAATACGAATAAATTTAGTTTCCATAAGTTCTCTTCGTTTTCTTTTTTACACGGGTTTCCAAAGAAAATTTAGCTTTTTTTTTGAAACAACACGGTTTTTTTTATTTGCGGAACGAATCCTCTGTTTTTCCATAAGCTATGTATATTTTTTTACACGATTTTGTTTGCACGGCTCCTCGCTGCTTTTTATCTACCGTGTAAAACGAGAGTTGAGTGTAATAAAGTAAAAAGATTTTCAATCATACGAATGACACACAGTCTCGCTCAAAATAAATTTGACTGCGCCAAACCGCTAAAGTGAAATTAAGCCTTCGTTTTTTACCGAAGAATCGAATCCCAAAATTTTTTGGGGGCGTGGCTTCCGTATAGAAGATATGGGCGTTTGAATTGCAGAAATGGAGAATTTTTGGCGAGCAATAAGTCCCAAACTATTAGTCCTATAGAGAAGGTATACACCGATTGAAAGGAAATGTTTGCACGTATGTTTTAGTAATATATATTTTTTCGATATTGTCAAATGTTTATGACAATGATATTTTAGTTTTAAGAAAAAAATGGTGGAGGGGCTATTACAAAACCTTTCCCCTACCTCTTATATGACAATTAAGGTATGTATTAAAATCAATAATCTTAAAGCCCATGGTTTTCTCTTTTCAACGATATATAACATGTTGCAGACCACACTCACTGAAATATAAAACAATTAGCGTTTTACAGACCCCAAAATTTCCGTTTTTTAGCATTAACCATCGTTTAACATACTGAGGATTATATTCAAAAAGTGCCCTAAAATTGGCCACAAAACACTATTCTGTTGCGTAGCCAGGCGAATTGTACCAGACGAATAAATTCCTACTTAATAAATAATAATTAATAAAAAAAAACGACATCATGAAATACACATAAAACACTGTTGTTAAATAATCATTCCTTCTGCAATTTACCAACTCTAACGGAAAGTATGACATATTATATATCGCTGAAAAGAGAAAATGACGGGCTTTATAAATAGTGTTTTTAATATATACCTTAATTGTCATATAAGAGGGAGGGGGAAGGTTTTTATAATGGCACCTACACCATTTTTTTCTTAAAACTCAAATATCTTCCAAACCGTAACCTTGGCGGTAAAATAGTGTACTAGGAAAATGAGAAGCATGGCAATACCTTTTCTTTGACACCTAGATCATTAGTGTACCTTTCCTAATTTCGGTATAATAAACCTTTAAAGAAGTGACCTTTCGCGACCTTCAAACACCGATAACACCCAAACTAATGCCACGCCCCCAAAAGTGGGCGGTTATTTACCATGATAATGGTACAAAATAACGGTAAAAAAAGTAACAAAAAAATCGGGGCAAAACCGCTAAAGTGAAATTGCTCCTTGAAACTTTTCGGAGCTTTCGGAATAAGTGTAACATCCCTTCAATTATTACCACGAACCTTTTCGAAACTTTCGAAATTGGTTTGTATCTGTAATCGGCGCAATTGTGAATAAAACTGCTTTTTCACTCAAAGTCTGTTCTGGAACCTTTTTTTGAAGTAGTGACAATCAAATCCAAAACCGTTTTAACACAACACAACACTAAAGTTCAGCTATGTCATTCAATGAAGTGAACACTTAACAATTCACTTAACATTTAACAATTCAATTACATGAAGTTAAGTGTTTTGTAATATAATTTGTAAATTCTATTTGAGTTTATATTTTAATAATTGTAGTATTTTGAATCGTGTAGGAGAATAACATTAATATAACTAGAAATTTGGGCATATATCGGGCGCCGTACAACATGCTCAATCTTGTTGTTGTTTTTGCCGTTGTTGTTGTTTTTTGTGTTGACCCCAAAAATAACTTCAAAAAGGGGTGGCTACTTCCGGTTCCGGTTTTATAGCTGTTTGAAATTCAACTGCCCATATCTTCTAAACTATAGCAGATATCCGGATGGTATGGGTGCCGTTCTAAAGGATACTTAGAGTATCTTCAATTTATGTTATGTCGCGCGATTTTTCTTAACAATTTTTCGCCTGCGGCGCTAACTACGACCTGCATTCTAATAAAACAACAACACTACATCATCTTTATTAATACCAACGCTTGCCCTGAAAAAGGTAGATTTTAAATAACGTATTGAACCAAATTTAATCTTTAATTTTAAAAAATGTATAGTACAATTCAACAAAATACTTACGTTATGGGGACATTTAACATGCAATTTCTACTAAATTTCTACACCGATCATGGTCAAGTAAATTTCTGTAGAAAGCTAATGATCTGTTCTTTCTTAGGATTTAGGATTTCTTATTTATATAAATATATGAATAATTACACATTTTACTTAAAAAAAAAAAATTATTGAATTCACAAAAAGAATACTAAAAATTTTAAATTGCGCTTTTTTTGAGAACTATAAGCTTTTCGGTAAAACATCATATTACATAAATTGAAGATACTCTAAGTACCTTTAGAACGGCACCCATACTAACCGGATATCTGCTATAGTTTAGAAGATATGGGCAGTTAAATTTCAAATTTCAAACTGCTATAAAACCGGAATCGGAAGTAGCCACCCTTTTTCGAAGTTATGTTTGGGGTCAGCACCAAAAACAACAACAAAAACAACAAAAAATTGGGCGTGTTGTACATCGCCCGATATGTTCCAAAATTTGTAAACAATACTTGATTGATTGAATCAATTTGTTTCTTATATATAAATTACAACCCTGGGCCAGCTGCGTTTTTGCACAAATGCAAAAATAAAAAGTTCTTTAGCCAAAGCAAGATGAAATGTCAAAATCGATATTTTATGTTTTAATGAAAGCATCACAGTTAAAGCGAGAATTAAGAACTAAATTTTAACAGCAGAAAAAGTTAACTTCAAATGGAATTAAAGAAGTTGTAGAAGAATAACAAGAACTTGTAAATGACTGAGTACTTTGCACCAGAAAAAGTGCATAACTGTTAAAGAAGTAAGAAAATCAGTGCTGAAATAGGAATTAAGAATTTCCAACAGGAAAAGGCTACAAAAGTAGCTTTAAATTCAGTTCAGGCTACTGGGTGGAAAAATGACGCCCTTCGATGATTTTGCTTATCTAATAAATCATGTGCTTTTGGGAGAGGAGCCGGTAAGTGCGAGAAAATTGCAGCGGTTTTGGGCAGGGTTCGTAAATGCTCACTCTCGAGCGCTCTTTTTTGCTCCTGCTCGCTCCGACTCGCTCAAAAGAGCATTTGCTTACGAGAGCACGAGCGAGTAGGAGCAAAAAACAATAACATCAGTGAGCAGCTCCGTGCTCACTGCTCGCAACTGAAACTCACTGAAAATTTTTTCTGTTGCTCCTGCTCGGGAGTGCGAGCGAGCCGGAGCGAGCATTTACGAACCCTGGTTTTGGGTTCTTTGTATTCATCACTCACCCCACACCACAGCCCAGACAAAATATTCAAATAAAAAGATTATATTCGAAAACATTGTTTATATAAAAACTGCATAATATATTGAATTTTTTTATTATTAATGACATTAGACCATCGAAGATTTCATTCTGCTGGTCGGTACGTTGGTGGCATTCATTGCTTTTATACTCTGGTGCTGTTTCCCCATACAACCGAAAGTGAGATAGATTTTCCGTTTTTTACTTTCGTTTCCTTTGTCTTATGCAGATTTTGTGATTTTACAATTTCTCACACAGGATGCGGCTAACCATCGACAGTTTTCCTGCAAGACCATGCAACACTCCATTGATTCGGCGGCTCAGTTGCACAGCAGCAGCTACAGCAAGCCGCTGGTGCACAACGACTACAGCCTGAAAAACGGCGGACATTCATCCTATCATTGCTGCTCTTAACTGTCGCAGCTTAACATTTACACTTACTCTTAAAGGCTAACTGAAACATTTAAGTAAAAGCGAATCACATCATTTGTAATCGTTGAGTCTGCAAAGTATTTTAAAGTAATATTTGTAAATACGATACACATATTTATTCAATGCGCATATACTTATGTATGAATAATATAATTCATATGTAATTACAAATATTTTGTTCTGTGAAACACATACTCATACATATACTACTATATAGTTTTAGTAACTTATTTACTTATTTTAGGCTAACAAAAATATTTAAAAATTAACTCCTTTTTTGATTTAAATCACTTGGTTAAATCAATTTGAAATGCATACATTTTTAGGTTTGTGTTTGTAACAGATGTTTTTTATTTTATTGTTTACTGCTTTTCGTAATTTTCCCCTGAACTTGGCTCCAAAGACGAAAATTATACATACATTTAATTTTATTATACATATTAACTTATAGTATGCAAAATAGGGATATTAATAAAAATATGACTGTGTTTAAAGAAATAACAATTGCAATGCAATTTAAACATTCATATAATTAATCAATTTACGCTGAATAATTAATAAAAAATGTACTTAAAATAGAAACCTCTGTGAATTCTTATGTGGCTTGATTAATAGAGAGAGTGTGAGAGAGAGAGAGAGGGAGAGATGAAGCACATCTCCCCTCCTGAAAAACTCCTGGATCTCGGTTTAAGACAACAGTCAAATATTTATTGTTTAACTTTTAAGTGAACTTATTATATTGTCATTCAAAGTATTACTTTGTGAATTGTTCTAAAAGTAACAGAGGAATTTTACATGAACAAAAGCTAAAGTTTAAAGCAAAATTAGCCGCTGCAATTGAATGTAGACAGGTTTAAAATTACGTATATTATTGACATTTAACTAATCGAAACTTAAACACGTAGTTCGTAGATTTCTTATGGCTACAAGTACATTTTTCCAATGTTTCGTCATTAAAGTTCAGTAATGAGTATGATTTGTTGGCGCAGCGTGTTCGCTTCGGATACTTTGGTAGTTGCGTAGTTTTTTAGATAAACTTAACTAATCCTAACAGTCTTGAATTGTGAAAAGCAATGACAATTTGATTGCCGAATTGTCTAGCATCGCTTGGGAAAGAAGACATTCATCTCGATCAGTAACTGCAGCGCTATGAAAATGCCGTAGACCGAAAAGAGAGCGATTCCGGCTCGCTTCGTCAAACGATAACCACTCCAGCTGAGCACAAGGAAGAGTGCGATTGTAGACAGCATGAGTATCAGGACGTTGTACTCAATACCTTGGGCGGCCAGACGTATCATTTGACTGCCATCCGTTTTGCTGTAGTTGATGACATTTTTTATGAACCAAGGTACTCCCAAGGACAAAAGTATGGCCAACGAATTGGCGCCCAATGAATTGGAGACCCCTATACCGTTCTCCCCTAAAAATACAAGCATGTAGTAAAACTGTGGTTCTGTGGTTTCAAAACTCAGACAGAACTCACCATTGCGCAATGATATCAGACTCGATACTGCTTCTGGCATCGTCGAGCCAGCGGCAAGAAAGGTTAGACCCATGACTATTTCGGGTACTTTGATGGTTACTCCAAAAGCTGTCAGCATCCAGACAATCATATAAGCATTTAAGCCGATCATGATGATGCACATAAGAAATGAGAGCGGATAAAGACGTCGATGCGTAACCGGATTCGGTATGCAACAGGAAAGCACGACTTTAATCGGAAACGTAGAAGCCCACCAGCATTTCATAAGCGCTGTTTCTCCTTTGGGGAGGGCGAAGAGTTTAGTGGGCCGTTCCACTGACTCGGTACATTGGCTGCTCCCTTTTGAATTACAATCATATCAATAGTTTCTATCGTTTATGTAGATTTTCATATATTTACAACTCAGCGACTGCGTTAGATTTACTCTCGAAGACATCGACTCTGTGTTCTCTGGCAGGTTCACGACAAACATACCGTCGCCATCCAGCGGATCCTTTTTGAGAGGCAGCTTGGCTTTGGCGCTATTCTCGGGAGGTTCGGTGAAGTCTGAATGACCAAAAAAAGCCAAAGAAGATCCCCAATTAAAATCTTTGCTTTCAGATAGATAATATACTATATATTTGCGGGGTAAACCCACCATAACGCGTCGATAAACAGCAATTCATTTTGTCTTCGATGAATGTGCGTATCGCAGGCATAAATTTATTATTATTGAAAGTAATCGTGTAGTAAATGACTAGGAAAACCATCATTACGCAGGATTCCGCGAAGCTAATGCTGCCGCCCCAGGCCAGAATGAGGAGTAACACGGTATTGCATGTGTAGATAAAACAGTCACGCGCTATCGGCCACCAATCCAACTGAACGGGCTACGAAAATCATGCAAATGTATTCTTCAAATAATCATAATTGATGAATATCAGTTAATCCCTAACTAACCTTATTTAAGGCAAGGGCGGCCAAAGCTGCCACACCCAAAGTGTTGAACATAAGCGATCCGATAACTGTACCGAGGCCCATATCTGAATTTGTAATCAACGTACTGATCGTGTTGGTAAAGAACTCGGGCATCGATGTGGCTGTTGCCATGAATGTCGCTGCCGCAACATCCTTCGACAAATGGAGGTCCTCACAAATACACTCAACGGTGGGTAGAAAGTAGTCGTTGCATATTATGGCCAGTAGGATGAAGAAATAAATGGCGCCGATCACATGCAGTACAACGTAACCTTGACGTAATTCATCCTCTGTAAAAACAAGGAAAATAAATTACTTAACACGGTAACTAATAAATACAATAATAAAAAAAAAATAATAAAACAATAATGAAACAGTAACGAATAAAAACGTCGAATAATAATAACAGTCGTCAGTCGTCGTAAAATGAAAAATGATGGCAATAAATTTTATTTAAGGAACATTTTCACTCTTGTATAATGTTTATTAGAGATTTATTGCTTTTGTTTTAATTTTTATGTACTATTATTATATTGGGTAGATTTTGTTAAGGTTGATTCAATTTAATTTTACCTGTAAAATACTCGGGAAACTCATCTAGTGGCGATCCATTGACAACATCAGTACATATACCAGCTTCTCGAGTTGCCATCAGTTTAGCATTGTAATTAAGACCGGTAAAATGTTGCTCAATAAAGCTAACGGTTCTCTCCAGCAATGTTATATTATATTCTGAAAATGTAAACAATCCTAAGTATTTATTTAACCGATAAATAAAATAAATAGAGTAGAAATGTTAAATATTTATGTCTGTTGTTAACACAAACAACTATAGAAATAAATGAATAATTCTTATATATAGATTAAAGTAATTTTTTAATTGAATTTAGAGACGATTAGTTTTAACATGGATTTGTTTAAAGTCTTACATTGTTTTTAAAATCGTCTTAAAGTCAATTCATTTCATTAAAGAGATATTAAAGTGTGACATTGCAAAAATGTCAATTAATTAAATAATCTAAATTGCTTCATATTAATTTAATGTTAATTAGTAAACAATTTAATATTTTAAAGCTTTAATTTAAGCTGCAAAGGCTGTATACAGACTTCAGTTTACTTTACATTAGTCTTTTATTGGACGATTATTTTTAATTGATGAGCGTTTAAGAGAACAAAATAATTAGATTGCCTTAATGAAGAATGTATTAAATTGTGTTTTATTATGTACTGTATGTATGTGCATATGTAAGTATGAATCGAATACAAATATAGTATATATATACAATATAATTATAAAGGAAATAGTTTAATAATAGATTGTGGACAATGTGAGTTTTTCCAAGAAAAATATCAGTCTATGTATTATTATTATTATCTACCGTTTAGTATCTAGCAGACACGATTTTTCCAAAGAATAAAGTGCTTGAAGAGAGCTACGAAACTATTTCACGTATTTTCAGGCACTTGAAACAACGTATTTTCCTCAACAAATTGATTGTGTCATTCGGGAAGGGGCAACGAGCAGGGAGTTCGGATTTAATGGAGGCAATAATATTTTCCTAACAAGTTAATATTATTTTTGGTTTTTACAGTTTCATCGAAATATCGAAAAGTTTGTTTATAATGTAAAAAAAATTAATACGTCATCTATAAGTGTTCCCCAATAAATAATAATTATAATTTTAATAAAAAGCGATATCATTAAACTTTAACTACTTGCATCAAAGTATTTATACTTTTATTGTTGCTATCGTTCTGTTATTTCAACAGCTAGAAAAACAGGGAAAACACGCTCCTAAAACTACGGAAACAAAGTTGAAAAAAGTAAGGAATGAAGGAAGGAGGGTGCAGTAGAAGATGCTTAATTGATTTCGTGATTTTAGTTGGTGTCACTCGATTACTGACGAATGTTTTGATGGCGTTATCTTTACAGTTGTAGGGCTAGAAAAGTCTGCGCTTCCTTCGAGGGCACGCGCTGAAAATTCAGTAATAACAACAGCAATAAAAATAAAGATAAACTATGGTGAGGTTAATAGATTTATTGTAGAAGTAGCAACAAATAGAAGAAACCTACAATAAAAATCCAAAAACTTGATCTTCATTAGCGATTATTTAATATCGTGATTTTAATTATTGAAGTGTGTCTTTATACCTGTAAAGGTGTTGGATTTCATTATTATTTAGTAAGACGGAGTATTCGTAAAAAAGAAAAAAATACACAAAGAAGTTTATTTCAGTTCAGGTTGAAGTTTAAATATAATCAGAGTGGATTTTTTTTATGGTTCTTCTGTGAAACGTCGCTATCATTTATATACTCCATAAATTTATATTTATATTTATCATTTATATAAGATTATGGAGTGAAATCTTTATGTTTTTGGTTTCTTTTCGTATTTAATTAATAATCTTTCTCCATTTTTTTTTTAACTGAGTGCAATTTTTATTGCCAATACTGACAAGCGTTCAGTTGTCACTGATAAAAGTATCAAAATTCGTTGTGATAAAAAAGTCATGCCGCGAGTCGTTAGCTTTACGAATATAGATGTATATACAGACATGCATGTATAGGGTGGTTTTGCCATCGGCTGGTTTCTTTTAATTTAATTTCAAATTTAATTTTTTTACAAGAAAAGACACTGAAAAAAGAAACCATCCGATGGCCTACCTTTTAATTGCGTTTGCTGCTGTTTTCTATGTTTTCGATTAGCTTTTAATTAACGCCGTGTTTTTCTAAGCTTTATTACTTTTATGCAGCATAATATTCAGACATTTCTATGCGTTTCAGATATGTTTATGTATAGTATAATATATGTATATTTTTTGTATATATTTTGTTTGTATCAAACTTCTTTTGTAAACACTTTTGCTATTATTTTAACGTGTTTACGATGTTCATTTGCTTAATTACATTCATATTTTAATTCATTGCGTCTTTAATTTATTGATAACTCAATGTCAACGTACTCGCTTGTATTCTGCTAATAAATATCATAGAAATAAGCTATTTATTTTGCAATTTAGGTCGTCTTTGGCTCATCGTAGCCAAAGCTTTGTTTTAAAGTGCGCCACGCTGTCTATGAACGGCAATTAAACAATAAAGAATTATTAAGTATTATTTAATAGTTTTAGGCGATCACTAACTTAGTAACACTTTAAGCTTGAGCACTGGAATAATAATCATTTAATTTTCATTATCTTTTATAAATAACACTATATACACTTTTGCGATATTTTACAATAATGTTTATTTAGCATTTCATCATTTTTACCCATTTTTCAGTGAAAATATCCTTGTCTTTCCTTTTATTATTCTATTTTAGAGCGTGTCTTCTCAGATCATATTTGCAATCAGTTAATCTGAATTTCTTTACTTTTCTTTAGTTAAATTTTAATCCCAGATTTAAATATTCACAGATTTAAGAATTAAATTTTAATTTGAAATCTATTATTTGTTTTATTTTGTATTTTATTCAACGAAACTTTTGAAACTCTTATTGTTTAGTATTTAATTCTTAAGGTTTAGTATTAAATTGTTATTGTTTCCTATTTAATTCTTATTGTTTAGTATTTAATTGTTGTTGGTATTTATTAAAGAACAACAACGTTTGTTGAGCAACGGCGCGAGTTGAAATAAAAGTGTTAAGTGTTTCGTAGAAGCTTTTTATATCGCACATCTTCTCCTTTACAAAACTTGGTATTGATGATAATATTAACATTAGACGTTTTTTTAAATGATTAAATAGAAACATGATTGAGTTTTTGCCCGGCTGTTCAGTTGTTCGGATAGGGGAATCACTGGAAACTTTTAGCCTGCTAGAGAAATTAATAAAAGTATGTATATAATCAGTATATACATATAATCAGAATATATGTAAAAAATCATACAAACAAAAATTTGTATAGAAGTGTTTTTGAAGGTTTTTCTTTGGAGGTTTTTCAATTGATTTAAAGAGTTTTTAAAGAAAATTGAAGATTTCTTCAAATTCCAAAGTATTATTGTTATTATCACTATTATTATTATTATTATTTTACTATTAACAATATTATTATCATTATTTTTATTAATATTTCTTTTTATTATATTACTTAAATATGTAATTCAATCAATTAACGAGTGCGAGATTTTTGAAAATAACCATCTTCTTACCTAGAAACTATGTAAATTTAATTATTGTTATTGTTAATATTATTATTATTATTATTGTTGTTGTTGTTGTTACTAATGGCCAGTTGAATGTACTGACACACCTTCGGCTTCTGCTTAGAGTGCTTTGGAAAAACTACTTTTTAGTTCCCAATAAATACCTTAGCTACGCTTGCGCTACAGCGAGTTAATAGAAATGCATGCTGCTGCATTCGTTTCTATCTTACGTTATTTACGCTGCATTCGTTTCTATCTTACGTTATTTACGCTACATTCGTTTCATGTTACGTTCTTTACGCTACAACATATACAAGTTGTATTTACAAATAAATTAAAAAAGACTTCAGGTTGCATGCTACAACATTGAATTCGACTGCGTTTTTTTGCTTTATTTTTATTGTTCTTTTCTTTTGTTTGAATCTGTACATAGTTTTAATTTTTCACATTAATTCATCACAATTTTTTTTTGCATAAACATTTTTTGCTTAGACAAAATTATGAAATAATGAAATACATGTGTTATCTGATGAATTTTTCTCCATATGATCATGAACATTAATTGTTTTACTTGCGAATGAGATAATGATAACTAGAAATGATATAATTGACACCGAGAATAATTATTTTTATTGGAATATCCATCCTAAATATTATTTTATAAAATCTGTATACAAAATCTTTGTATCATTTTATGTAGTTATTAAATATTTACTAATATGATTGTTTATATATAAATGCCTACAACTCCGATTATTTTAATTTAATAGAATAGAGCACATAAATTCCTACAACCGAAAGGTTCATATATCGAAAGATATCTTATATAGAAAGAAAAGGACTTGAAATTGCGTGAGCTACACTTTTTTCCTTGTGGTTTTTGTTTGCTGTGTAATTTTTAGTTTACAGATTGCAATAATTCGTAAAAACGAGACTCCAAATTCTGGTGTTTTGGTTTTTCATTTCGGTTGTTATGTTAATTTATTACTCTTTGAATAAAATAGGTTTTTCTAATAATAAAACTATTGATTATTTTCTCCTGTTAATGGATGCCTCTTATGTCTCCATCTCTTCTGTCTTCATCTCATGTGTCTCCTTCTCTTGTGTAATTTCCATTTAACTCTATACAAACTCTAATTAAATTTATTCCAAAACGATTTCCGTATTCAATTCACGATGAAAAGCAATAAGTTTTTTGCACTATTACTAAAATTTTACTTCAATTCAATATTCAATTAAACAATGCAATTAAATGGAAAAGTAAAAGAAATAACAGAAAAAATCAATCATAGAAATGCTAGGAAAAGAAACTACAATTACAACAAAAAAAAACAGCGAAACACAACAAAAATATATGGGGTATTCTTTAGATATCTTGCGGTAAAATTCATTATCTAACTTCTAATTTATAATGAGTTTTGTTAAGAGTTTTCTAGGAAAAACGGTTTTAGAGTTGTGCTTAATCAGATCAATTTTAAACTTTGTGTGATGTAATTAAAAGAATTCTTATGTATTTAAGATTTAAAAGAAACAATTTGTAGTATTTTATGAAATTCCAATCTACCAAAGAAACAAAAGAAATATCAAGCAACTAAATTTAAAGTTTACTTTACATGAAATAATTATTTATTATAATTAATTGTTCAGTGACAAAAATTCGGTTTTAAACTCGATCATTTAGCGCGTGTAGTGTGTTCGTTGTTTCAGATGCGTGTAGCGTATTCAAGTTTCGACCAAATCACATCATATACAATACAATAAAATAATCGCATGGAAACTTATTGGTTTCTTAAAACACACACATCATAGAATCGTAAATATTTGCATATCACAGAATGGTAAATATTTGCATATCTGAGCACATGTTTTCTTTATCACAATCACACTGAAGTTACTCATCTCACGAGTACTCGATACGAAGCTTTAAAGCTCTCCATTCATAATTTATTGAAAAACTTGTACGCGGTTTTCTTTCGGTTAAAAACATATACTCAGTGATTAGGTTAGGCTTTAAAACCTAAATATACTCGTAGTTGTTTGGAGTAGTTTTTTGTAGTGTGGAAGAATGAAAGGCGATTTTCTTAGGAACAATTTTAATTCAATTAATACGAGAGTTTCGTATAAAATCTCCTCATCACCAAATTCAATTCCTTAACTTAACTTGTTAAGTTGTTTGTAATCCTTCAAACTTAATTATTAGTACCTGTACACTCAACCTGCGGCACAACACTCAAGCCAAGAATCACGCATCCACTCAAAATTAAGAGCTTTTCACGTAACATTATGTTGACGTTTTCGTTGTTGTCCCTTCCGATAGCTCTTGCTATATCCACCCTGCCGGATATCGGTTAGCTTCGCAAATGCACCGCGCACTTTCACAACACTGATTTAGCAGAAAATTCAGTCTTCGTTACTTCGTCGAATCGGTTTAAAAGCAAGGCTTTTCTTGTAAAATTTCACATGTGCAATCGGTTTGCTCTTTGAAACCATGACCATGAAAATTTACAATTAAAATTCGTATACTTTTTCGAACTCTTTGGGAATCCTTGAAATACGACTCGCCTCAAAGCGTTCGTCTTAAAAAGTGTATCGGAATTTTTTCGCTAACCGCATCCGACATCCGAACAGTTAGAATTTTAACGCTCAACTAGTTAAGTGGGACTGTCAAGCGTCTTAGTAATCGGTTACTTAAGTAAATAAAATCAACTTGAAATTAATTTTTTGCTTTATTATTGAATGCTTCATATATTTTATAATTACTCGGTTGTGTCTTTATCTAGCTTTTGACGGTAAAAAAGTGTAATAATGCATTATTAACAGGAGCGCAATAGAGATAAAAAGAGAATGAGGGAATGGCGGGTATTTGAGGGCCGTCCACTTCTTCGATAACTGAGAAGGAAGTTCAAGAAAAGAAAATCCATCTAACTAGAATCTATAGTACATAATTTGCTAGAATTAACGACAATTCTATTACGATACCCATTAAATTTTATACTTCTTTATAAGTTGGAACTCCCGGAGCCCTGATAACAACCTACCAGAATCCAATTTGTAGTCAATCCAGCCCTGAATTAGTTAGATTTACGGCAATCAATATGAAGCTGATATATTTTGGTATCAATTTTACTCGGTTATCTCTTCGGGGCAGTATTTTTTCCTGAAATTTTTAATAGCGCATGAAAACTTAAAGATACTACAGGTGACAATGAAACAAAGAGACAGATAATCTACTATAACTGTCACTTGTCGCGAGAATTTCGCTCATCAGAGGCTATTTCTGTGAAATGTGAGGGAACACATGTTGTTAATAGGTTTCTGAGGTTTTTAGAAGCAGAAAATCTCATAGTTATTTTGTATATAATTTATTTTGAATTACTTATTACACTAGCATGTTGTGAACTGTTGTAAACTGTTGTAAATCATTCGATCATTCATTCGAAAAACTTGACATTCACTCTATTTATTCATGGTGATAAGAGAATGTATAGAAATTCTAGCCACAATCACACTTCTGTCAACGAACCCATGAAAGAAATCTGTTGATCAAAACTTGATCACAAAAACCTACTTGAAATGATTATTTCAAATGACGTAGAAAAAATAATACTACTTTGCCAATCAGTAAATTGATTACGATTTATCATACTTGAAAATATACTAAAATTTTCCCAGGTTGTGTTTAATTTCAATCTAATCGAACGACTAGTCTTGACATATGGACAGACATTCAACTTTCTGAAGGCGGCGATAAAAATAAAGCCACCAAGAAATGTGCACTGTGCTAAACGTGAACACAAAGCAATTCAACTTAAACCAGTTTAAGTCGAACCAATTCAATTGAAGATGGGTATAAAAGTCTATTGATAAAAAAGCGATGGGAAAGGAAATGCAATATGGCAATAAAATAAAATTGGAAATGCTGAAGTGCGATCGAAATCGGCTCCAACATCATTATTAATCGCGACTTTCAATGAACTGTACAAAATTGGTCGCCATGCAAAATTGGTTTTCAGTTTTATTTTGTGACGTTTTGGAATGAGTTGATAAAAGGAGGAATCTTAATATTTTCCTATAACCTAGATAACACTGGGTAAAATCTGGGTACGTGTCAGTGACGAAGAACTCTAAACACCTTTAAAAACACCCAGCTAATTACGGAGTATCCAGATCTCCATCCAGAATAAAGAATCCTTAATAATGGGCCTTCGTTCGGCTTAATAATGGAACTTCGTTAATAAAATTGTTTAAATTGAATGGCTTCATTGAAAATAAACTCTGCCAATAAAATTCAAATCTTACCCAACCCAACCGAACTCAACCCAACCTAGTTGCAAAATATTCTATGAGTTAATTTTTAATTTTTTATGAAATAATAATTTTCTCTTACGTGGTTTTTTACGTGTCTTTCAAGGAGCAATCGTTATATTTAAGGAACGTTAGTAGTAACGACCTGTAAAGCGTTAATAGCGGTTATAACACCGTTTTATCTGTTGCAATAACAAATGTTAATGCTTCTTTATGACATGCCAAGTATGAGCATGTCAACACTAACATAACTAAAGTGGTACCATAATTAATTTGAACCAATTGAATAAAATTGGAGTAGAAAGTACATTCTAAGCTTTTAAAATTAATTCAAATTACTGAAAACTCCTCCCTGAACTTTTTCACTTTTTATTATAATTTTTGCGTTTTATTGTAAAAATAAAACATAGGTTCTTCTTGTTTTTAATAAAATACTTAATACAGATTTTTTTTGTGTTTTAAAATTTAGTTTAGCGCTTTAGTTTTGCATTCTATCTTAGTTACAGACCTTAGTTTAGATTTTAAGAATTGTTGTTTTTTAAACAGGAATTTATTTGAATGTTGTTGTTGTGCTTCAATAAAAGTGTTTGCAGAAGAAAATTTAAATAGAAATAGCAAATAAATCGATTTGCTCTGATTTAATTGAATAATATTAAATATTATTATGAAAAGATCTTAATACAAAATATCTCATTGATGGAAAAATAAATGTTGAAACAAAAGAATCTTTCCCGGAAGGTACAACAAACAAACAAAGGTAAACTTAGACTATTTCAAGTATTTATATATGTATATAGTATATTATATATATACTATATAGCGTTTTTGTTACCTTCTATATACTATATAAATATATATAGACAATTTCTGACAAGTTTTAAGAAACTTCTTGTGGATTTTTTTAGATCGCTTGTCTTCTTGCCACTCCCTTTCATGTTCGCCCACATGTCGGCAGATTCACCCGGAAGAAGACGTTCAACTCAATCAGCGAGGCAAAGACCAGGAAAACCAAATACATCACTAGACACGCGGTGCCGACTTTTCTGTCCAGTTTAAACTTGTTGAACGAGAAGGCGATGTAGAGCAAGAAGAGTGTGGAGAGCAACGTGATGGCCGAATATTCCAGACCTGCAGAATTGATGCCTACGTAGTTCTGGCCCGGTTGTATGGGGAAGAAGACGGCTTTGATCAGCCAGGGCACTCCCAGGCAGAGTAGTATGTCGAAAGTATTCGAGCCGATGGAGTTGCAGATGCCCATTGAACCGTGTCCTAGCGAAGGATGGAGTAGTACAAGAGGTCAGTGAACTAAACTACGGCTGATTGTCCGTCTGTACTCACCTCGCTTCGCTACGATGACGCTGGAAACTGCTTCGGGGACGCTGGTGCCCGCCGCCAGAAATGTGATGCCCATGACAGAGTCGGGAATTTTGAGGGTGTCCCCTGTAATGAATATATTGAAATTACAAACGATAACAATGTTCTTTCGCAATATCTCCTGAGTCTACTCTTGTGTTGTGTTCTTTTAAGTCTTCCCACACTCACCGATTATTGTTATCATCCATGCAACCACATACGACAGCGAACCGATCCACACAATACACATCACGAAGGTCAGCGGGAAAATTTTGTTATTCTTGGCCTTTTTGCAGTCGGGTATCGCGATTCGGAACAACAAATGAATAGGCCAAATGATGAGCCATGTGAATTGCGCGAAGCAGCTTTTGTCCTTCGGGTAGGTTAACAGCGAGTAGCTCTCTTGTGGCGATGCTTCGACGTCAGACGTTTCAACTGGTTGCACCACCACGACTTGTTGTCCAGCCACGTGTTCCGCGGTCTCCGCTGGCAACGAGGTCGGCTGCAGCTTAATCGGCGGTTCACTATTGACACCGCCGTTCAATTGAATGGTAGAAATGTTGCAGCAGATGCGATTTTCGACCAGTTCTGGGAATTTATTACCAATTAATTAATTAATTAAAGACGCTGTTGATTAGAATCAACTCTAATCAAATAAAGGTCAGCTCTAATCAAATAATAGCCACTCTATTCAAATAATAATGTTAATTTTACTTGCAAAGTTGATGTAAATGGTTGAATGCTGTTAGAGAAGTCATTCGATGGAAGAACTCGAATGATGGCATAGAAACTTTTCACTTCTTCGGTAAGATTGATAAATGTTGCATTAGATTTGTAAAATGATTGATTGGTTTGTAAAAATTATTTATAGAAACATCTGTATTAGAAGAATAAACTTTTTTTAACTCAGACTAAATAGATGCTAGTACAACAAAAGGCGTTTTCAAAAAATACCAAAGAAGATGTTAAATGGAGGAGAAGATTTGACATGATTACTTAAGGACTTCAATGGTTTGAAGCTTTAGTAACATTAACATATGTAATTAATGTATATGTACAGAGTGTAATGAGTACAGTGTTATATAAAGGGAATAGTGTATGTGTTTCTTTTTTAAGTATTTGTTAGTTTTCTGTAAGCTATATAAACCAATGGATCTTTAACCTGGATCCTTTGCATTGCTGTTTTTGGTCTGAATGCTGCTGTTCGACGATCGGCTTCGTGATCGGGCTTGTTTGACGCCACCTGTGTGTGTGTGTGTATGTGTGTATGTGTGCATATATGACATTAGTACGTTTTGTGTTTGTTTCTTCCTCCCCAAACCACCACCTACCTTTAGCGCACTTCTGAAAGGATTTATCGAAATACATGACGGCCAAGTAGACCGCGTAGAGCGAGACTAGAATCAGCGCTTCGTACCACTCGACACGCTCGTCGTGCATCACGCAAATCAAAATGGCCACCGTTACGCCGTAAGCTATGCTGTCTCTGGTCAGCGGCCACCAATCGAGCGGTATTGTCTGGGAATGAAGAATGGAAGGAAACATTGAAGATCAACAGAGAACACTCATGCGTCACACACGACGTCGTTCATCCATTTGTCCGTCCGTCTGTTCGTCATTTGCATACGCACCATGCCAGCGCCGATACCACAGCAAGCAGCTACCGCCAGTATATTGAACACCGCCGAGCCCACAATCGTGCCAACGCCAATATCACCCTCGGTAATGAAGGTTCCTATCATGTTCACGAATAACTCGGGCGCAGAAGTTGCGGCTGCCATAAACGTAGCGCCCGCCACATCGTTGGACATGTTTAATGCTGTGAATTATACCGGAAGAGAAGGGGAAGGTGGGCAGGTGAGGCAGGAGTGAGTGAGTCACATTACATGGTGTACAATTTAAAAATACAAACCTGAGCATATTTTTTCCACAGCGGGCACAAAGTATTCATCACACACTACAGCTAAGGCTACGAATAAATATAAACTCGCTATCACATGAAGTACCACAGCTCCGGACTGTCTTTGCGCTTCCGTGAACAGATCCTTGGGGAAGTCATCGATGGCGGGTAGGGTGCAGTTAATGTCTGAAAGCAGAGAAAGAAATAAGAAAGTTAAAAAGTGTATGATTGTTATTGGCCGATGTCAGACTAAGTCCCTTGAGGCCGGACTCACTCGTTCTGATTGGTTGGCCCATGTCACATGCCACGAATCAACCGAACCAGCGGAAGTGAGTCCGGCCCCAAGAGGCTGAGTGTGACACCGCCCATTCGTAATCGCGTAATCGCGATCGTTTTTGACAGAACTGATTTCCCTTAAAAACTTAAAAGTCCTCAATTAAAGTTAAACATCTCACTTAATCGAATATTAACAGTCTATATAAAGGATCAGTTCACGTTACAGTTACATTTTGAAGCCTGATCCATTTTGATTCGCAAGACTGCAAGAACATTCTTATTGCACGCATTCGACCGATATTTTTTCCTTATATACACGTAAAATGTCAATATACTCGTACATATCACGAGTTTATTAAAATCCGAATTTAAAATGGAACCTCTAATTAGCTCATCCTTTTGATTTCAATGTGAAACCTTCAGGCTGCTGAAATGACTTCGGAATAAGTCACTGAGTTGAGTTGTCTTACGTTAAGACTCAAGCTAGGCCGGAAATGCTATGAAATTCTTTATTGAAAGCATTGAAGACTTCCTCGCAATAAATGTATGCTATGTATTTAAATTCTCTCTTCTCAATAAAACCAACAACAACAGACGAATACGTACGATTCTTCATGAGGATGAATAATAATCCGACCACCCTTCAGTTGGCTCAATAATTGCTCAATTGTTCGAGATATCGTACAATACCGAGGTAACTATTAGTCTCTAGAAACATTCACTAATTGCACAATTAAAAATCGGTATCTTTTCATCTATATCTACATATAGTATCTATCTAGATCTGCATCGGCAACTGCAGCTGACAGTATTTCAGTTTGCATTTGTTTGCCTTTGAGTTATATCATGTAATCATTTTTCGTTGCCATAAATTAAGTGGATTGTTTCAAGCGCTTCCGTTTTCGAAGCATTGTGTTCGGTTTTCGTTTCGAAATCAATTGAGAAAATGATTTCTCAATTTCTACTTTTAATTATTGTTAAAGGTAAAAAAGCGACAGGCAAATTATTGTTATCGTCAAGGCGATCACTTCATTCTCCCATCACGGTAAGATTACCATAATGGTTGTTGTTGTTGCTTCTAATTTAGTAAAATTTCTCAAAGAAGGATCGCCGACAGGTCTTCAAGTTCCTCGATCGTGTTGAGGTCACGATCACAGTAGAATATTTCAAATACAATAACAAAATAAGAATATTGCTGTATCAAACTCGGAAAAGACGGCTCTTGAAAGGCGGCTAAAAGACTATTAATAAAGGAATAAAATGTATAAAACTAAGAGGAAACTTGAATAAATAATCATATATAAAAGTTTAATTAAAATTTATACTGAAGTAATATAATATTTATTTTAGCATTTGGCGAATTTCCAAGAAAAGAAGTTTTTAGGAATCTTTTGTTGAGTACGAACTTTAAATAAAATGGAGAGTATTTAAATAATTCTATACGCAGATTTCCATTAAATCGGATAAAGAAAGATGATCAACATTAAGAGTTAGTAAAGCTTTTCAAAGCTTGAGTCACTTTTGGATTAAACAGACTTTAAAATCCACAACTCCAAGAAAGAGATACAAATATATATACAATATATACCATAATATATGTACATAGATCTATGTATATATGTACATATAGCATGGTATGTACATATCTCTGTAGCTATACAGAACTTTATCAGTATCTGTAACGTTTTACTGAACAACAATGAGCAGAGTCTTGAGTCTTTTAAAATACGGCAGATAACTAAGACTCAGATATTCGAGTCTACAGTAGATATACTATAGTATGCATATACTACTATATTAAGATATCAATCACTGCACAATTTAGTTCACTTTAATTTAATTAAATGAAAGCATTCTTCCATTTTGTTGTTGTTCTTCATCTTGTGTTGATGCTGATACTGCTACAGACGATGCTGATGCTGCTACGAACGATGATGATGATGGTGATGATGATGTTATATGTTTAGCTGTGTGTATTTACGGTATGTACGTATGTACATATATAGTCAGTCTTACATCCATTCTTACATTCTTCATACTTTTGTTATTTTAGGCGGTTATCCTATGACTCTTCTAATCTGATCTGTTCTTTTCTATTTCACACTTTTTATCATCACAAACACACTCATACAAACACACGTACAGATACACACACACACACACACACACACCCTCAAAAAACAGATGTGTTTTCAGTGTGTTTCTATCGTTTAGAGATCACACACAATAGTAACATTGCGTTGCTTCTTCTCCGCTGTTGTTGTTGTCCTTTTCTTTAAGATTTTTCTCAATTGAATTTAACAGCTTCCAGCTTGTTTGTCATTGTTCACAATAATAATGCAACTAATGCGACTTTTGTATATTGATCAAAGTATCTACGGGTTCCATTCAACGCCATGTATTTATGTATATCGCACAGTTTATCGTTGTTATCGTTTATATTCTTATTGTTGTTGTTACTTTTTCAACCACACACACACACACACACACTCGTAGGCCGAATAAATTCCGAATTGAAAATAAATACATTGGATAGTTTTACTTTGTGAACGTTTTTCCAAAAAGAAGCAGAGAGAAAGAGAACAGGCAAAATTAAATGCAATTAATGTTGGGTTTATATTGTATAAGCTAAAAAACTATACAAATATTCTAAAAATATGAAATATATTCTGTTAAATATTAAAATAATTCAACTATTATATTTTCTTTAAACACTTCGATGAGGAGTTGATCTCAAAACGGAACTCTATCACTATTACTTTTATCAGTTGATAAAATAGAAAAAGGAATCTGATAAAAAACAGCCCTGAATTTCTCTAGAATACTAACTAATATTTTTCAAAAGTTTATAGTATTGTAAATTCTATGTTCTTCGTAAATAAATATTCTCTATTTTAGGATTTAGTTTAGGTTCAATTTTAATTCAGTTGAATTTCTCGTTTTTCTGCATTTTATAGAAATTGCTATATAGCTCTCTAAAATAAACAGTGTGTGGTTTCACTTTTTATTGAGTGATTGATTGATTGATTGCACCGAACATTTTGTTGCATTTCTGGGGACAGAACATGAGTTTATTTTGATTATTTTGTATATGATTTGTTCATTTGTTATTATAGTCGTTGTTTTGTTAGTCTTGTTGTTATTCTGTTATTGTTGTAGTTGTTTTATTGTTGTTGTAGTTGTTTTATTATTGTAGTTGTTGTTTTATTATTGTAATTGTTGTTTAGTTCACTTTTCATTTGATTCATCTAAACAATTAAAAAATTCAGCATAAATTTGATCTAATCTAGAATTTCAACTATTTTATGTTAATTCTGTCTTCTCTCTGAGTTTTAATAATCTTATTTTATATAATTTTAAGTGTAATGTCCCTCGATAATATTAATGATCCATCTAGGCTACAAATCAACAGCATGATTTGATTTGCTTGTCTTAATTAGCTTAATTAATCGTTCATTATGAATACTGATAAGTCTGATTCCAACTCTGGAGAAAATTTTATGTTTTCTGATTTTTCTTTTCACTTTTCTTCACGTTTCTATTCATTTCACAGCTCAAATCTCAAAGTTTAGTTTGATTTCCGTCTTTTTAGGACATTTTCAGGACATTTTGCTCTGTTTAGTGTTCTTTTTAAAGAATTTCAGTGTGATTGTTGTTCTTTTATTATAAATAATTGATTAACACACGGATTTCTTGTATTTGCAATTCGATTTCTTGATTGTAATGGATTAAAAGTTGCGTATACGCCGTGTTGAACACTCAACGCTCTTCCTTGCTTCCGCTTTCAAATCGCATTAATTTTTGTGGGTTTTTTGTTACTTAATTATTGTTACTTAATTAGTGTTACTTAATTAGTGTCACTTAATTATTGTCACTTATTAAATTGAATCATATTTATTAGCAGCAGCAGCACCAGCATCAGCATCAATGAAGCTTTACTTCTCTATTCTTGCATTCTTTCTGTTATTGTTACTTAATTAGTAATGATTAAATTCCTATTCAATTGAATCTTTCATCTTTGGCCCATTATTCGGTACCCGTTGTACTGCTGAGGCCCCAGTGATCCTCCATGCTTGTATTGCGGCTGCCACGAATCAACTGCGGCTCCCGAATTCCTCAGAAAGATTTTCTATTCGTCTCTACGTGCGAACAACCCAAGCGACGAGATGCTCGAGAACGATGCGAGTGATGCGATGCGATGCGCTGCGAAACGTTGCGACGTCGTCAAAGCGTAGCGCGCGGTTAAAGTGCTTTTTCCCGTATTATTATTCGTTTTCTTCTTCTTCTTCCTTTTTCAAAGATGACTTCCAGCGATTTCGCGTGTAATCGCGGCTTTCCGTTACTTCTGAGGACGCGTAGATTATGTGTTGGCACGAAGTTTTTGACTGACCGCCTCGGAGCGGTCCAACTCTGTGGCGGCGATCGACCGAGCTTATGTACAAAGCACGATTTTGCTGCATACATACATACACACACACGCACACACACACACATCAGTGTGTCGAAGTGAATGCATTCACACGGACAGTTTTGAAGTTTTGTTTGTCATTTTCTACGGCTTTATTATTATTGTTGTTGTTATTGCTACTCTTATTGCTTTTGTTGTTGTTACTACTCTTATTGTTATTTGTTTTTGTTGTTTGTTTTGTTGTTCTTCTTATTTAGGCTGTTGTTGTTGCAAACAATATGAGACAAATCTGTAACAAGTGCCTGAAATACGAACTCTCCAGCTCTGGTACAAAAGAGCGAGCAAGACAGCACTACGAGGTGTGGGTGTATGAGAGAGGTTCAGTTTTAGGGCTGGGCGCGGGTTGAGGTGGTGGGTTTAAGCGGATTTAATTCTATTGTATCGGCGTTTAACGTTTCTACTAAACAAATACGAAGTCCAACAAACACACACACACACACATGGACACACTTGGAGAGCCATCGAAACAGTTCCGAGCTTCTGACGAACGTCAGCGGTTGTCTATGCTGAACCAAGCTTAGAACCACGCTGAGTTCTGTTATTTTCACCTCTGAACTGAATCGATGGAGAGCATCAGCGGGCAACTCGACTGAGTCGATTGTCATTCATCTGTCCATCTGTCGGTCTGTCATCGTCATAATTTCACGTTCGTTTCATTCGTCGCGGTGTCGTTTATTCGCCGCGGCTCAATTAAGTCGGGCACCTCGACGAGTCGGCAACGCGAGCCGCTCTCAATGAAGAGCAGAGGTTGAGTTGTAATTCGATTCTTTGATTGATTCAATGCGTGAGCAACAACAATTAATGGGAATAAATGCTTCATTATGTTGTTACTTGATATTTACTATAAATAATACGAGGAATTTTTCAAACAGTTTTGCTCCACTGTATATATTGAAAATATTCACAGCAAGAACACGGTTTTAAGTGCTTGCGTCCGCGTTTTAACTAAACTAAAAGAGAAAAAAGTACACAAGTGATGGAACACAAACTCGACTTAATCTCGGCAGATATTCAATTTAAGTGACGTCAGTCGAAAACAGTCAGCTTATTTAAACGGCGATCGCACACTGGTCATGTCTTAATTTTGTACAAGTACCATGTTTTATCCCTCCCCCCCCCCCCTCACCCCTTCAAGCGTCACTCACGATCGACAATTTGGCGATTATAGCGGCCTGAAGAGTGAGCTTTAATATAATTTATCGCCTTCAAGTCGAAGATCACGAAAAAATACGAGAGTTAAATGAAACCATGCAAACAACTCGAAGATGATTTAATTCGCTTTTAATTAATTGCCGCGTGTTATTTCGAGCACGCGGCACGACATCAAAAATGTTTGAGTGCATTTTTTAATGCCACATTGAGGACAAAGTAACTAAACGCGGATTATACGTATTTTTGGAAAAAGAATTCCAAATGCGAAGACGCTCTGCAGCTATGATGTGATCTTCGGCGAGGAATTCTATTATCGACCAACGAGTGCCCGTCTAAAAATGGGTTTTTTTCTTACCCGTATCTCAATTAAAATAAATTAAGTTACTTGAAATTTAATGCATTCTTATATTATAATAAATTGGTCATTTGTTGTTGAAATTAAGTATTATGTGTTTAAATTATTGTGTTCGAACTGTTATTATTTAGTAGAATATCATTGGTTAAACTTCAATTATTTAAGTTCAAAATCATTCCTCTGAAAGACAGAAAGAGCTACAAGACGAATAGCTGCCAGAGCAATCAAAGATTCAGGATCTTCCTAAGAGGATCAGGATTCAGGATCTTCTTCTTTAAGGAACGCAAGTTCCTTAAAGCACTCGACCAAGCTTTTATTTGTTTATCTAACTAACTCACTTCATTTTAAACGAATTCTGCGTCACAAAACTAAAACTCACAACGTCTCGAATTTCGAAATACACAATAACTCGGAAATACAATAAATATTTCAGTTTCTGTACACAAAATTATAACTTAATTAGAGTAAAAATGGCCGCTGAAGGTTTACGTTTTTCGCTGTTTAATTATATTGAAACACTTTATATATGTACTTGTATATCTTTATAAAGAAAACTAAAATAAACTGTAGCCAGCTTTTATAAAACTTCTGTTACATCAATCGTCCTTCCTTCCTTTACTTTACTTTACAGCTTTACATATTCAGGCCCTGCTGGAAGTTAAGCGTTTGTTGTGGTTTCTTTACCTCATCCTGCATTTCCATTGCCATTTTCTTGTACTTTTCCGCCTCTTTGTCGTTCTTATCTGTGCCGTCGCCGCGCGCATACATTTGACTAAGATTCGCGCACGCGTACATGTTTCGCAGCTCGCACGCCTTATACGCGAAATCGAAAGCCTTCTTCATGTCCTTCAGTACGATGTAGTCGCCGTCCTTTGTGGGTTTGGTGGGCAGCTCCTCGTCGACTTGTCTCTGCACGCCCGATATATGCATACCCGAGAGATAGAAGCAGGCGGTGGCGTTGTTCATGTCACAACTTTTTGTCAAGAACTCCAAACCCTGGATAAGGAAAGGACGTTTTTAGATTTACTATTATCTGATTATTAATAGGTTATGAAGCCGGAATATCGGGTGTACCTTCGGAACGTTTCTGTCGATGACCTTTGGCATCGAGCGTGATACCAGCAGCAGCCCAGAGTGCAGGCAGGAATCGGGATCATTCAGATTGCATCCTTTCTCGTAGTAGCTGTAGGCGCTACGGGGATCACCCTTGCTGCCGCTCTTCCCTTTGCCCAAAAAACTGTAGTTGCCGAACTTGTAACACGATTTTGCGTAACCGTAATCGTCGCATGTTGATTTGTACACTTTTGAAGCCTTCTCGAAATCTTTCTTGATACCTTCCAAATAGTCGCCAAGAAGATGACACACTAGAAAAACAAAACAAACACAGCAGAAGTAATTTAACACTGTTTATATTGCGAAACACAAGGCAGAGCCCAGTCTTTTTATTATACCCTCAGGTTTCTTCTCCGAATAGCACCCGAAGCGGTATTCAACGCCTAATTTGTCCAGATACTCCTTGACGTCTGACTCCTTCTTCAAGTCGTAAGCCATCGTTTCTTGTCCCTGTTCGAGTCCAACTGCACGTTTTACTCAAAAGTTCACTTGTCGAAATTGCAAAGGAAGAAACAAACACCTGACAGCTGATCAAAATTTGTCTAAATTATCTGTCAAAAAAATTGTCTAAATTAGCTGTCAATCCTGTCAGTTTTATTTTCTACTTTTGGGTTGTCAAATATTATGCCAGTGGTTTTTGCAAATGTTTTGTCACTGGAATTCAACTTTTTCAACGAGTCTGGCTACTGGTTGTTGTTTGCACTAAATTTTGTTGAATTTCAAGTTTGTTTGTGGCTTCAAGCATGACTTTTGACTTTTGCTAGCACCCGCTAGATGGCAAAGGAGCTACTCAAAGGAGTATGAGTCTCCCGGAAATGAAAATTCAGACACCGGAAATGGAAGTTTTGGTTCCGGTTTTTCACTGCATTTATTTTTATTATACTTACCACAGCCAAAATTTTTTTTTTTATGTGAGGTATGTGGCCGATAGCGTTAAACTGCTGTTATTCTGTTATAACTAAAAATGACCGGTTCAAATCGCGCAGAATGAATTTAATTTTGTTCGTTCTTCAATATTAACATTATAAAATTTTATATGTTATGCATTTTTCCATTTTTTTAATTACAGTTACTTTTTAATTATGTTAAAAAAAAAAATTATCTTCAAAATTTTTTTAAAAAAAATTTAAATTAGTCTAATAAATCAAATTAGAAGTTTCTTTTGTTTATTAGTATCGGGTATTTATACAAAAAGCAAACACTTCTAGCCGCCGAACACATTGGGGTAAAATTACTCCCACAGATCGTTTTTTAATTTGCCCCCCGACAGTTATCACACTTGTAAGTTTGCTGCTAGAATAAGTGTAGTTTCCGTTTGCTATTATTCCAAACATTTTGCATACCTTTTTGCCATTTGTATACATTTTGCCTAATTAATAAAATGTTTATAGATAAAAATTTTATAAAAATGTATAAACATGTAATACAATAAAATAAAAATGAAATTAAAAATGAAAATAATGAAGAAAGTGCAAAAATGTTATTTATTTAAGGAAATTGAATGTGATTTATTTGATAAATCAATTCAATTTAAATATAATGGAAAATTATATGATTGATGTCTAAGCTATTGTACTGCTTGCTGTTGTTGTGTCGGTTGGATACCTCGGGGCAGGCAGGCAGGCAGCAAATCGAATGTCGTCCAACGAATGTCGTTGATTATCCTGGCAGTAAAATGGAAGACCTCGCAGTTTCGTTCAATGACTCGTCAGCGTATTAGCGGCAAAAAATTAAATGATTGAGTATTATTATTTACATAGCAATTCTTATTGTTTTTTTTTCATTCTACCCAGAATTCTTTGAGTTGCAATTGACCAACAGCGTCGTTGGTTCTTCCTCTTTCATATAATTCGTGTTCATCGGATTCATCCTCCTCTTCTCACGAATTGTTGTTTCACATTGCGGTTCTGGTAGATTTGTCGTGGCGCTTCTTCTTCTAATACAGACATTAAAATAAAATGAAATTTTATTTATTTTGTACCCGACACACGGTACAAATGCCAAACTTGAAAAGTGGCATGAAGAAGAGTTAGAACAGATTAAATGTTACTAAAACGCTCCGATTATGTTGTTGCTTTTTTGTTGTTGTAGTTTTATACGGTACTTAACTTCATTATTCATTATTGGAATAATAATTCACACAATAATTCACTTCAAACATTCACATTAAAAATTATTGCTATAACCAGTGTGCAGGCGCCTCGAAACAAAATTTCAATACAAATACTTATTGACGTCAATGTCAAACGAAAAAAAATAACGGACCTGCGCGTGGCGCAACCTTCTTTCTATAAACCTTGGTTTTACTCAACTCGATGAAACAGCTTATATAAGCTACCAAGCCACATAATAAAATGTTCAACTTTGTTAATTTTTTGTTAAACTAATTTATTGTTCTGTTACTCTTTGACAAACCAAACTTGTCCCTCTGAATCAATTAACATTTCTATTAATGTTAACATTTCTGCTAATATTTGTTGTTTATGTAACGGTTATATGTTCAACTTGTCTTCAATTTCTAAGCTAGTTTGAAACTATTCAAATTTAGACAAATCAATACAACAAATTTTGAAGTTTCTTCATTAAAAGTACGATTATGTTAATCAGCAACATTGGGCGAGGTCAAACAAAATGTTTAGAATTGAAAGATAATAAATTATACATGAGTTAACTGCAGAAACGCATGCCGTTTCAGGGTCATTTTTGGCGCACCGATAACGATTCACGATCACGTACTCTTAGATTCGCTGGGAAGTGCTTCCCGTCTGCTTCAGTGGACGGCACTTCGTCGGCTTTCTGGTTGGTGGCTTGGTACTCGTGTTGTTGGTGCTCGTTCAATATGCTGTCCGTACATACTTATCTTTTAGGTATTTAATTCTAACTATTTAAATTTAAATTAAATTATAAGTTAAAACATAAAATATTATCGCATTTAAATTAATAGGAGTTGGCTGCGTTTGTTGCTGATAATATTTTAGGCGAAAGTTTTTCTGGTTCGTTTTTGTAGTGATTTTTGGTAAGAAGTTCGTATGTTTCTTATTTCGATTTTTGTTGTTGATGACGATGATTACTTCTTTACCATTTTCACCAGCATGTCGGTGCTGAACGACTTGGGGCGTTCTATCGGCAGACCCAGAGCGCGATCCCAGATGAGCGAGGCTAAGACACCGAGGGCACGCGAAACGCCAAACAAGACGGTGTAGTAGTTCATTTCCTTCATGCCGTAATACTGCAACAGCACCCCGGAGTGGGCGTCTACGTTGGGCCATGGGTTCTTGACCTTGCCGGTTTCGAGGAGGATGTCTGGCACGACCTTGTAGATCTTGGAGACCAACTGGAAGAGTTCGTCGTTGGGCAAATGCTTCAACGCGAACTCACGTTGGCAGGTATAGCGGGGATCTGTTTTGCGAAGCACAGCATGACCGTAGCCGGGCACCACCTGGAGGCAGCAAGGAGAATAAATACAGAAACTGTTAATGGTTTGTCATTTCTTTGGCCTCTTCGATGTAGAGGAGTCCACCTACCTGTCCGGATTTCAGCGTCTTCCATACGTATTCCTTCAGCTGCTCCTCAGACGGTGTTTTGCCGACTTCCTTTTGCAACTTCATCAGCCACACCAACACTTCCTGGTTGGCCAAGCCGTGGAGTGGACCAGCCAAACCATTCATGCCAGCGGCGAGCGATAAGAAGGGATCGCTCAGAGCGGAGCCAACCAAGTGTGTGGTGTGCGCTGACACGTTGCCGCCCTCGTGATCGCTGTGGATGGTCAGGTAGAGGCGCATGAGCTCGATGAACTTGGGGTCGTCGTAGCCCAACATCTTGGAGAAGTTGGCGGACCAATCCGAGCTGGTGTCAATGGACTTGCAGCCCTTGCCGCCGCGGTAAGTGTTGCAATAGATGGTGGCAGCAATAACGGGCAGCTTCGCAATCAAATCCATGCTGTCCTCGTAGACGCATTCCCAGTACTTGGTTTTGGGAACACCCTGTAAAGAATGCATAACGTTTGTTGTTGGTGAATAATGCAGTGATTCGTTTAGTGATTTTGCACTCAGCAGCTGGAGTGGCTCATTTAGTCACCTCTGAGTAGGCTTTAGCGAATCTGCTGTCGTGATTCAAGGCGGTGATGGCGCACGAAAACTGAGACATTGGATGCAGAGAGGTCGGCATGTTGTTCAGCATGGTGACAACGTGCTGTGGCAGTGCAGCGCGTTGAGCCCACTCGCATGACACCGCCTCGACTTGCGACTGGGTCGGTACTTCACCGGTCACAAGCAGCCAGAAGAGACCCTCGGGCAAAGGTTCCTCCCCGTTCTTGGCTTTGGGCAGAACTTTCTGACATTCGGGAATGGATAAGCCACGGAATCGAATACCTTCTTCGGGGTCCAGAACAGAGGTTTCACAAATAAGGGCCCTAATGCCACGCATACCGCCATACATCTGTACAGAGAGTTAAATGGGTTAATAAAGGGAAATAGAATAGGATTAAATGTACATATTAAATTTAATTTAATTTTAATAAATAGGCTAAAATAGGCTAGACTGTTACTAAATATTTTATTAATTTATTAGCATTTTGATTAAATTATAAAAGCTAAAATCTTGACTCAAGCAATCAATCGATTTTCACTTCGATTGAGTTTACTTGTTGTCGTTGTCAAGCGCTTTGGAGGTGTTGAATAACCACCGAAGAGCATGAATTCAAATCATTATCAATTTAGGTGGTTTTTATTGGTTCATTAATCCTGCATTCAAATGACTTGCATAAAATACAAATATAATGTATTATTTTTATCTTGTAAAGGAAAGAAAGATTGTATAATTTTACTGACTAACAAAAATTCACTTTTTTGAATTATTTATTCGCTTGGCTTTCGGCCATCGTTTGGTCACAGCGGCCAAATCAAGGAGAATCGAGTTGAGTGTAGATTCGAGTGTGTCACAGACGCAGATACAAAGAATACGTATCGAGACGAGTACTATAAAGAATCGTGAGGAGAGGAGAAGCCAACCAACGTGTGGTTAAAAAATCATGTTCAATTATTTGTAGATTTTTACTAATTATGAAACATATTTCTTCAGAAACAATGTTTAGAAACAATGTTTTATAAACAATGATGATGATGATGAAACAACGTGTAAGAGACAATCGTTTCTTTATTTCTTAATCTTTAATTCTTATTTTTGAGTAGTGTTTATTTCAAATAAAAAGTGAATAATTAATTTCTTTAAAACACAAATTAAGTTGTAGAATAATTGAGTTTAATCTTTAGTTGAAGGCGCTTATAAATGATTTAATTTGATTTCATTTTTACTTCAGTTTCATTATCGTTTGAGGTATGAGGTGACTATTGCGTCTACGACACGATGATGCACTCACACGCTTAAAGAATCTTATCTTCTCCAAATCAGCTGACTTTTATATGCATACATAAGTACATATATACAATGTACATATTCAGAATAAAAAAATTAAGCACAGAAGCACAGTCAGGAAATTCGATTGGAATTTTTTGCGATTGTAAATATATTAGAACCGGTTTGATTCATTTGCTTTGTAATACTTATGAAAAAAATACTTTATACATAAAGAATAACTACTAAAAGCACGCCAGCCAGTTTTGATTAATGGAAACTTTTGTTGCGTGTGTATAAAGTAAAAAAAAAATAATTGACCTTTAACATGCACAGAAATTGAACAAGTAAACTTAAAAACCCAGATCACATGACGATCATTCATGGATCATATAACTGTTTATTTTTCCATTTGACACAACTACTATATGCATGTACATATGTGTGTATATACTTACCATGTCAATGGTAGTTTCGCCCATTTTAAAGGCACCGTGTTCCTTCCTGAATTTCTTCACACGCTCCTGCTCCTTTGGAATTTTGGCAGCGAGTACATCACGCAAATTGTCCGAAGAGCCGTTGCGAACGAATGTTGCGATCAAGGCATTAAATTTCTAGGAAAAAAATACATTTTTCAATTATTAATTAAGTAGTTTAGAAGACATATCAATTATATTTTCAGGGGGCGGGGGAAACAGAAACAAAAGCATCGCACAATAAAACGTTTGTATTCATACGAGCATCGTTTAAACGAATGAACGTTTTTATTAAATAAGAGGAGAATAAAACAAAAATGATAAATAAAATAAAATTAAAATAGTAATCATCATCACCATCATCAAGAATTAACTAGTTTTGATTATGATTCGAAGCGATTCGTCATTGAGTTGTACTTGAAAAAGTCAAGTTCGGGTAAAAAAACTAGAGAGAGAGAGAGAGAGAGAGAGAAAAAAAGAAAGAAATACAAACAGTGTTATGTGATGACACAAGTAATAAGAACTCCTCCTCAATTAAAAAACTCCTGTGATGTGGTTGTTATTAGAATATAAGACATTTCAAAAAATATTCAAAAAAATAATTAAACATATATAATATTCTGAGAGTATTTTAACGTAACACTATAATTTATTGGAGCCATTGAGATCATCCATCTCTCAACATCGTTTGATTCCCTGTGATGACAGGGAACAAAGTATTACAAAGTATTTTAATGCCTTTTCTTCTATTTTCTTCTCTTTCTTCTATTCTCCTCTCTTTCTTCTCTCCTCCACGTGTTTCTATGCTGAATACAATTATAACAAATCGAATCGAATCGAATCATATTAATTAAAAACCTGATAACGTTATCAGCAACAATTTAATTGAAATGCAAAACTGCACACATGCGGTTGGTGTTGCTGGGTTCCTGTATCAATTCCAGCCGCTCTGTTCACCGCCGGAGACACATCAGCAACCACAACAGCATCCAGCGTCTATAGTGTACACGCAGATCAATCTACGCAAACTGATATCACGCAACGCGAAAAAATTAAACAAAAAAAACGCCTAGTTGTTTAGTAGGTCAACAAATTTGATTAACCGTTGAACTTGAGAAGTGAGAAACCAGCGCAGTTCAAATACAAACACAGAACACTTGTCTTGGCATCGACTGAGTCGGCTAGTTCAGTTAACTTGCAGTGCTAAAGTGTGCATACGATATGCAAAACAACCGGTTCTGCTGCTGTCAAAGCAACGAATTCAGTTCCGCGATCCAGTCAGTCAGTCAGTCAGTCACGAGTCAGTCTTGTAACCAGTTGTTGCTATTGACATCATAGGAGTCAAGCAACAACAACAGCGGTAACAGCGGCAACAGAAACAAAAAACCCAACACCAACAACAACAGAATAGTCGATTGTAACAATTTTCACTGTTTTATTTTATTACAGTTGTTTTATTAGTTCTTATTGTTTGTTGTATTGTTGTTTAGACTCGGTTTTTCTCTATTATAAAAACGGTGGCGTGAAAAGTAACGATAAATTTTAATTTATTCTAAAGATATTCATTCCACAATTCATAATAACTCATAAAACACAATTGAAAAAAGTAAATATAAAAAAATTCATTAATCGTATAGTGACGTTGTTTTAAACAACAACATCAATAATGTGATTCATCATTTCATTGAAGATGAATGCAACAGATGCACACATGGCAACAACTTTTTGTCGTTGGGGGTTTTGATGTTTTTGTTGTTGTTCTTATTATTCAACAAATTTCATTTAATTAGCTAAAATAACAACATTTTTTCACAAATAATCTTTACTACTCGAATATTGAGTGATCAACTCAAATGTACTATATTGAATGCATTTTAAAAACGAACGGAAAAGAAAACGGGATGAAAATAAAAGAAGGAAAAAAAGTTAAATAAAATTTAATATACTCGTACATTAGCTATTAATTTCTGATTTAAATTCTTCATCTTGAACACTATGCAACACTTTACTAAACGTGAGTTCCCTTCTAGGGTATTACAAATCCGAGCAGGTTTCTATGCTTTATAATGAAGCCAGATCTCCCCAATTTAATTCACGTTGAACTGCTTCACTTTACGAATTTTGTCCAGTGATGCAGCTGCACTGCACAACTCAATGAAACGCCACGTTTTCGTTTGACTGACTGCTCCGTTTCGCGTGTTCTATTCCGGTGGCGGACTTTGCTTTGACTTTTGAATCAATGATCTACCGACCGACCGATCGACTAACAACCGGCTAGAGTATGCACATTCATATCTACGAGTATTACTATCAATCAACACCACAGCAAAGACGCCGCAGAAGCAAATGCTGTGAAAACTAGAGTCTCCTCTGTCTGTCTCGAGTTTCAGTTTTGTTTTTTTAATTGGCGAATCGTGTTAAGAAAACAATCGTAAAGAGGAAGCAGCATGTGCCTCATGTAGACTTTGATGTGCACTTGGCGCGTATTAAAATCGTACTCACAATAGTAATAATAATAAAACAAGCTTCATAAAAAATAACAGAATGAGAATGCAAATACTATAAAGCCACCAGACTGAACGGTAGCTGTAAATAAAAGCATATACTACACATATTGTATAATAAAACAAAAGCAAAAGGCGGATGCATTGAAATCAGTATAATGAATCAACTGAAAAAAGGCAGGATTTTAAAAAATAAACCATTTCAAATTATTTCCTTGTTGTAATCAATTCACACAAGTAAAAGTGGTTTAACAGCAATTTTATACACTCTAGTGAAACAATTAAATTCATTCTATCAATCACCAGAATCAACTCAATCGAAACCGAACCTTAAATTATTATATTCTATAATATATTATATAATTATAATTATGTTCGAATTCTGTATTTGAACACCTAACATATGGGGTGGGCCATCGGCTGGTTTCTTTTTGAGTTAAATAATTAATAAAAAAATTATAAATTCAGATTGAATTAAATTATTCCAAAAAAGCACCGGCCGATGGACAATGGTTCATATGCTCTCTACCTTTGTATATACTAATATAATAAAATAAAATTATATCTAATCTAAAACATTCACATCAAAGCAATGTTTATTAAATACTTCGTACTTAACTAAACGTATTTTACTAAATATATTTGTACGAAATTCATTGTCACCATCATGTGACTAAATTTGATCAACTTAGATAATTGCTGTTGTTGTTCGTACGATAACAAATTTGCAGTAGAATCAAAAATAAAAAATACAACAAATATAGAGTGGGCCATCGGCTGATTTCTTGTTCAAAAATTTCTATAAAATTTAAATTTCTTAGATGTTGAAATAAAATGATTTTAAATATTTGGAAAAAAGTCCACAACTAATGGGAGGGTTTACTCTTTTTAGTAACACTTAAAGGAGTTTAGAATATATTGAGCAGTGTTTTATTAGAGTAATTTTAAAAAGAAACCAGCCGATGGCCCACGCTTTATAATGAAACTAAAAAACAGTAGCAAAACCAACTTGAAATTGTTTTTCCCTCTCAAAATTTCATTTCTTTATCTTGCGTCTCTCTACTCGATAGTTAAGTACGATGATAAATCTACATTTGTGCAAATTCATAACAATTTGTATAAATTAAATGTTTGTGGTAAAGATTATGTGCTTAGTTAATCAAGTATCATATGATATGGTTATTAATAAGGTAACAAATTTGCTACCTGCGTCTATATAATTACTTTAATATTATATAACTTAAGCTAAGAACAATTCTATTACACTCGTAAATGTACAGAACAACTTTCTGGCATGAAAATTGATATTTTTTATCTCGAGAGTGTAAATTTGAACTGAAGTTTAAAGAATTTGTAAAGTTCGCCGCTATGAAAGTAAAAACAGTTGTAAATTAATATTTATTTCATATGTGGTTTACATTTAAATATCTATTTCTATGTGATTCATCGAAAGCTACGTGCAGGAAACACATTTGATGTAAAATTCATCAGTTTTTAGAATATAAAAATCAAAAATACACTTCAAACAAAAAGTGATGGCTCACTACGAGCACTTTAACTGGCAGTTAACAACATTAGGTAGTAATTTAGTACAAGGTTTAGCATCAATAAGTCACACAACAGCCGGAAACGTGGAAATCTGTTTTCATTCCATTAAATCAGGTAACAAAAGTAATAAAAAACAAATACATAACAGGAAACAATAGAGAAAAAACAATAAATAAAATATAAGCTTTAGAAAATATCAACAATAGTAATGTTATTATAGTAGAATGTTAATTAGTTTAATAATTACATATAATTAATAAAATAATTTATATTATAAAACGTTAATAGTGAAAATATATTCGGATAATAAAATGGGGGAAAAATTATAATAGTTTGGAAAATATTCTAAAAGGGTTTCTATGGGACATTTTGAGTACCTTATTTTAAGTACTACATTTTATTAAATATTACTTAAGTCAGTAATAGACATGAAAAATGAAAGAATCTACCGAACAAATATAATTTTCGTTTTTTGTAATTTAAAAAGCAATTTATTAAAATTAATTAAAATAAATTATGTCATTTAAAAGAAGAATAACAAAAAGTACGCCAAGTTTGCCGCGGTTTATTTTTGTTAAAATATTCGTTACTTTTAAAATGTAGAAATTGCAAACTTAATTTTCCGCAGTAATTCTGGTTCAAAGAAAATATTCATTATTAAACTGAAATTCTTCTCGATAGAGTTAAGAAATAAAATTAAATTGCTATTAAGACAACTGAGAAAATTATTTAATAAAAGAAACCAGAAAAAACACAGATTATATTACGTGTGTCAGTGATGACAGTTTAATGACATTGACATTATAAAATATGTATGTTCAAGTAATTTATAAATTACAATTGTCAGTTTTTAATGTCGGCAACACGAATGCAAATTATAATAAATACTCATAGCAAGAGTTTAAAATTCAATAGTAAGCTAAACTGGCAAGATTCAAGTAAGAACATTAGTTAATAACGGTTATGTTAAGATACAAAAACACTTCAGATTGAGGAAGTAATTTCCATTTACAAGCTAGAATGATTCAAAGCAATCGTTCATTAATACATTAAGTTGAGATTAATTATTCGTAATTCGAATTAAATATGTAAAAAAAGAATAGAAAAAGGAACAGGTATAGTATACTATATAGTATATAGTAGTATAGTACAGTATAGTAGCTCACTATAATATAGTATATTAAATATACTCGTAAATAATAACAACCTAAACGAAATGTTCAGGATAAACTACAAATTATAATAAAAACCAGTAAGAAAGCTATATTCGACCTGGCCGAATCTTAGATACCCTACACCTAAAGGTTTTGAAAAAAAGTGGCGAAGGTAGGGTGGGGCGAGGGTGGCGGTCCAATCTGGGCGGCACAATGTCGGGGGCGGCAATTGTGGAAATCAAGTATTGACTTATTGAATTCAAGGAATTTTTGGGGCTGCAAGTTGATTAACCGTCCCGGGCTCAATGACCTAGCTACGCCTCTGTATAAATAGTGGGCGTGGTCATTACATTTTTCAAAACAAAATAAATAGCTTAGTTGTTTTATTATTGTGTTCAAATTTAAACTTTATTTCCGTGGTAATAAATTTGTTTTCATGAGCTATTATATACTGTATAAGTAGTGTAAAAGTGGGTGGACCGCACCCAGTTTTGATGTAAATGCTTTTTTGGAAAACAAGTTGTTATCTAAAGTTTTATTCAGGAAGTTTATATATTTAACAATATAACCATCTTTTGCCTGTTTAACCTAAAAGTGGGCGGATCACGCCAATATTTGGCATATCAACGGATGAAGTTACTCCATACCCAGGAATTTTGTTGTCATAACTAAAAAACAACGGCTAATATCATATTTGTACTAAAAAATAGGCGTGGTCATGGACCGATTTTGTCCATTTTCAATACCAACCTGCACACCTTAAGAAAGAATATTTATGCAAAATTTCATCACGATATCTTCACCGGTTCTCCTGTGATCGTGATTTCAACAGACAGACAGACGGACGGACGGACATGGCTAAATCGACTCAGGAGGTCACGCTGATCAAGAATATATATATTTTTCTATACCTATCGTCTCTATTTCTATGCGTTACACATTTCGTGACAAAGTGAATATACCCGTAACCTTAAGGTGTAGGGTATAATAACCGGATCGACTCTCTTTAATTTAAAAACTGCGATGATATAATTTTTTTAGTTATCGATTGGTTGAAAACAAATGAATTCCGGTTTTTAAAATAAAAGGAACAATTTATCAGTTTTTTTTGTAAAATAAAAGTTCAACAACCTTGCTGCATAATTTAACTTGTTTTAGTACTTAATGAAAAATGTTAAAATAAAATGTGAAAAAAACGCGAAAAATAAAAATAATCACTTAAGAAGTTACTAAATAGGAAATACGTATGCGACTTATTAAATATTATTTACAAAAGTGGAAAATTTACCCAACGAAACGAAATGCTGGGAAACACAAAGAAGCGCTTGCTTTATTCTGTCGAATTTAAGTGTTAATTAGAGCTGAGAAATATAATTTTTCGCTTGAAATTCTACAATAAGTTAAGAAGCAAATAAAAAACGTACCGAGAGATTGAATATAAAAGTTAAAATAACAAGAACAAGAAGAAATAAATTAGATAAATAAATAAGTAAATAAAATTAAATAATTACATCATCTGGATAAACAAAAATGTTCTGCTATATTATTAATATAAATTAATAAATAATCAAATAAAAGGTGCATTACTGAATATGTACCCACGGATATTGTATAATTTTTTTGCCGAAATGGTTACGTAACATTAAAAATGCGTCAGAGAATGAAAAACTTTCATTACGTGCAGCAAAATATGCCAAGAAGAAAGTAGAACGAGCGAGTGGAAAGAATCAACTGAGGAGGCAAACAAATGCATCACAATACAAATATGCATAACTCGCATCACCATCTATCAACAACAGTGGGTGGTTCTGCTGGTCGTTCTTGGAGCAGAGTACACCCAAAACGAAAGTTTGACATAAATAAAGAAAATACGCTCAACATTTGCTTGGTTATGACTCGAAAAAATTACTTAGTACTTAAGTACTACAATAGTATATGAATATTACACTGAAACACTAATTTGATGAAATATAGTAACATAAATAATAAAATAAATTTAATCGTTAAAAGAAATTTTTAACTTTAGAACTTTAATGCAATAATAATATTTTAATATTTGCTGATAATATAGTTTTATAGTTACTATAAATAATTATTATATGTGTTTTAGATAATGTAGATAGTATACCATCTTTTATACATGTTTTAGATTTTTGCAATTCAATATATGTAATTCAAAGTAGCAATTTCCTAGCGTTGCGCACTGTAAACTCTGGGAACCCAGAGACAAGCCTCCAACGAAAAGAAAACCAAGAAAACAGCAGAAGAGCAAAAGTACAAAACAACAAAAGTGGGAATACTGGGTGAGTTTATGTGAGCATACATTAGTAAAAGCAAATCTTTAGCATTTATACAAAATGTGCAAATATCTGAGAAAACAAATTCGATTCAAGATATAAATAAACACCAACATTTTTAATGTTTGGTGAAATGCCAAAAAAGTCAACAAACGGTCGTTCACAGTATTTAAAACAGAGTGATGAGATGGAGTACCAAGAAAGCTGAATTTGAATCTAAAACATTCAAAAGTATCGGCGCGATGCGTTGGGAATTGAATTGCAAATTAAATTTAATGTTTATTTTTAAGAGAACCAAAGAACAATAATGTTGTTATTCGACGGAAAGATTTCAAACAATTCGCATGCGCCAGATGAAAAGGAGACCAAAAACATTACAGGTCGATAACATTCGAAGCTCAAGAAGATGAAGGGATGGGACGATAAGAAGAAGATGGATATGCGATAAATGTCAACACACTAAACTGTGAACCGGGAAATACTTTTATTAGAAGTTCTTTTCGAAGATATTCAGAAAGAAAAGTTTAAAGTTATTCCTTCCCTTCAGCATTTTCAAGAAACTGCATTTGCAAAAAATAGACACTCATCTGCTAATCATTTCACGTTGTTGGACGGTCATTTTTAGGGTTTCTTTAAACAACATTCAAATCAAAAACATGTGTAATAACTTTGCTAATTGTTAAGAACAGACTGCTATAAGTTAAACTCAAATTGTTTGTGAATTGAATTGTTTTCGAACACTTTTAACCAAACCAGCAGGCGTTCAGAAAATAAGTTTTGCTTGTTTACGTAAGAGTAGAAATTGCATTATTGTTTTCATGTCGTTTTTACAGTCATCGTCACTATGGAAAAATCAATACTGAATCAAATCAATGCTGAAGACACATTTTTATGTAAAACGTGGCACTGGTTCGGTTAAATATCTTTGATTTTGAGTAAATATATTATTCCTCAATATATACGTGGCTCTAATAAATAATAATAAATTCTGTAGAAAATTTCACCAACTTTTTTACATATAAATGGATTCAATGTGGTTGGATCTACTTTTTTGGGTTTTCGTTTTTTAAATGTTAGAATGAAGCATATCTGTTCTTATTCAAATGTTTACTGTAGTTTTTGTTGTTTTCATTATCTGATAATTTATACATCATGTGATTTAAAAATAATTTTGTAGCGTTTGCCAAAAAATTCCACTACAAAACTATCAGCAGCTACACGAAGGCAACAAATTATTCTATTAAATAATCTAATAGCATTGAAAAAAATGTGGATATTTCGGTATTTCGGAAAGATAATCAAGAGGCAGATATACTCAATCTGTATCGAAAAACCTTCGAAAAAGGGAAACTATATAAAAACAAATGATTGACTAGACTTGAATTGTTTCTAGTGAGAGAAAGTGTTAATAATTTTCGGGTGTTGATTTTAAGAGTAATTTACCCTGAATTACTAACTTTAGATGTTAATAGTTATTGAAATTATTTTAAACCTTCCCAAATAGAAGCTTCTGACCCTATTTTGTTTTTTTTATTGCATGCAAGAAATGTTCAATCATGTAACCTCTCTCAATCGCATAGTTTAGCAAAAGACTTTTGTTGCTATACATTGAATGATAAATGAAATGTTTCACTGAAGCTAAAATTTTTCTTTTCATTGCAGATAGAAGGCTATGCTAAATGTTGCCCAAATAAAAAATATCAACTATTATATAAGAATACAAATTCTTATTTTCAAATTTCTACGATTATATAATCAGTTTTAAGAATTAACAATTTTTAGATGCCCAACACAAAATGTGTTTCCTAACCTCTGTACATGCATACACACATTTATTTATGCCTGCGTAACCAGCGATATTCGGGGCAGATGACGACGTTTACTTCCGATGAATGAGTTGGGAAATCCGCGAGTCCACGTTACACACGCTCTCCCTAACAACACAGTCACACATGCTTATACCAAGAAGTTCCATGTCCAAATCGTGGCGAGACCAACACATTTAATGCGCCAGGTGGCAGGCAGCTGCTAATCTGTCCCACGTTTTTTTATTTCGAGAACTTTTTACTTGATTTCAAGGTTTACGAAAAAAAAATTCCTTTTGCATAACTTTACTAACCTGTGCTTCTAGCAGTCTAGTCGATGAAATGCGTGAAAGTGCCATCGTCTATCACTATATTTTTGTAGGCTGAGTTCTTAAAATATCTGGAAAATGTTTTCAATTCTTAAATTCGTACGCTTAGTTTTGACTTATGATGATTTGTTTTTTATTTTGAGAAGTGTTCGGCTACACTCACAACAACAACAACTGTGTTAGCAACCAGTCAGAATTTTCTGCACTTGCTTCAGCACTGGAAAGACTTCAATCAGTCAAAGAAATCAAGAAATGCTGCGCTAAGAACGCGTAGTACACGACACGAACGTTCGAAACCTACTCTTTTCTGTTGATTCGCAATCGTTACCAAAATAAGACGAACGAACGAACGGACAAAAAACTAATAACAACAACAACAAGAGCAAAACAACAAGGTTTATACAATAGAAGGTTGCGCCAGTAAACAAAAAAAAAGGAATCTCGTTTTGCGCATGTACGTCAGAAAGTATTTTTAAAATCGCTAGGGTCACAACACACGGTAGAAATGCCAAACTTGAAAAGTGGTATGAAGAACAGTTAGAACAGGTTAAATGTTACTCGAACGCTCCGATTTAGTTGTTCCTTTTTTGTTGTTGTAGTTTTCTACGCTAACTCCAACAAAAACAACAGTTTCGGTCGGTCTCGTATGTTTTCGGAGTTACATGCCTTTGAAATTTGGAAATTCCGAGAAAATATCTCTTAAACTACACAAGACTCTCTTAACTGAGTCCCAACATTTTTACGCTGATCGTCAAAAATGCTCAGTCAACAATTGCATTTTCCTTGTCTTCGTCCGCTGAATATGTGTAACATATTCGTCCGGACATATTTTCAACGCAATTCACATTAAAATGATTCTCACAGATGCCTGCATGTTTGGTTTTACATTCTTTTTCTTGCTGGAAAAACTCCGACCAAATTTTTGATAACCGCACATCTGGTGGAAAGTTGAAAAAACTCTTACCACTAGCGTTTCCTTTAACATTATTGCAAAATTTCACCAAGCACTTCATTAATGACATTCATTCACAAACATTTACATCAAAAATTATTGCTATAACCGGTGTGCAGGCACCTCGAAAGAAAATGTCAATACGAATACATATTGACGTCATTTGAGGTGTCTGTCAAACGAAAAAAATAACGGATCTGCGCGTGGCGCAACCTTCTTTTTATTAACCTTGGCAAAGCAAGAAGTAGATAACGAAAAGAATACCCTGCTTAATGTTGAGAAAAAAAAAACAACAATAACAACAACAGCGAAGCAAACGAAGGAACGGATATGCACACAATTTTTATTCTATTGTGTTTCATTTTTTATTTCATTCCTCGAACTGTTTTACATCACTCTTGAGTTCTTCTCCAACAATCATTTCATATCACTCTCACTAATTTACTGTCCCGCCCAGTAAAATCCACTTGCCGACCATTAAATTGCTATTGAAATCTTATGGAGACTGGTTTGTAACCCGCCTAATAATAACCCGCCTAATGCACCAAGTTAGGCATTCGTGGCTACTCGACTGCATTCCGTTCTTTTCGTCACGAATGGCAGCGAAAGAGGATTTGAGGAAAACACGCGCATTGAGAACACGCACTCTGGACAACTTTGAGGAAATAAATTTTGAGCGCCAAATGATTATTAAAATTTTTTCATTGCTCACATTTAGGCGCAACTATTATATTAGGCTATGAAAGCATTGCCAGGTGGAAAATAAGCTGTATGGGATTTTGTTTCAATGGAAATTTTAGAGCTTTACATTCAAGATCATTTTGAATATAAATCTAAGTGTCACAATTAAGAAAATTATGATTAGTCGTTAGATACACGGATTTATAAAGGATTTTTCATTCGCAGTTTGTTAAAACTAGTTTAGTGGCTCGGCTTTAAGGCTGTTTAAAATTAAACACAGAGTCTTACTTTCTGAATTTTGCCGATGGATGCGGAAAGTATCCGAAAAATGTTGAGCTTATTCAAATGTTAATTCTTAATTCTAAAGCGAACAGCAGCTGCTGTAGTCTAGCACTAGAATCAACTTGAAATAAGCTCACATCATAGATTCACAGGATCCAACTTGTTGTTCGAGTTTTCATATTGCTCACAAGACTTAAAACCTGAGACGAACGAGGATGCTGCGGATCCGCAAGGACAATAAATAATAATACCATGCCAAATTTTGTGGCAGCAAGCGTGTCCTCTCATTGCCAAAGTTTTCCCATGTGTTCCCATTATATTAACGGTCACTGGACACTCCATTGTTTGTGATGGACCACCACCCCATTTTGTCGCCATGCTGGACGCTGCTGCTGCTAGATTTTCTCTTGTTGTTGTGTTTTATTTCTCAAGAATTGCAAAGAAATGAGGCTCAATGGTTCAGTTTTGGTTTCGTGCTTCAATGTGATCTCAAGGAAACCGGATCGAGCCTGATTGTGGCAGCACCCGACTGGACATTATATTTTGGGCAGTCTCGAAAAAAGGGTGCTCGTTTAGGTGTGTTTCTTGTTTACGAACAGGATGGCCGGCGTAATGCGGTTTCTTGAACGGACATTTTATTGAAAAAAGGATCGTTTCTTTTGTGTGTCTGCTTTTCTTGGGAATAATAAATTAGATCTAGTTTTATTAGAATTATTTCGCTATTATATTGCAAATTAACATACTCATTTCTCTAATGTCGAAATCATGCTCTGGGAGCAGCTGACTGGCTTTTCAGAAGACCTGATTTTTGGTTATTCGTAGGTAATAAAAAATTCAAGGATCAAAACAATACAATGGAGAAAAGAAAACCAAGTAATAAAATAGTTTTCAATACAGAATAAATATGTTCTTTTTTTGTTTTGATTTCTCTTTTAATCATTGAAATTGAAAACCTGGAAAAGAAATGTAATTTACTTAATCTGGGGACGTTTGTTTGATTGTAAAAATGCAGTAATTTGCTGTCTATCAAAATATACGAGTGTCGTGGTTCCAACAATAAGCTGCAGGATTCCGTCGACTCATCCGCATGCAGGACCACGTCATGTCGAATCGAACAGCTGCTGCCGCTGTTGCTGCTGTAACACAGGCACAGCGCGTGCGTAAACGTCGTTCCCCTCCTCCCGATCCTACTCTGATTTCGTTTTATCCCACAGTAAATCCTATTTTCGAGCATTTCATTTGCAACTTTGACGCCACGAAACGGGGTGCAAATTCATCCTTGCACAGGACACACGCGTCGTTCACAGAGAAACACACAAGGGAGACCTTTTTGGCTGTACCGCAGTGCGTCCGTCTGAGAAGCTGAGTGCGTGTGCTGTATTTTAAAAGATTACCGAAAGTACACCTAACAACAAAAAGTGATTCTAACGACGAGTGAATGATTTTAATTGATTTGTCAAGTATTTTAATCAGTGTTTGCCCCGTTCGAGAATTTAGGCCTCGATGTACAGTCTACTTTCACAGGACACAGAACACAGGTTTGTTTATTATTATTAAATAATTTCAACTATTCGGAGGTATTTACAAATGGCAACCATCAATAAATTGCCTGTCATCTCTTTGTTCTTCGAATACATTTCGCTGATGATAGTCAGAATACAGTTTAGGTTCAAATCCAATAAGGTGAACATTGTATTTCCATTGACTATTCCAAAAGCTGAACCCAAGGAGGTGAAATTGAAACTTGAAAGACTGGTTTATATCTGAGGTAAGTTTCCATCACAATTTTCCATAATCCATAATAATCATTGTCATCGTAATCATGCACTCCACGGTTTCTATTGGTTCAGCTTATGGCGAGTACATTGTAATAAGAATAAGATTCCTATTTTAATGAAATCTTATTTTATTGACATGTTCAAAGAAAGTGGTACCTGAACTTCAATACCTGGCGGCGGCAGGAAATTCAACACACTTCGAAAGCGATCGCGAATTTAAATTTTCAACTTTGTCGAAAGTAACCTGGATGAGGACGGGCAGCTAACAAATGTCAAATAAATAATGAAATTACAAACAGTAAAACGATTTGCAAGTAAAGAAATCCGCGAGTGCATGGAAATTTTGTGTTATGTTGGAGTATTATTGTGAGTGTTTCAACAACTAATTAAACGGTGTAAAATTGCAGTTTAAGTGTAAATAAATAAGCTTGTAGAATGCGCAAAAATGGCCGCTCTGAGAAAACGCAAGAACACTTGCATTCCCTCCCTATTGTTTTTTTTCTTCCATTGGTTCTTTTCTTTTATTTCGGGATTCATTCCCTCCGGGGTCCTCCTTATGAACAGCATACATTGTGAAAAGACGTGGAAATGGGCAGCGTCCGAGAGCGTGGCATGCAAGTCATTCATGGACTACTGTAACAACAGTGAAAAGATGCCACAAAACAACAGCAAAAATATGCCAAATTTTGCAACTTGCAAAAAATGTTCCCCTTTATTCAGCCCGAGATCCGTCCTCGCTGCACACGCACATCGGGGCCACATCAATGCCTCGGATTGGCGCTGGTGGTGGTGGCGCTGCTGCTGCTCTCTACCGCTGCCTCTGCCACTGCATAGGCACTGACTGCGTCCTACCAGCAGGGTGTGGGTCGGTCGGTCGTCGCATGCATATTGGCATTGGATACTAACGCACACACATTCACGCACATGATGTGCCACTTGAACCACTCACTACTCAACTGCACGACTCTGCGTCGGACAGACGGAGGAGCACCTTCGTGTGTGTTGCTGCAGTTACGTTGCGCTTATTGTGTTGTCTGCTGCAATGAGAACAAAACAGCCAACACAACAACAAAACACGAACACTTGCATTGGCGCTTGCAAATTGCATTTGTTATTTTTGCATTCTTGTTTTGGTTCAACTTTTCGAGCCGTATTTGGATTGGCTGTGTTCCCCCTGCAAAAACTTGCACTGTTCGCGTTGCTTGTTCTTCTTCCGCTGTTGTTGTTTTCTAAAATGGCTGCAATTAAAGAAGCCCACCACCGGGGCCTGAACTGTGGTTGAATCGTGCGCTAGCCTTACGATGCGCTACTATTTAATAAGAATGCATAATTTATGGGCAAGAGTAACGTGGATGTGTGTGTGTGTGTGTGTTGGTGTGTATTGGTGTGTGTGTCAGTATGAAAGTCAATTTAATGGCCACAAAGTGGCAGAAACAATTAATTTTATTATTTTCTGGTGCGATAAGTTAACGAAATCATCGTATAATCCGTAAAGCAAAAGGTATGAATATTAACCAGATTTCTATATTAATTCACTATAATATTTTAATAATTATCTATTATACATTATATTTTACTATATTTTAAGTTCTATTAGCAGATTCGTTCACTTGAAAATTCATTAATTGTAACTCAGTTTTGTTCACATCTTAGGTTCGAATTCGAACACTCAAATTTTTTTATTCCAATTTTTCCCATTGTCATACTTTACAAGCATTTGACAACATTTGAATTCTTCAAAACGGAGATAATTTTGTGTAGAAAAAAGAAACAGAAGACACAAGAATAAAGAGATTGAAAACAACAACAACAACAAATAAAGTCTTGTAATACAAAAAAGATCACCGACCGACCGACGTCATCAGATCGGAATTCGTTAGTAGAGTTGCTGCCGTGGCTGCGTTGCATAAAAAAAACTCCAAAAAAATGTTGATAACTAATCAAAAAAATGTCGACAACAGCGTCCCTTCTGGTTGTTGTAATGGGGAAAACTTGATAAGATGCCGTTAAAAGACGGCATGAATAAAGAAATCCAAAAACTCGTTTCTAGAAAGACGAGGAATTCGAATAAACAATTCTAATGAATGAAGTTAATGCATATTTTTCCCAAGCAAACTTTCATGGCAAGCATTGAAAGTAAGTTACACGGATTTACACGATGGTTGGGCGGGTGGGGGGCGGGGATGTGGGGTGGGGTTTGAGGAGCATGTGGAACAGAGTGAAACGGAAAACCGCGTGCACCAGAAACCATCGTAGAATGAAACGAAACTCGGAGTCGAAGTTATCAGAGCTTGTAACTTGTGCTGGATCACGTTGTTAACAGAATACATGCTTTGGAGCATAGAAACACATACTCACACACTCATAATTATTGCATATACATACGGACAAATACAACACGATTTGCATTAGTATCGTCCAAAGCAAAGACGAAATGCTTCCGAAGCGCTCACTAATCGAGAAAAGAGAATGAATGAATGAACTGAACAAAAAAGTTCAATGCCATGCCATTCATGTGGTTTGTTGTTGATGCTTTTTTGGGGAATGGTGAAAAATACTCGATTTTTATTATGTTATCTAAGGAAAGTACAATATTGCATTTATTCAAAATCAATTTGAAGATACTTTTAAATATTCTTTTAATTACTACGTGGTTTTTATAAAGCGATAAGTTTTTTAGGCTGTAAGTGGAAAATTTGCACCAGATTATCTGCTAGTTTAGCACGTAAATCACACTCCATCAGCTGTCTCTCTTCCACTCCCGCACTTGCTGGGGCCCGCTCGCCGTCGTCCCAACGGGACCATTTTTGCCGATGATCACATCGTTTTGCATTTTAAACGAAAAGCTCGCGCTCATCTACTTTTTTCGTGAATAAATCAGTTTTTATTCTTTTGTTGTTGTTGCTGAATTAACAATCATCTCCAAGCTTTCTCGCATTCGGCTTTTTTTCTACCTCTCTCTGTCTCTCTGCCATGTCTCACGCACACTGTTGCCAACCGTGGCAAACCGTGACGTTGCCATACTCCGTAAAAGTAAGTTTTTTAAGTGGCTGTATATGAGTATGTGTGTGTGTGTGTGTGTGTGTGTGTGTGTGTGTATGTGTGAGTGCTTGAGTATTAATTGTTATTATCTCTGTATGTTTTATAATATAAAAAAATACTACTAAATAAATGTTGCTTTTGTGTTTTTTTTATTTGCGTAAATTTCGAGTTGTTTTTGTATTCGTACGACTCAGAATAAAAATTGAAGGCGGTCGCCATTATTGCGCATCAGAAATGTTTGTAGCATTGATATTAACTGCATTAAAGATCCATTGTTCCATTATATTAGTTTTTATGTATAAAAAATGGTTTTTGTTTAACTTTCTACATTTTCTGTTATGTAATTTTTCAAAGGACTTTTAGTATCCTTTTGTTAATGCCATAAGTTATCTAATCATACGCAACATTTTCTCCCCACATACAAGGAAATGATAATAAAATTTTGAATAATAAAAAACATAAAAAAATGTCCAGCAAATAAGGTTTTTATTGCATTTTCTTTTATAATATTTATTGCAAAAAGCATTTATTTGCATTTATAACATTTTCAAAAGCGTATATAAGAAAATACGTTATAAAAAACCGTTTGTTTATCAAGATTCGACATCGAAACGCGGCAACCCTGCTGTGAAACTGACTGCGCCCGAGATAAGGGAAAGAAATGCAGCCAAAACATGTGACGGCATTAAATGTACCTTTTCTCAGAAATTCCGACTCTGGCAGACGTAAATTCCTAAGGTTGCAACAACAACAACAATGACGATAACAACAAGTATGCCAGCAACAAAACTAATGAATGCACTACGTTTCGTCACACGAAATGAAAATCTATGAGGAAATAAATACATAATAAAGAGAAAAGCCAGAAGGAACTGCATACATACAATGCGTGTTGTTGTTGTTGTCATATTTTTTCTATTTAACCTATTTTATCAAAGTCAACACAGAAGAGTAGAAAAAATAACACGAATAAACGAACGGATGCATGCACTCGTTGTCGCATTTTGTTGCATTTTTACCGAATGGCAGTCGTCGCGGTGGCAGTCGCAGTCGCAGTCGCAATCGCTTCGGTGTTTAAACAATCAGCTTTCTTCGTGTTTGAAAAACAGACATTTTGTTTTTCTTTTTAGACAAACATCGTAGTTGAGAAATCAACTAAACATATTAAATAAACACTAAAATACTGACGACAAACAACAACAGCAAGAAGAGGAAAGCACATCATATTTTTCTAAAGTGTTGCAATGGAATTTGTGGCATTTTTGGTGTTTATGAATGAATTAATATTTTGTTATTATTATTTATTATTTACTTCCGTAGATCCACAAAAAAATGATGGAATTTATGGAATTTTAATTGTAACAGATGACGCCGCTACTGTCAATGCACAGAGTGCAGGGTGTAGTGTGTGTGACTTGAAAAAAACTACGAATTCAAGTGATGAAACTGAATGTGAAAAGAATTCAAAGACTGATGAAGATTTTAATAAACATTTGCACAACCAAGTAAGGAATAACAACGAACACTTCATGAAGGTTTGACATTTTAAAGGGGTTACAATCGAACCTCGATTATCCTCGAGTGGTTGATTTCATACCTCTATTAATCGTGGTTTCCTGCTCTTATTCGTAAAGCACATGAATGCATGTATTTGGTTTTTCCTTGTAATGTACAGTGGATCTGAGCCCCAAATCGGCACAACTCTAGTTTCCCCTCAAGGCCCATGGCAGTCTTTTCCAGCCAAGCATTCAACATGTTGTCCTATCACAACGGAAATACGAATTAGACACCCACAGTGGCAATGGTAGAGTCAGTAGAGTCTAGTAGTGTTCTGATCTGTTAAACTACATACAATTGTCCAGGTATTTCATTACACACTTTTCTCTTGACTTCAAATGAGTTCGTTGCACAAAAAGATCCAGCAGCTGTTGAAATGATGTGGTATTTCCTAAAAAGCCTTTCGTATTGATTACAAAAAAGCATTTAATACCTTTGAATTGTATATTCTATTAAAATATAAGATTAAATTTTGATTTATATCCTTTTACTGCATATCAAAGGATTAACAACAGGCGAGTATCGGCCCTGAAAACTTGAGAATTAGGCACAAGAACTTTTGATTGCTTTCGTCAGATAGGATAGCGAATTTATGGTGAGGTACCTTAAATAAGCACCGCAAAAGAAGTAAGAAAATGCACAGCAGGGCAAAAAAACAACAAAAAGGAGAAAAATTAGACGCTTGGCACGAACCAAGGAATCGCCTGACTGACTGACTGACTGCCTGACTGCCTGGCTGCCTGATTGACTTCATTGCTTATCCTGGTGTGGTGCATATGCCGCGGCGTATGTCTCCGATTAAACCTTTATTTATTCTCTGTTGTTGTTCTTCCTTGCTTTCGGTTTCTGCTTCTTGGTCCAAAGCTGGGACAGGTGCAAAGCGAAAACGAAGGAATCCTGCTTTCGGTGCGCCGGAATAATAATTGGACAGCCATGGCAACAACAATAACGATAAGAACGCTCTTTGTACATTATACTCGAACCAGCCTGTCGTCAATCCTGCGCCGATGCTTGCCAGCCGATCCTTGAATCCTGCTTTTGAATTTGCTTTTGATCTGATCGATTTGGCGTTTCGTGTGCATGGTTTTTGTTGTTGTTCTTCATTTCTCCCTCCTCTTCTTCTAGCTGCCTTACGCACCACACTTTAGGCTCTTCGGGGCTAACATTGTTTTTGTTTTTTCCGTGTATACAGTGTTTTGCTTATCCTTTGGCGCTGCAGAATGATTACTGATCAGGACACGGCGACGGCATCCAGACGATCCTTGCTCTGGTTCCTGGTTCCTCCCTGGCACCGTGGCGATCGTTGACTTCTGTCCGGCGAGACTTCTTTTCACCTTTTGCAGCCGCTTGTGTTGCTGATGATGTTGTTGTTGTTGTTGTTTTCCGATTGCCAGACAGAATTTGTTAAAAATTATTTGGTGTAGCGTTGCCACATTGATTTGAAAGTACAGTCTGGAGTATTGAGGTTATTCTTTGAGTGGAAAAGAATTCTATGCTCATGAAAACGTTTTGTTTGTTCAAAGGAACGTGTTTCATTAGAGTAGAGCTTTTGGTAGCTTGTTAATTTTCAGCTTTTTTACTCACTCACTCATTATAAATAAGACTAAATGAATAAATTCGTTTAAATACGCTTTGACTCCCTTTGCACCTGAATTCCGGCGAGAAACACTGCCTTTGACAACGATGTTGCTGAGTTTATGTTCCTGAAATTTTTGAAGTTGTTTCATTTTCGGGCAGCTTAAATGTCATTTAATGGTTCGATTCCAAGTTTAAAAACTTTTATTCTTTCTGCTAACAATTAAAAGCAATTAAGTTTATGTTCGGCTCGCTTGTGTTACAGTTAATAAAAATGTCATCACTAAATGTTGCTGCAACATCGTTGCTGCTGTAAACAAATTTTTGGGTTTCGCTTAAAGGTGTTTGCTACGAATTCGAAGCCAGGAATCGCCGCAGAATTAAAAAAACTGCATACAAAATAGCTTCTTGCTTCGAATTTCAATATATTACAAAATTTATTCTTTAATTTCTTCAACGAAAGAAGAGCCAACAACATGTTCATCAACCGGCGACGCAACCAGAAATGCTGCAAATGCTACGCGTGTCCGAAGAATCGCTGCACTTCGTTCCATGACGCAGCAATTGTTAATGATGCTGATAATGATGATGATGCCGATGATTATGATACTGATAATGATGATTATTATGATGATGTTGCCGATAATAATACTCGTGCTGATTATGTTGTTGTTGCAGATGATGATGCGCATCCTGCAGCACTTGCAGCCAAGCGATGCTGCACCTGTTGTTGGCACAGCGCACGCATCAAAAACAGGTGGATGCAGCATGAAACCGATTACTAAAGCCGGCTGTGTTCATGCGTGTGTGTGTGTGTGTGTGTGTGTGGCACACGCCAAGGACCAAGGACTACAGAAGACACACACTGCATTTTATAAGCTTTTTTAGATTAAATTTTTCGTGGTTGCTGCTGAGTGTATTCTGCGTTGGTTTTTTCTTCTCTTTTTGGCCGCAAGTGTTGTAAAAAAGCAGTTAAAACAAATATATTTGCACAAGCATGAATGCAACGCGCGCCCCGTCACTGATAACGGGAATGGAAATTAAATAAAGGCACCAACAACAACGGCGGCACCGATGCGCCGATGCCGTGCCGTGCCGTGCGCAGGTGCAGCCGCCAGCGGGCAGCATCATTAACGCGCTCTTAAGCGCAGCGTGCAAAAAGAAAGCACGAATTATCTGGCCTTCTTTCTTCGTCGAACTTCTGTTGTTGCAGCGAACCTTTCGAATTTCGGCACATGAATACTCGGTGCCGTTGCCATTTCTTCCTCCTGCTTCCGTGCGAAACGAAATTCGAACCTCGCGAGTTCATTTCGGTTCGCTAACGAGCTGCATTTTTTGTGTGATTTAACTAGCGATTAAGTAGTAGCGAAAAAACCCACAATTCGAACCTTTCTGAAGTATTGCATCGCGAAAATGATCACAAATTAAGCCAGAAATTTACAAAACCTTCGTGCAATTTTGCTGCAAATGAATGTCATTGCTTTTGTTGCTGATGATGACGTTGTTGTTTTTGTTGCTGTTGCTGCTGTTGTTGTTGTTGTATTGCTATTGCCAGTGCCACTTTTGTTCCTTATGAAGCAGGCCCTCATTACGAATGCATCACTTGTTGGTTAATCGGCAGCACGCGGCCGAAATGACGTGTCGCGGGGAGGCTTCAAGGAAATCCATGCCAGCGAGCCGTCAATTCGAGGGATCGCCTCAGAGATCCTTGATATCGCGCGCATGCATTCTAAATTCATTTGTGGCACCACATCCCTCAATGACGGTGGTCAAGTTTTTGTTTGTTTGCGGCAGCGATTAAAAACGACAGCAGACGGATGTGCGTTAGGCACGAGATACGACGAAAAAAACAGGCCGGAAAAGAATGAAGCAGCAGCAGCTACAGGAATTGCAATGGCACAACAACAAAATAAGACGATGCAATTCATCAAAAAAGGAAGTCATCTGCAGACAGCGTCAAGCGTGTTGAATGCAGCGTCACTTTGAGCCGCTTGAGACTCAACAACAACAACAACTTTGCCATTCGATCCTATTGTGCATCTTTGTAAAAACTCTTTTATGGAGTGGTGGCTGTTGTTGTTGTTGTTGTTTTATTTATCCTACTTAATCTGCTGCAACTTCATTTGATTGAGTGAGTTGAGGTGCTGCAACAGCCCTCGGAAAGTGTTGACGTGCATGCGCGCTGGTGGAGGGACCAGAGTAAGGAGGACAAATTATAATAACAACAACAGCAACATGATCATCATAAACAACACGCAGAAGATGAAGAAGACGAGGATGAGGACGAGGAAGGAGAGGACACAGCCAGAGTAACAACGGTGCGATGCAGGCAGCAACGCGAACCACACCTCGTAAAGATGATGCCACGTGATTGTTACAAGCGGCGTCCCGCGTATATCTGAAATCGCATCAACAGCAACAACAACAAAAACAACAACTACCACAACAACAACAACAACAACGAACTATGTAATTGTTGCCAAGGAATCACTAGCAAAATTTCCACTTAGCATTTTTTCGCCTTTTGTTCATCTGTCCTCCTCTCGTCTTCGGTGCGGTTTTCATTTCACTTCTTCAGCGTCTCCTCTCTCCTCTCTGCTTCTCCTTCTCCTCTACCTCCTACTGTTCCTCCTTCTCTAGACGCTTGCTCATCCTCATGCATCAGATGCATTTGCAATGCTTTTTTGCTCTGCTTTTCTGTGCCCTTCGTTGCAGTTGCATTTAATTCGGGGTTGCTGTTGTTTTTGTGTGTTGTCTTTGTTTTTTTCTCGTCAATAAAAATGTATTTTATTTCAATTTTTTTCGGCTGTTGATTGTTGGTGCGCTTTTATTGCTGTGGCACGCGATGTGCATATTTTTTGCAACAGGGGCTGCGCAAGCGCGTCGTCCGAGGCGACTCTGTGTGCGTGCGTGTGTCCGAGTTTGTGCCTGTGTGTGGTGAGTGTGTGTGTGTGTGTGTGTGTGTGTTCCACTTAAGTTGTGAGTATTTTGCACCCTCTGTTTGCTCTAATTACAACATGCGCGAAATGCCGAAATAATGTAAATTTTATTATCATCCCGTCGTCCGTCGATGACTTTCACCGTCGCCTTTCGGCTTTTAGGCCTACACGGAAGATGGGCACCTCAGAAGATTGCGCCTGCGCTTTCTTCAATTAACATTTCTTTCCGTGTTTTCACGGTAAAATGTTTTTACATTTCTGTAAAAGCGAAAATTAAGTGGAGACAACAACAACGCTACTTTAAAAAAAGCCGATTAAATTTATAAGAATCGCAATGAGTTCAGAAGTATATCGGGGAAAAAAGACGCACTTCGATGGATGCGCAGAAGGATCGTCCGTCTACCCGATGAAAGAAGACTAAATAATTTATGAATGAATATCAGCTGCAGTGGAGAAATGCAGTTCCTGTGTTGTTGGAGTTTTTGTTCACATTAAACACATTTCAAATCCAATTCGAAGCGGAAATGATTCTAAAATCGACTTAATTTTTCCAAATCGAGATTTCAATCGATTTCTAGACTATAAATAGTCCAGAAATGTATTAAATGGCAGATTCTCGGATATTTTGTTCTGGTTTTCGCGCTTTCATGTTCTATTCACCTTTTAGAATTCACTTTATTGGATTTTCCCTTTATCGCGAGTATAAGTATTCAAAATCTCTTTATTTTGCTGTGTTTCTTGTTATTCTAAAACCCCAAATAATTGACCCTTTTTTAAGATCATTTCGAATGGCATTTCAAACGATTTAAATATTGTCTATTATATTATTATTATTATATTATATTATTATTATTATTATAACTCAACCCAAGCTACTCAATCTTGTGCCGTTACTATCGTTCTATCGTTAATTCTGGTACAGTACCGTTATTTTCGCCTGCTTGTCTCAGGTCTCATATCGAAAAAAGTCCAAAAATTACAACTAAGAAAGTAAACATTATCTAAAATACTGGCATTTAACGAGAAATGTCCTTAAATGTATTTAAAGGACATAAAAATAAGACGCTACAGAAGACGTATAATTACACTTAGCTAACTTACCTAAGTTTAAGGTTAAAAATAAATCACTGCTGCGCGTTGTTTACTTCCCTAGCGTGGAAAAACAAAAACAGTTCCTAATAAAATGTTAAAAATGTTGCTATTAAATATTTAACTAAACTTGAGAACCAACGTCTTGTGCAACTCAAACTCAACGCTTAGGTTGGGGTTTCTTCCAAACAAAGCAGCCAGCTAGTAAGTCAACCATCCCGCCAGGCTGCCAGTGTGCTTGCCTTCCTGGCTTTCGTCATTCCCTTCGTTCGTCCGTCCGTCCTTTCTTTCTGCCTTCCTTCCTGCCTGCCTGATAACCAGCCCATCTGCAGCCGCGCTCCGACGTCGCGCAACGCACTCGTTGAGGGTTGATTTTTCACAGTTGATGGGTCGAAATGTGCGTATTAATAAAATACAACAACAACAACATTAGCAACAACAACTAGTATTCCAACAGCGGACTGCATGATTTCATAGAAATTTCAAACAACAGCCGACAAGGGAAGGATTTACGATTTACGCATTATTCTCAGATGGGATCACTGCATCCCATTCCCGGGATGGGACGGGAATACAGTCAAATAATGCGTTAGTTATTAACGCACCCTGAACTTGTAATTTCAAAAAAACATTTTTTTTGGATCTTTGGATGTGGTGCAGATGAAATGGAAATGAAAATCCTCAAACGTGAGGGTCGAAAGTGGAACGTGGAAGGAACTAACAAATGTCAAGTATGTAAATTTTAGCAGAGACAAAACAAAATCAACTACAGATACATAAATAGAGTAAATAGAGTGTAGTGCGTAAGCAGAAGAAAGTAGATAATGGAAGGGAAAAGAGACACACAGAGGAAGAAGACAAAAAGGAAGAAGACGATAGAAAATAGAGGGTTGATAGTGTAGAGGAGAAGGAGGGGTGATAACGGAAATATTAGTATTAGTAATATTAGTAGTAGTAATAATCGTAGTAATAATAGTTTGCGACAACAACAACAACACCTACTACTATACGTCGCCTTGGAAAGAGGGTAGTTTTTCCTTCATTTTACTACGGAAACGGAAAAATGAAACCGAAGAACAAGAAGAAGCATACGTTGAATGGAAAAACATGCTTTTCCATCCACTGTGAAAAATTGGAAAA